>CAWUFW010005918.1:0-1242774 GCA_963921515.1 Calotriton arnoldi | reverse complement strand
TTCAATAAAATTAAAATTCACAATAACAACTAGAACAGTCTGGTTTTCCTCTAGGTAACCCGACGCTAGCCGATTACTCTGCACATGCTCCTGTGTCTGTTCAGCAGAAAGGGCCGTACATAAGATATGCCAATCATGGAAAGCCTGCATCATGTCTGACCGTCTCTGAATTTACTCCTCTACCTCTCTCAGGCAGCATTTTTGATGCAGTGCCATTTCTAACACTTATGTACCTCATTATGTCACTAATTCTATGTCTATTTCCTTGGGTCAAGGTGCCAATCACCATGCTCTTCTTTTGACACGCGTCCCCTGAAAACATGTTGGGGAGGGACCTTTCATTCATACTGAATTTTACTGTGTTCTCTACTAGTGATAGTGTCTATTTAAATGTACTGGTTGAAAATAAAAATGCCCTTTTTTCTGCGCTGTGTGAAAATATTGATCTATCCGAAATCAATGATGTCGTGAATGCCGCACTCCAAATGTGCTCGATATATTATATCAAGTTCCATCCTCATTGTGATCTCAACATGCTAGCAATGTAGGTTATATTCTGAGCACTGAATCAATTAAGATTATGTGGTATTGAATGGAAAAGCCGCATTGCGTACCCCAATATCTACTTCGTTCCAAAGCATGAATTCTCCCGGTCATTGCTGCTCTGAGAAGACAAAAGGTCTTGATTCACACTATAAATATCAGGAACAGCTATAAGAAGGCGAGATGCCCAGATTAAATATCTCCAAGAAACCCACATATCTGGAAGAGAGGAAACGCTCCTACAGAAACAAGCATTGGCATAGCCAATAGGTCTCGCCTTGGGGACCTTATAAGTGTTTAGCCATGCAACGGTTGATGTTGTACCAGGATATTGTGCTGCATAACTAAATACTTATAAGGTCCCAAATGCGAGACCTATTGGCTATGCCAATGCTTGTTTTTAGTGGTTAGGATACAAATGGACCGTTCCCAAAGCAGCAAACGTAATTCATGATGTTTAAGTTCTTTTACCCTAGAACCTAACATATACTAAGAGGTACAGAACGTCTCAGAGTTTATTTTAGAGTGTGCACCTGCTCCCTCTCAGCAACTATATGAAAAATAAATAGAGGCCTAAATTAAATTAGTATTTTACAACTACACCCAATGCCGCACTGATGAAATCTTCATTAAAACGATTCACAATTAAAGCTGCTTTATTTTGACTATTTGTTAAATGTTGCAGTAAAATATATAGGAAGCCGTTTTACTCCACTTTTTTTAGTATAAGACTGTCTATATTTAAGACCTCTTCTGAAGCCGTTTTACTCCACTTTTTGTTAGTATAAGACTGTCTATATTTAAGACCTGTTCTAATTGTGTTTATTGAAGGAAGTATATTTAATATAAGACATGACCTCACCAACACAAACATAGCAAATCAGTAGCAAAAATAATGTGTGTGTGTGTGCGCACACGCTAGAGCGAGAGAAAGAAAGAGAGAGCGGTGTGTTGTAATGAAAGCTATAGGCTCCATTATATTTCTAGTCAGCGGTACACAATGATTTAAGAACACTGCAGCTGGCAAAACCTGCACGTAGAATTCTGCAGTGACTGCATTGGACTAGTAGGTATTTTATTCTAATTTGGAATTAAAACAGGTTACAAATCTCTGCATATTCCTTTCCATTTAAAGGCTTTTGGTAATAGGACTGAGTGAGAAGTTCAGCTTGTTTGCATCTCTTCAGGAGTGCATTAATAAACAGTACTAGCATACTAATTATGGAACAGGGGCTAGAGTTTACACTTCGATTTTTGTAGCAGGGGCTGCTTCACCTCATATATCATGTTGGGTTGGGAAAGGGACGTGCATGTTAAAGACTGATTTCTACCTCGGAAGCATCAGTCCTACTAGCTATGTTACTCACTTAGGAATATGTGGTCTGCAATTTACCCTGCGATTTCTGCAGCAGACACCCATTCCACAGAGATATTGTAACTGGTTTGAACTGTGCCTGGAACATACAAGTATATCTCTGCCGTGAGTTCACTGACCCATTGATGGTATTTGGTGCCTCTCATTTGCAGATAACACACACATTTCTAAAGCAGACACTCAAACCATTTAAATCTCTTGTTGAGGTTGGAAGGCGGCATGCAGTTTCAAAACAGATCTCTATAGCATATGTAATTAACGTGCGACTGAAGTATGTGAATGCAGGATATGCACAGATGAATACAGCAGCCACTCAACCCACTGAGAAATCTTGGTAACAGTCCCGGCTGGTGTAGTTTGAAAGTGGTGGGGCACCTTGAAAAACATGAGCCCAGAATGTGTGCTTTTGTACAGCGCCCATCCTGAGTTTATGTATTTCAAGGTGCTCTCATGTGTGCTAATGACTTCATTAGCATATATGAGAGCTTCTTGAAATATGTGAGTGCAAGATGTGCATGTTACAAAAAGGTTTCCTTGTATACAGCGCCCATCCTGAGCTTACATATTTCAAGGCGCGCTTACATGTGTTAATTACTTCATTAACACTTGAAAGCGCTTTACTGAAAGGTTCCTCGTTTTTGCATTGAGGCTCAAGACTGGATCAAAGATGGCAGGATCCAGCCATGAGGCTGAAAGCAAACACTCAACAGCACCACATGGATGGCAGTAGGCACGGGTATGAGGTGAGCCCTCGGTTCCGAGTCCGGTTTACCTGCAGGTTGCACTAGTTGGCACACAGCGCGGGGGACAATAATAAAAACAAGCAAAAGCGCGCCTCGCGCGGCAGCAGGGGGGAGGGGGGCCTGCCGATTCCCTTGCGGGAGCCAGCGGCGATAATTGACACCATATGGCGCTGCCGCTTGCTCCCGCAAGGCAATCGCCACACGTGCACGCGTTGCCATTGAAGGCAATGGAACGCGTGCACGTTTTTGGGGAAAAAAGGGAACCAATGGCTAAAGGTCTCCTCTATGCAGCGCATGCGCACTGCGTAGGCGAGACCTAAAAATGGCGTGGTCAATGCTATAGTACTACATATTCCGGCTTCGCCCGAGGGGCTCTTATATGGGTTGGACCTGCAGTTCCTTTCAGCTGCATAGCCACAGTGGAGGGACAGCTCGGTGGCAGCCCCTCCAACTAGGTATCATTTACGCGCCAAATGTAGCACAGCAAGCCTTTCTGGCGCGCCTCTCTGTTGTCCTTACCAGATGGGCACATATCCCCTGGGTAATTGGGGGAGATTTTAACTGTGTCTTAAATCCGTAGCTAGATTGCTCGCATTCTCCTTTGCCGACCTCTCCTGTTGTGGCTGCTGCTGCTTCTCTCTCACACACTGGTCCCTGTTGGATAACTGGCACGCAAATAATATAGATGCCAAAGATTACTCCTATTATTCACCCCCAGACAACATTCACATGCGCCTCAATCATATACTCTGTCATCCGGCCATTCAGTTACAGGTCATAAACACCGAGGGTCTTATTTATGGAACCTGTCCCATCGCTGCGGAAAAACAGCGATGCAACAGTTTTCACTGTGCCCTCCTTGCGACATGGTTGATGCGTCATATGTACTGTATGATGCATCATGACGCAAGGAATGACAGATACGTCAGGATTACTGACGTATCTGTCGGCGCAAAACTGACGCATTGCTGGAGTTGTGTCTGAAGCGTGACGCAACTCCAGCAATGCAGGGGGGAGGGCTATGATTATAGCACTGCGTCACCCTTATGCCTGCCATAAGGCAGCTGTAAGGATTTTACGCAGTGGTGTCCTAGAAGGGGTGCAGTGAAATCTGATAGATTTCACTGCGCCACTTCTTCAAGGCTTTCTTGCGTCGGAAAGCCCACTCTGCATACATTGTACCTGATGCAGGTATAATGTGGTGCAGGGCTTTACAAAGTGACACATCTGCCTAGATGAGTCACTTTGTAAATATGCCGCAACCTGGCACAGTTTTTACGCCGCCGGTGTGTCACAAAAAGTGAAGCAACGGTGGCCCGAACGTGTCGAAAGGCCTCATAAATAAAGCCCCGAATATTTTGGGAAAACCATCTCAGACCACGACCCACTCCAAATACATTTTGAATGGGAATCACCACGTCCATCGGTCCCCACATGGTGGTTACAGCCAACCATGCTGGAAGACCCGATTTTTAGGGACGCGATCTACGTGGCGCTATCCAATTACCTGACAGAGAACTGGGGCACAGCTACTTCCAGATTAGTGGATGGGAAGCACTGAAGGTGGGGCTCCAAGGCCAGTGCATCCATGAGGTTGTGGGGGTGAGGGCTGACCTTCATAGGGACCTTGTCTGGACAGAGACATAACAAGGAGCCCTAGAAGTGGCAGCGCATATAGATCCCATAGCAGAGAGGAGTTCAGTCCAGTTACCTGCTGGCATGGCTACTGAGGAGCATGATACCGGTCTTCCCTATCACCATTATTAGAATAACTGACCCGCTTGGTTGCTAGCCAAGCGGACATACTTGCAGCGTTCAAAACCCACTGCCAAAACCTGAATGATCCCCCTATAGACTGCCAGTCCCACATCAGAGGCTTTCTCGACAGAGTTACACTGCCCCTCATCAATCCCCTAGACAGGAAGGAGCTCAATGTGCCTTTCACAGTGCAAGAAATCTGGGGAGCCATCGAAGGCACTGCCACGAGTAAGTCTTCGGGGTTAGACGGTCTGCCGGTCGAGTACTATAAGGCCTATGAGGACCTTTTAGTTCCTAAGATGCTGAAATTATATCAGACTGTGTTAACAGAGGGTCAGTTGTCACTGACTCTCCGTGAGTCGTTACTTGTATCCCTCCCTTAGCCCGACAGGGATCCTCTAGAGGTGAAGTCATATTGCCCACTGTCTATGTTCGAGATGGATTACAAAATCCTAAGCAAAATCATCGCGGTAGAACTATTGGAGCCCCTTCCCCATCTGGTTCATCTGGTCCCTTCTCTGTGAGCAGAGAAACATGCCAGGATGCCCTCTGTCTCCGCTCCTCTTCACCTTAGTGATGGAGCCACTGGCACAGAGGCTCAGACAACAAGGCCACAACATCAAAACAGTATATTGGAGGTCACGGACATTTCGTGCCGCCTCGGGCTTGAGAGTGAACTGTGCCAAGTCCTGTCTATTCCCGAACCACCCGGAATGCCAACCACATGCACTTATTGGTGGACTCGCACCTCCTCCGCTGGGAGCCATGCACCTTCTTATATTTGGGCTTTAACATGTACCATCCTACACAAGATCTCATAGATGGCAATCTTACCAGGGCCATCACCTCCCTTAGCTCCTAAATGACGTTCTGGAGCACACTTCCACTCACTGTCCAAGGTAGAATATCACTGTCTAAAATGGTGATGCTCCCAAGTCGCTATATTTCTTCCAGTAAACAGACCCCAAAGTATGTTTCGTGCCCTACAAGCTATGCTGGGGGGCTTCCTCTAGAATAAAGGCATTGTACGAAGTCGCTCTCCTCAAGTTTCAGCTACCAGCTGACAAAAGGGGCCCCATGGCCCCTAACTTTGAACATTATCTGGTGGTGAAACTACAATGGCCTGTCCTCCAGCTAGCGGGACTGTTACTGGAAGAACTGTGTGGGCACCCTAGGCGTTCTGTTCCAAAATAGTGTAATCATACCCTTCAAGGAACTACAAACTGACTGAATTACTGGTGGGCAATTTCTTGGCCTATGGTTGATTGCTGGCCAAGATGGGCCGACTATGGCATATTGTTGACACGGAGCCAGAGCAGCACTCACTGGTTCACACTAGACACTATAGGCGGAGGCCTCCGGCTCATTACCTGGCTCACGCAAGCAGTGGCATATACATCACAGGACCCCTTGCTACCAACCCGTAGGTGGTGGGATCGAGACATAGGCTGAGATTTGACACAAAAAGAATGGGACAGGGTTTTGTTATATCAGTGCAAACTTTCCCATAATGCTAAGTTTCAATACATTCAACATAACATTTTACACATAGCCTATCTCAAAAGAGCGAGGTTACACAGGATATTTGGGTCAACCTCGAATTGAGCCCGGTGTCAGCTACCGGACGCTGATATGGCTCATATGTTCTAAGACTTCCAGTGGCAGCGAACCTGTGGCGGGAGGTCACAGACGTACTGACTAGTATCACGGGGCATGAAGATCTACGCACTATGGGGAGTAGAGTCCTGGGACTGTTTAAGCGTAAGAAAGCAGGGAGAGCCGCAAACTATTTAATTGACCTGGCGTTGCTTATAATCTGTAGGCCCATCACCATGCATTGGAAGGCTGTTAGACTTGGCATCTTTTGGCGTGTTTCCCCTGACTTTTTGCTTTCTGACCTCCCGGTTTTGACTCTGTTTTTGCTGGTGTAATGATTCTGCGCACTTTCCTCACTGCTGTCCAGTGGGAAAGTACAAGTGCTCCTGTATAAAATGCGTTATGGATTGGTGTTTCCATGATTGGCCTATTTGGTTTATGTGTCAGTCCCTTGTAAAGTGCACTGCGAGTGCCAGGGCCTATAGACCAAATGCTGTTGGTGGGCTGCAGCCCTGGATTGTGCCACCCACGCAAACAGCCCGTAAAGTGTAACTCGGGCCTGCCACCGCAGAGCCTGTGCGCAGCCTAGGGCTGCCATGTCGACTTGGCAAGTGCACACACTTGCAAGTCCCTAAACCTTCCCTTTGCTACCTGTTAGTCACCCCTAAGGTAGGCCCAAGGTACCCCTGTGGGCAGGGTGCGTTGTATGCGAAAGGTAGGACATGCCCGGGTGCGTGCGGCATGTCCTGATAGTGAATTACAGCCTAGTTCGTTTTTCACTATTGCAAGGCTACCTGTTCCCCCTAGGCCAGAACGGGCAGTTTTGATTATTACAGCTTATAATCCTAACTGACCCCGGGAACATGGTAGAAATTCGAGTTTAGTATGCCTGGACTCAGAATGATAAAATGCATCTTTTAGTGAAGTTGGTTTTAACATTCTGTGTTTGAAAATACCACTTTTAGAAAGTGGGTATTTTCTTGTCTAACCATCCAAGCCTGCCTCTGCGAGGTTGTGTATTCCTTGTCTGGAGTGTGAGTGACAGGGGCTGGGGGATGCCAGGAGACAGGGTGAGTCAGCACAGGGCTGAATAGCAAGATCTACATGTAGATGGGTGGGAGGGGTCGCAACTGGGCCCTGAATAGGACAGTGCCTTCCCTCCACAATGCTGGCTCCACCTCCTGTGGTGCGTCTGATGTCCCTGGCCTACTCACTGAAAGAAGGGACGGAGACTTGTCAACAAAGTGCTCCAGAACTGGTTTGGACTAGGCAAAGGCCCCTCTGCCTTCAGAGAACAAAGGAATTTGGGATATAAATATTGGGGCCCTGACCCCATGAATTTAGATCTCGCTGGAATCAAGGAACCTGCCAAGACGAAGAGCTGGAAGAGCTGCCAGGAGGAGTACTGCCCCTTTGCTGTGTTGTTGCTTTGTTGGGTTGGCCTGCAGCTGCTGCTTCTGCCTTGGGCAGTGAAAGGACTGGACGGAACTTTCTACAAACTTGTGCTGAGTATCTCCAAGGGCCTGGAACCGAGCTGGCCTCCTGTTAAGAAGTCTCAGGGACTGCAAAGACTTCACAAGCCTCTGGGTACCGCTTCTGGAACGCTGTTTCAGTTGCCACAGAGGAAGGGAACCGCAACCGACTCCGTCAACCGAATCCATCCCTGGCCGGTGACCTGTTTGCACCGCAGACCGCATCGCCCCGCTTCGCATCGCAACCCTGGTCTCACCGTGGGCGACGTCCGACGCCGCCAACACCGAGCCGCTGCTTGCACCGTGACCTGTGGGCACCGCAGTTCGCATCGCATCGCTTCACTGAACCAGCCGGACCCGACCGACGCGGTCGCTGCAACTGGCTCAAGAGTCGTGACCGCATCGCATTTGGGGCACCGCTCGCACGTCTGCGACGCACCGCTCCGACTCGCACCGCTGTCCGACGCCAGCTCCCGCACTCCGGCTTGGTCGCCTGCATCGCAACCTGTCAGCACCGCATCGAGCATCGTCTCACCCTGCATCGCACGCCTTGGACTCACCGACTCCGTCTGCACGACGCTCATCGAGCCGCTGCCTGCACCGCATCGAGGACACCGCACCTTGCATCGCTCCGTCTTGCACCGCAACCGCGACGAACGCCGACCGGCTCGTACACTCCGTACCAGCCACAACGAGAAAGGTACTGTAACCGAGTCTGTTCATGACTCTGCTGGCCCGTATCGACGCGGTCGGCTGGAACTGTTAGACTCTGTGGTTTTCAGCATCGCGGTAGGCTCGGACGGAGCTACCGACTCGTACGAACTTTGCTTTTGGACTATTCCTGCAAAGAAGAAGTTACCTTATCAAGTATTCGTTTTTAAAGTATAGTATTGTGGATTTTTGTTGTAATTGGTCTTGTCTTGAGTATATAAAATATTGGTTATTTTTCTAAACTGGTGTGGTGTCCGTTTGTAGTGCTTACACTGTATTACTGTTGGTTATGTGCAAATGCTTTACACACTGCCTCTGAATTAAGCCTGACTGCTCGTGCCAAGCTACCACGAGGGTAAGCAGGGGTTACTTCACGAGTGTAACACCCTTACCCTGACTAGGAAGAAGGGTCCCTACTTGAACAAAGGTGCAAGCCCTTGCCAACTAGAGATCCCATTTCTAACATTGGTTGTCAGCGGTGAGGATAGGACTTGTGTTTGCACTTGACTTACAGTGATTGGTGTGCACTACTACCATATCGCAGACCATTACGTACCACATACTGGTTCTTTTTCTTTTGGCCTATTTTTGATCTTGCCAGTTTTCAACTCACGACTTTTGTCATGCCTGAATCAATTGCATCATCCGTTGCATCTCTGGAAGTTATCTTTGAGGAGGACAGGTTGGAATCCTACGCCGTAAAGGAGTTACGAGCGATTTGTAAAAACCTGAAAGTCCAAATTAAAGGCCTCACAAGGAAGGAGGAGCTACAGAAGGCGCTGAGGGCCTGGGTAGCAGCCAGACATGCCAATGGGCAGCCTGGTAATCTCAGTGAGGAGGTGGAGGAGCCTATTTCCAGGGTGGATGTGCTTTTGGGTAGGGGGAACCCGCCAGGTCAGGCAGCAGCAGTCTGTCCCCAGAGGAGCTGGAGGACAGGCGGGAGGCAAGGCAGTTTGAGCTGCAGAAGCTCAGGCTGGAGAGTGAGCGGGAGGAGAAGAGATTGGCCATAGAGGAGAGGAAGATGCTCTTAGAGCATGAGAGAGAACTGAAGGAGCTAGAACTTAGGAGTAAGTCAGGCTCAGATGGTGGCAGCAATTCGTCCAGAAAAGCAGACAGGATTGTGCACATTCCCAAGAACGTAGGCAAGGAGTTCAAGAAGGGGGATGACATACAAAGGTGGTTTCAGGGTTATGAGGCAGCCATACACATGAATGGGGTCCCTGAGGAGAATTGGGGAGCAGGATTGTGGCCACTTTTTCCTGAAGAAGCAAGGGATGCTCTGATAGCTTTGGGTAAGGGGTATCACCTCACCTATGCTGACATGAAGGATGCCCTTCTCACGAAGTATGGTCTTACTCCTGAAAAGTACAGGGATCAGTTCAGGTCCAGTAAGAAGTCTGATGCCAACACTTGGTTGGAATGTGTGGATGTGTTCTGCAGGTCTCTGGATGGTTGGGTGAAGGGCAGTAGCGTAACAGATTTTCAGGGGCTCTACAACTTGATTGCATGGGAGCACTTGTCTAGTCTATGTTTTGCAGATCTGCGCCAGCACCTAGTGGATAGTAAGCTAACTGACCCCAGGAAGCTTGCTATGGAAGCGGACCGCTGGGTGAGTACCAGGGTCCACAAGAAAGCGTTTGGGGGAGACTCAGCCAAAGGTGGGCAGGGTCCCCAGCAGAAAGGTGGGGGGACAAGGGTAAAGCACAGGAGTTCTCTAAAGGGCCCCAAACTAGTACCCAGGGTAAAGGTTCCCAGCCCCCGGTGATAAGAAGAAAGGGGTCTCTACATGGAAGCCTGTTGAGACCGGCCCCGCAAGTGTTATGCATGTGACCAGGTAGGTCACTTTAAAGGAGACCCCAAGTGCCCAAAGGGGACACAGCCACCCACCGGTGGACAGTCCAAAGTGTTGGCTAGTGTAGCGCTTGGGGAGGAGGGGTGCCCACAGGAGGGTGGGGATCCCGCAGAAATGACCCTTGTCTCACTAGGGGACAGTGAGATGGTCCCAGGAAACCAGGTGCCCCCTAACACAAAGAAATATAGCACCTGGGTGACCATTAATGGGAACAGGGTAGAGGCTCTCAGAGATACTGGAGCCAGTGTGACCTCAGTCCGGTGTCACCTGGTGTCTGAGAAGCAAGTAGTCCCAGGAGCATTCCACCAAGTAGTTGCTGTAGACAACTCAGAGCGCCAATGTATGGTGGCGCAGGTTCCCTTTGAATGGGGGGTCTCAGGTCCCTTGAGGGTGGTTGTGAGCCCTACCATGCCTGTAGATTGTCTGCTAGGAGACGACCTGGAGCAGTCCTCATGGAAGGAGGTTGAGCTCAGGTCTCACTTGGAGATGCTTGGGTTGCCAGAGTGGGCATGCGTGTCTACTCGGTCAATGGCAGCCAGAAAGGGTGATCAAGAGGACTTGGAGCCTGAAACAGTGGCCCAAGTCCCTGCCAAGAGAAAGGGCAGGGGGCGCGGGAAACCGGCCCCCGAAGTTCCCACGGACCGGGAGGAGGCGGACCTCGAGGGGGACGCCCGGTGCCTACAGGGGAGCAGGTAGCCGAACTGGGAGACATCTCTGAGCTGACCCATTGGCAGCAAGAAGGGGGTCCCACCAGGGAGGAGTTCTGCAGGGAGCAGAACGAGTGCCCTACTCTGGAGGGTCTGCGGCAGCAGGCTGCAGACCAGGCAGCTGGTAATCAGTCCGGGTCACATCTGATCTACTGGGAGAGTGGTCTCCTATACAGTGAGCCTAAGGTTGCTGAGCCTGGGTCAGCCCGTGTGCTGGTGGTATCCCAGCGCTTCAGGACCTTCCTACTGGGTCTGGCTCATGACGTGCCTTTGGCAGGACATTTGGGCCAGGACAAGACCTTTGACAAGCTTGTCACCCACTTCTTTTGGCCCCAAATGCGAAGGCAGTCAGATGCACACTGTAGGTCTTGCCAAACTTGCCAGGCAAGTGGTAAGAGTGGGAGGAAGGTCAAAGCTCCTCTCCAACCTTTTCCTGTTGTTGGAACACCCTTTGAAAGGGTAGGGATGGATATTGTGGGGCCACTGGATCCCAAGACAGCCATGGGCAACAGGTACATCCTGGTCTTGGTGGACCATGCCACCCGGTACCCGGAGGCAATCCCTCTCAGGACAACGACGGCGCCAGTGGTGGGCCGGGCGTTAATGGGGATCTTTTCCCGTGTGGAATTCCCCAGAGAGGTGGTTTCTGATAGGGGACCAATTTCATATCGAAGTATATGACATCCCTGTGGAAGGAGTGTGGTGTAACCTACAAGTTCACCACTCCTTACCACCCACAAGGAAACGGTCTGGTGGAGAGATTCAACCAGACCTTGAAAGGCATGATCAAGGGTCTAACAGAACCCATGAGGCGTAAGTGGGACGTCCTCTTGCCATGCCTACTCTTTGCGTACAGGGGGGTGCCTCAGAAGTCTCGTGGGTACAGCCCCTTTGAGCTCCTGTATGGCCACCCTGTCAGAGGACCTCTGAGTTTGGTAAAGGAAGGCTGGGAGGCAGCTCCCAGGAAAACTCCCCAGGATGTATTTAGCTACATGCTGGCCTTTAGAAACCAAACTGCCCGCTTCAGGAAACTCGCTCAGGCGAACCTAGAAGCAAGCCAGGAAGAAATGAAGAGATGGTATGACCAGAATGCCACTCTGGTCAAATTTCAACCTGGGCAAAAAGTGTGGGTCATGGCCCCAGTGGCACCTTGTGCCCTGCAGGACAAGTGGACTGGGCCATATGAGGTAAAGGAGCGCAAAAGTGACGTCACCTACCTGGTGGATTTGCAGGCTCCAAGGAACCCTTTGAGGGTCCTTCACGTGAACCGCCTCAAGCCCCACTTCGAAAGGTCCGAAGTGAGTATGCTCTTGGCGACAGTTGATGGGGTGGAAGAGGAGAGTGAGCCTCTCCCTGACCTCCTGTCTACCAAGGAGCATGATGGGTCAGTACAGGGTGTGATCCTCTCCCCTACTCTGACTCAGGAGCAGCAGGGGGACTGTCGCCAGTTGTTGGGACAGTTCGCCCCACTGTTCTCTCTGACCCCCGGTGTTACTCACTGGTGTACCCATGACGTGGACACTGGTGACAGCCATCCTGTGAAGCACAAGATTTACAGGTTGACTGACCGGGTCAGAGCCAGCATCAAGGAGGAGGTCTCTAAGATGTTGGCGTTAGGGGTGATTGAGCCCTCCCACAGTCCTTGGGCCAGCCCAGTGGTCTTGGTCCCAAAGGCTGCGGCGCCCGGTGCCACTCCAGAACTCCGGTTTTGTGTGGACTACCGTGGGCTCAATGCCGTCACCAGGACTGATGCGCACCCCATCCCCAGAGCTGATGAGCTCATTGATCGGTTGGGAGCTGCCCGGTTCCTCAGCACGTTTGATTTGACGTCTGGGTACTGGCAGATTGCCTTAACCGATGGGGCCAAGGAGCGATCAGCATTCTCAACCCCAGAAGGTCATTACCAATTCCGGGTGATGCCCTTTGGGCTGAAGAATGCCCCTGCCACCTTTCAGAGGTTGGTCAACCAGGTGTTGGCTGGGCTGGAGGATTTCAGTGCCGCCTACCTGGATGACATTGCTGTGTTCAGTTCCAGCTGGGAAGAACATTTACAGCACCTTGAGAAAGTGTTGAGGGCTCTGCAAGGTGCAGGCCTCACGATCAAGGCCAGTAAGTGCCAGATCGGGCAGGGTTCTGTGGTGTACTTGGGACACCAGGTAGGAAGCGGCCAGGTGGCGCCCCTACAACCCAAGATTGACACCATTCTGGCTTGGGAACACCCCAAGACCCAGACAGAGGTGAGAGCCTTCTTAGGTCTCACCGGTTACTATAGGAGATTTGTTAAGGGCTATGGCACCATTGTTGCCCCCTTAACAGAGCTGACCTCTAAGAGGCAGCCCAGGAAAGTGATCTGGATGGAGTCCTGCCAGAAAGCTTTTGATGCCCTGAAGGCAGCCATGTGCACGGCGCCCGTGCTCAAGGCACCTGACTTCTCCAAAGAATTTGTCGTGCAGACTGACGCTTCAGAGCATGGTGTGGGAGCGGTGCTCTCACAACTGAACGAAGAGGGCCTGGATCAGCCTGTAGTCTTCCTTAGCAGGAGACTACTTCCCAGGGAACAGAGGTGGAGTGCCATAGAAAGGAAGCTTTTGCTGTGGTCTGGGCGCTGAAGAAGTTGAGACCATACCTGTTTGGGACTCACTTCCGGGTTCAGACAGACCACAGGCCCCTCAGATGGTTGATGCAAATGAGGCGTGAGAATCCAAAACTGCTGAGGTGGTCCATCTCCCTACAGGGAATGGACTTTACGGTGGAGCACCGTCCTGGTACAGAACACGCCAACGCAGATGGTCTGTCCAGGTTCTTCCGCCTTAGTGAGGAGAACTCCAATGGGGTTGGGTAGTTCTCCCTACTTTCAGCTGGAGGGGACATGTGTTAGACTTGGCATCTTTTGGCGTGTTTCCCCTGACTTTTTGCTTTCTGACCTCCCGGTTTTGACTCTGTTTTTGCTGGTGTAATGATTCTGCGCACTTTCCTCACTGCTGTCCAGTGGGAAAGTGCAAGTGCTCCTGTATAAAATGCGTTATGGATTGGTGTTTCCATGATTGGCCTATTTGGTTTATGTGTCAGTCCCTTGTAAAGTGCACTGCGAGTGCCAGGGCCTATAGACCAAATGCTGTTGGTGGGCTGCAGCCCTGGATTGTGCCACCCACGCAAACAGCCCGTAAAGTGTAACTCGGGCCTGCCACCGCAGAGCCTGTGCGCAGCCTAGGGCTGCCATGTCGACTTGGCAAGTGCACACACTTGCAAGTCCCTAAACCTTCCCTTTGCTACCTGTTAGTCACCCCAAAGGTAGGCCCAAGGTACCCCTGTGGGCAGGGTGCGTTGTATGCGAAAGGTAGGACATGCCCGGGTGCGTGCGGCATGTCCTGATAGTGAATTACAGCCTAGTTCGTTTTTCACTATTGCAAGGCTACCTGTTCCCCCTAGGCCAGAACGGGCAGTTTTGATTATTACAGCTTATAATCCTAACTGACCCCGGGAACATGGTAGAAATTCGAGTTTAGTATGCCTGGACTCAGAATGATAAAATGCATCTTTTAGTGAAGTTGGTTTTAACATTCTGTGTTTGAAAATACCACTTTTAGAAAGTGGGTATTTTCTTGTCTAACCATCCAAGCCTGCCTCTGCGAGGTTGTGTATTCCTTGTCTGGAGTGTGAGTGACAGGGGCTGGGGATTCCAGGAGACAGGGTGAGTCAGCACAGGGCTGAATAGCAAGATCTACATGTAGATGGGTGGGAGGGGTCGCACCTGGGCCCTGAATAGGACAGTGCCTTCCCTCCACAATGCTGGCTCCACCTCCTGTGGTGCGTCTGATGTCCCTGGCCTACTCACTGAAAGAAGGGACGGAGACTTGTCAACAAAGTGCTCCAGAACTGGTTTGGACTAGGCAAAGGCCCCTCTGCCTTCAGAGAACAAAGGAATTTGGAATATAAATATTGGGGCCCTGACCCCATGAATTTAGATCTCGCTGGAATCAAGGAACCTGCCAAGACGAAGAGCTGGAAGAGCTGCCAGGAGGAGTACTGCCCCTTTGCTGTGTTGTTGCTTTGTTGGGTTGGCCTGCAGCTGCTGCTTCTGCCTTGGGCAGTGAAAGGACTGGACGGAACTTTCTACAAACTTGTGCTGAGTATCTCCAAGGGCCTGGAACCGAGCTGGCCTCCTGTTAAGAAGTCTCAGGGACTGCAAAGACTTCACAAGCCTCTGGGTACCGCTTCTGGAACGCTGTTTCAGTTGCCACAGAGGAAGGGAACCGCAACCGACTCCGTCAACCGAATCCATCCCTGGCCGGTGACCTGTTTGCACCGCAGACCGCATCGCCCCGCTTCGCATCGCAACCCTGGTCTCACCATGGGCGACATCCGACGCCGCCAACACCGAGCCGCTGCTTGCACCGTGACCTGTGGGCACCGCAGTTCGCATCGCATCGCTTCACTGAACCAGCCGGACCCGACCGACGCGGTCGCTGCAACTGGCTCAAGAGTCGTGATCGCATCGCATTTGGGGCACCGCTCGCACGTCTGCGACGCACCGCTCCGACTCGCACCGCTGTCCGACGCCAGCTCCCGCACTCCGGCTTGGTCGCCTGCATCGCAACCTGTCAGCACCGCATCGAGCATCGTCTCACCCTGCATCGCACGCCTTGGACTCACCGACTCCGTCTGCACGACGCTCATCGAGCCGCTGCCTGCACCGCATCGAGGGACACCGCACCTTGCATCGCTCCGTCTTGCACCGCAACCGCGACGAACGCCGACCGGCTCGTACACTCCGTACCAGCCACAACGAGAAAGGTACTGTAACCGAGTCTATTCATGACTCTGCTGGCCCGTATCGACGCGGTCGGCTGGAACTGTTAGACTCTGTGGTTTTCAGCATCGCGGTAGGCTCGGACGGAGCTACCGACTCGTACGAACTTTGCTTTTGGACTATTCCTGCAAAGAAGAAGTTACCTTATCAAGTATTCGTTTTTAAAGTATAGTATTGTGGATTTTTGTCGTAATTGGTCTTGTCTTGAGTATATAAAATATTGGTTATTTTTCTAAACTGGTGTGGTGTCCGTTTGTAGTGCTTACACTGTATTACTGTTGGTTATGTGCAAATGCTTTACACACTGCCTCTGAATTAAGCCTGACTGCTCGTGCCAAGCTACCACGAGGGTGAGCAGGGGTTACTTCACGAGTGTAACACCCTTACCCTGACTAGGAAGAAGGGTCCCTACTTGAACAAAGGTGCAAGCCCTTGCCAACTAGAGATCCCATTTCTAACAAAGGCCAACACGTTACCTGGGTTAAAACACTGGTGCATAGCGACACTTAAAAGGGGGCAAAACTGAATCAGTTTCACTCAGCCGGGAAGAGACCCGAGGACAGCGCAGGGTCCCCATAGCTGCAGATTTGGAGAATCTGCTGCACAAGTTGCAAGAGTTTAACGAGGATCTCTAAGGAAAGATAATGTCCGGTTGCTGATCAACACCAAACTCCGAGGGCCTGAGGATTCTACCTTCTCCCCTACCCTGAGATTGATCGCCAAAAGAATTAAAGAATCACTGTGCAGGGTCGCAGAGGGGTGGTGTCATATTGCATGTACATAAAATGATCTCTATGTAGAGGAGTGTGGATACGTGGGGGGAGGAAACATGAGGGCAACAAATGTATTGCTTTCAAATCTCTATATTCGAAAATGCAAGAGTCATGAACTAAAGTTAATTATGTTTACTTGTTCATGCTTGAACCAATTTCTCCTGTTAGATCAGATATATTGCAATGCATGTACAGGGACAATGGTGTGGTTACTAATCATAGATATGTAACATGGATCTGTTTGGTTGTCATATGCCTATGTGATGCTAAGATAAAACTGAATAAAAATTGGTTTAAAAAAAGTGTCAGGAACACCTCTACTTTACCTATTCAGAAGCCTTGTAAAAATGCTTTTTGATTTGATGTAGACTTTACAGTCATCAATGTTGTTGTATCACCGAGTTTTCCTGGTCTGCCAAACCCGGCTACCAATTTTTCATGAAAACTGGAAAAAGCTACATGTTTAACTGCGATTCTCCTCATCCTTATATGCCTCAACAGTCAGTTCCTCTTCTCACTTACATTTTCGGCCTTCCAACTAGTGTGGGCAAGGTTGCCTTAGGAGCCGTACTTAATTTGAGCCGGTGGATTCCGGTGCTCAGCACAGTACTTCATTGTCAACACCTGCACTTATGACAGCTGCCACATGGTGGCGTTGTTTGTGTAATTTAAAGATGAACACACCAACACTTGTTTATTAATTCAATAAACATTCAAAACAACTGTTCTTAAACTTTGAGGGGGCATGGAATACTGTGAATTGTCACACTTGAAGGAGTGTGATGGTTAGTAGTAGTACTGTAATTGGCAGCACTGGCAGTGCCAAAGGGTAGTGCAAGGTGCGGTGGCCTCCTGACGAGGGCCCTGGCGCTTATTATTTTTATATATTTTTTTTATATAAATTAAAAACTGATGTGAGGAAGTTTAGGCTAAAGGAAGGAGCTGCTGATTTTTTAGGCAGAGGGAGCAGGTCCCGGCGTCGGCTCAACATCCTCTTGAAGATCTCACCGTGCCTTAGCTGACATTTTGCGTAAATACTATCTGGCGCGTTTGTAAATTGCTCTAATGCCTTGGTCCAAGTTTGCTCTATATAAAACCGAAAATAAAATCCAAAGCTGACTGGAAACTGAGAAGAAATAGTAAAAATCGACATAGTTTGACATTATTCAAGATATCGCCATCCTCGTTCATATTTAGAAAAGTACTTTATATATGAATCGCTCTATCGCAGACATTGATTGGTAAATGCCACCCTCTGATCTCCTGAAGTATGGAGAAAAATACGCTCCTCTTTTAACCGAGAAACAAAACCAAGTGATAGTGCCTTCAACTATCCACAAGGAGGCGCAACTACTTTAGGAAACACACTATTAGCGTGCGCAAACATTTTCCGTATACTTATTTTAATTTTTTTTGCGGTTTTATATAGCGCAAACTCGACCAGAAGGTATTGGAGCGCTTTACAAGAGCACCATTTACATTACGCATGGACATATTCATTTTTGGTAGGCATGGGGAGATTAGATTTAGTGATTTGCCCAGAATGACACAGGATGCTGAGCCGACGCCGAGACTCGAACCTGCTTCCTCAGCTACAAGGTCGACATCTCTGGTCCTCTGGCCACATCCTCTTGAAACTTTAGACTTTTTTTAGTGATGTCAAATGAATAAGCGTGTTAGACATATGACATCTACCTTCTGGTATGATTTTGGGTGACGACTAACTTGACTACATTTTCAAATGACCTGCATCGCAAGGGGAATGACGCAGGACAGAGCCAGCGGCACGGCATGAAGGCCAAACTTAGGGGCTTATTTACACAGCCCTGCCAAGTACCACGCATCAGGCGTTAGACTAACGCATTTTAATGTGGTGGTCCGCATCTCCGCATTAAAATGCATAGTCACACATTACAAGCCCCTTGCACCCCCCCGTACGTCACTTTTCCCATGTTAAAAATGACGCAAAAGTGGCGCAAGGCGCTTGTAAATAAGTCCCCCAGGGGCTTATTTACAAGCCCCTTGCGCTGCCGGTGTGTCCCTTTTAATATGGGAAAAAGTGACGTACAGGTGGCGCAGGGGACTAGTAAATAAGTCCCTTATTTTGATATTACGTCTACAGGTACGATCTGAGCCGTATAAGAGAGAGGCCGAGCCTCGTAATGCAAAGTCACGTCCATGCATCAACAGAAAGACAAGCACTGTGACCTTGTACATTACTAACTGCTGATAACAGACTGTAGTTTTACTGGACAGACTGTTCAAGGATGCAATAAACTTACAAATGACAATGTAAGCCGGTGAATACCTCTCTCCCATCGCCAATTACCGCTTTCAGTGCCACATTTATATACTTAAGATCTACATTTCAGTAACAAAGGCAGTAGAGCAAAACACCCACTGAGCCAAAATCGGGTGTAAAACCACAAGTTAAGGGATGTAGGAATTGTTTTTCTGCATCGAGTAGTAAAAAAAAGGTCAGGAAAATACTGAAGGGAGAAAACCAATCAATTCTGTTCCCTTTCGAAGAGACATTGTAATATCATATAACCAGCGCTTAGTATGTAAAAAAAATAAGTGCCAGGGCTCTCGTGAGGAGGCCACTGCAGCTTACACCACACATTGCCCTTGCCATGCTGCCAATGATAGTAACAACACAACTACTAACCATCACACTGCTTCAAGTGTGACAATACGGACTGTCCCAGGCCCCCAAAGCTATAAGGATGGCGTGGGCGGCAGGTAATAGTAATTTTTAATGTATATTGAATTAATAATTGACTGTTGTGGTTATCTCAAACAGCGCCCCCTTTTGGCAAACTGTCACAAGCACCGGTGTTGACAATTAACTGCTGGTGCCGAGCACTAGAAACCACCGGCTCACTTTAAGTACTGCATATAACAGTTAAGGGTGAGGTGATCATATGGTCTTTACAGGAACTTCAGGGGGTGCATTGATTAGAACAAACCCCCTGATCATTACTTAGTAGGTCTTGCCTGGCAGTGCCAGTTGGACATCAAGTCACTGTTGCTGTAGACTGGGTAGACGAGGGCAAGCCGACATATTAACGGCGATAGTAGAGCCAGAACCGAGCAAGGGTCGGGCTGGGCTCTAAAAGCCTGTGCACGAGTAAAGACATGAAAATATTTGGCATGTAAATCATGCACATAACGTCATGCAAAAACATGATAAAGCCGACTTTAAGATGCGGATGCTTTTCACTTTAGTACTTCAGGATATATCCCTGCATTGAGAGGGATTTATTAAACGTAATAGTTTTCAAACATAAACTTCTAAATATTCAGGCCTCCCCCCAACTTGACGACAATGCCACTACTGAAATCAGAGGCGAGTCAAGTGTACCCCAGATGTGGCCTAGATTATTATAGATGAAGCAACATTATAGTACCGTAAACATTATAGGATCTTTGTACAGCATACTGCCTGAATTCCTGCATTTGAAGGAACTCTCATTTGAGATAGTGAAGAAAAAGGAGGCTCTGTAATAGGAAATATTTGCCTAAGGTCACACAATTTGTTCAAGATGAAATGCTGGGATTGACCACAGATTTCCAAGTTTTACATTATGCAGTTCACCTACTTGAGAGGTACCTCTTTCTCTTGCCCATTTTACATCAAAGGACACTTCTTTGTAGTTACATCTTGGCGCATGAGGTTAGAACCTGGGGGCAGACAGACACCACATGAAAGCTCAGCCCATTTGGGGCTCGAAGATCAAAGAGGACCTCAAGATGAGCTAGGCATCTGGTTTGAGATTTCAATAGCCTGGGATTACAGAGTAACCTAAGAAAATGTGTGTGATGCATAGGCAGGGGTGGAGGGCATGGATATAATTTGGCCCCTGCCAGTCACTCACTCCACATCACTGTGCCAGCTGCAGGGCTTTCAGTGGGTCGGGTCCTGCCAGGTCTCAGATGCAGCAGCAATTACAAACTTTGAAATGAGTCCCTTTTGGGTCCTAAATTTGTGTTCTTTACAGGCAAAAAAATGCTAAAATTCCCAATAAGGATTGTAGAAACCCTTGAGGTGATCCATAACAGTGATGCAGTCTCTGTTCACATTACATTTTAATTTAATCTTGCATTCCATAAGAGTATTTGTTTATTTTTTGTGTCTCTGTTTTGTTTCTGTAGTTTTTTCAAGCAACATATGACTCTTATGTGAACTGAGCCGCTTCCCTGTTGTGGGTGAGTGTTCATGTCAGGACATGAGAGAGAGATCTGGAGATGAGTCTCAAGGCAGTGTGAATTTCTCAAAATGCCTGTCAGTGTGTCATAAAGATGTTCAGACATCATGCAGATGCAATCTGGGCTACTAAAAGGCTTTCTCTTGCTGCCCATCCTAAGCCTGGTTTGCTGATTTTAGATATGGGCTTATGCAAGCCTGCCATCCTGGGCCTCTCTGCCCTACATTGCTCTGAGGAGGAACTGGACTTGAATGGACAACATCGTCCAGACTTTCCCTACACTGGCTGGCACTACTTTTCCAAATAACTGAAACATAATGTCCCTAATCCTGTCCATTATCACCGTCCAGTTGCACCAGCCCGTCCTATTCTTTTTAACTGGTTACACCTTGTTAGGAAATCTCAGCCTCACACCCCCTCTAACATTAGTGACTAAGGTATTGTTCCTGGTCTTTGTGCTTTCTGTCCTCTGGCCCCAGTCTCAGCACAATGTCCCTTGTTACATAGGGCCAGCCCCCTGTGAGGCCGTTGATCCCCTGTGCCCTGCATGTATCGCTACATTTGCTTGCACTCCTGCCCAGTGGGCCAGCCTCCCAGGTGCCCATCGACTTTCTCATCTCTTTGGTCCCATTCCCTGGCCCAAGCAGACCCTCTTAACCCACATCCTTTCTGTAGTTCCTTCATTTTAGGTCTCAGCTACAGATAGCTTCAGCTCTTTGCAGGCCACACCTTTTATTTCCAGTTTTCATAGGCTGGGATTTGGCTCAGCCCTTTGCTCATGAATGGATGGCTATGTTGCCTATCTCATTTGTTTCATCTTGATTTAGCCATTTTCCTCCAGTTTTCCCACCTAGGAGCTGTTTGGTCTCAGATTATTCTGAATTGTTGATCTGTATCCTTCCATTACTGACTTTGCTTGCATTCAGATAATTAAAGTTCTCTTCTACTTTAAGCACTCCATGGGAGAGCATGTGTTTTCTTGCTCTCTTCCCCCAGTGCTGCCCCCCCTTCACTTTCCCTCAACCACTAGCTCTCTATGTTGCATCTCCATTCCGAGCATTCTACTCATTAGGTCGAGCATTCAAGACCTCTTGTATATACTTTAGTATATACTTCTTATATACTTTAATATATACTTTTTTGTGGGCATACAGCCCGCCCATAGGCTTCCCATTTGCTGGCTCCATCGTCGCTCTCATATTCTTTCTCCCCATTTGTCAATGGCATGCATTTGTCATGCCTCTTCCTGTGTTTAGCCGCCCCCGAGAGCAGGGACTAAGTACAATATAAAAACACTGGTCACAATTTTAACATCTGTTCAGGAACTCCTTTTTTCTTTCTTGAAAAGCAATTCACAGGATTGGCGCTGTTTTCACCTGCTTGCTCCGTTTTTGTAAACAGGCCTCTAAATCGTGTAATTTACTCACATTTGCTGTGCATTCAAAGACCGATGTCATGTTCTGTTTTCCAGCACTTATTTTCTTTCTCTGGCTTCAAAGTTAGAGCATTGCCTGGTTTTGCTTGTACATCCCCAAACACCCTCCCCATCCGCTGCTTGAGCCCTGCTGGTGTTGCTAGTCTGTCCTTTGTCTCTAATGATTTAGCCATGTCCCTGCAGAGCTCCACTCTCACTGATCTCTCCTTTCAGTTAGAGCGTCTACGGTTTCTGAGCTTTCTCTTTTCTCATTTTATGACTTGAGCCCTGCTCGCTTGTTTAGCTGCTCAGGCAAGGCTGGCCTGTACATGTACATTCACGGTACACTTAGCAGTGAGGGGACGCATGTGCTTCCCATCCTGCCAGCCCTTTCTAGCAGGGCGGGTGATCTTGTTGGTGTATCTCACAAAGGGTAATCTTTTACGAACGAAGAGGCAGTTTGAAAGTAAGTTATGGCATCAAGCATCAGGAGCCCCTCTACTCCCGAGCGTGACAGCTTTTGAGCATCCCTGTAACACAGCCTGAGGATTTCAGACACGCATGTTGAGTTTTATGGACTCTTCCTTTGAGATGTAGGAAAATCACTCCTTTCCCTTCCGTTGACTGTTGTAAAACGTGCATTTTTAATGTGAACATATCAGCTCATTATAACCCACGTGCTTCTTGTCGATATTTACATTTTAGCGAGAGCCTTAGAAGGTCATTTAAAAAAAAATGTTTCTGATGTTGTCTGGTACAGAAGCAGTGCAACGTTCGAAATGTGGATTTTTTTCCGTTTTGCTGACTTTTTTTAAAATTTAAGCCAGCATGAAACTAAATCTCAGATTTTTATGTGCAGGGACATGTTATTTAGATATGAATTCTGAGCGCCACCTAGAGGAGAATTATTGCGCATCTTCGTATTCTATAAAGAGAGATGAATATTACGTTAAAAATCGCTCTTGCTGAGCTTCGTTTATTATGCCTTCGAATGCTACTACCTTCTTTAAAATCAAAGTCACATTTATCAAGATGAGCATCCAACCGGTTCACATCTGGTATCACATCTGCCAAAGTATCAAGAGCCGTCTGTCTAAATGACATGACGTCCCCCAAAATAAGAATTTCCCTGCTCAGAATAAGGGCTTTATTTTTGGTCTGGGGCCCTCCTTGATGAAGCAGGAGACCTGCCAGTTGTTCGGAGCCAGTATTTTATCACGTTTGGTACTTGGTGGACACTGGTGCTTTCCTGTTGATTCATGCAGTCATCCAGGTTTGGTGCTTTTCTCTTGCACCTGTATTTGCTTTCAACTTTTACCCTTTAGATCGTCCCCTCCCTTTTATCAAAATTCAGCCATTAGTTAATTCTCTCATTATTTGTTTGGTAACTATAATTCTTAATCGGTGTGTCGCTACGAAGGAACATTCCACACAGAGGTGACCGTAAAGGTGTTATATACTTTATATGTCGCTGAGCGATTCAAATGGTCACAGGTTTGAATCCCTACGGGTCAACTCATCATCCTTCCTAGGTTGATATTGAGGACCATAAACCTCTTTTATTCAGCTTCAGGAACCAAGAGATGAATGGGGATTTTCCCAAACATACTTTAAGCATGTTAGTATTACCTCATTTTTTTTATTTGCATATCAGTGATGTGAGGAGTCATACTATTTTTGTTCCTCGGTGTAGCCGCAAACAGCCTCGTATGGCCAGAAGATACCCTATAATTTTACATTTGAGCACAAGATAGAAGCGCCCAATAAACCCATGAAGATTAATTTTATGATTCAAAACGTTGCTATCTCTGCCTATGTAGACGTTTTTGCTTTTATTTCAGTAGCAAAACAAAGCAGATCTTATGTTCAGCTGATTTTTTTTTAAGCCACAATGGTACAAGATTGTGAGAATTGGTAACTAAGATTTCGGAGGAGACGTGCTGGTTACAGTGTACAAGAAGAACTCGTGAGCATCAATAAAACTTTAGACTGCTTGGGACACAGCCATGCAGCATGTTTTAGAGCATTATAAGCTTTTTATGGATTAGTCTCTGTGCAGTTGCAGCGCTTGCTACTCCATTGTTTGCAAAGCTGGGTTGGCTGAGATTTTATTGCGGCAAGTCATAATGGGTAACCTAGATTTTACTATTCTTCAAAAACAGGGCAGTAAGCAAAAGTCTTAAACATCATATGGTTACTTCAATTACTTTTTGAAAAGACCTTAGAGATTGGGGTTGTCATACAATTACAGGTCTGCAGTGCCACAAAACCTCAGGGCCTACTACTGATCATTGTGCAAGCCTAGGTGTGGAACCAGAGACTTTGTAGCTTACTGGATAATGGTGATTGGGACCGATTCAGAAAGATTTTGCTGTGAGTTATTTTTAGAGTACTTATTGTTAATTAAGCCAGGAGTACGGACTTCCTCCTGCAATACAGGAGTAAATTAAGAGCACTTGCTACAAGGGCAAGTAACACCCACTAAGCAAAATCTTAATGGATCGAGTCCATTTAGTAGCTGAACGCTCAATAAAAAAGAGGTCTGGCCTAGTGTCGTGTTCTTGGTTTGATATTGTCACTGAGTTATGTTGGTGGGTTCATAGTTGCCAGTCCTCATTGCTTTTTAGCTTTCCACAGGTGACAGAATTGTTTGTTTCATATCGGTGCACAATTTAGTGAAGTAGTATGTCCATTGCGTAGAAGCAGTGACCAAGCTTGAAATTGAATGTTTCCAGTTAAGCATTGGGAAGATCACTAACCATTGGAATTCTGTGCCGCCGTTCACTTTGGCCAAGTTCAGTCTTTTTATAGCTGATGTTCTCTCTCTCATAACTTATTCATTAATGCTAGGAAAATACTTTCCATAATGGCTGCAAATTTAATGCATGCTGTTAGATGTACTGGACTGCCAGCCAGGGCCTTTTTAAAATACTTCAGATTCAGGAACATAAGCTAAACTCTTTGAATGCTTTACACGTGCTTGTCATTCAAGTTTGTAAAGCAGGAGGTCATGTATGAATCATAAAGATAGTACTGCTAAAACATAATAGAGCTGGTGCTGCTAAAACTGTCAATTGTGGTGCAGAGGATCCACGCCCAGGCAATTTTCAAGTGTTTTCTTCTAGCTAAGCCTCAAACTTAAAGGTTTCCGTGGTCAGGTCATGCGTTTGCGTAAAAGCTGATCTGTGAATTTCTGGTGTCGACTACAGTTGCTGCCACATTGATATCGAAAGAAATGTTTTCTGACATATTTCAAATCATATCAAAATAGGATTTGTATAGAAAAGCTAATCACCCATGAGGGTATCCAGGCGCTGCTTCAATACACTGTTCAATCAGTACCATATGCAAATACAAACCCTTGACAAAATAACTTCCCCTGAGTTTAGCTTGCCACCAGTTGCCAGCATATTTAACAAATGCTTAAGGTGCATGAAAACACATCATTTGTTGTTTAAAGGGAAATCCATTTTCACCAAGAGATTGTATTGCCTTACTATTTACAGATGACAGTTTTATTTGACTTTCTAGCCTTCAGTCATGTGTCTAGGTTTGAAATTAGATGCAATCTTGTAGCGCATACTCATTGTTTACATGTCTCCTAGCTCTGCATCTGGAGGTAGCCCAGAAGCTGCTTTCATTCCTGAGTCCCATATATTGTCAAGCTGTGGTGAGCGCTTCAATGATTAAGTGCCACCCAACAATGTTTGTAGCACTTTCCTGTGGTTAATTCTGCATGTAGTATGGGATGAACAGTGTCAAGCAGCCTGTTTCTTCCTCCTAACCAAACACACTGGCTTTGAGCAATAAAGTAGAAGGAAAATACTTCTTAGGCCATGCCTACTAGACAGCACATGCACCAGCTGTTGTGTAGCATAGTGTGACTTACCAAGAATGTGGAGGGGCGTGGAGCCTACCTATTGCTTAGCATTGGTTGCTTTCTGGTTTATCATTTGCTTGCTTCTTATGCATGTCCCAGTGTGTCATTCTTGTGTATGTCTCTCCTGTGGTGCATTCCTGCTTTACCTTCTCTTTGATTGACTGTAATCCCTGCTATCACTGCTTCTATTTCTAACAAAATGTTCTTCTTCTAAGTACTTCATGAGTGTTTTCAAGCTGTCTCCCTTGTGTACTTCTCTCCCCTGCACTCTGTGTTGTTGTCTGTCACAATAATGCTTCTCCCCTCCCCTTCCATGCTGTTTTCTCCCCATTTGCGTCCTTCTTCTTATTGTTTGGCTCTACACCCTCGTATTGCTTTACCCCAATCCCCATGTTACTTTTCGACCTCTCCCATCCCCCAGTGTTACTTTGGTGTCCCCCTTACTCCATCGTATTGCTTTGGCGTCCTCCCTCCACCCCACCCTCCATCATATTGCTTTGGCACCCCCTGGTATTGCTTCTGTGTTTCCCTTCCTCCTCAGTGTTGCTTCTGTCGCCCCCCACAACCCCTTCCCTGAACCCCACCAATGCTTGTTCTCAACTAAGGTCCTCTATTTGTGCTCTGGTGTCTGAATAGCCCAAAGTGTCAGCTGAACGTCCAGTAGATGCAGCTGTGAACTCGCTGTTTATCGTCATTATACCATATTTCCAGTCCTGGGTATGTGTGGTATTCCTATTGATTTAATACGCCTCCCTGCCACTTCACAGGTTGATCCTTTTCAAGCAAGCATTTTAAAGGAAAAATGAAGACTATATCTGTGATCATAACATAATAATGTGGGGCAGCTGACATTACTGGAAAGATATGTTATGTTGTGTTCTAATTAATATAGCCCAAAAACTGCATGTCTTTTCAGTACACTTTTTATGTAATGTATAGACGCTGTTTTCGTGTGTCCCACGAGCTCATTACGTGCTTCAGTCTTTCTCTGGAAGGTAGCTGATGATTATCAGACAGTTTTCATTGAATTATTTTAGGTTTGGTGATGCATTGGGTAGTCTGATTAATTCATTAAGTACTCCATTGTACACTATACATTGAAAAGAGCACCTTTAGGCACCGTCTAGGCACTGCACATGGTAAACCCTGGTTACTAACCACTATTAAACACAATGTAAAATTACAGTAAGCATGTTGAAACTACAAAGAATAATACAAATTCATCCCTCATTTACTTGCACATTTCAGAAAGCAGCTGCAAAAATAAGTATGTAACATGCATCATGTCACTCCTGCCATTAATCACTATAGGTTTGTTTTCATTGCATCACCTACTGGTGCAGTTAGTGAAGGCATTATTTGAATAACAATATTTTTATTCATCATTTAATTTCCTTTAGGTTGCAGGCTTGCCATATCTGGTCATGAATTGCATTTCCAGTGTTTATGAATAGCAAGAAAGCCCAACCTTGGGCCTGTGTGGCCGTTCACCAGTGGCACGTAAAGTAACAGTAGATGTTGTGGTACCCAGGATAATGTGCTGCGTGGCTAAACACTATATAGGTCCCAAAGGCGAGACCTATTGGCTATGCCAATGCTTGTTTTTAATACCCCCACCACTGCTACCGTTTTGGCACTCTCTTTTAATCGGCCTTTCCCACACTTCTCTATGATGGCTGACTGTCCTGCTTCTCACCTGCTCCTCATGTGATATTTTTATCATATTTTTGCAGATGGACTGCTCGCAACATGTCAGCACTTGGAGTGAAACATTTGTTTCTCTTGTGCCATGATATACTGGTAAATAAAAAATGGCTGCCTGCATCATGACACATGCATGCAGACGTGTCGTAATGCCGGTGGCCATCTTAGAATGGAGTTTCTTTGTTAGAAAACCCATTCCAAATATGCCATTCATGTGTGTGCAAGCGACTTATTACATGCACAAAGATACAATTTAAAAAAAGAATTGGTAAAGCGAATAGCTCAGCACTTATGAGTCGAAAACTTTTGTCTTTATAAATCCTTGTTAGGTTTGTCCTGACCAATTTTTACCAACTCTTTCATATGCAGAGTCTGTTTTGACTATGCAACACTTTTGCCTCATGCGATTGGCTGGATGTATCATTCAGCTTCCAAGGAAATATTTCCATTGGAATGCACAAGTGACTATTTTTCATCTGTAAAGTATGCTCAATCATCACACCTTTTCTTACAATAATTTCTTTAGCAAATACATGCTTGTATACTACAAGAGCATTTGGCCAAGCCAATATATCTGGCTTTAAAATGGCAATACATACAAACACAGGCATGCATAAATGATCTTTCTTTGTAATATGACATTAAACAAAACCTAATACCTTTGCCAATGCTTGGTAGTGATGGTGTTGGTAGCAGTGTTACTAATGATATATATGGTGGTTGAAGGTGGTAGAGTATTGGTAGTAGTCATCTTGATGGTGATGGTATTAGTGATTTTGGTGATGTATTGTTTTGATGATGGAATTGGTATTGTGGTGGCGGTGTTGCTGGTGCCTGCTACAGTGAAACAAATGCTTCCTGTATAAAATTCATATATGAGATGGTGGTGATGGTATTGTTGGTAATTGTGTTATTATTGATGGGATGGTAGCGTGGCAGTAGAGGTGGTGTTATTGGTGGGGATGGTATTGTTGGTGGTATTGCTAGTGATACTGGTGTTGATATTGGTGGCAACAATGGTAGTGGTGACCCTGGTGTAGTGTGAATATTAGTATGGGGGTTTGGTGGTGGTATTGATGGCAGTGGAATCAGTGGTATTACCAATGTGTGGTATTGGTAGAGCCTTATGTAGGAACATGATTGTTTTTTTATACAATGCATCTATGAGCTAAAGAAGTACATGTAACAAAGCATGTGATGGTTTATTTTATATGCAAAAAAGTCATTCATGGATTGCACTGCAAGAAAGCCAATGGAGATGGAATGATACACCCAAACAGCCACTAGCACGAGGTAGGAAAAATACTATTATGAGCTGTTCTAAAGTGTGTTGGAAAATTTATAAAGCCAGTGGCTGAAATTAATCCATGCGTTCCATCCATCACTTTTTAATATAGTTTAGCAAATACATCAAGCACGCAGACTCTTCTGGCCCTTGGCAGCTCCCTGGCTCCTGCCGCTGCTTCCTTCTGCTTACAACACTAAAACTTGTAACATTTCTGTGACGTTTCACCTGACAACATCTTTATCACTGAACTGGTGTGAGTAGGGACACTCTTGTTTTTTCACAGCTGTCCTCTACGACAACTACACTTTCTGGCCTGGTGAAACCAGAAGAGTGGGCTCAGCTTTGGGAGTAGGGGATAAAGAAGAGAAAAAACATAGGGGCATATTCACGAGTAAGTGGCGGTGAGAGGCGTTAGCCTCCTTGGCTTAACGCCTCTCACCGCCACTTCGGAAATGCCAGGCTGCACCCTATTCTCAAGAATCTGGTGCAGCCTGGCGTTTCCCCCTGTGACGGCGGTAAGTCTCACGACTTAACGCCAACGCAGGCACCCTTGTACCAGAGCGCAAGGGTGCCTGCGAGCAGGGAGGTTTGTTTATGTACAGGAAGGTGTCCCTTCCTGCACATAAACAAACCTAAAATGCCGTTTAGTAACTAACATGTGTGCTGCTTCATGCAGCACACATGTAAGTTACAAAACGGCATTTTTAAAAGGTTTGTTTATGTACAGGAAGGGACACCTTCCTGTACATAAACAAACCATGGCATTTTGCTATTTCCATGTGTGCTGCACAAGGCAGCACACATGGAAATAGCAAAAACGAGGAGAAATTAAGCATTTCTCCTCGTTTCGCTACTTTAAGACCAGGATTTTTCTGGTCTTAAGTTCAGCACTGCCACCTATTATCGCCGCTCTTGATAATAGGTGGCAGCATCGAATTTAATGGGTGTTGCGGTGGTACGCCCACCGCAACACCCACTGCACCCCCTTTCAAGCTAAGTTTAGCGTGAAAGGGGCCCTATTCTCAAGGCAGCGTTAACCCACTTAACGTGGCTTTAAGCCACGTTAAGTGGGTTAATGCTGCCTTGAGAATAGGGCGCTGGCCCTATCGCCACGGGAACGTCAAAAAAAGTGACGTTCCCGTGGCGATAGGGGCTTGAGAATATGCCCCATAGAGTAAGTTGCTAAGTCACCCTTTTTTTGGGTGGTCTCCCCCAGTTTTAATTTTCTTTGAGACTCGCCGGCTGGTAATTTTGAACTTCAACACTAGTACACTGGTATCCACTGCCCTTGTATGTGCTTTGGCCCCTAAAACAAAGTCAAAATTGGAATAAAAACCCCATTTTGTATATTTAATTTTATAGTAGGCTATTTTATATGGTGTAAAAACCTACACCTAAAATTAAATGTCACATGTGGTCACGGAAGCACTTTACTGTGCCACCCATTTTGTGACCCTGAAAACATGACAGGGGCCTCCACTGAGGTCTGGTCCCCTGCAGCATGCAGGCTTGCATGTTAGCAGACAGATATGTAAAAATATAACTCCTTTATAGGCCTAAAAATCCACTTTCAGGTGTTAAATTAGTCACTCCTAAAATTATCTTGTTGCTAAGAAGGTAGGGTGCCTACTGCCTAGAAGTGGTATATGCCTAGAGGAATGTTATCATGCACCTAGAGTTAATAAACCACCTAAAGCTATTTTCACTGTATTGGGTTTCGCCGTTCACATATATAATACTGTAAAGCAGATTATATCATTATTGCTGCATTATCCAGTAAGAAACAGCTACAGAAAATGTTAAAGAACTTTTCCTGTTTTTAAAAATCCAACTAATCTGTAAAGTCAGATTTTTTCTAAAGAGTTAAGAAATATATCTTTCAGAAAAGTTATATTTGATTGCCTGAGCCACTGTATGCCTATTAGTTTTAGTCTACATCTGCTGACCACCCCTGCTCTACCTGTAATGAGGTGTAAAAATCCCTTCCAGGAGCTGCACAAGAGACCACTTTCATTGACTAGGTCAACCTGAATGGGCAGGGTGGACTCATCTGAGCTCACCAAAACATGCAGGGTGGGGGATGCTGTCCCTCCTGTTGGCACAACACTTTCAAATCCTACACCAGAGGTCTGTCTGTCTGTAAAACCTTTCTGCCCTTGAAAATGATCAAACAGGCCCAGATCACCATTCTTTTATATCCTACCTGGTTCCTTAAGGACCCTGCTTTGTCTTCCTACAGTTCTCTCATTTTATGATGTGGGTCCAGGGCCTGCTTCAAACTGGAGTTTAGTGTTAGATGTGGGAGGACACTAGTATTTTCCACAGTATACTGTCCTACGCAACCCCAGAATTCAGAGCCCAAGTTTAGTGTGGCTGAAGACCTTCGCCGTCTTGGATTTGCTCTGACACATTGCATTTTGGGCCTATTTGCAGCAAGGAAAACTGCTGAAAAAGCAGGTAGGCCAGGGACTGGAAAGATTTACTCCACTGGTCAAAGAGGGTTTAGGAGTGTCTTAGGGTGTTCCCCACCCATATGCGGGTGAACTCTACAAAGCTGGACCCTCACCCAACCTTCCTCAGAACACTGCTGGACTTGTGAAAAAATACCAGACGGACTGAAACTGCAGACTTGGCATCTGTGACTTGTGACAAGGAACGGAGGAGGTTGGACCTCCTTCCACTTGAAATGTAAGGACAGAAAGAGCTCCAAGGATCATAAGGGTGATCTCATTGGTGGCTCCAAGAACATAGGAAAGCTGAAGAGGACATTCCTGTGACGAACCCAGTGGACCAATGGCAACTGCACTGGGACAGGACTTTGCCTCTGCCTGACACCCTGATGGTCTCTAAGGGCTTTCACCTGAGCTCCTCTTGTGGTTGTTTAGGCACCGGAAAGAAGTTTAAAAACTTTTCGTTCAGAGCTTTAACAGGACCCCCTGGATAAAGTATCAGACTGGCAGTTCCACAGGGATGGATTTGATTTCAGCTTCAGCCAGCGTGAAGATTTCCGCACTGCTGAAAAAACGAATAAGTCCCATTCTAAGTTGGAAGTTTGAAAACTTTCAGCGCAAAATCTTAAAAGCTCCAGAGCGCCGGTGGGGCCAACCTGCTTCGTGTATTCACCCTTCAGTACCACAGCAGTGGCTACAGTTTCAGTGACTTCCCTCTCAAAAAGTGACAAAGTTCCATTCCACGTTGGGACTTTCACCGGGATCAATCCACTTGATATAGCCAACCCAGGTTCTAGTGCGGGCAACCTGAAATTACACCTTGGTCCTGTTTCCCACAGGTATTGGCTTACATTGGGTGCTTTATTTTTCTTGGTGCTTTTTCACATTAATTCTTGAAAAATTCATATCTCCGGTTCCCTTCATTCGATTTTTGTCGTTTTGGTCTTATTTTCCTCATACCATTTTTCTCCTTATGTTTGGGTGTGACATTTTCTACTGTTTATGCACTATTAAATTATTACACATTGCCTTTTGTTTCACTTGGCCCTCTTTGCAGGGATACTCCCAAACCTTTTGCCTTCCGCTCTCCTGAATTTCATTTTTTGTTGGAATTAGGACTCTGTGTTCTTTACCACTACTAACCTATGCTACAGTGTGTGTGTTCTCTCCCTAAAACATGCTAAAATTGATGTACATTTAATTGGCACATTTAATTTACTTGTAAGTCCCTAGTATATGGTCCTACATGGTTCCCATGGCCTGTAAATTAAATGCTACTAGTGGGCTTGCAGCACCCATTGTGCCACCCAATAAGGTAGACCTTTAAAACATGTCTCAGGCCTGCCATTGCAACCTGAAGTGCAGTTTTAAACTGCCAATTTGACCTGGCAAAATAAACCTTTTTGCCAAGCCTATGCCTTCCTTTTTAGGTCTCAGCTAGACAACACATGTGCTGTCTCGAAGATACGTGTTGTGTTCTGTCTGTGGGCTTAAAGCCCACCCACAGCCCACTATTGCTAAGCTTCAGAGTCGCACTCATTTTTTTATGCCATTTGTCATGGCATGCTGGCTTCATGCTCTCTTCCTGTGTTTGGCTCTCCCATAGAGCATGGACCAAGTACATGTCTCCTTCCACTGCTTCCGTTTTTTTAAGCTGTTTTTTAATTTGTCTTCAAGCACTCCACAGGAGTGCTCATTTTCTCACTCACTCCGGTCCTACCCTGCTCATGTTTTCACTCGCTCTGTTCCCACCCTCCCCCATTCATGTTGCTTCTTTCCTCCTCCCACTCACCCCCCACTGCTAGATGCTGGTAATTGGAGTGTTATACCCGCTATGACATGTAATGATTACCTTACTTTCCTTAGTACCGAATTCAGGTACAGGAATGCTGCTGGGTTTTTTTGGGCAGTTTTTTTTATAGAGCTAACTCGACCCGGGGATTGCAGCGCTTTACAGGAGCTCCAGTTACACTCGAGACTCAAATCTGGTTCCCTGGGTCCAAAGTCGGCAGCTCTGGGCATTACGCCACATCCTGTCGCCAGTCAGTTGATGGCTATTCATTCAGTCTAGACTTTAACTCCTTTCAGTCTGACTGAAAGATGCAACATATTGTGATGAAAACATAAAAGTGCAGCATTTTGGGACACACAAGTTCTCTTTTTGCCTGTTGATGTTTTAGGAAACCGAAAGGCCATAACAAATAGTTCTCGATGGATTGTGACGCTCATTTTATCTTTCCTTTTAGGATGCTCTTCCATCGTTTACCCTGTGATGGCGGCATGTTGAAAATTAGATTGCTATGCATTATTTGTGTGAGCCTGTTTAGCTTGTGTGGTGCCTTTGTGTACATCATATTTTGCAGTGTGCAATGCCATTAATAAACTTCCCATTTGTTGTTTATCTTTATCTATATCCATGGGAGAGTGGCACTTTTTAGCTGTTAAACAGACGTCATGGTGCGGGGTTACGATTTACAAATGCAGATATGCATTTGAAAAATGTTGTGGCTTAAGACAAATGGAAATGAATGTACGTGTAGGAGGGAGTGGTCGCCTAAGAAGTCATAACAAGTGAAGCTCCCGCGCCAAGTATCATGTGGTTTCAGCATTGCTGACTGAAGTGGGGATTTCTCTGCCATATCCAAGTGTTTCTCAGCAGTACCATGCTGTCTTTTTGTTGGCTGTGAGTGCAAGAGCCAATATTTTATTCGTTCCAATAGTCACCTATCCCTGGCTTGCGTGCGTCACTTTTCAAGTCCAAGTCCTGGTGCATAAAGTCTTTAGTCGTCACTGTAATTAAGGTGCCAAGCTTAGGTGTTTTTAATTAGACCCACAATTGCTTCAGGGAAAGGATTGCTACTTGCTGCAAGACCTTAGTGCGTAGCTCAGATAGCGTCTGTATTCCCAGGCGATCATTGACTCTTTTCGCGTTGGGACCCTATGACTGTATGGGTCTCCTTTCAGTAGCCTACCCGTACTTCTAGCCAGATGTGTGATCTTATTACGCTTTAAAAATACAGGGCTATGAGTTACAGGTTTAATGCAGGCATCTACTAAATAAACACGTACTCAAGAGACTACAAGCTGCAGCTCGTTTAGTGCTTAAACTACCACGCAGATCTTCCGCTTCAGCAGCCCTTAAAACTCTGCACTGGCTACCCATGCACAAGAGAATCTTATTCAAGGTACTTCTAATCACCTTTAGAGCATCTAAGAACCTAGGGCCTACTTATCTTTCGGCCAGGTTCACCCCCTACTCCACTACTAGGACACTCAGATCCTCATCTGCAAATCTTCTTAAGCCCCTTCCCTTCAGGTGCAAAACCAAAGGAGGAAAATCTGTAGCAGCATTGGGAACCAGAGCCTGGAACCTTATGCCTACGCACTTAAGGCTGATGAAAACAGAAGCCCAGTTTAGAAAGGCCTTGAAGACCTGGATCTTTGGATCCTCAGACGAACTTTGCTCATCACTTATATAGTGGTTGTTCCTGTCTACCTTGACTAACTTCCGCATAGCGCCAGGATGCTCGTTTGAGAGTGACAGCCGCGCTTTATAAATGCCAACTCAACTCAACCCACTATAGTGTGCTTGCAAAAAGTCGCTGCAAATATTGGCATGGATCTCTCCCTGCCAGATTGAAAAGTTAGTCCTTGCATGGCCTGGTGGTTGGCCTACAACAGTGTTCTTTAGAATGATTATGCTGCATTGTTTTAAGTTAAACAAAAATTTCTCACTCTACTATTCCATTGCAGAACAGCATCCAGTCTCCCTAATTCCCTAATGTGGGTCACTTTAATAGGCACCCCTGCAGTTGATGCTGTATGGATAAGTGCTTCTTACCTACTCCCACTTACCCTCACTGCTAAACACTGTTCATTGGAGTGTTATATTTTCTGCAATTATATATAATGATTAAGCCTGGGCAGAGTTTGCGGAGTTCTGCTACGCAGAACTCTGCGAAGTGCAAAAAAAAGTCCGCCGCGCGGAGCTCCGCAAGCAGCAGAGTGCGTTGGATAAATGCTGTTCGCGGTGATTTTCAGTGCCAGGTGCTTGTCTGCAATGTGCAATCATCCTGAATGGCACAATGCACAGCGCAAGCAGGCGCTGCTTCTTTCTGCCGCACGAGTAGATTTTTACTCGAGCGGGCAGCTTTCTCAACGCGAGCGGACAGTTTCTCAACGCGAGCGGTCGCGAGCATACGTGACCACTCGCAATGAGAAATCTGACCGCCTGCATTGAGAAATCTCACCGGGAAGTTGATTTTCCATGCTCGCCAACTTGATGTTGACGATCGCGAATGGGGAAAAATCTCACCGGGAGGAGGAGTTTTTCGGAACTGTGCGAACTCTGCATAACGCGGAGTGGGGAAATCTCCGCAAAACCCGCAAGCAGAGCGGAGTGCACCGCCCAGACTTAATAATGATTACTTTACTTTTTTTCCTTAGAACCAAATTTGTGCTGGTTAGTATCTTTGGTAGTCAATCGTGTCGTTCTTTGAGATGAATGGAAAATCCTGCCAGTCAGAGATGGCTGCTATGTTCAGTAACAGCTGTGCGTACTTTTGTCCGCTGCTCGCCACATCAAAGCTTGCCTCACAAACCCTACAGGCTACTGTCTAAAAGACATTAACTTTGACAATTCCGATAGCTCAGCATTTTTTCCTGAGATATTTTGGCTTTGCCAATGCTTGTTAATGTATATGTCAACCCTAAGGTAGGCCTTAAAAGGCCCATAGGGTAGGGTGCATTGTATTTAAAAAGAAGGACATGTATTTTTAAGTTTTACTTGTCAGGTGGTGAAAAACACCTACATTCGTTTTTCACCACTGTAAGTCCTACCTCTCCCACAGGATAACCTTGGGTTGCCTTATCACATTTAATAAGTGCTAACTTTTGATTGGGAACAGGTAGGAATGTCATGTTTGCATGTTTGGACTTACATGAATTGTAATTTTAATTCCTCTTTAATATTAAAGTCAAATTTTAAGTCACAATTCTGAAAATGCAGTTTTGATAAAATTGGCATTTCCTTCCCTAACCATTTGGTTTCTGCACCCAGTGTCCTGGGTCATATGATTGAACTGGACACTACTCCTTTGCCAGCCCAGACACATTGGAGCCTTGCCAGGGGAAGGAATGAACATTCCAGAACCATATGTGCCTTTCTGAACTCTATCTTCTCCTGGACTTTTCTTCAAAATGTCTTCTAAGTCTGAAGGTAAGCTGATACCGGGCCCAATCCACCTTGTGTATCTGAGCCATGTGCCAATGCCTTAACTTTTAACTTTGCCCCAGTCTTGCCCAACTGGATACCCGTGATTGGCACTTTGTGCTTTTAGGCCTTAGATTTCACAAAACACGTTAAAAATTCACAACTCCTGATTGGATGTAATTTTTTTGGTGTCATTTTATGCTATAAAATGTTCTCTAAATTGGTTTGGGGTTCTTCTTGTGTTGTGTTTTCACTTTATTACTGTTTGTGTGCTGCATAAATACTATACACATTGCCTCTAAGTTAAGACTGACCACTTTTGCGCTAAGCTACAAGAGGGTTAAGCTCAGGTTAATTTAGTGACTTTTGTGGTTCACCCTGATAAGGATTGTGTTTTTTGCTTGAGCAGGATTTCCAACCCCCTCAATCAATAACCCAATATCTTACAACCAGGCATGTTATGACAGCACTGTGGTATATAGAGCAGCAAATCAGAAAGCATTTTTTTTCTAGCCTTCAAATTTTAATGGAGCATTAACAAGTAACCTTCACTAGCCCTAGCAGACATAGCATCCGCTGGCAGCCAAGCACATTGAGCACCATATAATTAAGCACACCCAGAAACATTTAAGCAACACGCGGATAATTACTGGAATTACTTTAGCAGTGAATAATACGCCCTGCTTCTCAGTTTATCTCTTAAATCTGAGAATACAGATGGCTCCTGCACTTACATCTATACATTAGATACCCAATGAGGTGTATTCAACTAAATCTGTCTTGCCTTTTTCATAAGCCTTTATCTTTCAACAACCCTCTCACCTTTCCTCCAAGCTGCCGATCTCTGGATGCATCTGTAAAATCATCTTCAAATCTGCTGTCTGCTTGAACATTTTCTTAGCAACAACACAGCCTTGTAAATTGCTGCCCATGGCTTTGGTATGCCCTTCCACAGAATCGTCGACTTGCATTGACTCTTTTAGTTTGTAGGAGAGATCCGGAGGTCTACTTTGAGCAATTTGTATCCAAAACCTGATGTTATTGGTTCCTCTAAATTCCTTTTTGTTTATTGAGAAACAATCACCAGAAGCCGGGAACAAAACAGATTACATATCCAGCAAAGAATGAAACCAAGGCTTAAGCAATAAACAGCATCCCCTGGGGAGCAACAAGAAAGTTCAACATCCAACATAAGAATATGTTGCACATAATCGAGACAAGAGGGGAGCATCATGGTAAAACTAGGAGAACTAGACCATAGTGTCCTGGTCATCAGTTAAAGGTGCCATCCAGAGAGATAATAAGGGATTATCTGAGCACCTAATCACGTCTTCCTTGAGACTAGTAATGAAGTGTCGAACTTTCAGGTAACTATAAAAACCAGCATGCGGAAAACAAAACCGCTAATGCAAGTTCTCAAAAGTCAAAAGAGAGAAGAATGTCACCCTCAAACAGTTGTCCCATGATAAGAAGTCTCACCCTCTCCCAAAGACTATTGTGGACACACACGGGTAGCCTGGGGTTCTATCCTAGATATGTAAGCTGATTAAGCGGGTGATGTCAGAGAATATTCGCTAAGGGAACTCCAAATGAGATTGAAGACCTTTAGAGTCTTAAATCGGGTTCTCTTAAAATACTTTGTGTCCACAATACCAACACCGGGGACAATTGATTCACCAAGCGGTAAATAATCAGTGAACATACGCACTTGTACCCACTCCCCCAACACCAAAGAAGTTGAGAAAGAAAGAGGACAGACAGTAAAACCGGAAGCAAAATCCCACCATCATACTTATGCTGTTGAAGGAACTGGATCTTACAGCAAGGCTTCCTGTGGCCCCATATAAACCTCTGCCATGGAGCCTCGATCTTAGTAAAAAAAATAGTCACTGGAAGAAAGAGAGGAATACAATGAAAGAGATAAAGATACTGCAGGAGGATGATAATTTTAATACACTTACAATGACCAATCAAGCCAAGATAAAAGCGGTTCTATTTCATAAAAATATTAACTGTATTTTGGTAGAGCTGCCCGTAAATGTTCTGAGCAATATCCCCCATATGGCGGATAGAGCTACCTCTAACTAGACCACTGATTATACCCATCTTTCATCCTGTATAGGGGGAGAGACATTAGACAAGACCTGGGTGTTATCCGAGTTCTGCTTGTAAACAGAGACTTCCCAAAATAATTGAGCAGTACCAACCACTGTGCATAGACCATTTATCAGGGTGGGTGTTAAAACTGCTACATCGTCTGCAAAGATTAATACTTTAACTTCACAGCGGTGTATTCCAAGGGGCTGGATGTTTTTAGATAGCGTAAGAGATTGAATGAAATGATCTATATATAGAGCAAATAGCTGAGGAGAGAGAGGGCACCCTTGCCTGGTACCGCAAGAGTTAGAAATAGAATCTGAGAGGGAGCCGAACAGCGAATCCTTGCTCTAAGACCGGTATGAAGACCCGGACTCTAGAGACAAAGGCAGAGACAAACCTTGCGGTCCTCATAACCCCTCCAAAGGATGGGCCAGGAGACCCGGTTAAAGGCCTTCTCTGCATCTAAAAGAATCATACCCACAGGCCCTCCACCGAGAGAGGATGTCTCCAAAGCCGTATTTGCCGTGTTGATGTGAGATGTTGTATGATGACCCAGAAAAAAGCCATGCTGATTTAAATCAACCAACCCGAGATAATTATGGGCAATCCGTCTTCGAATCTACATTAATTAAAGAAATCGGACAACATGATCCACAGAGTGTGGGATATTTCCCCTTTTTAGGTCGAGCCTGATCCAGCGCGCAAGCGCTGCTCTGGGGATGATCTGTTGTAGTTCAGTACGTGAAAGAAGCCCCGCCCACTCCCCCGCCCATATTTTTCATTGGCTTGTGTCTTTGTCCTTCGTAAATGCTGGCTTCTGATTTTGTAATGAGCTTGTTAGTCCCTCCTTAGTACCGCCGTGTCGTCATTTGTAACCTCCCATGGCTACTGGCCTCTTTACTTGGTTGTTACACAGTATCTGTTCTATTTTCTTTAATAAGCTTCTCCTACTGCAAGCACAACGACGTGCTTCGCTCACATTCAACGCGCCGTGCGCTTGCTAATTAAGGGATGGGCTAGAATGCCTTATGTTAACTATTATGAAGATTAAAAAGGGATTTAATGCTACCATCGATGGTTTCATGTAAAAATTAAAAAAAATAACAGTCGTACGGGGTAATTCAGTTTTTGGACACCTCTCATTTTTCTAGGTGCCAACTTGTATCGAAGGGCTGCTATGGCAGGATCAGGCAGAACATTACTATTTATCCATTTGTAAAAGAATAGGCCGTTGACACTATGCCACAGTGTGCCTGCGATGTCACAGCAGCCCCACCTCCGACAGTGGCATGCGCTGGCGCGTTCAGCCGTCTAGCCTCGGCCTCGCGCATGCGCAGTGCCATTCACGTTTGCTCATTCCCTGCATCCAAAACAGAGCAGTTCGGCTACAAAATATGTAAAAGGTTAGGAGTGATGGCCCCTAAGGCACATGCATCAGGTGTAAAACTCCTAGAAAATCCTATCTTCTTTAATTTGCCTATGGTACACACTCATAGGCACAGAGATGATTCACAAATTGTGTTTTTACGGTGAAGTTATATTTACAATTGCACACAGACGCTCATGCACATACGGTTACATACCTGCCTATCTACATAAACACTTCAACATTGACACATGCATCTCCTCTCCATATATGCACATCACATGTATTCGGAGGTATATTTCATGAGGAAATTAGAGAGACTTAATACTGCTTCCATAATTTGAGGTAGTTGTCAAACAGTTGTTTGAATGAGTGTATGGCTTACACCACAGTTGCCGTCATCTTCCATGTTGCCTCCAATTCCATCCTTGCACTCAAAAGCAACCCCTGTGGGGGTTTGCATTATGTAATCTAACACTGCAACATGACACACATATAACACACAAACTTCTCTTATGCATCCACAAAACTAGAATCTATTTACCAGGCACACACACAACACAGCTATTACCTTATGCATCCAACACAGTGCTGCAGCTGTTTCTGTGGTCCCAGTGGTAATTTATTATTCTAAGTACTCTAGGCAGTGATGCAGCTGGGTCTCTAATCATACATCCACTACACTCCAAACGAAAACACATAGGTAAAAGACATTTTAATTTACAACGCTAATAGCTCTAACTCTAAATAATGCGAGACCAATTGCATTGCAAATGCTTGTTTAGAAAGATAACAATCGTTGTCTCACCCCAAGACCTAGGAACCTGGCCAGACAATTCGAAGGAGTTGAACAGATCCCTAAGTACCGGGCCAGAATCTGCGAAAAGGTGATGTAAAACTCCAACGGGATCTGGTCGGAATCCAAGGCCTTGCCTTTGGCCAGGGAACGCATGCCATTTTCAACCTCCAGGAGAGTTATCAGTGCTTCTAGTTTAGAACTCTGGATGTGGCTCAATTTATGATGAAAATACCGCTCAACAAAGCAAGAGATATCTTCGGCGGAGGAGCAGCAGTCGTCTCGATAAAGGTCTTGATAGAACCGTCATAAGAAGTCTCTAATAGCAGCTGAATCAGCCACAGGTTCTCCATTTTCTCTCCTAATCTGCTCAATGGTATTGAAACTAGAACTAGCCCAGATTTTAAAGGAGAGAATTCACCCCATTTCTTCACTGTTTTCGAAGCTAGACATTTGCCAAGCAGAACCATTCTTGACTGCCCAATCCCACATGCATTTTCCAAAAGAGGCCTGGAGGGCGATTGACTGCTCCAGAAGACACTCAGATCGGAACCAATCCCTAGCAATAATGCTATATCCCAGTTCAGATTCTAGAGTGCTAAGAGTCCGATGAGCCACTATTTCCTCTTCCATCACCATCCTTCACTGACAAGAAGCAAAGTGAAGAGTTTGTCTCCAGCGCGAAGCCTTGAGTGTGTCCCAGACCACTGAGAGTGATGCTGAACCAATGTTGAACTCCAAAAACTCTCGTAGATGGCAGTTCATTGAGCTGTGATAGCCTTCCTCGAAAAACAATTTACGTTCAAATGTCCAGCCTGAGGCACCAGTGTCTGAATAGGCCCACTGGGTTGAATGAACAAAGACACAGAATTATGGTCAGATAAGACTCTCGGACTGAGGACCAGCTTTGAAGATGAAGCCAATGTATTGCTAACCAAAAACATGTCTAACCGCGACACAGTTTTATGGGGAGCAGAGTAAAACATAAACCCCGATTCCTTAGGTCGCTCAAACCGCCAAAGGTCAACCAAAGCATATAAAGAAATTAGTTGATACAATGTCCCCCTAAGCTGATGCTTACCCCCAGGAGCTGAACCTGGATGGGCCTGGGCAGTGGCCAAGGACTGAAATGCTGAGTCTCTATTAGGGCATAGCGTCACATTGAAATCTCCACAGACGATATAAGGTGGTGGCTAAAGGTGAAGCTCGGGCAACAGGAAATCCAAAACCCTCGGGTCATCAGTATTTGGCCCATAGACAATGCAAATAGTAAAGCGAGTACAGTCCTTTTAGTTAGTCGCCAAGAGCCACCGACCCCCTGAGTCCACCCTCCGACGCAGAGCCTTCCATTTGCTGTCCCAAACCAATAATGCAACGTCCCTCTGAGCTGCGGTAAAACATGAGATAGACACAACCCTATATTCAAGCTCCTTTAACAGAGAGCTTTCTGCTTGAGATAAATGCATCTCCTGATGACAAATAATTTGTGGTTTAAGGGGGTTTAAATTCCTCCCATACCAATTTACGCTTATGTGGCGACTTGACCCCATTAATATTACGAGATAAGATATGTAGCTACCGGCACTCACTAAAGATAATGTATCTCCATGTTAATGAGCTACCCCTCAACCATGCATATTGCTGCCAACACACTCCACAGGTACGATGCCAGGTACCCATAAGCACCCTTGTTCCCCAGCAAACCACATTTCTCAACCTTTCATTTTCTGCTGAAACTTCCCCTGTAACCTGTGCAAGAAACAACCAACCCAAATCCACATCGCCTATCCACCCCGCCCCCCAACCCCTGGATCCCATAGGGGCAAACCGTCCCAGCCCCCTAAGCTATCCCGAAAAATAAAAGAGCCATTAAGTCTCATAGCCGAGGTCTACCCCAGTCCGGCCCCCCCCGGAGTGCCACAGCAAATCACAAGTAGACGAAACACAACTAGTGAACACCCCTACTAAAGAGAAAAAAAGGGAGAAAGAAATCCAGCTTCTAATCTGCCTCCCAAACCCCACAACACTTCGGGAGAGAAAAGAAGAAGGAAAAGAAAGCCCTAGCCATCATGATAATACCTCCCTCAGACCCAATAACCTAATCTGGTGAGAGCCAGCCCATCTGAAAACACTTGTACTAAAGGAAAGAGAATCAACCTTAAACCAGAGAAGACCGAACAGCGAGCAAAGCACTCTTAACTACGCAACTGCCATTTTGTTAGCAACTTCTGCACCTTTTGGCTTTTGTAATAAAAAAATATCTGGCCCTCCATTCGGGCCCGCAGTGTTGCGGGTTCCATAACAAGGACAGATGACCCTAGCTTCTGGAATTCCAGGACATATTCCCTGAGTTGCCAATGTCTCATCATAGTTTGGTGACAGAAATCAAAGTGGACAAAAAATTCCACCCCACAGGCTTTCACAAGCTGCTTGGGAGTGGCAGCTTGACAAATCTCTTGTTGCAAAATACAATTCTCAAGATAGATGAGGGTGGCCCTGGGAGAGAGAAGGCTTGCTAGAAGATCTAAATGGAAAGCGATGTGCCCTCTGGATCATACTGTCCATGTCCCAGCCACTCAATGTAGGAAAAACCTTTCAAAAAAGGCGGACAACAAAACCCCTGGGGTCATCACCTTCTGTGCCTTCAAGGACACCTAGAACCTCTAAGTTATTTTGATGTGATTTGTTCTACAAATCTTCCACCCTCGAAGAGAGGGTAGTAAGTTGTGAGTCATGTCGAGCAATCGCCACACTATTTTCTTCCACCACCATTCGAAGGATCGTCTGAGCCGAATCCACTACTCCAAGTCGGGATTGTAAAATATCCATGTTTTCGACAGCTTACGGAGAACTACTTACGCTTTCAAGTGAGCAGCCTTCAGTGCTAGCGAGTCTTTCCAATAATCCTTCCTATGCTGCAAAAGGAGATGGCACCCAGAGTGGGGTCATCTGGAAAAAACTAAAAACTTGGCTCTTCCAGCACCCCCCGGGGGGCTGAAAGTAGGCCTTTTACCTGTTCTTCTGGGGACTCAGGCTGGAGGTAGGGAGGGAGGTTCAGGCTTGCTGGCGAGGGATTGTTGGTGTTCTAGTGCGGGGACACTCCGTTGGAGTAACCAGGAGCTCTATAAGCTGAATAATAATAATAATGATCCTACCGTTGATAGCCCAGACGAGGAGGAGGTGTCAGCCCCTGAAGCTAGATATTATGAAGGACTTGTTGGCCAAAGATGGAATGATGGGGAGCACCGACTCCAATGGAGAACAATTAGTAGATGTTAGCTCTGTCCCATCTGGATCCCATATTAGCTCCTCAGCTCCATCCAGTGAAGGGGCAGGATCGATTATCCCTTGCTCGAAGGCCGATGATGCAAAGTCCTCAAGTTGGGCCGTTGGCACCCCCCGAGCCACTCCCTCTCCTTAGGGAAAGCGATGAAATTGCAGAGAGGTCAAAACTCATAGAGTGCCTAATTGGGATCTCTGAGCAGTTGGTGTGGACGTTGGCCGCTAGGGCTAATTGGGCTGCCTGATCCACCTCCTCATCCCAATCACTGTCTGACAGGACTGAAAAGGAAAAGAATGCCTCCTGGCCATCACTCCCAAAACGGCAGGTTTAGGCAGTTTGGGAGGGCGAATTGGGAGGACTGAGGATGTTGTGTCAGATGAGCCATGGTGCCCTGCCCCAGCCCTGTTTCTGACTGCTGAACAGGGAGGATGAACTCCTTACTGCTGGGTGGTGGCTGTGCTGAAGAGGAAGAAGGGGAGACCTGGGCTGCTGACTCCGATTGTTCTGCCTTCAACACCACTGTGGGACCAGGATCCTCCCTAGAAGTGGAAGAGATAAGGAATGAAAGTGGAACCATGAAGGAGCCCAGTGTTCGCTATGGACCAGACCGCACCACCCCACTAGGGCCATGCTCTAAGTGAGGACGATCCCCTGACAGCTTCTCTGCAAGCTCCACATTTGGGCCGGCCACCTCAGGGCTACCTCCCACCTCTTCCAGGATATGGGGGGTGCAGCTGAAGGTTGTATGAAACTTTTGCTCCACCTGAGCTCACCGCAAACACCCTGGGTACTGTGGCCCAATTTGCCAGGTAACAGTCACTTCTTCTCCAGCCTTGGTGAGATATTAGAACTGGCCGAGTTTGACTGCCCTCCTCTCCTTTGCCACCCCCTGGCCGGCATCTTAGTTTGCATGCTGTCAGCAGCGCAATAAATACCCTTCAGTATTGACAAAATCACCTAAGTAGTCACTGCAGGCTCAGTCCTTAACCGCTGTTGTCATGCACCCCCCAGCTCCCCTGAACTCTGCTGTTGTGAGTTATGACCTGCCTTGAGGTGCCTGTGCCAGTTTTGGACCTCTGGAGGTTGTTTCTGCTGTTGGGAGGAGAAAGAAACCCAAGAGAAGAAAGAAAAGCTGTTTCCGATGCCGTCAACGACGCCGCTGTGACGCCGCGACCTGCACCAAGGACCGGGGAGCCGCTCGTGAAGTGAACGACGCAATGCCCGGCCTGCTCCGCAGCTCCGGCGCCCTACGACGCCTGACGACGCCGGCAGTGATCAGCCGTGCTCTACGCCAGCACTCACATCGACTCCGTCATCGCCAGCGCCTACATCCTGTTATCGCGGCGCCGATAACCGCCGAGGGCGACTCTACAAACTTGCCGACATCGCATCGTCAACGGAGCCGACATCGGCCATCTTCGATGCCGTGCATCGTCACTGACTTCGTTTCCAAGGTACTGTTTGTTTGGGGGTCTGTGTGACTCCACGCCCGATGCCGCGATCCTCGCGGTCGGCGCCATACTTTGGATTTATTGCTATCACGACGACGCAATAGCCCCAGTTGGTGCTATTTGATTTCTACAAGCTTATTTTTGCAATGTCCTTTTGAAAGTTATTTTTCTTAATATCTGTATGTTGGATTTTTTGTCGTTTTGGTCTTGTTTAGTTTAGATAAAGATATTTAATTTTTTAAAACTGGTGTGGTGTCCTTTTGTGGTGTTTTCACTGTGTTACTGTGAATGTTGGTACAAATACTTTACACATTGCCTTTGGGATAAGCCTGTTTGCTCGTGCCAAGCTACCAAGGGGGTGAGCAGGGGTTATCTAAAGTGTGTATCCCCCTTACCCTGACTAGAAGCAAGGGGCCCTATTTGGACAAATGTACCTACCTCTGCCAACTAGAGACCCCCATTTCTAACATTGGTGGTCAGCGGTGAGGATTTAAACCTGCATTTGTACTTGACCCACAGTGATTGGTGTACATCACTAGTTTAGTGCAGACCACTACGCAACCACATACTGTGTTTTGTTTTTGGTTCTATATTTATTTCTCAGAAGGGTAAACCAGCAAGTGAGGCTGCAGAATTGGAGTTTGAGATTGAAATGTTGCATTCCTACAAAGTAGATCAGCTCAAGCAATTTTGCAAAGATTTTGGATGTCCCATGAAGAGCAGCTCCAAGAAGCAGGAGCTACCGAAGGCCTTACGGGCCTGGTGGGAGGCCAAAGATGCTGGGGAGACAGGTGATGCTGAGGTGGATGAGGATGCACAAAGGGATGGTTTCAGGTCACAGGATCTGCCTGTGTCAAAAGCAGCCTCCAGGGCTGGCAGTGTCCATTCCGCTGGAAGTCTTTCCCCAGAGGAGCGGGAGGAGAACCAAAGGGCCAGAGAGCATGAGCTGGAGGTCATGAGGCTCCAGGCCAAGGCAGAGGAAAGCAAGAATGCTCATGCCTTGGAAGAGAAGAAATTGCTTCTGGCTCATGAGTTGAGCATGAGGGAACTGGACATTAAGGCCAAGCAAGTGGAGTCCAGTTCAAATGGTGGCAGCGTACAGCCAGTGCAATGGGGTAAGGTTTACATACCCAAGTACCTAGTGCAGAATTACCAGAGGTGTGATGATATTTATGCATGGTTTGCGGCGTATGAGATAGCTTTAAAGATGAATGAGGTTTCTGAGAAGCATTGAGGGCGGGCCTGTGGAAACACTTTGAGGCCACTGGGAGGGACACCCTACCACCTTAAGAGCAGGCGGGTACCCTGACCTATCCCAACATGAAGGAGGCCTTATGCCTCAGGTATGGGCTCACCCCAGAGCAGTACAGAGAGAAGTTCAGGAACTTCAAGAAGCTTGATTCAAGTACTTGGGTTGAATGTGTGAACATGTATACATGTGCACTGGAAGGTTAGATAAAGGGCAGCAAGGTAACTGATTACCAGGGGTTGTGAAACTTGATTAGTTGGGAGCACTTGAGTAGTCTGTGTGTTCCAGAGCTGCGCCAGCATCTATTGGATAGTAAGCTAACTGATCCCAGGGAGCTTGCTAAGGGCGCGGACCGCTGGACTAGCACCAGGGTCCACAAGGGGATTGTGGGTAACCCAGCCAAGGGTGGGCAGGGTCCCCAGCAGAAGAGTGGGGGGGACAAGGGTAACCAAAAGGAGTTCTCTAAAGGGCCCCAAACCAGTTCCCAGGGTAAGGAGTCCCAGCCCCCCAAGCCTAAGGTGTCCTGGCCCCCTAAGGGCAGGCACGTCCACCGGGGTCTCCAACGGTGTTATTCATGCAATCAGGTGGGTCACATTGCCAGAGATCCCAAGTGCCCCAATGCACCCCCAGCACCTACTGGTGCTCCGTCACCAGGATTAGTGAGTGTTGCGCTGGGGGAGGAATTGGTTCCTAGTGAAGGGGGGGAGGAAGCAGTTATGACCCTTGTCTCATTAGGGAGACAAAGAGATGGTCCAGGGATCCTATCTGCCTGAGAACACTAAGAAATACAGGCAGTGGGTGACCATCAATGGGAGGAGGGTGGAGGTCCTGAGAGACACAGGAGCCAGTGTAACATCTGTCAATGGGTGTCTGAAGAGCAGGTTATTCCCAATGTACTTCACCTTGTAGTTGCAGCCGACAGCTCTGAGCGCTTATGTAAGGTGGCGCTAGTTCCCTTTGAGTGGGGGGTGTCTCAAGTTCCCTGAAGGTCGTTGTCAGTCTGTCCATGCCTGTAGACTGTCTGCTTGGAAATGACCTGGAGAGTTCCCCATGGAAGGAGGTAGAACGCCAGGCTCATTTGGAGATGTTGGGTCTGCCTGAGTGGGTCTGTGTGACCACTCGGTCAATGGCAGCCAGTAGGGGTAATCAAGAGGACCTGGAGCCTGAAACATTGGCCCAGGTGCCTGCCAGGAAGAAGAAGGGCAGGGGGCGTGGGAAACCAGCCCCAGAAGTTCCCACGGTCCAGGAGGAGGCAGAACCTGAGGGGGATGCCCTGGAACCTACAGGGAAACAAGTGGCCGAACTGGGAGACCTCCCTGAGCTGACCCATTGGCAGCAGGAAGGGGGTCCCTCCAGGGAGGAGTTCTGCAAAGCGCAGATGGAGTGCCCTACTCTTGTTGGTCTGCGGCAATAGGCTGCAGACCAGGCAGCAGGTGATCATTCCGGATCACAACTGATTTACTGGGAAGATGAATTGCTATATAGTGAGCCTAAGGTCGCTGAGCCCGGTGCAGCCCGTGTGCTGGTGGTACCCGAGCGCTTTAGGACCTTCCTACTGGGTCTGGCTCATGACGTGCCTCTAGCAGGACATTTGGGGTGCAACAAGACCCTTCACAGGCTTGTCACCCACTTCTACTGGCCCCAAATGAGAAGGCACGTTGGTACACACTGTAGGTCTTGCCCAACTTGCCAGGCAAGTGGCAAGAATGGAGGGAGGTGTAAGGCTCCCCTCCAACCTTTTCCTGTGGTGAGCACCCCTTTCGAGTGGGTGGGCATTGACATTGTGGGGCCACTGGAACCCAAGACAGCCTTAGGCAACAAGTTTATCTTGGTCTTGGTGGACCATGCCACCCGGTACCCGGAAGCTGTCCCTCTCTGAACAATCACAGCCCCCGTGGTGGGCTGTGCATTGATGGGGATCTTTTCCCGTGTGGGGTTCCTCAGAGAGGTGGTTTCTGACCGTGGTACAAACTTCATTTCGAAGTACATGACATCTTTGTGGGAGGAGTGTGGTGTGACATACAAGTTCACCACTCCTTACCATCCTCAAGGGAATGGGTTGGTTGAGAGGTTCAACCGAACACTGAAAGGCATGATCAAAGGTCTTGCAGATCCCATGAGACGGAAGTGGGCCGTCTTTTTGCCATGCCTGTTGTTTGCATACAGGGAGGTACCGCAGAAGTCCTTAGGGTTCAGTCCCTTTGAACTGCTGTACGGGCACCCTGTGAGAGGACCTCCAAGTCTGGTAAAGGAGGGTTGGGAGAGAACTCCTAGTAAGACCCCCCAGGATGTGTTCAGCTATGTGCTGGATTTCAGAAACCAGACTCACCGCTTCAGGAAACTCGCTCAGGCGAACCTGGAAGCTAGCCAGGAAGAAATGAAAAGATGGTACGACCAGAATGCCACTCGAATTTCAGCCTGGCCAGAAATTGTGGGTGATGGCACCAGTGGAGCCTTGTGCGCTCCAAGACAAGTGGACTGGTCCATATGAGGTGGTGGAGCGCAAGAGTGAGGTGACCTATCTGGTTGTCTTGCAGACTCCTAGGAACCTTTTAAGGGTCCTAAACGTGAACCGCCTCAAGCCACACTTTGAGAGGTATGAGATAACTATGCTCCTTGCAACAGATGATGGAATGGAGGAGGAGAGTGAGCCTCTTCCTGACCTCCTGTCTGCGAAGGAACATGATGGGTCAGTGGATGAGGTGAACCTCTCTCCTTCCCTGACCCCAGAGCAGCAGAGGGACTGTCATCAGGTGCTGGGACAGTTCGCCTCCCTGTTCTCCCTGACACCAGGAGTCACCAATTTGTGCGTCCATGATGTGGACACCGGGGACAGTCTAACTGTGAAGAAGAAATTTTACAGGGTAGCTGACAAAGTCAGGGCCAGCATCAAGGAAGAAGTTTTCAAGATGTTGGTGTTAGGGGTGATAAAGCCCTCAAGCAGCCCCTGGGCTAGCCCAGTGGTCTTAGTGCCAAAAGCTGCTGCACCCGGTGCCACTCCAGAACTTCGGTTCTGTGTGGACTACCGTGGGCTCAATGCGGTCACCAAGACTGACGCGCACCCCATCCCCAGAGCTGATGAGCTGGTGGATCAGGTTGGAGCTGCCTGGTACCTCAGTACATTCGATTTGACGTCTGGGTACTGGCAGAGTGCCTTAACCGAGGGGGCCAAAGAGAGGTCAGCGTTTTCAACACCAGAGGGGCACTACCAGTTCCGGGTTATGCCATTTGGGTTGAAAAACGCCCCTGTCACCTTCCAGAGACTGGTCAACCAGATACTGTCCGGGCTGGAGGAATTCAGCGCCGCCTAACTGGATGACATTGCGGTGTTCAGCTCCAGTTGGGAGGAACATTTGCAACACTTCTGCGAAGTGTTGAAGGCTCTGCAAAGGGCAGGCCTCACTATCAAGACAAGTAAGTGCCAGATAGTGCAGGGATCTGTGGTGTACTTGGGATACCAGGTAGGGAGCGGCCAGGTGGCGCCCCTGCAAGCAAAGATTGACACCATTCTGGCTTGAAAGCCCCCAAGACCCAGACAGAGGTGAGAGCCTTCTTAGGTCTCACCGGGTACTACAGACGATGTGTCAAGGGGTATGGCACCATTGTTGCCCCCTTGACAGAGCTGACTTCACGGAAGCAGCCCAGGAAGGTGATCTGGACTGATGCCTGCCAGACTGCTTTTGATGCCCTGAAATCTGCCATGTGCACGGCGCCCGTGCTTAAGGCACCTGACTTCTCCAAAGAATTTGTTGTGCAGACAGATGCTTCAGAGCATGGTGTGGGAGCAGTACTCTCACAATTGAATGACGAGGGCTTGGACCAACCTGTAGCTTTCATTAGTAGGAGGCTACTTCCCAGGGAACAGAGGTGGAGTGCAATTGAAAGGGAAGCTTTTGTTGTGGTCTGGGCACTGAAGAAGCTAAGGCCCTACTTGTTTGGGACTCACTTCCGGGTTCAGACAGACCACAGGCCCCTCAGATTGCTGATGCAGATGAGGGGTGAGAATCGTAAACTGTTGAGGTGGTCCATCTCCCTACAGGGAATGGACTTTACGGTGGAACACCGCCCTGGTACAGAACACGCCAATGCTGATGGTCTGTCCAGATTCTTCCGCCTTAGTGATGAGAACTCCCAAGAGGGTGGGTAGTTCGCCCCACTTTTCAGCTGGAAGGGACACATGTTAGACCTGGCATCCTTGGTGTGGTTTTCCCTGACTTTTTACCTCTACCTCCTATGTTTTGATGCTGTGCTGGATTTCGGTTTTTTTGCTGGCTTAGATGCTTTGGGCACTTTGCCACTGCTGATCAGTGTCAAAGTGCAAGTGCTCCCTGTGTAAATTGATTCTGTGATTGGTTCTCCCTGATTGGCATATTTGTTTTACCAGTAGGTCCCTAGTAAAGTGCACTGAGTGTGCCAGGGCTGGTAAATCAAATGCTACTAGTGGGCTTGCAGCACTGATTGTGCCACCCACATGAGTAGCCCTGAAAAGAGGTCTCAGGCCTGCCACCGCAGTGCCTGTGTGCAGTTTGTTAACTGCCATGTCGACCTGGCAAGTGCACCCACTTGCCAGGTCCTACCCTTCCCTTTCCTTGCACATAGGACACCCCTATGGTAGGCCCAAGGTACCCCCCTGGGCAGGGTGCAGTGTATGTGAAAGGTAGGACATGTACTGGTGTGTGTAACATGTCCTTATAGTGAAATACTGCCAATTTCGTTTTTCACTATTGAAAGGCTATCTTGCCCATAGGACAGAATGGGGAATGCTTTGTGACATTTTCCAAGCATATCTTCCCACAGGAGTAAGATAGAAGATTGGAGTCTGGGATCCCTGAACTCAGAATTTAATAACACATCTTTTAGTAAAGATGGTTTTTAAATTATGTGTTTGAAAATAGTACTTTTAGAAAGTGGCTATTTTCTTGTTCAACCTTTCTGTGTGCCTCTGCCTGTTTGTGGATTGACTGTCTGGTTTCAGTGTGACAGAGACAGCGGATGTGCATTCCCTATAGACAGCCTCTGGGGGGGTTGAGGTGTGCTTGGCCCTTTCTGGCTGACCCAGCCCTGAGCTGAATAGACCCTGGCTGCATATAGAGTGGTGGGAGGAGATTTACCCTGCACCTGAATAGGGCCTGTCTCCCTTGCATAATGCTGTCTCCACCTCCTGCACCAGTGAGGGCAGAACTGGTTTGAACTGGGCTCAGAGCCCCCTGCACAAAGGGAACAAAGACATTTGGGGTATAAGTATTAGACCCAAAACCCCTGAACTTTAGATCATTCCTGGAATTCAAGAGGAACCTTTGCCAAGGAGAAGAGCTGGAGAAACTGAAGAGAAGAACTGCCCTTGCTGTGTGTCTGGGGTTGGCCTGCAGTTGCTGTTTCTGCCAAGGAAAGGAGAAGGACTTTGCTGTGTGCTGTGTTCCCTGCTTGAAGAAGATCTCCAAGGGCCTGAAGTGAGCTGGCCTCCTGTTCAGAAGTCTCAGGGACACAAAGACTTCACCCCCAGCTCCCCTGAACTCTGCTGTTGTTATTTCTGACCTGCCTTGCGGTGCCTGTGCCAGTTTTGGACCTCTGGAGGTTGTTTCTGCTGTTGGGAGCTGGAAGAAACCCAAGAGAAGCAAGGAAAACTGTTTCCGACTTGTCAAAGACGCCGCTGTGACGCCGCGACATGCACCGAGGCCCGGGGAGCCGCTCGTGAAGTGAACGACGCATCGCCCGGCCTGCTCCGCAGCTCCGACGCCCTACGCCACCCGCCAACGCCGGAAGTGATCGGCCGTGCCTGACGCCAGCGCTCGCATCAACTCCGTCATCGCCAGCGCCTACATCCTGTTATCGCGGCGCCGATAACCGCAGAGGGCGACTCTACGAACTTGCCGATGTCGCATCGTCAACGGAGCCAACATCGGCCATCTTCGATGCCGTGCGTCGTCACCGACTTAGTTTCCAAGGCACTGTTTGTTTGGGGGTCTGTGTGACTCCGCGCCTGACGCCGCGATCCTCGCGGTCGGCGCCGTACTTTGGATTTCTTGCTATCATGACGTTGCAATAGCCCCAGTTGATGCTATTTGATTTCTTCAATCTTATTTTTGCAATATCCTTTTGAAAGTCATTTTTCTGAATATCTGTATGTTGGATTTCTTGTCGTTTTGGTCTTGTTTAGTTTAGATAAAGATATTTTATTTTTCTAAACTGGTGTGGTGTCCTTTTGTGGTGTTTTCACTGTGTTACTGTGAATGTTGGTACAAATACTTTACACATTGCCTTTGGGATAAGCCTGAGAAGTGTGGCTCAATGGTTAGAGCGGCAGACCCTGATGCAGAGATCTGGCCCGGGACCAGGGTTCAATTCCCGCCTCGGCGGGTCTTGGGCTCAATTTCCTTGGACCTGATAATTCTCGCCTCGGTGCCTATTCTAATCATGGGTCCCACTCTGCAACTCTGGGCAATAGCTTGCTTAATCTCCACAACGGCCCCAACAGCGCTGGGATGCCTGGCTTCACCCTGGGGGTGCCCAGGAGTGGACATTTTCACAGGGAAAAGCCAGGAAGGGTTCCACAGCGGTATGCGTACAGCGCCTGGACACCCCTTTGGGGGTATGGGTGCGCTTTACAAGTACAAATTTCATTCTGCTAGCCTGTCTGCTCGTGACAAGCTGCCAAGGGGGTGAGCAGGGGTTATCTAAAGTGTGTATCCCCCTTACCCTGACTAGAAGCAAGGGTCCCTATTTGGACAATGGTACCTACCTCTGGCAACTAGAGACCCCCATTTCTAACAATTTCTATAAAAGTTGTTGTGCTGAACGGGGCTGAATGTTGATGCTCCTACAGGTGCTGTGAGGTCTGCCTTGTTCCAACAGCGACAATAAAACAAATTTAAACATAAAATTGGAAAGCATTTTGGGGCAGAAACATACTGTAATTCATCATCGCAATCTGTTGTACTTTAGTACCCCACAACATATTGGCCTTTGTAGATATACAAATATGGCCACCCAATAATTACAGTTCCTAACAACACATGTGGACTGCTTCAATCACCTTCACATTAGAGACACATTGCACAAGAGCATCCGTTATATTGATGAGGCTCTCATTAAATGGGTTCAGAATTAAATGCTATGTTGTAGGCTAGGGTTACACCCAGGATGGCTTTTTAACAGGTTTTAAGGACCTAACTCCCTTTGCTTAACTATTTTTGAAACCTATGACCACTAGGCTTTGGTAAAATATACACCTCATGTTACTGAGACGGGCTATCTCAGATCGCTGTGGGGAAGCTAAGGGGCATATTTACAAGCCTCTTGCACCGTCGTAGCATCACTTTTTGAGAAACTCCGGTGAGGCAAACCACCAAATCATATTTATGAGGCCATGCAAAGCCGCTTTGCATGGCTTTGAATGGCCTCATAGATATGGAGTATGGCAAGGCAGCGCAAATCGCTGCGGGAGGCGTTTCATGAGTGTTGCGGTGGGTGTTCCCATAGATTTTTTTTTAATGCTTCCACAGATTTACAAGACCATAGGGGAGGTGCAACGAGGAGAAATAACTTTAATTTTCCTTGTTTTTTCCTCTTTTTATGTGTGCTGCATTTTGCAGCACACATAGAAAGAGGAAAAAGCCTCCAGGATTGTGTTTGTGCAGGAAGGTACCCCTCCCTGCACGAAAACAATCCAATATGCACCACAGGCACCCTTGCACCATGGTGCAAGGGAGTCTGCATTGGTGCTAGGCAGTCAAAATGGCACCAGTGCAGGGAGAAAGGACAGGAATGCGCCGTATGCCATTTATATGGTGCATTCCTGCCCTTTCACTTTGACACAGGGCAGTGCAGCAAGGTAACTTGCTGCACTGTCCTGCGACAAATCCCCATAAATATATACCTTAGTGTGCAGGTGTTGTGCGGTAGCTAATGGTGATTTGATGGCCGGTAGCATGACTGCAAGTCAGTGGATCTCTTCTCCCTACCGTTCTCGTGGGTCCGGACTCAAAATCCAGCTACATATCTAACAAGAGTGTGAATACGATGTTAGCGTATGTGAGTGACAAGTTATTTTTCCACTACAGCAGGAAGAACCTGAATATACAGGCCAGTAAATCTCAAGCAGACAGTGGCATAGCTAGAGCTTTTGCCGCCTGCGGCAGTCCCTGAGTTTGCCGCCCAGTTACGGCCGGTGCAGGTAAGAGCGTTGGAGTGGGGGGATGGGAAGTCGACAGACGACAAGGAGGGAAAATTGAATTTAAAAAAAAGAAAACCACTTACCTTGCACTCACCTCACCCACACCGCTCTATACCTGCACCAGTCATCAATGTTGCCGCCCTCAAACACACCAAAAGGCACGCCTCCTCCTCGGCCGCTGGATCTTGCTCCCCGGCCACGAAAAAATGATCATCTCACGTGAAGTGCTGCCACCCCTATAAAAGTGCCGCCTGGGGTGGACCACCACCCCCGCGCCTTCCCCCAGCTACGCCATTGCAAGCAGACACGTAGGCCATGGGGGTTGAAGAAGAAGGACTCTGGCTGAGTGGAGTGGGACTCGATACTACTAGCACTTTGTGCAAAGTCCGACTGTAAATCTTACACCCTTCAATAAAATTACTGTGCCAAGATACATCACATGACGCAGGAAGGGAGTAGTGTGCATGTGACTTACTGGCACCTGGTTGAAGTAACTGGTGCTGTAAACAAAGTGCTAATGATAAATGTGCCACGGATCGGCTGATCCATTTTTTTGTTTTCGTTTGTGTTAATTGTACATTTGCTCTGTGCACCATACAATAGGCCAAGAGTCTCTATAAAAACAAGCATTTACAATGCAATAGGTCTCGCATTAGTAAAAGTTTGAGCTATTGGCGTTCCTAATAATAACACAATGCCAATAGCTCAAGCATTTAGTAATATGAGACCTATTGCATTGCAAATGCTTTTTTTCCCCCCTTGCAGTTTTATATAGTGCGAACTCGACCCGAAGGTATGAGAGTGCTACGGAGCAGGCCGGCAATAAACTGCAGCCACCAGTTAAACCTAAAAAATTGTAAAACAACCCCCTTTTTAATAATAATTAAATAAAAGTATGAAAACGAAGGAAGGAAGAAGGGAGCAACGGATGAAAGGGTGGGGGAGTGAACACTGGGGAAGAGAGGAGCAATGGGGAGAGGGCACAGGAGTAACAGGGGAGAAGGAAATTTGAATAAAATAAAAAGAAGAATATAGCGCAAACTCGACCCAAAGGTATGAGAGCACTACAGAGCGGGCGGGCAGTAAACGGCAGCCACCAGTTAAATGTAAAAATTTGTAAAACAACCCCCTTTTAAAAAATAATTAAATAAAAGCCCAAAAATGGAGGATGGAAGAAGGGAGCAATGGACGAAAGGGTGGGGAAGTGAACACTGGGAGAGAGAGGAGCAACGTGGAGTGGGCAGAGGAGAAGGATATTTTAATAAAATGAAAAGAAGTATATAGCGCGAACTCGACCTGAAGGTATCAGAGTGCTACGGAGTGGGCCGGCAGCAAACGGCAGCCACAGTTTGGAAAACCAGTTGATAGATGACCTGACTTGGACATGAAAATGGGCGCCATGTTGAAAGAAAGCATGGCGCCCGTCTACATAAAACGCATGTGTGTGGCAGCCCATGAAGCAGACATTAAAGCGGGCACCGTGCTAAATATAAAGTGCAGCCCCCGAATACATACAAGTTATATGTGGAGGTAAAAAAAAATTTCAAGCGGGCGCCATGCTACATATAAAGCGCGTGCCCGAATACATACAATTTATGTGCGAAGATAAAAAAATAAAGAAAAGCGGCCGCCGTGCTAAATATAAAGCGTGGCACCGGAAGACATACCAGTTATGACTGTGGCAGCTGGTAAAGCGGCGGCCGGCGCGGTGAAAAAATAAACAGCGCAAGGAACACTAGTATGAAATTAAGTAAACAAGTAGTCCCCAAAGAACACATAACACTTACAAGTGTAAGGAAACTGTAGTTGGCCGGTGCCACTCACCTAAAACCGGGAGATAGGTATTGGAGCGCTAACCAATAAGGAGACAGGAAATCAAAGCGACGCAGGACTGAACTAATTGCAAGCAGCAGGCGGGATCACAACAGCACATGCGCGCTAATGCTCGACCTAAAAAAGGGTGAGTACTCCCTTTGTTTTCAATTTTAAGCCTACCTGGTTGAGCTAGAGCCTCTGGTGGTTGCTGCATGAAAAAGGGAAAGGGGGAGCATTTTAGTGGTACAGGGAACCTACCCACTGGGGTCTCCGTAAATACTTTTTTTTATAAGGAGAAAAGGGAAAGTGTGGCACTCCCTCATCAAGGTATTTTATGCCCTGGGGACCCCATTCCCCAGGGCCTTGGTAATTATATTTTTTGAATAGGGCAAGGGGCACGTAGCCCCCTCCACAAGCCATTTAATGGAAGCAGGAACCACATCCCCATAAGCCTGAAGTCTTACTTATTAGGGGTGGGAGTGTGCGGCCTCTGTCCCTGGGCCATGTAATGGCCATGGGGACCACGCCCCTCAGGGCCCAATATCACGCAGTATCTCCTGGACCCCATCACCCAAGATACTATGTTGTTCCCTGCCTGGGTGTGCACAGCGGTATCAGAAACAAAAGTTGCTCCAGGTGGAGGGGAGCAGACCAATACAGCCAGCTCCAGCCAGAACCATGGATGAGTGCTAGTATGGGATCCGGTGGGGTGTGTGGACCATGGGCCTCCTCCCCTTGGCCCCTATTGATTTAAAGTGGTTGAGTGGCCCTGGGTGGGACCACAGCACCTAAAAAAATAGTAAGAAAAAAGAAAACTGCCATGAATATGAAATGAGCAGAATAGCTGCTCATTTCATATTCACTATTTCATATTCCATAATGGCCGGGAGGGCTATTTATTGCTATTGATACATTCTCGTTGTGCCCATAGAAGGGGAAGAGGCAGCATGAACCATTATTTTAATTGTTGTGGGGGACATCCGCGAGCGAAGCAGCCCCATAGGAAAGTTGCAGTAAGTGTCATGGGTCATTGAATACATAATCCAAGTAAAGCTTACCATATGTTTTTAAAGTACTCTGAACTGGATCAGTATATTTTTCAGTTGGAGTGAGATGACTCCTTGTGATTGGCTCTGTGGCCTGAAGAGTATAAAACAAGCATTGGCAATGCCAATCAGTCTCGCCTTTGGGACCTTAGAAATGTTTAGCCAGAGCTATTGGCTTTGCCAATGTGTTTAGGTTATGTTGTAGAGCAGCGTAACTGCTGTGCAGTTGTTGAAAAGTTATAATAAAAAAGTGTAATATGTATTTTTGTTACGCTATATATAACCTAGAAGACATTATGTGCAACGGAACAACCCTTTTAAAAAAAGAATTAATATGAAAAATTTCTTTTAGATTTTTGTCCTTGCAATGCTAGCAACTTCTTCCTGTCTGTTCTAATGTTTGTTTGTTATATCTTTTTTTGTTATGGGGGAGGTGGACAAACAAGAGGAGGGTGGAGATTAGGAAATAGTACGTGAATTTCAATACAAGCAGCAGATGGACACTAGGGGAGAATCAACAAATGCCACTTTCCGAGGGCAGGCTGAGGTGGTGCTGAGTGATGCTAAGGTGGTGGTGTGCTGGTGCTGAGGTTTTGCTCAAATGATGCTGAGTCATACTGAGGTGGTGCTGAATGATGTTGAAGTGGTGCTGAGGTGGTGGTGTGCTGGTGCAGAGGTGTTGCTGAGTGATAGAGGTGGTGCTGAGTGATGCTGTGGTGGTGCTGAGTCATGCTCCGGTGGTGTTGGTGAGCTGGTGATTAGGTGGTGCTAAATGATGCTGAGTTGGTGCAGTGATGAGAGGATGCTGCTCTGATTCTGAGTTGGTGCTGCGCTGGTGCTGAGGTTTATAAATGACCATAAAAGAAAAAAGGTTGATGGACTAAGTACTGCGAAGAGGATCTTGATGTGATGTCAAAGACAGAGTAGTGAGTCTAGGAGCTACAAATGTGAAGGTAATGCGCTACACACTGGTTGGCTTGAATTGTCTTTCTTTGCCCATCAATCCTCAAAAAGCTCCAGCACATGCAAGTGTGCAGCACCACACATGCTCTCAGCCATGATGCATGGTTTTCATGCTATTTACTGCACTGTTTGCATTTTATAATCTTTGACATTTCTTTTCTGAAATCCCATCTGCTTACAGTGCCTCAAATCCCTGCCCTTCCATTTCCCACCTGTGTCCTTCTATTTAGGATACAACTGTTGGGTGGAATCACCAAGAATGTCATAGCAGAGTATGCTCTGTTGCATGGCTTTCCCCTTGACACTGCTATATTTGGAATAACTGGCCAGTGTATGCATATTCACGCAACTCATAAATATATATATATAGGGTGTGAGGAGAGCACGCGCAAGAGGAAGCCAGGAAGAAGGCTCCACACTTGCATTTGTATCACACTAATAAATTGATATATCTGTCAACAAAAACAGATTACTTCTCAGCTGTGTCTGCTGGCTAAAGCCAAACAACATGTTCAGGCCTGTGAAACGAACTAGGGTATGCTTCGATATCACAGGTCCGCCACTGCTGAGCTCTGCCCAGTCAATAATGGGCCTCATATGCTATTCAAAATAGGAAATATGATTCGCCCTCACGCCTGCTAGGAGGGCTTCTCTTTTTTCAAATCTGTGGAAACGAGTGAAATCAACTGCGTGGTCCAGATTTAAACGCTAGAAAATTGAGGCTTATGCTTTTTTCCAAGCAAAGCACAGCTGTATTGCCTAGCTAATAATGAGGCACAGCGCAGTTCATCAACTTGAGAAGGATGAAAAGCTCAGTTAGCCCCCACAGCATTGCAAACCTGGGGGCAGATTTACAAGCCCCTTGCGCCACTTTTGCGTCACTTTTAACATGGGAAAAGTGACGCAAAAGTGGCACAAGGGGCTTGTAAATCTTCCCCCTGATGTTCACCCTGAATGTTGAGCTATGTACTATGTGCATTAACATAGTGGTCTTATTGGATTCAGAAGGCTTAAAGTCAGAGTCAGACGGTTTTTCAACCTCTATGAAACCCCCACTTCTAGCTTTCTTTGATCTCTGCAGCAGGCTCTTAGGATTAGATTAATTTCTCTCTCTAAATGTCTGGGGCAATCACACAAAGCCACAGCCTTGAAACATTTTGGAGGTGAAGGGGTAAAACTGCCAATTGTGTTGTGGAACTGAAAGCGCCCGATATTCTTGCACTCTCCAGCCAATTCCTTCTACAAGGCCCCCAGACCATCCGCGGCCGGGACAGGTAAGCGCGGTGGGGCGGGGCGGGGCGCGGCAGGGGGGAAGCCGACAGACAAAGGAATAGGTATTATTTATTTATTTAATTATACTTACTCCGTCATCAGTCAACTTCCCCCAACTCCCACCCTGGCCATCCCCGCCCCACTGCGATTACCTGTGCCAGCCACCACTGCCCCAGACCCCGCAATTCCCTTCTGAAGATCCCTGCCCTTTTCTATAGCCGTCTGCCTCTACACAAAGGCATCCATCCACAATGCCCGTGGTTAGAGTTTTTGATCAAGTTTAACTAACTGCTGATTGAAAAAGTGCTGTGCTGAATCATGTGAGGGCTGCCCAGTTCAGACAAAGCTCACGTCGGGATCAGGTTGTCATCAGGCATCACGTGGTCCCTGAGAGCGGTCAGCAAACTTAGTGTAAAAAAAACAACAATAACAGAACATGCTAGCACTCACCTCTCCTCCAAGTCGCCTGTATCAATGTAACTGAAATTTATAAGAGAGGTGCTGCTGCAGCCCAGGGCCACATGGCTCAGAAGTGCTAGACGTGCTGGCAATGGCCCCAACGGCCCAGGTTGAAGTCACTTTGCAGCAGTGACTGTGAGAACACGGACGCATGATTCCTTAGACACCCTGGAGGAGAACAATACATCTGCTCTCCGCTGTCTACATCTCTCGCTGAGAGGGAGAGTAATGCGTTCCTGCTGCACAAGCATGTGTACACACCAGGAAAGAGGGGTGGGGGGGAGTGGGGGCTACTCAGCGAGCGTGTGTGAAAGATAAAGTGCAGTGTTCATGAATCAGGTGCCGCACTGAGCAACAAGCACATGTACACACCAAGAAGCGCTGCTGTCTGAAGTCTAAGCCTCTGACATCTGAGCAGCCGTGGGGAAGCTCTGCTGTCTGAAGTCTAAGCCTCTGACATCTGAGCAGTCGAGGGGTAGCTCTGCTGTCTGAAGCCTAAGCCTCTGACATCTGAGCAGCTGAGGGGTAGCTCTGCTGTCTGAAGTCTAAGCCTCTGACAACTGAGCTGTCGAGGGGTAGCTGATCTCTGCTGTCTGAAGCCTAAGCCTCTGACATCTGAGCAGCTGTGGGGTCACTCTACCGTCTGAAGCCTAAGCCTCTGACATCTGAGCAGCCGAGGGGTAGCTCTGCTGTTTGAAGCCTAAGCCTCTGACATCTGAGCAGTTGAGGGGTAGCGCTGCTGTCTGAAGCCTAAGCCTCTGACATCTGAGCAGTCGAGGGGTAGCTGAGCTCTGCTGTCTGAAGCCTAAGGCTCTGACATCTGAGCAGCTGTGGGGTCACTCTGCTGTCTGAAGCCTAAGCCTCTGACATCTGAGCAGTCGAGGGGTAGCACTGCAGCCTGAAGCCTAAGCTCTGACATCTGAGTAGTTGAGGAGTAGCTAAGGTCTGCTGTCTGAAGCTTAAGCCTCTGACATCTGAGCAGTCGAGGGGTAGCGCTGCTGTCTGAAGCCTAAGCCTCTGACATCTGAGCAGCCATGGGGTAGCTCAGCTGTCTGAAGCCTAAGCCTCTGACATCTGAGCAGCCGTGGGGTAGCTCTGCTGTCTGAAGCCTAAGCCTCTTACATCTGAGCAGTCGAGGGGTAGCGCTGCTGTCTGAAGCCTAAGCCTCTGACATCTGAGCAGCCATGGGATAGCTCAGCTGTCTGAAGCCTAAGCCTCTGACATCTGAGCAGTCGAGGGGTAGCGCTGCTGTCTGAAGCCTAAGCCTCTGACATCTGAGCAGCCATGGGGTAGCTCAGCTGTTTGAAGCCTAAGCCTCTGACATCTGAGCAGCCGTGGGGTAGCTCTGCTGTCTGAAGCCTAAGCCTCTTACATCTGAGCAGTCGAGGGGTAGCTCTGCTGTTTGAAGCCTAAGCCTGGTACATCTGTGCAGTTGAGGGGTAGTTCTATTGCACAGGCCAGGGCAGGCACCACTAGTGACCTGGAGGTGGCAGATGCTGACAGGGGTCTTCTGTGGAGCAGAAAATGAAAGACATAAGGTCAGAGAGGGTCATAGCATAAAGGCAGTAAAACACAGAACAGTGGGGTATATTAGCTAGACCGGCGATAAAATTATCGCCGTTTTAGCGGCAGAAACTGCCGCTAAAGCGGCGATAATGGGCTTGCTAATATGCGTTATAGAATTCCAATAGAAGCCCAGGTTAGATGTGCAGGACATCTAACCTGGGCTTCTATTGAATTCTATAACGCATATTAGCAAGCCCATTATCGCCGTTTTAGCGGCAGTTTCCTGTCGCTAAAACGGCGATAATTTTAACGTGGGTCTTGCTAATATGCCCCAGTGTTACTTATCCCTAGAATAGCTAATAGTGATAATGCACTGACAGGTAAATCACCACTTGTGCAATGGTCTCTGCTCCTCTCACTCGGGGAAGAAAAGGAAACATTTCCAAAGCTCTCTGATATTTGGTAAATTAACTGCTCCTATTAATGTGCGGGCAGGCGTAGGAGGAATATTTTTGTGCCCCCCCCAAAATGTGCCCAGAGATATTTCCATTGAAACCTGTTTACCTCTGCAGACTGGACTCTGAAACATGGCCAAACAGGCCAGTTCTGCACAGTGGAGTGGAGGGGACCTCCAGTCAGTTCTGGCCAGTTATACACTGCATGTTGCATTCTGGAACTTGCAGTTTCACTTTTACCATTGTAATTGAGGGTTCAAAACCCCAGCATGGAAAGGGCTTGCGACTAAAAAGCCAAAAGTAGCCGAGGCCGTTCACTTGGCAATTACAGATCTGCCCCTCCGCCCTCTGACCTATAACAGTCATGCACGATTCCCTCAGACTTCCCTGCGCTCCCTTCACTCACTCTCTGGCTCCGGCCTCACGCACGCCGCATCCTTCCTCTGGTCTCTTGTGTTTACTCCTGGATCACCCAGCAGCAGAGGAGGGATGAGAGGCCTGGAGGGATAAGAGAGCAGCGAGGGAGGGACAGAGGCCTGGAGGGAGTAGAGAGGACTGAGGGACGAGAGGCCTGGAAGGAAAAGAGAGCAGCAGGGGAGGGACGAGAGTCCTGGAGGGAGGATAGAGGGGCAGCAGGGGAGGGGCGAGAGCACAGGGATTTTAAGTGACAGCGATGGGCAATGAGAAGGAATAACAAGCAAAAGTAAAACAGCAGGAAGGAGACAGAGAGAGACTGTGGTGTAACCTCTAGAGCTGCCGACTTCCGACCTGGGGAACCGGGTTTGAGTCTCAGCAGTGGTAAAACTGTGCATTTAAAAATAAAAAAAGACATGACATCGATCGTCACTAAAACGATGGCAGGAATGCTGATAAACCAAATATATATATATATATTTATATATATATATATATTCACTGAAAAAACCATAGGTTTCAGACACGTTATAGTTAGAAATTAGCATTTAAAAAACCTTTGAAATTCACTGAAAAAACCATAGGTTTTAGGGACAGTTATAGTTAGTTGGACATTTCACTCGTACAAAACCAGAGAAATTCCCCCGTTATAGTTAGTTCAGCTAACTATAACTTGCGCCCCCGCAATGCACTGCTGATGACGTCACATATTACATCACTCATGACATGGTCAGTGACATCACTGATGACATCTCAAATGACATCACTGATGACATCATCCAGTGACTGTGTGTTTCTGTAAAGTTTAAATATGTTTAATATATATAGGGAAAGGCGTATTGAAGAATGAGTGGGTGTATAAGTGTCTGAATGGATGATTTAGTACGTGCGTGACTGACTCTACAAGTGAGTGATTAAACGTATCTTACTGAATGCATGGGTTAGTGACTAAACTGAGTGAATGTCTGTATCCGTCTGTCTGTTGGTGTGTAAGTAGATGCATGGATTTGCGAATAGCTACATGAGTGTCTATATGGGTTATTGATTGGTTCTCTGAGTATCTGTATGGGTGCCTGAGGGTTTGTGTGGGTGGGGTGTGTGTGACTCTGTACATAGATGTGTGAGTGGGTGATTCACTGGGTGCATGATTTCAAGAGTGCATCTGTGATGGACTGCTTGGGTTAGTGAGTGAATGTATATCTCAGTGGTACATGTGCGAGTAACTACATATGTAAAAGGCAGTATATATGTGTGTTAGAGTATTTAAATGGCTATAAGTGAGAGTGTGTGATTGTGAGAGTGGCTGTATGGATGCGTGTGTGCTTGTATCAGTTATTGTATAAGAGCGTAAGAATGTGCTAGTATTTGTATGAGTAAGTGAGCTGGTGTGTGTATAACTGTATAGGTGAGTAAATGGGTATGTGATTAATTTTTTGCATGACTGACTAGGTGTGTGAGTACCTCTATGGATGAGTGGCGGTGTGTGAGTGTTTATATAGGTGTATGAGTGCATATGATAGTCCTGTACTGAGTGACTGTAAGTATGAGTGACTGTACGGGTGAGTGAGTAGATGTGTGTGTGTAGACCTAAGAATCAGTGAGTGGGTATGTAGTTATTGGTATTGGAGTGTGTATGGTTTTGAGAATGGCAGTCTGTAATTTAGAGTGGGTGTATCAAAAGTTATATTAGGGTGTGAGAAGATGCATGAAATTATCACATGGATGATGTCATCAGTGATGTCATCAGTGATGTCATTTGAGATGTCATCAGTGATGTCACTGACCATGTCATGAGTGATGTAATATGTGACGTCATCAGCAGTGCATTGCGGGGCGCGAGTTATAGTTAGCTGAACTAACTATAACGGGGAATTTCTATGGTTTTGTACGAGTGAAATGTCCAACTAACTATAACTGTCCCTAAAACCTATGGTTTTTTCAGTGAATTTCAAAGGTTTTTTAAATGCAAATTTCTAACTATAACGTGTCTGAAACCTATGGTTTTTTCAGTGAATTTCAAAGGTTTTTTAAATGCTAATTTCTAACTATAACGTGCCTGAAACCTATGGTTTTTAAGTAAATTTCAAAGGTTTTTTAAATGCTAATTTCTAACTATAACGTGCCTGAAACCTATGGTTTTTTAAGTGAATTTCAAAGGTTTTTTAAATGCTAGTTTCTAACTATGCCTACAGAGGTAGGACATGTGAAGAAAGAAGAAAAACGCACAGAAAGAAGCAAAAGAAATGCAGAAAGAAGCAACAGAAGTCCACAAAGACGAAGAAAAGTGCAGGAAGAAGCAAAAGATGTGCAGAAAGAACCAGCAGAGGAGCAGAAAGAGGCCATGTTGCAAAATCATCCTGTGCCCACAACTTTTTCAGACGGGTACTGGTGGTAACTGACTCTGACTAACCAGAACCAGTGCTATGCTAAAAGACACTTAGAATACAGTGAAAACACCTACATACACTAGGGAACACTATGCATTGGGGTACCCCTGTGATTAGCATGACCTCCTCTGTAAGTTCCTAGTACATAATAGGGCAGGGGGATTAAAACTACCTCTTAAAACGCACTACAGGGCGCGTTTGCACAGTGGTGAAGGGAGGGGGGATCTGAGGTGACATGTGTGCAAACGCGCCCCGTGGCGCGTTTTAAGTTGCAGGATTAAGTCCCCTTGAATCCTGAGGGTCCCTGGGGCCCAACTAGGCCCCCAGGTACCTACAGTTATGACCACAGAGCTGAGTTGCAGAGAGGCGTTCCGAGGCCACGCACCTTTTTTCACCTCTCTGCAACGCAACTCTGTTGTGCTTACTGAAGGTACCTGGTGGGCTAGTTGGCCCCCAGGGTCCCTCAGGATTCAAGGGGAATTAATTCCCCAACTTAAAACGCACCACAGGGCGTGTTTGCGCACATGTCACCTGAGGCCCGCCCCCTCCCTTCACCACTGTGCAAACGCGCCCCGTGGCGCGTTTTAAGTTACGGGATTAGGTCACCTTGAATCCTGAGGGTCCACGGGGCCCAACTAGCCCACCAGGTACTTCCAGTAAGCGCCACAGCCCTGCGTTGCAGAGAGGTGGTCCGAGGCCACGCCCCTTTTTACACCTCTCTGCAACGCAGCTCTGTGGCGCTTACTGGAGGTACCTGGTGGGCTAGTTGGACCCCAGGGACCCTCAGGATTCAAAGGGACTTAATCCCCCAACTTAAAACACGCCACAGGGCATGTTTGCACACATGTCACCTCAGGCCCCGCCCCCTCCCTTCACCACTGTGCAAACGCGCCCCGTGGCGCGTTTTAAGTCGGGGGATTAACCTCCCTTGAATCCTGAGGGTCCCTGGGGTGCAACTAGCCCACCAGCTACCTCCATTAAGCGCCACAGAGCTGCGTTGCACAGAGGTGTAAAAAGGGGCGTGGCCTCAGAACACCTCTCTGCAACGCAGCCCCCTGGCACATACTGGAGGTTCCTGGTGGGCTAGTTGGCCCCCAGGGACCCCCAGTATTCAAAGGGAATTCATTCCCCATCTGCAAACGCGCCAGGGGGCGCGTTTGCAGAGTGCTGCAAGGAGGACGCCGGTCTTTTTTTTTTTTTTTTTTAAGAAGGGGGCTGTGTGGCCCCCCTTCTTTTTGTAATTTATTTGCCCTGGGGACCCCATCCCCCAGGGCCTGCCCGCTATTTTTATTATTATTTTTTTTTTTTAATTTAGAAGGGGGCCGCGTGGCCCCACTCCCGAGGCCTTAATCGGCCCCGGGGACCCCATCCCCCGGGGCATGGCCTTTATTTTTTTTAAAAATTGTTCTGGAGGGGGGCTGCGTTGCCCCCCTCCTCAGGCCACTTATGGCCCCCGGGACCCCATCCCCCGGGGCCGGCCCTTTTTTTTTTTTTATATATAAATTTTGGGGAAGGGGGCCGCGTGCCCCTTTCCCGGGCCACTTGTAGCCCTGGGACCCCATCCCCCGGGGCTGGCCCTCTCCGTTGGGGACCGTCGGGGGGTCCCCAATACCCCCACGGTCCCGCCGGCTCCCCGCGTCCCTCGGGAGCCGGCATTGCTTTTCCACATGGGGAGCTGCTAAGATGCAGCTCCCCATGTGGAAAAGCAATTTGCTTTGAATTTTGGAAGAGAGAGCAGGTTTCCTGCTCTCTCTTCCAAAATTCAAAGCAAGTTTGCTATGACAGGACGGGAGCCGCGAGGCTCCCGCCCTGTCATAGCAAACAGCAGTGTCCCGGGGGTGGGCACCCCGGGACACTGCAAGAGCCGGCCCTGGGGGGTGGTGGTCCCCAGGGCCATCACAGGCTCCAGGAGGGGGGACGCGCGGCCCCCCTCCCATCCAATTGCAAAGCCCCGGGGAGGTGGTGGTCCCCGGGGCTCGGGGGTCCGTTCCAGACCCCCAATTTAAAATTCTTAGTGCCCCGGGAGGTGGCGGTCCCGGGCGTGTGGGGGCTCGAGCCCCCACACAGGTAATTAAATTTTTTAAAAGAAGCCCGGGCGTGGTGGCGGTCCCGGGGCTGCGGGAGGGCCGAGTGCCCTCCCGCACCATTTTAAAATCAAAGCCCCGGGGCTTAGAGGTCCCCCCCAAAATATGTTAATAAACCCCCGCATGCCCCCGGGACTTGGCCCACCCGGGGGCCAAATAACAACGAAGCGCAGGAGCCCGCGCTTCGTTTTTTTTCACGGCGGGATCCGCGAATCCTAAGCGCATCCCGCCGATTTAAAAAAAAAAGAAGCTTTTTTTGGCCCTGGCGGTCCTTGTGGGACCCCCTGAGCAGGCCTAGGGGGTCAGGGTGTTTCTACCCTGCCCCCTTTTTGCGTTTTGCGCACTTGTTTCTACTGTTTTCTTGTGACTCAGTTCTACCGAGTCACAAGATGGCTGCCAACACTTCCTGGTTTGGAGTGTTGACAGCCAATTAGCATGCAGCTCGTGATCGGGAGGGTGCGCGGATCCTCCGCTGCCATAGAGATATATGTGTTTTTACTTTTGATTTTCTCAGCAACTACTGAACGGATTTACACCCACAAAAAGGGTTCTTTCTGAACCAAGAACTACCTCTTTGCCAAATTTGGTGTAATTCCGTTCAGCAGTTCGGGCTGTAGCCGTGTCTAAAGTTTCCTATGGAAAATTGCATGGGGAAAACACGTTTTGGGACCCCCCTTTTTTCTCGGCCCCCGCTTGCCGAATCACCCCGAAACTTTCAGGATAGGAGCGGACCGGAGCGGGCCATAAGTTTTGAGAATTTCGCGAAGATTCGTCAACCGGCACCAAAGGTATTGGAAATAGAATGTTGCGAATTTCCTATGGAAATTAGGTCCTAACTATAACTATCTACTGGCGACCGCCAGTAGATAATATACATATATATATATATATATCTATATATATATATATATATTCACTGAAAAACCATAGGTTTTAGGGACAGTTATAGTTAGTTGGACATTGCACTCGTACAAAACCCGTGAAATTCCCCCGTTATAGTTAGTCCAGCTAACTATAACTCGCGCCCCGCAATGCACTGCTGATGACGTCACATATTACATCACTCATGACATGGTCAGTGACATCACTGATGACATCACTGATGACATCTCAAATGACATCACTGATGACATCATCCAGTGACTGTGTGTTTCTGTAAAGTTTAAATATTTTTAATATATATAGGAAAAGACGTATTGAAGAATGAGTGGGTGTGTAAGTGTCTGTATGGATGATTTAGTATGTGCGTGACTGACTGTATAAGTGAGTGATTTAACGTATCTTACTGAATGCATGGGTTAGTGACTAAACTGGGTGAATGTCTGTATCCGTCTGTCTGTTGCTGTGTAAGTGGCTGCATGTGTTTGTGAATAGCTACATGAGTGTCTATATGAGTTATTGAATGCTTGTGTGAGTATCTGTATGGGTGCCTGAGTGTTTGTGTGGGAGGGGTGTGTGCAACTCTGTGCATAGATGTGTGAGTGGGTGATTCACTGGGTGGATGGTTTCAAGAGTGCATCTGTGATAGACTGTATGGGTGGGTAAGTGTGTGTAAGAGTGTGTTAGTGAGTGAATGTATGTCCCAGTGGTACATGTGTGAGTAACTACATATGTGAAAGGCAGTATATATGTGTGTTGGAGTATATAAATAGCTATAAGCTGAGAGTGAGTGATTGTGATAGTGGCTGTATGGATGAGTGTGTGCTTGTATCAGTGATTGTATAAGAGCGTAAGAATGTGCTAGTATTTGTATGAGTAAGTGAGCTGGTGTGTGTATAACTGTATAGGTGAGTAAATGGTAGTGTGTTTAATTATTTGCATGACTGACTAGGTGTGTGAGTACCTCTATGGATGAGTGGCGGTGTTTGAGTGTCTATATAGGAGTATGAGTGCATATGATAGTCCTGTACTGAGTGACCGTAAGTATGAGTGACTGTACGGGTGAGTGAGTGGATGTGTGCGTAGACCTAAGAATCAGTGAGTGGGTATGTAGTTATTGGTGTTGGAGTGTCTATGGTTTTGCGAATGGCAGTCTGTAATTTAGAGTGGGTGTATCAAAGGTTATATTAGGGTGTGAGAAGATGCATGAAATTATCACATGGATGATGTCATCAGTGATGTCATTTGAGATGTCATCAGTGATGTCATCAGTGATGTCACTGACCATGTCATGAGTGATGTAATATGTGACGACATCAGCAGTGCATTGCGGGCGCGAGTTATAGTTAGCTGGACTAACTATAACGGGGGAATTTAACGGGTTTTGTACGAGTGCAATGTCCAACTAACTATAACTGTCCCTAAAACCTATGGTTTTTTCAGTGAATTTCAAAGGTTTTTTAAATGCTAATTTGTAACTATAACGTCCCTGAAACCTATGGTTTTTTCAGTGAATTTCAAAGGTTTTTTAACTGCTAATTTGTAACTATAACATGTCTGAAACCTACGGTTTTTTCAGTGAATTTCAAAGGTTTTGTAAATGACAATTTTTAAATGTATTAATTGTTATATACATTTTTTTCATACTGATTTACTACATTTTTAGAAACAATTTTTTTTTACATATTTTATTTTTTAAATTACATTGTAATTACATTATACATTACATTACAAAAAATACTTTCTCAGAATGAATTACTTTAGTTTAAATACTTTGCACATAGGCAATAGACTTTTAAGTACAGTAGTTACAGTTGTTGCAATGGGCAACACATTTTCAAACACAATGCAACATTCAGCTCAATGTGAATTTCTAGTTAAATGCAATTAGTTACTTTATGGATTACTTTTCTAACCACAGGACTGGATCCTAGATTCAGTCCTGGGACATCTCCTGTAAACAGTTGAGTAAAAGCGTTTTGGTTACAGTCGTGATTTTTAAGGAATATTATTGTACTTTAAAAGTTGACACTTAGAAACTTTTTCACATAGAATCACCAATGTTATCCTATGGGAGGAAATTCACTTAGCAGGTAAGTAGTGTTATCGTGACTTTTTCTCACTCAGTGTTGGATCCTGGATCCAGCACTGGTGCATCTCCTGTAAACAGTTGAAAGAATGCGTTTAAGTCATACAGGCGATTTTTTAGGAATATTTGTAGTTTGTCAAAATCGACACTTTGAAACTTTTCTGCTGAAAACCAGACAATGGATTCCTATGGAAGAAAATATAAGTTACTGGTAAGTACGGTTAAAATTACTTTTCAGGGTCAGTGCTGGGCTAAAAGATGCAGCACTGGGTTCTCTCCTGATAACAGGTGAGTAAATTGGAATTGTACTTTGGTTGATTTTAGAGGAATATTATAAAGTTCCAAAACTCCACACTTAGAAGAATTTCCAAGTGAAACCAGTCAATGTTAGCCTATGAAGGAAATTCAAGTTACCGGTAAGTATGGTTAAAATTACTTTTCAGGACCAGTACTGGGCTGAAAGATGCAGCACTGAGGTCTCTCCTGATAACAGGTGAGTAAATCAGAATTTGGATTTCGGCTGATTTTAGAGGAATATTTGTATGTTTCAAAAATCAACACTTAGAAACTTTTTCAGCAAAAAGCAGGCAATGATATCCTAAGGAAGGAAATTCAAGTTACTGGTAAGTACGGTTAAAATTACTTTTGAGGATCAGTACTGGGCTGAAAGATGCAGCACTGAGGTCTCTCCTGATAACAGGTGAGTAAATCGGAATTCGTATTTCGGCTGATTTTAGAGGAATATTTTAAAGTTCCAAAACTCCACACTTAGAAGAATTTCCAAGTGAAACCAGTCAATGTTAGCCTATGGAAGGAAATTCAAGTTACTGGTAAGTACGGTTAAAATTACTTTTCAGGACCAGTACTGGGCTGAAAGATACAGCACTGAGGTCTCTCCTTATAACAGGTGAGTAAATCGGAATTCGTATTTCGGCTGATTTTAGAGGAATATTTGTATGTTTCAAAAATCAACACTTAGAAACTTTTTCAACAAAAAGCAGGCAATGATATCCTATGGAAGGAAATTCAAGTTACTGGTAAGTACGGTTAAAATTACTTTTCAGGATTAGTACTGGGCTGAAAGATGCAGCACTGAGGTCTCTCCTGATAACAGGTGAGTAAATCGGAATTCGTATTTCGGCTGATTTTAGAGGAATATTTTAAAGTTCCAAAACTCCACACTTAGAAGAATTTCCAAGTGAAACCAGTCAATGTTAGCCTATGGAAGGAAATTCAAGTTACTGGTAAGTACGGTTAAAATTACTTTTCAGGACCAGTACTGGGCTGAAAGATACAGCACTGAGGTCTCTCCTTATAACAGGTGAGTAAATCGGAATTCGTATTTCAGCTGATTTTAGAGGAATATTTGTATGTTTCAAAAATCAACACTTAGAAACTTTTTCAGCAAAAGCAGGCAATGATATCCTATGGAAGGAAATTCAAGTTACTGGTAAGTACGGTTAAAATTACTTTTCAGGACCAGTACTGGGCTGAAAGATGCAGCACTGAGGTCTCTCCTTATAACAGGTGAGTAAATCGGAATTCGTATTTCGGATGATTTTAGAAGAATATTTGCACAATGGTGAAGGGAGGGGGCGGGGCCTGAGGTGACATCTGTGCAAACGCGCCCCGTGGCGCGTTTTAAGTTGGGGGATTAAGTCCCCTTGAATCCTGAGGGTCCCTAGGGCCAACTAGCCCACCAGGAACCTCCAATATGCGCCAGGGCTGCGTTGCAGAGACGTGTAGAGAGGCCACGCCCTTTTACACCTCTCTGCAACGCAGCTCTGTGGCGCTTTCTGGATGTACCTGTTGGGCTAGTTGGCCCCAGGGACCCTCAGGATTGAAGGGGATTTAATTCCCATCTTAAAACGCGCCACGGGGCCTGTTTGCACACATGTCACCTGAAGCCCCGCCCCTCCCTTCACCACTGTGCAAACGCGCCCATGGCACGTTTTAAGTTGGGGGATTAAGTCCCCTTGAATCCTGAGGGTCCCCGGAGTCCAACTAGCCCACCATATACCTCCAAAAGCGCCACAGAGCTGCGTTGCAGAGAGGTGTAAAAGGGCGTGGCCTCTGTACACCTCTCTGCAAGGCAGCCCCTGGCGCATACTGGAGGTTCCTGGTGGGCTAGTTGGCCCCCAGGGACCCCCAGTATTCAAGGGGAATTGTTCCTCCTCTGCAAACGCGCCAGGGGCGCGTTTGCAGAGTGGTGAAGGAAGGGGCGGGGCCTGCGGGCCCGATCGTTTTTTTTTTTTTGTTTTTTGTCCTCTGAAGGGGGCTGTGTGGCCCCCTTCCTTTTTCCAGTTTTTATGCCCTGGGGACCCCATCCCCCAGGGCCTTACCCCTTTTTAAATTAAATATTATTTAAAAAACGGGAAGGAGGCCGCGTGGCCCCCTTCCCTGGGCCTGTATTGGCCCCGGGACCCCATCCCCGGGCATGGCCTCGATTTTTTGTTTTTCTTTGGAGGGGGCTGCGTGGCCCCCTCCTCAGGCCATTTAAGGCCCCGGGACCCCATCCCCCGGGGCCGGCCTTTCCTTTTTTTTAAATTTTTTTTTTATTATTTGGGAGGGGGCCGCGTGGCCTCCTCCCGGGCCACTACTTGCCCCGGGACCCCATCCCCGGGGCTGGCCCTCTCCGTTGGGGACTGTGGGGGTCCCCAATCCCCACAGTCCCGCCGGCTCCCCGCGTCCCTTGGGCGCCGGCATTGCTTTCCACATGGGGAGCAGCTAAGATGCAGCTCCCCATGTGGAAAGCTAATTGTCTTTGGATATTAAAGAGAGAGCAGGTTTCCTGCTCTCTCTTCCAATATCCAAAGCAGTTTGCAATGACAGGACGGAGCCGCGAGGCTCCCGTCCTGCCATAGCAAACTACAGTGTCCCGGGGTAGGCACCCGGGACACTGCAGGAGCCGGCCCTGGGGGGTGGCGGTCCCCAGGGCCATCAGGGGCTCCAGGAGGGGCCGCGCGGCCCCCTCCCATTCAGTTCACAGCCCCGGGAGGTGGTGGTCCCCGGGCTCTGGGGTCCGTAACGGACCCCCATATTTAAATGTTTAGTGCCCCGGGAGGTGGCGGTCTCGGGCGTGTGGGGGGCTGGAGCCCCCACACAGGTTTTTCAATTATAAAAAAGCCCCGGGAGGTGGTGGTCCCGGGGCTGCGGGAGGGCTCAGAGCCCTCCCGCACCATTTTTAAAAAGCTCCGGGGGTGGCGGTCCTCGGGCTTGGGGCCCTTTGAGGCCCCCACATATTAAATTATCCCCCACCATGCCCCGGGACTTGGGCCACCCGGGGCAAAATACAATCGAAGCGCGGAGACCGCGCTCGATTTCGGCAGGATTCGCGCACCCTGAGCGCATCCTGCCGATTTAAAAATTTTTTTTTTTTTTGCCCAGGGGGTCCTTGTGGGACCCCTGAGCAAACCTAGGGGTCAGGGTGTTTCTACCCTGCCCCCTTTGTGCGCTTTGCGCACTTGTTTCTGTCCCTCGGTTCTACAGAGGGACAAAATGCCTGCCAACATTTCCTGAATCGGAATGTTGACAGCCAGCTGACAGCCAATTAACATGCAGCTCGTGATCGGGAGGGTACGCGGACCCTACTCGGCCATAGATATCACTATCTTTTACTTTTGATTTTCTCAGTAACTACTGAACGGATTTACACCATTTAACAAAAGGGTTCTTTCTGAACCAAGAACTACCTCTTTGCCAAATTTGGTGTAATTCCGTTCAGCAGTTCGGGCTGTAGCCGTGTCTAAAGTTTCCTATGGAAAATTGCATGGGGAAAACGCGTTTTGGGACCCCCTTTTTCTCGGCCCCCGCTTGACGAATCCCCCGAGACTTTCAGGGTAGGAGCGGACCGGAGCGGGCCATAAAGTTTGAAAATTTTGCGAAGATACGTCAACCGGCAAGAGAGTTATTTCAAATAGAATGTCGCGGATTTCCTATGGATAATAGGTTGTAACTATAACTATCTACTGGCGACCGCCAGTAGATAATATATATATATAAATACCGGAAATGAAGCTGTTTTTCAATGTGTGTTTTTGAGCCCATGAAGAAGAGGCGTCTGCCTCGAAACGCGTCGGCCATGAGGATAATGCTTGGCATCCGAGAGACAGGCAGCAGCGAGGTGACAAATACCAGATGGTGGGGGCACGGTCGAGTGCCCTTTCAATGCTGAGAGCATTCTTGGATTACAAAATGATTTACACGGCTGCTCGCCGTGGAAAGGAGCACCATTTCAAGAAATTGAAAGGCTGGGGAGCTGAATGTCTGACTCCGTGCAGCACCGTGTCCCAGCAATTAATTGTGCCTGCCTCGAGTGTGCCAAACCTACTAAGGTGAATTACAAGCTTTTAAATTGAACACAACATTGACCCTACTATATTGAATTGAGACTCATTCCGGGACTTTAACATCCATAATGCACTTAGCATGATGCACGAAGCAAAAGCCAATTAGGCAAATTTTGAAATAAATACCGGAAATGAAGCTGTTTTTCAATGTGTGTTTTTGAGCCCATGAAGAAGAGGCGTCTGCCTCGAAACGCGTCGGCCATGAGGATAATGCTTGGCATCCGAGAGACAGGCAGCAGCGAGGTGACAAATACCAGATGGTGGGGGCACGGTCGAGTGCCCTTTCAATGCTGAGAGCATTCTTGGATTACAAAATGATTTACACGGCTGCTCGCCGTGGAAAGGAGCACCATTTCAAGAAATTGAAAGGCTGGGGAGCTGAATGTCTGACTCCGTGCAGCACCGTGTCCCAGCAATTAATTGTGCCTGCCTCGAGTGTGCCAAACCTACTAAGGTGAATTACAAGCTTTTAAATTGAACACAACATTGACCCTACTATATTGAATTGAGACTCATTCCGGGACTTTAACATCCATAATGCACTTAGCATGATGCACGAAGCAAAAGCCAATTAGGCAAATTTTGAAATAAATACCGGAAATGAAGCTGTTTTTCAATGTGTGTTTTTGAGCCCATGAAGAAGAGGCGTCTGCCTCGAAACGCGTCGGCCATGAGGATAATGCTTGGCATCCGAGAGACAGGCAGCAGCGAGGTGACAAATACCAGATGGTGGGGGCACGGTCGAGTGCCCTTTCAATGCTGAGAGCATTCTTGGATTACAAAATGATTTACACGGCTGCTCGCCGTGGAAAGGAGCACCATTTCAAGAAATTGAAAGGCTGGGGAGCTGAATGTCTGACTCCGTGCAGCACCGTGTCCCAGCAATTAATTGTGCCTGCCTCGAGTGTGCCAAACCTACTAAGGTGAATTACAAGCTTTTAAATTGAACACAACATTGACCCTACTATATTGAATTGAGACTCATTCCGGGACTTTAACATCCATAATGCACTTAGCATGATGCACGAAGCAAAAGCCAATTAGGCAAATTTTGAAATAAATACCGGAAATGAAGCTGTTTTTCAATGTGTGTTTTTGAGCCCATGAAGAAGAGGCGTCTGCCTCGAAACGCGTCGGCCATGAGGATAATGCTTGGCATCCGAGAGACAGGCAGCAGCGAGGTGACAAATACCAGATGGTGGGGGCACGGTCGAGTGCCCTTTCAATGCTGAGAGCATTCTTGGATTACAAAATGATTTACACGGCTGCTCGCCGTGGAAAGGAGCACCATTTCAAGAAATTGAAAGGCTGGGGAGCTGAATGTCTGACTCCGTGCAGCACCGTGTCCCAGCAATTAATTGTGCCTGCCTCGAGTGTGCCAAACCTACTAAGGTGAATTACAAGCTTTTAAATTGAACACAACATTGACCCTACTATATTGAATTGAGACTCATTCCGGGACTTTAACATCCATAATGCACTTAGCATGATGCACGAAGCAAAAGCCAATTAGGCAAATTTTGAAATAAATACCGGAAATGAAGCTGTTTTTCAATGTGTGTTTTTGAGCCCATGAAGAAGAGGCGTCTGCCTCGAAACGCGTCGGCCATGAGGATAATGCTTGGCATCCGAGAGACAGGCAGCAGCGAGGTGACAAATACCAGATGGTGGGGGCACGGTCGAGTGCCCTTTCAATGCTGAGAGCATTCTTGGATTACAAGATATATATATATATATATATATATATATATATATATATATATATATCTCCAGTCGTTGGGTTGAGTAGGAGAAACCCTGATGGCAGAGGGGGAGTGGCGAGGAGCGAGGCAGGGGAAGTACCAAAAACAAAACCAGGCACTGCCTTCTCCTGCGGGACAACCAAAAGAAACCATCAGTGAAATCGCCATGGGAGGAAGGAGCCACACAAAGGAGGGACAATTGCAGTAATAGACCAATAAGAAGCCAGCATTTCCGAATGCCCCAGCTAACAACCAATGGCAATGGGTGGGTTTGCCAAAGCCCCACAGAGATACAACAGGTCAGCGCTGATGCTCGACCTAAAAATGTGGGACAATATGCTTGGAGAGAATGAGCTGCCTTTAACATCTCACCTGCCTGTTCACAAGGCCACGAAGAGTCTGATCAAGAGTAACACTCAAAAATGTATGTCAAAGATGTGTGCTGTTGATGGAGAGCACATGGGTCTGATTGTTGTAATTCCTATTCGGCAACCAGTGTGTCAAGGATGGCAGAAGCCATGATGCCCAATGCTGGCTCCAGTCTATAGGTGAGTACCAATCTGTGTGTGGCCTATACTACTAAGTCTGTAAAATAGGACTTTAGGGCTTTTTTACAAAATCATGCAGGAGCTGGATTATTCAGATGTGCTGGCCATGCTCGAAGAAAAGTGGACTTCAAGGATGATGTAACTATTGATTTCAATTGAATAATTTGAGTAGCAGCATTTATAGTGGCCATGGTGGTGCGGGTAGATAAACTATCTGGGCTCAGGACAGGTACACTAAGCTACCCAGAAGGCCATACTCCTCCATATGTCTTTCTATAGCAGAAATAGTTCATCCTCGAACCAGTGCAGATGGTTTCGAAGGCTTTTGAGAATCAGAAATATATGTACTCCTTACATATTAAATCCATATTTGAGAACAGATTTACTAAGGTTTTACATTACTGCAACGTACCGCAACATGATGGAAAGTGATGCATTGTTATTTACTTTCATGCTAAAAAGGTAATTTGCAAACGAACGGTGCCCTTTTCTCTGCCCAAAAATTGAGTTTAACAACTTAGGGGCACTTTGCACCAAGGGGGTGTTACTTGGGCGGGTCAGCATAAAAAGGTTTAGAGGCAAAGACCGACCTATTAAGATAGACAGACTGGGCTATGAGCCATAAGTAATGCCTCATTGAATCAGCGGCTGACAAGGAGAAATCTTTTCATTTCTGCAAAAATACACACATTTCATGGGTGCTAAAGTGCACTGTCAACATCCAGTTTGTGGGCCAGCGTAGGGGATAACAGCAGCAGCAGTAACCCAAACTTTATAGATTTGGCTCTGCTCTTTGTTTTCCCCAAGCACAATGCAGAGTAGCAAATTTACAAGAAAATAAATCATAAATCTGCCCCTCGGTGGTTCTGAACCCCTCCTTCTAGCTATCAATTTGAGGGTTCATCTTACAGCTTCTTCACTATCAACACACAACCTCAGCTGGTGCGGCTGCTAAACATCTCTTTCAGCCTGCCTGATAGCTAAAGAACAGCAGCGTTCGTGAGAGTGGATCCCCTCTTATCCGGGATGATCCGGGTGCAAGGGCAGTGTGGGTTTGCTTTACTTTGCATTGTGCCCACTGGGTGCCGGAGACTGTGTGCAGTAGACAGTCCTATCTTTTTACGTGTGGAGTTCTCCACCCCAACTGTGGAGCTTCCGCAGTCGTAATCTTACTAATAACTCATAGTTTGTAAATACCAAAACAAGAGTAAATGTAAACAAAAGTGTAAGTTTACCTTTGTGAATCAGGACATTTGCTTGAATTTATATGTACGTTTGTCTGCTTAGTAGGAAGGCCTTTGCACAGAGAAACAATTAGCTTCAGGGCAAGAATACATGTTGCTTTGGGTTATTCTTCCTGTTGCTGGCCAATGCAATTCTACATCAAGTATGAGGTGTGTAATTTCTGGTTGTCACCTGAGAGCAATGATAAACCAACGAAGAAGCACTAATTAATTATTATTGTGCTTTTAATATTTCAGGAAATGGTCCACGGCTATGCCTTTCAAATGAAGCTGAGAATGCATCATTACTTCTTACTAAGCCTGGGCGTAGTTCGCGAAGTAGCGCTACGCAAAACTACGCAAAGTGCAGTTCGCACTACGCGAGCTACGCGTAGCACTACGCGAACTGCGTAGTGCACTGTTCGCAATGATTGCACAGTGCCGGATGCTTGTCCGCACTGTGCAATCATTGAAAACGGCATATTGCACAGTGCGAGCTGTCATTTACTGCCGCTCGAGTAGATTTTTACTCGAGCGGCAGCTTTTTCAACGCGGACTGGTAGTTTCTCATCGCGAACGGTCGCGAGCATACGCGACCACTCGCAATGAGAAACCTGACCTCCCCGCGTTGAGAATCTCGCCGGGATGTTTAATTTCCACGCTCGCGATCGGCAACTTGATGTTGCTGATCGCGAACGAGGAAAAAGTCTCGCCGGGATGTCATTTTGCTTGCTCGCGGTCGCCAACTTGACGTTGAGGACCGCGAGCAAGCAAAAAATGACCGCTGCACTACGCTACGCGTGTTTGCACTGTGCTACGTGCAATTCGCGTTGTGCGAAGTAGCGCAAACTTCGCAAACTACGCGAGCGTAGCGTAGTGCTTTGCCCAGGGTTACTTCTTACCAGAACCTGTCACTTACACATGCCGCTACAGACTCAATGGCCCTCCTTACGAGTCGGGCAGCGCAGAATGGAGCTCCGCTCTGACCGCCAAATGGCCTGGTCATTCCTGGCTGTGAGTACCCCAGAACCGATATTAGTGGCTGTAAAAAAAGCTGGTAAAATCACTTTAGGCTGTAACAGACCCCATCCACGGCCCACGCCCCCTCTCCCCCCCAAACATCCTATCCTGGCAACGGGGAGCATGCAGTGCTCCCCCAAGCCAGGACACTTCTTCCTGTTTCCTCTCGTCCAATCTCCTTTCCTCCCCCGCCCCGCAGAGATGCCCCCAGTCCCATTTACCTCATGCTCAGCACAGGTGGTAAATGAGAGCATTAAACCCCACAGAATAGGGAGTTTGTAGAAATACGAAGTAGAGGCAAACTTGTGAAGAAAGTGGGTATTTATTCATGAAAGTAATAACACCCACGACCACGGCGTCCGGCAGCTGCAGATCCTCAGCAAGAACAGAGACGTTGCTGAGAAATCCACAGTTGGCAAACCGCCGCAGAGCGTGGAAACACTTTAAAGGAAAACATGTTTGTGCATGAGGGGGTCGCATGAGCCCACAATGAAAGGCTGCATGCGTCCACCTCGTGCGCCGTAAATACAGTAATACCACAACATTTCCCGTCCTAACAGATGAAGGAAAAACAAAGCAAGAAGAAATATTCATCTAAAAAACATGACACAAATCAAATGCAATGAATGAAAACTCAGGTAATGGTAGCTACTTGAATAATAAACAAAAATGAACATTTTAACTCAGAACATAATCCTTGAATTTGTCAGGTAATCTCCTCAAACGGACACTATTTTTGTTACATGTCATCTCACATGTAGAAGTAACAGGGACACATGTTCCGTGTGAGGATGAGGGAACAGGAACAGACAACGTGGAATTCACAGGTGGCTTGGAATCCAATGTGTCCTGTAACCAACTATAAGTTTGTGAGTGATCTGTATTGGAACCAGAGCGATTCATAATGGTGTCAGCTTGAGCATTGGAGAGGAGAACCAAATTCCGCTTGTTCCACCATCCTCTATTTGTTAAAAGAGCTGAACCTTTACTTACTTGAATAACTTGCACAGGTGAAGAAAATCTGGAAGTACCTTTCATTACTTTCTTGGGATTTTTAATTAAGACCCAATCACCAGGTTTGAGAGTTTCAGCAGTAAAATGTTTGTTAGAATCAAAATGACATTTCATAGCATATTGGCTAGTTTTGACTCTAGTTCTGATGACTTCCAAAGACTCTGGCTGTGTATCAACCCTGCTGGATAACCATGTTGGAAACAACTTAGAATGAACTTTCCTTCCTCTAAGTAAGGTGAAGAGTGCAACACCAGTGGTGCAATGAGGAGTGTTGTAAGACCAAACTTTATCATTCAAATTGTCTAGCACATTCAAACCTGAAGAAATAGCAGTTTGTACACCCTCCTTAATCAATCTGTTACCCCTCTCCACCAACCCATTATAGGAAGGAGAGTAAAGAGCTACTTTGAGGTGTTGGATGTCATGATGTTCCAAAAATTTACACATGTGTTGGGAAATGAAACGAGTACCATTGTCTGTGACAAGTGATTTGGGAGCTCCCTCAGCGTTGAAAATGTGTTTTAAAAACTTAATGACATTTTCCGTAGTGGGACCATCACAAAACCAATAAAACATCCACTTTGAAAAATAATCTACCATAAGAATTAAAAATGTATTGTGAGTAGGCAGCAACTCATAAGGACCAGAAAAATCTAGACCAACTTTTTCCCAAGGACCATCAGGAAAAGGTACAGGATGTAGAGGAGTTTGCAAAGTTTTCCATCTTTTGTCAGAAAGAAGACATTCTGCACAATTTTCAATAGTTGACTTGACCTGAACCTCTATAGAAGGCCACCAATAAAATTCTTTAATGCGTTGACAAGTTTTAGAGATACCAAGATGACCTTGATGAGCTATCTGAATAATCTTCATGCGTAAACATTCTGGAGGAATGAACAAGTCATGACGCATGACGATTTCATCAGCAATAGATAATTCATTGGAAACAAAAGCAAAATTTCTCATTTCACCAGAAAGTGTTCAGCTTTCTGGCCAACCCTTCATGATGAATTCTTTGACCTTATTAAGGTTGTGATCCTTGGCAAGTTCTTCTCTCCATGTATTCTCAGAAATGGGAAAACATTCTTTAACAGCATCTATAGCCGCCACCACACATTCAGAAATTCCTGAGTCATACTCATTCTCTTCACATTCCAAAGACATGCAAGATAAACAATCTGCTCTGAAGTTCTTACCACCAGAAAGATGCTTGATCACGAAATGATATTCTTGTAAAGTAGAGAGTAAATGTACAAGCCTTACTGAGGCTTTATTTGGGCCAGAACCAGAGAGAATGTATACCAATGGTTTGTGGTCAGTAAAAATGTCAAATTCACGTCCCCAAATGTACAGTCTAAACTTGTGTATAGCCCAGACACACGCAGGTGCCTCTCTTTCGATGGAGCTATAACGAGTTTCCGCGGGTTGTAGTGTTCTGGAGGCGAAAGCAATCGTGTGTTCTTTGCCTCCCACCCACTGTCCAAGAACAGCACCCAACCCAGATAAACTAGCATCCACATTCAAAAAACATTTGCATTCATCTTGAAAAAGGTTGCAAAGCAGGAGTTCGCTCAATAATGACTTTGAATTGGTTAAAGGTATTTTGCAAATCATCATTCCATGTAAATTTTGCACCTTTTCTAAGCAAGGCTCGAAGGGGTTCCACGATTTGGGCATAACCATGAACAAAACGGGCATAGTACTCAGAAAGACCAAGGAAAGAGCATAAAGCATCTCTGTCCTTGGGTGGTGATGCATTACACACAGCCTTAATTAATGACAATTTGGGCTTAATACCTTCTGGAGATAGTGTGTGTCCTAAATATTCCAGATTTTGAACAGCAAACTTGCATTTTTCATGTCTAATGGTCATGCCAGATGAAGACAACTTTGAAAGAACCTTGGATAAAATGATGTTATGTGCCTCGCGACTGCCAGCATGAACCAGAATGTTATCCTGGTAAGCCTGGACTCCAGGAATATTTTTAAAAAGTGTGTCCATGAGCTTCTGGAACACACTGGCAGCGGAGGCTAAGCAAAACGGAAGCCTAAGATATTTGAATGCCCCAAGAGGGGTGACAAAGGTGGTAAGTTCTTGTGAATTAATGCTAAGGGGAATCTGATGGTATGCGGAACGTAGGTCAATAAGGGAAAAATACTTGGAACCGCCCAGGCCAGCTAAAAGGTCATGAATTTTGGGAAGAGGGTGACAGTCTTGATGATGTTTCTGTTTAAGGAGCGCAAGTCCGCACAGAGTCTCACCTCACCAGATTGTTTTCGGACAACAACGATGGGAGAAACCCAGCGGGAAGAATCACATGCAACAATGATCCCCTCAGAACAAAGGTTGTCTAAAACTTTTTTGAGATCATCTCTGACGCTAAGGGGTAAGGGTCGAACTTTATGCACAACAGGTTTGAGTCTGATTTGATGTTCAAATCCTAGAACAGTGCCAAACGTATTAGTAAGAACCATTGGAAATTGATTGAGAATGATCTTGACATCTGAGGAAACATCTGAAAATAAAGAGTTATCAACAGAAACAACATCCACATTGTATGCATCATCAGCTATGTAGCCTTGAGGTAAGTCACCAAGAACAATTGGATTGTCTGACCCTGGTTTTAAATAGATTCCCATTTTAGCTAGATCCTGCCAGCCAACGATGTTCTACCTCTAACTGCAACGTAAATTTTTGTAAAAACATGACGCCCTAGGCACATTAGTTTTGAATTGAAATAACCAAGCATGTCAATCTCAGTTTCCCCAAAAGCCTTAGGGTTAACATCAGTCGGGGTTAATGGTATAGAACCATGCCATTTTTCCTGAAATGAAATGTCAGATAAAACTGATAGGTGAGCCAGAATCTGCCATGACTTGAAATGGTATACCTGCTATTAACACATCACACCATGGACCTTTAACTGTGCCAATATTGCTTAATAAATTACATTCAATAGTCAATAGAACATTACTAAGTTTTACTGAACATGCATGTAAATCTTCAGAAATGTCAACGCTGTTGATTTTCATTGGTCTCCTGGTACTTCTGCATACAGCCTGAAAATGACAAATTTTTTTACAAAATGTGCATTTCTTGCCAACAGCTGGACAATTAGGAGAATTGCCAATATGTGATTTAGACCCACATCTGTAACATATTAGAGTCTTTTTAAATGTAGATCTTCCAGGATTGTTAGAGTTGGAAATCGCATTAACAGAGGCTTCAGGTTGAGAGACAAGTGAAATTTAATGACTTTCATGAATAGCTTTGGAGGAAATCATAGAGCGTTCTATGGCTTTGGCTATATCAATGGTCTCTGATAAGGTAGGATTCCTACAACTCAGTAGTCTTTCCTGAATTTTATGAGAAAAACATGCAAAGACAAATTGGTCTCTAATGGCAATATCCACATTTGCTTCAAATTCACACGTAGATGCAAGTATTCTCAGTTCTGCTAGGTATTCCTTCACAGTTTCATCAGCATTTTGTTTTATTTTAAAGAAATTATGACGTTCAAGCATAATGCTTGGTTCTTCATCATATTGTTTAGTTAAACGAGCTAATGCTTCCTCAAAAGGATCCCAGTCATCACCTGATCCTACACGAGGTGCAAGAGGTAAATTGTCAAAAACTTTTTGCGCAGCAAGGCCAATGCAACTATAAAGAACAGCTACTTTACGTGCAGGTGAAAAACGTGTGGCATCAATTGCTACCAAATAATTATCGAAAATTGTAATCCATTGACGCCATTTGACACTTTGTTTGCCTGGGGACTGCAAAAAGAGTGGAGGAAGAGTAATTTGTTGAGCGGAAGCCATAGATTAAATATATAAATAATTATGCAATGTAGGATAAACAGTAGAAAGGTAAAAATGAGTCCTGGAAATAAATAAATAATGTACTTGGAAAATGCTTGCTCCGTAGAAGAATGCGAGAGGAAGAGCAAAATAAATAAATAACAGTACCTGAGTGAAGATTGGAGATGAAGTTGGTTAAATAAATCGGTATACAATGTAGAGCAGGAACACGTTTGAAGAAAAAGGCTCCTGCCTAACGTGTTATGTAACCTGCTGCAGCGTGGACGAGCAGAGCACAAGAAAGAAACCAAAAATCAGCGTACAGTTGGCAGTCGGTGGGTATATTTGGTGCGCGTGCACCCTCTTAGCAGAAACCGATGGGAAGTATCTTTGGCAGTGGGAAGGCGCCATAACACCTCTTAATGAGCGTGCGCGTTCCCAAACTGCATGATGAAAATACACCCTCTTGGCAGAAACAGAAGGGGCGTGTCGTTGGCAGTGGGGAGGCGCGATGACACCTCTTAATGAGCGTGCGCGTTCCCAAACTGCATGATGAAAATACACCCTCTTAACGGAAACAGAAAGGGCGTGTCGTTGGCAGTGGGGAGGCACGCTGATATTTCCTGAAGAGCATGCGCGTTCCCAAACTGCATACAAGGACTTTGTGAGGAAGTGCAGCTGAAAAGAGAAAAAGGCAGATGAAACGATCCAAAGCTGAAACGAGTGAAGAAATGGATCGGAGATGAAAAATGGGAAGCGCAATGCCAACCGTATCCTGGAGGTTGGATGGGTATGTCGAAAATTGCAGGTTGATGAAAGTAAAAATGTAGAAAATTGCAGGTCGGTGGGTGTGAAAACGTAATCCAAATCGTCGCCAAGATGTAGAAATACGAAGTAGAGGCAAACTTGTCAAGAAAGTGGGTATTTATTCATGGAAGTAATAACACCCATGACCACGGCGTCCGGCATCTGCAGAACCTCAGCAAGAACAAGAGACGTTGCTGAGAAATCCACAGTTGGCGAACCGCTGCAGAGCGTTGAAACACTTTTGAGGGGGTCGCATGAGCCCACAATGAAAGGCTGCATGCGTCCACCTTGTGCGCCGTAAATACAGTAATACCACAGAGTTCCATGCGGTTTTGTAACCCGTAACACTGGATTCGCACAGCTACCCTCAGTTCCATCAGGCCTAGCTAGCACGGTGTTAGCACATGGTACTGGTAATTACAGGTGCTTAGTCTGCGCCCCGCCAGTATCATGCAACTCTTAATGAGGGCCCTTGTAAGTTCAGGGCAGTGCTGTTGTCCCAACTACAACATTCAGTCAGAATGCATCAGCATCATCTCTCTGTTCGCTTTCAATAACACGCTGTTATGTCATAAATATATAGGTGGAATTGTCTAGGAAGAGGCGAGGTTCGGGAGAGGTAACATGATTGTGGCATCATATCTGCTACTCTGACGTTTTAGGATCTAGGTGTAAAACATGCCAGCTGTGCTGTCTGCCAACTTAGGAACAGACGGGTAGGTGGGGTATACACAGCGGGCGTAATGTAGGGGCAACAAGTAGCTCAAATAGGAATTAATTCAACACTCATTTTTCTCTCTTCACCCATCAAACTCTAAGGCTGGGCATCTAACACAGAATCTAAAAAGCAGGGGAGCCATGATCTCCCCCCCCCACACTTTAGCAGCTTGAGTGGCAGTAGGTAGTGCCACTGTGAAAAGTGTGTAACATACATCTTTATGATGTTATTAATGGCTCCTTCGGCTTTGATCCGAGAAACTGGTCCCTAAACACAAGGATACCACAGCAAGACAGTATTATGATAGAGTTGTTTTTGATTCCATGGCATTTAAGCATTTTTATTGTTTTATGCTCCATTTTTAAAATGAGGACTTTTATAATGTTATTTTATGGAATGTTAGTGCTATCAATATTTGTATTAACAATGAAATTGTCTAAATGCATAGATTTTGTACACTTTGATGGTTTGGATAAAGTTCATTGATTGATAGAGTTCATGGTTGGTATAACAAATGAAAGAAGGGGGCATGGAAGGAAGGAAAGGCAGCAGGGATAGAGAGAAGCATGGACGAATGGAAAGGATGGATGAGTGGGTAATGGGTGGATGGAAAGGATGGCTGAGGGTAAAGATGGATGGAATGCAGGATGGAGAGACGAGTGGAGAGTTGGACGATGGAGTCATGGATGCATGGATGGATGGAGAGGAGAAAGTATTGATTATACAGAGAACGAAAGAAGGATATAATGGCAAAAGAAGCGCGCTGGAGACAGGGCCGGATTGGCTGTAGCAAGCACCGGGCATTTTCCTGGTGGGCCGGAAGAGTGGGGGCCGGTTTTGGAGTGGTGGGGACTGTTTTTTGTTACTGGGGGCCGGTTTTGCAGCAGTGCTGCAATACCGCCCCCCCCCACCTCTAACCAAAGCAGCAGCAGTGTTTCCCACCAGCACCCCCACTGCCCCCCGGGCCAGTCTGACCCTGGCTGGAGAGAAGGAAGGATGGAGAGATGAATGGTTGGATGACTAAGTTAATTGAGAACTGAGGTGTGAAAAGCACCACTTGGCCATATTGTTATTAGAATGCCCTCAGGAAGCAACTCAACGAGTCCTGGGCTCGCTTGCCTCGAAAGCACACTCTGTACCATTTGGCATATGATTTAACGTGGGGAGTATTTCTTTTACAACAAGATAGTAAACTTTATAAGCACAATGTTGTCCTACTCTAAATTGTGAGGTGTTGCATCAGGAAAATAAGACAGTAAACAAAATAACCATGACATGACTCTGGCTTAAATTATTTAGCTTCATAAAAGCAAAACACCATTAATGATAACTGCAACATGATTCTTGTTTAAATTGTTTATGTTCAGAAAAACAAGACAGTAAACAAGATAACCACTAAATTGTTCTAATTTAAATAGCTTCGGTTAAGAAAAGAATACAAGACAGTAAACAAAATAGCCAATATATGAATTAAATGTACATTTCTTAGACTCAGAAAAACAACACAGTAACAAAGACATGATCCAATTTGACATTGTCTGGGTTCATAAAACAGACTGTAAACAACAAACCTACGATGAAATCCATGTTTAACTTTTGTAGGTTCAGATACGCAAGGGTAGGTAAATCAGTAAACCTTTACTGATAAGAACCAGTCTTTAAAATATGGGAAATTTAGTGGCAGAGTATATTTAACTTTTGATTAATCAATTGGACTAACATTTCCCTGCATACTTTATTTAAACAGTGAGAATGGTTGTAAATTAAGTTCACCCTAACCCTTTTACTATAAATTACTAATGTAGACAGCATGTTTATGATTATAACAAACATGTTCATTCCTGCCATTGTTGCAATAAAAATTTACACTAATCTTCCACTCTTACACTAATTTAACACTCTTCAGCCTCCCACATCCACACACGAGCATACACTTACACACCATGCATGTTCGTTTTACCGACCTTCTCTATTTTATAGTCTTTGCCCATAATTTTCTCAAGTTTAACAGTTTATCTCGAAAACAAAATGTTAATTTTGAATATTATTAGTCTTATTAAAAAAATGTTGGAACTAGTGTACTGTCGTCCATCTGTGGTCACCGTTTGTGATCAGTGTGTTCCATCCGTGGTCAGTCATCCTTTATTTTCTTCACATTCACATGTATCCCATTCTTGGACTGTAAAACAACTTGCGGTACCAAGATGGGAGGTTTGGTTTCATCGCTTGAGAATCTAAACCGCTGAAGGCAGAGGGCGACAGCTGTTTTCATCTCGTTCAAGGCGAAGTTCTGGCCAATGCAGTTCCTGTCAAATAGAAAGCGGTAGAGGAGGAACATATCTTCAGTATGAAGGAAGCCTTAATTCAGTACATTTACTAGATGTCATCAAAACATTTTGGGCCAACATATCAATTATCACCAGCATCATTTACCCTACATAAAGTGTAGATTTCCTCAATTGCAAAGTAGGTGCTAAGGCCTTCAATTGTATGGGCACAGACTTTAGAGTAGTGCCCAGTGATAACTAAAATTATAAATATGTACCATGGCATCTTACAGTATTTTTCCACTTTGGTGCTTATTACGTGACTCCTTAGGGTTCAATATAAAAAGAGTAGAACTCCATAGACGAACATTAGGAAAATATTATGCTAGAACTCTCATAGGACAGTGGAATAGGATTCTTGCATCAATTCCTACAAGAGAGTAGTATTAAATGACAAAGATAGTAACCATGTTACCTCTGGGAATTCCTCAGTAACATATAATTTAAGTTATTTTAGTATGAGGAATTAGCATTAAACCCATAGGAGAATATTGCCTGGATTATTACAAACAGCAGGTTCTATAAACATTTTAGTCATTCCCTTACTAATGCATCACTATTGATGTTAAAATAATGCTTATACATTAAAGATTCAATAATCTGAGGTTGGAAAGCAGAAGAGCCTTAAAGAACCAGTTACTTACCTTCGGTATCACTTTTTCTGGTGGATACAGTATCTACCTGCGGATTGCTATCCTTCTGATTCCTCACCTCTTGAATATCCCAATGCTCCAGCATTACACAGAAACTTTTCTTGACAGCTCTCCCACGTCGACAAGGATGTCACAATGCCCCTGGCTCTGCGTGACATCCTTTGAGCCATAAGAAGCCCTCTTCGGCGTGGTGATATCAGTTTCCACCCTTTTGTTTCATGCCTTCGAGGCAAACGGGTGAAACCATCATCACAAATGCACTCACAGATTCTAAACTTTAAATCCAAGATCTATATATCTATATCTAAATATATATCATCATATATGTATATGAACATTAAAATACACACAAAATATATAAGCAAACTTCTGCCTGGCATACGCAGAAAAAACAATGGGGAGGCGGGTAGGTCAGTGAGGAATCCGCAGTTAGATACTGTATCCACCAGAAAATGCATTACTAACGGTAAGTATCTTGGTCATCTGATGGATACATCCACCTGCGGTTTCCTCACTTTTTGAATAGAATCCCCAAGCAGTCCTACACTCGGAGGTGGGTGCCTGTCTGCATATACAAAAAAATCTTACAAAAACAAAATGAGCAAAGTGACCGTCCCTCCTCACTTCGGAGTCAAGACAATAGTACTTTGCAAAAGTGTAGAGGGAAGCCCAAGTTGCCACTTTACAGATGTCAACTACAGGGACACCTCTAGCCAAAGCAGAAGTTGAGGACTTCGCTCTAGTGAAATGAGCTCTAATACCTTCTGGAGGTTCCTTGTGAGTCATGGTGTAGCAGATCTTAATGCAAAGGAAGATCCATTGTGATAATGTCCTTTTATGCAATGCTTTTCCTTTCATCTTGCCCCACAAATCCAACAAACATCTGATCATCCAGCCGAAGATCACGAGTTCTGTCCACATAAAAGCTAACAGCCATTTTAGGATTCAATCGATGAAGCCTTCCTCCTCTTTAGAAGGATGTGGACGAAGAGGAGAGAAAGTAGGAAGGGTGATGGACTGGACTAAGTGAAATGGAGTAACCACCTTTGGCTGAAAAGAAGCCCTGGCCCTCAAAACCAACTTATCCGCATAGAAAGTCGTGAAGAGGGGCTTAGCGCTAAGGGCCTGTAACTCACTAACTCTTCTAGCAGGCGTTACAGCAACTACAAAAATTGTCTTAAATGAAAGTAGCCTTAAATGATAAATATGTAAAGGTTCGAATGCAGAACACATAAGATAAGTACAAGATAAACTCCAAGCACTCAAAGATCAAATCACGAGTTCGTATTTATACGTAGATATCCAGTGTCTTTTATTCAGACATTTGGCTTCTTATTCACTGTGACAATTCTTCTGTACACATTCCTGGTCAACATAACAGCTTCATGCCAACACGTGTTTCATCCATTCAATAAAACAGGACTTCATCAGGGCTCAGTTACTCTTATTATCATCCTAATCTATCAGAAAATAGTATTCCATGTGGAACTTCGATATCACAGTATTGGCCTCAGTCCAAAATGAATACAAATTTAGAGTGGCATATAAAGATACTTCCGCAATCGATCGGTAGAGTACTCCCATCTCATACGGTATTCGTGGCGTTCTGCAGAAGTATCTTAATATGCCACTCTAAATTTGTATTCATTTTGGACTGAGGCCAATACTGTGATATCGAAGTTCCACATGGAATACTATTTTCTGATAGATTAGGACAATAATAAGAGTAACTGAGCTCTGACGAAGTCCTGTTTTATTGAACGGACGAAACACGTGTTGGCATGAAGCTGTTATGTTGACCAGGAATGTGTACAGAAGAATTGTCACAGTGAATAAGAAGCCGAATGTCTGAATAAAAGAAACTGGATATCTACGTATAAATACGAACTTGTGATTTGATCTTTGAGTGCTTGGAGTTTATCTTGAATTTATTGAGGAGAAGACTGTTGTTTTTTCCTGTTGAGGAAGACTTGGTGGCTCTCCCTCCTCCTTAAGCACCATTTATTTGTATCTCTCTATGGACAGTTTTGAACCAGTTTTGAGTGTGCGCCATTTCCCCAGCCATCAATTATAAAGCATATACATAAGATCAGGGCCGGACTGGGAACCAAAACCGGCCCTGGCAAAGTGCTCGGCTGGCCCCCCCGGGGGTTGGGGGTGCGGCCGAGCACTTTGCCAGGGCCGGTTTCGGCCGATTTTGTTACAGGGGCCGATATTGCAGCTATGCTGCAAAAACGGCCCTGTAACAAAAACGGCCCCCCAGGGGCCCAAAACCAGCCCCCACCCTGGCGGCCCACCGGGGAAATGCCCGGTGCCCGCTACGGCCAGTCCGGCCCTGCATAAGATAAGTAGGTACCAAATTAAGATTCAACTGAGGCATAATGAACAGAGTGGGAGGGCATTTGTTATTAAGTCCCTTTATAAACCTTAACACTATAGGTGACTTAAATAGCCTTTAACTGTTGCAACTGCACAGCCTTGCTACACCAAAGAAACAGCAAAGCGTAAAATATCAGGGGTCTAAAGAATTCTCCCCACACCACTTTACAAACATAGGCCATCTACCATTATAAACCGATTTGGTGGAGTTTCTTTTGGCGGATAAAATAACATCCACCACATCAAGGGGTAGAGAAAAAGAACTTAGGTTGCCCGTTCAATCTCCAGGCATGTAGGTGCTGACTCTGGAGGTGGGGTGTAGAACCTGCACCTGCGACTGGGAAAGGAGGTCTGCCCTTTGAGGGAGACGGAGCAGAGGGCACAGGGAGAGGTGAAGGAGGTCTGTGTGCCACACCCTTCGCCGCGAGTCCGAGACTATTAATATGACTTGGGCCCGGTCTTGTCGAATTTCTTGAGACCCAGAGAAATCAAGGGTATGGGGGGAAATGCGAAAGACAGCTGGGAGTCCCAGTCCAATTGAAACGCATATCCAAATGCACCCTGCATCGGATACTGGAGGCTGCAGAATGATGGGCATCGCATGTTCTCGTGAGTGGCAAAAAGGTGTATCTCAGGGGTCCCCCCATAGACAGAAAATATGAAGAACCACTTTCGGATCAAGACACCGCTCATGATTGGCTGAAAAACACACGTTTAGAACTCCGGCCAAGTGATTTGCTATGATACAAATCTGATGATCCTAAGCCCAGGACCAGAGTTGAAGAGCTTCTCTGCAGAGAAGATATGACCCTACTTCTCCCTGTTTGTTCTACATACCACATTGTGGTAGTACTGTCTGTCAAGACCTTCACTGACTGACCGCAAATGGAAGGGAGGAAGGCCTTGGGGGCCAGGCATATAACCTGCAATTCCAACAGATTGATATGAAACAATCGTTCTTCTGAAGACCAAAGTCCTTTGATGTCCAGAGCCCCCAGATGAGCTCCCCACCCTAGAGTGAAGGCATCCGATATCACTGTGGCCAAACTGAGGAGGAGGCTGAAATAGCTTCCCTTGAAACAGACTGCCGGACACACCCCACCATCGAAGATCTGCTGCTGTCTCTTGAGGTCCTGACTGATTCTTTGAGATCTCTGTTGTGTTGAATCCGCTGCATATGGAGGCACCCCTAATGGGCCCTCATGTGCCAGCGTGCATGGGTGACCAACAGAATGCAGGAGGCTATCAGACCTAGCAGGTGCAAGACCTTCAGGACTGGAGCCATAACTTCATTCTGAAACATCAGAATTATAGCCTGAATGTCCAGAATCCTCTGAGGATAATGGAAGGCTTGATTCACCGTAGTGTCCAGTATTGTCCCTATGAACAGGGTGCGCTAAGAGAGGCCCTAGGTGGGACTGGGGCTTGTTGATGGAAAAGCCCAGGTTGAACAACAAATGAGCTGTCAACTGCAAGCGATGCAACAACAACTCTGGAGATTTAGCTTTTATCAGCCAATCATCCAGGTAAGGGAATATTGGCACTCCCCACCTTCTGAGATGTACTGCGACCACCACCATCACCTTTGTGAAGACTCAAGGTGCGGAAATAAGATCAAATGGAAGGACTGCAAACTGGTAATGTTGAGACCCACCATGAAGCAGAGATACTACCTGTGCAATTGAAGAATGGGGAGGTGAAAATACGCATCCTGCAAATCGATTGAAACCATCCAGTCTTTCTTCTCTAGCGCAAGAAGCACCTGAGCTAGGGTCAGCATTTTGACCTTTTCATACTTGAGGAACCAGTTCAAAATCCTGAGGTCTAGGATCGTCCGCAAATGACAATCCTATTTGGGAATCAGGAAGTACCGGGAATAGTATCCCTGACCCTATTGCTGCTCTGGAACCAACTCCACTGCACCCTTTTGAAGTAGGGATTGGACCTCCTTTTGAAGCAGCAGAATATGGTCTTCAGAACAAAAATCTTGTTGTGGAGGATAGGGTGGGTAAATTAGTGGAAGGGTAGGGCGTACCCCTTTTCTACAATATTTAACACCCACTAATCTGATGCTATGGATCTCCACCGTGGTAGAAATTGGGATGCCCGTTCTCCCACCGACATAGCATGCGCCAAGATGGGAAAACTAGGGCTGCTTTCCTGGGACATTGGCAGAGGAGGAAGAGGAGGAGGAGGAAGATGGTGGATGGGTAGCTTTGCTGTCTATCTCTGCCCTTCCCCCTATAACTCCTATGGAGGGGATTGGAGAGTTGCTGTTGCTGATGTTAATGGTATTGCTGCCTTTCTCAAAAGGAGAAGTTAATTCCAAACCTAAACCCATGGAACCTCTGAAACTGCCTGTAATCCATGGGCTGCGATTGAAGGCTCAAAGATCTTTCCATTGCCATGCCATCCTTAAATCTTTTCCAGGCAGAATCTGATTTGGCACCAAACAGTCCCAACCTATCGAAAGGCAAATCAATCAGGGTATTTTGCATGTCGGGCGAGAAATCAGACCCTCTCAGCCATGTGTGCCTCCTTGAAGTGTCTGAATTTCCCATCGCTCTTGCATCCGAATTGGTGGTATCCAGGCCCGACTAAATGACCGATCGAGCAGCATCCATGCCGTCGTTCAACAGTTCAGTAAATTGGCCATAAACATCCTCACATAGTTTCGGGATCACTGTTTTGGCAGAGTCCATCAGTGCATGAATGTACCATCCCCATAAAAAATTGCATTGGTTGACTACAACCACATGCTACCAGAGGAAAACGCCTTCTTTGTAGACTGTTTCAATTTTTTTAGATTCTCTATCCGCTGGGTACATCGGAAAATACCCAGGAGTTAACTTGAAAGAACAGGAAGTTTGTACCACTAAACTCTCAGGTGAAGGGTGAGTGGATAAAAATATTGGATCTCCCGGAGCTGGTTTGTATCTTCTCACAATTGGTCTAGATACTGCAGAGTATGACATTGGCCTCTGCCAAGCCTCTAGAATTGGTTTAGCTAATGCCCCATTAAAAGACAATAAAGGCTCTGATGTGGAAGAAGTAGAATGTAGCACTTCTGTGAGAAAGTTAGGCTTGTCAGCCGCTTTCCTAATCACTGAATGGTATGACGTAACCTCTGGCATAGGAATGCCTTTTGGAGACAACAATCCCCATTACGGGGAAGTGTCTAAGCCACTTGCCACTTCCAAACCCTCAAAATCTGGATCCAGCGACACAAATTCTCCCTCTTCCAGTTCAGGATCTCTTTCTCCGAAAAATGCTCCTCCTCAAGAAGCCTCTGAGAGAGATCTATGCGACTTCAATAATGGAGTTGGTGAAGCCAGTACCGGCATCGGTGACATTGGTAATGGCGCTGGAGACTTTGGCACCTGTATGGAAGAGGCTAATGGAACTGGAGTCAAAATGATGCGATGCTAGAGCGGATGCAGCCGAAGTCAGAGAGGGTGTAAACAGTGCTGGTGACTCCTGCTGAACTTCTTCTGGTCAAGGTGTCATCTTCCTCGGCTGGAGGAGGCCTAGATACCTGGGCCATCAGCATAAAAGTCAGGAACGACGCCTGCTGATATTGCTCCAGAATAACTCCCAACCAATAAGATGGTGGACCCATGGGGACCGCAGGCACACCAGATGGAGTCATCGTCCTGCTAAAAAGGCTGTACATAGCATTAAAAAAATTTGAAAGGTCAGACCCTGGAGCAGGGAAAGCTCAATACTCCTGCTCCTGCTGAGGAGGTGGAGGCGAAGAGGGAGTAGAAGGAGGAACTGGATCTACCTCCGGCTCCAGATCAGGACATCCAGGTGAAAAAATAAACCAAAATACAATAACAATGGGAAAAGCACTACTAGTTTGCCACACAAGAACATTTTAGTAATAAAGGCTTCAGTGGACTTCACGTAGCCATAGCTTCTGTGAATTTGACAGGCACCTTGCCGCTTTTTAGTTTTCAGTTAGGCACAATTTATGGTTCCTTGTGTATTGGATGGCAAGGTAGAGACTTTATTACTTGTTATTTTTGCTTGCTATGCTAGTTTCATAGCACTTTGCACTTGTTGTTATATTTAGCATTTGGTTTGTTGTTCTCATCTATTTTAAAAGTGTGTTTCTAATTTTTAATTTCCAGTACAAGCCAGGCAGGAGGAGCATCTGGCATTCTTGTAAGTATATTTGACCGTCAACTGTAACACAGACCTTTCACACGTTGTGTAACATTTTGACGAGCTCTGCTGGTCTTGTTGTTCTGATACACATGTTGATCACGCTTTATCACTTGTGGGTGTCACGTACAAGAGCACTGAGCACGTTTTTGCTCAAGCATCCACTGCGCTGTTGTTTGTATGAGAAGTTTTCTGTATGTTTGTTGATTAAAATACCACTTGGTTATGGGACATGTTATTAGGGGACCCTGTCTTCTCTAATGCTTGTGTTTTTTAGACATCACTAGTACAACAGCCACATCAGTGAATGTAAAAAGATGGAATGGGGAATTATAAAGTTTCAATAAATATAACCCAACAAGATTCTTTGATCATATATTCTGATGATCCTAAACTTCCATTAATTCATCATTCAGAATTATTTGTGCAGTTTTTGTCTAAATATTTCAAAAACTTTGTCTATTTAACTGATAAAGAAATAATTTTCTTAGGTACTTCTGGGGCTTTTAAATTTACTAGTGATCTATCGCTTATTTGCGCCCATAAATGGGCATGCATCCTTTTCTTATAATTACTGCAATTCTTATGAAACCATCGCAAATTTTTAAGATTTGTGTAGGCCCCCAGTAACAAAAGTGGCACCCCGACCCTGGTCACTTCCCTAGTGCATGAAAAGCAAGAATCATTCTAACTCAATCAATCATCTGTTTCATTAGGTTAGAGAGTCCCCAAATGTTGTGAGTTGTGCACGATTGCCAAAACCAGGGACAGAATGAAGAGCAGATTACGTGTACCTCTTATAGCGTGCCACATGAATTGCAAGCAGGAACTTAGAACAGGGTATGGCCAGAAGATATGGGGTGAGTCTCTGTCCTGTTAACTACATCGACAACAGCAGGAAGTAGGGGCTGTGTTTGCTCTGTAAAGTTTATAGGGGAACCAATGCATATCTTGTAAGCTCTTGAAAAAACTGAATTTTAGATTGCTTGTCCCAATCCCCTGCCATGCGATTTGAGCAGTTCTCAACATTCCTTCTCAGTCTCTACTGCAAGGGTCTCCAACCTTTTCTTTGATGAGAGCTACTTATGTTCAATGAAAATCCTTCCAAGCTATTAACATTTTTTATCAGCGTTGTGATACTGACCACATCCGACAAGGTAACATAAGTGATTATTCTGTGCAAGATTATCAGTAGTGAGGACCTTGATGTATCAGCAGTAATGTCGAAAAAATGATTGATCAATTTGGAATGCCTCAACATGGGCAACACAACAGCCATAGTAGCAATGTTGTGGCGTCAAGGTAATAATATTAGTAATAACTCTCCTCAATGCAGAAAGATTTATCCTTCAAATATCAGTTTTAAATACATATTTTGGAAATCCAACATTATTATACAAACATCAGCTATTGAGGTCCCGAAACTACACACATTTTTCACATTTTGGAAACATGCACTAATTAAACCAAGGGAAAGCTTATAATTTATAAGCTGGACTGCACAGAGGGGAGCTTCTTATTAGCAGAAGGATAGCTACCAATAGCTCACAAGCATGCTCTAAGAAGTTGTTCTGTGGGTCTTGAGTATAGTTCTCCGATCAGTGTTTCGTACAGACCTTAAATCATTTTATTGTTCCTCCTCCATCATAACAGATGTACATGCACAATAAAGAGTTGTAGGGCAAATTAAATTTTTCCAATTTCTTTCAGCAGACAATGTTGTAATTGTGAGTATTTCCAGTACTAATTCTGGACAACGTAAAATCTGTTTGCAGGATGACCTTACTCCTTTTGCTAGTATTTTGGCTAGATTTTAATGTCACAATTGAGTAGAGAAATCGATTTTCCAGTTTCAGCATTAGAGCTGTTAGCACTCTTGAATTTAGAGCAGAGAACGCTACTTTCAGCAGCTTCTCTGAAGACTTTTCACAATAACACAAGCTGTAATCTTGTAAAATTCCAGATGAAAGGCACCTTTCCTGGGGCTTTCCCAGTAGACATAGATTTGAGGACATCCACAATTTCCATATCGGAGATGTCCTCATAGGACAACTTATAATTCCAAAGTTAGGCGTGATAAGCATAGACAAACCAGAAAGTCTTCTTCGCAGGGCTCCAGAAGCTTCAGGGCTCCTTTCGGCATGGCTAGGCATACTCCTGCTCAGCGCCAGCGTAACCTCGCGGGCGGTAGTGCACTTTACAAATGCAAATAGCACAATACAGAGGCCTCAATTCTGAAAAGCAGAGCTCAGAGGAAAAAAAGACAACTTATTACTTTGTTGTGTCAAGTGGACTTGAACTTATCCCTTAGAAATAGTTATGACTGGTATGGCAGCTGTTGCCTCTCTGTTTCAGCTGTAGGACCCGCAATCCACCTGCTCACTATGTTCATAAGTTTTGTCATTTATCCATGCAAAAGCCTTTTCTGCCAGGGAGGAAAATGAGTTGTTCAGTTTGAATTTCTGTTCCAATAAGGCTTAAAAGTTTTTATCCATCGGTGAGTTCCGGTAGAGTGCAACAAGCTGTGATATTTCCATCTCTATCAAGATGCCTTGCTCCATAGACATTTTACCGGCAGATACATTATATTTAAACTTCTAATACAGGACTTACCAGATGCCCACAGTTTCATTCAAGTACTTGTAAATTCCAAGTATTCATTTTGGGAATTTTGCAGTTTCATGTTTTTCCTCAGGAAGTCTGTACTGCACATTATTCATCTTCCTAGTCTTTGGGTTAGATACAACTACTTTCAAGTCTGAGTGTAGCCAGACAGACACATGGTCTATGAAACCACCAAAAGCAATTTAGCAATCACAATTTTTAGAGAACAGCACACCACTCAGCAAAAGAAAGTTTATCTGGGTTTCAGTACAAATTTGATACCAAAGATATGTTTCCCTGTACATAGGGTGGAGAATGGGAAGCAGGGGCCCTGCAATATGTGGTGTGAAATTAAATTGCATAGTAGGCCAGAGTCACTGAGGTTTCACAGACCTGGGAGACTTGACTCGGGCAATTCAGGATCTATGGTGAGGTTCCAATCTACCCCAACTGTGACTCTGAAGCAGCCAAATTCCCTAAACAGTCTGTGAAGTTTATCTAAGACACCTTTATAGAGACAGTTTTGCAAACACAAATCAATCAGATGAATAAAACTATATTTTTGAGAGATTGCTTTTTTGTGTACGGGGTGAAACTGGAAGTCAACATCAGCATTCTTGGCTGTAGACTAGGAGGTGGCAGTACCCACTGAGTCTCTCTTCAATTTTTTTAGATTTGCTGTTGGGTAGACACGTTTCTTGTAACAGGACAATATCTGGCTTCCTGGTCATCAAGTATGCAGGGGTTTACTTTCAAGGACTTTACTGAAATATATCTGCTGAGACACTTTGTGACAATAAACTGTCACAACGCAGCACGTAAGAGGCCTGTCAACACCAGGAATTCTGTCTTCTTGCTGGTAAGAGAGGTGGACCAGGTCCACTTGAGACTATGATGGTATTCATAATGCACCAGAAGATATGTGTCAGAGTGAGGGATGGTTACCAGGCAGTTGTCCTCCATGTCTTGAGGGATAAAAACACTAATATCTTTATATGAGGAAGACTGCACTGAGGAACATTAAGTACTCTAAACCAGCAGGCTCCACTCCCGGTATGTGCTTACAATCTTTATATATAGGTAATGTCAAATATGAATTGTAAGGAATATGGGAAAGCAGTCCATAAGATGCAAACGCAGCATAAAGCTGCAACAAAGACCATTATGAGCTGAAGGAATGAAACTTAGGTCTTTAAGGGTGACCTTGACTTATCGGTGTCCTTCAAGGATGTATCATCTGGATTGCGATTTCTCACATCTTTCCTGTGATGTGAGAACGAGGTCTGAAATGTTTTGGCATAATGCTTGCAATTACTGGGCAGAGGACTGTTATTAGATTAGTTATATGTTGGTGGAGGCGATACAGTATCTGTGGTTGATGCATCTAGGCTTTCTAAGAAGAGTTCCAAGTTGTAGGGGGTCACCTAATTCCAGTAGACAATTTCTCTTGCTTGGAACATGGGTCATAATGAAAGGATAGAAAAGAAGTCTTATGGTTGTCATACATGTAAGACTCATGTTTCTTAAATGTCTTAATTATCTGCTGTACTTGCTGGTGTCGGAGTAGGAAGGCAATGATCTGTCTAGGTGCATCTTCATTATGTCAACACATTTTCCTCAGGGACATCCAGATGCTTTTCCAATCTATCCCATTGTAATTTGAATTAAAATGAACTTAATTAATTGAATTAAAATTCTTGATTAGTTTCAGCTGTGGAGAGTTTCATTTCGGCAATTACATGTTTCAATGCCTTTAAGTTCAGTCATAAAGGAATCTAGTGAAACTGCAGACATTGGCGCCAGGGAGGGTTGAGTGGGTTGTTTCTTGCCCCGGAGAAGGACACTTGCCTAGATGCTTTGCTTTCTGACATGCGCTAAGCTATTCAGCAGCAAGATCCACGTGGAGGTCTGACTGTCCTTCTATACTTCGGTGGAACAGATATTGAGCCTTCCTATTCCACTTGCTCCACATTAGGTGAGGTAAATGTATACACAGATGGTAAAGCAGTCTTTGAACCAGACCCAGGACAGCAATGGCGTAGGAGTAAGGAATAATCTAGCAGGACGTGCCAGTGGATAGTATGTCCTCCAGCCCAGACAATGTATGTATACAAAGGGCAATACAGTGTCAGATTCAGAGCCAATGCACCTTGATCCTATAATAATATACCGCAAGTACATAGCTCTTGGGTAGGAGGGAGCATGTCAATTATAAGTATTTCACATTCAGGCACAAGCTACTGTGAGACTACAATATTGCATCAAACGAGTCTCAGCGGTAAAACATGAATGGCAGCCTCCACAATGTCTTGGAGCATTAGAAGGTTGCAACTTTTCCAATCTAAAATACCCATGTGGACCGGGAGAGAAGAGTGTCACTAGGACCCTAGCAGCAACTGGTTTGACCACAAGTTGCCCATCTTCTGTGTGGCTAAGCTCTGCTTCTTGACAGTGTGATTTAGTGAGTAAATAGGTTTTGGAAGTATTACAGTTAGTATTAGCTGACTGACACAGTGGCTCTTTCTGCTTCAGCACATAAAGGCGATATGAACAATTAAGACTTCTAATCCATGTAATCGGCTACATGGAGTTACAGTGTGGCAAAACCTACTCAGAAGTTGCCCATCTTCTGTGTTGCTACCCTCTGCTTCATGACAGTGTGTTTTTAGAGAGTAAATAGGTTTTTAGAAGTGTAATTGATTGACCTGATTCACAAAGATAAATATACAGGTGTACATTTACTTACATATATGTTTACTACTACGCCTAAGTGTAACTCTCCACTTTTTTTAGCTATTCACCAATTCAGAGTGTTGAATTACTCCTAGATGTAAGCTCACATGTCCGCAGCCCCCACCCAAATCGGGGGGATGGAGCTTCCGACAACAGGATTTATGAGGGTAAAGTTACCACTAGTTACTTTGAATATGTAGGTGAGGATCACCACCACTGTGGCGGAGAGCTCCTTATGGGAAAGTATGGAGAAAATTATTAAATATTATTCTTTAAAAAAATATATTAAAATGTTCATACATGATTTAAATTAATAGTTTCAAAATATCTATTATTAACCTATAGCTAATAATAATCAAAAGTAACATCACTTTAACTCATCAAATTAAATATGTAATAAATAATTAATGTAAACATGTTAATTTAATTTATTAATAATTTGTAAACAATAACTCAAAAATATCCTACCCCCATTAACATTTTTATTTTTATTTACTACAAGGTAAATTTTGGTAAACGTTATGAAATGAATTATTTTAATTTTTCTTTTATGTTTTTTAATGAAAGTTTAAAAGTAATTTTTATAATTAACTTTATTATTATATTTTTAAGTAGTTAATTATGTGTTATTAACAATGTATAATTTGTTAACACTTTTTTAGCACTATAAAATTTACATAAATATGTATATAATTTAAATGTCAAATATCAAAATAATGTAATTAATTTAATACCAGTTTCTATGAGATGTTATTTTATTTTACTGTCTCCTTTGCTTTCTATGTGAGTGTGCTGTAGTACCTGTGAGTGGCGATGTGTGATGCTTTACTTATACCAAGGCAGGCCTGGAGTAAATTTGAGCCTTTAAGTCTGTAGTAACTCTAGAAGTGTAGTTTGTGAATAGCAGTGGCCTTACTCTTTTGTAGGTGTGTGTATATTAGCATGTCCCTCCCAAAACCCTTCATTACATTTCCCTAAACACCTCCGATTTAGTAAAAAGAATTGCGCATTTTCCAGTAACTCCCCCTTGTCTTTTCCACATTTGCTACAAAAACATATAATTCTATGTGCATCGATCTCTGCCACCTTGGTGGAGATCTCCACACACAAAAAATACGAGGTGGAGGCAGAGGTCGCCATCCATAGGCTGGTGAATTGCATTTGTAGAATGTGAGTAGTACTACTTTACTACTATTTTACATACTACAAATTACAGTTTGTGACTCTGGCGGGATGTGTTTGCTGTCGAGGAGTGGAGGTGACAATTTGAACCTGCTTTGTCAATTTGTCAAAATGGCTATTCATTGCAGCATAGTGTTATGTTGGGAGATCAGAATGCAGTGCAGCCAGGGGTGGGGTCTTTTGTTGATCAGTTGACGCTTAGGCATTATAGATTTTTGATTCAGGTTGGGGAATTGAGTTGATAGTAAATAAATCAAATGGTGACAATTTACAAACTAGATAATAAAATTGGCTTCCACATTGTATTTTTGTGTCGTCCATAGCTGAGGTGTATATGTAAGGTTTCTTATCAGTTGATTTAAAGATAAAAGGTATGCATTTTCATGAAAGATTACGTTGTGCTCAGTAATTGTTTACTGAGTTCCAATTGTGGATTGTTTGACTGTGTCTGGGGTGCTTCATAATGGAGCAATTTATTGACCCTTTATTATCGAAGGTGCTATGAAAATAATACTGTTTTGCTGCTGAGAAAGTTGTGCAAAAGAATTTGTGCTTGTGTACGGGTGGAATCTGTAAAGAGATTGTCTTTTCTTTGGAGATTTTGGTGGAAGATGGTAGAGAGCTAGTCTTCATTAGGTTTGGTAAGGGCGCTGTTGTTCTTAGAAATAGCAGAAATAACAGACATGGGCGAGTGTATCAAATAAAAGCTACAGCGAATACCACCAACATTCTTACCTTTTGTGATGAAAGTGACTGTGACTTCCTCCAAAGTGTGTCATGAAAATGAGTGCACAAGAAAGTGGGTATGGGTGTCATAATATTTATCACTCATCGGTCTCATGACTTTGGCTAGGATGGTGAGGATGAAACTTCCCCCTATACACATACTTCATTACTGCCTTCCATAGAACCAGCTTCTATTTTGTAGATATACTCCTTTAAAAAAGATTTTTGATTTCAAAGTGAAATAGTGCTCACACCGACTATGATTTGTAAACTTTAACACTAGAAATATTGTATATTTCTTCTCTCTACAATTACCACACTTTATTGGTAGCCAATAGTTTCTGACAAACATACTGGCACTCTGGATCTTCTTTAGAACATTTGGAAAGATAAAAAAGTTTGGAATAAATATACCCATTTAAACCCAACTATAGTAAACACCTTCCCAGTGGAAATTTCTCAAAGAAATGCACGTGGGAAAAGACAGTAGACAAACCTATTTTTAAGAATCGTTTCAAACCTTATTGTTGTGATCTTGAGAACCATCACCTCATGTTAACCTTCAGGCGGGGAGTGTCTCTAATTCAGCTAAGCACATAATGTACTATGCATGAGTATCACAAGTCCATGAGCAATTCCTAGGTCGCTGACCTACATAAAGAACTGCTAAATAAATGTTCTCTAACAAGGTCGGTGTCCCAAAAATGTTTGGCAAAATTTTAGAAAGGAGACAGAATTTAAACTCGGACAGAACTGCATTCTTTGTTCACTACTGGGGATAAAAGGTAGGCCCGTCAGAAATTTAAATAACGTTGGTGTAATACGCGCAGTTTTGGGAAATACGCATTATGCTTGTAATGCGAAATTCTGTAAATTATGCCATTATTTTATGAAGCGTAATATTCCGGCCGTTCAAGGCAAAATGAGCACACTGGAACAACGCAAGAACAATACGCACAACCAGAACATGAGTAGCTGTTGTTTGCATCACTTGTGTTTTTCGAGCAATTTTTAAGTGTGAAATGCATCCTTGCATCAAGAATTGATGAAAGGACCCATTTTGTACTAAAATATATTGTGAAGTGACAGATTTGCTTTTTGTGTAATTGCACATAATTTTGTGTAATTTTCCTGAAATTTAATGTAATTATGCAAAAGTAAATTTAGCAAATTCCACACATACCTAGTAAAAATATGCGCTAGTCTGACAAAGAAGCTCTAATTCTAATTGTGCATCACCAGAGAAACAATTCACCATGATAGCCTCTTCATTCTTCTAGGAATTAATACCTACCACATATCAAAATGTGTGGTATCCCTAAAGGAGGATTTGGCTCACAACACTGGAACTCTTAGATAAGGGTGGAGCCCTGGGACCAAAGCTGTCTATTTCAAGGGATTATTTTTGTTCCTCCCTTTTCGCAGACTTGAAATCTAAGAGGTCTCTCCGCTACAGCATCTGCATCACAGGCTATTGATCTCTCTTCACAATTCTCCCTCATGTTTTCTTCTGGTGTGAAATTTAAAGTGAGAGATGCCTTTCCAGTGACTGTTTGAACATGTCTATGAACTCTTTACATTCAATTTGTCCTTAAACTGGGTTAGGCTTCCAGTGCTCACTCCCTTAGGGAGTTTTCTTCATGCCTACAAAAAGTACATCACTGAATTCTGGGGGAATAACTTACAAACACGATCTGTGGAATCCATAAAGGGTTTGTTACGACTCTTAGAAACATTTTCATTGATTCTGTGGGAGCCTCAATAAATTGAAAAGACACAATATACTCTGCAATACAAAGGGAGTCTTTTTGTTTCTTTATTAAGTGCAGCTGAGAGCCTCCCTTAAGCCCTCATGATCCCACATGACCTCCTCTGTTAGCAGTTCCTGTTCAGAGAAGACCAAAGTTTTCAGGCTCTGGAGGTTTGACTTCCGGAGATGCACCTCAAAATTTGGGGGCAACTTCTTTCCCTATCCTTAGACCGGGATCCCTGTGTGCTGTTTGTAACTTTTGACCCTACAGTGCATTTGGTACTATTGTACCAAACCTCATTCTTGCTTGCACTCAGCCTTCATATGTTCAGTCATACCCTCAACCATTCGTCCTACGCACTGCTAGTCAACAATCACACAAGGGGGTGAATCCTGGAGATACTGGCACTTTCAAAAGGACATTTTTAATTCACCCATCAACCTAGGCTCTTGAGTGAGTTACAATCAGACTTTAAGATAAAAATGGGATATGATTAACAAAATATGTACTGCACCTCTGGTACACATGAAATACATTTCATTCCATCGGAAGTCAATATTGCCCTCTTGCAAATTATAGGACTGAGGTATCCACTTCAGTTTGTGCTGTGCCTTGTAGCCACTCAGGATAAATGCAGTCCCATATTGCACATGCTTCCTGTATTCCAATATTTTGAAAAGGCAGTTATAATTTGATGAGAGTTTCTTATCTTTCATACAACTGCTGGCTATTGTCTTTGTATTGCGTGTGACAAATTTTAAACAGAGGGTGTCTACATGATGATCAACATGACATTCCATTTCTAAAGTTAATCCTGTTTTCTCCTTATTACTGCTAAGAAAGTAATCAACTACCACAATGTGACAAATTTCAAGTGTTCTAAATTCACATGCTTTACTGGGGGTGTTTATATTGATGATCAGACTAGTACAGTCAGTGAAGTCGTGTAACACTTGAAAGATTCACTCTTTTTATGAAGGTGGGTGAATTCCCGACTTGACCTGAGGCAATGTTTAGCTTCTCTTCCAAGGATTTCTCCAGGAGAATGTCCCACACACGAAGGGTAGAATGTTGTGTTGCTGGTAATTGACTCCGTATTATTCCCCGCTACTACTCAGGGATGCCCATAACTCTGAATATATGGCTTGGTCTAATCCGAGGTGACATGGTGGGCAAGAAAACAATGGACTGGAACGCGGCCCCATTAATTACCAGCAGCTGAGATTAATTCAATTATTCCACCCAATGCTTTTTATGGTCTGGCTTGACAGTGCAGCTGGGGCCAGACAATTATGTGAGAACAAGCATGGGCAATGACAATAGATCTGGCTTTAAAGGAATATTATATGGTAATGTGAAGCATTACTAATAAATAACACAGGAATGTATATGTATTTGTTTGAAAGCAAAGAGCTGTACAATATTATTGGTTCAGGTTAAAAGGTCCGGTGACAGTTGCACTGTCAAGCCAGATTTAAACATCCATGTAGGTTATTGACTACCCCCCTCCAATCTGTGCTGCTGCCAGAAAAAAAGACTGCAAATTATCTATTTCACACCTTAATAGTATTTCAATGTTATGTGTGTGTCCCTGAAAGTTCAAGTTCAGGCAGCTGGATAAATATACAAAATGATCACAACTGTGTGGAGAGCAAGGCATTTATTTGTGGAAGCACACAACTTCGGTCCAATCAAAACACATACTCCTGGCTCCCAACGTGTGGGCGGAGCCAAGGCCCACATCAACTTCTGCAAATTTTGTGACGGCTGCGTCTTTGGCTTTTTTTGTTTTTACACTTCAAAAACATTGCTTTTCATAAAGCTGAAAATCTTTCTAAAAAATTAAGTGAAGTTTAGGTGGAAGAAAGGGTCAAACTTTATGCAGACGATGTCCTCTTCTTCCTAGCTAACCTACACCTTTCAGGGCCTTGCTCCCCGGAGATACTAAAGTTATATGAACACGCTTCCGGACTCTGAGTGAATTGAAAGAAGTCCTTACCGGTTCCTCTTCAGGGTAATCAAGAGACTATATCTTTGCAAACGTGTATGCCTATTAAAAATTGAGTTTCCACTGCCTGTGCATCTACCTTTTTCGGGACCCTGACCTGGCATGGAGCCTTAATCTCTCACCTCTAGATACCAAAATGAAACAGCTATTCCATCCTCTTGGGGAAGTGGTGTCATTTAAGATGATGATGATCCCCCCCCCATTTTCTATACATGCTCCAAAATTGTCTGTATGAGATCCCAAATCATTGGTTCCAGAAACTCACCAATTTGATTATCAACTTCTTAAGGGCAGGTCACCCACACGGCATACCCTAGGACCAATGTTGGTATATTATGAGGGACAGAGATGGGCGATACCCAGTTGTACTACTGGGCGTTCCAACTACTGGTAATAATAAACAAATGGCTGACCGGAGGCTAGGACAACCCGCATATAAAGCATAGAACTCATTTGATTAGGCCTCAACAGCATACTGGGACTAGTTTATGGCAACTCCTTCACACACCACCTCACAGACTTGACTGCTGTGGTCTTCAAAATCTGGCGCTCAGCCCTGCACTTTCATTTATGGGACAAAAAATTAACTCCGCTCACTCCACTGTTGGAGGTACAGTGGCTACACCACGCAACTCAACTGCAGGGATTTATGAAATGGGATAGAATTAGAATTAGTACTATGGGATGTTGGGTGATTAAAGACTTACCTGTAGGAATGAAGGTAATTGTAACAATATCTTATTATTTGTTGTACACTGAATCTGAAACTGACTGTGCTGTGTCTTTATGTGAACATAATTAAGTTGATTTGTGAACAACAAAAAAATAAGTTAAGTTACAGTGGCAGCAACTTGGCAACTTTGCACACCCCCACTTTAAATTTATGGAATTTGAGTGCCATGGGCCACCACAGATTTATTTATTTGTGGGCAGGTCTAGAAGTGTCTCCCTATTCTTAGCAGGGCACTGCATGAAGGGGTGCGCTGATGCTGCTATTGTGATCTTATTGGTCTTTGATATAAGGATAACTACGAATATATTAAAAATAAAATACTGGACAATACATGAAGCATTACTGGTAAATTCCAGATGGAGACAAATGCCATAAAGTAATTTATTCCTCCTCGATTAGGCAGGTGGTGACTTGAGCTGTATGGGCTGTGACTTCATTCAGCAGTGTCTTTACTACCTAGCATCCAACTGGAGTACTGGGCGGTAATAGATTGGCCTGTGGTAGTGAACACATGACCTTCCTCCACCACCCAGGAGAAGAGAGGCCTCTTTCCCATTTACCTCAGACTGGATGCAGTACCACCCTTGTCTCACTACCGGCCAGTCTCAGAAAGACCCACTGGTGACCCCTGAGACAGTGCCCACATATGAGGACCAACAAAGTTTACCTGTCTACTACTGACACTGTAATCACAACAAGCACCACAATGTGGCTATGGCAAGAGAGAGGAGTAACTTGCATGTGGGTAATCCTTGTGTAAATGAGCTCAGCAGTCCAATAACAATGATAGGCGGTGGGGGCAAACTGAAGAGGCTTTTCTCTACACGCTCCACAAGACCCCACATAAAATGCACATCAACTCCTTTGTTGTGTCAAAGTCCATACACTACAGTTAAGCACAAACCTAGATTGTACTTTCATTTACCAAATAAGGCCTCTCTTCAGTTGCCGGAATTTTAATTTGGCTATTAAAAAAAATTAATGAGACACACAGTAAATAAAGTCTGAATTAATTGCATGCAAATCTGTCCCCCAACATAAGAATGAAAAATCATCACAGGTATAAGCTTCATGTAACTCCCCTTGAATAATCCACCAAACAAGGCATAAATGATCGTTCCATTCACCTAATCTACATGTAGGAATGATTGCACAATATATATGTATACTGAAAAGCACGCATAGTACCTTGAGCCAGCAGCGAAAGGCAAATATGCATGAGAGTGCCTATGGGATGAATTATCTGGCAGGAACCTCAAGGGATCAAACACCTGCAACAAAACAAATTGTCATTACACATGCACTGGGCAAGCAGGGAGCATCACATGCACATACACATCACACAGGACTCTACACTTTATGTTCAAGTGGTTACTCCTCACAAAAGTGCTAATTCAGTCGGTAATAAAGTTGGTCCTGTATGATGAATCAAAACAAATCTGAAAAAACACGTACATCTGTATGCAAGACTGGTCTTCTAAAATATTGTGCATATTCGTCAAGAAGGAAGTGTTTTAATCAGGTACCCAGGTGGCCTTTTCTTTCTTCTATTTTTATGATCAAATTTATTGATTTTTTTGGTCAGACATGGTCAAATATTTGTAGGAGGAAGTAACCAGACACGTGCTGGAATCTGATACAATGAAGCACATGACCTTTGGTCCTGGTTGGACACGGTCTAGTTGAAAGATGGCACAGATCGGTGAGAACGTAATGAAAGATTACGTTCAAACACTTGCTAAGAACTTAAGGAATTCATATCAAACCAGCATGTGAATTTGCAAGAGTAGATAACACAGGGTCTTTAGAAGCATATCCTGAAGCTAAGGGGAGAGGTTCAGGGCCAGATGTACGACCATTGGCAATTGCGACTTGCAAATTGCGCCAAATTGCGAGTCGCAATTGCCAATGTACAGCAGTGTCTGAGACACTGTTTGTGATTCCCAATGGGGTCGCAAATTGTATGCCTCATGCATATTAATGAGGCTGTCGCAATTTGCGACCCCATTGGGAATGGCTGGCACGCCCAGGGATGGTGGCCTGCTGGGGTCAGCAGACCTCCATGTCTGGGACTGCTTTTAAATAAAGCAGTTATTTATTTATTTTAAATGCAGCCTGTTTTCCTTAAAGAAAAACGGGATGCATTTTTTTTTTTTTTAAACCGTTTTTGTTTCATTTTTTAAGGGTAGGTAGTGGTCCTTGCGCACCCATTCACAAAGGGGAAGGGGTCCCCTGGGGACCCCTTCCCGTTTGCGAATGGTTTACCACCCTCTTGAAGAAGGTGGTAAACTGCGAGTGGGTTATTGCAGTCGCAAAACATTCTTACATAGGGTTCTGACTCGCTATTAGGAAGGGACGCCCTCGGAACGCACCTTCCTAATAGTGAGTCGCTAACCCTATTTTGCAAGTCGCTATTTAATTAGCAACTCGCAAAATAGGGTTAGTACATGAGCTACAGGTTGTTTGCATGCGCAAACGGGTCTAAAACTCATTTGCGCATGCAAAAATCCCTTGTACATCTGGCCCTTAATGTCTTAATGTAAGCTCAGACTGAACTCCTGCACTGCTTGGCAGTTCAATCCACTGGCACTGAACTCCTGCACTGCCAGGTAGTTCAATCCATGGGGACTGAACTACTGCACTGCCTGGCAGTTCAATCCACAGGGACTGAACTGTCACACTGCCTGCCAGTTCAATCCACAAGGATGAACAGGTTTCACTGCATGCAAACTGGCTCACCTTTGGTAGCGGGTCCTGAGCCGACAAACAGTCCCTAACAACAATACTTAGACCTTTTCTGTAATAGCACAAGCAGGCAGTAAATAACAGTTAACAAAATAAGAATAAATAACACATAAAGAGAAAAATATAGGAAAAATATCCAGCTCAAAAGAGATAATATACAATAAAAAAACATCACCTGAAGAAACAACGGGAGAAACGATCCATGTTATTTTATTAAATATATTATAAAGCTCCTATAAAAAGGAGAGTCGCTGTGTGAAGATCTTAAAGGGGAAGGCACCTAAATTAGTGAGGGCCTCGGGTCGGCCTTGTTCTTGTTTTAAGACCAGTGAAGAACTTACCTTCTGACCTGGAAGAATTCCTGGTTTGAAATCATTCCAGTAGCTTGACCTAGGAGGATGTGCTCGTCAAGATGATGTTGAATTTAGGCTGTGAGGCTCTCAAAATTGCAGTGAACCAAACACACATGCACGTCATAGTAAGAATTCCAGTGTTTCATGGAAATGCCCACCCCTGCATCTGTTTGAGTGATAAAAGAGATCAATGATCAGGGCTCTGTGGGTCCTTCAGATCTTGGTCCTCTGTGCGACTGCACCTGCTGCACCAATGGAAACTATGTCTTTGGCATCTCAAAGTTAAGGCCAGCAAACTGTGTCACTTGTGGACAAGATTTGATACAATGTGGTTGGGTGCAAGTCAACTCAAGGAATTGAACTTCTTAGTCATAAGCATCAAATGTCTGACTCATAGTTACAAGATGAGTTAAGGAGTCATACCAGCCCTGGGAATAACAGGCCAAAACACAAACTGATGCTCACAGAATGTGTTTAAAGTCAAAATCTTCTGGCTTAAATGACCTTGAAGCAACCATTTTATGACTTACTCAGTTCTGACATCAACTGGACAGAAACAATCTGCTTTCCTTTCCTCTCCAATTGAGTCTAATCACAGGAGCCATGTTGATAGGTTAAAGGGTGCCCACTTGTTTTTCTATTCTTCAGTGCCTGCCATGTGCTGTCACCATATTTTATCATGGCTAAAGTCTAATTTCCTGCTGGAGTTTGCAGTAGCCGCTGGTGTTCGGCCGGAGTGGTGGGACAGGGAGGTCGGGGGAGGGGTGGAGGTGGGGGAGGACTGGGAGATGACAGAAGATGGGGAGGTGGAGGGGGGGATTGAGCGGAAACGGACAACAAATATACATTAAAAAAATATAAAAAAGAACTTACCTTCCGCCTGCTGCCTGACGCTCTTTTCCAAGTCCTCGATGCAGCACAGGCTCCCAGCCTTTCCTGCGGCCAGTCATGACACTGCTCTGTTTGAAAGCAGAGTCAGAATTGGCTTGAGCGCTGGAAATTCACGCTCCTATAGAGACTGGGAGCCTGTGCTTTGCTGTACCCCCAACCCAGCAACGCAGCTGGGTTGGAGACAGCTCAGTGCGCATGTTGATTTGGCTAGCCCGAGACAGCTGGCTAAACTGACATGCGCACTAACAACAGTGCAACCACTCCCTCTGCTGCTGCCCTTGCGATGGCCCCGCCCCCAAGACTCGACCAGCCCTCAGAACCTTGAAAACAAAATGATAATGCGCCAGTTTTATTATTGTTTTATTTTTCAAGTTTTGAGGCTGGCAGGGGGTGCGACGGAGCGTCGCACCCCATGCCAGCCTCAAAACTTGAAAAATATCTGCCAGAGCGGAGGACGGCCACTGGGAGTTTGTTTATGAGGCATTTGTTGTTCTAAACTTATGTAGTTATTAAAATCTCCTAACCTATGCAACTGTTCTTTTATAGCTTATATTCAGTAGTATTTGTTCTAGGTAAATATTGCACATAACGTTTTGTGTCTTGCTTGCATGATATATAATTGCAAAATAAATAAAACTGGATTTCCTGAGAATACTGCTCATAGTACTGGGCTGGCATATTGAATCGGTCCCCTGTTAGATGCAGAAGATATTGCCAATTTACAGATTCTAAAAGGGCAAAAGCAGTGATAGCCAAACGAAAGTCACATGCAAGCTCTTCTAGAGTGATGCAAATAGTATGGCTGTTAAGCCTGTTTTCTAACAAAAATCGTTCACCAAGTGATAGAAAGCTGAAAGTTGGTACAGACATTCGTCTTTGTAATAGTAATCATATACGAGCAAGACCTAAAGTGGATAATGCCTATGACGTCATATAATCTAATCAAAATCCAAGATGGCCGACAAATATTTAAAAAATCCTTTTAAATCTTCTGATTGCGTCAAATTTGGCACAAAAGTTAATGTGAACACGTCAGTGCATGTCATGTGCATTCCCACGTTGGATCTAGACTATGATGTTATAAATACAAAACCAAAATGGCCACCAAAATCATGTAGCAAACTTTAAAATTCAAATCTGTTATAAATTCGATGAAAATATTCATACTTTTTGACATGTATCAATATTTATTAATATGTATTCTATATTAATAAGTACCTTTCTGTTTTTTCGGCTTCAACACGTCTTCTGTAATGCCTGAAAATGAGTAGCATGCCGAAAGAATATCTTATTGCGACACCCACAACCAGTGGTCAAGCTGTGCAGCAAGATGATGTTGTGCAACAAATTGGTTCATTTGTGTTGTCAGGAAAACACTTCAGAAAGACTTATTAGCCCAGCAAATTCTACACACAAACATTATGGGTCTGGATATAGTGTTTTAGACCATAACCTGAAGAAATGTAAAGAATTGGAATGCTACCCCATGAATATCGAACTAGAACAGCTTAATGATGGTTCTGGTATTGAGCAGACATTAAGAACTAACAATGCAGTGCGGCATAAATCGTGTTTTAAAAAGTGCGACAATCTAAAGCTGCAAAGGGCTCAGAAAAGAAAACATAGTGATGCAGATCTATATCATAGCCCAGTTAAAACATGTTCAGCAATTCCAGTTACAAATAAAATTTCTGGACGAAAAGCATGTTTCTTTTGCAACAAATCAGATACACCTGTAATGTATAAAGCAAAAACAGATGATGTGGATGCCAATTTTCGTCTGTCTGCTGAGTTAGTTTAAGATACAGTACTTATTGGAAAATTAGCTATGGGTGATATGCACACGCGGGATGTTGAATACCATCATAAATGTTTAGTTGGACTCTATAACAGAGCATGCAGAGTATGAAAGAATAAAAACAAATCATCTAGTCAGACCTCAGTAGAAGGAATAGCTCTAGCTGAGCTTGTACCGCATCTGAAAGATTCACGAGTGGGAGATGTTAAAAGAATTTTCAAACTCTGTGACTTAATAAACCTTTGCACAAGCAGAGTAAGGTAGCTAGGCCTGGGCGTAGTTTTGCTACGCGGAACTCCGCGAAGTTACAAAAAACTCTGCGATGTTCCGCGAGTGGCGGAGTGCAGTGCAAACTGCAGTTTGTGCTGGTATTCCTGCCGCTCGGGTAGAAATTCTACCCGTGCTTCAGCTCGCGCTCGCGAACTTTCTGTTCGCGATCTTACCGTTTGCGATCGCAAGCGGGGAAAAGACTCCGCTGCACATCGCGAAAACTCCGCGAACGGAGCGAAGTTCACTGCCCAGGCCTAAAGGTAGTTCGATTCCAATGCAGGTCAGGTTAACTCGACATGACTAAAAGAGAGAATTCACAGAAATGCAAGAGGTTTGAAGACATACAATTAAGGAAGAGATGTCCTGTTAGCTTTCGAAGATGACATAGGATCCGCATTAGTATTTGCCAGTGACAAGTTAGATTCTGACGCCATAAATATTGCTAATGCAGCAAACTTTGTTAGAAGGGACATGAGGCAGAAATCTGAAAACTTCAATATAACGTTTGGGGATGGTTGTAGAAATCGTTCAGTTCCGGAATTGCATCTTGTCCTTGTTAAAGTGATACTTGATGGATCCGACATATGAGATCTGTATTCCTGTGAAACAGTCACTATCAACATAATGTTGTCTATTTCCGAATTACTGATGTTTAACACTGTAAAGAATTCAAGAACAGACTCTTCTCGTTCCTAGACATATTAGCGACACACAAACTCCTCAGTCTATATACATTGGTCTTTCTATCCACAGTCAAACAAGAAATCGAGAACTTATAGCCAAGTTCCATAAACTAGCTATTTGTATTTCATATGATGGGGTTTTGCAAATACCTGCTGAATTAGGAAATAGCATTTGCCCACTGTATGAGAGTGAGCAAGTTGTGTATCCACCAAATCTGAAGTACTCACCGGTGGAAATATTGATAACATAGATCAAAACCTAAGTTCCATGAAGGCTAAAGACTCCTTTCATGGAACAGCAATAACTCGGGCACAACAGCCAGAATGAGAACTAGAAGGAATTGATTGCGGTATTGTGGTGATTAATTCTAATATGGCAAAGTCAAAACAGATTTCAAATCTACCAGTACTGTATACAAATATCGAACCAGCTTCAATGAACAATACAGATTATCATGTTCCAATACTATTTGTAGTAGTTGATAGTCAAAGTGATCTAATTGATGCTGCTAACACCTATGAATATAAATGGCTTGAAAGAGTGATGTGCAATGTTGAGGGTGGAAATATTTCTTCTGATGAAAGCATATCTTGGGCAGCATATTGTTGCAAAGTCACCCTGTGTGCCCTGTGCACCCCCACTTTTGCTGACTGGTACTGGTGGTAACTGACTTTAACTGTCCCTGGGCTCTGTCCAACCAGGGCCAGTGCTATGTTGAAAACACAGTGAAAACACACACATACATGAGGGTACACCATATATATTAGGGTACACTTATAATTGGCATGACCTACCCTATAAGTCCGTAGTATATAATAGGGCATGGTAGATTAGAGTCCAGCAGCCACTCTGGACTTGCATGTAAAGCCCTGTATTGCAGCACTGCTTTTAAATGTAAATTGTGTCCAAACTCGACTTTGGGGGTAGGGGTACTTAAAAACTGATAAACTACAATATTTTGGCATATTAGGTACCCACAGGGTCTCCCCTAGGATTCCCAGGGGTGGGGCGGGGTCATGTACTTACAAGGAGGGCCCTTATAAAAGAGGTTTTATATGCCCTGGAGATTGAGAAATTTCACATTTCACTTCCCCCATTGTAGTAAAGTGCTTCCCAAAATCGGTGTTGTGCTAGGAGCACTGTGGAGTGAGGATCTACACTATTTTTGCATATTCAGGACCCCTAACGTCTCCCATGGGTGTCCCAGAGGTGGGGTTCATGCAACTATAAGCATGCCTTTATAAAAGATGTTTTATATGCCCTGGTTTTGGAGAAATTGCACATTTAATTTTCCCTATTGTAGATCCCCAGCTAAATAGGATAACGTGGCAATAGTTTATTAATGCATAACTATTGCTAGGGATTAACAAAAATATAATTCAAGGACTTAGAAGTATGGTATTGATAAATCCAACAATATGCCATTGTTGAATTTATCCTAAAGTATACAGAAAAGAAGTTATAAGCTTTCTTGTACGTAAGCCAAAATTCAGCCTTCTTGCGGTCTCCCCTGATTGGTCAGAGTTAAGAGGATTAGCCAGGCTGCTTTGATGAAGTGATTAGTGGCTCACCCAGGGAGAGGCTATCTCTTGGAGAGAGCTCTGCTACACAAGAATGCCAGAGCAGGGAAGAGGGATTGTAAAGCATGGCACTTCAAAGGGGGATAGGACAGGCAAGGAATTCCAGGCCCATCTACCCACCAGCTCCCCTGACCCAGCCAGATGGCAGGCTTAAGGCAGGAATTTGTAGATGGTAGGGGGAGGAGAGCTTTGGAAATGAGCCATACTGGAGGTTGGCTTAAATAGCTCTTGCTCCTCTGCTGAGAGTTCAGCCATACTGAATTTTGGAGGAATAGTGCTTTCTGGGAGAAGATGTCACACTTTGGAGGAAGTGGTCATGCTCAAGGGTGTTGCCCTGCAACTCAATGGACAGGAGTGCTCTCCTGCTTGACCCCAGAAAACAATGAATAAATATGTGAGAGATGCAGAGCCTCTCAGATCTGATGCTTGAAACAAAGAGAAGGAGGCTTGCTAAGCTGGAAACTTGATTTGCACCATCAGGCCCTGCATTCTGACTGACTGAGCCTGCTGCATTATCTGGAACTACAGCCCTTTGAATGTACCTTGCTTCAAGAGGAATAAAGAGTGGACTTCCTGCAAGCTACAGGTTAACAGAGATCACCTGGACCATCACCACCAAGAATCCCCAGCTTAGAGTGCGTCCAGTGGATTTGTAAGGGTTTTGTCCAAGTGAATTGTGGGAACTGATGTCTCGAACTTTCAAGGACCATATTAGAGATTCCAGACCCTTGGATTGTGTTTTGGACACATTGGACCCCCAAGACAAACTTCAGGAATAAGTTCTAGAAGTTTGGAGCAACTTTTGAAAAAAGCTGCATAAGGGGACCGACTCAACCGCGAGAGCCAAGCTGGCAACCTTTAACCGCGAGCCGGCCTGCCCTGCTGGTTCGTCCCACTGAAGAGCTCCTGAGGTCCAACTTCCAGAGTTTGAGCAGGAGCTCCCTGGAAAACAAGCCGGTGAACCTTCACTGAACTCAGACTGATGAAGAGCATTGAGGGACCCCGGCAGAAAAAGCTCCAGAAAGGTTTCTAAGTCAGAAGGTAAAATCTTGACCAAGGCCTACCGCAAGGGGTTTCCGAGCAGCGCTCAATCGTGGTCGGCCTGTAACTTTGACTATGCCCTGGTCAAGCACGAACAGATGTCCCAAGGTGGTGTTACAGGTTTCTAAGTTCTATATAGTGATAAATCTTTAAAAATTCATATATCCAGTTCCCTACATTGGATGTTTGGCGTCATTTTAAAGATAAAAATATTTCTTATTTTTATGAATTGGTGTGGGATTTTTATTGTGTGCTGTGTATTAATTATTTACTGAATTGGTGTTTTTAAATGCTTTACATACCCGTCTCCTAAGTTAAGCCTGCCTCCTCGCAGCCAAGCTACCAAGAGTTGAGCATGGGGATACTTTATTGAGGCCTGTTCTGTACCCTAGACTGTGTTAGTGGCCTTATTTCCAGTGATAGATGCATAATTATCACTACTAATAACCCACTTTCAAACACATATCATTTATCATTGCTACCACCAAATCATTATTTTAGAATGACCTTCAGTTGCTGCATGGAAAGAATGAAGTATAACTCGTGTGTCTGCTTCCTCATGATTGCAAGGCGATATATCAATTCGAAATTCGTAATTGGTGTGGAACTTGCAACTTTATCCTGACAGGTTAAAATTACTTCCTTCTCTTTGATGTTAATAAGTTGCACATGCCTACTCAGTAAACCGAACATCTGTCTATCGTCAAATAGACCGCTGTCAACCACTGTATTGTTGCTGCTGTTCACAGAAAGTGCTCATTCTAAATCTATGGTCTTGCATTGCATAAAAGACATTAAAAGAGTCTGTTCATTATCTCAATCCAGGACAAACACCTAATAATTTCAATGGACCAACCTCTCTTCGCCTCAGCAAAACAAATTCAATGGGATTTGCCACATCTATATGGTCAACATAAATATGTTGTGATGATGGGGGGCTTCATATCAAAATGACTTTCTTTAAAGTACCTGGAGACTGGCTTTCGAACAGTGGATGGCCCTGATTGTTAGTGCGAGCTGACATCATTACCATAGGAAAAGCTGATGCTATATTGAAGGCTTCCCACTTAACCTGTACATGTCATGCTCATCAAATTACTGTTGCAGCTCTGTACATATTACAGAGAAAGGCTTATCAAAGTTATCTTGAATCTAGACAGTCCCATGAAGAAATTAGGCCGTTTTCTAACTGGATTAAGTGGAAATCGAACGAGCACCCGCACTTCCTATTTTCGACAATTGTTATCTGCAGATACTTGCTCTTGAATTTGTTCATTCAATTAGGGAGGCTAACTTTGATTTGTATGTACAAATATTTAATCAGATGGTTACACTGACATTTGCTACAAATCATAGTCATTATTTTATCATGGCTGTCTGTCCACATTCGCGACATGGCTACACTAGCAGAACGCCACCCACACATTCACTCTGTTTAGTAAAGGAAAGTTTGTTGTCAATAAAAGGAACTTTGTTCTAGATCAAAATCATGAGCAGAAAAATACTATCATCAAGGGAGATGGAGGTGCTGTAGGTCTGAGGGAAAATCCAGGAGCGCTCAGAAGATGGATGATATCTGGGCCAGAGATTTCCAGAGTTGTAAATGAATTTGGAAAAACATTTGGCAATGCCAAAACAAAACAACCTTTGCCACCATGAACAAATACCTAGTGTACAAAAATCTTTCGCAAAAGATGTCAAATCTCTAATGTACACAACTGAGGAAGTTGGTAATCGATTTATGGAGGAAAGCGGTGATCTATTCAATCTGGACAGCAACAAAGTTATGCCTGCTAGAGTTTTCACGTCTGTGAAAACAGCACATGAGATAGGTAGATCGCAATATAACTTCTATTTTCATTAGGGTGTTGCAAACGTGTTCAAAGCCCAAAACAGATACATTACCAAGGAACAAACTTCAATTACTCAGCACCAGCCTGTGTAAAACTTCTGAGTTCAAAGACAAACTATCCTCTTTAAACAGTAATTGCAATCTGTTTGCTAGATTATATATCGGATGTCAGGCAAGAAATGGTAATTTGGAAGAATTTTTCAAGCATGAGAATCCGTCTATTCCGCCATCTATATCTGTGAATAAAAAACTCAGACAAGGACAGAAGTCGCAGCTATTTGACTGTGCTGCCGGAAGTACCACCATACACAGCACTGCTCCAGAGGTAGATGTAAATATATTAGATGGGGCAGCTATAGTAAATATGCTACCTCCCAGGTCTTGTAAAATATTTGATGATTACGCTTTGACAGTTTTTATACCCTACATAGAAACTCAAGAATGGAAAGTGAAACAATTGGCTCTTGTGTGGGACATATATATATATATATATTACTGGAAGCATAAAGCAAAGTGTTAGAGAACAAAGAGGTAAGGGTCTTCGCAAGCGAGTTGAATCTAACTCTCCTGTACCCAAAGATTGGCATTGTTTCCTTAGACGAGACGAAAACAAGACAGAGATGTTTGGTTTACTGAGTAGGCGTGATTACTGGTCAGGATGAGTTGCAAGTTTCACAGCAATTACAAATTTCAAAATTATATCGCCTTGCATTCATGAGGAACTGAACACATGAGTTATGCTTCACTCTTTCCATACAGCAACAGAAGGTAATTCCAAAATAATGATTCGTACAGTAGCTACCAATGTAGTCATTCTTGCGATTGCCAATTTTAAAAACATTGGATGTCAAGAACAGTGGTTAGCATTTGGTACAGGAAAAAGGTTCAGCTACAAACCAGCTCACAGTATTGCAACAATCTTAGGCCTTGTTATATGTGAATCTTTGCCCTTTTTCAATGCTGTTACCGGTTGCGACACCACGTCGGCTTTTCATGGGAGAAGGAAGAAAGCAGCTTATGACACATGGATGGCACTATCTTCTGCTACGCCCGCATTTAAATTTCTGTTACATCGATCAAGTTCTGTTGATCTTTATTTATTTTATTTATTTCTAAAGTTTTATATAGCGCAAACATGACCAGCATCAGAGCGCTTTACAGAAGAACGGGACAAAAGAAAAGAGAACAAATAAGAAAGAAAGCAACAACATAATCGTAAATTCACAAATGGAGACAGGTAATATCACTAGGACAAGTCGATTAGATAATGGACAAGTTCCAAAAGTCTAGTAATAATCATGGGTATAGATCATGAGTCAAGTCGTGAGACCTAGGGCAGAAACTTGTTCATAAGTAGAAATTTACTTATTTTTTGAAGGATGCAGTTGAGGGAATCAGTCTGATTTCGGGTGGTAGTGAGCTCCAAATTCTTGGACTAATACCTAAGAAGGCTCTGTTGCAAGTTTTCTTTTTAAGGAATTTCTGTGGTTTCAGTACCAAAGTGGTGGTCCTCCTAGAGGATCTGCATCCACCAGATAAGTCAAGCTCTTTTGCCAAGTACCTAGGAAAGTTGTAATGATGTTAGGGGCAGCCCGTGCAGGTAAGAGCAGTGGGGCGGGGTGGGGGGGTAACTCGACAGACGATGACGAGGGAAAATTTAATAAATAATGCATTTTCCCTCCTCGTCGAATGTTGAGTCCCCCCCCCACCCTGGCCCACCACTCTCTCCTGCACAGGCCGCCCCTGAATGAAGTGCATTTATGGGTCAGGCAAGCAATTTATAACTGAATCCTTACTTAATAAAGGAGCCATTTTAGGGCTTTTAGGTCAGGGGTGAGGAGTTTGTTTCCTTTGTTCCTATGATGAGACTGGCAGCCTCATCGAGAGATGCCCTTAGAGGTGCCAGCTCGGCTTTGGGAAGGCCACAAAGGGTTGCACTTCCATAGTCCACCCTAAGGGTGACTAGAGCTTGGACTGTTGATTTGAAGTCGTCCTGAAGGAGGAAAAGTTTTAATTTCCTTAAAATGTTCATTTTGTAGTTTGCTCCTTTGGTGGCGGTATTAAGGTGCTCCTGCATGTTCAGGTTCTTGTTAAGTGTTAGGCCCAGAGATCTTGTGGAGTCAATAATGCGTGGTGAACAGTTAAGAGTGGTTAAATCATTCATCCATAGAGCGAAATTGGACGAGTGATTGGGTGGGATGATTACGAGGAATTCCGTTTTGATGGCATTAAGTTTGAGGTGGTTGTAGGTTAGCCAATTTTGGGTGTCAAGTAGAGTAGTATTGAGGTCCCTAAAATCTTCTGGGGAAGAGATTTTCAACTACAGTTGGATGCCATCAAAATACATATGGTAATGAATGTTAGAGGAATCAAGATTTCAGCTAAAGGCTCCATGAAAAGGTTGAAGAGGGTAGGTGAGAGAGATGACCATTGTGGGACCCCTAACGTGACAGGTGTAGCACTGGACAGGGACTAGTTAACCTTTATTCTTTGAGGTCTGTTATGGAAAAATGAGGTGAACCAGTTTAGTACGGGCCCTGAGAGCCCCCTCCTCCGTTCAAGCAAGTCTAGCAGACAGTCATATTTACCCGTATCGAAGGCAGATGATAAGTCTAGGAGAACTAGCTGGCAGGATTCGTTCAGATCCAACGTTTTTAGCAAATCCTCAGTCCTCCACTTTGTGCATGAGAGCCTTTTCAGTGCTATTGCCTTGAGGGAAGCCAGATTGGAATTGGTCAAGAAGTTGGAAATGTTCTTTAAGGTTACAAAGTTGGACCTGAATGCATTTTTCAATGAGTTTGGCTAAAGTTGGAATAGTGGAAATGGGGCGAAAGTTGTGTGGGTCCAAGCGATCTGCAGTAGGTTTCTTCAGAATAGGGGTTACCTGTCCTACTTTTAGGCAATCAGGGATAATGCCTTGCTGAAGTGAGGCGTTTACAATCTAGGTCCAGAGTGGAACTGAAGAGGATTTGATCTCCCTGAAGATAAACGATGGTAACAGGTTGTTGAAGTGATGAACAAGTTACTTACCTTCGGTAACGATATATCTGTAAGAAACATAGGTTAGTTACAGATTCCTTACCTTAGAATTACCCCCAGGCGTCAGACTGGATCCGGAAAGTTTTTCGTCAGCAGTACCCCTGCGCGTCGAAAGGTGGTGTCGGTCAGCTCCGCGTTCGTCGTTGGCGTTGTGGTCGCCGGGATTATGTCGCAGTAGCTACATAGACGCCCGCCCTTGCGCACTGACGTCAGTTCTGTACACGACTTTCCACGCCAGAAGCGCAGAGCCATGCAAGACACTGACCACTGGTGCACAAAACTAGGGCCCTGAAAGGAAGTCCTTAACCCTAGAAGTCAGTTCGCAGAATGGGGAGGATGGGTGGGGCAGTAAGGAATCTATAACTAACCTATGTTTCTTACAGATATATCGTTACCGAAGGTAAGTAACTTGTTCATCTGAAAGAAACAGTTAGTTAGATATTCCTTACCTTAGAATAGATACCCCAGCAATACCAACCCCAGAGGTGGGTCTGCGAACTAAGTTCACACCAGGAAGTCCTGGAGAACAGAACGGCCAAATAAGCCGTCTCTCCGGAATTGGCTGTCCAGGCAGTAGTGTCTTGTGAACGTGTGCAGCGATGCCCACGTAACCGCCTGACAGATGTCATTAAGGGGGACTCCACGTCCCAAAGCAGTGGTAGCTGCCGTCGCTCTGGTGGAATGGGCGCGCAACCCCACTGGAGGCTCCTTCTTTGCCAAGGAATAACAAGCTTTGATGCACAAAACGACACATCTAGAAATGGTCCGTTTGTGCACGGCCCGACCTTTGTTGGCGCCCACGTAGCCAACAAAGAGCTGGTCATCCACCTGGAATTGTTTTGTGCGATCCAAGTAAAAGGAAAGCGCACGCTTTGGATCCAGACGGTGGAGCCTCTTTTCTTCTTTGGAAGGAGGCGGAAAGAAGGTGGGCAAAGTGATGGTCTGTCCAATATGGAAAGGAGAAACCACTTTGGGAAGGAAGGAAGGACGAGTTCGAAGGACAACCTTGTCCGGATGAACAGTCAGAAAAGGAGGCTTAGAAGAAAGCGCTTGGAGCTCACTCACTCTGCGCGCAGAGGTGATGGCCACCAGAAAGGCAGTTTTTAAGGTCAGAAGCCTGAGAGGACAGTTATGTAGCGGCTCAAAGGGAGCGCACATAAGATATGTAAGAACCAAGTTCAAGTCCCACTGGGGCATTATGAAGGGAACAGGAGGAAAAAGATGAGTAATGCCCTTAAGGAAGCGATTTACAACAGGGGACTTGAAAGGAGAAGGCTGATCAGGAAGCCTAAGAAAGGCTGAAATGGCCGAGAGATAGCCCTTTAGAGTGCCCAGCGCACAGCCCTGCAGGGCCAAAGAAAGGAGGAACAAGAGGACCTCAGAAAGGGTGGCGGAAAGGGGACCCACAGCCTTTGCTGTGCACCATGCCACAAATTTGTTCCATCTGCAGGCGTATACCGTCTTAGTGGAGGGACGCCTGGCTGCCAAGATAACATCACAGACTTCGGGAGGCAGGTCAAACCACTTCAACTGCCGCCGTTCAATTTCCATGCAAGGAGGTGGAGGCTGGACAGGTTCGGGTGGAGGACCTTCCCCTGCTGCTGCGACAGAAGATCCTCCCGAAGAGGCAGTCTGATCGGAGGATCGATGGCCATGTGTAGCAGCTCGGGATACCAGACTCTTCGTGTCCAATCCGGAGCCACAAGAATGACTTGGGCCTGGTCGCGCTTGATCTTCTTCAGCACTCTGGGCAGAAGTGGTATAGGCGGAAAGGCGTATAGAAGACCGCAACGCCACTTGAGACGAAAAGCGTCGCCTAGCGAGTGCCGCCTTGGAAATTCCAACGCACAGAATTGCTGACATTGCGCGTTCTCTTCGGTGGCAAATAGATCTAACCAAGGCTCTGCCCACTGTTGAGAGAGACCTTGCACCACCTCCAAGTAAAGACGCCATTTGTGATCCATTATGCACCTGCGGCTGAGCTCGTCCGCCCTGGCGTTCAGCGAACCTGCCAGGTGTTGAACCACCAGGGATATACCCTGATGTTCCAGCCATGTCCAGAGGCGGAGGGCCTCTTGACATAGGGTCCACGACCCCACCCCGTCCTGTTTGTTGCAGTACCACATGGCGGTGGTGTTGTCCGTGAACACCTGCACTACTCTTCCCCGGACAAAGGAAGGAATGCTTTGAGTGTAAGACGAATTGCCCGAAGCTCCAGAAGGTTGATGTGGAGCCTGGACTCCGCTGGAGACCGGAGGCCTCTGATCTCCGCCTCCCCCATGTGGCCACCCCATCCCAGAAGTGATGCATTGGTCACCACTGTGAACTCTGGTTGGGGAAGGGAGAGGGATCTGCCGTCGACCCAATCCTGGTTCATTAGCCACCACTGCAATTGGTGAGCAGTGCCCTCCGAAATCTGGACGCAATCGGACCGGTTCCCCTGATGTTGTGCCCACTGGAACTTCAGGTCCCACTGCAGAGCCCGCATATGCCATCTGGCATGGTCCACCAGCAGGATGCAGGAGGCCATCAGGCCCAGTAGCCTGAGGGTCATCCTGACCGAAACCCCGGATAGAGGCTGAAAGATCGGAATCATAGCCCGAATATCCCGGACTCGCTGTTCAGGAAGATAGACCCGAAACTGCGTCATGTCCAGAACCGCTCCGATGAAGAGGAGCTTCTGAAAAGGAGTCAGGTGTGACTTCGGCACGTTGATGGAGAACCCCAACGAATGCAGGAGGTCGGCCATAGTCTGGAGGTGGGAGACGACAGCCTGGGGCGAGCCCGCCTTCAACAGCCAGTCGTCGAGATAGGGGAAGACTGGAACCCCTGATCTGCGCAGATGAGCAGCAACCACCGCCATCACTTTCGTGAACACCCAAGGGGCGCTGGTAAGGCCAAAGGGGAGCACGGTAAACTGAAAGTGCTCGTGGCCTACCGTGAACCGCAGGTAACGCCGGTGGGCCGGCAGGACAGGGATGTGAAAATAAGCGTCCTGCAATTCCAACGCTACCATCCAGCCTCCAGGGTGGAGAGCAGACAGGACCTGAGCTAGCATCAACATTTTGAACTTCTCCTTCCGGAGGAAGCGGTTGACGTTCCTGAGATCCAAGATAGGACGGAGGCCTTTTTCCTTCTTGGGCACCAGAAAGTAGTGGGAATAGCAACCACGACCTACTTCTGGGACAGGAACTCGCTCGATGGCTCCCTTGGCCAAGAGTGCCGAAACTTCCTGTTGGAGAAGGGCCAGATGATCCTCCGACATGCAATGGTACTAAGGTGGCATGGATGGAGGGGTAATCTCGAAGGGGAGGGAGTAGCCCCTTCGGACTATCTGCAAAACCCACCTGTTCGACGTGATGGTGCGCCAGTGGGGGAGGTGATGGGCGAATCCTGCCGCCCACTGGCGATTGGTGGCCCTGAAAGGTCGGACTAGGAGGGTTTGGAGGCTGCTGCAGAGGGGGCTGTGGTGGACTGGCCCACCCGCTGGACCCCAGAACCACGGCGTTGGTTCCCACGTCCCTGGCCGTGCAGGGGCTGGACAGCTTGCGCTGGCCTGTGGCTCTGGACGGGACGTGGCGGGGCACCCCTTCCGTAGCCACGAAAGGGGCGAAAAGCAGACTGCGCAGGGCAGGTGGTGGAGAGGCCCAAGGACCTGGCCGCAGCCCGAGAGTCCTTAAAGCGCTCCAGCACGTTGTCTGCCTTGTCGCCGAATAGGCGACAGCCATCAAAGGGCATGTCCATAAGAGTGGATTGGACATCCCCTGAAAAACCAGTCGACCTCAACCAGGCGTAGCGTCGAAGGGCTACAGACGTGGAAATCGTCTTGCTGCGTCTCTCCCTTTGGCAACTGCACGGGAGAGTACGGCCTGGACCTCCTCCGGGTACTGGGGCAGCGCTTGCGCCACCGTATCCCACACGGAGTGGGTGTAACAGCCCAACAGACATGCAGTGTTTACCGACCGCAGTCCCAAGCTGGAGGAAGAAAACATCTTCTTCCCAAGATGGTCCAGCTTTTTGGATTCCCTATCAGGTGGTGCGTTAGGGAAAGCGCCTTTGGAGGTGGTGGCTTGGACCACCAAGCTCTCAGGGGTGGGGTGTTGGGAGAGGAAAGTAGGGTTGCCCGGAGCCGGGCGGTGGCGTCGGGCAATCATCCTATCCACATGAGCCTCTGTGTTGGGCCTGGACCAGGCGCCCAAAAGGATGTCAGTGAGGGCTTCACTAAACGGTAGCAGGGGCTCCAAAGAGCTCGCAGCCGGTTGAAGCACCTCTGTCAGGAGGTCCGTCCTGACTGCCACTGTAGGTAGTTCGAGGTGGAGACCCTCGGCCACCCTACGCAACACCACGGCGTAAGACGCTCCCTCCTCCGTAGCCATGGTAGGAGGAGACAACATGCCAAGGTCTGGTGAGGTATCCAAACCACTGGCTTCCCCCAGTTCATCTCTCCAGTCCGTTTCGTAGCCCAACTGGTCAGTTAAAGGGTCCCCAGACTCCTCCCAGTCCTCCTCACCCTCCTCTGGCTGCCAATCTGGTCTAAAAGAGCCAGGGTAGAACAAGGGCACAAAAGTACCCGTCGGCGCCGGATCCGGCGTCGGTCAATGCTGGTCCGGCTCCGTGTCTAACTCGAGGTGGAGGCCGGGGTCGACGTCGGCTGGGGACACATCCGACGTCGGCTGCGGACGTGGTGCCGGTGGAATCGGCGCTGGGGGAAGTGTAACTAAGTCGACCGGCGCCGATCCGGATCCAGGCCTGGATCCAAGGGGATCCTGCAGCGCTGGGGCCGAAGCCGCCGGCATCGAAGACCCAGGGCCCCAAGTCGAGTCCATGGGGCCTGAAGGCGTGCCGGCGGAGTCGGGCTGCCCAAAGATGGCATGCATTGCTTCGTAAAATTGGCAAAGCTGAGCAGGGGTGGCTCCGGGTCCCGGGAAGGGAGGGACACTCGGAGTCGACCCTTCGGGCTTCGCATGCGGAGCCGCGGGAGGGGCACCACCCGCATCCCTCATCGCGTCGGCCGACCCACGGGGAGAAGTCGAAGAGTGACGATGTTTCTTCGACTCCTTCTTGTGCTTCGACGTACCTGAGGAGTGTGAAGACTTGGAAGAAGACTGGTGGTGGTGGCTCTACGACCGGTCCCTCGACCTCCCACGCGACCGGGACCTCGAACGGCACGGAGCCCACTGCCGGGCCTCGAGAAGCTTTCGGGACCACTCCCGCAAAGACTTCGGATTAATGGTCCGGCAGTCGGAGCACGACTTGGGATCGTGGTCGCGCTCCAAGCAAAACAGGCACACGTGGTGCAGATCCGTCACCGACATCAGTCGGCTACAGGAACCGCAGGCCTTGAAACCGGACATCCCTTGTGCACGGTGTCGACAAAAGTCGAGAAAAAGTCAGTCAAAAAGTGACTGGAGGTACCGCTCTCTCCGGATCTGCGCTGGCTGGCGCGGAAAAAGAAAGAACTGACGTCAGTGGGCGAGGGCGGCATCTATGTAGCTACCGCGACGTCATCCCAGCGACCAGGACGCCAACGACGAATGCGGAGCCGACGATACCACCTTTTGACGCGCAGGGGTACTGCTGACGAAAAACTTTCCGGATACAGTCTGACGCCTGGGGGTAATTCTAAGGTAAGGAATCTATAACTAACTGTTTCTTTCAGATTTGATGGTTTAAGCGATATAAGGATGTTGTGAATGTTGTTTTCCCTGAAGGTTTTGAATGTATTCCAGGAGGCGTTTTTTTAAGGAGTTTGCCTTGAGAGACCAGGAGGTTCAGCTATTTGTGAGGGAAGGAGGCACACTGATGGTATAGCCAGAAGGAGTTCCCTTGCAATACGCAGGTCTTTTTCGATTGTTTCTGTCCTTCCCAGGAAGGAGGAGGCAAATTCTTCACAGTTGGTAGCGGATTGGACCCAATTATTGCTGGGTTAGGTTGAATATTTGATTGTTGTTTGACTAGTTTAAAGAGTATTTTAGGTCGTTTTTGGGGTAGGTCTAACTGGGTTCTAAAGAAATTTGCTTTCGAACTTCTGATGCATTTATAGTAGGTGTTCCTCACCGATCTTAGATGTTTTAGGTGTGCGATGGATGGTGAAAATCTCCATGTTCGTTCAGCTGGTCTTAGATTGCGTCTTTCTGAGTTTAAGCTGTCAATGAACCATGGTTTCGACTCTTTGGTGGAAATTATTTTTAGTTGTAAGGGTGCAATCGTGTCTAGGATGTTCAGTGTGTAAGTACTGTAGTGATCTGTAAGGACTTGGACATTTGTCATGTCAACATGGGGAGGCGGGATGTTGTTGCTGAAGGAAGTCAGATCATTCGGGTTTATATTCCGCAAGCTTCTTTTCCATAGTTAGGGCTTTTTTTGTTGAGTCATTTTTGTACTAATAGCATTTGTGATGAGACAGGTGATACAATGATAATCTGTCCAGTCGCAAGGGAGGACAGATTTGAGTTGCAATGATAAGGTCCAGAGTTGTGCCCTTGTTGTGTGTAGGCCTGTTGCAGAATTCGGTCAGGTTGAGGTCTGCAAGAAAGGTTTTAAGGCTGTTCACTGCAGAGTCATTCAGGTCATTCAGATCGTTCCAAGGTATGTTAAATTCTCCCAGGAAGATCTGGGTAACCTGATGACTGGCATGGGTTGTGATGGTTTCCATGATATGCTCAATAAATGGAAGGTTGCCTCCCTGTGGGTGGTAGATCGCGTGAAGCTTACATATGGGTCTATTGTTACTTGCAATGTCAATGCATAGGTATTCGCAAGATGATAGGGTAACCGTTTGTGACTGTTTCACTAAAAGGTTGTTAAGGTAGATGCAGGCGATAACCCCATCAGGTCTGTTGGTTCTATCTAGTCTGATGATGTCATGAGTAGGGAGAACTAATAACTCAAGTAGGGGAGCTGAGAAATCATTTAACCACATTTCTGTAAGGATGGCTTGGTCGAGCTCATGTGTAAGGATGAGGTCAGAGATATCTGGTGCGTGTCTAACGGCCGATCTGTAGTTGAGTAACATGCATTTCAGGTGAGAAATGGAATCCACCAAAGGAGTATGGGTGATGGTAATATGTTTAAGTTTGTCTTTATTTACGGTTCTAGCATTGTGAATGGGTTCTCTGTGTGGGTTAACAGGAATATGTGGATTTGTCCCGGAGGGTCAGAGACAAAAGTGTTAGAATAGTTTTAAGTGAGGAGTAGAGCTTGCATGTCCCTATCTGCTAGTCGATCATTCAATCTGTTAGGCCAGGAGGGCGAGTTAGGGAAGGGTAAGGTTCTCCATCTTGGGGTAGGAAAGGAAGAAAGGTGGGAAGGAAGCCAAGAACAGAGGTTATCGGAATGGGTGTGGTTACGGATACAATTTATCAGAGATCTGTTGGACCACTGATTGTTCACCACCTCTGTAGTAATGCTGCTGAGGCTATGTAGTTCTGCCTTGAGTTGTCGAATGTTCAAGGAGATGTCATCTAGTCTAGATTCCAGAGAAGCATGGAGATGCGTAGTCTTAATGAGGGGAGGGGGGAAAGGTGATGAAAGGGTCCTTCGGGCTGTGGTGTGAGAGTTTTGTTGGACTTAGAGGACCCGTGGGTAATAGGTCTGGTTGTGGATGGAGTTCGGTTGGAGAGGAGGCGGAGGGGTGTGAGTTTGATTGTGGATGGAATTAGGTTGAGGAGGAAGAAGGAAGTTGATAGCATCATAAGAGACCCTGTTGATAGTCAATGTGGGGCATTGAGCCTTGGAGGATGTCCACGATTGGGCCAAAGGGGGAGTCGTGAGAGCGCAAGCGGGACCAACGAGAGTGTATTCGGGAGACAGAGAAAGTCGTGGGGCAATTGTTAGTTCCAAGACTGTTTGGCTCTGTGCACCCTGTTCTAGAGACATGGTGTGAGTATGGTCTGGTACGGTGATTCGTGGGGGGTGACACAGGCCACGTCGGGAGGGTAGAAGAGAAGGTGGTATGTGTGGAGGTCAGGGTAGGGGAGCTAGTGCGGGAGACTAATAGGGAGCAGGGTGTGTCGAGGGCCAGTGAGGGCATTAATAGAGGTTCCATAGAGATGGCTGATGGACTATGCCCGTCTTGGGAGGGGGCAGCTTCTTTAGTGGACAAAGTGTTCTTGATGGTAGCAAAGATTTCATCCAAAACTTCTAGGTTGCTATTAGAGGATTGGATGAGGATAATCCCATTTTTATATAGGTATATGGTTGCGTTTGCTCTGAAGAAGGGTGAGGGCGCTACTGACAGTCTTAGAGCATGAGCAGTAGTCTTGGAGGAGGGGGATCAGGAGCATGGAGAGGAGGGCTTTCCTTCGTTGTGCTCGTCTTTTTGTGTATAAGATAAGGTCATTAATGATAGCGCCTTTATTTGAGCAGGAGTATGTGTCAGAGATTAACGTTTCTGGGTGAAATTTGAGGAGTCTTGGGTTGTGTGGATACTTAATTTTAAAGGCATTAAGTCTGACCGCTCTAGTTTGCTGTCAAGTGCTCTGGGGAAGTTGGGAACCATGTTCGGAGGAGACACTAGCGTCTGAGTGGGAAAGAGGTTTAATCAGGGTGGGACCCGATTGAGCTAGGGCTAGTCAGTTTGGGCACTTATCCTGTGGTTTCAAGCCCAGCCGATATAACCAGCGATAGAACAAAGGTAATGGAAGTATCAGGACCCAGGGTTAGGATTGGGGAGAGGAATGGCAAAATGTCATACCATGGGAAAAATGGGATGAGAAAGAAGAGTCAGTGTAAGTGGAGATAAACACTTCAGAAATGTCGAGAGATTCATTGTACTAATGTATTGACGCACTTGTTCATTGCATGAAATAAACAGTGCTCGCCAATTCATGTTTGCAAGTGTCAACAGAACTACTGAAAACATCCCATCTACACAAGAAGCTCTTCTTCAACATGTTAAAATGATGTGTGCACCAAAGGGGCCATGTTTGGGATCAGACTTTAACGCCCATGCAAGAATTGCCACATTTAAATGATTGGGGCCAGAAACAGATTGATGAAGTAATGGTACCATACTGGACAACCATTGCAGAGGCATCTAAGGCATGCAAAGAACTTACTTTTGGTGGGTGCAAAATGTTGTGCCGAAATCAATGCAAATCCTCAAAGGTGTGCCTCCTATGCACTAATCTTTGCTTTAGCAGTGGAAACCGTTATCAAGATTAAGAGAGTATAAAACTCAAATCATCATTGTTTCATATTATAGAAATGTTCTCAGTGTTTCATATAGTCTTGTATTGTTTAATTACAATAGCAACATTATCCAAATATTCATAGCATGCTTTGTAAGGATACAAATGATGCAAATTATAAGTTTACTTTCGCTACAATGTGTGTTACTTATTCCTAGAGTCCTTATTAGCAGCCATTTTGGTTTTATATTTATGATGTCACAGTCTAGATTCAACATGGGCATGTACATGATATGCACTGACATGTACACATGAACTTTCATGCCAACTTTGATGCAAATTGGAAGATATAAAATTATTTTTTGATATTTGTCAGCATCTTTAATTAGATTAAATGATGTCATAGGCAAGATCCACTTGGGGTCTTGCTCTTATATGATTACTATTACAAAGACGAATGTCTGTACCAACTTTCACCTTTCTATCATAAAGTGAACATTCTTTCAGTCTAACAGCTAGACTATAACACAATACTCTCAGTGCAGACCATCTCTGTCTCTGGTTCTCAACTCCTCAGCATTCGTGCTCCCAGAAGCAAGCATTCTAAGGCACAGGCATCAAAGCCAGTGAAGGTCCAAATGGTAATGTGGAACAGTTCAAGAAACTCACTGCCCCATTTCTGGAATCAAGACCTGAAAGCAGGCACTCAGGTCAGAGGGAGGAACAGCTTTTGTAAAGTTCCTATAACAGCAGCAGCAAATCGCAGGAGCGCAGCATCTTCCGTTTTCTTCGACATCATGCTGATTCTGGAGTGCTAGTGAGTTTAGCATGTTTATTTTAAAAGAAGAACTAGTATGACATTTATATGTGACCCTACTGTAATCTCTAAAACGCCCCACACGTTACCATCTGTCTAGTGCCATCAATCAGTAATCAATTAACCTCAATCTACATAAACATACATTGGTACCTTCAGTTGACCCACAGAGCACATTATGCTATTTGGTATTTGTTTCTATTTATTATAGTGACAAACATGGGTGAAGTAAATAAAGCTTAAAAATGACATCTTCAACTGAAAAAGCACATGAAAATCATGTAACAAAAAAGCTATGGAGAACAATGGTCGTAGTGTTTCCCAACAGCTGCCATCTAGTTGGCATGACCATCACTAGTCACAGGCAACATAGTCGGCTGCCTAAGGTGCCCCCTAGTGGTGGGTTTCTTCACCATTCAATGCCTGTGCTGGCCAGAGTGAGGTCTGCAATTGTAACATTTTCGCGATTCTGAGATTGTTTATTGAATCACCTAGAAAGATAATTCCCTTTTGTTTCAGCAGCTAAATACTTCTCTTACTGCCCATTGTTAGACCTGTCAGCCTTAAGGTGGTCTTTCCCCAAACGTTTTGCCTTCCTCATCCATTGTCCACTGACCTCGTTTTTGCAGGCCTTAGGACTCTGTGCACTTTGCCACTGCCAACCAGTTCTAAAGTGCTTGTGCTCTCTCCTCTAAACATGGTAACATTGGCTTATACCCAATTGGCAGATTTTATCTACTTATAAGTCCCTAATAAAGTGGCACTACATGTGCCCAGGGACTGTCAAGTAAATGCTACCAGTGGGCTTGCAGCACTGATTGTACCCGCCACTTAAGCATCCCCTTAAACATGTCTCAGGTCTGTCATTGCAGAACCTGTGTGTGCAGTTTTCAACTGCAATTTCGACCTGGCAAAGTAAACCTTTTGCCAGGCTCATACCTTCATTTTTAATACATATAAGTCACCCCTAGGGTAGGCCCTGGCCATCCCAGAGGGCAGGGTGCAATGTATTTAAAATGTAGGACATGTACTTCTCTGTTTTACATGTCCTGGTAGTGCAAAGCTCTTAAATTCGTTTTTCACTACTGCAAGGGCTATCTCTCCCAAAGGATAACATTGGAGTTGCCTATTAGCTTTTATAAGTGTAATTTCCAATTGGGAAGGGATAAATAGTTCATGTTTGGTGTTAATAGAATCACAATTTAAAATACTAACTTATGGTGGAGTCAGATTTTAAATTGAAATTCTGAAAAGGCCATTTTTTTAAAGTTGGCATTTTCGTGCCTCAGTCACTTAGTGCCTGTAGCCTGTCTGGTCACATGACTGAGTGTAACTGACAGTTGAGCTTTGTGTATTCCTCCTAGACAGTCACACACACACACACACACACACAATAGGGAGCTTAGGTGTGTCTGGATAGGGCATCATTGGCAGGATAGGAGGGAGGAGCTAGGCCCAGCCCCACTTACAATTAAATTGGCAGTGTTCTGCCTCCACATAAAGAGCTACATACCCCCTGCAGTTAGTCTGGAACCAGGGCAGGGAAGGCAGGATGCCTGGGGACTTCATAGAGAAACCTCTCGAAGGTTCTCCCCCACTTTAAAGGCAAAGCTGGGTATAAATACTGGACTTCAGACAGCAACTCTTCAATTCACTTTTGGACCTGTAGATACTCTGCCAGGAAGAAGGACTGCTGTGCTGCTACAAAGACTACTCCTCAGATGGACTGCTGCTCTGGATAAACTACTGCCCTGCTGTGCTGACCTGCTGCCCTCTTGCCTGGGGAAGAAGAACTGAACCTGTAACTTCATCTTGAACCCAGGACCCCATAGTGAATCCAAGGGCTATTCTGCTGGCCTCCTGATCTGAGCTTCAGGGACATAAAAGTCTCGACAACCAGCTACTGGACCCAACTGCAGCGAATTCCGGACCCCCAAGTGGTGCCTTTCAGGTCCTGGACCGTTGATGGCTCACAGGTTTTTAAATCAGGCTTTTGGGCTCTTCACGACAGCGAACGGGCCCATTTGCACCGAGACCAGGCCACTCGCGAGACACTGGCAGCCCGTCTCTTCACACAGCAGAGTCGACCGCCCATGGGGGACCGCAAACACGAAGCACCAGTCCGTCTATCCGTGACGTTTGGCCATGCCGACAACCACCCGCGATGCTCTCCTTGATCCCTATGACCCTTTCCAATGAGAACAGGACTTTTGGCACAAAACTTGGGATGTTAAACCTTCAGCAGGACTAATCTGAGACTGTGTCCAACCAGCGCTCCATCGTGGTCGGTCTGAACCTTTGACAGTCCAGCAGGACTAGATAGCCATACTTGGTGCTTTATGCTTTTAGGTGCTATTTTACACTTTATTCTTTACAAATTCATCACTTTTTGTATGATGCTTTCACAAGTTTACGGTTTGAAGTGTTGCACAAATTCTTTACACATTGCCTCTAAATTAAGCCTGACTGCTCTGTGCCAAGCTACCAGGGGGCGAGCAGGTTAATTTGGGGTTTGCTTGTGCCTAGAAATGACTAATATTGTGGTTGCTGCTTGACCAGGGCTCACACCACAGTCAACCAGTAACCCACCAAAATGGTTTAAATGAAATTAGTGGCTCATTTAAATTTCAGTTTAAGGTGCTGAAAATAGAGTGGAGAGGCGTGGTGTGGAGTAACGTAGAATAAAGTGGCACCGAAAAAAGTGGCTTAGAATAGATCACGGTACAATTGAGTGGGGTAGAGTGGAATGACGTACAGTGGCGTGAATTAGAGTGCCATAGAGGGGCATTGTGTGGAATGGAGTTGCATAGAGTAGCGTGGAGTAGCACAGAGTGGAGTAGTGTAGAGTAGAGTGGCACAGAGTAGTAAAGTTGTGGGTGTAAGTAAGTAAAGCATCAATAGAGACGGCAAATAGGGTGAAAGCAAAATAAAGAAGAAGCTATATGCTTGTGTTAAAAGTAGAAAAGCACATTGCACGGCCAGGAATAATACCAAAAAGTTTATGAAATAAAAGAAATAGAGCATTGCAAGAAACATTTATAAATAGTGCATGGATAGAGAAGGAAGAACAAAGATGAGGATAAACACATGTAATTGGTTCATTCTCCAGAGAGAAGCTAACACAAGAATGAAAGGGAAGACTATGGGAGCTAAGCAATCGAATGATTGCAAATGGGAGTGACAACAAAAACTACTGAGTGGAGTAGAGTAGAGTGGTGTAGACTAGAGTAGCACAGAGTGGCATGGAGTGTAACAGAGTGGGGTGGAGTAGAGTGGCATGAAGGAGAGTGGTGTAGAGTCCTGCAGAGTGGCATTGTGTGGAGCGGATTGGAGTAGCATGAAGTGGCATAAGGTGGAGTGGCACAGAGTGGCGTAGAGTGGGATAGAGTGGCGTAAAGTGGAACAAAGCGACACAGAGTGGAATAAAGTGGCATAGAGTAGAGTGTGGTAGAGAAGAGTAGGGTGGAGTGGAGTAGAGTGGCACAGAGTGGAGTGGCGTAGAGCTGAATAGCGTAGAGTACTATAGCGTGGCATTGTGTGGAGTGGATTACAGTGGAGTGGCGTAGAGTATAGTAGCATGGAATGGCGTAGAGCGGAGTACAGTGGAGTGGCATTGAGAAGGGTAGAGTGGCACAGAGTAGAGAGGAGTGGCATGTAGTGGATGGGGATAGAGTGGAGTAGTGTAGAGTGGCGTAGAGGAGAACAGTTGTGGGTGTAAGTAACTAAAGCATCAATAGAGACGGCAGGTAGGATGAAAGCCACATAAAGAAGAAGCTGTATGCCTGTGTCAAAAGTAGGAAATCACATTGCACATCCAGGAGTAATACCGAAATGCTAATAAAATGTAATAAATAGTGCACTGCAAAAAAACGAGTAAGAACAAAGACGAGGCGTAGAGTGGCATAGAGTAGAGTATATGGAGTGGCATAGATAGAGTGGAGTGCCATGGAGTGGAGCGGTGTAGAGTAGAGTGGAGTGGCAGAGAGTAGAGTAGCACAAAGTAGAGTAGAGAGGAGTGGTGTGGAGTGGGATAGAGTGGAGTAGCGTAGAGTGGTGTAGAGTAGTACTGTTGTGAGTGTAAGTAACTAATGCATCAACAGATAGAGTGAAAGCAACATAAAGAAGCTGTAAGCCTGTGTCAAAAGTTGGAAATCACATTGCACATCCATGAGTAATAGCAAAAAGCTTTTAAAATAAAAAAATAGCGCACTGCAAAAAATACGAGTACAAACATAGACGAGTCATACCGTGGCATAGAGAAGAGTGGCGTAGAGTGGCGTAGAGTAGAGTGGTGTAGAGTGGAGTGGCATAGAGTGGCGTATAGTAGCACAGTTGTGGGTGTAAGTAACAAAAGCAGCAATAGGGATGGCAGAAAGAGTGAAAGCAACATAAAGAAGAAGCTGTATGCCCGTGTTAAAAGTAGGAAAGCACATTGTATGTCCGGGCATAATATCAAAACGCATATAAAATTAAAAAACTGTGCATTGCAAAATGACTAGGAAGAACACATGTACGTGGTCCATGCTCAAGGGAGGAGCTAACACAAGAAAGAAAGGGAAGCCTATGTGAGCTAAGCAATCAAAAGATTGCACATGAGAGTGACAATGAAAACAACTAATGGTATGCTGTGGACGGGTTGTAAGCCCACTGAATTGTAAACAATATGTCTCACAGCACGTGCTGTGTAGGCAGACCAAAAAATGGAGACATAGCAAGTTTTCTGTCTATCAAACGGAGACGTACTGCAATCACAGCCAGTCACATGCCAGGAAACAATATAATTGAGGTACTCCTTGGCATGTTATTGACTCTCATCCTGCTGTATCAGCATTTTAGAGACACCACCTGTAATGGAAAAATATCATAAACCTTCTAGGGGCAGTGTTCAGATTAAACTATCACCACAGAAAACTCTGCTCCTCGCTGACACTCAGAGTGATCCAGCCTCATGAAAAACTAAAGGAAGCCTGGAGTAGTTGAGCAAGCCAGTGCTTTAAATAGGCAAGTACTGTCAGGTACTAAGGGGCATATTTAATAAGGGTTTTGCATCACCCTTGTGTAACCCAAAAGGGCAGGGTGATGTAAAACCTATAATGAGATATACCAAGCCATACAAGGCCACCATGCGTGGCCCTGCGAGGCTTGGTAAATCTGGAGTAATGCAAAGAAGCACAAGTCGCTGACTAGCGTTACTCTTCCTCAGGAAGGCGTTCCATGGGTGGAGAGTGGATGTTCCCATACATCCACACATGGATTCTGAAGCATTCACAGATTTACCAATACTGATAGACCTGGGAATGCGTTAGAATGCTTGCCCTTCCCAGGGGAGGCATACCGTGGAGAAATATCTTTATTCTCCTAGTTTATTTCCTCTTTCTTCGTGCAAAAAGCCTTAGAAGATTGTTTTTGTGCAGGAAGGTGTCCATTCCTGCACCAAAACAATCCTGCCTGTAAAGCAGACACCCTGCACTAATTATATTTCAGTGGGAGAGTATCAGCACTTCTAAGTAGCAACCAGGGCTATGGAATAGTGAGCTCATTTATTCTTTATTTTTTATTTCCGTTTCAAGCACTGGTTCAGGTCTGAGTTCTCTAGTTCGCAAGCATTTTCTCTTCAGTAAGACTCTCTCCAATCTCAAAGTCGATAATGAGGTCAAACAACTCACAGGCAATTCTTAGGGAAATACCCCTGGAAAAAGAGGTGTAAGTCACATAAAAGACATGACAAGTAAGATGTGACGACTCAGAAATAACTTCTGTCAATCACACCTATGCGCATCGCTGAATGCAGGAATAGGTTGAGGAAAAAGCAAATGCTGGTCTGATATTTAAAAAGTCATCAAAGTTACTTATGACATTTTAAAAGGTAGACATGTTATAAAACTATTTTCACTTTTTCAAATGTTTAACTTTTTCTTTAAAAGATAATTTCATGTGTTTTCAAATGTCAGTTTTACCAAACTTTGTTAAGGTTTAAAATGTTTTGTAGGAGTATACTTGGTATTAATAAAAAGTTAGAAACACATTTATATTGTGGTGATTGCAAGTTAATTAGAATGTATTTTAGGATTTACATGCTTTAAGAGTATGCACTGTAGTTAAACACAATTAATTATGAATAGAGGGCTGCATGTGATTTCATAGAAAAACAATTTCATGGAATATTATTACTGAGAAACCTTTTCATCTAAACTGTTTAATGGAAATCTTCAGGATGAATGGCATTTACCCTTTCGTAGAAACCAATTCATAGAATGTTTTTTTGGTCGAAATTGGCTTTTGAACACTTATTTTTTAAGTGTAAATACAATGGGTGCATGTCTTACTTTCAGAAACAGTTTTGTCAGAGAGATTTCAGTGCTTTACTTCAGTGGACATTATTTAAAAATGTTACATTGTCTAACAATTATTTTGGATGCTTTAAATTTGCTGATTCATCACTACCCGTAAACATCATCCATCGCTGACCCCTCACAACCCCTAAACACCATCAATCATTGCCCCCTAAAATCCCTCACCACACCTAAACTATACTCATTCCTGAAGCCTAAAAGCCCTTTCTACCCCCAAAGATCCACCATCCCTCAACCATAAAATCACTCTGTACCCCAAATCCATCCAATCCTGAACCCTAAAAAAACCATCCATCACCCATATTAGCTCCTCGTCACCCTACACTACTCATCCCTGTACCCTAAAAAAAGCTTTCAACATCTAAACTCCACCCGCGCCTGAATCCTTGAAACCCCTGACCACCCTTAACTCCACCCCCATCCTGAACACTAAAAAAGTCTTCACCACCCCAAGCCGCTACCCATAATTGAACCTTAAAAATCCTCACTAGCCCTAAACTCTGCCCATCCATGAACCCTAAAACCCCTCAATACCCTTACACTCCACCCATCCCTGAAACCTAAAAAACTCATACACCTAAACATCACTCATCCGTGAACCCTAAAAACCCCTCACCACCCTTACACTCCATATATCTCTAAACCCTAAAAATCCCTTTCTATGCCCGAACTACAATTATTCCTGACCCATAAATACCTCTCATCACCCTAAACATTACCCATCCCTGAACCAAAAAACCCCACAGTAGTTCTAAACTCCACCCAAGTTTAATATAATTTAGGATTTTTCCTTAAAATGATCTTTCCTTTAAAACGATTTTTTTGATTTACTTAAAATTATCTTTCCTTAAAATAGGTTTTCCATGGTGTGGTTTCTCCGCTTTTGTTTTCCATTAATTCACACTCATCAGAATAGAGTCCTACAAAACATTTCCTTTTATGCAGAAAACTGTCCAAACAAATGTTTTTTATCTAGCATTCATTTATTAAGAAAAAAAAAACTTTCACAAATAAAGTCTTGCAGAGGAAGAGTGAAAGTTCCTATAACCTCTTCATGGAAGCGTTTTTTCCACAAATTTATCAGGACTGCACTTAGGAAGAGAAGAAAATTATGAAATTATGTGAGCAATGTGGTTAGTGTTAGAATTTGGCAGCTGGAGTAGGAACAATAAGATGTCAACTCAAAATGTCTAGGAGCATTTCCTGATTAAGATGTTAGCTGAATAATTTAGCATTAATATCATCACATACATCAGTCGATAATTTGCACTGCTACTTTCTTTAATGTCATCTTGCGGATATCAATTTTTTAATAATTGTTCTGACATTTAGGGTATAATGACCAGGTCTACATCATGATGATGATAAAATTGGCATTCCTGGTTATAAAGGCTCCACAGCTGCATGAAGTATTTTTACAGAAACGTAGTGGACTCATGTTTATGCTGTACAAAGTTACAAAAAAATCATTGACAAATTGGGCATTTCACCTTTGATAGTATTTTTGAAGGAAGTCAGTCAATATTAATACATACCTCTGGGTCATTCCATAGTTTGGGGTCTCTGTGGATTGAATACATACTCACAACAACCATAGAACCTGCAAGAAAAGGGAATATCAGGGCAATTAAGGTGTGTTCATCTATCAAGCTTTTCACTATGCATGGGGCTCGATTACCTAGCCATATAGGCACCTAAAACTCCTAAAATTGAATAGACTAGGTGTGGGCAGCCAAGTACAGTTGACAAACTGTTTTTAAAAGTGTGTTGAGGGGGGGCAATCTTTCATATATCTTAATAATGTAGGCTGGTCTGTGTATATCTGATATAGGCCACAAAACTACTTAGACTAAAAATTTGTGTTGAGTAGGTATCAAAGTCACCTACAAACCCCAATTTAAGTAACTGGCTAAAAGTGGCCTAGAATCTAAGATGCTTATCCTGGAAACTGATAAGCTGGGCCATATCCTGACTACCGGACCTAAAAATCAGCGTCTTGTGAATACATAAAACCTTAGTTGACCAGTTTTCAGCCTAGTACTGTCCCAATGTTACGTGTCCATTAATGTGCACAGTCTGTTTTACCAAGAGCACAATTTTGAATGAGTCTGCTATTAATAAGAACAGAATAGAATTGTGTGTGTCTGTGTTTTAGTAAAATTATGACTGTGGAAATAACAATAATATTCAGTGTTAGATTACCTTTATCATATACAAGGTGTTTTATTGGAGGCTGGACATTGCAAAATAGGAATTCCAGGGTGGGGGCTTGAGATAAGATGAACAAGGTAGTCCGGATGATGAATATCCCAAAACTAAGGTCAAGGTGCAATGAAATAAATTATGCCTTGACTAATAAGGTCATTCACTGGATAAGGTGTGAAAGGAAATGCCTTTGTGTAGTAATAAAACACACAGTGAGGGTATGTAGTTATTTTATTTATGAAATTTGTTAAGAGTGTGATTTCCTAAGAAGGCATCTTGATGCTAATAAAGGTACCTGATTGAAGTAGGACATGTCTGTAGAGCCTTCCTGAAGGTCAGATAATGAGTTGCTGATTGGCGATCCAGAGGTAGGGAATTCCAAAGTTTGGTATTGTAGAAAGACGAGGCACAATCTCCTTGATGCAGCTTTTTAATCTTTTGCACCTCTAATAAGTAGGCAGTGAATTACTGTAGTGTGAATGCCAGAGTGTACAGAGAAAAAAGTTGTATAAATGTGGAGAGGTGGGGTCTTTATTATGCAGTTTATTGAAACATACATACGCTCTTAAATATTGAGCATTTGTGAATCTGCAGAAAGCAGCCTCTGAAGATGTGTGAGGAAATTTGAGCAAAAGGCAAACTTAAATGTTTAGGACCTAAGTGAAACGTCAAGGAGGAAAGCCCTAGATAGGAATATTTAGAATAGTCCAGGCAAATACTAACTATGGCTTACATAATGCTATACTAGGTATGCTCAGGCAAAAAAAGTTAAAATGTTCTTCAAAACGTTGATGTGGAAGAAGCAAGCTGGAGATTGAATGATAATTCTTCATGAAAGTAGACTAACAGGGTTTCACCTTCTGTGTGGGAGCAGGCCATGAAAAAGATGACCAAATAGAGGGATGCAACCTCCGGGAACCAGAACCTCTAATTTTTGTATTCAATTTCAGACAACTATGGACTATTCAGAGACTGCGGTAAACCAGCTCTGTAAATTGCTGTATGTCAAATCAGTATACCACTGGCATAAAATAAATACAACATGTTGAAAGTTCTTATAAATCTGGCCAGTGGAGTCTTATACAGTTGAAACAGTTTGGGGCAAATTGGGGAGTTCTGAGGCTCTCCACAGAACAGCTGGGTTGAGGATGAGCAGTGACGGGGCATTATTATTATTTGACTTGGTCTGATTGAAAAAGTGGAGATCCAGTTCAAAACCTTTCCTCCAGCCCTGCCCCATGCAACATGACTATTAGGTCTATGTGATACACTGTTTCAAAGATCACAATCAGATCAAGGGGGGTCCGGACTGCAATAACTCCCTGATCTAAGATTACTGAAGGTAATTTTGAACTACCATGTAAACCTCTGTACCATGGTACACTGCTTATGAAGGAGGACTATTGGGCATTGACTTCTTCTCTCTTCCACCATAGCATTAAATGTTAGCAATTATTTATAATATAAGTGTTTAAGGAAGGGTTTGTCAACAAAGGAATCATGCAAGGACTTTTCAACTCTTGAGAATACAAAGTGCATTTTAAAGGAAGAATTAGTCAAACTACATATCATTGGTGCCATAGTAAGTGCCACGATCTGTAAGATATGTGCCAGACACGGGTCATCGGGAGAGCCAGATTTAATCACTTTCAATAATTAAAAAGTGTGACGAGCATGTCCACATACTGAAAAGATGAGCTGATAGGCATTTCGGCATTCAGAGACAGAGAATCATAGACAGATTTCCATTTACCCATAAAAAAAAGACAAAGATTCAGAGAGGTGAACACAGGATATTATTTTGGGCACTCACAGGTTTTGAGAACAGATGAATATTTTAAAGAGCTTCATAGAGGTGTTGTTAGCTTCAGCCACACATAAAGAGTAAAACTGTGAGTGTTCATGTCTATTGGCTGTCGTATAATTGCTTAGGAGCTCTGAGTATTTGGCTGTTGCAGTGGAGTATTCACAATGTCAGCCTTGCTCTAGCAGCATACAAAATTGTTTAGCCTCAGTAAAGAGCAGGCATACCAAGGGCTGACTGACTAACATGGTGTAAGACCAATTTACTAATGGGTGCTAATTGACCAAAGGCAGAAGTAAGCAATAAATTAAGTCACTCACTGTATGATGAACACTGGCAGAGGAGCTTGCAGCACCCATGGAAGATACAAAAACTACTTTTGCTAGATTTACATTGGTTAATGGCAACCTTCCCTGGAAGCTCCTACTCTACCTAGCATAAAGCTGACACATTACTGGAAATTCTGAACTGTGGAAGGCTGGCTAGACCAGAGGCAGTTAAAATGTATTTTAAGATACTGCTATTGTGGTTGTTGTAAAAGGTATTGCCAAGAACAACCAGGCTTCTACTTGTGTTACTGCCCCGTGACTTGATATAGCTTACTCTCCTACAATTTCACAAGCTCAGCAACTGCATTTAATATGAGGTAAAGTTTGCCCACACCCAATTCTAGGATATCCTCTATGATGCTATTTCTTGCCTATATAGTCGCTCCCCTTGCTAGTGGCCTCCCTGAGCTCATGGTGGATTGACATTGGTATTTGAGTTGGTTGAATGGTTACCTTCTGGATTATATCTGATTCAATTGGCCAATTGGGAATGCTGATGGGTGTACATTTGCATCAGATGCACCCGTTAGTGATTTTCAAGAAAACTGGATGGTAGGCATACGCTATAGGCAAGCTTTTTCTGCATAATCTCTCCCTGTATACAAGGGTGCCATGAGACAACTGTTTTCATGAAAATGAAAATCACTCCCCACAGTTTGATAAAGACAACATTAGGCCACTGATTGGTTGTATCTATTGGTTATATAATTGATGTCAACAATTTATATAATACTGATATAAATAGAGATGGATCATCTGAAGTCTTAACCACCTTGTGGAGCACCTTCACACTCATAACAGGGAGGGCTCTCAAGTAGATAAACATGTTGCTAATGGCAGCTGGCCTAAATGCATTTCTGGATTTTGAGGATGGTTCCTTCGGAGCAATAAAACTTATGTGCCAAAGATCCGTGTAATGGGATCCCTGATATGTTAATGAAATATCCCGACCTAATAGTGCAAATCAATTATATAGGAAGTGTTGTAGTTGGTTTACAGTATGGAAAGGGATTAGAGGGTTTTCAATGGAAGGTTTAAATCCAATACGCCACCCTATTCCACATTCTGCAGCTCTACAGCTAGCAGCAGTATCAACTCATTCATTGTCAATATTTGGGCACTACTAGATGCTATGGATATGGCACAGGTCCTCAACTTTAGAGTTGTTAAACTGACTTCTGCAGACCAGAAATCTACAAATTCAATAAGTGGAGAGAGATTATTCCTTTCCTGGAGTCCGTATTGGCCCCGGAGTTTGACTTTAATTTGGAAATATAAAGAGGATGGTACAGGAATATACCATAGTGTGCCACGTGTTACTCCACACACCGCTTGTGGTGATGCCTGCCCATTCTGTGTCTATAGGGAAAGGTGTTTATACCCAGGCCCTTTTGTATTTCTCACCCGGATATGTCCTCACTATTCTTGCACTGACTTTCTGTCCTGGAAGAACGGCAAATCGGGGTAAAGAGTGGATAAGCATAGGATAGAAATAGGAAACAAACACACAGACACACACACACACACACACAATCCAAAATGTTGCCACAAAGTTAGAGCACACAACAAAACTGACCTGATCACTATCACCCTGATGTGTAAAATGGGATCCTCATTTAAGATGAAAAGTTAATAAAAGTATACATAGTTTACTTAGTTTAATTATGATTGTTTTTACTGTAGTATCCATTTTAGACTCCAAGGGCCGGATTTACTAACTTTACATGCAACACAGCACACCAGCCAAGATTTCTGTGCAACATTGCACATGAGAGACAACGCAACACAGAGCCATACCTAATAGGATTGGTGTGTTGCTGGTTTTTTTCTCTCCACTTACACACAAAAAGGCTACCTTACATGATGCACAGTCTCTGCCACAGTGCAGAGGGGAGCATAGGATTTGTACTGGAAATGTTCATTTGCCATACAAATTCCTATGCCTAGACAAACTCAGTAGAATCCTGCGCATCAGATGTGTGTTTTGCACGGCAGCACGCATACAATGCGTGAGTTTCTTTGAAAGGTGCTTTTGTCAGGATCACCAACACTATTTACTGAATGTTTTGTAAAGTACTGGCTTGTGACAGGCAGCCACTTCTTAGCACTGATCACAAAGTTGTAGTGCTGTTATACATCTTGAAATGTACATCAATTGACAACCTAGTATTGAAGAAGGAGTCTGGTCTTGCCTGATCATTGCTGAGGGATGAAAACTGCTGTAGTCTCAGTGTTCTCTCAGCAGCTTCACCGAAGCAGCATTCCATGCATTAAGGGCTCATGAGACAGGCTATGTAGATTTTGTTATACAGCACAAACTTGACCCTGTAGCGTCTTCTTCAGCCGGGAGCATGCAAATGAACATGCCAAACACGGAGCTCTACAACAGACGTCTTCATTCTTCAGCCTACGATATGACACTGTATGCATTGCGCAATAACTTTCATAACCACAGCTTGACACCTCCCAGCAGAGTATGTAATTCCTGTATAGAGTCTGCCCACAACGGCGAGGGTCCTAGTGAGCATAATATCAAAGACACTACAGACCAGAAGTACTTGAGCGCTTTACATGAGCACTAGTTACATTACACAAGGCCACATTAATTTTGTTTTAAGGCACAGAGAGATTAAGTGAATTGCCCAGAATCACAGGATGTTGAGTTCACCCTGAGACTTGAACCTGGTTGGCCAGATGCAAAGTCGGCAGCTCTGGTCATAGCGCCACATCCTCTCTATGCATTTGGATTTGCCATTTAGAAGCACCAAGCACTTACCACTGAGTCATTTATCACTTAGGTACAATATGTCAGGATTTTAGAGAAGAACAGTATAAGAAAAGTTAACCTGCTGGCAATGTCCGCCCATCAAAGAATGTGACCGGTTGTGCAAGCTCCCGGGAGATCCCAGTAACTGGAGGGTAAAGTCGAACGGTCTCCTTAATAAACATAGTTAAGTAGGTCATCTTTGCAAGATCATCCCTGAAAGTAACCAAAGCAGGAACAATTATCAATGGTTGTAGCACCTCAAGAAATGCAAAACAAGCAAACTCTACATTTCGTGCTCTGTCTGACAAATCATTTTGAAGAAGGCAGTGAGACATCTTCAAGAATATTAGTACTATTTGAAAATGAGTACAAAGCAAATAGATGTGAGAAAGCGTAAGCAATTGGCGAATTTGAATCAGTGTGTGGTAATGTGGATTTGTGAGTGGGGGAATTATTCAATGGTTTGATTAATGAGTGACTTCATTGAAGTTATCTGAATGAGTGACTTAGGACATGGATAATACATGCCTAAGTGCATGCATGGAAGCGTGAACACTTGAACGAATGGTTGAATAAGTGAATGAAGGAATGGATGGCTGGATGAATGGGTGAGTGAGAATGGATGGATAAAAGTAGGTTATACAAATCGTACAGACTGAGGCCTTGGACAGCAGTAATGGTAATGTTATATAAATGCAAAGAATTACCAATATTGTATCAGTGAAAAGAGTACACAAAGTCTAAGAATATATATATATATATATACATGTATATATATATATTTTTTTTAATTTTGTCATAACAAGCATTAACCCTTTGTATGCTCATGACGAGCTCAGCTCGTCATGAGGGACAGTAGAGCTGTGCTCATGACGAGCTGAGCTCGTCATAACTGCCGCGGAACGCTGCGGAACGCCTGTGCGGGGCTAATTACCCTGCTGTGCTGGGCGTTCCACTGAGTGGGCGGGTTCGTGACGAGCTCAGCTCGTCATGAGCACAGCTCCACTGTGCCTCATGACGAGCTGAGCACGTCACAAGCACCGCGGCTCCGCGCCGCGCCGCGCCCCCCCGCCGCACCGCGGGGGAATTACCCCCGCAGCGAAGGGGTTAATCAAAGAGTGTTCGACACTATGGCCCTCTTTACAAGAAGCCCAGGAAACCAGACAGATTTTCCCCTTTTGTGTAAGTATACTATTTTTTTGGTATTCACAAACAACAAGTTCAATTTTACTAATAGTAATTTTACAACTGTAGAGTCGGGAGGAGAATTCTGCACATAAAAAAATAGGATAGGCCCATATTTTTATAAGTGGAGTTCTCCGCCACGACTGGGGAGTCTTCGCAGTCCTGAAATTAGTATTAGTTAAATTAAACTCCTAGCCTCTGAAATCTGTGTGTCTGTGTCATCAGTCGATATTTATTAATGTTCAAATATGCACCGTCACTCATCAATCCTAGCTGTATGTAAATTTGTTTTGCCAGTACTCAGTAATTTCTGGTGAATGTTTAAAGGTCTTACATCGCCTAGTGCTCCTACATGATTGATTTGATTTGTACAACCATTAGATCTTGCACTCAGAAATCTTCAGTCCTGCCTCACACTTTGGCTCAGATTTACTTAAGTTGCCCCTGCATCACACAAGGTGACGCAAGTCAATGAAAGCCCTTTAGTGAGATTCACTAAGCCACGCAAAGAAACCTTTTGCGGCTCTGGCAGACAGCCAGAGAACCTGCTAAGCACTATGTATATGGAATTAGTGCCTAGTAGCAGCATCAACAGGTGCACCTCCAGGCGCTCTGAATGAAGAAATAGCACCTAGCAGCGGGACAGCTTCCAAGCACTGAGACAAGAGCGTCTTGCATCAGAGGCAGGGCAGAGAGATTGACAGGCCCAACAACTTAACTTTGATGAATAAGATCTTAAAACAAACAATTCCATCCTTAAGAGCATTACGGAGAGGCTAAACAACTGAGGTGCTAAAAGGCACCACTGTTTTCTCCCTTTGAATGCCGTACATTTTTGTGGAAACTGTGGATTTATGCCCCAACTTTATCCACACCCATGTTTTGTGACTTACTTGCAATAAAACCGATAACATTTCCCACTCACAAAGTCTTGCCCCAGAGTAAAGCTCAGTCCACACTATTAAAGTTGTTCCAAAGTCTACCACATCAATATTGCCAATATTTGCATAAATAGTTTTCTGGTAACCGTGGAAGAGTTAATGTTCTGGCACCCACGTATCAAGATCCTCCAGGAGAGTTTTAGAACAGAAACCAACACCAGTGTCCAGATTGCAAACTCTGGTCACTATTGAATGATATATCAGAAAAAGGTCTCTTCTGTGATGGAACAACACGTTTTGCTCACAAGGAGGTATAATCCAGCATTATGCAACAAATCCCTGTTCCTCTTCAGTGCCCTCAGATGGTTGTCATAACGGTCTCCAATTGTTTTTATATATTTTTCTTCAGATGATGATGCTATCTACTCTACAGTAGATCTGCTGAAGGGCTTCTTGAAAACACCTTTGAGCCCAAATACCACACCGTAGGTAAGCCTTAATAATCTTCTTTATGTTGAAAAAACAACTGGCCTGATGATCCTGGAAAGTATAAAGTTACACCTGAAATTGTTTCCAAGGAATGTAAACACAGCCTTTTTAATTTCCAGCTAGGATATTCTGTCTCATATTGTCCATTTCGCTAATACTTCAAATCAGCTTTGGACTCTGAGATTTATTTTTTATTTTAAATTACCTATTTATCAAATATCCTTAAAAGTATAAAGTACATTTAGATAGAGAGTGTGTGTGTATGTGTGTGTGTAACCCATGCTCTGAGGACCGGATCAGCCCTCATAGCGTGGGTAAACCCTGGCAGAACCAGACAAACACTATCTTCATGAGGACTGGTGCATTAGGAGGACCAGTATGGTAGTGTGTTTAGGTACTTTCAAGCGACTGTATCAAAAAACTAAAAGTGCAGGTTTTTTTTATAACAAAAGTAAACTTTTATTACCATACGTACAGCCACCCCGAAGGCCGTGCGCGTCGGGGGGTTGGTCACAGGACCGTATGCTTTTTGAAGGGGAGGGGTCCACTTGCCCCTGCCCCCCTTTAAAAGAAAAAGGACCTGGAAGATGGGGTCCCCCAGGGCCTAATAAGGCTCAGGAGGGGGGGAAGTGGACCCCTCCCCTTTAAAAATCATAAGGTCCTGTAACCAACCCCTCGCCCCGCGCAGCCTTAGGGGTTGGCTTTGGCTTTACATTTAGCAATAAAATATTACTATTACCTTACAAAAAAAAACTAGATAAAGCAAAGGTTAAAGTATTAGTTAGGTGTCATAAAAAGATTGCTGTAGTTAGTATTTCAAGGACCTAAAGATGATGTGACACATATCCCCACACCAACATTTATACCACCAATACCTAATATGCTATCTTAATATATGCCTCTCTCTCAAGATCTACAAGGACCATAACTCCCACACACCGGATCAGGATCATCCTCTGTAAATAGACCTCTCCCTCCCCATGTCGATTTCCCCACTCTTACCTTTTCTCTCTCTATCTTTTTCTTTCCCACCGCGTGGGTGAGTTTGTCCGTTAATGATATTACACTGCTCCTGTATAACCATATGCAATCTACTCTGTTCTACAAAGATTGCATTATCTCCATTACATGTACGATGATCAACCACCAGTTTTGTTATAAAATATCTAATAACTTCTTTTGAAATAAAAAACAAAGTAACAGTATAATTAGGTGACTATGTCAGTGACGACATTAACATTTTGAATTTAACAAAACACAGAAATTGACCAGCTATAGTTAGCAGAGTTAACTATAACTTGTGCAGCCGCCATGCGCTGCTTATGACCTCACATATTACATCACTAATGACATGTACTATGATATCACTGATGACATTTCAAATGACATCACTGATGACATAATCCAATCAATGAGTGTGTTAGTTTGTTTTATAGTTTACATAGTGGTGGGTAGCTACTATATTACTTTTCTACCTAATTTTGTACAGCCCGTGTCCTGCTAATTGGTGTAAGTGTTTACAAAACACATGCGCCCCTAATGCCCCATAGGTGTAAAAGTACTGTACTTGTGTGTGTATATATATATGTGACCACTGCCATGACGGAGGCACCCGTTCAATGGTGTTCGGTAGTGAGTGGCATTTTGTTTGGAATCTGTAAAAAACTGCCAGAACCGCCGCAGCCGAGGGAGAGTGAGCCGGCTGAGAGGAAACATTACAAAATGTAGAGACATGTGCTACAAAGTGTATGTCTCTACACTAAATGGCATTGCGGCAACAAGGGTAATCTTGCACGAAAATCGACATGACTATAAGCCAGCATAACTTGAACAAATCATCCGTGGGGCAAGTGCCCATTATGGCTGGAAGACCTACTGGAGTGGAATATGTGCTCACGGAGTGTGTCATCGAAACTATTCAAGAACTGTTTAACATTTAAAGTGATGACGATGTGCTGGTTGGACACATCATGGAGGCAGAGTGTTTTGGGCGTGCCTTCCATGACATATCATCCAATAGGAATGCTTCAGTCCGGTTAAATATGTGTGCAATGTCATGTGATTTTCTACGTGCTTCACAGCCATTGAGAAAGACAGCTTTTGCCGAAACGCGTCTGGCTGATATGATGTGATGCGAGACATAAACCAAGAGATTTACTTACCCGTGAGTGCTCCGGTCACTTTTTGGGACTGTGCTTGTTAATGAAATACGTGGTGTGTACACTACCACGACGAAGGCACTCGTTCAATGGTGTTCGGCAGTAAGTGGCATTTTGTTTGTCACCAGTAGGTAGTTATAGGTAGGACCTAGTTTCCATAGGAAAAACGTTTTTTGATTTGCCAATATCTTTGGCGCCGTTTAACGAATCTTCACGAAATTTTCAAAACTAATGGGGTGCTCAGGTCAGCTCCTGTCTTGGAAGTTTCGGTGTGGTTCGTCAAGCAAGTGTCGAGAAAAAAAAGGGGGTCCCAAAATGCGTTTTCAGCATGTTAATTTCCATAGGAAACTTTAGACAAGGCTGCAGCCCGAACTGCTGAACGGAATTACACCAAATTTGGCAAAAAGGTAGCTCTTGGTTCAGAAAGCGACTGTTTTGTTAAATGGTGTAAATCCGTTCAGCAGTTCTTGAGAAATTCATATATTTAGAAATATTAATATCTGGTGGCCGCGGTGGATCCGTGAACCCTCCCGATCTCGAGCCTGACTCTGATTGGCTGCCAACACTTCCAACCAGGAAGTGTTAGCAGCCATTCTTGTGACTCGGTTCAACTGAGTCACAAGAAAAAAGGTAAAAAAACAAGAAAAGGGGGCAGGGTAGAAACACCCTGACCCCCTAGGCCTGCTCAGAGGGTCCCAGAGGGACCCCGAGGGCCCAAAAAAGCATTTTCAAAAAAAAAAATCCGACCAGGTTTTCAAGTTACCATCTTCAGATGCATAGCACATGAGACAATAGATGTAGAAGTAGACACATACGTCACTCCCAGGAGCATGCAGACCTTTACATTTGACAGACTGCATTTCTCATTTCAAGCAGACACCTAAACTTATAAGGCCTACTTCAAGTGTACCTTTCCACAAACTTATAGGAAGTAGCCTAATCACTAATCCTTTTGCAACATGTCTTAAAGCTCACTTTTCTCTTGCAGCTTCAGTTTTCACCAACTGCTCAGAATGTTAGGCCCAGTCAAATTTAAAGCAGCAACCCTTCCCATGTCACTGTTATAGGTCTTACCATGTTTCTCTAAGCATGCATGCATCAGTCTGTGCCTTTTGCTAGTGGCATGATACATAAAAAAAACATACATACAGTTGAATATCTGTGTTTCACAGTGCATGCACTCTAAATTGCTGTAAAAGAAAGTGTATGTATTCCTTTCTGCTCATAAAACACGGCACCTGGCTATTGAACAAGCTATGTGAGAGGCTCCACAACAGCTTCATACAGAAGACATCACAGACTGTGCGACCGAATGACAGAGCAGAACTGAGAGATTTGTCCACCAGTTAGAAAGCCGACCAGGTTTTCAAGCTACCATCTACAGATCTACACATGAGAAAATACATGTACAAATAGACACGTACCTCACTCACAAGAGCACACAGACCTTTAAATTTGACAGACTGCATTTCTCATTTGAAGCAGACACCTAAACTTATACGGCCTACTTCAAGTGTACCTTTCCACAAACTTATAGGAAGTAGTCTAATCACTAATCCTTTTGCCAACATTTTTTAAACCTCACTTTTCTCTTGCAGCTTCAGATTTCCCCAACTGCTCAGAATCTTGGGCCTAGCCAAATTTAAAACAGCAACTCTTCCCATGTCACTGTTATAAGTCCCACCATGTTTCTCAAAGCATGCATGCATCAGTCTGTGCCTTTTGCTAGTGACATGATACATAAAAGAAACATAAATATACTTGAATACTTGTGTTTCACAGGGCATGCTCTCCAAATTTGTGTGAAAGAAAGTGTATGTATTCCTTTCTGCTCATAAAACTTGGCACCTGGGTACTGAACAGGATATGTGAGAGGCTCCACAACACCTTCATACAGAAGACATCCCAGGCTGTGCGACCGAATGACAGAGCAGAACTGAGAGATTTGTCCACCAGTAGGAAAACCAATAAGGTTTTCAAATTACCATCTTCAGATGCATAACACATGAGACAACAGATGTAAAAGTAGACACATACCTCACTCACAAGAGCACTCTGACCTTTAAATTTGACAGACTGCTTTTCTCATTTCAAACAGACACCTCAATTTATCCGGCCTACTTTAAGTGTACCTTTCCGGAGACCCATACGAAGTAGCCTAATCAGTAATCCTTCTGCCAACATATCTTAAACCTCACTCTTCTCTTGTAGCTTAAGTTTTCACCAACTGCTCAGAATCTCGGTAGTAGCCAAATTTAAAACAGCAATCTGAACTTTGTTACTGTTCAAAGGTGTGTGTTCTAGTGACAGGTTTGCTTATGTGTAAAGTACAATATTCTAAATATTTACGTGTTACAGAGATATTTCCAATGTAATTGAAAGCATTTGTTTATTTATTGTTATGAATATTAATATATAATTATTTCAAAAGTATAAAATTATTAACAAACCATTGAAACTTATCTTTGTTTTTCAGATATTTACTTTTATTGGTAAAAAACACTGAGGATGGCAAAAAAAGATCAAAAGAGAAGACAAGAAAATAAACAGTACTATTCGAAGAAAAGAGAAAAGAGGAAATTAGATAAAATGCAAAATGTTACCCAAAAGAAAAAGACTTCTGGTAAGAGAACTAAACAGTTTGTTAAAAAAGTTTTACAGAGTGTAAAGCAATTTGAAAGTGTTGAAAAGAAAAAGAAAAGTTCTACAACAAATCAGAAGGAAAGGAAAAAGGAGATGATAAAAGAAAATCATTTTATGGGAAAACAATGCAAATTGAAAGAAGGCTAAAAGAACATAAAGACATATGGAGGAGAATGTATAGAAGTAGAGTACTACAAAGTTTATTGAAAGATTGTAAAAAATATAAACAAAGAACAGCAGCTTATAAGAAAAAGCAACAGATTGAAAGTGTAGTAGATAAAGCTTTTGAAATAAAATGGAAAATATTTATATTAATATTGAAGAGAATGAAAACATTGAATAAAACAATGCTGTTTATGAAGGAGAAAAGCAAAAGAAAAAGACTGGTTAATAGAAGTAACTTTTGTAAAACGTTCACTGGTGAATGGAAGCACACTTCTAGTACTGAGCCTTTCTTTAATGAAGAAAGCTATTTTCAGCAGAACACATTAGTACATGCAGTTGATACTAGTAGTCAATGCTATGAGATGAAAGATGGTTCTCAGATTGCAAAGGAAAAAATGATTCCTAGGAATGTAGAAGAAGTAATATCTGAAGAAGTTCAAGGGAGGTGTACACAAGCTCCTGTATTTAAGTGGGATTTAAGTGGGATTGTAGCAGTATTTGCAGTATTCGACAGGAGTCTATTGACATATTACAAATGTTTTACGAGAATATGCCAAAAATGTGTTAAATAGAAGATTAAGATGTTACAAGGACTAGATCCATGTAAAATAAGAAAATATACTAAGTTTTAAGGTCATTCTCTGGCTTGTTTTTCAAGAAAAGTCTGCCAAAGTACTTTTCATCATTTAAGAATGTTAGCTGTACACCACTCTGAAATGCGGACGTTGGTAAGGAGACTCTACTATGTAAAAACTCCTGTATTATGTTTAAGTGAAATGAACACAGCTCTTTTGCATGGTTCTGTATCAGATATAGAGAAAGTTTGTGATGATATACAGTTTCATTTTTCCGGATCAAAAGCCGAGTGTAGAGAAACTGAGAGTTTGATAAGTGTAGGTGTTGAAGAACAGGAGAAAGAGATTAGTATTGATGATTTTGCGGAAGAAATTACAAAGTTTATGATAGTTTCATCTGAAAAACCAAAGTTTGTTTGTATTTGTTGTCGTTGTACTCACTATAGAAGTTAAACTAGGAATGTTGATTTATATTTAAACAGTGAAAAAGAAAATAATGACAAATGGCAGCAATTTGGTGTTTATTTGTTGGTAGAAGGTCAGTTTGAATTGGGTACTCCACCTCTTGGAGAGGTAACAGATTTCTTTTGGAGAAAGGAGACCAAGCCAGAGGTGCTCCTCATATACACATGCTATTATGGATAAAGAATGCACCAACATTTGGAACTGATACTGATGAAACTGTTTTGTCTTTCATCGAACAGTATGTTACATGTGCCATTCCAAGAGAAGGAGGCGAAAAGAGCTTGAGACAACAAGTTTTACGGTTTCAAAGTCATCGATGTGGGAAATACTGTCGATGAAAATACAATTGTATATGGAAATTTTATGCAAAATGTAATTTTGGATACCCACGTAGAAGGTCGGTTTGAATTGGGTACTGATCAAGTTGTTTGTAAATATTGTTACAACAAAGTTGAAGAAAACAAAGTGCCAGCTAGAGCAGTACATAACTTAGAGTTGGTACCTATTCCTCGGGAACTGGCAGATTTAAATACATATGAGTCTATTCTTATTCAATCTGTACACACATTTCAGGCCATAGTTCGTATGGAGCCTAAAACAGGTAAGCTGCTACCAACAGATTTACAAAAAGGTCTGAAAGGAAGAGTTGTCTACTTACCTTTAGATTTTAAGAAAAACATTGAGACTGTTGGTGTAGACAGAGAAGAAAATTAGCCAGTAGTTATTCTAGTAAATGGTGTACCAACAAAGAGACGAAAAATCTGGCAAGAGTTTGTAGATGTTAGTTAACTTCAAAAGGCTACAATATATCTGAGCCAGAATAACATTTATTATAAGAATGTTAATGTTGATGAAGTCGTAAAATGCTTACAAGATGAAACAGTAATTTCAGCTGGACAAATTGAAAAAGTGGACAAGTGCACAACTAAAGATATTTATAAACATTATACAATACATCCTCTGCATTCAAAATAAATAATTGGAAACAGTATTGAATTATTTCAACTGAAAAAAGCAAAAGGAAGTCCAATGAGTGTATGGGAAAAAAGTTTAGAAGCTCATTATTTTCCCCAGCTATTCACCACTGGAGAAGGTGGACGATTTGTTGAGCGAGATGTCCAGATTCCAGCTTCAGAATACCGATCAACAAGAATATTTTGTGAAGATGCAAGATTTCGGCAGTGCATTCCATATATATTTCATCTTCTGGTTGAAAGCAATTTGTCTGAACTTTCGTATGCAGTGAACCACATATTAAAAACAGGATTTCATTTTCAACATGTTTCCGCAAAAGAGTTCATGGACAAAGTTGAACAAAGAGATAAAAATTTAGAATCTCAGTTAATTAATTTGATGACGTGCCAACGTGGTACCAATGAGTATTGGTATCATCTTCATGGAGAACTCAAATGCATGTTAAGAAACTTAGGTACTCCTACATGGTTTGTAGCACTTAGCTGTGCTGAATATGCGTGGGAAGATTTACTTGAATTTCTACGAGAAGCAAATTCAAATGTTAAAAACATTGAATTGAAGTCAGTTGGAGAACTGTGTTCCTTGGATCCTGTAAATGTGTGCGGGTATTTTAATCATAGGTTTCAAGCTATAATGTCATTTATCTTCAATAAAAATAATCCACCTCTTGGAGAGGTAACAGATTTCTTTTGGAGAAAGGAGTACCAAGCCAGAGGTGCTCCTCATATACACATCCTATTATGGATAAAGAATGCACCAACATTTGGAACTGATACTGATGAAACTGTTTTGTCTTTCATTGAACAGTATGTTACATGTGCCATTCCAAGAGAAGGAGGAGAAAAGAGCTTGAGACAACAAGTTTTACGGTTTCAAAGTCATCGATGTGGGAAATACTGTCGACGAAAATACAATTGTATAGGGAAATTTTATGCAAAATGTAATTTTGGATACCCACGTCCTATAATTTCTAAAGGAAGAGTAAATAGTTTTTTGTCAGCAGTAAGGCATACAATAACTCGGAAATCTCCGAAGAATACATACAACTTAAAAAGAACAGAAGATTAAAAGTACATTAATGACTACAATCCAGTTATTTTGAAAATGTGGAATGCAAACATGGATATCCAGTATGTTGCAGATAATTCAATTGCTGTAGCTTGCTATGTTACATCATATATAACCAAATCTGAAAAGACAGAGATGAAAGAAATGTGGAAAGAGATTTCACAAGAGAAGAGTCTTAGCAAGAAATTGTACAGCTTTAGCTTGAAAATGCTTTGCCATCGAGAGATTGGATCCTATGAATGATCGGATCACTTGAGCTCTGCCATTTTATATTCAAAGTCAAGAGGAATCATTTGGGTAAGTTTAGGTCTTGCCTCCACACGAAATAGAGTATTGAAATCTTTATAAGAAATCGAATACTTAGCACAGAATGAACCAGAAGGTACAGATATTGTTAAAACTAATATGTTGGATACATACTATCCCAAAAGGAGTCCACATCTCAAAAATCTATGTCTGTATGAACTACTTCAACATTACAACTTTAAAAGAAAAGTTACAGAAAATATAAAAAAAGAAAAATATGCAGTAATTGGATGTGACGGATGTTTGGTAAAACATGCCAAAGGAAATCTTATTAACCACAGAAAAAACAGTTGCGAAAGTCCAGATAAGAGGGAATTTTTCTATTTAGCACTTCTGCAAATGTTCAAGCCTTGGCGTAGTGAAACGGAATTATTTGGAGATTTCGACTGCTATGAAGATTCTTTTCATGCAACTAAAGATAGCATTCAGTGCACAATTTTCCCTACATATCTTCAAATGTTAAATTATGAGATTGAACAAGAAAGTACTATTGCAGCTGAAATAGCTAGAGAAAGTTCTCAAGATAGTCAAAGTTCTGGTCCACTGGGACAACCAATTATCGAAAATGAAGCAGCAATAGCCATGAATGAGGTAGAATCTGCGATGCAACAAGCACAACAGGATATTATTCAGTTGGAAAAGTTAGAACAACAACTAAATATTGAACAGAAAGAAATATATCTACAAGTCAAACAACAGATACAACATGGTTTGCTGCACGAAAAAAAGAATGCCAATGTTCGTCATTTAAACCTATTCTAATGTACATCAGTGGTCAAGCTGGAACAGGAAAAAGTTTCATAATTTAAGTTTTGACCTGTTATCTACACAAAACTACAGAATCACATTTATCTTGTGTTGTAACAGCTCCAACTGGATTAGCAGCACACAACATTAAAGGGATTACTTTACATCGATTACTTATACTACCAGTTGAACATGATAATAAATTGGATTATCAGAAGCTATCTGGAGCAGCTTGTTATGAAGTCTCAAAAGTACTGAAGAAAATAAAACTTTTAATCATTGATGAAGTGAGCATGGTCTCAAACTTAATGCTTGCCTTTGTACACTTGAGAATGCAACAGTTTTAAAAACATATTACGATGTTCTGTTTGGAGGAAAACATTTAATTGTATTCGGAGATCTACTACAACCTACTCCTGTAAAAGGACAACCTGTTTTTAAAACATTTGTCCATGAAGACACAAGGAAATCTTTGGGAAGTATTGGAAATGTGAACATTTGGTTACATTTTGAATATAAAGAACGTGTTAAGAATATGCGACAAGCAAGTGATGAAGATTATGGAAATATTCTTCAAGACATAAGAATTGGTGTCTGGACTGAAACATGGTAAACAAGCTTTAGAAAGTCGGCTACTAAGAAACTTGTTTATAACTGGAAACACAGCAGCTGAAGTAATGTACAATATGCTTGGAGAAAAGAAGTCTATAGTTTGCCTAATGCCTACACTGCAAGAGTGTTCTACATTTAATCAACAACTTTTGAAACTAGAAGAACAACAAATAGTGGAAATTGAAGCTATTGATAAAATTGAACACCAGGGAGTGACTATTCTTCTTACAGAGAAACTACAGGTTAAATAGCATTCTTTGGAAAAGTCTGTATCTAAAACTGCAGGCTTAGAAAAGATTTTACATGTATGTATAAACTGTCGGGTAATTTTATGGCGAAATTTGAATTTAGAAGAAGGTTTAGTAAATGGAGCAATGGGAAAACTTGTAAATTTCAGAATAGAGATGGAATAGAATTTTTGATTATAAAATTTGATCAGATTAAAGAGGTTGGGCGTTGTGTTGTATGTTTTTTGCTTGTAAAAGATGTATATGTTCGCAGACAACAGTTTCCTCTGTCTTTAGCATATGCAGCAACTATTCATAAATCTCAAGGTTTAAGTATAGACACTGCTTCTGTAAATATTGGAAGTACAGTGTTCAAAGAGGGAATGGCATACGTTGCATTGTCTCGAGTAAGAAAATTGTCTGATTTGTGTTTGATAGACTTTGATGAGAAAAAGGTTAGTGCTGATGCAAATTGTGTAAGAGAGTAAAATCGTTTAAGAAGACTTTGTACTCCCGATTTAGGTGAATATCCAATATATGAGAAACGTATAGTGTGTCCAAAATGGAAATATGTCAAAGATGCAATTGAGGTTCACAAAAACAAAACAATTGAAGAGAAAGTTGAAGGCATAAAGAAAAAGAAAATGGAAACTGTTGATGACATTGTAGGATACCAGTTGGAAAATAGTTCAGGTATCAACTGTTATGCTAATGTGATTCTGAATGTTGTTTTTTATCTACAAGATCTTCATCATGAAATCATGGGAAATCATGAAAATAGATTCTGTTCTTTACTACATCATGTATTTCAACAGTTGGTAACTGACAGAAGTAAAATGCATACTGCTTCTGGCATTCGGCATCTTTTGGATATATGTACTGGTTCTTTGACATTTACTCTCAATATACAACAAGATGCTCAACAATTTCTAATGCGTATGCTTGGAGTATTGGAACATAAAGGAATACAGATTGAAAACTTATTTGGACTAAGTTACAGATGGGATCATAAATGTGAAGAGTATTCATTTACTTCTACCACTGTAATACAAACAGAACGATTCATATAGTTGACGATACCAGACTGCAAATCAGTACCTTTCAACAAATTGATAAAAACAGCCAATCAGGATATGACATGTTTGCATTGTAGATCAGAGATGTTGTCTACATTACATATAGAAAGATTTGGAAAATATTTAATTTTAATGCTACAACATTGTAGAGCAAATGAAGAAAATTGGAAACAAAAATTAAAAATTTTAATGCAAGTCAAATATCTATTTCAGGAAGAACTTTTACAGCAGTGGCTATTATTTTCCATGATGGCCCTACTACAACATCTGGACACTATACTGTTTATTTATAGTGTAATAAAGGATGGACACATTGCAACGATGCCCACTTGGAATTCAAACCTAGATTGCCTTATGAATTACCAAATTCATATTTGTTATTTTTGAAGCCAAAGTTTTAAGTACATCATTCGGCCTATTGGGATGATGTGAACAGAAAGTAGACAGCACTGCAAACTATTAGTATTTATAATTAGTGTTTGGATTATTATTTTTGCTAATTGATATTACATTTGGAAAATTATGTTTAAAAGCAAATAGTTTATATATTTGTTGTCTATATTGTACCTGATGTAAATGAGAGTCTACATTTTGGCAAATGTATTTGAGATAAATAATAGAGTTAATGTAGATGAAGGAAGTAATTAACAAAGTGTAGATAGAAAAACACATATCTACACATATTGAAAATGATGGTCTACGCGGAGTTTTTTTTTCTACAATCAATTTGATTGTTTTTTTTACGCTGTTCAATGATGATACTACATTGAAATCACTGTGTATGGTGAAGTTAAGTGGAATCTGAGAACAGCAAAAAGGGAAACTGAAAATGTTATGTAATTCTAAATTTATGTTGTGTTCTTAAAGATATATTAGAATTTCTGTAATATATTATCATTAAATAACAGTTTTTCATCCACTTTATAGTAGCTACTGTTGAAGTTTGAAAACAGTTTTAATGCTGGTTAGGAGAATACTACTCTAAAATAGTTCTACTGAGTAATGTATCTAAATTACCTGAAAGGTAAGAATACATACTATAATATGCATAATAACCTGGAAAAATGTTTAAAATTTAATTATATGTTATTTATTTCTAATATAAATAATGTTGATCCTTTACACTATTTGAAAACTATCATCATGTTGCTCATCCAATCAGCCAGGCAGTCCTCCTTTCACATAGACACTACCTATGCACTGATCCATTCTCTCAAGCACAACTCTTGCACTAATAGGATATCCCAGGCATTACCCTGGCATTCTTCCTTTCACTCAGGCACTACCCATGCACTCATGTTTTCTCTTACGAACTACCCATGCACTCATCCAATGATCAAGCCATTACCTTTGCACTCATCCTTTCACGCAGGCACTACTCATGCACTCATCCAATCAGCCAGGCTCTACTCATCCACTCATACAATCACCCAGGCACGACCCATGCACTCATGCAATCACTCTAGCACTATCCTTGGACTCAACCATTCAGTCAGGCCCTACCCATGCACTCATACAGTCTCTCAGGCACAACACATGCACTAATGCAATAACCCAGTCATTACCCTTGCACTTATCTTTTCAGTCAAGTACTATCCATACACTTATCCAATCACCTAGGCAGTACCTCTGCACTCATGCAATCACTCAAGCACTATTCTTGTACTCAACCATTCAGACAGGCATTACCCATGCACTCATCCATTCTCTCAGGAACTACCCATGCACTCATCCAATGACCCAGGCACTTCCTTTTCACTGATCCATTCACTCACGCAGTACTCATGCACTCATCTAAGTACCCAGGCATTATCCTTGCACTCATAAAGTCACTCAGGTACTACACATGCAGTCATCCAATCACCCAGGCAGTACTGCTGCACTCATGCATTCACCCAGGCAATACACATGCACTTATGCAATCACTCAGGCAGTACTCTTGCACTCAACCATTCACTCAGGCACTACCCATGCACTCATCTTTTCTCTTAGGCACTACCCATGCACTCATCCAATGACCCAGGCATTACCCTTGCACTCATTCTTTCATGCAGGCACTACCCATGCACTCATCCAATCACCCAGGCACGACACCTGCATTCATACAATCACCCAGGCACTATCTATGCACTCATGCAATTACTTAGGCAATATTCTTGAACTGAACCATTCACTCAGGCACTACTGATGCACTCATCCATTCTCTCAGGCACAACACATGCACTAATGCAATAACCCAGGCATTACCCTTGCACTTATACTTTCAGCCAAGCACTACCCATGCACTCATCCAATCACCCAGGCAGGACCTCTGCACTCATGCAATCACCCAGGCACTACCAATGCACTCATCCATTCACTCAAGCATTACGCATACGCTCCCGGCAGCAGTGGGTAGGTCCCTGGACATATTGCGTACTACGCAAACTATATGGGGAAGTTCCTCATATCTTGACCTGCCGGGGATTGATGAAGCAGTAGTATATCCCAAATAGGGTCGAACCAGTACTACCAGTTATTAGACAGAGTAAGTCATGGTGGCATAAACCTCTATCATTAGTTCATTATTGTTTTTTCGGTCCACCTTAGTGTAGATAGTTTTTTAACTTTAGGTCCTGACGAATCGCCTCTAGACTTGTAGAATAGGCGAGAAACATGTTGACCAACCACACGGAAGAGTGCCACACCTGAGACATTAACTTAGCATTGCGCCTTTCCTTTTTATTTTAATCAGGGTAGGAGACCCCACAATTAAAATTATTTTTGCTGGTACTCCCAACCCTGTTTTAATTCACATAAACATCACACACCACTCATTCATCTACACTCACTAAGCCCCTCACCCCCACAGCACCAAACGGCTATTTGGAAAAAGATCTCCGCCAAAGTGCCCCTCATTGGGAGCCCGTCAGGCATTGCAGCGCCGGCCAGACGAGGAGCAGCCCGATGATGAAGCATGGCACCCAACTGGGTGTGTGAGGGCATTATATTCCAAAGAAATGGATTCCCATCTCTTTGACTCTGTAGCCTACTGTCTTTTGTATATTGCTACACTCTAGATTATTTAGGAACAGCACAACTCTAATTTTCATATTGCATTTGGGCATTTGTGCTGGACCTCATGTATAAAAGCCCTTTGTCCCTCTATTTGTGAATATTGGCCTTGTTGTAACATGGCTAAATCTTGTTCCAGTATGTCAATAGCAGAGGATACAATGTTGTCCAATGAATAAATTCTGGATGACAAAGTTGTTAACCCATTGTCGACCACAGAGAGAGTTTTCTCTAAGTTAATACGATCAAGTTCACGTATTCGTTCTGCAGCCTCTGCCTGTGAAACCTTCCATGCTTCATTATAAGCAGCATAGATGCCGGCATATATGAAATGTTTTTGACGCGGTTTTCTTGGTCCAAGCAAGAATTCCCTAAGGTTTGCGTCTTCTTTAAGTAAAGATAAGTGTTGTTTCACGTCCTTAAGTGTAGATTTTTGCAGCCAATCGAGGCATAATTTTCCTACACTGTATGTTGTTACTACCCCCGGATGTTGTCTTTGGACGTATCGTGGGTCTGGCCTAAGAATAGTAAACCCCTGTGTTTTATTCAGGAATCTTTCTTGACAGATGTTTGTGTCTGTGGGCCAGATCAACCATTTTCTCCAATCAGGATTTGTTCTGTTGACTTGTAGTATTGTGTCAACTGTAACCGCTGCCTGTGTATTGTTATTACTGGCAGGTGTTGGTACAGAAGGTGTTTTCATGTCTTTGATCTTGGCTAAACCAAGGCAAGACGTTTGCTGCACAGTGTCATTCAAAAACATAATTTGCTCAGGGATGATACAGGCTCTAAACAAAGCTTCTATCCCCTGCACTTGCCAATCTTTAGTACCCCAGACAGATTTTGTGTCTATTGTGTCTTTCCACAAGTCGAAACCATGTCTAGACAGTTGGGCAATAAATGCTGCAGAGTAAATCTGTTTTGTATTAGTTAACATAATTTTCTGTCTTGTTTTTACATTTTTCTAGTAAAATGTTTCTGGATCAGATGTATTGTATCCTGAAAAATATGGAAACGTTTTGGCAAACGTTTTTGAACTACCTTTGGGTGGTGTAGGACACATTTCTAGGTGTTGCAGATTTATGCAAAAAATTATGACCATAGTGGTTATAGCAATACAGCTGTTCATAGTCTGATGAACCCTCTAATATTCATTATTAGAAAATGCAGCAGACCTTTCTAGGTCAAACATCATATCATTTACAGTTTCAAAGTCCCAATCATCAGAATAGGTACTGGATGAAATGAAATCACTTAGTGAAATTTTAAATAAATGTGGAATGTTCAAATGTTCCGTAGGGCCGAAGATATCGAAATCTGTTTTGTCCCACACTATACCATCCTGTATAGGAACGGCTGTGATGTTCACTGCAGACAAGTCTCTTGCTTCACGATGGGATGATTTGTGAGGTTTCAAAAGTAAGTTCACATTTTTACTTTCAATGTCCAAATGGATGTATCTGCCATTTATAAGCACGCTGATAGTCATAACCAAAGCTAGCCAAAGCAGAAAGAAAAATATTCCTGAAATAATCCACAGTTCAATCCATGGTGAAACCAGATAAGTTTTTCTCAAAAAATGAAAAAAGTCTTGTACTTGCTGTTTGAAAGTCTTTGATGCTGGCGTCGTTTCAGGCTCACTCAGATCCTCAGAAAACGTATCAAAGTTAATGAAATAGCCAGAAGCAGTTCTGTCAATTGTTGGAATTGCATCAGGATTTGTCAAAATCGCTGGAACCAGTTGATCACTTGTTACATTGGTGTAGACAGGTGTATTTGGACGAACTGTTACTTGAGTTTCAAGAGGGATGAGTTCCATAGCATTGTTGCTCAGTCCTTCATCTGTTACTGCTGAATTCTCGATGTTTATCAGACTTTCAGTCTGAACATCTTGGATAGTAGCGAGAGGAGTGCGTCTGCTACTAGGTCGGAGTCCACGAGGCCTACTATTTAGTATTGGCCACATACTGTGGTTTGATGAGGTCGATGGACACAAATCTTTTCTCCTTTTTTCCAGCAAGGGGCGGCAGAAGTACTGTTCTTGTTCCGTGTACGGCTAGGACAGGTACTGGGTGTCTATAAGAAGGTCCAAATTCCTTCTTGTCCGCAATCTTCTCTCTGACTAGATCCCCAACTTTTGGAATCCAGACAGGCCTTGCTGGGACTGCCGGTTTTTCCCCAGTGGTGGTTGGCTGCAGCAACACGTTGCTTTGTTTCGATCTTAGTTCATTTAGATCCTGTAAAACAGCCAAACGATCTTTGATATCAAAGGGTTTATTTTCCAGCACTGTGCCTTTACATTCGAGATCAGGAACCCACATTCTTGTCCCAAATAGGACCTCATATGGAGTGACCCCCTAGAGAACTTCTTGGCAAATTATTTAATGAGCGTTGGACCCCATAAAGATGTTTGACCCACCCATCACCCGAACCTAATACCCTAGCTGTTATAGACTGCTTTATGTCCCGTTTTTTCCTTTCCACAACAGAATTTCCCTCAGGGTGAAACGGAGAGGAGTACTGCAATGCAACGCCCAGACTGGCCATGGTTTCTTTGTAAGCTCGAGAGCTAAACGCAGGGCCCTGGTCAGAATGTAGCGTGCCTATTGCGTATGTGCCGATAAAGACTCGCAAATCTTTTATAACAGTTCGAGCGTCAGCCGAGCGCTGAGGCCATATCCATAGGAACCTTGACTTAGTATTTGTGGGATTGCATTTGTCCAAAAGGACGCCTGCGCGTAGATAGTCTAATGCTATCTAACAATGGTGTCTGTACTGGGCAGGCTACTTCGTAGCACGGTGTCTAGTGGCGTTCTGCATCACGCTGTACCTTACAGTCTATGCAGTCATTGATGAAGATGTGAATCTGTGTATTCATTCCAGGCCACCAGTACATCTCTTTTAATGTCAATATTGTTTTAGAGATCCCTTGATGTAACAGACCCTCCCCCAGATGTGCTTCATAAATCAAAGCTGCTCTACATTCCATGTTTGGAATTACCCTATCCCCCACTCCAGGGATTCGAGCAAAAGGAATGTTGTTCGCATCAATTACATAAGAGTACTTGAGTGGAAACTTTTTTGGTAACGCTGCACCACTGCCTTTGCTCGTAGCATTGACAGCCAACATTATCTCACTGTCTATTCTCGTTTTTGAACGAGTGATCGCAGCTACGGCGGCCGTCTGAACAGCCCCCTTTGCGGCTTCGTCAGCCAATGAATTCCCTGCAACGTGAACGCCATCACGTTGATGACTCAGCGTGTGTATCACATGAGCCTTTGGTAGTTCGTTTTTAACTGAACTACTTGTTCCCAAAGCGTTTTATGCTTTATTGTGCCACCTTTTGCATCTTTGAACCCATTTTCAAGCCAATTTTGTATATATTCATTATACGACTGAACACAGTAGAAAGAATCGCACACTATGAGTGTGGGGAATTTGCGATCTGTACTTTCAAGTGCCAGTTTGAATGCTTGTAGTTCAGCTCGCTGAGCTGTACAATCTCCTAGAGATTGAGTTTTAGTGACCATTGGTCTGAAGTTACCATTGCGCATGCGACCTTTAACGATTGCCCACTCTGCACTGTAAGCTTGCTTACTCCCTGTAGCGGTTTGTGCGGATCTGTCAGTGTAAATTATGAATTCATACTGATCGAGAGGCAGAATTTCAGTAGGCAGAGGACATTCATGTTCATATTGCAGGAACGCGTGTGTTTTTAAATCAGGATCAAAAACATATTCAACATCTGTTGCAGCAAGAGAATTAACCCATTGTATCCATCTAGGATGTAATGCTTTAGCATTTGGAATGCTCGCTTTTGTGACCGCCTCTAAAGCCGGTACTGGGGTCACGACAATAATGCGTTTCCCTTGGGCTAGAGCTCTTTCTTTTGCTACAGCGGTTTGAACTGCTGTTAGTATTTTTTCTGTTGAAGTGAAGCGCATTTCTGCTTGTGTATACAAATGTGATTTGTAAGCTATTGGTACTTTTTCACCCTCATTAAATGTTAAGTAGGTGAATCCGCATTGACCCGAAATTATTCGGATCACTAAGTTGCGTTGACTTGCGCGTGTTTGTAAGTGATTTGTTGCTAACATGTTAGCTTGGAGTGAACGCAAGATTTCTGTGTGTTCCTGTGTCCAATTTTTGATTGAAAAATCAGGTTTGATTCATGCGTAGAGAGGTTTAACCCTTTCTGCGTAATTTAGAATGTAAGTTCTTCCAAAATTTAGGAAACCCAGGATGGATTGTAAATTTTTCAGCGTTTTTGGAGGTTGGAGCAGCGCACACCTTTCTAAAAAGTTGGCTGCCAATCTCTTGCTTTCACTTGAAAGCTCATATCCTAGAAAAAGGACATTGGATTTTTTAAAGTTGAACTTATAGCCCTCAGAGGCGAAGCCCAATATAATGGTACTCACCCTGTTCAAGTGCCTATCCAGGTCATCGTCTGTCAGATAGATGTCATCGACATATGACAATGCCTCATTATCATAAATTTGTAGTAACTCTGTTACCCTCGCTGAGAATAACCCCGGGCTGTTCTTGAACCCTTGTGGGAGTCGACAAAATTGACGCTGTGTCCCCATTATTGAGAAAGCTGTTAAGTACCTGCTTTCAGGTGCTATGTTTTGACAAAAGAAACCATTTGAAATGTCCAATGTGGTTTTATATTTTTTACGCACAATGTTATTCATTAATGCTGTACTATGTGCATTTTGCACTGCAAATGTTTTAGAACAAGTGTTCAAGTGTCTGTAATCCAAAACTAGACGATATGTATTGTCTGGTTAGGAGACAGGAAACAAAGGATTGTTCATTGAAGAGGTGCATGTTTCAATCACCCCTTGGTATTCAAGCTGATCTAAGATCTCCCTGACCTGTTTTTTAGCTTCTTGCTTTATTGGGTACTGCCTTTGTGCAGTAGGTTCATTTTTTAGATGTATTTTATGGTGAGGTGAGTCCTCATCCCATCCTACATGATTTTTGTATAATGCTGGGGCCTGGGCAACTGCCCATTTCCTGGCATAAGTATATTTTAGATGAATTGGAATATGGTTGGAGAAGGCAGGCATAATGATGTCCTCACCATGTGGGCACTCCCTGACAATTTGTGGTGGCCAGTCTTTTTCTGCTAGAAGTATATCATAACCCCTTGAAAGTTTTTCCCAAAAGAGTGTTTTCACCTTTCTTGGTATGTCTCCCTCCATTCGGAGTGTTATTTCATATAACTTTTGTGGAGTACTAACCCTGCTGTCTACAGTCTCAACTGTGATGTACTCATTCAAGTCCACTATCTCCAGAAGTTCCTTCAGGTTCTGGCGAGCTATTGTGACTTCTGCCGCACTGTCCAACATTGTCTGAGCCCATTCTCCGTTCTTGAGTTGTGTTCTCAGTATCCTCGGCATGTCTGATCTTCAGACCTGCTACCTTCTTTTTTGAGAATTGAGGTTTTGATTTATTTTTCGGAACGTGTTTGTCGTCTTTCGATTTCAGGCGTTCTTCTCTATGTTTTGACCGTCCTCTTCTTTCCGATGTCTGTGACGATATCTGAAAGGTACGAGAGGAATGTGTATCAGTATCTTGATACCTGGCAGGTTTTTTTTAATTATCCCTATTCCTGAGGTTATACCTCCTTTCAGAGGGCTCCTTCCTACCTCAGGATTGAGAACGTTTCTCGTTTGAATTTTGTTTATTAGTTTCCCACTTCTTTTTAGAAGATGTAGGAGTTTGTTTAATAGAGTCCTTCTCAGGACTTTCAGATAGTTTTTGCTTCAATGGTCTTCCACCCAAACAATCTCTGCCTAATTCTGCATAAGATTGGTCTATTATTCTGGGTAGTTCTGTTTGATGTTCTGTAACATCGAATTCCCTTAATCGTTGGCGGATCGCCACTGCTGCTGCCTCCCCTTTAATATTAGATAAAATTATTGTTGAGACCTGGTCGAAGTTTTTCAGTAATTTCATACCTAAATTCAGAGCAGGCTCTGCCCCGTATTCGTTTTGAATTTGTTTCAGGACATCTTACTGTGATTGACGGAACACCATGTGTTTTAGTATAGATGGCAGCAAAGACTGAGCCCCAAGTGGTGCAGTCTTCCAGTTGTGGTGTGATCCCCATTGGTAAACAGATTGTTAGGATTCTGTGTTTCTCATAAGGTCTAGTATTTGGAAATACTGCTTCGATTTGAGTAATTTTTTGAGCTATCCAGAATGGAATTTGCTCACGTTTTGTGGGCATTTTACCCATGACTGCGTATAGAGTCTGTGGTGTAATTTTTTGTGTATTCCCCTGATGAGGGGTTTGAATTGGAATGGTCATTGGTGGTTGGACTGTGAAAGTCCGCATGACATATTGGACTAATTGTCTGTAAATTTTTATTAACTCTGTAAGTTGAGTAAGTAATTCCTCATCTGACATTATATCGAAGTCAGGATGAGGAGTGTAGCCGGCTGGAATCGGCCATGTTGCTCCTGGTCTACCTAGTGGACCGAGCCTGGTAATGTTTTTGTCATGTTTTAGGGCACCTTTAACCCCTTCCGTGCTCATGACGAGCTCAGCTCGTCATGCTGCGCGGTAGCGCTGTGCGCATGACGAGCTGAGCTCGTCACGACCACACCCGCGATCGGAATGTCCCGCATACGAGCGGAATTCCGATCGCGGTCAAGGGGTTAAACCAGAGCTGATGCTCCTGGTATGTTAGTGGAATTTCAATATCCTCGAAAGGAATATATTCCTCTGGTGGTTCATCTTCTTTGTAGAAGTGAAACAGTTTTGTTACTGAATTTGATTCAGGGAATACTATCCATGAATAGAATACCTCTGTCTGAAAAGATTCGTGTGCCTCTATCACGAAAACTGCTCTACCGCCTCTTGGTGGTAGGCCGTGTTTTATAAGTTTTAGAGTGATGGCTCTTCTTAAGTTTGGATGGTTGTCTATAACACCCTCCTCGGTTTCATTTAAACCTGTAATGTTAAAAGCTGGTACGACTGGGTCAGCCGCAGCTACACCGTTCCCCGTGTTATCGTCCCCGTGTATGGACATTTGTTTTTTTTTAAATGTAGAACAAGTTTCAAGGAAACAAAAGATAAGGTGCACAATATTTTGGAACACTGTATCCTTCAACGTTGAACAAACCAAACAACTAATATATAGGGTTTTTTGACCTATTTAGCTTTGGCGGATATTTAACCCTACCCACTCCAGACGTCTTATGGAGTATGTGAGTAGGGGTCTCTGAAAGAAAAGCACGACTGAGTTACTCAGTATCTAGCGTTAAATTACTGCCTTACCAAACGTTTGGGCGCCATGTAGTGTAGTTCCTATTTCCCTAATAGGCTCTGCGCATTGGAATGATATACCCTATAGGCTTGACATAGGACTTAGGTCGGTATGTCCCTATCGAGTATATTAAACTTAATTACTTGTGCCAGCTAGCTCAGAGGCCACTAGAAACTCCTTGAGAACAAGAAGGGAGTAGTTTCTGGCAACGCATAAACATGACCACTTTGTTTCCCTTTAGAATCGGAACACGTCTCAGAATCGTGGAAACAATAGATAACAGTTTCACTCAGTCAATCGTGCATGCTTAGTTTCTACAGAGTTACACAGAAAGGAAAGACGGGCGTTTAAATAAAATGGTTTTATTGAACAGTCTTGTTTCTCGTGTAAGAGATATGTGCTGTTATGATCACAAGACAGTATGCAAGATAAATAATGTACAGCGTAAGCAGTAGAAATAAATAATACTGCGCTGGCATTATCTTTTAGCATATATTCACGTACATAAATAACATGAGCTAAAAATGCGAGTACTCATACGATGCGTCTCTAAGCTAGTTCTACCCCAATGTACCTAACCTAGTCTAGGTGTAGGGAAAGGTAAGAAGTAGGTGGAGTATTCTCTAGTATGGTATACTAAGTGTATGTTAAGTCTAGTATGCCAAGAGTCCCTCTAGGTTCTAGTCAGCTCCATACCTTGAGAATGAGAGAGGTGGGAATCTCTTGCTGGATCTGGAACTCTAACACCCCGCGAAGGGAGTCAGAACACTGGAAGCTGGATTCTTCTGCGTGCAGGAATGACAGCGTCTTCTCAGTGCGTCAGGCCGGGATACGGCTCCTCTGAAGTCGAGGTCTCCTCTAACTTGCTTGGGCAAGGGAAGGTATATTTATACCTGATAGGTGCCTTGGAATGTTAGCATTGACGTGAAGTCGGACAGAGGAAGACGTCAGGAATAAACCCTTAAGGTATAACGGTTCATACATAATAGATGAGTTCTTGGAGAAATCAATAGTCCTGTGCTAGGGGAACTCCCGAGAGCTTAAGGGTCTGGTTTCTAAGAACTCATTGTGACGTTAGGGTGGACGGATGTCGGTGACCATGCCTGTATTTGGAGTGCACGGCTAATGCCTAAATAAGGACTGGGATTCTATGCCTATATAAGGGCAATGCGAATTGTGCCTATATAAGGACATGTTTCAGGAAAACCTATATACGGACACCTAAAGCGGAATACAACACTTACACTCAGCCACTACTCATGCACATATCAAATCACCAAAGCACTACTGTTTCACTCATTCATTCACTCACGTATTATGCATGCGCTCATCCTTTCACTGAGACACTACTTATGCACAATTCTTACATTCATCACACACACATTTATGCAAGCCATCAAAGTGAGCTTTATTCGAAAACACATTATGTATCATAAAAGCTGCATAAAACAACATCTCTGATTTAAAAATATTTCATTAAAATAGAAGAACAGGTCGCTAAAATAGAGAAGTAAAAAACACAAAGAATAAAAACAGACATAGTCCTCCCCAGCAGACGGTAGAATACCTACAGCTGTTTCCTAGGTCTTAACACAGCCAATAGGTATTGTGACAACACAGCACATATGTACAGACTCAGTAGCATTTGCAGATAGGTAAAAGCTGGGCGACATTGTATAAATCCAAGTTGTTTTAACAACGGCTTAATAAGACATTTTCTGAGCTCTGAATAAAACAAACAAAAAAACAGAATATCTATGGTATTTTGCTTGGAAACATTGTCACATGGGCATGGCAAAAGATCAGAAGTCCAATTATTAGTGCTTGGAAAAGTCGTTAGATGATAAAAAATATCCAACCTAAACCTAGTCAGGATGAATCTGTCCCGATGGTTAATAACGTTAGCTAGGAAAGGTTGCATATCATAACTTGTCCAAATTAGCTGGTTTATCCGCACAGAGGGTTTCATGATCTCAGAAGATAGCCTCAAATCCTTTAGTAAGGAGAAGCATTTTAGTTTTAAGGCTTTTCTTTGGATACTGATATTAAGCTCCGGTCAAAAAATTCAGGGTGACCTATGTCGGCCAAAAAGTCACGCACGTATCTGAGCCAAGAGATTTTCAATGCTAACAAAGATTTTAGACAGTCCTTATTATAGAGCGATTAAGCATAGTATGTTCCGAGGACCAGATCTTGTGCCAGAGCAAAACTGGCTGGACCTTAATCAAATCGGTCAGGTGTGCAAATCCCAGTTCGGAGTGACACACATATGTAGAACTACTTTTGGGAGGGGAAGAAGATTCCTTAGAAAAGCATTTTCTACACACTAAAATAGTTCGACATTCGCATAACCCCAAAGCCTAGACCCGTATGTGGCGGTTGGTCTACATTTGGCATTGTAGACGTGCAGCATTTCCCCCAGATGCTTTATACTCAGTTTCCTGGCACAGTCTAACAGAGCTGTGGTACTCTTAACAAACTGGAGTCTCCTTGATTTAATTGCAATAGACAAGCTCCTGTCTTTACTAAATAAAATACCTAGATAGGAAAATGTGGGTGTAAAAAGTATCTTTGCGCCCTCTATAAAAATGTCTCTATAGTGTGAGGACCTGTTCCCAAGCTTCATAATAAAAGTTTTCCTAATGTTTATTTTTAAACCCAGACCCTGCATGAACTGGACGAATTCGTTTAATACTCGCTGTAAGCCTAATGGAGTACGGGCCATTAGTACTGCGTCATCGGCATATAGCAATGCCGGGACTGGGAGCTGTGCTATTTGGGCTAGATACGTACACTTAGTTGCAAGGGTGTCACCAAGACTATTAAGATAAAGATTGAACAAGAATGGGGCTAACACACAGCCTTGCCGTATGCCTCGTTCTATCGGAAATGATTTACTACATTCACCTTGCAGACCATAAAGCACTCTGCCCCGACCCCGTGCATACAAATCTCTAAGGAAATTAACAATAGAGTGATCTACTCCCATGCTAACCATCACCAACCATAGTTTTTCATGAACCACGAAATCAAATGCCGAGGTTAAACATACAAATGCTAAAAACAAACTCCCTTCTTTAATAAGCACGTATTTTCCAATGAGTAAGTTTAAATTGATAGCCTGTTCAGTAGTCCCCAGGCCAGTGCGGAATCCATACTGCAAGCAGGAGATAAAACTGTTGGACTCTGCCCAGTCCTGCAATCTGCCTAATAGAATATGTCCTTTAATTAACGAGACCAGCAGAGAAATCGGTCTATACTGTGCTGGGCTGTTGCAATTGCCTTCCTTAAATATGGGGACTATCAGAGACTCGGACCAGGTCTGTAAAAAACCTTTGCAGCAACATGCCCTAAAAAGTAGAGTTAATAGGGGGCCCAAAGGTCGATGTTAGATTTGAATAAATCAATAGGGATCCCATCCGGGCCCGGTGCTTTACCACCTCTACTCACTTTTAAAGCCATAACTACCTCATCAAAGGAAAAATCATTTTAGGTCTGCTCAGGTACAGGGGAAGAAGAATGAGAAACAATACACATAGAGATGGAACTAGTGGGGGGGGGGTAGAAGTAACCTCCTGTTTAAAATACAAAGTAGTGAAATGATTAAGCCATTCAGATTCTGTAATGGCAATCTCCATTCGGGGACTATCAACTGAGTTAAAAAAGGAGAATTAATAATACGCGAGAAAGATATATTGTCGTTTGACAAGCTGGCCTTGAGTAGCTGCTTCCAAGTCTCCTCCTTCAAGGTCTTTTTGCGATGTTTAATCGCAATTCTATAGGCAAGCCTGCACTCCTGCACTTCCTGGGTGGACCTAGGTTGTTTACCTAGTGCTAGCTTTATGTTTCTCAAAGCCTTCGAGCAGGTAGTATCGAACCAGCCAGGTTTCCCAGGTCCGGTTTTATTCCTATTCGCAGTAAGACCTTCAATAATACATTTTTTTATTTGCTTGAAGGCTATAATAATTTTGTCAGCATATGCATTCTCGTCTGAACAGGTATCGAAAGCCGTCTTCTGTTTGGAAAGTAATTGTTCTAGAAAGGTGCTAGGGTTAACCAAAGACCACCTTAAGGCATACCCATTATGCCGTGAGATCACAATGTTCGCCATAGTAGGCAGACATGGAGTATCCCTCCGTTGGGAAAGCAGATTGATGTTCAAAACAACACTCTGTGGAAAGTGGTCACTGATTGCAGAATCATGGATAAAAAAATCTAGAATCAGCTCGGAATAACGTAAAGGAAACAACACAAAATCAATAACGCTGTACAAGCCTCTACCGTTAAAGGTACACTTTACTTCAATTGGTGGGTTAGTCAACTCATTACAGAAGGAAAAGTTATACTTAAAAAGTAGATCATTTAACAGGTCCTCATATTCAGTATGTAAAAAATGAGTAATATCACCATTATCAATCGCAGATAGCGCACAAACCTTATTAGATGGCTGGGGACAAGTACGAAAATTTAAATCGCCACCCCACAGAACAATAGGATCTCTACACCCAGTAGGAAAAGCTGATTCCAAGTCAGTGTCTAATTGGCGAAGGGCAATAAGAATTTCCCGCAAGGGCGCATTATTATAAAAGTTTACTATGACCAGGGTAGCCTGTTGATTAATTTGAATTGAAATAATATGATAATACACTCTGGATACAAACACAACCATATTTTGTAGGGGCATCTATTGGATACATAGATACATAGGCCCCCTTTAGGTCTCCCAGAGGTCGAGGCAATTGCTGGGTTATGAAATGTTTTAAAGCCGTTAAGGTGCATTGGGTCCACAACTTATGTTTCCTGTAAACAAAAAACATGAAACCTGGACATGAACTCAAACCACTTGGACATAGTACATTTAGACCGTAACCCAGCTACATTCCAAAACAGCACAGAAATTGCACAGTCAGTGCCAGCAACCTGGGGAAGTAATGACTGGTTGACATTTAAAGCCTTCTTAACATTAGTATGAGGGGAAGGACAATCACCATCAGTACTTATGCCCAGGCAAACGTCCAGTTTATGCTCAGGTAAATTAGATCTCCCATGCTGAGTGCCCTTGCTTATGGACGGAGAATCAGTCAATCAATCCACTCCATTAAGGGTAGTCAGACACTCAAACCTATTGTGAGTTGCAAAAGAGGGTTAGGGGGCAATAAACTGGGTCTGGTTATATCGAGCTGGCTGTTGGAAGTGGGTAGTAAAAGATGGTAAAGGGGCAGTAGACCAAGCCCGATTGAACCGAGCTGGCTGTTGCAAAGTCTAATTAATGGCCATCGGCCAATAGAAAAAGCCAAGAGGTAAGATGGCAATTTGGTTAGTGGCACAGAACGGGGAGCTATCTCTCTCCAAAATAATTTCCACTAGCCTTGGGGATGTAAAAGAAAGCACTACGCAATCAAAGTCCATTGTTTTATTCCCTGGCCCAACCCATTTAACCCATCTGATCATCTTAAGATCTGAAAATAGTACTTCACCTATGCCCACCTTGGCGTTTAGCCAGTTTAAGGACTTGTTCCTTAACGAGTCCCAAGATTCAGATACAGAGGTGGGAGCGGGAGAACAATGGCTAAAATTACCACATAAGGGATAGCTGCCAGCGGAAGTTCCAAGCGATCAAATTTAGAAATAGGAATGGCCACGTTGTTGGCATCCTTAGATATTAATGGGATGGGGTTAGTGTCAGATGTTGTATTAGGCAGGTTCCTAGGAGCAGTGTAGGCATGATGAGCCAAGGTGGAGGAATTATATCTTTGGCTGTTCAGGGTTGTACTAGATGGCAGTGTACTTGGGGGAAATGCAACTAAGGTACTAGCTACATCAGAGGGAGGTAAGGAGGTTTTAAGTTGTTCTGGAAGCTGGATGTTAGGCCATTTTATGGGCTGAAAGGCACTTGCGTTCTCACCGTCTAAAAAAGCCTGAGCGGATGGCACAGTGCCCCTCCCTAACTGGTCCAGACTAATTTTAACATTTTCCTCAATGGCGCTCAAACGTTCAGTAAGAGAACCAAAAGAAAGCCTAATCGAGCCCGAAAGGGCCTGTATTGACGTTGCCAAGGAGGAAAAATTCTCTTGTGAGACAGATGGAGGGTTAGCTAAGGGTTTTGCAGGCTTATTGCAAGGCTTTTTAGTGGCCGTTCGATTATGACGAACAGTTTGCCTTTGGCCCCCTCCCCCCACCTCGGCCGACTGTGGGGGTCTGAGTTAAAACATTAGACGGTGCTTTAGAACGTTTCCTTGGGGGTTGAGACACCAGAAGACACAGGGGAGAAGTGGGAGGAGAGGAAGTACCTGCACTCTCCTCTAATTCTATCTCTCCTGTCTGTATATGGTCTGTCCGCCCACCATGTATAACAGATGCTTTGGGATCTAGCTTATGTGTAGCCTGCCCTAAATTCTCCGGGGTACAGATGGTTATAGTTTCCTCCACATTCATGATATGTTTTTCGATCACCCCATAGCCCCCGTGATGTAATTTAAGATGGAAGACAAAGATCGTGCTGCGTTAGGAGATTTGCCCACCACCCCTCCTGGTTGTTTCCTCTTCACCATAATCAATTACGCCCATACATGCTTACACTATCATGAAAATTTAAAACAGTAAAGACATAAAAATGAGACTCCCCCTTAGTGTTTACAATAGTCACGCTTCCCTGCAAACAAAGTCGATCGGTGTCAAAGACTACACACAATTCTAGCTAGCCCAGGGAAAACAAAGTCACCGACCTCCACAGGTGATTGTACACGTATGCCCAAAGTTCAAGTGTTCCAAAAAAAAACCCGCAAGCGTCGGGCCAAGGGGGGTGGCCCTGCCTTGCCTCTTCGTGGCGCAGGACGGGCCCACCCTTGGCCCGGGTTTTGCCCGTGCGCAGCCCACGCGTCCCGTGCTGCGGGTGTGCTGAGTGCATTTATAGCGCCATGATGCTGTCAGCCAGGTGAGCACGATGCAGGAACTGCCTCCTGGGGCCCTGGTGTTGTGGTAAATGTAATTTCTGCCCAGCAAGGATTTGGAAAACAAACCTGCTCTGCGGGTGTGCTGAGCGCGTTTATAGCGCAATGGTGCTGTCAGCCAGGTGAGCACGATGCAGGAACCGCCTCATGGGGCCCTGGTGTTGTGCTAAATGTAGTTTCTGCCCAGCAAGGACACGGAAAACAAACCGATCACTTTCACTACATACAATTTTTCTATTTTTAACCAGTATAGGTGGTTCCATGAGATCCTTTTTTTTTTTTAAAGAATTTTAAAACATTTTTGTATTTTCTAACAATTTTTTTTTTTTTTTATATTTTTGACTTTTTAGAAGAAAAAAAAACTTGCAGACTCCAACATCAATGTTTCTAAAAGTCAAAGAAACACAAGACTTTGAAATCCCCCCAAAAATTAACACTTGTGTGTTTTTAGTAGATTAATTATTGCATCGATGGATTGATCTCCAACACAGAGGATAGTTTGGCATATTTTTCAGTTTATAGTAGCATCTGCTAGTTCAGGGTAAATTTGGGGCTGAGATGTGGTGAGAAGTGCTGCAGTCGATGTTGATGGCTGATTAGCGCCAGCCTGGGCAGCTTGCTCCCTCTTTTCACGAGCCATGACTTCTCTTGCCAGTCGAGTAGGGTGGATCGTTTCCAGGTGCTTCTTTATGGATGAAGTTCCACAAGAATATTTTTTGTCTGACCCCCTACACAGAACTTTGTGGCAGAGAGAGCAAGTAACTTTAGGTGGATTAACTTTCTTCTCACCTTCTGGAATGGTGAAAAATGCCCAAACTATACTTTCTTTTCTCTTCTTAATGGGCTCCTCAACTTCTTCTGGATCCTCCAGCTGTTCTTCCTCTGGATGAGAAGATGCCATTTCAAAGATCCGGAAAGTCAAAACACCCAAAAAATAATACGTTGTAAGAGCCTACAAAAAAGATGTCCTGAGAGGCAGACACACCCAAAACAAGAAGAAAGCAGCAGGTGTTGGATCCTCCTTCTAACAGTATGAAACCCTTTTTAACCAATCAAAAGCTTTCTTTCAATGTCATGTGGAGTCGCGTAGGGGTCGTGCACCCATTGTGTATGCGTTGCGCACCTGTAAAATGTAGTGAATTTAATATAAAAGTATAAATTGCTATTAGGATATTGTGTTTGAAACTATCTTAATGGAAAGTCTTTAAGGAAAACAGATATTTAAACTTGCAACATTGGTGCTTCATACTTTTTAAAATTACGCCGGAGTCGCGACCCCTACGCGATCCCGGAAATACGTGACAGCAGGGTTCGCGACCGGTGCGCGATGGTGCCATGTACACAAAAATGTGTTTTAAAGATCTTAAAAATATTTAAAACTACACTAATACTAATTTATTGTATTCAATAATAAAACTCTTTGTTTAAAAAATATATTATTTCAGTGCAAGTACGTATTTTAGGCTTACATTCGTGTAACGGATTCGCGAACCCAACGCGTAGATCCACGGCTGGTGCGCGATACCATCGCGCCCAGAGAAATCTGTTAAAAACATTTTAAAACAAATTTATAACTTCTTTATTACTATTTTTATGTACTCTGTAATAAACCTCTTCGTGAAACAAATATATTAATTTGTTATAAATATGCATTTTAGAGTGATATTCGTATAACGGATCCGCGCACCCACCACGTAGGTTCGCGTATGGTGCGTGACCCTTTATTGTAAATTAAAAAAATATATATATATGTATATATATATGAAGAAGATACTTATGATAATAAAAGAACAAAACATCTTTCATACTATTAATAGCAAGCATACAAAATTTAATTTAGCAAAAAATAGTAAAAAGAAATATGCTAAAAAATTATATATAAATTTTCTTTTCGAATTCAAAATTCTGTTATATAATATCACACTGTACAAAATTTGAAACAATAAAACAATGTTACAATTTTGTCAAATTTAAAATTTGTCAAATAAATAACACTATAAATCTGTAATCAGCTATGTTATATACATTTTAAAAAAAGTGATTATAATTATTTTAAAAGTTATAAAAATACATAGAAAATCATAGAAAATAAAAGAAAAAAATAGTTACAAACATCTTTTCATAAATCAAATGGTTTAAAAAACCTTGGAAATTCACTGAAAAAAACAGAGGTTTCAGGGCCGTTAAAGTTAGGGATTAATATTTAAAAACCTTAGAAATTCACTGAAAAAAACACAGGTTTTAGGGACGTTATAGTTAGGCTGACATTTCACTCGTACAAAACCAGAGAAATTCAGCCGTTATAGTTAGCTGAGCTAACTATAACTCATGCCCCCGCAATGCACTGCAGATGACGTTACATATTACATCACTCGTTGACATCACTGATGTCATCACTGATGACATCTCAAATGACATCACTGATGACACTGATGCCGAGACGTGGGTCCCGTGCTCTCCATGCTACTGGAGTCAAGCTAGCCTGGCTGATGAGGGGTGAAACCCCGAAACCGGTCCTAGGATGCTTGTTTCCAGTCCAAGGAGAACCTGGCTTGGCAGTTCGGGCTGGACTGTTCCCCTGGGGAACAGGGTCAAGACTAAATTGCATATGGCTGGGTCTAAACTGGAATGGCATGGGGAGCAAAAAAATGATGAATTTAGGCCCAGATCTCTGTACTGGGGTGAATGTATGACATTGTTCAGCATTCTGTCCATTAATTGTACTTTTTGCATTTGTCACCCCGAGTGGGATGGGTATGCCCAGATGTAGGTCCCGTGCTCTCCATGCCACTGGAGTCAAGCTAGCATGGCTGATGAGGGGTGAAACCCCGAAATCAGTCCTAGCATGCTTGTTTCCAGTCCAGGGAGGACTTGGCTTGGCAGTTCGGGCTGGAATGTTCCCATGGGGAACAGGGTCGCGACTGGATTTGGTCCCAGATCTCTGTACTGGGGTGAATGTATGACATTGTTCAGCATTCTGTCCATCAATTGTTCTTTTTGCATTTGTCACCCCGAGTGTGATGGGTATGCCCAGAGGTGTTGAGACAGAATATCGAGTTGGGAATGTCGACTATCGTGATTCAGAAATATCGACAGCAAGACTATCGTGGTCAAGAATATCGAATTTAAGGTAAGAAATATTGTTTTAAAAAATATAGAAGTCATTAATATTGTTTGCAAAAATATAGTTGTTTAAAACATCGATTTTTTAATTAGTGTTAGGTATTTTAGTTTATATTTTAAATGTATGTGATGTATGTTTTTTTGTATAAGTATTGTTTATGTTTTTTAATATATGTGTTACATTTTTAGTAGTTATCAATTTAATTTTAATTAAATGTTGTGTTTTTTAGTTCTGTAGCGGGTTGTGGGTTTATAGGGGAATAGGGTGAGAAGTAATTTAATTATAATAAATTATTTATTGGTTGTTAATTAATATTAATTAATTGATAATTAATTATGGTAATTGTGAGGGAAAAAATGAGGTGCGGGTTGTGGGGTTTATAGGGGTAAAGGGTGTAATGAAGATGGCCTGGAAGTACAGCATGTATTTGCTGCATTTCCAGGCTGTTTTAATTTACTCAGTGCCCTTGAAGTCAAAACTGTGATCGGAGTGCCTTGGGGTCAGAGGTCACTGAGTGTGCTGGCAGGGTCAAAGATGTTGCTAAAAACGAAGTCTTCATTTTGTGTATTCACAGTAATTTAAGTACATTATTGCTATATCTGGGTATTATATGTGGGTATTAAACTGGTACTTATGAAGGGAAATATGCCAGGACAGTGTTAACAAGTGTAAAAATGGCAAGATAATTCACCAATGCTATCACAAAATATTCAGCATTATTTAGCATGATTCGCCTTTGCTTTCTGCAAAATGTTGTTAACCCTGCTGCATAGTTTGGCCTTCTCCTGCCACATAATTCCAGTGGCCCTGTTAATAGTGCTGTGAGGTCCCAGCCTGTGGCAGAAAGCACTGTAAATATGTAAGTCCATATTTTAAAATAGTATTTCACATAGTCTAAGCTAGGCTGCTGCAAATTGATGCAGTGTTTGAGATAAATCAAGTTTTTACAAAATATAGTTGTTAGTAATAAGTAATCAGACTGTATCTAATGCAGACATTTTTATGTCTCCATTATTCCAGAACTCAGCTGATAACACCCCAACATTACACCTCAAACAGAATAAATATTTGCCACCATGAAGCTTTAAGCAGAGCTACTGGAATTATTCAGCAGGAGAGGACCTCATTATGCGGCCGGGTTGAATAAATTATGCAGCAAGAAAAGATAAATTGTGCGGCACAATGCAGCACATTTTGTGGTTAGCATTACTTCATTATTTTGACATTTTAACTCATGGTTATGCTGTTAGGGGCAATATTTCACCTCATTAGTACCAGTTTAACACCCAAATACAGAAATAAGCAGCTACAAGATTATCAGTCAATCTTTGCAAAGGCCTTCCACTGCTCCTGAACACTATGTCACGTTTTAAATTACTTTTGTTCCATTTGAGCTGGAATAAAAACAAATTGGGCTAAATTCTGCAGATTATGCAGCAGATGATGGATTATGTAGCAAATGCAGTAAACTCATTATGTGGAAAACGCTGCTGCTGCAGAAACTCATAATTCTGGTGACCCTTGCTTTAAGTGACTCAACCAATTAAGGCTAGTAAGAAGGCTGGTTTCTTCTTCAACTTTCTGCACTACCACCACACCCTTCACTTTCAGGCAGAGGCACCTCAAAGTCAGCATTAACTGTTCAGGGACAGTTTTTACTGTGATAGTTAAGTCCATGGGGAGGCAGGTAGAAGGCCAGCAGGGTTACATTCAGATGCAGAGCCCTAATCCTCTCGACCCTGGGGCCTCAGAGTAATGGTCCAGGAGAAAGAGGAAAGGAGCAAGATTCATGGATGTTGTTAAATCGATGGCCCAGAATAGGGAGCACTGTATGGGGAATAATGTTTAAGTGTACAAATGGCCAGAGACAGCTTCTTCAGAGCGATACCCCAAAGAAGGGGACAATATAAGTGGCCTTTTCTTTTTTTTTTTTAAAGGGCCATTCATCAGTGCAGCAGGTACTGCTGCCAGGTGTGTAAGTGGACACTGTTGGTTATCATTAATGAAGCAGATGCAGCAGGGCTGGGGCCCAGGGGTTTGAGGGGCCCACTGCTTCACAATTATGACTGTCTACCTTTAAAAAAGGTGCATGGGGGAGTATGTTCCTTTCTAGCATTACGACCGAGGTCACCCTTGCAGAAAAAAGGGATACAACATGGGAGCTCTTTTTTCGAATGGGACAGAGAGCCTGTTTCAAGATTGGAGTGTTGGTCAGGCATGGTGGGGAAGAGGGGAAAGATGCAGAGGAGATAGCCTGCTACTCAGGACTGCAGTGATCATTAGTACAGTAGGTGTAGTTGCATTGGGGTCCAAGGGTGTGAGGGGCTCACAAACAAACCCAATTCTGGGGAGCAGTATTTTTGGGACAATACATGTTTTTGTTTGATGCATTTGCTGTTTTATAAGTCTCATATATACTGTGGTTTATGAACTATAGAAAAAGTACTCCTGAAATCATCTCATAAGCCCCGCCTCCTGCACGCAGCCATGTCCGTCCTGCTCTCCCAATCCTTGCCATTAAATTTTGGAGGGGGGCCCAACCTCAAAACATTTTGCTTAGGGGGGGCTCAGAGCAAAAAAGTTTGAAGACCTCTGGGGTAAAGGGTGGGAAGTAATTTATGTTTAATTAATTAATAATTGGTTGATCATTAATGTTAATTAATGAATTGATATTTAATTAGGGTCGTTGTTTATATTTTTTGTGTGTGGGTTTTACTTTTTATGGGGTAAAGGGTGGGGAGTAAATTAATTTTACTTATTTATAATTAGTTTTTATATACTATTAGTTTTTTAATTGAAAATAAGTTTTAGTTGTGTAATTAATTTTTTTTCAGTTTAATTTTACCAGTGGATTGTGGGGATTATAGGGGAAAAATGTGGGAAGTTTATTAATTTTTATGAGTTTTAATTTGTTTTTTAATTAATAATATTTCTTTAATTGGTCATTAATTATGTTAATTATGTAAGTACATTTGCTTTAATAAAATGTAGATGTGGGTTGTGAATTGTGTGGTGTTATAGGGTAGGAAATAAAAAAGTAAATTTATGTAATATTGTTTTTGATTCTAAATAATTTCTAATTAAAAATATTTGTTTGAAAATTATTTTTAAATGTATTTAATATAATATTTGTAGGTATTTGTCATATGCGTTTAATGTTATAAAATTTTTTTTTAAATGTAATATTAAATATATTTGTATTTTAATTTTTATATATTTATATATTTTTTATTTCTTTTGTTTTTTAAATATTTGTGTTAATATTTTGTTTGTTTTTACTTTTGAACTGACTGGAGTGAGAATATTAATTGTTACCCCTTTGCAATCCAACATTTTCCCTACTGATTAAAGTGGGAATAGTAAATTTTATCTTGTCAATATCCAACAATTTCACTACTGTTGCACTCACTGGAGTGGGAATAGTAAGTTTTACCCCTCCGCTATCCAACACTTTCCCTACTGTTGCACTCATTGGAGTGGGAATAGTAAATTTTATCCTGCCACTATCCAACACTTCCCCTACTGTTGCACTCACTGGAGTGGGAATAGTAAGTTTTACCCCTCCGCTATACAACACTTTCCATCCTCTTGCACTCATTGGAGTGGGAATAGTAATTTTAACCCCTCCGCAATCCAACACTTTCCCTACTGTTGCACAAACTGGAGTGGGAATAGTAAATTTTACCCCTCCGCTATCCAACACTTTCCCTACTGTTGCACTCATTGGAGTGGGAATAGTAATTTTTACCCCTATGCAATCCAACACTTTCCCTACTGTTGCACTCACTGGAGTGGGAATAGTAAGTTTTACCCCTCCGCTATCCAACACTTTCCCTACTGTTTCACTCATTGGAGTGGGAATAGTAAGTTTTACCCCTCCGCTATCCAACACTTTCCCTACTGTTTCACTCATTGGAGTGGGAATAGTAATTTTTACCCCTACGCAATCCAACACTTTCCCTACTATTGCACTCCTTGGAGTGGGAATAGTAATTTTTACCCCTCTGATATTCAACACTTTCCCTACTGTTACTCTCACTGGAGTGGGAATAGTAAGTTTTACCTCTCCGCTATCCAACACTTTCCCTACTGTTGCACTCACTGGAGTGGGAGTAGTACGTTTTACTCCTCCACTGTCCAACACTTTCCCTACTGTTGCACTGACATGAGTGGTAAATTTAAGTTTAAAGATTTTTAAATAGTTTAATGTTTTAATTTATAATAGAATGGGGTTTTTTAATAGATTTTATATTATTGGTATATATATATATATATTATCTACTGGCGGTCGCCAGTAGATAGTTATAGTTACAACCTATTATCCATAGGAAATCCGCGACATTCTATTTGAAATAACTCTCTTGCCGGTTGACGTATCTTCGCAAAATTTTCAATCTTTGTGGCCCGCTCCGGTCCGCTCCTACCCTGAAAGTCTCGGGGGATTCGTCAAGCGGGGGCCGAGAAAAAGGGGGGTCCCAAAACGCGTTTTCCCCATGCATTTTTCCATAGGAAACTTTAGACACGGCTACAGCCCGAACTGCTGAACGGAATTACACCAAATTTGGCAAAGAGGTAGTTCTTGGTTCAGAAAGAACCCTTTTGTTAAATGGTGTAAATCCGTTCAGTAGTTGCTGAGAAAATGAAAAGTAAAAAAGATAGTGATATCTAGGGCCGCGGATCCTCCCGAGCACGAGCTTTATGTTAATTGGCTGTCAACACTCCAAACCAGGAAGTGTTGGCAGCCATTTTGTCCCTCGGTAGAACCGAGGGACAGAAACAAGTGCGCAAAGCGCACAAAGGGGGCAGGGTAGAAACACCCTGACCCCTAGGTCTGCTCAGGGGGTCCCACAAGGACCCCTGGGCAAAATTTTTTTTTTTTTTTTTTTTTAATCGGCAGGATGCGCTCAGGGAGCGCGAACCCTGCCGAAAAAAAAGCGAGCGCGGTCTCCCGCGCTTCGATGTAGTGGCCCCGGGTGGGCCAAGTCCCGGGGGCATGCTGGGGGGGTTAGTTTTATGTGTGGGGGCCTCTAAGGGCCCCCAAGCCCGGGGACCACCACCCCCGGGGCCTTATGTATAATGGTGCGGGAGGGCTCTGAGCCCTCCCGCAGCCCCGAGGACCACCACCTCCCCGGGGCTTCTTTTTCTTAAATTAAAAACCTGTGTGGGGGGCTCCAGCCCCCACACGGCCCGAGACCACCACCTCCCGGGGCACTAAGAAAAATTAAAATGGGGGTCCGTTTTGGACCCCCAAGCCCCGAGGACCACCACCTCCCCGGGGCTTTCAAAATGTAGGGAGGGGGGCCGCGCGGCCCCCTCCTGGAGCCCTTGATGGCCCTGGGGACCGCCACCCCCAGGGCCGGCTCCTGCAGTGTCCCGGGGTGCCTACCCCGGGACACTGCTGTTGCAATGACAGGACGGGAGCCTCGCGGCTCCCGTCCTGTCATTGCAAACTGCTTTGGATATTGGAAGAGAGAGCAGGAAACCTGCTCTCTCTTCCAATATCCAAAGCCGATAGCTTTCCACATGGGGAGCAGCATGTTAGCTGCTCCCCATGTGTCAGCAATGCCGGCTCCCGTAGGACACGGGAGCCGGGCGGGACTGTGGGGGTTTGGGGACCCCCACAGTCCCCAACGAGAGTCCAGGCCCCGGGGGATGGGGTCCCCGGGGCCATAAGTGGCCCGGGAGGGGGGCCACGCAGCCCCCCTCCCCAAAGTAAAAATTTTTTTTTAAAAAGTGCAAGGCCGGCCCCGGGGGATGGGGTCCCCGGGGCCAATACAGGCCCAGGGAAGGGGGGCCACGCGGCCCCCTTCCCGTTTTTTTATTTTTATTTTTATTTAAAAAAAGGGGTAAGGCCCTGGGGGATGGGGTCCCCAGGGCCTAAAAATAGGAAAAAGGAAGGGGGCCACACAGCCCCCTTCAGGGAAAAAAAACAAAAAAACGATCGGGCCCGTAGGCCCCGCCCCTTCCTTCACCACTCTGCAAACGCGCCCCTGGCGCGTTTGCAGAGAGGGCAATTCCCCTTGAATACTGGGGGTCCCTGGGGGCCAACTTGCCCACCAGGAACCTCCAGTATGCGCCAGGGGCTGCCTTGCAGAGAGGTGTACAGAGGCCACGCCCCTTTTTACACCTCTCTGCAACGCAGCTCTTTGGCGCTTTTGGAGGTATATGGTGGGCTAGATGCACCCCAGGGACCCTCAGGATTCAAGGGAGTTAATCCCCCGACTTAAAACGCGCCACGGGGCGCGTTTGCACAGTGGTGAAGGGAGGGGCGGGGCTTCAGGTGACATGTGTGCAAACAGGCCCCGTGGCGCGTTTTAAGATGGGGAATTAAATCCTCTTCAATCCTGAGGGTCCCTGGGGCCAACTAGCCCAACAGGTACGTCCAGAAAGCGCCACAGAGCTGCGTTGCAGAGAGGTGTAAAAGGGGTGTGGCCTCTGTACATGTCTCTGCAACGCAGCCCCTGGCGCATACTGGAGGTTCCTGGTGGGCTAGTTGGCCCGTAGGGACCCTCATGATTCAAGGGGACTTAATCCCCCAACTTAAAACGCGCCACGGGCGCGTTTGCACAGATGTCACCTCAGGCCCCGCCCCTCCCTTCACCATTGTGCAAATATTCCTCTAAAATCAGCCGAAATACGAATTCTGATTTACTCACCTGTTATCAGGAGAGACCTCAGTGCTGCATCTTTCAGCCCAGTACTGGTCCTGAAAAGTAATTTTAACCGTACTTACCGGTAACTTGAATTTCCTTCATAGGCTAACATTGACTGGTTTCACTTGGAAATTCTTCTAAGTGTGGAGTTTTGGAACTTTAAAATATTCCTCTAAAATCAGCCGAAATACGAATTCCGATTTACTCACCTGTTATCAGGAGAGACCTCAGTGCTGCATCTTTCAGCCCAGTACTGATCCTCAAAAGTAATTTTAACCGTACTTACCAGTAACTTGAATTTCCTTCCATAGGATATCATTGCCTGCTTTTTGCTGAAAAAGTTTCTAAGTGTTGATTTTTGAAACATACAAATATTCCTCTAAAATCAGCCAAAATCCGAATTCTGATTTACTCACCTGTTATCAGGAGAGACCTCAGTGCTGCATCTTTCAGCCCAGTACTGATCCTCAAAAGTAATTTTAACCGTACTTACCAGTAATTTGAATTTCCTTCCATAGGATATCATTGCCTGCTTTTTGCTGAAAAAGTTTCTAAGTGTTGATTTTTGAAACATACAAATATTCCTCTAAAATCAGCCGAAATCCGAATTCTGATTTACTCACCTGTTATCAGGAGAGACCTCAGTGCTGCATCTTTCAGACCAGTACTGGTCCTGAAAAGTAATTTTAACCGTACTTACCAGTAACTTGAATTTCCTTCATAGGCTAACATTGACTGGTTTCACTTGGAAATTCTTCTAAGTGTGGAGTTTTGGAACTTTAAAATATTCCTCTAAAATCAGCCGAAATACGAATTCCGATTTACTCACCTGTTATCAGGAGAGACCTCAGTGCTGCATCTTTCAGCCCAGTACTGATCCTCAAAAGTAATTTTAACCGTACTTACCGGTAACTTGAATTTCCTTCATAGGCTAACATTGACTGGTTTCACTTGGAAATTCTTCTAAGTGTGGAGTTTTGGAACTTTAAAATATTCCTCTAAAATCAGCCGAAATACGAATTCCGATTTACTCACCTGTTATCAGGAGAGACCTCAGTGCTGCATCTTTCAGCCCAGTACTGATCCTCAAAAGTAATTTTAACCGTACTTACCAGTAACTTGAATTTCCTTCCATAGGATATCATTGCCTGCTTTTTGCTGAAAAAGTTTCTAAGTGTTGATTTTTGAAACATACAAATATTCCTCTAAAATCAGCCGAAATCCGAATTCTGATTTACTCACCTGTTATCAGGAGAGACCTCAGTGCTGCATCTTTCAGCCCAGTACTGATCCTCAAAAGTAATTTTAACCGTACTTACCGGTAACTTGAATTTCCTTCATAGGCTAACATTGACTGGTTTCACTTGGAAATTCTTCTAAGTGTGGAGTTTTGGAACTTTAAAATATTCCTCTAAAATCAGCCGAAATACGAATTCCGATTTACTCACCTGTTATCAGGAGAGACCTCAGTGCTGCATCTTTCAGCCCAGTACTGATCCTCAAAAGTAATTTTAACCGTACTTACCGGTAACTTGAATTTCCTTCATAGGCTAACATTGACTGGTTTCATTTGGAAATTCTTCTAAGTGTGGAGTTTTGGAACTTTAAAATATTCCTCTAAAATCAGCCGAAATACGAATTCCGATTTACTCACCTGTTATCAGGAGAGACCTCAGTGCTGCATCTTTCAGCCCAGTACTGATCCTCAAAAGTAATTTTAACCGTACTTACCAGTAACTTGAATTTCCTTCCATAGGATATCATTGCCTGCTTTTTGCTGAAAAAGTTTCTAAGTGTTGATTTTTGAAACATACAAATATTCCTCTAAAATCAGCCGAAATCCGAATTCTGATTTACTCACCTGTTATCAGGAGAGACCTCAGTGATGCATCTTTCAGCCCAGTACTGGTCCTTAAAAGTAATTTTAACCGTACTTACCAGTAACTTGAATTTCCTTCCATAGGCTAACATTGACTGGTTTCACTTGGAAATTCTTCTAAGTGTGGAGTTTTGGAACTTTAAAATATTCCTCTAAAATCAGCAGAAATCCGAATTCTGATTTACTCACCTGTTATCAGGAGAGACCTCAGTGCTGCATCTTTCAGCCCAGTACTGGTCCTGAAAAGTAATTTTAACCGTACTTACCAGTAACTTGAATTTCCTTCCATAGGATATCATTGTCTGGTTTTCAGCAGAAAAGTTTCAAAGTGTTGATTTTCACAAACTACAAATATTCCTAAAAAATCGCCTGTATGACTTAAACGCATTCTTTCAACTGTTTACAGGAGATGCACCAGTGCTGGATCCAGGATCCAACACTGAGTAAGAAAAAGTAACGATAACAGTTTTTAACTTCTAAGTGAATTTCCTTCCATAGGATAACATTGGTGATTCTATGAGAAAAAGTTTCTAAGTGTGAACTTTTAAAGTACAATAATATTCCTTAAAAATCACGACTGTAACCAAAACGCTTTTACTCAACTGTTTACAGGAGATGTCCCAGGACTGAATCTAGGATCCAGTAATGTGGTTAGAAAAGTAATCCATAAAGTAACTAATTGCATTTAACTAGAAATTCACATTGAGCTGAATGTTGCATTGTGTTTGAAAATGTGTTGCCCATTGCAACAACTGTAACTACTGTACTTAAAAGTCTATTGCCTATGTGCAAAGTAATTAAACTAAAGTAATTCATTCTGATAAAGTATTTTTTGTAATGTAATGTATAATGTAATTACAATGTAATTTAAAAAATAAAATGTAAAAAAATTGTTTCTAAAAAATTTGGAAATCAGTATGAAAGAAATTTATATAACAATTAATACATTTAAAAATTGTCATTTACAAAACCTTTGAAATTCACTGAAAAAACTGTAGGTTTCAGACATGTTATAGTTACAAATTAGCATTTAAAAAACCTTTGAAATTCACTGAAAAAACCATAGGTTTCAGGGACGTTATAGTTACAAATTAGCATTTAAAAAACCTTTGAAATTCACTGAAAAAACCATAGGTTTTAGGGACAGTTATAGTTAGTTGGACATTGCACTCGTACAAAACCCGTGAAATTCCCCGTTATAGTTAGTCCAGCTAACTATAACTCGCGCCCGCAATGCACTGCTGATGACGTCACATATTACATCACTCATGACATGGTCAGTGACATCACTGATGACATCACTGATGACATCTCAAATGACATCACTGATGACATCATCCACGTGATAATCAGATGCACCTCCTCACACCCTAATATAACCTTTGATACACCCACTCTAAATTACAGACTGCCATTCGCAAAACCATAGACACTCCAACACCAATAACTACATACCCACTCACTGATTCTTAGGTCTACGCACACATCCACTCACTCACCCGTACAGTCACTCATACTTACGGTCACTCAGTACAGGACTATCATATGCACTCATACTCCTATATAGACACTCAAACACCGCCACTCATCCATAGAGGTACTCACACACCTAGTCAGTCATGCAAATAATTAAACACACTACCATTTACTCACCTATACAGTTATACACACACCAGCTCACTTACTCATACAAATAGTAGCACAATCTTACGCTCTTATACAATCACTGATACAAGCACACACTCATCCATACAGCCACTATCACAATCACTCACTCTCAGCTTATAGCTATTTATATACTCCAACACACATATATACTGCCTTTCACATATGTAGTTACTCACACATGTACCACTGGGACATACATTCACTCACTAACACACTCTTACACACACTTACCCACCCATACAGTCTATCACAGTTGCACTCTTGAAACCATCCACCCAGTGAATCACCCACTCACACATCTATGCACAGAGTTGCACACACCCCTCCCACACAAACACTCAGGCACCCATACAGATACTCAGACAAGCATTCAATAACTCATATAGACACTCATGTAGCTATTCACAAACACATGCAGCCACTTACACAGCAACAGACAGACGGATACAGACATTCACCCAGTTTAGTCACTAACCCATGCATTCAGTAAGATTTGTTAAATCACTCACTTATAGAGTCAGTCACGCACCTACTAAATCATCCATACAGACACTTACACACCCACTCATTCTTCAATACGTCTTTTCCTATATATATTAAAAATATTTAAACTTTACAGAAACACACAGTCACTGGATGATGTCATCAGTGATGTCATCAGTGATGTCATTTGAGATGTCATCAGTGATGTCATCAGTGATGTCACTGACCATGTCATGAGTGATGTAATATGTGACGTCATCAGCAGTGCATTGCGGGGGCGCGAGTTATAGTTAGCTGGACTAACTATAACGGGGGAATTTCACGGGTTTTGTACGAGTGCAATGTCCAACTAACTATAACTGTCCCTAAAACCTATGGTTTTTTCAGTGAATTTCAAAGGTTTTTTAAATGCTAATTTGTAACTATAACGTCCCTGAAACCTATGGTTTTTTCAGTGAATATATATATGTATATTTTTATATAATTTTAAAATGATAAAATAAATTAAAATTAATAGTTTAATTGTTTTAAAGTAAATATGTATATATATATATATTGATTATGTATATGTATTAAAAAAAATTATTACGTTTATTTGTTATATTTGTTAAAATGTATATTAAATCCACTTTATTTTTTAAAATTAATGTTATTTTTTAATATATTTAATATTTATTATTTTCTATTTTATATATATAAAAATCGATATTTTGTAGAACTATTTTTAACATCGATTTTTTTCTGATATTTTTGTACTTACCTCTTTAAGTATAGAGAGTCAATATTTTTGCGTTCTATATTTTTTCATCAATATTTTTTACTTCTATATTTTTTACATCGATGTTCTGTCAGTGAACCATCGGTCCTAGGATGCTTGTTTCCAGTCCAGGGAGGACTAGGCTAGCAGGGTCAATACTGATTTGCATATGGCTGGGTCTAAACTGGAATGGCATGGGGAGCAAAAAAACAATTGATTTAGGCCCATATCTCTGAACTGGGGTGAATGTATGACATTGTTCAGCATTCTGTCCATCAATTGTTCTTTTTGCATTCGTCACCCGAGTGGGACAGGTTTGCCCAGACGTGGGTTCCGTGCTCTCCATGACACTGGAGTCAAGCTACCCTGGGTGATGAGGGGTGAAACCCTGAAACCGGTCCTAGGATGCTTGTTTCCATTCGGAGGACCTGGCTTGGCAGTTTGGGCTGGGCTGTTCCGATAGGGAACAGGATCAAGACTGATTTGCATATAGCTGGGTCTAAACTGGAATGGCATGGGGAGCAAAAAAACAATTGATTTAGGCCCAGATCTCTGTACGGGGGTGAATGTATGACATTGTTCAGCATTATGTCCATCAATTGTTCTGTTTGCATTTGTCTCCCCGAGTGGGACAGGTATGCCCAAACATGGGTCCTGTGCTCTCCATGCCACTGGAGTCAAGCTAGCCTGGCTGATGAGGGGTGAAACCCCGAAACGGGTCCTAGGATGCTTGTTTCCAGTCCAAGTAGGACCTGGCTTGGCAGGTCGGGCTGGACTGTTCCCATGGGGAACAGGGTCAAGACTGATTTGCTTATGGCTGGGTCCAAACTGGAATGGCATGGGGAGCAAAGAAAATGATGGATTTAGGCTCAGATCTCTGTACTGGGGTGAATGTATGACATTGTTCAGCATTCTGTCCATCAATTGTTCTTTTTGCATTTCCATTTTCCAGGAGCAATTCCAGATATGCCATGCAGATTTTTACTTATGGGGTATTTTGAGACACTTAATAAGAGATATAAATAAAAATATATTCTCAGTGGAGTTGCAGAGGTATTGGTATGAGTACATCAGAACGCCTAATGGTAATATAAAACAAAGTGAGAACAGGAAGATTACGGACTCAAAGCTTTTAAGAATCAACTGGTTTTCTGTGTTCATATAGACCTGAGGTTATCCTGTTGTTAGCGTCTATGCTCAAAATGGTGCTCCTACGAACACTTTGACAAATGTCAGATGCAGAGATCATTATTTTGAGTAGGCTGATAAGTCTGTTATAATCAGGAGTAGTATGAGTGGGGAAAAGATGAAGGTAATAGGGAAAATGTGTGGATTTTGTAAGTGGTAAAACTGCTCTTGAACAATATTTTCAATTACTAACGTAAAACCTCAGAACAGGGTGTTGACATTGCCTCAGCAAATGGGCAAAAAGGAGTGTAATGGATTTTTTCTCTGGTGTTTCTGCTGGGGGACTCAGAAGGAAGCAGAGAATGTGAAAGTAATAAAATGATACAACTTTGTATCCACCGTATTGAAGGGTGAGAATGACAGGTCAGAAATATTGATTACTGTTTCAAACAGTTTTTCACTCACATGCTAGAAATTCCCTGCCTTAAATTCCCTTAATCCAAGCATTCAATCCATCATTTTGCTGTTTTTGCATCAAATTTCCTAGAGGCAGGCTGGTCTGTTGCGATATTAGGAAACATTTGGCATGTTTTATTGAATGTTGGTGGCATAGTGCATCACATGTCAGGCGATCATGGTGCATTTCCAAGATTAGTTTGTTGAGTAATCTCATGATTTACCTACAGGCCAACCTGCACCAACATCATAGTCAATATATTTCGCCATCTGAATGGATTGGAGAACGATCCAAAGCTTCATATAGTGTCCCTTCTTGGCTTGGATTTTCATAGACAATTATTCTCCCCCACCCTCCCTTTTTGTGCTCTAGCAGTGTAGTTTTACTTGAATTTACATGACTTTGCAGTGTAGCCTTTTGATTTATGATACTTTCTTCAGACACATCTATCAATAGGCCAAATTATTTTATAGTTATTATTTCACATGTGAACTATATTTTGGACGCCAAATCAAAGGCAATGTATTTTCCAACTCTTTGATAATTAACCACTTCTGTTAATACTGCAATAGAACCAAAACCTTAAAATAAAAGCATAATGGCATAAATGCACTTAGCGTCAAAAATGCCACATGAGCAATATCAGCCGTTATTAGTTTAAAGCGCTTTCGGTGAAATTAGTTGGTCAGCACCAAACCAGGAGCATGGACATCACCAGACTGGTGAATATGAAATAAAAGAAGATAAAGACAACAAAGTAGGCCTTCTTGTTTTAAACATCTAGTATTTGGAACAGCATGCCCATAAACATCTGAACCACTCCTACCCTTCTGCAATTCAGAAGGAAGCTAAATACCCTTCTTTTCAATGAACACCATCTCCCTACTAATAGTTTGTAAATGATGATAATTTGTACCCTGGGCTACACCTGCTGTTCACCACTTTCCTGCTCTCCAGCAAGGTTTGCACTATTTAAATTCAGCTACATACACACATACAAAGCTCAAACAAATAAGTGGCAAATAGAAAGAAGAAACAACAACATCCCAAGTATTAAAAGTCCTACTGTTTGATTCAAGGTTCTCTGGAACCATTTACACTCGGAATATATAAACATGTACATGCTATTTCACAGTTTAGACAACTAAGGGGCCGATTCCGATGTCGGACGGACTCAGGTCCGTCCGACATCGTCCAGGAGCCGTAACCGACCGACCTGCTGTCGTCGGTTACGGCCCTGCAAGTACGATGTGACTCAACCCTGTTCGGTCGCACTCGTATACTGCACAATGGGAGCATGCATTCCGAGCGGAATGCATGCTTGCATTGTGAAAAGCAGGGGTGCAGTTCATCCCTGCACCCTGTGGCCGGCACCCCAAGGTGCCTGCCACCGGGTGCAGGGATCAACAGAGGGGCACCATAGGTGCCGCCATTCGGCGGCCTCGCACCCATGGGGGTCCTACTGGGGCCCCCAAAGACAGTTACCGACTGCCTTTTCGTGCCGGAAAGACCGGCACGAAAAGGCAGTGAGCTCTGCCATCGTACTCCTTGGTCATGAAGAGGCGGCCGGGGAGTACTGAAGGATTTCCGGACGGCGGATGGGCTCTCCGAGCCCGTCGTAAGCCATCCGGTAATCCGAGTCGGATTCCTTTCCGACCGAGCCCATCGGAATGGCTCGGTCGGAAAGGAATCCGGCCGGCACGTTCCGATTCGGTCGGAATGGCTCCGACCATCGTTCGGTGCCCTTCCGGCCGAAATCGGAATCGGCCCCCAAATGTCTTGAATCTCATGGTATGATCTAAGAAACCACATTGTACAGATTGTATGAAGGTGAAAAGTGGAATATCTCACCATTGCACGACGTCTCGATCTCCCAGGATCTCTTTGATCTCTTCTCTACATTTCTCCTGGTGTTCTGGGTATTTTCCCATGCAGTATAAGATCCACGAGATCCCACTGGCTGTTGTGTCGTGACCAGCAAACATGAAAGTGTCCACTTCAGCCCGAATGTCTGCATCTGATAATGGATCTCCATTTTCATCCTAGTAAGAAAGGTGGCAACCAATGCCATACACATGATCACGGTAGGTTTAATATTGATGTAATCATATTTTTGAGATCATCAGAAACAGGCCAAAGAAAAGGTTTTGAATCTTGCAGTAACTTAAATGAATGTATGCTCTTAGTTAGACAACAACATGTGTTTCCGCAACCAGTAATAACAAATGCTTTATAAATGAATCAATGATATCAAAAGAATAGATGCAAAGTGTACTATCTAAAAACATTTGATTTTTATAAAATAGATTCAAATTTAAATAGGGTACATATTGTGATGGGTTTTGGAGAGACCTTTGGTAACTTTCCTAGGTTCCAAAATGTTCTCTAATTAGGAAAATAAAATTGTTTCAAATTGCGGCAATCACCCTATCATGAAGGTATTTTCACTTTAAGAATCAATTAACACTTAAAGTATGGAAAGCATTTTGCGGACACTGTTTTTTTTGAGTGAGTGAGGTACGTACTATAAACCAGCTATGGCCATTCTATTTCGGGCCTCCATCGTTGAGAGCTAAGGAATCAAGTGATCGGTCTACAATTGTGTTTATAAGAGTTTATTCCTTACATCCATAAGTGAATGCATTTATCACCAACAAATATACATATTTTGGAAAAAAAATGCATTTGTTTCAGATGATATCACTATTCAACAATACACAAAATCAGAAAAGAAAAACACCAAATCATCTAAGTCTTTTGACTAATCCATCAATCAGCCAAGTCTTTTGAGAAATCCACAAGTTTATTCACAACAAAAAAGTGTAATGGATTTCACATAATTAATATCATCACACTCATGCCTATGTTTTACTACTGAAGAGCCAAGAAAAACACTTCTCTAACTCATTGAAATAGTTCACTGCAACAGAATCAAAACACTAAACTATCTTTCCATTCACAAACCTTTTCTCAAGCCCAATCCGCAATGAAAATAAAGTATATCTACATTCAAAATCTAGCTATGTCAGTTTTTCAGTGCAAAATACTACCAGCTACTAAGTTCAGTTCATCTCAAAACTGCTACTAATTTTGATATTGTGAAAAATCAACAAATAGTCATTAGACACTGACATTCAGTAGAAATGTGCAATCAATTGATGCTAAAACCAACTATCAGTTGACACAATAAACAATATGGGCAAAGTTACTTTGCCTACAGCCTAACTAAACGATGTTGAAAGAATGTATGTGAGAAGTGTGTGTTGTTTACAAAAAGAATGAATAAACTGACAAGGATTATTGGACTCTACTGTGGTACAAGTTAACTGTTGCCATGGGCACATTTTATACATTATTATGTTTAGCCAATTATATTGTACCAATCAGGAAACACACAGGAGACAAATATGAATTTCTTTCTAATAATTTGGTATTTGGCACATTAAACAACTGGCCACTGTCAATAGATACAAATTGATATAAACTCTTTCCTCAAAACAAACTGACACAGAATAAAACACTGGCATTTAATTATATGTCTGATTTTTACATATTCCTGATTTGGGGTAGATTTTTTACCCACATTAGTGGGTAATGGGCCTTGGTGGTAGCCAGCGAATTTACTAAAGGGTTGTTCGAGCAAACTTGTACTCTGCATTCTACTAATGTAGGAGTTTCAAGGCTGATGTCACAGTTTCATGCACTAAACAAAATATTTCTGGTTCGATTTCAAGTGCTTGTTTGCAAAATTTTGGTAAGTGATTTTCTAATCACTTTCTAGTAAATCACTACAGGTTCATTACTTTTGATTTGGAGCAGTACAGGAAAAAAAAATTTTCGGCACCGATCAGAGTTACAAAAACAAATTGAGTACCATTACTTTAATTCATGACAGAAAAAAGAGTAACGCATTGCTATCCTCATGAGTCGGTCTACGGGGAGAGGAGAGAGAAAGCATCAAAACAGCATAATTCGTATCATGCCTTAACATGAAAGACGCGGATTCAAGCACTCTACCCTGGATTCCAGTAGACCTTACCCGAGCACACAGAAGAATATCTAAAAAGTCCAGATGTCTCTTTTGCTGTATCTTCTCTAGCTCCTTCTCATTCTTCAGGGATTCTTTTCTTAGTGTGATCACTTTATCTGGGCAGGGACAAATCAGAAGATTCATTTTGAAGAATGATATTCCCAATTTGCAAACTATTCTTAGGAATTCCAAATAATGACATTGATAAAAAATAAATTTGATTGAACAAAGTACTGTTATCTCTACAGTTTGCTTCCTACATTTGCTTTAATCGATACTGTAATGTGGCACAACAGGAAGTACGAACAGACAGACAGGATTACAGATGTAAAAGGCTGTAGGGTGCCTCACCCAATGTCCATAATAATGACCCAGCACTTTGCTTACGAGGATAACACTGGGTTTAGTGTATACGTTACATGTTAGTCTCCCGCCAAGCATATATCCTTCTAATTCACTTATGGATTTTACCAAAAAAAACAATGTTTCTGCAAAAAGTAATAGAAATGGGAACGTCTTCATGGGGTAATTCACAAAGCCATAGATTTAGACACGCAAAGTATGCAATGCTTAAATTTATTCTATGTATGTTTTTAGTTTAAAACTCGTAAGCTTTGCATGAACATATCTGCAGCACACGTGAAAAGTACACATTTTAGAGCATTCATGTGCTTTGCACGGTAATCAAGTCACAAAACTGACTTTAACCCATTTGCTCTGTGTGTGTATAAAGTAAATAATGCATACAGTATGTATGCCTACAATTACAAAAATTGTGAAGTTATTGTTTTAACCTGTACAAGATTTAGCTGTAAATATATTTTCAAACACATGCCACCCTTTCTTATATGCACTCTTTAACTTTTAGATCGACTGATGCATATCCACCGACGTGCATCACAATTTACGACAAATGTATTTTTGTGTTGTGAGACAAATTATATTAGAGAAGTGATTCTCTAGTGGTTTGTAAATGCTAACAGGGTAATAAGTTGCGGTTTATAAAGAATTTGGAATTGCAATTTCTCTGGATTTGCAGTTTCTCTGGCCGCTCCTTGGACGATTCCCTGGTTACGCATAGAAACATACTTATATATGCATAATGCCTACATAGATTGCATACATAACATGTATGCCACATGGTCGTGCTTACATTAAGGATATGTCCACTTTAGTGAACTAAATATGCTGCATGCATGCATACATGCCTTTCCTAGGATAGGAGAGCCAAGCATCCACTGTCCTGGCCAATGCACAACTCAGGATCAGGTAGGTGTTCAATGAAAACAGAAAATTAAAAACTAGGGGAACACGTATAGCAGGGGAAATTCTTCACATCCCTATTCTGACTATACTGTATATCTATAGCTGTGTGTGTGACGTGAATGAAAAGATTTGTGAATAATGGTGTGGCTGGGAGGGTTTTCTTGTGTTGCCGATAACTGAAGAGTACATGTGAAGCATAACATCCATGCAGTCACTTCAGTGGCTATTTTGTGATGCCTACTCTTGGCTTGTAGCCATAATTGTGTCAAAACCTTTGCCAAGCTTAATTTAATTTGTTAATTAAGTGCGTGATTACCCAGTGGGTGTCCCGGTGTTCAGCCAAAAGGCCTTACTGCATGCCAACAAAAAAGATAAGGAAAACTAAGTTCAGTAAAAAGATAGGTTTTCAGTTCTCTACGAAATTTCAGCAAATCAGGTTCAAGGCGAAGGTTTAAAGGCAATTTATTTTAGGTATGAGCAGTGACCATAGTGAAAGACTTAGCCCCCTAGGTGGGCTCTGCAGAACGTTGGTATTATGATCAGTCCAGTAGACAGTGCTTAATTTGAGGCGGTGGTTTCCGGTGCTCAGCACCGGCACTTAATTATCAACACTGGTGCTTTTCATGAGCACCAGTTAAGGACACATTAATTTACAGGGAGATTAAGTGATATGCCCAGGATCAAAGGATGTTGAGCCGACGCCGAGACTCAAACCTGGTTCCCCAACTCCAAAGTCTGCAGCTCTGGCTACAACCTCTCCCAGCTTTCATGGTTAGCAGTTGGTTCTGTTTTAGGCAGCGCTAACAGAAGAAATGGGCTGGTGCAAGCCGCCTCCTGACGAGAGTCCCAGCACTTTTTTTTTCTCACAAATTAACCACTGCCAGTAGATGACGGGCAAAGCAGCCTAAAAGGGCAATATCTTTTAATCATGCCAGAGATGTATGGGCCTTGAGTTGCTGGATAAAGAGCTTTATTGGCTATACAAAGAGCTTTAAACTGGCATCTCATCTTAATAGGTACCCAGTTAAGCTTCATGAGAAGGGGGAAACACTATAACATTTTCTCTTACGAAAGATCAGTCTGGGTGCTGCATTCTGTATGAGTTGTAACCTCCTAATGAGGTACTAAGAGAGCCCAATATATAGGGCATTACAGTAATCCAGTCTACTTAGCACCAAGGTTTGCACCGGCATCTGCCTACAACATTGAGGAATAAACTGAGTAACCTTCTTGAGTTGTCTCATAAGCAAGAAGCATGTAGACACCAACTTATTGATGTGCAACTTGAATGAGAGTCTACTATCAAATAACACTCCAAGAGTCCAAGCCCAGATGGTGGGTAACAGGCATTCTCCCAAAGAATGAGGCCACCACATATGGGACCAAATGGAAGGCTTTCTAAAGAGCAAGACTTCTGTGTCATCAGAGTTAAGGCTGAGAGAGTTGTCATTCATCCAGCTAGCCACCAAAGCCTACTATTTATAATATTGTCAATTTTTGCCCTTTTGCCTTCCTTAATTCACGTTCAATTTATTTTAGTTGAGACCTGTTCAACTCCCCTGTCCTCTGACTTCTGGGCACATGAATGCACTCATTTTCGTTTTTTCGAGCACAACACTGCATATGTTATCAAGCTAGTTACTGTAAGCAGCAGCGGCCCGTCAATAAGGGCAGAGGGTGGGGCACCCGCCGCCTTTCTCCCAACATGAAGAGTGTCTGTCAAGCTGAGAAAATGTCAGCCTCACAGACACTCTGCTTTTCAGGTCAGGTAGATGTGCTATACATGCGTTAAATGCGCAGGTGCCTGGCTGCATGAGGCGATCTTTGCCGGCTGAAGATGTCACACTCCAGTCGGCATGACCTTCTCAGCCTGGCAACGTGCCTCAAGGACGTCCCCCTCATGACGAGCGGGAATGTCACTGACAGCCTCGGAACTGGGCGCTTCAGATTTAAGCTCTGAAGTGCCTAGTGCCAAGAGTCTATCAGTGACACCTTGTCACAGAGTGGGGTGGGGTCAGCAGTCTCACTGACCTGATCCCACTCTGTGTCATGTGAGGGACTGCTGCCTCCTCTCACTGGCAGTCAATGAGAGGAGGCAGCAGTCCCAACCCTTCTGGAACGACTGTGTCTTCTCTCCCTGAGACGCTGCAGCAGGTAAGCTTTGTTTTTTAAGGTTTGTTATGTACACGCGTGTGTGTATGTACGAAAACATGTGTGTTTGTGAGCGTGTGCAGTGAATACGTGTGTGTGGGTGTGTGCGTGTGAATGCATGGGTGTGATTCAGTGGCGGCTCCTTGAGGGAGAGCTGCGGGGTGGTGAGGCGGGGCGGGGGAGGGGCAGGGTGGGGGGTAGTAAACTCCGGCATACGGCCGAACTGAGTTGAGTAAATAAATAAAACGAATTACATTGCGCACGCTGCATCGCCATTTGGCGTTGCAGCGCGTGCAATGTAATTTGTTTTATTTATTTATTTACTCAACTCCGTTCGGCCGTATGCCGGAGTTTACTACCCCCCGCCCTGCAGCACTCCCTCGAGGAGCCGCCACTGGTGTGAATTAGTGTGGATGTGTGACTGTGTAAACCGTCTTGCTCCCGCTCTAATTACCGGCCGCCACTGACTATAACTGCTCTGCACTGTTGCAAACAGATGGTTTGATCTGACTAATGAAAAATGAACGTATTGTTAGTATTAAATGGCAGCATGCCAGTTAACACTTATGTAGGGGAAGGGCCAGGTGTCTCCAGGTCTCAGACCCAGCAGTGATTAAAAACCGACATTGAAACGGGCCCCTGTCGGTCCCTACGTTCATGTTCCTAACCTTACAGACACAATATCTGAGTGAGTTCTGATAAATGGTGTAAAACCTGTTAAGGTAATCCATGTCGGGGATGTAGTCCCTGTTTATATTTCACTTGTTTTTCTTAATCTTGCACTCCCTGAGAGAGGTTGCTTTTTCCAGGATTTTTTACTTTTGTCGTTTTTTCCATGCCGTATATTACCCTTGTTTAATGTAAGCTATGAACTGAAACACGTGTGGCTGTGTTTCAGAGTTCTAGTTGTGGGATCGAGGCACTATTGAGAGCTCGAGATCAAGGCTGAAGGTAGTGCGAGTTTCTCATAGTGCCTGTCAGTGGGTCAGAAAAGTGTTCAGAATACATGCTCATCCAATCCCTGGCCTCTCTGCAGAGTGCACACTGTAATGCTCAAGGGTGTCAATTGCCATTGTGACAGTATGTGAAAGTGTCTGAAGGAGGTTCACAGCTGTCGAAATATTGGCAGGACGAAAGTAATAGAAAAGGCACTGCTTACAGGTGTGTGTGGGCTGTGGTGAAGTGATGGAGATACCAGGAAGTATATGCAAGACATAATGAAAAGAGGGTGCCGAAGATGAATACGATGAGGTGGGAGATATGTAGGAGGAGGATTTTAGAAAGAAGTAATGAGAAAAAGGGCGTAAGTGTCTAACAGAGAGACCGCAGAGGAAAGACGCATGAAGGGAGGAACGGGAATAGGGCACTTTATAGACTGGCAAATGTTGTCCTCCATTGCTCTCTGCTTTATATTTTTCCTGCTGTAAATTTCAATCACTGCGGTTCAGGGGCTATATTTGCATCTATCAGACAATGATCTTTCTTGCTTATTCAGTCCTTTGGAGATTGGATCAGAAATGTGACTATGCAATCTTTCAGCAAAGGCTCAGAACCTGTTGTGAAGGCATGACTAGGTTATGTACCACATATGAACTGTGAATTAATCAATCTCCAAAGAAACAAGTGCTCTCTGAATACCTGTGTGCTGATGGGCTATTTTGCAGGCCTTGCGGAAGCGGAACCCATGTGGACTTAGGTAGAAAATGAGTTCATTGTGATAAGGGAAGAAGCGGAATCTGTGGTCCACCAGGAAGGACAGGTCATTGACAGCTTTGGTGTAGGCATTGTCACTGCAGGAAGAGGAGAATGAGTGCATCAACCATGGAAAAGACAACTGATTTATTTTTATCACCACATTACAATGCAAATAAAATAGAACCAACGTTCATCTAAAGGTACAATGCACAACAGGTAAACGTAATGATATCATCAACTATATGCACAAGCTAATTTTCATGAATGTACTTGTAAACAATTTGCTGAGACACACATAACCTCCACTGCTTCCTCTTTCCTAGATATAGAAATTCTAATCATCCATAAATAATTTGTAATTTCAAAAGGATGGATCTTAGGAATCGCCTTCTGATATTCACAAGATGAGAGCAAAGCAGAAGGAGATGCATAGCCCTCAATACAGCTCCCCAGCCCCCGGCACAAGTGCGCAAGTTCAGGTCCATCTCTAAATATTAAAGTGTGAAGTGTGAATCCGGTTCCAGGAAGGGCTGGTGAAACAGAGCAGAAGGGCGCCATTTTAAGATCCAGTCCTCCAGCAAAATGGCTCTGGAAATGATTAACCCAAGCAATGCCTCTCGCATTGATTCTGTGCATGAGGATCTCTCTTGTGTAAGATAAGATGGTTAGGCAACGATTTGAAAGTCAAAAACCTTGTCAACCACTTCAATCTGCTAATAATTACTCAGTTTGAAGGTCAGCAGCACAGATACATCAATAGAGATGTGCTGGTAAAGCCCTGCTCTGTGTGCATAGCAGTAAACTCAAGTAACCCAACGGGGGAGGTAGCTGAGCCAGGCTGGCAAAGATATCCACTTAACACAGTATCCCACTGAAATGTCGGTATACCAGAGAAAGCAGATTACTAAACTTATCACAAGCATAGAGGCCCTCGCAAATTCAATAAGTATAATTTTTAATCCCACTCAGGGCCGGACTGGGAACCGAAACCGGCCCTGGCAAACTGCTCGCTGGCCCCCAGGGGAAAAGGAGGGGGTGCGGCCGAGCTGTTTGCTACGGTCGGTTTCGGCTGATTTTGTTACCGGGGGCCATTATTGCCGGCCCCTGGTAACAAAAATGGCCCCCCAGGGGCCCAAAACTGGCCCCCACCCTGGCGGACCACCGGGGAAACGCCCGGTGCCCGCTACGGCCAGTCCGGCCCTGATCCCACTCCAACTAATTCAGAGTAGTCTGATGTTCCTACGCTGAGTTTTAACTGGTGTAGGTAGGAACACGGGACACAATTTTCCTGTGATGTAATTCCACACAGAAAAACTGCGGGGCAGATTTACAAGCCCCTTGCGCCACTTTTGCGCCGCCGTTGCGTCACTTTTGTGACGCAGCGGCGACGTAAACCATGCGCCACGTTGCGCATTATTTACAACGTGACGCATCTAGGGAGATGCGTCACGTTGTAAAGCCCTGCGCCACATGAAACCTGCGTCAGGTTTCATGTGGGCGTTCCTCCGCAGGGTGGGCGTTCCGTCGAAGGAAAGCCTCGTAAAAGTGACGCAGTGAAATCTACAAGATTTCACTGAGTCACTTTTCCGACTGCGCTGCGACGAATCCTCTGACAATTCCATTGAATTCCTGACTTTGGTTCACGCCGCCACGCGATTCCACATATATTCTGGGTCATAAAAAACCCTTATACATTTCAGCGTTCACGACATACAATAATCGTGTGTGCTTTTCCTTATCGCTCAACACTAAGCCTTGAAGATGTCCCGTTGGGACGAAACGCGCCGCGTCGGCTATGAATTCTGTGTTACGATTTTAAAGAATTTTGAATAAAGGAACAAAACAATAAAGGAAGGATTTGTTTTTAGCAAATCAAAGTTTTACTTGATTTTGTTGGGAGACATTTTGCTGATGCTCAATCATTGATGATTGCATATTAATGCATATTTATATATTTTTTTGAAACTGTACTTGATCATAGTTGTGTGCTGAGCTAGTCTGTTCTGTCAGGTTTCATGTGGGCGTTCCTCCGCAGGGTGGGCGTTCCGTCGAAGGAAAGCCTCGTAAAAGTGACGCAGTGAAATCTACAAGATTTCACTGAGTCACTTTTCCGACTGCGCTGCGACGAATCCTTACGCCTGCTTCAAGCAGGCGTAAGGAGTGGCGCACCACGTTAGGTATGGGCAGCCCACGAGCATTGCTGGAGTTGCGTCGCGCTTGCGACACGACTCCAGCAATGCGCCGCCCTTGCGCCACAGGATGCGACACGCATCGGCCTTTCCTTGCGCCACGGTGCGCCGCATTGTAAATGCGGCGCATCCGTGGTGGCGCAAGGAGAGAATTGCGTGTCGCAACTATTCTGGCGCATCCCTGCTGATTTGCAGGGATGCGCCAGAAGTTGTAAATCTGCCCCTGCATGCGGTTCTGGCGGCAGCCCAGCTTCATTACCTATTTTCTTTCCTGCTCCTTTCCCTTCCCTGCTCCAGGGCTGTAATGCAAGCCCCTGTGGATCAAGGGGGCCCCAAATCCTTCAGGCTTCTGTCCACCCTTGAGAGGGGCCCACATTCAGCCCAAGCCCAATGAATAGTGGTGAGATATGACAGACTCAAGGGCCCCTCTGCAGATTTTGCAGGAGGTGGGAGGGTCTTATTTTTTTTTACGCCACTGTCTTGCTCCTGAAATCCCCTCAACCACCACCATAACTTGAGGCAGACGCATACATTTACTACTTACGCAGCAGAGCAGGTGGTAAAGGCTGACTTAAACCCCAACAGAATCAGGAAATCTGTGTAGTTTTATGATGGTAAATCCAGTCCCACATGGTAATTCCCCATTCCATGGGGCGTAACTTGCAATTGCACTGTACTGGCATGGATTTACAGCATGGTGTTGTATAGTATAGTTGTCAATTTAATACTTGTACACGAGTTGTAGAATGTGGAATGTTAAGAGCATGTATATATACTACAGCAACTAGTATATATTCTTTTTTGCCGATCGCTCATATAGGGATTCACCACTCTCGCCTTAGCTTGATCCTCATCCGCTCAGCGCCAGGATGCTCCTTCAGGGGTGATAGTTGCGCTTTATAAGTACCCAATTCAATTCAATTCAACTGAATATTGAGGGGAGAAGCTGTCGGGAATTCATCAGAGACATGTCTCCATTTCTCTCTTGTGGGCCTTATTTAATTTATCTCAGAAAATAAATACTACTTCATTATAAATCAAACAAGGCTATTTGAAGCTTCATTACAACAGATTTGGCGACGAGGTTAACTGGAGAGTGAAGGCCCACCGTGACAATCATCTGCTTGGCAACTTAAAGTGTATTGACCGACAGTATATGAAAACTGAATGTTACAGCAAGTACTGTATTTATGTTGAGAAATGTAAGCGCACTGATGTTATTTTAAAGCACGATTTTACTATTTGCCAACTAAGTCCACTGTGTATAAAAATATCGTTAGTCGCACTTACTCAGTGGAGAGGTGTGGTGCAGCGGCCAGGACAGCTGACTTCGGAGCACAGGGATCAGGGTTCGATCCCCGGATCCGGCGGCAGCTCAGCTCAGCACCATGTGACTCTGGGCAATAGCTCACTTAATTTCCACGACGGCCCCCAGCGCCTTGAGACCCGTAAGGGTGAGTAGCTGCGCTATATAACAAGCATTGGCATAGCCAATAGGTCTCGCTTTTGGGACCTTATAAGTGTTTAGCCATGCAACAGTTGATGTTGTTGCACCAAGGATATTGTGCTGGATAACTAAACACTTATAAGGTCCCAAAGGCGAGACCTATTGGCTATGCCAATGCTTGGAAGAAGTATAAACACTATATGTACTATGGAGTAGCCTGGAAGCAAATGTCAGCTGCAGGGCCCTCCAAAAATGAAACTGAAGGAATATTCTTAAGGACTGCAAGGGGTAGTGGAGCAATGGAGGAGGAAGTGGTGGCAAGTGAAGGGGAAGCAACAGGGGAACGGATATTAGAGGCCATGGGAACCAACAAAAACACATGCACTCTTATTGAGCACTTAATGAATAAGAAAAAAGTAGCTCCTTAAATGGGGCCAGTGAAAGAATACAATTCAGCCGATCAAAAGGTTGATAAAGAGGCTATGCTCCTGGGTAGGGGCAAACACAAGAGGATTGCAGGCAATCTAATATGAAGCAGGCAAATGTTAGAGCCTATAAATCAAAACAATGGTAAGCAATGGAAAGGCCCTAGGCCCACTGCAAGTTGACTTGCATGTTTACAATGCTTTTGGTCACAGGCTAGGACCTCGTAGTACTATAAATACACATCACTATTCCCCCACTGCACCAACCAGGATTTCGTTCTGCAGCTGTTTGGTTACACAGGCTGGCAGGACCTTAAAACCATTTATTTTGAATGTATTTTTATTTGCGCCCATGCCAATCATTTTGTGTGAATGGTTTTCAGAAGCGTGCATAAGACCATCTCACTTTAACCCATAACACATGCGTCTGGCGAAGCTTGGCAGGCATGTTTAACTCTAGTAGGCACTGGCATAGAAGCGATGAACAATGTTGTGGGCTACTTCAAGGCACATGTGCGCACGCTCGTGACAACAGGGGTCTGTCTGTTTTGGGCCAGTTGGGTGCACGCGCCCCTGTCCCCAGAGCGCTTCCATGTCCTCGCGGTTGTGCTCACCCGCTAGAGCCCTGCCATCCTGCGGCGCGGTCTCGTGACACTTGTAACAAGTAGTACTGCCAGCATTCGCAACGATGCTCGTTATATCGACCTCGAAGGATGAAGGGCCGTAGCAGCAACTATGTGCATTTGTCCTCTGAGCAATCCCTATCATAAGTGTTCGGGCGCTTACTGGATCGAGTCTGTGGGTTCAACGGAAGCTTCTGGAATCATTGGCGAATAAATCCTTTGAAACGTATTCTTTGTAAAAGCATCCAGCCTGGTATGTGTGCCCACGAGGGTTGTATTAATCACACCCATCAAATGACGCCTTCGCCCTAATACAGCGTCTTTAACACTGCACGTCGATTATCCTCTGCTGTTTACTCCCAGCCGATACAATTGTAAGAAAAGGACTCGTGTGTATATGGCTGCACAAGATGTCTGTGTGATTCGGTTGACACCTGTAATTCTGTATAGTATACGTCTTTGTGCATGGACATGCTTCATGTTCACGTGTCTGTTTGCAATTATTGGTGTCGCTATTGGCTTACAAGTGGTTTCGTGTGCGTGTTCTTGCGTTGGCGACGCATGTGCATCTTTTTCAAGAGTGTTTACATGCACGCCGGTACCTGTTAGTAATGCTGTCGACGCCTCGGTGAATAAGAGCGTCTTGATATTCATGTTTCATGTGTCTGTGGTTTGTGTACATCTGCGCCGGGCAGGCAGTATGTGTGCGCGCGCCTCTGTTTCTGTGGACACAATATGGATGAACGAGTGCGTGCATCTGTGGAAGAGGGGCGTGTCGACCACATGTATCAATGGCTTCTTTTGGATATGTGCTCTTGAAGTCTGCGTGTGATGTGTGACACGGACAACATCTCTTGGGGGGCAGTGTATAGCACACTGGAAGTGCAGAAGTGATGACGCGTGCTCCACAATCAGCCCTTTCTTCGCGATTCATAAAAAAGCGATCGCTACTGTAAAAAAAAAAAAACACGCCCGCGAGTGGTGCGCGCGCACCACAGAGGAGCGGCAGCCTGCTCAGCTGACGAGACGCTCAGCTGACCAGACGCTCGTGCGTCGTGGCTGGCCTTTGGATGTGTACGCGCGGCAGACATGTGTTTCCACTTATCGCGCCCGCGTCTGGGCACGATAATTGGAAACACATGTTTGCCGCGCGTACCCATCACAAAAAGGCCAGCCACGACGCACGAGCGTTTTTGGGACTGGTTTTAAACCCGCTTACATTAAGTCTTCGCCTCTAAGCAGCGCTTGCGCGCTACTCGAGGCTCGACCTAAAAACGGACTTACTCAAATCTCAATGGACTCAGCGTGTGCTGCGCTCGCAGATTCCAGGAGCCGCGTACATTCATTCATGACGCGCATGATTACAGAGTGTCACTGAAGCACACGATTTATGTGTTACACGTGACTTGAGGTCACACAAAGTGCCCCTTGTGGGCCGCCATCTTTGTATTGGTATTTTAAACACAATTTATTGGGAACTTTCACTGTTGCAACAGAGGCTAATAGATCCGAAAAATTAAAGAGAAAAGCGGTGCGCAGTGACAGAGAAATGATTATTAATTGTGGAAGCGGCGCACAGGAAAAAATATACAACACTATTACTTCAGAAGCGATGCGCAGGCTATTTTGAAGTGCAGCACCACTGAATTTCACAAATTGACTACTGTGAGTACAGAAATATTGTTTTTATTGTGTTTGTTCTAAAAATCAGAGGTACCATAATTTTGTACATGGTATTTCTATTTTGACACTACAATTCCATATTATTGGAGGTTGCGCTTTTGTTATCTGGCAGCTATTTTTAAAGTATAAAGATATACATAGTTATGCAGTGGCACAGTACAATGGAATGACGCAGCCAACATTTTTCTTTTTACAAAACCCAAGGAAGCCTATTATGAAATGGAAGAATCGCAGAATTACTAGTTACCTAGTTGCTATTGATGGAAAAAAGTTTGAACCAGAAAGAAAGAAGGCATTATTTAATTTCGGACTTCTGGGTAATACAGGCCAAGAAATATTTGATCATTTGCCTGAGATAGAACCAGCAGCTGGGCAATTTATACCATACAATGAATAAGAAGAGGCAGTTAAAAGAATGGAAAAACAGTTTACAGAGGAGCCAAATGTCACGGTTGAGAGGCATGGATTTTTTATAAGGAAACAACTGGAACATGAGAGTATCGAGGAGTATATTGCTGCATTGCGCATTATAGCAGCACCATGCGATTTTGGTGAGATAATTGACAATTACACTAGGGATCAGTTTGTGTTTCACTGCTATTCTAAAAAGGTGCAAGAAAGATTGTTAGCATGTAGGAACCTTACTTTGAAGGAGGTTATTGACACTGCCAAAGGAATAGAGCGATCTATGTTATCCACAAAAGCATTATCACATGATTCATCACAAGTGACTGCTGTGTATAATGTACATGACAAGAAGTTGGAAACAAAAAGAATTGTTAAACACACTTGTGGAAAAAACTAAGGGGCATATTAGCAAGAAGAGGCGATAATCATCGCTAACCCTGCTTAGCGTGATTTTTTTTATCGCCGGCTATCGCTGGAATATATCGCCACGCTAACGCTGTATTAGCAACGATTAGCGCTATGGCGATGAATATTCCAGTGATAGCGAGGAAATGGGCCAACATCGCTGAAAAACCAGCGATGTTGCATGGAGAAGGAGAACACCTTGCTGATACGACCCTGTGGTCGTATCAGCATAATCCACCCCCATGTTAGGTATGGCTAACACCTGCTAATTGCAGGTGTTAAATAAATGGAGATGACCCCGGTTAGCGCGACTTTTCACGTCGCTAACTGGGGCCATGGCCACCTTGCTAATAGGCGATAGGCCTGTTAGCGGGTGTTTCCCAGGTTTGTTCGTCGGGAACGCCCACTTTGCATGTCATTAGCGATAAATATCGCTGACATGCAAAGCGGTAAAAACGGGCGCTAATGCCCGCAAATTGTCGCTAACTGCTGTTAGAGACAGTTTGCTGATAGGGCGATATGAATATCGCCGCTTTAGCGGCAAAAAGTGCCGCTAAAGCGGCGATACTGCCCTTGCTAATATGCCCCTAAGAGTAGTAGATTTATTACTAAGAAACCTCTTCTCTTTTGCAGGTGTGGGTCTAAGTCGCATCTGGGTTTATATTCAGGGTGTCCTGCTATGGGTGAAAAATGCATAAAATGTCACAAAATTGGTCATTTTGATACTGTTTGCAGAAATGGTAAAACAAAGAATATTTACAGTAAAGTCAAAATAAGTACAGTTGAAGATTTGGATGAAGAAAAGTGCTTTAATATCATACTCACTGTTGATTCTTCTACTGGGAAATTTAAAGGACCCGTTGGGGCAGTTCATATTGGTGATGTTGAATTAAATGCTGACTCTGGTTCCTCTATTACCATATTAGCAGACCATACGCTTTATCAGTTTTGGAAAGGAGTAACATTATCTAAAACAGATGTCAACCCAAAAGCCTTTGGTGAGTTTGATATTAGAATGCCAGGCTATTTTAAAGATAGTCTTGAATTCAAAGGCTGTGTGATTGAAACAAAGATTTATGTGGCTAAAAGAGAGAGAAACATTGTTGGATGGCAAGATTTGGGAACACTTGGCATTATTCTCAAACCTGAATCACCAGACCCCATTATTCTAGGTGATATTCCAATTTTAAGTATCACGAATGAGCATGATACCTTGACAATAGAGGAGGTCTTAGAAAAAATAAGTATTTGCACCTAAAATAGTGTGTGTTAAAGGGTTTGAACACTCCATAAAAATGAAAACAAATGCAATTCCAGTAATTCATAGAGTACTTCCTGGGTCTTTATCAGTCAGGAAAGAATTGAAAAAATTGGTAAAAAACACTTTGTAAAGAAGGAATAATAGAGCCTACTAATTCATCTGAATGTGTTTCAGCACATGTGAGCACAAAAAATAGGTGCTATCAGGTTGTGGGCAAATTTGAGGTTATTGAATAGGAATATAATTATTAATTGTCATCCTCTTCATAAAATCCAGCAAATGTTGTCTGCCATTAGTGGATCCACATATTTCTCTTTAATTGACCTCAAGTCCACATACCATCAAGTCGAATTGTCAGAAGATTCCAAAGACAACACCACATTTTATACACCATTTTTACTTGGAGAATACAGATATGTGCGGTTTCCATTATGTCTTGCTTCGGCCACAAGTGTATCTCAAAAAATAATGGACATTTTGTTTGATGGGCTTAGTGGCGTCCAAACATTTTAGGACAATATTTTAATTTATGCTGTAAATGTCAATGAACCTACACACTTGGTGAAAGGGGTATGACAATGAATAAAACTAAATGTAAGTTTTTAAAGACAAAGGTTGAATATTAAGGTCATGCCTTACTGGCAGATGGTATAATACTTAAAGAAAACTTAGTTAAAACAGTAAGGGGCCGATTTCGATGTGGTCCAAAACGGCTCCGACTGTTGGTCGGAGCCGTTCCGACCGCATCGAAATGTCCCGTTTGGATTCCTTTGCGACCGACCGATTATGATGTGGTCGGTCGGAAAGGAATCCAAACGGGCTTTCCGAATGGCTTCCGACCGGCTCAGGAAGCCCGCCTGCCATTCGGAAAGCCTCCAGTAATCCCTCGGGCGGCTCTTTCCACCCGAGGGATTACGATGGCTGATTCCCACAGCCTTTCTGTGCCGGCCTTTCCGACACAGAAAGGCTGTGGGAATCCCACTTTGGGGGCCCCCATGGGTGCAAGGCCTCCGGATGGCGTCCTAGGGGGCACCAATGGTGCCACCCTGTTGATCCATGCACCAGGTGGCAAGCACCTTGAGGTGACTGCCACGGGCTGCAGGGATGAACTGCACCTCTGCTCTTTGCAATGAGAGTATGCATTCCATTCGGAATGCATGCTCCCATTGTTAAGAATAGGATTGCGACTGAACAGTGTTCGGTCGCATCCTAATTGCTGGTTTGGGACTGCCCAAGCAGGTCGGTCGGTCCCACTTCCGAAACGATGTCGGACAGACTCTGGTCCGTTTGACATCATAATCAGGCCCTTAGAGATGTACCAATTCCAAATGATAAGGATGTGCTTATATGCTTCCTAGGATTAAGCAAGTACTATTCTAGGTTTATCACAGGATATGCCATAATGGTTGAACCATTAAGAAGACTACTACAGAAAAGATTTACATTTGATTGGGGAGAAGAACAGTATAGTGCATTCATAGAAGTTAAGAATGCTATATTAAATGCCCTATCTCTCAAACCATATGATACTAATGGCACAAATATCATCATATTAGACGCAAGTGCAGCAGTGATTGGAGCAGTATTCAGTCAGATGATCAATGGCAAGGAACAAACTGTGGCATTTATATCAATCACACTCAAAAATGCCGAGAAATTTTATAGCACCATTGAAAGAGAAATGTTAGAATGTGTCTGAGCTGTGGAGAAACTGAAAACATATTTATGTGGCAGAGAGCTTGAGTTGGTAACTGATCATATACCTTTACTATACATGATGGATCAGTGTGGTAGAGGGACTGCTAAAGCATCATCTAGACTAGTGAGGTTAATCTCGAAGTTAAAGGAATATAATTTCAGGGTAAGATAAATTGCAGGAGGTTTGAATAAACACGCAGATTGTTTATCTAGACTACCATTAGAAGATATGAGTGAAGATAGTAGTGATGATGACTTAGAGTGTGTTGTGGCAGTGTTGGATGCCACTGGACATTGCAATGGGGCCATTTTGGAGAAAGAATAGGTGGATAATTTTAACAGTGACACAGTACTACAACAAGCCATAACATACATCATAAATGGTTGGCCACTAATCAGAAACTTGGATAATATCTATAAAAATGATAAAATACTAGTTTGTACCCCCTAGTACTTTAAGAAACAAATTATTGGGGTTAACTCATAGAGGTCACCCAGGTACAACAGCTACTAACAAGCTGCTAAGACGTCATTGTTGTGGCCAGGATTAGATATAGATGTTGGCGTGTTTATGGATAAATGTGTTGAGTGTATCAGATCGGCTAAACATTGGAAGACTAGCAAAGAAGAAATGCATTTTGTAGAAATCCCAAATGGACCCTGGATTAAATTGGCAATTGATTTTTTAGGCCCTTTTTCTTTATTGAATGAAGCCATGCATTATTTAGTCGTACTCACTGATTATTACACAACATGGATTCATTATGTATTCATACCTAGTATCATTACTGACGTAGTCATAGAGTTCTTGAAGGGAATTTTTGCAACTGAAGGTTTACCAAAAATGTTGGTGTCTGACAATGGTACACAGTCAGTATCATATAAAATGGCTGCATTCTTAAAGTTATGTGGCATTACACAAGAAAAAGCACCATTACATAGCCCTTCTTATAATGGTTTATTGAAGAGAGTCAACAGATTTATGAAGGAGGGTATTCAGACAGCTTTAGCTTCTGGATTATCTGTAAGTGAATTTTTACGCGAAAACAGGTGCAGTTATAATAACACACCAAACTCCTTGTTCTCCTTCTTGCAAGTATGTTCTATTTTTTAACATACTCAGCCTTTCTGAGTCCCACAGAGGGGTAGCCTGCGTGAGTTTGCACACCCACACCATGGTTATGAGTGCCGTGTGCCAGACCTGAACCGTGAGTGCGGCAGGTCCTGTCAAGTGTTAACGTCTCAGGTTTGTGTACAGTGCTTGTAAGTAAACTCCTGGGTGTAGGACAAGTGGGTCCATCCAATATGCTGGATTGTCAACAGGTTGGTGGACCCATTGGTTAACTACCACTAGATACACCACCCAAAAATATTTATGTATGTCAGACAGAGCGATCCCCCCATCATACCACCCTCTAGTCAGTTTTGTCAAGGCATATGAGGGGCCTTTCCGTTCTAGGGTAAAGTTCGAACCTCACTTTCTACACTTTTAAAATACGATGCGGGGACAGGGAATGGTGTATTATGTAGCGCATATAAATAGCAAGGTAGCAGCATTATTTTAAAGAAGTCTGCTCTGTTGAGGAGGGAGAGTGGCAGAGCCCTCCGATATTGGACATCGTTTTTAAGTCTTTGTAAGGGGCTTCAGATGTTCTTTGCATACCTGGGGTCTGCAGTGACATGTATGCCGAGGTATTGGAATCCCTCCGACTCTTTATGTGCCCATGACTGGGTAGGCTTCGGTCCGTCAAGGATAAATATTATGGATTTGGACCAATTAATTGTGTCACCCGAGTAAGTACCAAAAATAGTAAAAATCTTCATTATTCTATGAATGGAGGAGTGCGGGGTAGCCAGATATAACAATATGTCATCTGCATATATAGATATTCTGTCCTCCCACTCCTCGGTTCATCGTAAACCCCGGATCAAGGGATCTATCCGTATCCAAGCCGCTAATGGATGAGGGCAAAAATAAGGGGCGAGAGTGGGCATCCCTGTCTAGTTCCCTGTTGTAAGGGGGAGATTTGTGATGTCCTGCCATTTACCCCTACCTGCGCCTGAGGTCTGGAGTATAAAAGTTTAAACCAGAACAGGTACTCTGGGCCAAAGCTCCAGCACTGCGAAAAGGTATGGCCATTCAACTGTGTTGAAGGCCATATGTGTGCGTCTAGAGACATAACCACAGTGTCTTCTTGAACGGTGTCCAATCGACCCAACACACCATGCAGCCGCCACAGATTAAGGGAGCCGGATTGATTGAGATGTACTATTTTGGTTATTATGGGTAATAGTCTGAATGCCAGAAGCTTATCCTGGATTTTTGCATCTGAATTAAGGAGTGAAATCGGCCTGTAAGAGGCACATTGGTCATGTGGTTTACCGGGTTTATGTAGCACTACAATAAAGGGCAATTTTTTGATCTGCTGGGAGAGTTCCTGTGGAACGGCTCTCTTTGTACATTTGTAACAAGAGGGGAGCATTATCAGTAGAAACGATTTTGAAAAGCTCTATGGGAAGGCCGTTGGGCCCCATCACTTTACCTGCTTGGATATTAGTGATTGCCTGTTTGATTTCGTCTTTTGTGAGTTCTTCCTGAACCAGTCTCCTGTTGATAGCATTGGAGGGGACAAGTCTGTTAGTAATTCACGAGAGTCTGTAATCGTTCTGGTGCAAACAGGGGAATTTAGATTAGCATAGTAGTCCGTAAAAACTTCTGCTACCTCTTGGGGGTCTTTATGGCGTTCACCGGTGTTTGAGCAGATGTCAGCTATCCAGTGACTAGCTCTATCAAGCTTATCCAGCCATGCTAAGAGTTTCCCTGCTTTATCACCTACTTCATAAATACGGTGTTGAACTGCCTGATGTCGAATCTTAGCAGCCTCTGTCAACAGGTCATTGTATTCTCACTGTCTGAGATTTAAGAGGTGCTTATCCCGTCGCATTCAGTGTCAGTTCTGTAAGGCCTCGTTCCCGTTTGTCTATTGCTGCCCTTTTCTCTTTTTTGTGGCCAGTTATAAGGGAGAGGGCCTGTCCCTTAATCACTGTCTTATAGGCTTCCCACAAAGTTTGTGTCGACTGCACCGAAGGCTTGTCCTCAGCAAAGTAGTGCTTTGTGGTTTTTAGATCTAAGAATCTTGGGAACATTAGGCCGATATGCTGAGGATGATCTGAGTAGCCTATCAGGAATATATGGAGAGGCTAAAGGTTGTAACAGTGAAGGGCCTTTATTGTGAAGTGCTCAGTGCAGAATGCATAGGGCCTTGAAATGCAACTGCTGCTCCACCGGGAGCCAGTGTAATTCTGCCAAAGGTTTTTAAATGGACTGGTGCCCTGGTATGTTTATGAGGAGCAGCATTTTGGACGACCTGTAACCTTTTTAACACATATCGGGGAGAACTAAATGCAAGGTGCTGTCATAGTCAAGGCGTGAGATTACAAGGACCTGGACAATCAGCCTTCTGGATGAAGAAGGGAGGAGGTCAATGACCTTCCTCAGCAGTCTAAGAACGCCATAGCAGCTAGCTGCATGCTTCTTTGCTTGATGGTCCATGGTGAGCTTGTCATCTAGCCACACCTCCAGACTCTTTATCTGGCTTTTTGGGCTCAGAAGGCTCCCCAAACACTCAGGTCAACAAGTCAGAGCCTGGCTTGTGATGTTTTTGCCCAGCAACATGACCTCTGTCTTGTCTTCATTTAGCTTCAGCCGACAGCTTGGCATCCAGCAGGACACTTCCTGAAGACAGGGGTCCAATTGGAGCTGATTCGAGCTGGAATCTGGGGAGATTGACATAACTAACTGGGTGTTGTCAGCATAGAAGACCAATGACAGCCCATAGGAGGGTACAGTTTCAGCCAAGGGGCGCATATATAAGTTAAAAAGGGTGAGGCTCAGGGCTGAGCTCTGAGGCACCCCAGAGCTCAGTGGAAGACTGTCAGAGTAGCAGGACTGGTCTAGTACCTGGAAGGTTCTGTTCTCTAGGAAGGAGGTGAGCCATTTCATTGCCCTACCTTTGATGCAAAAATTTGATATTCTGTGAATGAGTGTGGCGTGATTGACCGTGTTGAAGGTTGCACTGAGATCGAAGAGAATATTATCTGCGGAGCTCTCTTGTACTAGTAGCCATCTCAATATATCCACCACAGCCAGCAGAGTTGTTTCTGTGCTGTGTTGTGGTTTGAACCCCATTTGGGTTGGATGGAGAACTTCGTGGATTCAAGGAAGGGGGAGAGGTGTTTATTTACATGTTTCTCCAGGAGCTTGGATATTCCTAGCAACAGGGAGATCGGCCTGCAGTTACCCAAACAGAGAGGGTCAAGGCTGGGAGTTCCATTGAGGGAGGGATTGGGTGGTTGCCCACTAATAAAAGACATGTATAGTAAGTCCAGCAAGACGGGAAATGTGTTTTGTGACCCTTGACCAAGGATGTGGAGAGGAGCAGGGTATTTCACCATGCTAAACAGGTCTGTGAGGAGGCTCAGTGTGAGGTTGGCGAAGGCCAAGAGACAGCCTTCCGGTCGCTCAGGAGGAGTCTTTCTGGATAATACACTAGCCAGGGTTGGCATATCAGGGAAAGTGTAGTAAATGTCCAATATCTTCTTTTGAAAGAAGTGTACCAGGTTGTTACTGTGCTCCCCCCCTCGAGGCTTCTGGAGTGGAGCTGGCTGGTTTGGGCTCGGTGATGGCTCGAAGGATCTGAAAGATCTCTTTGGGGGAGTTGGAGCAGTTTTCGGTTTTTGCTGATTAATAGGAGGCTCGAGAGGTTTTGAGTTCTGTGAGGTAGTTTCTAATAGCTTTCCTATATTCGGATTTGCTAGCCTCATCGTAGGACTTTCTCCAGCTCCTCTCTAGATGCCTGCACTCTTTTTTTAAGCCCATTCGGCAGGGATTGAACCACTGAGATTTATTACCTTGCTGGGCACTCTTCTGCCACCTTGCCGGCACCTTCCTGATTTCCTCAACAAATCCAACATTTTACATAGCTTTACATGAAAGTTTCATCAACAAAAGATATTCTACACCTGGCGCAGTCACTATCAGACATATGTGGAGGACCCATCAGCATCTTAAACTAAACTCTAATAAAACAGAGTTTCTTCTAGTTGCTCCCCACATAGTTCCATCCCTGCACAAGAATGGATCAGTAAAATGTGCAAAATTACTAGGTTTCATCAGAGACCAGAACTTGAATATTCAGGAGCATATCAATGCAATAGCCAAAGGAGCACAGTACCTGCTAAAATGTCTTTGACGAATAAAGGTAACTGCTGCAATGACTGTGATGGTAATGGTGGTGATAACGATGAGGAGTGATAGTGATAATGATAGTCAAGGTGGTAATAGTGATATTGATGGCAGTTGTGGTGGTAATGAGAGTGGCAGTATCAGTGGTCATGACAATGTCATTGGTGGCGGTATTAATAGTGGGGTGGTAATGGTATTGTGTTCATAGTGTTGGTGGTAATCGTTGTGATAATACAGGTGATGGTAATATTGCTGGTGGCAGTGCCAATGGTGCAAATGATGGTAGTGATAATAGTGGTAGGGTAATAGTGTTGGTGTTAATGTAATGGTGGAGGTAAGGGCAATAATAGTAATTATGCTGGTGGTAATGGTGGTGGCAATGGTGATAGTGGTACAGGTCATATTAGCTTGGTGGTAGTGGTAATGAAAGTATTAGTAATGATGATTAAGGTAATGGTTGTGGTGGTAATGATAAAGATGGGGTGGTAATAGTGATAATTGTGCTGGTAATGTTAATGATGGTGGTAAGGGTGTTGGTAATGTTGGTGCTTTGATGATAACAGTGGTGATGGGAGTGGGGTCGGTAAAGGTGGTGGTGTTAATGGTGTTGGTAGTGGCACTAATGGTCTTTGCGTCATTGTGGTCTTCATAGCAGAGGTATTAATTGTGGTGGCTTGTGTTGATTGTGGTGGTGGTAATTGTGGTGTTAATAGTGCTGGTGGTGATAATGGTGGTGCCGGTAATGGTGACAGTGGTGGTTGTGATAATGGCAGTCATAGTATTGGTGCTGGTAAAGTTGGTAATGATGATGTTTATGTAATGGTTGTGGTAATACTGATAATGGCGGTATGGTAATAGTGGTACTGGTGCTGGTAGTGGAGGTAATGGTGATGACAATAGTGGTATTGGTGTTTGTTGTAGTAGTGGTGCTGGTGGTGGTGAGGCAATACATTGTCAAGATTTAAAATGCTCTGCATTTGCACTGTGCAGGGTGGATGACGGGCACTCTGCATACCAACTGAGCAATTTTACAGGCAAGTTTGAAAAAAATAAGCATCCTGGCAAGTATGTCTAAGGAGATGCCGGACACAGGCAGCGCAGAAGCCGGGAACACTGTGAGCCCAGTGGAGAGGTGACAAGGACGGTGGGGCAAGACAGACGTCCACAGATTGACAGGAACTCTTTTGCCTATCAATGCCAGTGTCTTCCGGATATGAAAGAAGACACAATTCTGTCACTCAGGCTACCTGTCCTGCCAAACACCGAATGGCTGTCCCTCGGGCTGATAAAAAATTGACTGAAAACAACGGAGGAGAGCTGACCCAGTCTCTCACCTCATGTATGCTCTTCTTGTGGACTGCTTTAATGCCACTTTCTGTATGTACCATTGCTAAGGATATGATGTTTTAATTTTCATCTAAAGTGCTTTCCACACCAGATCTAAAAATAAGATTTGCACAGACCAGCTGGTACATAATTATCATTTCTGCAGTGTCTAGTCTGTCAGGTAGTGCAAATCTTTGTTTTTCCACCAGAGCAAATATCGGTGCAAATGTGCACTGTCCTGGTGCAAGGTTTAAGAAATCTGATCCTTGTCTCATTGGGATTTGAGACCTAGCCATTCACTGAAAGGCTCCTTTAAGAATCACAAACCCTTGAAACTGAATGTTTTTTTTTTTTTTTTACAGTAAAGCTTCAGCGACAGTTCAAGTTTCTTGGTGGCCTTGGTCCCTTCTTGTTGTATGGTAAACAGATTCACTTGAAATCCTTGGTTGCCTGCTTCAGATGCAAAGACAATGGGCTTGAATTAAGCAAGCTTGTGCAACATCTGCAAACATGCCTACGTGCCCTGGTTACACCTTTTTGATAAGGAAGGATCCTATCTCCCTCTCAGAGTCTAAAGGTCAGCAGCCTGGAGGGACTTCTTATCAGTAGCAGGTTGTGTGTTGGCTGATTTACAGTTTGAGCCCTCTAGGAACCAGTTACCCTTGACCTGCTTGTCTGTCCTTGGCTGTTGGTGCTATCCTTAAGATTTTACAACTAACCACAGATTTCACTGAATCACCAGTCACATGAAGTCACATACCCTCCTCTTAAGACATATATTTGACCTGACCAGGGACTTCGGAGACAGGAAGTGAGTACAAAACTATGATGCATTTTGCTCCTCACCTCCAACTTGGCCTCTGTAGGTCATTCCTCACTGCTCTCTCATCTTCCGCACTGCATAACCCAACTCCCTCCCTCACAAGCTGTGGCCCAGTCCTCACCACCCTCTTGTACTGTCCACATACTTGCCAACCCTCCCGATTCAGGCGGTCGTCTTATCGCCGTTGCAGTAGTCCCACCGCCTTGTGCTTTCAGGACCATTCAGGACCCTACTTGTTTCTCACACCCAGTGCATGAAACAATAAACCACAGGCCCAATGCAGCCTGAATAAAGGCTGCCTGGGACTAAAAGACACATAACTGCTAATCTGTCTCTGCTCACGAATATCCCAGCTAATATGAGTCCATCAGGGCGGAGCTGGTGTCTCACCCATGGAACCTTTCTCATTTTTGGGAATAAGAACCACAGTTAGCATACAAAACATTTAAGGCATGCGGGTGTCCCATTCCTTAGTTCTGCGTACACTGCCTCCTGTCTCTGGAACGAGTCTACCTTTCCTATCTCACTAGCTTCACAAGCAGGGGCCCTTATATTTAATCTCAGCATTCTCAGAACATATAAAATAAGTTTTCTTGCAGAACACCTGAAACTAGTAAATCTAGCCACGCAGCAGGACTCCGGGGTTGGGCTCTCATTTCCGCCTGTAATCTTTTGTGGAATGGGCCGGATTCGAAAACTTTAGATGAATTTAGGCGCACAAGCAACTACTGGGTAGTGTAACTTAACAGAATACGGCCCAGCAGAGAGTGTGTTTCCACAGATGGAACCTCTGAGCCTCTGACTGGATTGGTGGAATTTCAGCAGCCTGAAGGCTAGCAGCTAGAGGCAGGAAAAGTGGAATGTGGAGTGGAACATGTGAGATGCATGGAATGCCCTGGAAATCAGAGCACAGTTGGTGTTCAGGAACAGTTCACTTGGCCATGTCCACTCAATCACTCAAAAGTGAATCATGGAAAGGTGTTTCAAGCATGCAAAATAAAAAAGAAACACCTCCACCTTCATGAAAATTTGCAAAAATTTGCTTAATTTGCATAAAATGTACTTTAATTGGAGGAATGATAAATAAGAAGTTTAATATGCAAATGCACAGATTTGCGGTATTTACTCCTGAACATTGAGCATAGAGAAGTCTCATGCACAAAAATCTACGTCCATTTCTCGCTGTACTTCTGAGGATATCTGAGGATAACCAGAAAGTTGCAGATGTCCCTAAATTATAAGCCTAAATTTAAGGTTCGTAGCGTTTGGCTTCGGCCCCTGGTTGTCTTAAAACTGAGCCAGATAAGTCAAGGAAGAGGCAGCATGGCGCACCATCGGCTGTGCTGGATTGAGTCCTGCTTGGGTAGGAGCATGTGCAGTCATCTCTTTACACCGCCGGCAAAGCAAGCATGGTGCTACTGCAAGGGCTGGGGGACACCATGAGCTTGTAAACAAGCTGGCAGTGCAGCTTTACAAGCTTTCATGGTAATGTCTCTGTGACTGCTTGCTCGGCATTTGATGTCTACAGGCAGTGGCGGCTCCTCCGCTATGGCGGAGAAGCATCGTCCACCCTTGCCAGCAGCCTAAAAATTTGAAAAATAAACGATAATAAAACATGTTTATTATTGTTTTATTTTTCCTTTCCTGCCACGTGTTGCGGGAGGGGCCATCGCGCGGTGGGGCAGTCACAGGAGGAGTGTTGGCACTGCAGTCAGAGCATGACGATTTGGCCGTCTGTCTCAGGACGACCAAACTGTCATGCGCACTGACATCTCCCCAACCCAAGCTGCCTAGCCAGGTTGAGAGAATAGCAGGCGTAGGCTCCCAGTCCCCTTTGGAGTGGAAAACAAGCCCACTCAGGCCAATCCCAGTGCTTCTCCCATGCATGAGAGAAGTGCTTAGATTGGCCACAGGGGGGTCAGGGAGCCTCAGCAGAAAAGAGAAGAGTGGTGAGTGGTGACTGGCCAGGAGAAGATCCTTTTTTTGTCTTTTTTTTTGTCATCCATCCATCCCCCACCTCATACCCCTCCCCCACCCCGCCACTCTGCCGTGAGAACAGCTGCTACTGCCTACAGGAGAGGGCTAGCGCTCTGCTTGTGTGATCTAACAATCTTATCTAATGCATCAATAAGGATAAGTTACTTACCTGTAATCCTAGTTCTCTTCCAGGGGTATCCTCATCAAAGTCATAAGCACTGAATATTCCCGCCCACGTGCGGGGACCCCGGAAATATAAAAATTATATATGGAAATCACATATATACAGCTCTACATATATGCATATACATATATCATTTTTTCTCATACCAATGCAGCTCTCAATAGGAGGCTAAACAATGTAATTACACACATAAAAAACTACTTTTGCCAATATATAAAAACACCAGAGGACAATTAGAACTTGAACTCGGTTTTTAATGAGCAAAATACTCATAAATAGTAAAAACTGCAAAATAAGTAGACATTGTTAGCCTACAGGCTGCATTGTAAACCAATAGCATAGAAAATGAAAACATTTTCAACAAAAACTGGCACCGTGCCTTTAAGGCAGCCATGACCCCTAGCTTCCCATCATGCCTCAGGGGTGACAGTTAGGTCAGTTGTTCTTTGCATAACCCTGAAGGTCAGGGCACAAAGATATCCTTTAACACTTTAGAAATCTCTCATTTACCTGGGGAGGCGGGTGGGTTGCTTATGACTTTGATGAGGATACCCCTGGAAGAGAACTAGGATTACAGGTAAGTAACTTATCCTTCTCTTCCAGGGGATCCTCATCAATAGTCATAAGCACTGAATAGAATAGCAAGCCCATCAACCACCTGCAGGTAAATGAGAGTAAAGTGACCCAACACAAAGAAACATAACAGCCGAAATCAGCTGTTGAACAGATTCCTCAAGGAGGCCTGGCCTACTTGGGTGTCTGCTCTGGTGTCTGATTCCAGACAGTAGTGCCTTGTAAATGTATGGACGGACCTCCAAGTTGCCGCCTTACAGATTTCAGACATGGGCACATTTTGAAGAAAAGCAGTAGTAGCCGCTTTTCCTCTAGTAGAATGCGCTCTGGGAGTAAACCCCAGGAGCTTCTGCGCTAATTGATAAGCAAGCTTGATACATGAAACTATCCATCTGGAGATGGAGCGCTTTGAAGCTGCGAACCCAGATCTGATCGACCCATAGTTAACAAATAGTTGATCAGATTTTCTTATAGATTTGGACCGATCCAGATAGAATTTTAAAACCCTTTTGAGGTCCAGAGAATGCAAAGCCCTCTCAGCTGGAGTGGAGGGATTGGGAAAAAAGGTGGGTAGAGAGATGGTCTGATTCACATGAAAATCCGACACCACCTTTGGAAGGAAAGAGGGGTGCGTCCTCAACACAACCCTGTTAAGATGGAAGACTGTATAGGGCTCTTTGGAGCAGAGCGCCTGTATTTCACTCACTCTGCGAGCTGACGTGATCGCTACCAAGAAAGCCGCCTTCCAAGAAAGATGTTGTAAGGTTGCTTTGTGTATGGGTTCAAAAGGCGGACCCATCAATTTTGATAGCACCAGGTTAAGCTCCCAGGGTGGTGAAGGAGGTCGTACCGGAGGATAGACCTTCTTTAAACCCTGCAAAAAATCCTTAACAGCCTGTAACTGGAAGAAGGAAGGTTGAGAAGCTGAACGCCTATATGCAGTTATAGCTGCTAAATGCACCTTAATGGAAGAAAACTTCAAACCTGCTTTCGCCAGATAAAGTAGGTAAGGAAGGATGACCTCTTCCTGACCTTTGATTGGGTTACAATTGTTCTGCATGCACCACATGTAAAACCGTTTCCACTTGCATGCATACGAATGCCTCGTGGACGGTCTTCTTGCTTCCTTCAAGATGGACATGCAGTCCTGCGGCAGTCCTAAGTGGCCATACTGGAGGACCTCAGGAGCCATGCCGCCAAGTTCAGCGAGGGAAGGTTGGGATGATGAATCCTCCCGTTCATCTTGGACAGCAGGTCCGGTCTGCACGGCAGCCTCTTGTGAGGACACTCTGATAGGTGCAGAAGGTCCGGGTACCACCATTGTCTCGGCCAGTCCGGGGCAATTAGTATCATCCTCGTGCACGAATGGGACAGCTTGGTCACCACCTTCGGGATCAGCGGAAGGGGTGGAAAGGCGTACACAAATGCCCCTGACCAGTCTATCAAAAGGGCATTCCCTTTCGATCCTGGTCGGTAGAACCGTGAGGCGAAGTTTCGGCATTTGGCATTTTCGTCGTCCGCGAAGAGGTCGATGGTGGGACGACCCCATGTCTGGAAGATGTCTTCGACGACCTCGTCGTTGAGCACCCAGTCTTCTCTGTCTTCGAAGTGACGGCTGAGTGCATCCGCTCTCACGTTCTGTTCTCCTGGCAGGTGGACTGCTGTGACTGCCAGATTCCGAGCCAAGAGCCAATGCCAGAGTGCTTGAGCTTCCAGGAAAGTGTGCGTGAGCGAGTTCCCCCTGTTTGTTCAGGTAGTACATGGTGGTGGTGTTGTCCGTCTGTACTAACACTGAGGTTGCCTGAATCGAGGGGAGGAAAGCTTTGAGGGCTAGGTGTACTGCTCTCAGCTCTAGCATGTTGATGTGATATGATCGCTCCTTTGGAGACCACAGTCCTTGAGTCTGGAGAGAACCCATGTGGGCTCCCCAACCCTGCAGCGAGGCGTCCGTGATCAGTGTCTGAGCAGGCGGAGGTTGATGGAAAGGAACTCCGACTTGCAAATTTTGTTTTCTCATCCACCAAGGTATGGAAGCTCGAACCGCGTTTGATGGACTTATTTTTTCGTCCCAACGAGCGGTCTGCTGGTCCCACTTGTCCTCCAGATCCTGCTGAAGAGGACGCATTCGTAGTCTGGCATTGGGAACCAGGAAGATGCAGGATGCCATCGACCCTAGCAGGGAGGCAATCCGACGCACAGGTAGTTTTCTGTTGCGCAGAACCAGCTGGCATTTCTGTATGAGGGAACACTGTCTCTCCTCCGAAGGAAACACTTTTCCTACCGTGGAGTCTAGCAGAGCTCCTAAAAAATGTATTTTCTGTGTTGGCTGTGAAGTTGATTTGACGAAATTCACATGCAGGCCCAGCCGGTGACACAGCTCGAGACAGCTCAAGAAATGCATCCTCACACTGTCTGGGGAAGGACCTTTCAACAGCCAGTCGTCCAAGTACGGGTATACGAAGACGCCCCTGCGGCGCAGTGCGGCTGCCACCACCGCCATGCACTTCGTGAACACTCTGGGGGCTGACTTCAACCCGAAGGGTAGAACCTTGAACTGGTAATGAGCGGATCCCACTAGGAATCGCAGGTACTGTCTGTGATACTGATTGATCGGAACGTGAAAATATGCATCTTGCAGATCCAGCGAGCACATCCAATCCCCCTGCCTGAGATGTGGATATATTTGATGGAGAGCCAACATGCGAAACTTTTCCTTTTTATGGATAGGTTGAGTGACCGCAAGTCCAGAATGGGTCTGTACTCTGCTTTTTGGCCTTTTTTCTTCACCAAAAAATATCTTGAGTAAACCCCTTTTCCTCTTTGAGATACTGGCACCCTCTCGATGGCTGACTTTCTGAGAAGGGTGGCAACCTCTTTCTGCAAGAGTTTTAACTGGTGACACGACGGAGGAACTGGAGGGATTGATGGTGGGCGATGTTGAAAACGTAGAGAGTACCCATTCTGCAACGTGGCTAGTACCCACCGATCCTTTGTGATAGCTCGCCACTCTTCGAGATGATCTGCGATACTTCCCCCACTGGAGTGGTGAACGGCGACAGGGAAGTGAGTGTTCATTGTTTCGACTGCGTCTTGGCGGAATTGTTGCCTTGTTGCTGGTTTCTTCCTCCTCTGGAGGAGCGTCTGCCCCGATACTGCGTTTTTTGCTGGCCTTGCTGATCCTGATTTTTCTGCCAATGAGGGGTTTGAACCCTCTGTTGGGAGGATCGTCTATTGTAAGGACGGAATCTCCTACGGAATTCCTTTCTTTTCTCCAGGCCCACCGCTTTAAGCGTGTCCAGTTCCGTTTTCATCCGTGTCATCTCTTCATCCGTGTGAGTCCCGAACAAAGAGGAACCAGAGAACGGAAGATTGAGGATGCGTGACTGCGCTTCTGGCCTGAGTGCTGTAAGACGTAGCCATGATGTTCTCCTTGCGCATACCCCATGAGCATAAGCATGTGCCGAAAGGGTAGCTCCATCCGCCGCAGCACTGATGACCTGGTTAGACACCTGACTGCCCTCTGTTAAGATTTCTTCAAAATCTTTACGGTCTTCCTGTGGCAACTTTTCAGTGAATCTCTGTAGTGAGTCCCACAGAGATCTGTCGTAGCGGCCCAGGAGTGCCGCTGCATTGGAGACCTTCAACATGGAGGCCGAAGTGCCACAAACCTTCCTTCCCCAGGAATCCTGCACCTTGCTCTCCTTGTCTGGTGGGACAGTAGAGGAGGATGCCACCGCATGAGTCTTCTTTGCCGCCGCAATTACGACTGAATCCGGAGGAGGGTCAGCCCTGAGGAAGAGCGGATCGTCCTCTGGTGAACGATACTTTTTAAGATCCTCGCTGGGGCGGTCTTAACACTCGCTGGCGTGAGAAAGATATCCATCACTGGCTCTATGATGCCTGGTACCAAGGGAAGCAGAGGTTTAGTTGCTGCTCTTTGGTGTAGAGTCTCAAAAATCACCGAGGACTTGCTTTGACGAGTTGGCATAGGGATACCCAGCTTTACAGCTCCTCTGCCAAGAATGTCCTGAAAAGTGTAGATGTCGTCCACCGGAGAGACCCTCGACGGTGGACTGTTCGTCAAAGTAGGCGAATAGTCTCTATGGGATGTATGAGTGGAAGAAGAGGACGGAGTAGGCGATCTGTGTGCTCTCCTCCTGCTTCTTGATCTAGACCTCCTCCTGTGTGAGTGCACCGGTGTGCGGCTGCGAGCTCTTGTTCTTGAAGGAGATCGCTCTTTATCCTGAGTTAAACGAGCCAACGGGGATCTGTTCTGATGGCTCGAGTAATCCCTGTCCGTAGCCCAGTGATGTAGAGGCCTGTGCCATCGTGGCGATAAATGGATGGAAGGCGATCTGTGGCTCTCTCTTTCCTTAGGAGACTGAGCAGGAGGCGTGAGGCTCAGCTCTTCATGCCTTGTTGGAGAATCTTGGTGACCCCTGACACTGGGCTGTTGGACGTCGAGATAACCACCTCCGGGGATCTGGACGAACCTGAAGGTGACGAAGACAGGCTCACTGGAGGTGAGGTGTTTCCAGAAGGGCGCTTTGACGTTGACCTAGAGCGTCTAAGCGTCGACTGCCCTCTCAACGGAGACGTATGTCTCGACGTTGACTTTCTTCTCTTAGAAAGTGGACTTCTCGGCGACGAACGTCTCTCCAACACTGGTGCAGTGTCCTGCTTTGACACTCCCTGCACCCTTTCAGGAGATTGCTGTGTCGACGTCGACCGGCGTTGGACTGCCGGCGACGGAGGTCTTGGTCTCGACGTCGAAAATCCACTCGGCGGAGTCATCCGCCTCGACGGCGTGGAATGATGGATCGTCGCCGAAGGAGGTGTCCTGTGTCTCGGCGCCGAAGATCGTTGCTTTGATCCCGGCGGAGATCTGTGTCTCGGCGTCGATCGCCGATGAGGAGGCGACGACGGAGAGATGCGCCTCGACGTCGATCGCCGCTGACGAGACGGGGAGTTGTGCTCGACGTCGATCGCCGTTGATGAGGCGACGACGGAGCGCTGTGCCTCGACGTCGATCGCACCTGCGGCGACGGAGCGCTGTGCCTCGACGTCGTACGCCCACCCGGCGCCCGACGGAGACCTGTCTCTCGGCGTTGAGCGCCGCCTGGTTGACGTCAACGGAGGACCTGTTACCTTCGTCGACGAAGATTTCGTAGTCGAAAGATGATGCGCCGGCATCACCGAAGTCTTCAACGCCGATTTCTTCGTCGCCGATTTCTTCGACGTCGATACCGACGCCTGACGGAGAACAGGTCGGGACTTTTCCTCTCGACGTCGACCGAGTTCTCCTCTTCTTCTGCCTCACAGGAGACCTACCTCTTTCAGAGAGGCCATAGAGACGGATCCTGTCCCTCTCCTTGATAGTCCTTCTTGATAACTTCTTACAATGCTGGCAGTTGTCAGAAGAGTGGGACTCAGGGAGGCAGAGAATACACACAGGATGTGTATCTGTTCTGGCCTTCTTCTTGCCACATGACGGGCAAGGATCGAATAAAGAAGGCATTTCCAAAAAATAAACCTTTTCTGAAACACAAAAAGGTGCTACTTGCACTCTAGGACCAAAAGACGTCGAGTGAAAGTAGAAAAACTAGATCTTTATAGATATTTTTTGACAGAAAGTCAAAAAAGCAAGAGCTGAAAATCCAGGGTCCTGACTGAAGGAGCCGGAAAGAACAACTGACCTAACTGTCACCCCTGAGGCATGATGGGAAGCTAGGGGTCATGGCTGCCTTAAAGGCACGGTGCCAGTTTTTGTTGAAAATGTTTTCATTTTCTATGCTATTGGTTTACAATGCAGCCTGTAGGCTAACAATGTCTACTTATTTTGCAGTTTTTACTATTTATGAGTATTTTGCTCATTAAAAAACCGAGTTCAAGTTCTAATTGTCCTCTGGTGTTTTTATATATTGGCAAAAGTAGTTTTTTATGTGTGTAATTACATTGTTTAGCCTCCTATTGAGAGCTGCATTGGTATGAGAAAAAATGATATATGTATATGCATATATGTAGAGCTGTATATATGTGATTTCCATATATAATTTTTATATTTCCGGGGTCCCCGCACGTGGGCGGGAATATTCAGTGCTTATGACTTTGATGAGGATCCCCTGGAAGAGAACCGGCATTACCCCAGCCATCATTTTACTGCTATTTGCTGCTAGTTGCTGCTTGCCAATTGCACACTATGTACTTCTTAATTCAACACCAGAGTCAAAGGCACTCACGATGGGCTGACCTTGTCCAAGAAGCCCAGAGGGGGACTCAGTGCATAACAGTTTTTGAAGACAGAAGACCATCAGAATATATCTTTAGGAGATTCTGAACTTTGCATCCAGTTCTTGAAGAGAGCTTACAGTTTAAGTCTTGCTGGATTGAAGCAGGAGACATGAAGGGTAGCCTAGGACCCCCGTGCCCACATATCTAACATGACCGTTAGCCTGTCCATCTCACTGCCCTGCTGCTCCACTGTACTGCACCAGCACCGTGGTCTGGCGGACATCCTTACTTGGAGTTCCTCACTTGGGTTTACCGATGAGCCCATATACAATACTGACCAGAATGTGTACATTATACACTCCAAATATTTGATTTTACTGGTTCATTCATCAGAAACTCAGAAACTTAATACAGTTGTCTTATGACATTTTTCTTTCTAATTCCTTAAAATAAAATTTAAATTCCGTGTCCCCCTTTCTAGCCTGACTTGTAAATATTACAGTAACAAATTCAGATCTCCTTGCCAGGTTTTGTGCAGTTAAAGTACCACACATTACTGTCTCTCTTTCCATCATCCTGCATTAACGGTTATTCTTACTTCTCTTCATCCATGCAACGTCAGTTTCCAATAAGTCACCTGCCTGGTACCAGAACACAGTGAATCTCTTTAAATGTCGCAGAGAGTAGTCATTTACTTGGGTTTTTTAAATTGGTTTATGAACAACCAGTGGCGGCTCCTCCGCTAAGGTGGAGGAGCGTCGCCCCACTGCTTACTGAGTGAGCAATTAAAAACAAAAAAATAAAATGATAATAACTTTACATTATTATCATTTTATTTAAACTACTGGCTCAGTTGGTTAGGGGCGGGGCTGGGCTGTTTAGAGGCTGGGGGAGTGGTAGGCACTTCCTAATTGCGCTTAACATTTTTGCCGGCCGTCTCAGGCCAGCCAGAATTTCATGCGCACTTTGTCTGTTCTCCACTCAGGCTGCATTACAGCCTGGGTGGAGAACATGCCTAGGCACCTAGCAGCTAGCTGAGCGCCGAACCATCACACTCAGACCAATCACAACCCTACACTGCAGCGTTGTGATTGGCTCAGGGGAGCCTGAGTGCTTCCTGCTTCCACAGAAGCCAGGAAGAGGATGGAGGATGGAGGAGAGGCGGCAGCGGGGCCGGCCACATCCAGCTGAGTGTTTTTGTTAATTTATTTTTAATTCCCTCCCCCCTCTGCACCCTCCCCGCCCCCCCATGCCCATTCGGTAGCAGCCGCTACTGTGAACAACTGGCATCAGAAACAATTTTGTTCATATCCAACTTAACAGCCCATTGATAGGACAGCATAGCAAATGCATCTGTGACCTACTCAGTAGCGGCCCGTGGTGGGAGTGCTGCCGGGCGCTGACGTGGGGCGGGGGAGGGGCAGGGTGGGGGTAGTAAATTACGGATTACGGCCGATTAGAGGTAAGTAAACATATAAATAAATAAAACGAATTTCGTTGCGCGCGCTGCATCGCCAAATGTGATGCAGCGCGCGCAACGAAATTCGTTTTATTTATTTATATGTTTACTTACCTCTAATCGGCCGTAATCCGTAGTTTACTACCCCCACCCTGCCCCTCCCCCGCCCCACGTCAGCGCCCGGCAGCACTCCCACCACGGGCCGCTACTGGACCTACTGTTCCCCAGTGTAATCACTTGTGTGTTATCCGGGAGAGTGGAAGACATAAAAAAAACCTCAAGAGTACCTGCAGTGCTAAATACTTAGCAGGACAAAGTCCAAGCTGCCTTCTGCAATGGATACTGGTCTAACATTTTGCATCCATAGTGAGCACTGCTTAAATGTTTCAGGTCCTGGACACAGGCTCACATTTCTGTCACCAAGATTTACTATTCTTTGTCAGACTTTGGCCCAGGTCCAGTCAGAGAAATATAGAAAAGGGAGAAAGAAGTAAGAAGAGAACTATTTGAAAACAGTGACGAGAGAAAGAATTGATCAAGAACCTGCAAGAGTAAGATAATAAGTGTAGGAAATTGGGTTACTGTTTGAGAGGGGTGAAAACCCACTCAAGCAGAAACCACAATTTTTGTCAGAGTGGAATACAAGCAAACCCCATATTAACCTGTGCTTAACCCTCTGGTAGCCAGGCACAAGTCAGTCTTAACTTGGAAGCAATGTGTAAAGTATTTATGGTGCACTTCAAACAGTAATCAAGTGAAAACACAACACAAGAAAAATCCCACACCAATTTAGAAAAATAGAGAAAAATGTAATGCATTATTTGATACCAAAATGACAAAACATTCGTCAGAAGAACCGGAGTTATGCAATTTAAAATGTTTAGGTAAAAACAGTGCTTAAAAGCACAAAGCACCAACTGTGGTTATATGGTTGCGGTGGACTGGGATAAAGTCACCAGTGCAGGCCGACTGAGATGGAGCACGGGCTGGATACAGGGACCAAGTTAGTTCCACTTGGAAATATACCTTAAATCCTGGTTCTGGAGCGCTGCAGCATGCAGCAGCGGTCCCAAGGAGCCATGCTAGGACTGCAGTGAGGATGCGTCATGCAGCTGTGCTTGCAATGTGCTGCCAAGGCTGCGATTAGAGCTTGCGTCAAGGCTGCGTCAGTTTCGTTGAGGAGCTTCGGGCCCATGTTGAGGATACATAACACAGTGGCGTTTCTGATGAGCTATGAGGGCTGCGATGCGGGTTTGCATCATGGCTGCTTCGCGCTGTGTCGGTTCCGATGAGGCTCTGCAAAGAGCTGCATCGGGCTTGTGCTGCGTTGCGTCGGTTTTGATAGAAACCACAGCTGGGGAGGCAGAGCACCTTTAGCCCCAATTCCAAGGTTCCAGGACTGGAGAGGCACCACCTGGGGGGTTAGGACACACAGCAGGTGTCCCGCCCCCAGTCACAACTGAATACCAAACACTGCACGAACGATGATTATCCCAGTCTTCTACCCACGCATCCTATACTCACACCCATGTGATATTAAGGCGAGAGCAAAAGAATACTATGGGAAAAGGTGGGGACACAACAGAAGAAGAAAAAAGGACCCAAGGCGATGGACTACAAATCTAGGCTCCTCAGTCTGGCTGGGACAAGTATCCAAGGAGAATACTGGCAACTACAGAAGAGAGGAAAAAGAAACAAGAAATACATTAATGGAAATATACAGGCTTTCCTGTTTTCAGTTTCTATTTTTGGTAAATTCTGTTGGTTTTTTTCAGTGTTTTCAAGTGATTTCCATACCTTAAAAAAACAGTGGTTATCAGTGATTACACATTTTCGCGCCATTAAAAACACCAGAAAGTGTATTTTTCTGGTGTTTATGGAATGTTTTGCTTTTATTATTGCTTGCTTTCTACACTGATAATGCATGGTATATAGACAGTGTATGTACAGTGTATATGAGGTCCAAATACATTTTTGCAAATCAAACTTATTGTAGTACACCATACAATACTTCTTCAGTAAGTCTTTGGTCGTGTGAGCTCGCTTTTTCCTTCCCATGTAAACTTTTTTCTGTGAAAAGGCCCTCTCAACATTGGCACTTGAGACGGGCAATGCCAAAACAGCCAGTACACAATATGCTAACTATGGCCACTGACATAGCTTTCCATACCTATATTGGTGTACTTGAAGATTGCAATTCTCTGGGCAGGTTTTGCAGCATTTGCGTTGAACTGGGCGCTTATGCCCTCCGAGTTATTGAAGCAGTCAAAAATGAAGCAGCGCTTTTGAAACTACGGAGAAAATTCCCCTTTACGGAAGGGATCTAGAACTTGTACAGTGTACCACAGTGAGGTTTCATTGACTTCAAATGCCATGGTTGGTGAAGGGACATTTCTATGCATCATTGCAAGCCGTTTCTCATACATTGTAAAATAAAAGTTCCTGAATTGCTCTTCAACATTGCTTTGTTTACCAAGTGGCAAGCACTCTAACATGGAACATGTTGCAGTACCAAAGTCACTAAAGGTGTCGCCCAGCCTACTCTCAAGAAGATGTTTCACATCTACATCAATTATGCTGAACACTTGGCAGACAAGGGTGTTTTTAGACTCTAGTTTTTTTATGTCCACTACAGCAGTTATGTTTTCCTGTAAAAATCTAAGAATTCAGTAGAGTGTACTTTTTTTCAAATCACTATCAGTTTGCAACCAAAGATCCTCACATTTCTTGCCTTTGGCATCATCACTCAGCAAAAGTTTTGTAAATGGTTGCCACATGGGTAATATAGCATTCACAGCCCCTTGGACTGAGAACCATCAGCTAAGTGACACAGTTGGGATAACTCTTTCTTTGATGCCACACAAAGCACAAAATTAGAAATATTTGCATTTTAGTTCCCGCGCATAACAAAACAGTGCACCAGAATGGACTAAAAAGTCAATAGCATTCTTCATTAACTCTGAAGATTGTAAAGATGCTTTCAGCATACCATCTAACAAGTGGCAAGGATCTCTTACAGGGAAGCACTTCAGCTCAGGTATCGATTTTGACAGGTCATATCACAACTTTTTCATATACGCAGCTGAATCACTGCAAATACAAACAATATCACTCCAATCTTTGTTGAACTTAGAAAGAACCTCTTTGCAGCAGCATTCCAAGTGACACTGCATTCCATGTTCCATCCTGTCATGTTTTCACCACTATACCAGATGCTTGGCGATAGCACTCTTTTCACATATACTTGTCCCTATACCTTGCATTGAATGATTAAAGCCTGAGGTGTTGGCAATTCACCTACTATGGCGCGTATTCTCCTGAGGCTTGAGCCGGGAGATAGCCTAGAGGGACTGTGGGGAAGGCAATTTTTAAATTTAACTTTGCTGCTATAAACTTTTAATGTTGCCTTTTTTTAACGTTGGCTGCTATTTACGCTTTTATGCTGCCATTTTTCTTTTATTATTGATGTTATTCTCCTGTACTCACGTGTTGAATCTGATTCACTGACTGTTCCTGTCACTCGGTTTGCTCCGGTTCGGCTGCACGTCGTTGGGGGGCAGAGCATACGTCCGGAGTAAGCGGATTCCGCGAGATAGCGCGGGCCGCCATTTTCTGAGGTCAGCAGGCTAGTTGTTGTCACCATCACTCGTGACACACTACAAATGTGCGCGCCAACGCGGACGCGTAGCGCGTATTCTCATGAGGCTTGAGCCGGGAGATAGCCTAGAGGGATTGTGGGGAAGGCAATTTTTAAATTTAACTTTGCTGCTATAAACTTTTAATGTTGCCTTTTTTTAACGTTGGCTGCTATTTAGGCTTTTATGCTGCCATTTTTCTTTTATTATTGATGTTATTCTCCTGTACTCACGTGTTGAATCTGATTCACTGACTGTTCCTGTCACTCGGTTTGCTCCGGTTCGGTTGCACGCCGTTGGGGGGCGGAGCATACGTCCGGAGTAAGCGGATTCCGCGAGATAGCGCGGGGGCGCCATTTTCTGAGGTCAGCAGGCTAGTTGTTGTCACCATCACTCGTGACACACTACAAATGTGCGCGCCGACGCGGACGCGTTGCGGATGAGCGCAGCGGGCGCGCCAAAGGCAGGCCCGTCTGCGCCCGTCAGCGTCCCGGAGACGGCCGGCGCCGGGCATGCTGCCCGTTTCCAGACACACGATGACCTAAGGATAAGGTATTCGAGAGATCAACTGCTGAATCTGAATTTGGGAAGAGGGGATCCAAGCTGTAAGAGTATCTCGATACACTTAAAACCCCCTATTACTACGCACATTTGCCCACACTGCCAAATGTTACTCCCCAAGATCCTCTATAGGAGAGTTATACACAGCAGACCTATGGAGCCGCTCCGAGGGATTAGTAATAAGAAATCCATGGATGATGCAACAAAATGTCTTCTAGTGAATGTCAGATCACTAGTAAAGCATAGTGTTGAGTGTGCCAGACTCCTGGTGGAGCAAGATATAAAACTGGCATTTATCACGGAAACTTGGATGGATGAGGCTTCAGGGCCAGACTTAGTGCTGGCCACCCCACCTGGTTTTTTCTGTTTCACACTAAATAGGCCTACGGGGAGAGGAGGGGGGCTAGCAATAATCTACCATAACACGCTTAAAACAGCGTTTCAGACAACAAATAGTATGGACTATGAAGCATTGACTTTCAATGTCGAATTATCGCCCCATCACTCCTTTAAGGGTAGCTTAATGTATCGACTCCCAGGGTCAAGGACATCCTTTCTAACCACGTTAGGGCATCTACTGGAAGAAGGGCTCTGTTCCAATTCTCTCACCATTTAGGGAGATTTTAATTTTTATCTGGAAGCCCCAGAGGATCCCGACACTAAAGAGCTGCTAGATCTGATGAGCAGTGCTGACTTGATCCAATTAGTAAATGGGCCTACTCATACGGCAGGACATACACTAGATGGGATTTTTTCCAATAATCCACATCTAAAGTATACAGGAATGCTCCCACTGGTCTGGACTGACCATGTAGGAATTCTATTTGAAATAACCATCCCAGTTGATCGCCATAAATTTAGGGAAGGGCCAAAGCAGATAAAAATAAGGGCCTGGGACAAAGTGGTGGGAGCCGAACTACAAGAACTGCTTAATACCACCACGCAGTCCCAGCCAACAGATGTGGATGACGCGGCCATATCATACACCCAATGGGTGGACATAGCCTGCAAAAAGCTAGCCCCGGATAAACTGGTATATCCCAAACGAGCATCACCAACGTCACCTTGGGTTTCAGAGGAGCTTAGAAGGCAAAAGCTAACTTGCAAACAGTTAGAACGCAAGTGGCGGAAAAATTACTCCACACTAGATAAAGAAAGCTATAAACAAAGCCTTACCATTTATAAACAAGCCGTGTTGAACGCAAAGAAGGTCTTCTTTGCGAACCAAATTTATATAGCACAAAATTCATCTAAATAACTCTATAAAACTGTAGCAAGACTAGCGAACCCAAGTAAACCTAGGGTTGAGGCAAGCCAAGAAATGGCCGAAGAAATTGCGAGGTTCTTCCAAAACAAGGTGGAAGTTATTTTCTTAGCCTTTAATCAACTCCCGCAAGGTGTCTCAGGAACCATGAAGACTGATGATGAGCAAGGTACAGGAGTAAGGCCCTCTCTTGAGAAATTCGCCCCACTTGGTATCAGTGACACTAAGATGCTACTGAGCATGGCCAAGTCTGGCTCCCCTTATGATCCCTGCCCGGTTACAGTGGCCAAATTAGCCTTAGAACCGATTGCCACGACATTGACGCCAGTATTTAATAACATGTTTGACTCAGGTGACTTCCCCAGCATCTGGAAGTTGGCCTCGATACTCCCCCTTCTGAAAAAAAATAATCTGGACCCAAAAGATCCGAATAACTACAGGCCTATTTCTCGCCTCCCACTACCTGCAAAAATAGTGGAAAAAGAAATAAACGATCAGTTGAGCGCATTTCTTTTTAAAAACAAGTTACTGGCCCCTACACAATATGGCTTCAGAGCAGGGCATAGTACGGAGACCGCCTTGATAAAGTCGACAGAAGAAATTAGGAAAGCCCTGGATCAAGGAGATGAGGCAGCCCTCATTATGCTGGACCTGTCTGCGGCCTTCGATACGGTCCATTATGATCTGTTGATGGACCGTTTGTCGGAGGTGGGGGTATAAGGAAAGGCCTGGAGGCTGCTAAAAGCATTCCTAACAGTCAGGAAACAAATAGTGTCCCTAGGGAGTTTCTATTCCAATGCTTTTATGCTTCCATGTGGAGTTCCACAGGGATCGGCCCTCAGCCCAACCCTTTTTAATGTATACGTGGCACCTTTGGCTCCTTTGATTAGATCACATGGTTTTAGTCTCACGTCATATGCAGATGACACACAAATTGTAGTGTCTCTACTACCAGGACAAGAAATGGGCATGAGTAAGAAATTTCAAGACTGTATGGCAGCAGTCAAATCCTGGATGTCACAAAATTGCTTAAAACTGAATGCAGCCAAAACTGAGGTTCTCATGTTTGGTAACAAAGCCAACTTCTGGACCCCTGACTGGTGGCCATCGGACATGGGCAACCTCCCCATACCCACGAGAAAGGCTAAGAATCTGGGTATAATGGTGGATGACAAACTTAACTTTGAGGATCAGATAAAGGCTACATCCTCGGCCACCTTTCAATCCCTCAAGATGATAAAAAAGATCAAACCTTTTCTGCCAGAAGACAGCCTACGAACAGTTGTGTCCTCTATGGTGTTATCGCAGCTGGATTACTGCAATGGGCTCTATTTAAACATCTTAGAGCGGCATCTAAACAGATTGCAGATTCTGCAAAATGCGGCAGCAAGGTTGGTGACAGGCATCCCTAAATTTGTATCGTTAGCCAAACAAATACGAAGATTACACTGGCTGCCCATCAGAAAAAGGGTGCAATTTAAGTCACTATGCATGGTCTTCAAAGCACTGCATGGTCAGGGGCCTGACTTCTTGGCTAACCAGTTTCAATGGTATACTCCCAAGAGAACCCTACACTCATCAGGAGCCAAACTGGTGAACATACCTCCCACGAAGAAAGCTTCGTGGGGGGGTAGAAGTTTTATAACAGGTGCAGCCAAGGCGTGGAATGCCCTCCCTTGGAATCTGAGGAACTCCACTAACCTTCTTGTTTTTAGGAAACAACTTAAAACATGGCTCTTTAACTTATAAGGTCTCCCTCTGCCACACATCTTCCTGGTCCATCCTTGCTCTCAGAAGAATTATGCTACCAGCGCCAGGACACCTCCGGGTAACCATGCGCTTTACAAGCTGGATTAACATAACATAACATACTATCAATACTGACTCACTAGAAACTGGGGGCTGATGTATTAAGGGTTTTTACCCATTCTCTGTGGGTAAATGTGATGGCACATATTGGGAAAGATTCTAATAAAACCAGCCATTTTACCTATCAGTGAAAGAATCAAACGCAGCCAAATATCAAATATGATTTTGATATTTCCTGATTCTCTACAGTTTATAAAATAATTAAACAAGACCTAAAACATGCTTCTAAACCCTGCATCTTTAGACCAAACACCACAAAACTGCAAAAAGCAAAAGGAAGCAGAAACAATAGTTTAGTGACATCCCTCAACAACAAAATTCAAGCAGAATAATGTTAGCCCAGTCTTTCTTGCTGCCAGCTTGTATAACAAAGTTACATTGTATTGGCCCCTTCAGGAAGAAAAAAAATGACTTTCACTCTCCTTTTCCTTTCTTTGAATGGCATTTAATTTGTGGTTATGCATGTGTTTTTTCAGTGTTTATATGTTTACACTGGTGAGGGCTATTTCCCTTTCGGTGGGGTTTTATCAGTTAATATAGGTTTAAACCTAAAACCGGACAGCCTAACTATACCCCAGACAACCATCCACTGGGTTTTATCAAAACCTGGCTTACCCCAGCAGAATCAAAGCAGAATCCTCGTAGACTGATCCACAATGTTCAGTGTCCAGCCTTTCAAGTAAAGCAATCCAAGATCCAAGGGTAGCACTGTTCCACACAGTCTTCACGGGAAAAACCCAATCAGGAAAAAAAACCGTTTTACCAAACGAAAAAAACTAAAGGGATCCCTTTGTAGGACTAAATAAAAAGGGCACCAAAAAAAAGGAAAACCCGGAAAGCTACTAACGTAGCTACAGAAAGAGTTAATCAGTGGGAGAGGCGTGCACCAGGAAAAATACAGCGGAGGAGCCAGAGTAGCGGGGCTTCCTCTACTCCGTCGTATCCAAACAATAATCCATACCTTCGTGTGAAGATCAGGGCAAAAACAAGGAACAGTGTGAATGTCCAAACGAAATTCCAAGAAAAGCAAAAACCCACAACAGTCTCTGGGGAGCGTAAAACAATCCGCTCTCTTGATGAAGGTCCAACGAGGATAAATCAGCGCGATCCAAGGACGCTGATAGCAAAGTCCTTCCGGGGGCAAGAGACCGGAAATAAAACCAAGCGCGGAAGCACTGGCGAGCTCAGATTAAATACAGAGCAACCGCCGTGCATCCGCAGCTTTACCCGCCCATAACAACAGAACACCCGGCAAGATTGCCAAAATGAAAAGAGGACAGGAGAAAGGAAGAGCAGAGCCCCTCCTAAGCTACCGGACTCCCGGTTGTGACAGTCCCCCCTTTCAAATGACCCCCCACCGGACGTGGCTTCAAAGGGTGACGGGCATGGAATAGACGTACTAAAAGGGGGGCATGCACATAACTAGCATGTTCCCATGAACGGTCCTCAGGAGGATAACCCTTCCAATCCACCAAATAAAATAACCGACCCCGACGTCTAAGGGAATTCAGAATGGCAACCTCAAACTCCTCTTCCTCATCAATTACTACCGGGGGGGGCAACTCCTGAGAAGTGACTGTATACGGTTTTAACAGGGAAGTATGAAAAACAGGGTGAATCCGGTAGTCATTAGGCAAGACCAATTTCATAGCCACTGGATTAACCACCTGCTCGATCTTGAACGGCCCAACATAACGAGGTTGTAACTTCCTGGGACCTCCCAACTGCAAATTCCTAGATGCCAACCAAACCATATCCCCGGGAGCGTATCACGGGGCAGGGCACCGGTGACGATCAGCCTTAGCCTTCATGCTCAGCTTAGCCACAGCTAGATGTTCCTGTGCCTCCTTCCATATGTCAGTCATTGCCCGACTTAAGGTATCTACCGCTGGCACGTTGCCTGAGGGTTGAATTGGTATAGCCTTGGGATGAAACCCCATAGAACAAAAAAAGGGGTCATCCCTAAAGCTGAGTGCATACTGTTATTATATGCAAACTCAGCTATAGGGAGCGCCTTCACCCAACTACCCGTCAAGGAGGTCATTAAACAGCTTATGTATTGTTCCATCGTCTGATTGGTACGCTCCGTCTGTCCATCCGATTGCGGATGATATGCTGAGGACAACCGAAGCTCCATCTTTAACGAGGAACACAATTCCCTCCAAGAATGGGAAACGAACTGCGCCCCTCTATCAGACACAATGGCAGTAGGAATACCATGCAGTCGTAACACCTGAGCTAGAAATACTTCAGCTAATTCCCTGGCAGTGGGCACTTTGGGCAAAGGTATAAAATGCGCCATTTTTGTAAACAAATCTACCACCACCAATATGGTAGTGTGGCCCACCTCCAGAGGAAGATCTGTTACAAAATCCATACTTATGGTATGCCAGGGAGAAGGAGGAACCGGTAACGGATGTAGTAGACCTGCAGGCGGAGAATGTGAAGCTTTACTCACCGCACACACAGGACACTATGCCACAAATACCTGTATATCATGCCCTACTGTATCCCACCAAAACCAACGAAGACATAACTCCTTGGTTTTTGCCATTCCTGGATGTCCCACTAATGAGGAAGAATGGCACCAGGTAAGCACATGCTTCCTCATCTCTGGTGGTATAAACAATTGTTCTCCATGATACAATAATCCGTCTCTCAGCAGACAAGCAACATCAGTTAACCATGGGGTCATGTCTTTGGCTAACAACTGATCCCTGACTGCACCAAGAAGGTCATCTATGGAATTACAACCCACAATCTTATCCTTAGCAATCATAGGCCTATCCTCAAGAGCCACGGCCTCTTCCATGAGTCCCACATGTATACGTGAAAGTGCATCAGACTTCACCTGCTGAACAGCGGGTCTGTATGTAATCGTGAAATCATATTCGTTAAAAAACAACACCCACCTCATCTGTCTTGGTGTTAATGCTCTTGCAGAACAAAAGAATTCTAGGTTTTTGTGATCAGTGTATATAGTGATGGTGTGTCTAGCCCCCCATAAATAGTGCCTCCATTCCTGAAAGGACAATTTTATGGGCAACAGCTCTCTCTCAGCCACAGTATAGTTCTGTTCCGCTGGTAGCAATTGTTTAGAGAAAAAAGCTATGGGATGCATAAGACCAGTTTCTATATCCCGCTGCGATAACACCCCTCCCACTGCATATTGGGGGGCATCAGCCTCCACAAAAAAAGAAGGGAGGGATCGGGATGTTTCAATATTGGAGCTGATGTAAACTTGCCCACCAAAGTCTCTAAAGCATGTTGAGCAGCAGAAGACCACACAAAAGGCACCCCTTTCCGCAACAAAGCTGTCATCAGTACGATGATATCCGAGAAATGGGAAATAAAACGCCTGTAAAAATTGGCAAACCCCAAAAGAACTTGCACCTCTCTCACACTAGTAGGCACAGGCCAGGTTGTAATAGCCATTGTCTTTTTTGGGTCCATCTTTATTCCATCAGCAGAAATGAGGAAACCCAAGAATTCCACACAAGAAACCCCAAAGTGGCATTTTTCCCGTTTCACATACAATGTTCCCGTAATTTCTGTAACACCTGTATGACATGAGCCTCATGCTCTCCTGCTGTCTTAGAGAAAATCAAGATGTCATCGATGTATACGATAACACTCACATCCAAGTACTCCCGTAACACCTCGTTGATAAAAAACTGAAAGGCAGCAGGGGCGTTACAGAGCACAAACAGCATGACACAGTATTCGAACAAACCGTACTTTGTCCGAAAAGTGGTCTTCCACTCTTCTCCAGTACGGACACGTATCAGATGGTAAGCACCCCACAAATCCAGTTTGGTGAACACTGTGGCATGCCGTACCTGATCCAACAACACCGGGATCAACGGTAGCGGATATTTGTTTTTAATTGTCACCTTATTGAGTGCTCTGTAATCCCTACAGGCGCGAAGATCACCTACCTTCTTGGGTATAAAGAAGATAGGAGAAGATACAGGCGAAGAAGATTGTCTAATAAACCCAGATGCTAACATCTCATCCAAATATGACCGCAGATGCCGCTCTTCGGGTTCAGGAAGTGCATAAACCCAACTACATGGCAATGTAGCCCCGGGTACCAAATCAATTCGACAATCAAAATCCCTATGAGGTGGCAATACTCCAGCTTTAGACTTGTCAAACACATCTGAGAACTCTGAGTAAGCAGGCGGAAGGCTGCCCCCATCCACAACAATGCCCACTAAACAAACTAACGGTGAAATCCAGTCTGTGGCCTCCCAATAACACTGCTGAAAACAATGCTCAGAGTCCAAAGTGACCGTACGTCGGACCCAATCAGTCCTCGGATTCTGAGTTTGCAACCATGGCACTCCGAGTATTACACCAAAAGTGGGGGCATCAATCAAATCAAAACTGACGGACTCAGTATGACCGTTATCAAATAAGAGGTTCTGTTTAACAATCAATCCGGATGTTAAATCAGTACCATCAATAGCTCTCATTGGTTCTGCTTGTTTTTTACACACACAAGGCACCTCCAATCTGGCTGCCAACTGTATGTCCATGAAATTACCGGTAGCGCCTGAATCCAGCAAAACCGAAATAGTGGTCCTCCTGCTGTTTGTAATCACCAAAGTCACTATGATGGTAAAATGACGAGGTACCCTCTGAACCGAACACGCAATGTCATAGGGGTTTAAAGTCATGCCATCATAGTCCCCACAAGATACCACTTCTTGCTGCACAAAGGCCACGGATTTCTTGGGCAACATACTGGAGGGTTTTACCGGACATTCACGGGCATAATGCCCACTTTTGCCACAATATAGACACAGATTATGTACCCGCCTCCTTTCCTTTTCCTCTCTTGACAAAGGGCCCGCACCCCCCCAATCTGCATAGGTTCTGAATGGGACTTAGACTCTGTTTCTTCCTTCTGATCTCCCTGCACCCCGATAACATAAGGTGCGGGAAACCTCCTCCTTTCACCTTTCCTTTCGGATAAACGATGATTTCGTTTAACCATCAGATCAATAAAATCCACACAATCCTCAGGAGGACTCACAACCTGGGACACCACGTCCTTCAGTTCTTCACAGCGACCCTGATAAAACAAAGACGTTCGCTTTTCCATGGGACAATGTGTTTCTGCAACCAGCCGGTTAAAGGTAGAAACATACACCAACAAATTCTGTTTACCCTGTCTTAACTTGAGTAACTCAGTATCACTAGCCTGCATAAAGGCATGTTTAGCAAATAACCGACGCATCTGCTCCTTAAATGCAGGAAAATTATACAAAACAGGATCATCATTATCCACCTGGTCTTTGAAATGAGTTGGTAATTTCAGGAATACATTAAGAAAAGTTAAGGCGAAGATGCATGTGACCTAAAGAGGTTGTGCTCAGAGAGAAGAGGCATGCAAGGGATGGAAGGAAAGGAGAGGGCAATTGAAAGAAAAAAAGGAGCAGAGACAATCAGAAGTTTTAAGTAAAAGTACTTTTTTCACGCAAGATTCAAAAATATAAAGCATGCTTTTGTGAGACAGCATTCTATTTAAGGATGCATGACTGAGCAACGAAGCAACAACATTTGCATTTGAAGATAGTGATATATTAGGTACTTTTGATAGGCACTAGAATCAAGTGAACAGTCTGTCCACTACTAGGCTCCTATGAGACCACCACTCCAGCAAGGTCAGCTGAACAGCTAAGAATATGGCACTATTAAGATATGAAAGGATATTTATACTGGGAAATGTAAACATTTTTAGGCTATGCTTCAAGGAAGCAATAACCTCAAGATCATAACAATGTAAACCCTTTAGGCATGGCTTGAGCCTGTGTGTGATGGCTGTCTAGTCTGTCAGCTCCGAGCTCAAATACAAGGCTTTCACCAACCATCTGGGCAAGAAAAGCAACCCCACGATGTGCTACGATCTAAGTACACTGACGGCACTGCTGTAGGAGGCTTTTTCACTCTAATGGAGCGATATCTCCTAATTTCTCCCAGAGACCACCATCATGCACTTTCCACAAAATGGCGGGCAGTGCTTAGCAGAGTGCTCCTATTGGCTCTCGCAGAGCCAACTAAGTGAAAACCGCCTACTAGACGAACCTATGCTGTCAACTTATAGATGCACAGGGAAGAAGTCCACTCAGCACCTCTACAAGGGAACGTGGCAGATGGTTTTACTGCCCCCTGCCACTCAAGATAAGTACAAGGACTCGCTGCGCTTCTCCTATCAGCTAGCGCTACCCAAGTTGCCCTACACACACAGCAGCAGCGCTACTCCAGCAGAATTTGCCACGTTACAAACTTCAAACTTCAACGACTTCACAAATATACAAAATACAAATCCAATGGCAAACATTCAGTAGCAGCGCCGCCTCACCCGCTCTACAGCCGTAGCACTGCAACCTCCTTCAGCACGCCTGTGATCGACTTGCTATTCCTGAATGATGGTGGCTGTGGCTCAGAGGCCCTTCAACGACTATGTTGGAGACACAGAGGGCTCAATGTCTCATCGTTAGCACTGCTCCTTTCGGCAGTACATAAATACTTGCATCTCCAAGATCAGAGGCTTATACCTGATTCCAGCTTCCCGCAGCAGTCTCCCGAGTATTGACAACCTATGATCTGAGGGTTAGCGTTCATGTGCTGGAAGCCCAGAGGCCAGTGGACCTACTTCTTCATGGAATCTCCACTGGCCCACTGCTGGCGCTGCTTCCCAGAGGGCACCACATCCCACATAACGCCAGACTACAATTGACGACCCCCAACCACACTTGCCGTGCCAACTGAGATGATCCCTGCGATCGAGTGCGCTGCTCCAGGGAGCTTTCTGGCAGCGCTGTGAGTGGTGTGAGTAAAGCAAAGAGCGGTCGGCCCAATCCTCTTCCTGGCCTCTGACCGCACACTCGCCTAGTCAGGTAACTGTCTACACTGGTCCATTTGTGTCTCACTCGGCCTGTCGGGGGCCTAATCAGGATTACTTACTATCTGCCTGACTTTAACATGGCTGCCCTACCTGTGGCACCCTGTTGGTGGTGCCTAGTATAAAGCCACCTACCTCAGTCAATTCACGTGCCTCACATCATCTCACGCATTTGCCTCTGATCCAAAAATACGCTGATTATAGATATGCTGCCACCCTATATGTAGGCTGCCAGTCACATTGTTGTTTACCTGGAGTGATCCCACCTACTTCTCCATGGCCTGATATCCTGCCATATACTTATCATCCTCTGGAGAGACTGAACAGTGCCAGTAGAATAACGGTTAGTCCAGTCTTCGCCCTACTCACCTACCAGACTAAGACAGGCAAACCCTACTCCCAGTGGCCACCAGACTGGAGTTCAATGGACCAAGAGTAGAAATGTAGGCCACTCATCGCCTGTGATCTCATAACTGCTATTGATACAGTCTTCGTCTCACAACACCAGCTAAACACTAGCCAGAAGACAAAAGGAGTAGTCCTCAGTTTCCAATGCCATTGCCAAATATCACCAGCATGATCTTGTAAACCCAAAACTCGATTACCTGCGGCTACAACTAACAAGCAGACAGATATCGACCTACACTCAATAGGGTGCAGTATTCCAATGGATGCCAGCTCATCTTCCTGACCTCTGGCACCTTCTCCTATCTCCATCAATGATGGCTGACAACAAAGGGAAAGAACAGAGAGATCACATGGCGAACAAAGCCTCCCACAAGCGTTCGAATCCAGACACACCCCTTATGGATTCACCTGCGAAACTCAAAGGAGACATGTCTAACAGCATAGAAGCCATCCTTCAACGTCTGGAGTCCCTTCATGAATTAACGCAAGCAACAAAATCTAGCAGTGACGCCATGCGCCAAGACATCCAAGCTCTACGTGACAACATGAAAGGTCTCTCCAACAAACTCACTGAGGCCGAAAATAGAATTAGCCACTCTAACAATTCAAATACAAAATGTCTAGACCACTTCTACTGCTCAATGAAGACAATGGCTAGAGAGATTTCTGAACTTGAAGATCGCAAAGGAAACCTCCGCATCTTTGGCCTGCCCGAAAACGCTGAAAAAGATGCCAACTCCTGCGTGGAATTCCTTGAATCTTGGATTTCCCCTCACACTAGCCATTACATTTGATAAAGACTTTGAAATCGAACAAGCTCATAGGATTTCCTCGGGCCCACTATCCAGCTTACCACAGGGAAACTCCTCTCGGCCAAGAACAATGATCTTCAATCCGCTGGGCTACCGTCACACAGAAGCAATCCTGGCCCACATGAGGTATGGAACGGATCTCGAATCACACTCGCCCATGACTACTCCAAGGAAACAGTTGCAATGAGAAAGGGATTCCTAACCCTCTGCCAAAGCCTGAAGGACAGCAACATTCCCTTTTCCTTCATTGGGCCCGCAAGATTCTGCATACTATTCAAAGGTAAATACCAGATCTTCTGCTCTCCTGCAGACCTACAAGCCTTCTTGGACACTTACACCCAAATGGACATGTCTACCTAACCAGTCTATGTCTGGGTCTGTTATATCCACCTAGCAAGTTACACCTTAGTCTCTATTCGCTACACTTTAGCATAATCTATGCTCCTGTTCCATTTAATACGGTCCAACTAAACTCTGACGCTTAGGTCTACTTGCTTACTAGCGTGACTAACATTGTTTCTCTTACCTTATCCACCACTGTGACTAAAACTGTTTCTCTTATCTTATCCACTAACACATCGACTCTCGTTAAGGGGCTCTAACTAGTTGCTCCTAAATCCCTAATCGTCATACTTTGGTGTAAGGTTAAGCCCCTAGTCATTTAACTAAACATCACCGGAGATCTAATACATATATGGTTTTCATTCTTACCGAAACTATCACTGTGTCAAACAGTACCATGTCCGCTCATGATGAGGAGGACTTGGCACACCCAAGCTACTCTGCTACTACTCTCCTCCCCCAGCACAGCATCACTCAGTTTAGTATTTTCTGTAGTATGTCATTTTCGAGTAGCACGTCATTCTCAATGAACATACCCCAGTTATTTACAGTACCAGGATGGAGCTGCATGGCCGCAGTCTCGGTTTAGCCCCCTCGTGGCCTTCCTCTCCCCAGTTCAAATCAAGGTGGGGAAATGTGGTACTCCCACATTTCACTGGATGGGAAGTGGGTGGGTTAGGGCTCTGGGTTTCATTTTGTCAAGGCTTCTTCTTGCTTTTCCTATCTTCTTTCTACTTCTCTCTCTCTCCTCTCCTACCGTATACCTTCTCCATACCCCCGCCCTTTGATGTCCTTAAGGAAATAAACTCACCCACGAGCAGGTCTGAAAGGCAATCATTACGACCCCTACACAGTATAACAGACAACCAATCAGTATCTGCGCAACTATCTACAAAGCTAAGCCACAATTTGCATACCTCTACACATACACAAACACATACTGGTAGCGCACTGAATATGCCTCGCTCCACCGATGACAATCCCCGCCTCGAAATAAGTACACACTTACCATCATCCAATCCAAAATATCAACTAATATCTAGCCACCTGCTCCTTTCCAACTCATGATGGCTGACATTAGAATCCTTTCCTTGAATACCAAGGGTCTTTTCCATCTTGTCAAATGGAAAAAAATAGCCGATTACTGTAATAAACTAAAAGGAGATGTTATCCTACTACAGGAAACTCATATCGAGTCATCCAAAGATGCCAGATTCTATTGCCCCTGGGTTGCAATGCCAAAACAATGGGATATTTACCCTAATTGCAAAAAAACTATCTGTTTTGTCTCACCAACATGACAGCCAGGCCCACAGGCTAATCACTAGGACACTAGCGGGAATCAGGGAGCTGGCGGTGATAAACATATATGCATCAAATGATTATTCCGTCTCATTTTGGCAAGAGCTAGAAAAACGCATCTCAGAAATCCCTGATAACTTCGGAACCATTGTGGGGGGTGATTTCAACCTCCCAATGGATGGTGTCCTCGACTGACTGTCCGCCCACAAGTTCTTGGGCAGTAGATCCCACAACTAAATGAGACTCTGCTGCTAGAATAATAACCTCTCTGACATATGGAGACTTTTCAACCCAAAAGGCAGTGACTACACCTTTTACTCAGCAACACACCATACCTTCACGAGATTTGATTACGTCCTCATAGAGGAATCTTTAATCCCGGCTGCTCTAAATCCTAAAATAGGACCTATACTAATCAACAACCAAGCCTGCATTTCACTCAACCTCTCGGTCATAAACTCAGCCCCCCTCCAAACTTTGGCACCTCAATGATGCAATCCTAGAAGACGAACCCTCTAAAACCAAAATTATTGAAACAATACAACAGATCCTAGCGGAGAACAAAGAGGGCGATACTTTAGATGCAGCTAGATGGGATGTGCTGAAAGCAACTCTAAGGGGAACATTACAATCCCTAGTGGCTAGGAGGAATAAGATCCTAAATGAATGCTTTGAATCCATTGAGGCTGAAATTAACTCCCTAAAAGAACTAATTAGACACTCCGCAGTGTCCCAAGATATCCCCAAACTGCGAAAACTAAAATATGAATTTAACCAAATACTAAGCACTCGTGTGCAGAAATGGATTGAAAAGACAAAGCAGAAAAACATACCTCTAGAAACAAGGCTGGTAAAGCAATTGTGAGCTACTTAAAATACTCTAAGAACAAAAGTATAACCACTGCCATCATAAGTAAATCAGGACTCACAGTGGCCTCCCACAAGGAGATCCTAGAAGTATTCCACAATTATTACTCCTACCTTTACACCCCAAAAAATCATATCAATCCTCTCAAATGTATATCACATCTGGACTCCTGCCTCTCTCTCAGACAGAGCCCTCCTCAATGCTCCAATCTCCCCCGATAAAATACAAGTAGCAATTAAATCACTCACCTCCGGCAAAGCCCCGGACCCCGACGGGTACATCGTATCCTGTTATGAAACATTCATCTCGATCCTCACTACACCACTTCTCGCCTTATTTCATTCATTTGCCTCAACTGGCAGAGTATCCGGCTCTGCATCTGAGGCCACAATAGTGGTGATCCCGAAAAAAGGGAAAGATACACTTGATGTCAAAAACTATAGGCCGATCTCATTAATCAAAATTGACTAAGATCTGGCACAAAGGTTAGACAAAGTACTTCAAAAACTCATTGCCCCAACCCAAATGGGCTTACTGAAAGGTAGGCTGGCCGCTGACAATATCTGCGTCTTTTGCCACGCCCTCGAAAAAGCTAGTTCTGCGTCTTCACCCGTCATGGCTATGGCACTCGATGCAGAAAAAGGTTTGACAAGGTCTCTTGGACCTTTCTATTTGAAACTTTACGTAAATTCAAACTAGGCAAGAACTTTATCCGCATGACAATGGCCCTCTATGCTTCCCCATCAGCAAAAGTCAGAAAAAACGGCCGTCTATCCAATCCATTCCCACTAGCACAAGGCACAAGACAAGGTTGTCCCCTCCCCCCCCCTTCTATTCTTACTAGCTATAGAACCCCTCCTATACTGCCTAAAAGCTAACAAAAGCATTAGAGGAATCCAATTTCAATCAGGCAGACAAATGGTCGCCACTTATGCTAACAATGTTTTGAATTTCACGGAAGACGCTGATAATGCCATACTGCTTATCATGTCCGAAATTAATGACTACTCAAAAGTATCCGGCTACTCCCTAAACAACTCTAAAATAGAAATATTCCCTATGAACATTCACTGTACTCCCTCTGTCCTGGGCACTTCGGGCCTGAAATGTCTATCGGAAGTGCTAAAATACCTAAGCATATGGTTTGGCAATGACCTCCATGAAACCATAACGATCAATGAAACTAAAACACTCTCCAAAATTAATGCCTTTTAAGCATCATGGTCTCCCAAAATTTTAACCTCGTGTGGCAGAATAGACACGATAAGAATGATGATCGCGCCACTCATCAACTTTATCTCAAGCATGTTACCTATAAACCTAACCACCCAATTCTTCAAATCTGTAGACAAAGTTACTAAAAAATTTCTGGCAAGGAAAGAGAGCGAGAATAGCGGATTCCACCCTAAAATTGAACAAATACAGAGGGTGTCTAAATTTGCCTGACTTCCATAGATACCAACAATCTTTCCTAGCAGGACAAGTCTACTGGTGATATAAGGATTCTTTGACTCCTCACCCCCTTGGCTGCAAATTGAAACACATCTACTACACCCTTTCCCACTAAAATCGAACTTAATGCACAGCATCAAAAATCTACCCATCTCCCACTCCTACCCCATAATAGGAGATACAGCATCAGCTCTTCGTCGCATTGACAAAACACTCCGCAACCGGCTCATGGATTCTAGCATAGCTTCCCTGTGGCACAACCATAAATTCAAGCTGGATGGGAAAACCTTACTTTAGAAATCCTGGGCAGAAAAAGTCATTAATTGCATCGGTGATCTACACTCAACGACTAATCCCATTTCCTTTGCAGATCTAAGCTCACGCTACAACCTCCCTCCAATAGAGCTCTACAATTTCCTAAAACTTAAAATATCAACCAGGTCTCTCAAGAAACCTCACAAACCAGACTTACCTATTGGAGAAACTTAAAAGAATAAGCCACGTGGTTTCCCACATCTACAAAATCCTAGAACCCCAAAGACCACACATAACCAAAAAAGAAATGGTCGACCCAAATTCCTGAAACACTGTCCTCACATTTCTCAGAACCTATCTGGCAGAGAATCTGGCAACCCCCCTTTCAATCAAAAATTACTCCTTTGATTGCCCAATCAAGACTCTGGACTATTCACAAATCCCAGTGGACCCCCTCCAGGCTACACAAACTGGGGATAAGACAGACCGACATATGCTAGTGCTGCAAAGATGCATCTGGAACACACAAGCATGTGTTCTTCATCTGCAAAATGGGCCAACCCCTATGGTCCAAGATTCATCCAGAACATCTTCAACATTTACTTTACACCGACTCTACTTACAGCAACTCTTGGCCTCACTGCACATCACCCACTCATGGCCTTATCCCAGCAAGACTCACTCGTACTCGATCTCATGCTAGCCCTCAGCACCAAAACTATTTTGAAGGATTGGAAAGCAACCACAGAATCCTCCAACGAGAAATGGTAGAACCCTCTATGCGCCACCAGAGGGGCCGACAATATCATATACAAAAAAAACACACAATACCAATGCCTCCAGGGAACTATGGAACTCTCTTGAACTTTTCACCCAGAAGTTAACCCCTCATAAGGACAAATACCACTTGCACAAACACTGAGCCTTGCAGACCTGCTCTCTCCATATCCCCTCTAGTTGTAATTACAAATCAGGGGCTTACACCTACCTGTCCTCCCCCACCCTCTACCCCCTCTTTCACATCCTTTCTTTTCACACACTTGCACACATCACTAATCCTCTCTACAATCAGAATATACACCTCGATAACCTGCATGCAAGCATAAAAACTTCAATGTAGACTTGTGCAGTCTTTATAATAGGCGTGTTTCTACCATCTTAGGTTTTACAACTGTATACCTACACTCCTGATCCTTTGATCTACAATGTTATTCTACATTGTCCTTAGAAACTGTGTAATGGAATTATACAATGTATGGCTGACTAATATTACCATTGATCCATAATGTACCTGTACATCGCCTTGTTTTTTATCCTGTAGTGTGCTGGTGTCTTGCACCACATATCTGTCTCCTCTTTACTTATGCCTTGACTACAAAACAAAACAATGTTTGAAATAAAAAAAACCTTTAGGTAATGCCGAGCATTTTGCCTTATTTGATGGCAGCCAGATGCAGAAACCTCACCACCCTGCAGTGAGGGGAGGATCACTACACAAAGGCTGTGTCTGGACAGCAGCCAGGAAAGTGCATTTACATTGTGGTGCACTTTGTCAGTTATGAATCAGGGCTTCAAGTTGCAGGACAAGACAGTACAGAGTACAGTAAAGATGTAACCAAAATATGTTTAAACTGTGATAATCTGTGAAATAAAGGAAGGGGTAGTGGCCTTTGTGTCTTGCATACACTTCTGTTCTTCTCTTCACATCGTTTTCCTCTGTAGTTTTTCACTCTGTTAGCCATTTATGCCATTTCTTTCTGAAATACTCCATCTGCAAATCTCACATGCGATCACCTTCCACTTTCTGTTTTTCACTCTGTGTTTCAGCATGTCCTTGGGTCACCCTTTTCACCATGCGCACACGCTCAGTGCCCAAAGTTCTGCTCAGAGGTTGGTGGCCAGTGCAATTAAACGTTGGCGCGCTGAATATCAAGGTGAATCATCTTTAGTCTCCCACCAGGCACTCCCTGCCTCTTTTTCTCACTCTTGCAGTTTCCTGCTAGAGCCCTTTGTGCCGGTTTTGACTTTTTTCTCAACCTTCGTCTTTACGATCTGTGTGTTTTCCCTCTCTTGCACTCGATAAATATCTGATGCAGAAAAATGAATGCCAGCCCCAAAAATAATTTCCAGTTGCTCCCACTGGCAAGCACCGGCTTAAATTAAGCACTGCACATGCACAAACACACACAGTCTCTCTGCCCTCATATGTAATACAGCATTATCTTTTTCTTAGTTTGGTTCTCTCAGTATTTCAACAGCTGTGCACAACTTCACATAAAATGGTAATTACAATTGACGTATGTGAGTATGTGCACTCTACAGAGAGGGTACAGATTGGATTTGCGTGCAGTACAAACAACTTTGGCCCGCCGACAACCTCAATGAGAAACTTTCACTGACTTCAGCCTCATCTCCACAGCTCCTAATCGTGTACCATCATGCACAATCACCCATAATCTGAAACCTACCCAGACATGTAGAGGAGACTCAGTTCACAATTTATGCACTGTATAAGAATCATAAGTTGCCGGAAAATAAATGAAAGACGCGGATCCAGTAAAAGCATATACATGTAGGAAATGCAAGACAAAGTAAAATGTGAAACTTAAATAGGGCGCCATCGATGTGTTACCTGGTTTAAGTGTTGAAAATTCGCCCTGGATAACAGTCTCTGCAGCAGTCTGCATTTACCGGCCGGGCTGCTGCAATGTGACTGCTCTCTCAGACCCTGAATCTCAGACTGGGGGTCTGAGCAGAGCATTGAGAGCCTCAAACTTGCCTAGGACTTGTGGCGGTGAGTACTTTCACTGAGCACTGGAGTGCAGCTGCATGCACCTTCAGAACTTGCGCCCAAGAGCTGATGCTTACTTACTCTGTGCCGAGAGAGAAGCTGCAATGATGATTCTGACCGTGTTGATACATTGTAACAACCCATGCCCAGAGCAGGCTTCTATGGAAACCAGGGTCACCTGCAGTTCCATAAGTTATTACTAGGTGTCCCCTCAAAGTCAAATGCAAAACCATTGAAATATTTTTCCACTTGCTGTTAATTGAGGTCCAGCTCAAGTCAGAAGCAACTCACACTATTGTTTCCATTTCCACCATGCCTCCAAACAACTCTAGCCCCAACGACATCCTGCGGTCACGGGTGGGTCGTAATGCGTTCAAGATTATTTACCCCCCTAACCTATCTAAAAACGCTGCTAAGAATTTCAAACATAAACTACTCAAACGGCACTTCAAAAGGAGTTGTGGTTAATGCCTAATCTTTTTCACTAATAGAAGAGCCATAACAAATATGCTCCGAACTAAGACAACTAGAAAAACACTGCACGCTTCCAAATCTCCATAATACCCTCATCAGACTTCAAAGCCGAACTAACCATCTCCTTATATAACAATAGGAACGTCCTTATATAAGCATTGGACCGAAATCCACAACGGTTTGACAAAATCTTTATGAGGATTAAAAATACATTGTCTAACATTGCCCCTTCTACTCCATCAAATCAAAGTCTCTCCTCCCGCTCCGTGATAGAATCTCATGCTTCATCTACCACCTCTACCTCACCTCCTCTGACTCTACATGACCGGTCCCCTTGCACCAATGATGGAATCATCGCTGATGAACCTAGGCCTTGTATTACATTTAAGGACTGCACCCCGCCAAGAATAGTAATAGAGTGGGAATAGTAAATTTTATCCCTCCGCTATCCAACACTTTCCCTACTGTTGCACTCACTGGAGTGGGAATAGTAATTTTTACCCCTCCGCTATCCAGCACTTTTCCTACTGTTGCACTCATTGGAGTGGGAATAGTAATTTTTATCCCTCTGCTATCCAACACTTTCCCTACTGTTGTACTCACTGGAGTGGGAATAGTAAATTTTATCCCTCCGCTATCCAAGACTTTCACTACTGTTGCACTAACTGGAGTGGGAATAGTAATTTTTACCCCTCCGCTATCCAACACTTTTCCTACTGTTGCACTCATTGGAGTGGGAATAGTAATGTTTACCCCTCCGCTATCCAACACTTTCCCTACTGTTGCACTCATTGGAGTGGGAATAGTCAATTTTATCCCTCCGCTATCCAACACTTTCACTACTGTTGCACTCACTGGAGTGGGAATAGTAATTTTTACCCCTCCGCTATCCAACACTTTTCCTACTGTTGCACTCATTGGAGTGGGAATAGTAATTTTTACCCCTCTGCTATCCAACACTTTCCCTACTGTTGCACTTATTGGAGTGGGAATAGTCAATTTTATCCCTCCGCTATCCAACACTTTCACTACTGTTGCACTCACTGGAGTGGGAATAGTAATTTTTAACCCTCCGCTATCCAATACTTTTCCTACTGTTGCACTCATTGGAGTGGGAATAGTAATTTTTACCCCTTCACTATCCAACACTTTCCCTACTGTTGCACTGACTGGAGTGGGAAATTTAAGTTTAAAGATTCTTAAATAGTTTAATGTTTTAATTTATAATAGATTTTTTTTAATAGATTTTATGTTATTGGTATATGTATGTGTATATATATATATATATATATAATATATATAAATATATATATTTATATATATATATATATTATATATATATATTATATATATATATATTATATCTTACATTTTTATATAATTTTAAAATTATAAAATACATTAAAATTATTAGTTTAATAATTGTTTTAAAGTAAATATATATATAATATATTAATTATTGTATATGTGTTTAAGTTTTTTAAATTAAGTTTATTTGTTATAATTGTTAAAATGTATATTAAACCTAATTAATTTTTTTAATTAATTTTATTCTTTAATATAATTAATATTTATTAATTTATTTTATATATATATATAAAAAACGATATTTTGTACATCACATTTTTTTGTCGATATTTTTGTACTTACAAATATAAATATAGGATATCGATTTTTTTGACATTGATATTTATAACTCGATATTGTGGTATGGGGATATTTTAGTTGTCGATATTCTGTCAGTGAACCGACTATGATCTAGAAGAATCATATTGTAAAGTTGTTATGCCGCATTTCATGTGAGACACCCTTTATTTTAAATGGATGCAGTTTCTGGTGATCTGCTCATCTTGCTCCTGCTCATTCCCCTCCAATTCAGTGACCCACTGCAAGCCATCTCTCCCTTTGTTTCCACGGAGCAGCAAGTGAATTACGTCAAAAGTGGACAACTGTGTTATCAAGCATGTATTGTGAATGAATCTTCCATCGTTTACCCAAATTATCATTTTCAAGGACTTCTGCTGGAAGTTCTGAGGTACGTTATGTTAGGTTACCCAATTTGTAAAGTGCGACGTATACCCGAAGGTGTCTTGGCGCTAATTCTGTGAGCCACGATGAGCAGAGTAATAGAACCCACTGATTGAAAAGCCAAGTTTTCAAAAGTTTCCTAAACTGAAGCAAGGAAGAGGCAGACATTATGCTGAATGGCAGGAGGTTCCAGGATGTGGCTGCTCTGACCGCAAAGCTGCTGCCACCCCATTTAGATTTTTTAAATCTAATAGAGTTTATTCTACACATGCCTGATGATCTTAGGTTTCTAGTTGGGGTGTACCAGCGAAAGATTTTCTTCAGAAAGGTGGGTCCAGAATCATGTAGTGCTTTATAGGGCAGCCAGAGGGCCTTGAACTTAATTCTATTTTTAACCTTCAGCCAGTGAAGGTCTTTAAGTGCGGCGGAGACTGAATGGTGCCTGGGCACTTCTAGTAAAAGTCTGGCTGCGAGATTCTGGAGAACCGGCAATTTGTTCAGATATTGGGCCTGCAGGCCCAAGTAGAGGCCGTTACAAAAGTCTATCTTTGATAGTACTAAGGTGGAGATCACTGACTTCCTAACTGACATAGGCAGAAAGATTAGAATTTTTGTAAGAATTCTCAAGATGTTGTAGGAAGAGGAGACCACTGTATTGACTTGATTGCCTAAATGTGGGTGATCATCAATGATGACCCCCAGACTTTTGGCTTTCCTGGTGGGGACAGGAAGGGGTCCCATTTCTGCAGGCCAGCATGGGGCAGACCAGAAATTAGGGCTATTGCCAAGTATGATCACATGTGCCACAGGACATGATTCTATGAGCCACTGTTTTGTGTTGTACAACTCTAGAGTCCAGCTGCTGAAGAAGCTTACCTTAAGAAATGAGTTAGTACTTAAGTGTTACAGTATTACGTAGCTGTTGCCAATGTAGCCCTAACCATCATCATAGCATGCTGAATTAGCAGAAACTAATAATAGTTTGCGCATTATCTGAGCCAAATTGATTAGGTAAAAAAATCTGGGTGTTATAACACTGGGGTTCAGATGATTATTAGGGATCAGCTCCCAGGGACTGACTCCTTAGTGTGCTAAGCTTATCTTGCAGTCTCCCTGCGCTCCTGATCCTGGCTGCGGGTGCAAAGTGTGTGCTTGTCCGCATCTTCAATGAGATAGCAGATGCCAATGTAAAGTGTCAAACATACTATCTGCTACAACTACTGTATCTACTTTTTTGCAAACACAAGCCTCTAACATGTTGATAAACATTGACTGATAAAAGATACAAACCAACTGCTTCTAAAACACTAATAAATTAAGACTTTTTTTATTTAAACATTCGTTGTCAAGTTGGTTAAACCACATGTAATAAGATACAATCTGTGAGCATTAGAAGCAATGTATGAAATTGGGTTACTGGTTGAGGGGGTAAAACCATACTCAACCAGCAACCATATTTCTTTTCAGGCGAAACACAAGCAAACCCTACATTAGCCTGTGCGTAACCCTCTGGGAGCTTGGCACAAAGCAGTTGGGGTTAACTTCAAGGCAAGGTGTAAAGTATTTATGCAGCACTTCAAACAGTAATAACGTGAAAACACAGCACAAGAAAAATCCCACCCCAATTTAGAACAATAAAGTAAAATGTAATAAATTATTCGACATCAAAACAACAAAAATCCAATTAGTAGAACTGGAGATACGCATTTTAAAGATTTAGGTAAAAATAGTGCTAAAAAGCACCACCAGTGATTATCTGGTAGCGCCGGACCAGGACAGTGTCACATGTTCAGGCTGACCATGATGGAGCGAGGGCCGGGTACAGAGACCAAGTTAGGCCCACTATTACCATATGTCATTCGTGTGCAGTCTGTGTGGCATTGGTTTGTTAGTTTCACTTCTTACGGTGGGGGCACCGAGAAGCTGCGAGGGCTGCTATGCGAGGTATGTGTCGTGCTGCATTGGTTCTGATGAGGAGCTGCCAAGGCTGCGATGCAATCTCCTACACTGAGGTGCGTCTCATGGCACTGGTTCCGATGAGGCTGGCTGGCGAGCCTTTGCGGAGCTTCGCTTCACTCAACATTGGTTCCATTGAAGATTGCAGCTGTGCGGCGAGGCTTTGCTTCAGTTCATGTCGCTTTGTGTCAGGTCTGATAGGGAACTCTGCTGGACAGGCAGAGCACCTTTATCCCCACTTCCAAGGGCCCAGGACTGGGGAGGCACCACTTGGTGGGTTAGGAAGCACAGCAAGCAGAGTCCAGGTGCTGGGTTCAAAATGGTTTGAGCCATTTCTGTCCCTAAGGCTCTGATCAGGAGGCCAGCCAACTAGCCCTTGGAGTCACTGTGATAGTCCTGGGTTCAAGATTCAGGTCCAGTCCTTCTCCCTCAGACAGCAGGAAAGCAGGGCAGTCCTTCTTGCAGCAGAGCAGCACAACAGTCCGTCTTCTTGAGAGGCAGAGATGAGCGGAGAGGAGCTGCGCGGTGCTGCTGAGCGGCGGCGGTGACCATCGCACGGGTGGAGCTCCGGGAGCCTGAGTGAGTGTTCCACGGCTGCACAGCTCGGTCACTGAACTACTGCCACACGCTGCTGCCACACACTCCCGCCGGTTCCGGCTCGCTCCAGGCCACCAAGCTCTGTGTTGGAGAGGCAAGGGGGCCGGTGGCCGAGCGGAACAGGGTGGAGGTTCGAGATACGCCCGAGTCTGTCTGCGCCTGTGCTCCACCATCCCATCCCTCACCTGGGCCCCTTGCAGCACGCCGGCAGCAACGGCGGTTTTCGGTGGGCGGTGCCCCAGGATCCTGGGGGCAGATCTCCTTGAGCTGTTGAGTCAGGCCCGCTGACTCAATCCGGCCCGCTGCTGAGCAGGGGGCTGCAACATCGTGCCTGCTACACCCATCGCCGTACTAGCTTCAGTACCTCCTTGTAAGGAGCTGCGGCCGACCTCCAAGCCTCCAAGCCTCGTGCCCTGGGTGGAACCTGGAGACGGCGGCGCTGTCAGTGTGGGAGGACTGGGAGGAGCGGTTGGTGGTGATTGGTGAATCGGAGGCAGAAGGACACGAACAAGGTGAGGCATGGAGTGGGGTAGCAGGCTAGCAGGCTAGAGTTGGGGTCCTACCTGTATGTGCTGAAGCAGCCTGCACAGCGGGGTGGCTCGCTTCCTCCCCCCCGCATACTCCCCCCAGCATCCTTGTACCCAGACGCAGACCACAACACCATGCTGCTCAAGAGTTGCTAAAGACCCTTGGTTTGGCTAAGGATAAAGAGACGTTTGATAAAGTGAAAAAGAGCCACCAAGCCCTTTTTGGCCTAAATCAGACGGCCAGCAACGATTGCGCTGATTACTTCTACCAGATTGTGGAGGTGACCGACTTGCGGTGCATCAGCAGTCGTGCGAGCCGGCGGTGGGAAGAGCCTGTAAAGGAGGCAATATACCAAATCAACTAGATTAACCAATCATGCGATCTGGCAGGGTTAGGAAGACGCCAGGAGACAAAGCCACTGCCCACAAAAGACTGCCCAAAAAGCAAAAAAACTGGAAAATAGTAGAGGCAAACGGTACAAGTGTTGCATTAAGGAGCCCATTAATCTCGACAATAGCTTACATGTTTGACAAGTCAATGGTGAATATAAAAGCTCCCAAAACTCAAGATTCCAATTTCTAAAGGATCCTGGGTCATCTATTTGCGCTACTCCAGGTTAAACATTGGGCCTGATGACCCCTTCGAGCCACCGCAACTTTTTCAGGGACACTAAACTTGCATCCACCTGTGGACCTAAGCTTTTGCACATTGCATGAACAACCTGAAGGTCAAGGCAGGAAAAACTTTGCTAGTGGGGTCTCACTACAAAACGCCGTCACGATAACAGCGAAAGCCCATCAGATAGTTTAGACGCAAAACAAGAGCCTCAAGCCCACGACGTCTTAATGAGCTCTTTTTCTCAGGCCTTAGGGCAAGGTCATACTGTCAGCTCACAGAACACCCAAATAAATAGTGAAGATTTGGAGATCTCATGGCTAAACTCAGGCCGACCCGCCACAAGTGCGGATACGTCGTAGAATAGTAAATCCATAGTAGACACGCAAGTGGTACGGACGGAGGCCCAAGGAAAAGAAGAAACGGAAGATCATTTATCTAACTCAACCAACAACAGCAGACAAGACAAGACAATAAAGCAAGTCAGAGTAAAAGAAATCCGGATCACCTTCTTCGGCAACTACTGAAGACTACACTAAGCTCAAGGAAAAGAGATCTTGAACCAAATGTATTACCTTATCCTAAGCAAAACGAAAGACTTAGCTGCACATCAGATAACGGGACAACCAATAAGCACAGCCCTATAGATGGTCAAATGGCACTTATCACCCCATTACTGCAAGCATTACAAACATCAACCGACAGTTTGATAATGCAGTCAGATAAACTAGATATACAAATAGATCATTGCATCACATATTGCAGGAATAAACGTGAAACTTGACAACTTAAATAACCTAATAATAACAGCGCAATCAGTTTATTCTCCACAGGAATCTGCCTGTACATGTGGACCAATATAAGATAAGCTGAGCTTCCTACCAACACTATTAGAACAGATCCTTAGCCTTAACAAACTCTTGGTCAATTCAGGGACCTACTCAGAGAATACAGACATAAAATCCGATGCAAAGGGAAGACAGATTCATCTGCAGGAAGATGTAAGTACTATCTTGGAACTCAAAAACGATACTCAATTCCCTTCCGCAGAAACGGTAGATTGCACAAGCACAGTACAAAAGGTAAAACAAAACGTTATGTCAGGACAACCTAAAATGCCTATCCAATTTAGAAGACAAAAAAAGAGGGAAAGGAAAGCAAGAAACAAAATGTCGGAGCACGAGCCCCAGTTAGGTATCAGAGTATATCCTATCTTTACTAAATCCCAGACTGGATCTTCTTTAGAAGAACATCGCACGGCAACTACAACAGTTACCCCTTTGCCTTGCACTACCCCTTTAAATGCGGAGACAGGTGGTGAGAACACAGATAAGACAGGTGCCCCTTATAAATATAACAGGGGCAATACTGCCATGGAAAAAGCTGTCCCGTTTCCTAAGCAAGCCCATGAGGGGATGAACTCAGAAGATCTTATCTCTTCCCCCCCAACAGTTAACCTTACATCGTATAAAGACAACTTAAACGCGGAGCTTCCAGGAAAGCATTTGGTCAACACAGAACATCGGAAAAAACACACTAGCGTCACTATAGTTTCAGATGAAGTGGCCCACCGCTAGGAAACCGAAACCTACAAGACAGCTACCCCAATGAGACCACAGACACAAGAAGACAAGAAGGAATCAAGCAAAGCGAGAATCAGCAAAGGAGAAAATTTACCACCTTCAATACAACTAGCACCTATGAATTCACAAACTTTGCCCAATGCCCAAAATCAGTCACTGGAACCAGCAGAAAATTGGAAATCGCCCAAACACACAATTACAACTACGAAACTAAAAGATCATTCTGACATTTCAGACGCAATACCCACATCCCAACAGCAGACAATCACGGAAGTTAAGGACCAATGGTATCTAGAAGTTTCCCACTCTCATACCTTACATTATAAAGCAACAGAGCACTGCCGATCACCACAAGAGCAATTAAGTTTCCACATTCAAAATCAGAAAAAAATAATTTTTAAAGGACTGCAAGGATAAGGATACAACAAGGACGACAACATGAAGTAATCAGGCCATGCAACAGATAATATGGATGCCTGAATACGATTCACATGCAGCCACGACATGTTGAACAGAAGTAACATCCTGGCCGAAATACCGGAACTAGAGCACATGCACATGGCAGACCTACTGGCAGTCCAATTCCTTACAGGGGGACACAAAGTTTCTAAAGAACAAACGCTAACCACATGGCAGAAGGCAGAGACAGCACACTTAATATTAAATAGCTCTGACCGATTTGCAGCATGGGGTATACAAATATCAACACCTCTCATACCCCGTTATCCATTTCCCTTGAATGAAATTCAGACGTTTCAGACCAAACATAAACCAAATAAAACAGCGGGAACAAAACAGGTCTATTCTATTTTACAAAACGCTAAAGGACGGACCGGCATAGATCAGACCTCAGATACAACAGCTAAAGATCTGCATGATCAAATCGACTTAACTCCAAATCAATGGAACTGGCTTCCTAGCATTCTTAACAGCAGGAGAACTGACTGACAAAAGAAAGAAGAAGCAGGTACCCCTGAAAGAGGCATTATACATATGCTCTCATGGAACATAGTTGGAGCAAAACCACTACTTGAGAAGGGCTTTCCACTACAGGAATGGGCAAATTGCGATATAATAGCTCTGCAAGAGACTTGGTTGCTGGAAGAACTTCCAATAGTTGGATTCACTCATTACACAGTATTAGCAGAAAAATGTAAACAATATGGCCGTGCAAAAGGTGGGTTGGCAGTTTATATATCCATAGCTCTAAAAATCATAACAGAACAGCTGAAATCTCAGGATCCCAGTATACAACTAGTCCAATTCACTGACCGATGTTCAGACAAAAAAAGCACAATAATATTGATCAATTATTACACGCAACCGATGGCCCAAACTAAAAAGGAGAAAAATGCACTTTTAAGCAAAATCATTTCAGAACTACGTTGTGCCGAGCCAGCTTGGAACATAATAGTGACAGGAGATTTTAATTCAAATTTGATTTTTACGCCAGACGAAGATGAAATCCTGTCAGCAGACAACACGTTCTGGTGTGTCAGGCAGCAATTTCAAACAAGATTGACACGCGCTGACCAAATTGGTCAGCAACTAGCCATCGACATGGAATATCAAGGCTTGAGAGTGATTAATGGAAGATCTGAAGAAGATAACCCGCCGAAAAAAACATACCATGGCCCTAGGGCACAATCGATACTTGACTACACAATTATAACGCTCCCTCTAATCCCGTTACTTGCCCGCTTTTTTATAGAGTACACCAGACTGAGCGATCACTTGTTTCAACATACTGTTTTCAATCTAAACGTGGCAAGATTTCAAACCACCAAGTTCCCAGAGGGTCAAATAATTTCAACAAACCTTAAACGTCTTAAATGGACAAATGAAACTAAAACAGAATGGTTTTCAACCATAAAAAGATCTCCTGGCTGAATTGGCAAGTGGACCGTTAAACAGGATTCAAGGTTGGTTCAACTTTCTGAGTAAACTAACAACAATAATGAGAGTCCCTCGATTTAAGATTACAGGACACAACCCTTTTAAAGGTTTATCAAATGAAGTGCAAAAATTAAAAAGGACCTAAAAAGAATGCACAGGAAGTTGCAATCAAAAATAATGAAGGTATTACATGGGAAGTATTTCGACAAAAGAGAAAACTCTATAAAAGGAGTTATGGGAATCTATAAGAATGAAAATGGAGAGCTTCTGGCCCAAATTAATACACATGTAAGGCACCCGAAAACGAATACATTTTGGCAAACAATAAACCAACTGAATAGGCAAGGAAACATCTTAACGTCAAATGTGCAGGAATGGGCTAAATCTCTCACTCAGAAATTTATAACGACGCCATCTAACCTTCCGCAGATGCAGTTTCCAACAGACAATCTAATAGGGCTACATCTACTGGAAACAGGCGATTGTCAACTACCCTCAAAGGGCATGACCCAGTCACCAGCGCAACAAGGGAACCTCATAATAAGCAACTCCCTTTACACTACAAATGATATAACAAATATAATAAACAAAGGTAAAGGGGACGGGGCGCCAGGACCCAATGGCATCCCGCAAGCCACCTTTAAACATGACGCTGAATACTGGAGCATTTACTTAGGGAAGCTATATGCTGAAGTTGAGATTAAAAACCAAATCCCAGACAGTTGGCAAGGATCAATTATTGCGCCTATATATAAGGGAGGAGATAGAACCAATACTTCAAACTACAGGTTAATTGCACTACTGGATGTAGAAGCTAAATATTTTTCCTCATTGATCCTCGAAGATCTGGTCAACTGGTCAGAAGAACTCAACTTGATCCCAAAAAATCAAACAGGCTTCAGAAAGGGGATTGGAACCATTTCAAACATTCTATCAATCTCATTAATAGCAGAGAAATGCAAGAAAATAGAACAGGATCTGCATCTCTGATTTATCGACCTAAAAGCCGCCTTCGACAGTGTGGACCGGAAACCTTTGTGGATCAAATTAAAAGCCTGGAATATACCTGAAAGAATTCTAAGGGGCTTAATGATATTTTACTCAGACACTTGGGTCAGAGTAAAACTCGGAGACGGCTCCAGACTCTCAAGAAAAGTGTATACGACCATGGGTCTGAAACAGGGCTGTGTGTTGGCCCCGCACCTGTTCAACCTATTCATAGCAGATTTGTCAGAAAAACCGAACAAAATTAACTCCCACTCGCCGCACTTAGGTCAACTACCGCTCTCTCACCTTGCCTATGCAGACGACATCATCCTTTTAAGTTTAACTAAAGTTGGTCTGACCAGACTATTAACCGAACTCTCCAAATTTTTGTCAATGAACAAATTGGAAATCAACACATCTAAAACCAAACCTATGCTTATTGGCAACTGGCTAGCCCCGCATCACAACATTTGGCTAGAAGGCACTCTTTTGGAGAACGTATCTAGCTAAAAAGTATCTGGGATACTATATAGATAGCAAACTATCCCATTGTGAGCAGAAACACTATATGACACGGAGAGCAGGTGCTCTAACATTTGCGTATAAGTCGCTGGTAAAGAAACTGGAGGGACCATCACTAAGGCCGTTGCTCTCGGTAATAGCCGCCAAAACCCTTCCAACCTTAACCTATGCTAGTGCCACCATGTATGGGAAAGATTCTATCCTTCTTAATAACCTAATGACAAGTATCTACAAAAAGGTTTTTCAACTTCCCGGGACTGCTTCGCCAGCACAAATGCATTTGGAATTTGGGTTATTGAATGAATCACTAGGCAGACTTTATACCTCTATAAAGATTTGGTACCGGATAAAACAAAACTCAGAGAGTACAAGCTTAAACGAGGCACTATGGTCGCAACTTGACAATAATAAAAAATCGCCGTTTAATTAATTTTTGTACAATGCGATTAAAACGACCAGTACTTTGGATCTTTGGAACAAAAATATACCCTTTCCAACAAGAGCATTTTCACCCAAAGATCTCATGCATGGACGGTGATCAATAACTACGAAGTCCTGAAACCGGCAGCTTATCTAGACTACACATTTTCTATCCAACTAAAGCGACAACTAATGGCACTGCGGTTCGGAAGGTACCTCTCATTGGCAAACGCACCACACTGGAAAAATATTGACTCAAAAGTGTGCCGTCTTTGCAGCAGTCAAAAAGAAGACTTTATTCATCTTATATGTCACTGTAAGAAACTACAACCAGCACGAGCCACTTTATTAAGGAGAGCCTTCCTGGACTGAGGAATACGAACCTGCAGGTCTGCCGTTATTAGAGGACTAGATCCATCCGACCCCCAAATGAACTGTAAATTGATAAAGTTCCTCCGTGCACACGATCAGGCAGTGAAAGCTAAGGCCATTTTATAAGGTTACCTCAGTTTGGGAGAAATATCATTTCCACCTCTATTTGTTAAATCATCATTGTATGGAAAGGAAGACCGCACAATCGATTATCATTTAATGTTGACTCAACGTATTGGACTCTCTTTTAGGGGCATCAACTGGTCAATCTGGTAGTAACGGGATATAGAGACCAATAAATGTTTAAAAAGCAGCCGGTTAGAGAGTTGATAATCAGCTTGGTATAGGAAATTCAGAGTTTTAACATAAATGCACCTTATTAGTATTTTTTAATATGCAGAGCTTGCAAAAAATGAGGAAGCTAGAACAGCATCTATGCAAGTTACACATGTATGATAGATTGATCTTAAAACTGAATTAATTTCTATTTGCCGCTTTTAAACACTGCGTGCTAAGTTTTACACTGCTAATGCTGTAATGATTTTAAACTTTTTAGTGTATGATATTTGATCTATGCAAAATTGTTATGGTTTTAACTAACTAAACAATAAAGATCTTCTTCTTCTTCAGTCCGACTTCTGTGTCTTCCACAGGTACACCAATGCAGTGAAGAGTTGGGTCTGAGTGTGAACTACTTGTACCTTGTACCCACTTTGAAGTCGGGGAAGCTTCTAGAGTCCTCCCCCTACAAAGGTGTACGGAATTTCCTGCCTGCCTGCCCTTACCCTAGCTTGTCCAGGGGGTAAATAAGACTAGTGTGAAAACCTCTGTGAGTGTGCTAGGCAGAGTCTTTGTGATGGGCAAATGTGGTAGGTGACAGTTCCTCCTCCTCATCCTGACAGAGATGGTCCATTCTGCCATCACCCTTCACCGTTTGTCTCACAGTCTGTAGAAAGCCCAACTGCCAGCTACACCTAGTCAGGCAACCCAGGATACAGGTTGCAAGTACCAAACAGTTGGAACAAGAAAATGCCAACTTTTCAAAAGTGGCATTTTCAGAATTGTAATTTAAAATTCGACTTTGCTTTTAAAGAGAGTTTTAAATTATTATTTTTTAGAGAGCAAACTTGACTTTCCTACCAACTCCCAACTCAAAGTTATCACTTTTAAATGTAATAAGGTACCACAATGTTATCCTATAGGAGATTCAGCCCTTGCATGAGCGAAAAACTAATTTAAGAGCTTTTCACTACCAAGACATGTAAAGGTTAAAAGTGCATATCCAACTTTTTAAATACACTGTGCACTGCATATAAGCTGTTTAGGGCTTAACCTAGGTGTGACTTATATGTATTAAAAAGGAAGGATTAGGCCTGTGGAAAGATGTATTTTACCATGTCGAAATGGCAGTTTAAAACTGCACGCACATCTAGCAATGGCAGGCCTGAGACGTGCTTAAAAGTCTACTTAAGTGTGTGCCACAATTATTGCTGCAGGCACACTAGTAGCATATAACTTACAGGCCCTGGGTACACATAGTATCACTTTACTAGGAGCTTACAAGTAAATTAAATGTGTTGATTTGGGGGCAAGACAATTTCACCATGTTTAAGGGAGAGAGCTCAAGTACTTTACCACTCTCTAGCAGTGGTAAAGTGTGAAGAGCCCTATGGCCAGCAAAGACGAAGTCAGCAAAAACAAGAGGATTGAAGGCAAAAGGTTGGGAAAAACCACACCAATGATGTCTGGTTCAACAAGCAGTAAGACGGGAATAGTATTTAGAACCCCACTCCCTGCTGCCTCAGATTGGGCTGCTCTGGCCATGCCCCCGGAGGCGGTCTTCTTCTCGATGCCCGTGGCGTTGACGCGCTAGATTCCACTCCTGGTAGGAGTGCTGGTTGATGTGTGCTCCCACTCCCCGCTGAGTGTGTCTCCACTCGGGCTGGAGTGTTGTGTGTTGTTTTAACTGCACTATCTTGCACTGTTTTTAAGAGACTTTTAATTTCCGTGGAAGAACTTATTGCTGGGAGGTGCCTGGCTCCCTCAGTAGACCTTTCTCCTTTGTTGGGTTTTACTTTTGCTTTCCTTGTAGCACCCCGGTGTAGCACCTCAGTGCCGGAGTTGCCTGGCTCCACCCCCTTACTTACTGCTGCATCACGCTCTCTGCCTGGCCCTGAATTCATCTACACCGAGTGCAGGGCGCGGGTTCATGAACGGTCACCCTTTGAGGTACTCGACTGAACGCTTAAAAGAATAAGCACCTCCGACTCTGGAATCATGCCGCCACACCTTATCTGCGGAGTCAGACCAACTCTGCTGTACGCAGTGCCCGTTCAAATCGACCTTGTTAAAGGTACGTCCTATGATAGATTATAAATTGAAGTTTTTACTTAATAATTGCAGGTCACTCAGTAAACATAAGCTTGAAATCTATGATTGTCTTACTGACAATCAACCTGACGCCATGTTTCTCACGGAAACATGGCTGAATGAGGACTTTGCCCCCGAGATATTACAAGCCCTTCCCTCCGACTACGGTAGCCTTTGACAGGATCGCCCCATTAAGCGCGGAGGAGGGATAGCCATTATCCATAAACTCTCTTTAAAATGCACTATGAAAGTGGTTAACATAGACAACTGTGAAACTGCCTTTTTTACTATAGCAGCGGTTGACGACTTTGCGCTTAATGGCTTCCTGATTTATCGGTCCCCTGGCCCGGCGACTAATTTTATCTTGAGTCTGGTGGAGACTGTGGTCCAACTAGTGTTGCGCCATAGTAATCTGATTATTCTGGGCGATCTTAATATACATCTTGACTCCCATATGAACACCGAAACGCAATCCCTCTGTCAGGAATTAGCTGCTCTCCAGCTAGATCTCAAACCCACGCGTCCCACCCATCAGTTGGGTCATATATTAGATCCCATCTTTTCTAACTGTATGGAGATTGAGGTGGAAGCCCCGCTGGCGGTACCCTGGTCTGACCATCATCTGGTGGCGTTTTCTACTCCATTGGCTAAACCCCCCCAACCCCTGACCAGAACCCGCTTGAACACTGCGTGCAGGAAATGGACCAGATTCAATGAAGGGAGCTTCACCCAAGCTCTTCAGCAGAGTCATCCCCATTTGGGAGAGGATATTAACACTGCCTACATTGCAGTGGGCAAGCGGATCGTTAGAGCACCGGATACAGTAGCTCCATGGACCACTAATACCCCTCAGAGACGAACCAAATTGGCGCCGTGGTTCAATGAAGATTTGATAATAGCCAAAAAATCATGCAAGCACTTAGAGCGCCAATGGAGCAATGACTTCTCCAAAAGCAATAAAGCTGCCTATAAGGCTGGAACTAAAAAGCTAACATGCACTCATTAGGAAAACCCGTGCTGCGCATTATAGCGACAGAATAGAGCAAGCGGACAATTCCTCTAAAGAATTGTTCTCCATCCTTAAAGATCTATCCTCATTAGAGAGAACAGTGACCCCCGTACGTATCTCTTTCGAGTCATGTAACCAGACTGCCGATTTCTTTGCTACAAAAGTAGCTAAAATATACGACTATTTCACTTATGAGGCTTGTACTGGTTCTCTCCTACACCCTGACAGAAATCTCACGTAGGGGGGCAGCACCCTCACTAAGTTTTCCCCTCTTATGCTGGAGGAGTTAAAAGGTGTAGCCTTAAGTATTAAATCTGGCTCCCCAGTGGACCCAGCCTCGCCGAAGGTCCTCAGGGAAGGACTCAACGCAATACTGCCTTATGTTCGGCAGCTTTTGGAGCTTTCCTTCTGCCGTGGTGTGGTACCGTGTCAGTGAAAACAGGCGATCGTCCTCCCCTTAAAGAAAAAAACATCAGCTGACCTGGGTCTACTGGATAATCTAAGCCCCATTTCACTCCTGCCTTATTTCTCTAAAATAGCAGAGAAAGTGGTGAACTCTCAATTGGTTGTCCACATCAATCAGAACAACCGATTCCATCCCACGCAATCAGGTTTTAGAGACGAGCACTCGAGCAAGTCAGCGTTGCTTCCTGCTACTGAGACCCTATGCAGGTGTGCGGATGAGGGTCAGACCTCAGCTCTGGTCTTACTTGACCTCAGCGCAGCCTTTGACACAGTATCCCACAAACTATTCATACAGCGACTTGGGTCGTGCGGGTTAGAGGGAGTAGCCCTAAAATGGATGACCTATTTCCTCCATGATCGCAGTTTTTCAAGTTGCGCAGCGTCCACATATCTCTAAAAGCATTCCACTCTCACAAGGGGTTCTGTGGGACTCAATTCTAAGCCCAACTCTTTTTAACCTTTATATCGGACCCTTGGCAGAGATTATTAAAAAACTAAATGTCACCATTGTGTCATACGCGGATGACACGCATCTTATTGTCACCCTTTACCAAAACTCGAGGAAGCAGCCACCCAGTTTTCCTCCTGCCTGAGTGACCTCGCCTCCTGGATGTCGAGTAACTGCCTTAAATTGAACGGCAGTAGATTGGAGAGACTGGGGAAAAGATATGGACTGGTGCGCAGGAGCGGAGAAGGCAATATACCTAAGCAGGGGCTGCCCCCACAAATGGAACAAAGTATGGGGGCCCTGGCAGAAATACCGGGGATACTAGACTACTAAGCTACGGAAGCAGGGGGGAGGGAATGCGGCAGGTGCAGAATGACCCAGGGATTGCAATACGATCCATGTAATTGAATGACCATCCATTGAAATTGAATATTTATTGATTCTGTCAGTATTAAGAATATGCAAGTCATGCTATGATGTAATGAGCATTTGTTAATAAAAAGAATCATTTTTTAAAAATAAATTTAACGGCAGAAAAACCAAGGTCCTAATCGTAGGGAAGTCCCCCTCCATTTGGTCCTCAGCTTGGTGGCCCCAGATTCTGGGCCCCACCCCTATCCAAAAGGAGGAAGAAAAAACCTAGCTGTCGGGCTGGACCCCAAACTCTTTTTTGAGACTCGCATCAGGAAGGTCACAGGGAAATGTTTTGGAATTCTCAAAATGTTGAGAAAAACCCTGGACATTCTCCCTGTATCGGCCAGAAAAACCCTGGTTCATGCCCTTGTAACTTCCCAGCTAGACTATGGAAACATTCTTTACCTTGGAGCAGCAAAAAAATGTCTCTACAAGCTGCAACGCAACCAGAATGCGGCGGCACGTCTGGCCCTTAACCTTCCTAGAAGTGCTTCTGCCTCGAAAACCCTAGACTCTCTGCACTGGCTACCTATTGAAAAAAGAATTCTCTTTAAAGCCCTATGTTACTGTCATTGGAGCCTGCAGGGCAAAGGCCCCAGTTATCTCCACCATCTCCTTATCCCCCATCACACGGCCCGTCATCTTAGATCAACCGGAGCACACTTGGTAAAAGTACCCAAAGTCCAAAGAGCCAGAATGGGTGTGCGCTCGTTTGGCTACTTGGCAGCTAAAAACTGGAATGCATTACCTCTCTCTCTTCGGGCTGAGCCCTCGGAAAACATTTTCCGGAAAAAACGAAAAGACTGTTTTTTCCAGTTGTGAGACCTGTATATTCTCTAGTCTGTTTAGCATTCCTGGCTCTTTCCAGCCTCTCTGGAGAGTGGTTTTTCCAGCGCGGGGACACACCGGTTGGTGTAAACAGGCACTATATATGTGGATTATTATTAATATTATTATTATTATTACATGTTTGCTTAATTTTCATCAGTTCCAATTGATATACATTTGTTTGCAGATATTAATAAAAGGCCAATGAAGCATGCGCTGATGATTTCCTTCTATGAAATAGGGTCGATACACAGGACCAGTGGAAGGAAAAGTGGATTCAAAAACTGTGCCATAAATAATTTACAAAGGGCTCTCACTTGAAAATGTATAATATAAATATTTCAATAATCATAATTGCGATTACAATAGCAATAAAACCAGTAAAAACAGTGTGAATCATTAAATCATTTGTATGCACATACCTTCTCTAAGGAATCAATATACAAGCAAGATCAGAAAGGCATAATTAAATAGACAAATCGTTAGGTCAGGCACAGAGAGTTCTGCACTCCAATTTCAAAATTTGCTCATAGGGCCAGTAAAAAAGGTGCACCTGTAAACGTGTCTGGAGATAAGCAAAAATAAATCAAATGAACACCAAGCCAAGAATGTTAAAGTGAGCCTGGATGCAGAAAGAGTCCAAATTCAATTGCAACAGCAAAAAGAGTGACAGGTCAAATGAGCTCAAGCTGACTGACAATAAAATTGAGCAAACACAAGGAGATGATGGTCGGAGCTCTGAAACTTTTCAGACACTAACCCCCAGTCACAGATCTGGGTTGAATCCATCATCGTTCTTTAGCTCACTTCGCCACCCCAGTTCAGACCCAGCCATATGCAAATCAGTCTTGACCCTGTTCCTCATGGGAACAGTCCAGCCCGAACTGCCAAGCCAGGCATTCCCTGGACCGGAAACAAGCATCCTGAGACCGGTTTCAGGGTAACACCCCTCATCAGCCAGGCTAGCTTGAATCCAGTGGCAAAGTGAGCAAGAGACCCATATCTGGGCATACCCTGCAAACTTAGGGTGAACAAAGCAAACACAAGAAGATGATGGACGGAGCACTGAAACTTTTCAGACACTTACCCCCAGTAACAGATCTGGGTTGAATCCATCATCGTTCTTTAGCTCACTTCGCCACCCCAGTTCAGACCCAGCCATATTCAAATCAGTCTTGACCCTATTCCTCATGGGAACAGTCCAGCCCGAACTGCCAAGCCAGGTCTTCCCTGGACCGGAAACAAGCATCCTGGGACCGGTTTCGGGTTAACACCCCTCATCAGACAGGCTAGCTTGAATCCAGTGGCAAAGTGAGCAAGGGACCCACGTCTGGACATACCCTGCCAAATTAGGACGAACAAAGCAAACACAAGAAGATGATGGACGGAGCACTGAAACTTTTCAGACACTTACCCCCAGTCACAGATCTGGGTTGAATCCATCATCGTTCTTTAGCTCACTTCGCCACCCCAGTTCAGACCCAGCCATACGCAAATCAGTCTTGACCCTGTTCCTCATGGGAACAGACCAGCCCGATCTGTCAAGCCAGGTCTTCCCTGGACCGGAAATAAGCATCTGTTCTTTTTGCATTTGTTGCCCTAAGTGCACCGGGTATGCCGAGACGTTGGCCCTGTGCTCGCTACGCCACCAGATTCAAGCTATCCTGGCTAATTAGGGATGAAACCCTGAAACCAGTCCTAGGATCCTTGTTTCTGGTCCAGGGAGGACCTAGACTGGCAGTTTGGGCTCGACTGTTCCCATGGGGAACAGGGTGAAGACTGATTTGCATATGGCTGGGCTAAACTGGAATGGTGTAGCGTGCAACAAAATAATGGATTTAACCCAGATCTGTCACTGGGGGTGAATGTTCGATTGATTCAGCATTCCGTCCATCATCTGTTCTTTTTGCATTTATCACCCTAAGTGGGAAGGGTATGCCCAGACGTGGGTCTCTACTCGCTTCGCCACCCAATTCAAGCTATCCTGGCTGATGAGGGGTGAAACCCTGACACCGGTCCTAGCATGCGTGTTTCTGGTCCAGGGAGGACCAGGCCTAGTAGTTCGGGCAGGACTGGTCCCATGGGGAACAAGGTCAAGACTGATTTGCATATGACTGGGTCTAAACTGGAATGGCGTGCAAAAAAAACAAAACGATGGATTTAACCCAGATATGTGACTGGGGGTGAATGTTCGATTGATTCAGCATTCCGTCCATCATCTGTTCTTTTGACAATAAAATTGAGTCCTAGGGTTTGGAACACTTAAGGTATACCATTTGTGACATTTTTACTTTTTGTAAAATTCTATCAGCAACAGAACAGGAAACCCAAGATGTTACATGAAAATTAACATATTTTTCTTGCTTTCGATTGCAGCAATAAGCAGATGATTAAAGTTAATTCACATTATTTTTCTATTTTACAGGTAAAAAAAAAACTTGCACTTTTATTTGCTGTGCACGTTTTAAGGGGCTACAGTTCTAGCAGCATGAAAATATTGTCTAATACATTTTAATTGGTTAATTTAGCCTTCTCATGTGAAGGCCAAGGACACTCACCCGTCAATCTGACAGTTGCTCTCATAGCTGAATGCACATTTCATGATGCTATCGAGGGTCATCAGGCTGACGTAACTGAATAGTTCCAATGACTTTTCTTCGTCAATGACTTTATCCCACTTATCCTATTGCAAAAGAAAAATAATACTAATGGTTTGAAACATGCAATGTTTTGACAATAACAGAAACCAGTAAGAAACACATTACACATTTCTTGCATAACATTGCATGTAGCTTATTTTCAGTTTTTACACATGGCTACGGTAGCAGTACTATAACTAACGTCAGCAACCCCTTGATTGGCATGTGAAAATTCCAAACTGCCCTAGGTTCCCCAATCTTGTCGGGGAAAAAATTGGTAGCACTACTGATAACATCACAGGAAATGCCATCATAGGAAGCGATATCACACAAGCTCTGACACCAATGATGTGTAAGAAGGATGGTTGTCACTGTGACAACCAACAAATATTCTGTGCAAAATAAAATACAGTCACCAGAGAAGGGCGAAAACACAGTCACCCCAAGACCAGGAAGTCTATTATGTCAGTGTCTCACATTAGGAACTGTCTCACATGAGCATCTTTAGAAACTGCTGTCAGCTACAGCAGTACTGCAGATCAGTGGTAATAACATTACTGCAAGGCATCACCACTGTACCTGGAGCTCAGCTGGGAAAGATGGCAAATTATCTGTGGTGAAAAGGTTACTGCTGATAAATTCTGCACATTTTCACCAGTCTTTACTGCCATGAATAAGTAATGATATTATCATAAAGTGTAGCAGTATTCACTATCACTACCTAAATACAGTGTAGCAGTAAAATACCTAGTCCCTCAATTTCTTCATGAGGACTCTAGTCCCTAGTGTCTGGGGCCAGCCCATCTTTCTTCCTCTTAGCTGTCCTACTGTCAATCAGTCCGTGGAGGGAAGTACATTATACACTATAGATGGTTTAGCGAATTAACTACGTATTGCTGATATCTGCAGGATAAGACAGAGAGACGGAGAGACAGGAAGTCAAACATTGGAAGAGAGTGATGGGGAGAGCAGAGTGAGGGAGCGAGCTGGAGGGAGGGAGAGAGAGAGAGAGAGAGAGAGAGAGAGAGAGAGAGAGAGAGAGAGAGAGAGAGAGAGAAGGGAATACATTTTATCAAAAACTTTCCTTGGTGCATTTACTTAAAACTACGCACACTCAAACTGCGCTCTTCATTTTTATTTATTTCTAACATGTTAGCCATTCAACATCACAAATGACATCCACAAAGACACCACTTATCCTAACACATATGAACTCTGTCCAGTAAACTAGTAGGGGCCGATTCACAGAACTAATCTGAGATAAAATCCTAAACTTACTACTTTTGGTATTCACAGAAGGCATTTAGTAGTAGTAAAGTTAGGACTCCTAACCTTACTACTACTCAACTGAGATAAAATCCTAAACTTACTACTTTTGGTATTCACAGAAGGCATTTAGTAGTAGAAAAAGTTAGGAGTCCTAACTTTACTACTACTAAATGCCTTCTGTGAATACCAAAATTAGTAAATTTAGGATTTTATCTCAGATTAGTTCTGTGAATCAGCCCCCTTGTGCCTGCAGTTGGCCCTGTACTCAACATCACGTTCATCAGAGCTGCTGTGCACAGCAGGTTTTTGGCCTGAACCAACATTCTGCTGACCTTTGACTTTGCTGACCTACGTAGTGGGTTCAAGAACTGACGGGCCTGTACTACTCATCTCCACCCAAAAAAAACAATTAAACTCAGGCTTTGGCCTTGTCAAGCTTGCTCTGCAACTCCCTAAAATAGCAAGCATGCTCTAGGAGTCCCAACAAGAGCATATCAATGGGAAAAGGGAGTTTTGTCAATTCCATACAATTTTGAAAAATAATTTATATTTCTGATCCACTAATCCTCAGGTCAAACCACACTAATTCAGAATCTTCAAGTGCCAGGACGTGTTTCAGCAATACCTAGTCCCAGCACTACTTTCTCCATAGCTCACTAATTATGACATATGGCTATGTCTAGGGCAGCTGGAATTATGATGCAGGGGAGGACCAAATAATGCAGCAGGGTTAGGTAATTATGATGCAAAAAAGCAAATTGTATGGTGTAATGTTGCACATTTTGTGAGAGTATTACTTCATTATTTTGCACTTTTTGCACATGGTAACACTGTCTGGGAAAATATTTCACCTCATTAGTACCAATTTAAAAACCAAATACAGCAATATGTAGCTGAAAGATGATCACTGCGCTGGAACATATGTCAATATATTTTTAGCTATATTTGAGCTACAAACAATTGAATTTTGTTATAATCTGCAGATTATGAATCAGATTATGGTTTATGTGGCAAATCTATAACTATGCAGAAAACGCTTTGGCTACAGAATCACATAATTCCAGTGGGCCTGGCTGCGTCCAGAAGACACATAGCAAATGGGCTAACCTTATTCTACCCTTGCACAAGGCACATTAACACAAAGAATCCATTGGACAAGACCTTGTGCAATGCAAAGCTTGTCCTGGGGCAGGCCTTGTGCTCTCCACCAGTTCCCTCACAACCCACAAGGCTATGGCTAGCTGCAGCTGATTCTGTAGCCCTGTGGTTGGAGCCCCTCTCGATTTCTTCCAAACACTGTCTGTTCACTGATCCGCAAAATGTTACCAATTGCTGGATCAGTCATAATGTTGAATATGTTTGTGATGTCATCTACGACATCTTTTTGTGGTCCTGGTCAAAGCATTGGGAAATCTGAGAATCTATAGCTAACATTTAGCCTATGTCCACAGAGTTCCTGTAGCTTCATTTCTTAATGGAAATTGCTTAGTTTTTCCGCAGACCTGTACATTTGTCTTGCGAGTAAAGACAACGTTTTTCAGTAAATGTATTCTTACTATATACTTTGACGCCTAGATATTTTCACCAAGCATGACCTCTTGCCTATGTGGTCTGTAATCTTTTTCAGTGGTCTGAGGCCCAGGCTGTGTCTTTTACTCCCACCTGCACTCTACCATGCTCCAAAAGGGCCTTGTGCATTACTTTTGACCAAGTGCAGTGGCCACTGTAAGAATGGTCTGACACCCTGCTCCTACTACATATGCCAATAAGTTATTTAAGGCTGCCATTGACTACATACACATGGTGGCCTTCGGCCACATCTGCTCAGTCTCCCCGACATAAGGGCTCATTTGCGTACCGAAGATGGTAATATCTTTATTGTAACGACGTTTCAGAAGTCTGTCAACTGTTTGAGACACAGCGAAATGAGCAATCAGGCCCTTAATCTTCAAAAAGCAAATAATATAAGACAATGGGCCATATGTAGGTAATTTCTATTTACCGATTCCTAAATACCGAATTTTACCGATTCGGTATTTAAAAATCGGTAAATAGAATGTAGGTAAACATTCGGTAAATTTTACCGATTCGGTAATATTCGTTATTACCTATTCGGTATTTACCGAATCGGTAATAAGGAATACCTTCCCATTCATTCCTATGGGCCTGGAGGCCCATAGGAATGAATGGGAAGTCATTCACTATTACCGATTCGGTAAATACCGAATCGGTAATAGGGGAGCATATTCAAGGGTGGCAGGGTGTCAAATTGACACCCTGTTGCACCCCTGAATCGTGCATGTGTGCACATGTGGCGCACATACATGCCCTAAGGGCATGTATGTCTGCCACATGGCACTTTTAAAAAGCACAAAATTGCTTTTTAAAGGTATTCAGTATTTACCACCAACTTGTAGTTGGTGGTAAATAACGAATCCTTAAACCAAAAATGCACTCACTTGAGTGCTCCTACATAGGATTTAAGGAATCGGTAATTTACCGATTCCTTAAAATAACGAATCGGTAAATTACCGACTCCTTAAATCCGGCATCCTACATCGCAAAGGGCTAAATACCGGTCGGTAACGGGACATTTACCGATTTTCGGCCATTACCGACCGGTATTAGCCCACCTACATATGGCCCAATATCACTTAACATATCGCTACATTACTAAAGCAGTGTATGGAAAAACAAACCAACAAACTAGTGAAAAACACTACAATCAATACAACTAAATATACACAAATACCACAAACAACACTATAATTAATCTTTAGACCTCCCCCAACATCTTCCCTACACTCAAACACTAAAGAAAAACTTTGAAAAGGACTTATCTGTCCCGATAAACAGCAGCACCCTACCACGAACTGGATCCTAGAAAATAGACTAAAAATGAAACAAATTGTCTACAAAATAGAAGGTAGCATTGAAAAGGCTATTAAATAAAAAAATAAAATGCTACCTCCCCAAAGAAAATGAATGGGAAAATAAGTAAAAATGTTCAATAAATGTATTAAAAAATGTAAAACATATTAAAAAATGTAAAAGATGTCAAAATATTGGGAATAAATGTAAAAATTGTAAAGTATAAATTAAATAATAGTATAAAAATATACAATCAGTTGATATATGCTGAAAAAACTTATGTTAAAATTATGTTAAGAGTATGCATATGAAACAATTTAATAAATGTTCACAAAAATGTTAAACACTACAAAACACTAGAAAGAAAACCTGGAAAAAGCACAACAAACAATGCTATTTAAATATGACTTACATAGTTTATTTAATAATAAAATTATATAAACAAATATTTTTATATAAATATTTTTTTAGCTAGAAATGTATAAGTTTAGAAATGTAAAAATATACACTAAAGTTTGGCAAAATATTTAAAAATGTAAAAATGTAATACATTTCTTTAGACTATGAAAATATATAATTAATAATGTTATTTAATACAAATATAAAACTAACAACTTTTTAAATTATCCTTTTAAACACCAACAATACTAATTAAATGACACTAAAGGGGTAACATATACTATTCCTACTCCAAGGTAAAACAATTTGGGAAAGGTGTTGGACACTAAAGGGTTGACATTACTATTTTTTTTAACACTTCATCTTTAGTGAAAGAATGTGGTAAGGACCACAGCATAACCAAAGGTGGAAAAAGACTGGTGGTCATGACATAACTTCAAGGATTGGGAATGGGGGAAGGAAGGGCGAAAGGAAATCCAGGGCGCTTTTGAAAGCTGATTGTGACCAACAGCCTTTTAGATATGCCTGTGGGGAGTTCAATGATGAGTCTAGAATTGTTTTACCTTGTCTTTAAGCAACTAGGGTTGAAGGTGAGTTGGGGAGTTGCCCGGAAAGGACACGGTCCTGCGGGCATAGGACGGAGGGTGGAGGTAGGACGGAGGCACCAGGGAAGATCGCGTTACGGACCACCTTGAGGGGCGAAAAGGGGGACATTATCATGAGCCCATCCATCAAAGATATTAAATAGCTCTGTGGAATCCCAAGGGGCTTGTAAGAATGCACCTAACATTATTACTGCTCAAGCCATGCATTGACCCACTGCGCAAAACCCAGGGTCTGAGGTGCAAAGGGGCAATAATAGGTGGAGGGGTAATCGGAGCTCCTCATGGATCTACGGGTCAACTAGTAAGAGTAGATTTTAGATGGACCTCCCTCAGATGTTTGCCATGGGCAGCTAGAAGATCCTCCAAGCCGTCCTCCGAGCAGTCGAATTGTAGCCTGATGGATCACTACCCCGTCAGAGAGCGTAACAGTGGGATAGAGTAGACACAATCTATCAATATCTGGTACAGCTCGGACATTGCCCTTTGTAAGTGCCCCATTTTTGTAGCTAGTCCAGTAATGGGGAGGTCCAGTGGAGGAGAGCCCAGGAGTTTACGAAGACAGTGCTGCAATTGCTGGTAGTCCAAAAAGTGACTTGAAGGTAAACCGCACTGTTCCTGGGCTTCAGCAAAAGATTTGTATTCGCTATACTTGATCAGGTCTGAGATAGTGTTGAGACCTCTAAATTCAAATGATGTCCAGTTAGGTTCTCCTCCCCCTATCAGCAGTGAGCGGTTACCTAGAGGGGGGCTTGTGCATAGATGGTGGGGTCTATCTTCAGTAGTCTATACGCAGTACGCCAGGCATGGACTGTGGTAGCTAGGACCGGGTGTGATGCAATCAATTTGGTTGCGTCTCATGTATGCAGCATCTTAACATCCTGCGCAACCTAGAATGGCCGATTCCAAATGCACCCAATGAGGCATGTCTAATGTAATCTGAATGACATATTTGACGGGTGCAATCTGGGACGTCAGCAAGTAGCATCGAATGCCCAGGAGGCACATGCCCCCTGCTCAGTGGCAGCATATAGCTACCCCAATTTCAGTCTTGGTTTCCGCCCATGCCACAAGAATGTCTTCTGAGTTTTCTCAAGGGTGTCCATAAATCAGCCTGGCATGTGGAGCGGGAACATGGTGACCAGATAGTTTAGTCTGAGCATTATATTCATCTTAAGTATCTGCACATTCCCCCAGAGAGAAAGGTTGAGCTGGGACCAGCAGTACATGTCTGCTCTAATGCGTGTGTGAAGTGGGTCGAGGTTGCGCTCCACCATGTGTTTGAAACCCGGGATCACTTCTATTCCTAGGTATCTCATGGAGGAAGGGGACCATTTCAATGGCAAACCTGCGTTCATGGTCGGTGTTGTATGGTCCATAAAAGGTAGAGCCTCACTTTTATCCCAATTAATCTTGTACCCGGATAGGGAAGATAAGTGCGAGATCAGAGTGACAAGGGCCCTCAGCGAGGTGGCAGGATGTGAAAGGGTGACCAGTATATTATCTGCATATAGTGAAATTGTGTGCTCACCCCCTGGGGTAGGAATGCCATGTCTGTCAGGGGAAGTGCAGATTGCTATTGCCAGAGGTTCCAGGGCCAAAATAAAAAGGAAAGGGGATAAGGGACATTGTTGTTTAGTGTCTCTGTGTATTTCAAAGCAGGCAGAAATATGCCCATTGCAGATAAGTACAGCTATAGGATGAGAGTACAGGCTCCGAATCCGGTTAAAAAATATCAGGCCCACCGAGTATTGGGTCAGGACTTGGAAGAGATAATTCCACTCAACCCTGTCAAAAGCTTTTTGGGCATCGAGGGATACCGCTAGCTTTACGTTCTTATCATGTCAGACACTCCAGAGGTTATGTCCCCGAGTGCAGAGAATGGACGCTGATGTGCTGTGAGGGACAAATCCGACTTGGTCTCGGTGGATCAGGGATGGGAGAACTCATTTAAGTCTGCTAGCCAAGATTCCGGACAATATTTTCATGTTAACATTTGTTAGAACTGGGGGTCTCCAGTTGGCAATGGTTTGCACCTTTGTCCAAATAGGGACCCCTGCTTCTAGTCAGGATAAGGGGGATACACTCCTAAAATAACCCCTGCTCACCCCCTGGTAGCTTGGCACGAGCAGACAGGCTTATCTCAGAGGCAGTGTGTAAAGCATTTGTGACCACATACAGTAATACAGTGAAAACACTACAGATGGACACCACACAGGTCGTTTATGTAAAAATAAGTAATCTTTATATAGACTTATCACAAGACCCAATAGCAAAAATCCACAATACAGTACTCAAAAATAGACTTAAAATGATAGAGACAGTTCACGTTATCTTCAAAAATAGGATAGTCAATCAAATAAAGCTTGTAGCAACAAATAACTCCACTTGGAGTTATCACGACGTCGTGACCGGTGGAAATCCCAAAGTACGGCGCCGACCGCGAGGTGCGCGGCGTCGGGCCCGGAGTCGAGCAGACCCACAAAGAACAGTACCTGGAATTCGATGAAAACAAAGACGGTGCACGGCGTCGGGGAGGTGATGCTTCGTTGGCGCCGGCGGCGCCGGTTCCTTACGACCCCAGGGGAGGTGATGTCTCGGTTCCTTACTGCAGCGCAGGGGAGGTGAGGCGTCGGTTCCTTACTGTGTCGGGAGGTGACGCCACGGATGGCGGCGAGGCGTCGGTTCCTTACGATGGTGCGGCGTCGATGGATTTGGGGTCACCCACGCCGAGGATCGGCTCCGCGATGATGAAGCCCTGGCGTCGGTGAAGTCGGGGCTGCGGTGCGAGTCGGGACGGTGCGTCGTGAGCGCCACGAGCGGTGTCCTCGGCTCCGGTGCAGGCAGCGGCCTCGATGACGGCTTCGGAGTCGATGTCGCACGGCGTCGGCAGGCGTCGGGCCTACGGTGCAAGTCGGGCGGTGCGTCGTGCTCTTCACGAGCGGTGCCCACGGCTTCGGTGCAGGTTACGGCGTCGCTCGCCGGCGTCGGTGTTGCAATTTCCCTCTGTTAGCAGCTAAAACAGCAGTTCCAGATGCAGGCAAACAGAAGGGGTGAAGTCTTTGTGTCCCTGTGACTTCAGGCAGGAGGCAAGCTCAGTTCAAGCCCTTGGAGATTCCCTTCTTCAAGATGACAAAGCACAGCAAAGTCTTTTCTCCTGTCCTTGGCAGAAAGCAACCACTGCAGGCCAACCCCAATCAGCAAAACAGCACAGGGGCAGTACTCCTCCTTCAGCTTCTCCGGTTCTTCTCTTTGGCAACAGGTTTCTTGATTTCCCAGAAGTGATCTAATTTCCTAGGGGTCTGGGTCCCCTTTTATACACCTTTTCCCTTTGTTCTCTGAAGGCAGAGAGGCCTTTGCCTAGTCCAAACCAGTTCTGGTCAGTCCTGGAGCACTTTGTTTTTCTGACTCCTTCTTTCCTTTGAGAGTGAGGGGCAGAGCCATCAGACGCCCGGCAGGAGGTGGAGCCAGCATTGTGGAAGGCAGGCACAGCCCTATTCAGACCCAGGTGCAACTCCTCCCACCCATCCTCCTTCAGGCAGACCTATTCAGCCTAGTGCTGACTCACCCTGCCTCCTGGAATCCCCCAGCCCCTGTCACTCACAAACCCAGACACACAATACACAACCTGAGCAGAGGCAGCTGGATGAGTTTAGGCAAGAAAATACCTACTTTCTAAAAGTGGTATTTTCAAACAAAGAATGTTAAAACCAACTTCACTAAAAGATGTATTTTATCATCCTGAGTTCAGGCATACTAAATTCGTTTTTCTACCATGTTCCCTGGGTCAGTTAGGATTATAAGGTGTAATAATCAAACTGCCCATTCTGGCCTATGGAGAACAGGTAGCCTTGCAATAGTGAAAAACGAAAATGGCTGTAATTCACTATTAGGACAGGCCACACACACCAGGGCATGTCCTACCTTATACTTACAATGCACCCTGCCCTAGGGCCTACTTTAGGGGTGACCAACATGCAGTAAAGGGAAGGTTTAGGGACTGGTGAGTGGGTGTACTCACCAAGTCGACATGGCAGCCCTAGGCTGCACACAGGCTCTGCGATGGCAGGCCTGAGACACACTTTACAGGCTGCTTCTGTGGGTGGCACAACCAGTGCTGCAAGCCCACCAGCAGCATTGGATTTACAAGCCCTGGGCACACTCAGTGCACTGTACTAGGGACTGACAAGTAAACCAATCATCCAATCATGGAGTCACTAATCCATACATCAATTTACAGTAGGGAGCACTTGCACTGTGGCACTGAACAGCAGTGGCACAGTGCCCAAAAGCATCTAAAACCAGCAAAACATAAGAGGCAACAGCAAAAAAGGGAAGGGAGACCCACGCCAATGGTGCCAAGTCTAACACGTGTCCCCTCCAGCTGAAATGTGGGGAGAACTACCCTTCCTCCTGGGAGTTCTCATCACTAAGGCGGAAAAATCTGGACAGACCATCAGCATTGGCGTGTTCTGTACCAGGGCGGTGTTCCACCGTGAAGTCCATCCCCTGTAGGGAAATGGACCACCTCAACAGTTTTGGATTCTCACCCCTCATCTGCATTAACCATCTGAGGGGCCTGTGGTCTGTCTGAACCCGGAAGTGAGTCCCAAACAAATATGGTCTCAACTTCTTCAGCGCCCAGACCACAGCAAATGCCTCACGTTCAATCGCACTCCACCTCTGTTCCCGTGGGAGTAACCTCCTACTAATAAAGGCTACAGGTTGGTCTAGGCCCTCCTCATTCATCTGTGAAAGCACAGCCCCAACACCATGCTCTGAAGCATCTGTCTGCACAATGAATTCCCTTGAGAAGTTGGGCGCCTGAAGCACGGGTGCCGTGCACATGGCAGATTTCAGGGCATCAAAAGCCTTTGGCAGGCATCAGTCCAGTTCACTTTCCTGGGCTGCTTCCTGGAAGTCAGCTCAGTCAAGGGTGCAACAATGTTGCCATACCCCTTGACAAACCTCCTGTAATACCCGGTGAGTCCTAAGAAGGCCCTCACCTCTGTTTGGGTTTTGGGGGTTCCCAAGCCAGGATGGTATCTATCTTGGGTTGTAGGGGTGCCACCTGGCCGCTCCCAACCTGGTGTCCCAAGTACACCACAGAACCCTGCCCGATCTGGCACTTACTCGCCTTGATCGTGAGGCCTGCCTTCCGCAGCGCCTTCAACACTTCCCAGAGGTGGTGCAGGTGTTCCTCCCAAGTGGCACTGAACACTGCGATGTCATCCAGGTAGGCGGCACTGAAATCCTCCAGCCCAGCCAACACCTGGTTGACCAACCTCTGAAAGGTGGCAGGGGCATTCTTCATCCCAAAGGGCATCACCCGGAATTGGTAGTGCCCATCTGGTGTGGAGAATGCTGACCTCTCTTTGGCCCCATCCGTTAAGGCGATCTGCCAGTATCCAGACGTTAGATCAAACGTGCCGAGGTACTGGGCAGCCCCTAACCGATCAATGAGCTCATCAGCTCTGGGGATGGGGTGCGCGTCAGTCCTGGTGACTGAATTGAGTCCTCGGTAGTCCACACAGAACCGGAGTTCAGGTGTGGCACCAGGCGCGGCAGCCTTTGGGACCAAGACCACTGGGCTGGCCCAAGGACTGTTAGAGGACTCAATCACCCCTAAGGCAAACATCTTGGAGACCTCCTCCTTGATGCAAGCTCTCACCCTGCCAGTCACTCTGTAAGTTTTATGCTTCATAGGAGGACTGTCCCCAGTATCCACATCATGGATGCACCATTCAGTGATACTGGGAGTCAGGGAGAACAGATCAGAAAACTGTCCCAACAGTTGGCGACAGTCATTCTGCTGTTCCGGGGTCAGGGTGGGAGAGAGGTTCACACCATCCACTGACCCATCTTGCTCTTTGCATACAGGAGGTCAGGAAGAGGTTCAGTCTCCTCTTCCATCCCAGCATCTGTTGCTAAGAGCATGCCCACTTCAGACCTCTCAAAGTGGGGCTTCAGGCGGTTCACATGCAGGACCCGCAAGGGGTTCCTGGGAGACTGCAAGTCCACCAAGTAGGTGACATCACTCTTGCGCTCCACCACCTCAAATGGTCCGGTCCACTTATCCTGGAGCGCACAGGGCTCCACTGGGGCCATGACCCAAACCTTTTGTCCAGGATGAAACTCGATCAGAGTGGCGTTCTGATCATGCCAACGTTTCATCTCTTCCTGGCTGGCTTCCAGATTCGCCTCAGCGAGTTGTCTGAAACGCCGAGTCTGGTTCCTGAAGGCCAGCATGTAACTAAATACATCCTGGGGAGTTTTCCTGGGAGCTTTCTCCCAGCCTTCCTTGACCAGACTCAGAGGTCCTCTTACAGGATGGCCATACAGCAGTTCAAAGGGACTGAACCCTAAGGACTTCTGGGGCACCTCTCTGTAAGCAAAGAGCAGGCATGGCAAGAGGACGTCCCACTTACGCCTCATGGGTTCTTCCAGACCCATAATCATGCCCTTAAGGGTCCGGTTGAATCTCTCAACCAGCCCGTTACCTTGGGGTGGTAAGGTGTGGTGAACTTATAGGTTACACCACACTCCTGCCACAGGGACTTCATATACTTGGAAATGAAGTTGGTACCACGGTCAGACACCACCTCCTTGGGGAACCCCACACGGGAGAAAATCCCCATCAGTGCACGTCCCACCACGGGGGCCGTCACTGTCCGAAGAGGGATGGCTTCCGGGTACCGGGTGGCATGGTCCACCAAGACCAGGATGAACCTGTTGCCCATGGCTGTCTTGGGATCCAGAGGCCCCACAATGTCAATACCCACCCTCTCAAAGGGGGTACTGACAACAGGGAAAGGTTGGAGAGGAGCCTTGTGCTTCCTCCCACTCTTACCACTTGCCTGGCAAGTCTGACAGGTCCTGCAATGAGTATCTGAACTCTTGCGCATTTGGGGCCAATGAAAGTGGGTGACAAGCCTTTGAAAGGTCTTGTCTTGCCCCAAATGTCCTGCTAAAGGCACATCATGAGCCAGACCCAGTAGGAAGGCTCTGAAGCGCTGGGGTACCACCAGCACACGGGCTGACCCAGGCTCAGCAACCTTAGGCTCACTATACAGGAGACCATTCTCCCAGTAGATCCAGTGTGATCCAGACTGATCACCTGCTGCCTGGCTTGCAGCCTGTTGCCGCAAGCCCTCAAGAGAAGGGCACTTCTTCTGCTCCTCGCAGAACTCTTCCCTGGAGGGGCCTCCTTCTTGCTGCCAATGGGTCAGCTCAGGCAGGTCCCCCAGTTCAGCCACTTGTTCCCCTGTTGGTTCCAGGGCATCCCCCTCAAGGTCTGCCTCCTCCTGGACCGTGGGAACTTCGGGGGCCGGTTTCCCGCGCCCCTGCCTCCTCTCTTTAAGGCAGGCACCTGGGCCCTTCTTCCAGGCTCCAGGTCCTCTTGAATACCCTTACCGGCTGCCATTGACCGAGTGGTCACACACGCCCACTCTGGCAGACCCAACATCTCCAAATGAGACCTCCGCTCCACCTTCGCCCAAGGGAGCTCTCCAAATCATTGCCTAGCAGACAGTCAACAGGCATGGATGGCCTCACAGCTACTTGAAGGATACCTGAGACCCCTCCCCACTCAAAGGGAACCTGGGCCACCTTGCAGTGGCTCTCTGAGTTGTCAGCGGCAACTACAGGGTAGAATACATTGGGGACCACCTGCTCCTCAGACACCAGCCGACAACTGACAGCTGTCACACTGGCCCCGGTGTCTCTCAGAGCCTCCACCCTATGGCCATTGATGGTCACCCACTGCCTGTATTTCTTAGTGTTATCAGGCAGCTGGGTCCTAGGGACCATCTCACTGTCTCCTAAAGAGACCAGGGACATCTCTGCGGGACCCCACCCACCTTGGGCACCCAACTCCTCCCCCAGGGCTACACTAGCCATCTGCCGGGGTGGTGCACCAGTGGGTGCAGTGGTCACAGTATTGGGGCACTTGGGACTTCCTACAAAGTGACCCACCTGACCACAACTAAAACATGCTTTGGGCCCCTTCTGAACAGACTTATCTGTTGGGACCCATGGTCTTTTCTCAGTGGGAGGCTGGGAACCCTTACCTTGGTTCCCTTGGGGTTTACTTTGGGGCCCTTTTGGAATTCCTTCTGTTTACCCTTGTCCCCCCACTCCTCTGCTGGGGACCCTGCCCACCTTTGGCGGAGTCTCCCACAAGACCCTTGTGGACCCGGGTACTGACCCAGCGGTCCGCCTCTTCAGCAAGCTTTCTAGGATTAGTTAGCTTACTGTCAACTAGGTGCTGGCGTAGCTCTGGAAAACAACTACTGGACAAGTGCTCCCATGCAATTAAATCATAGAACTCCTGCAAGTCATTTACTTTGCTACCCTTCACCCATCCATCCAATGCTCTGCAAAAATAAGACACATACTCCACCCAGGTACTAGACTCCAGCTTTTTGCAGTTCCTAAACTTCTGCCTATACAGCTCTGGAGTTAACCCATACCTTGTCACTAAAGCTTCCTTCAGGTGGGCATAGGACATCTGATCCACTGCGGGCAAGGCTAGCAAGGTTTCCTTCCCTCACCTGCAAAGCGGCCCCACAACCCCGCTCCCCAATCCTTCTCAGGGACCCGGTGTGATGTCATGGCGATCTCATAGGCTTTAAACCATTGCCCAATGTCCTCCCCTTCATGAAATCCTTAATAACCTCCTTGGGGATGTACACTTTACTTTCTACAGGCACTGGAGGTGTGCTGCCACCAGAGGGAGTGATCTCTAGGCTCCTAGCCTTTAGCTCTAGCTCCTCACCACTCTCTCATGCTCTAAAAGCATCTTCTTTTCTTCCATGGCCAACCTCTTACTTTCTAACTCCAATTTCTTATGCTCAAGGCTATCATGGCTTCCCTGTTTCAGTTTGGCCATTTCCATTTCATGCATCCTGCTTTTGTCCCTGTCCTCCAGCTCCTCTGGAGACAGGCCCTTTGAGAAACACTGCTGCCCTCCCTGGAAGGCACTCCCTCCCAGGTAAGCCCAATGGCCCCTCAAGCTGCCCATCTAAATTCTCTGCCTCCTCCACAGGCTCCTCGGACTGCCCACTGGCATTCCGTGCTTCCAACCAGGCCCTTAGCGCCTTGTGAAACTCCTCCTTCCTGGTGAGGCCTCTCATAGAGATTTTAAACTTTTGCAAACAGCTTTGAGTTCTGGTACAGTGTAGGTATCAACCCTATCTTCTTCAAATTCAATATCTGCAGGTGCAATGGATCCTTTTTGCTCATGGTGAAAATTGGCAGTTCTCAACAAAAATAAGGGTTCCAAGGAAAAAAATCCTATCAAAATGTATGTGGTCGCGTATTGGTCTGCACTCACTAGTAGTGTACACCAATCACTGTATATGAATCACAAATGCAAGTCCAAATCCTCACCGCTGACCACCAATGTTAGAACTGGGGGTCTCCAGTTGGCAATGGTTTGCACCTTTGTCCAAATAGGGACCCCTGCTTCTAGTCAGGATAAGGGGGATACACTCCTAAAATAACCCCTGCTCACCCCCTGGTAGCTTGGCACGAGCAGACAGGCTTATCTCAGAGGCAGTGTGTAAAGCATTTGTGACCACATACAGTAATACAGTGAAAACACTACAGATGGACACCACACAGGTCGTTTATGTAAAAATAAGTAATCTTTATATAGACTTATCACAAGACCCAATAGCAAAAATCCACAATACAGTACTCAAAAATAGACTTAAAATGATAGAGACAGTTCACGTTATCTTCAAAAATAGGATAGTCAATCAAATAAAGCTTGTAGCAACAAATAACTCCACTTGGAGTTATCACGACGTCGTGACCGGTGGAAATCCCAAAGTACGGCGCCGACCGCGAGGTGCGCGGCGTCGGGCCCGGAGTCGAGCAGACCCACAAAGAACAGTACCTGGAATTCGATGAAAACAAAGACGGTGCACGGCGCCGGGAGGTGATGCTTCGCTGGCGCCGGCGGCGTCGGTTCCTTACGACCCCAGGGGAGGTGATGTCTCGGTTCCTTACTGCAGCGCAGGGAGCGTGAGGCGTCGGTTCCTTACTGTGTCGGGGAGGTGACGCCACGGATGGCGGCGAGGCGTCGGTTCCTTACGATGGTGCGGCGTCGATGGATTCGGGGTCACCCACGCCGAGGATCGGCTCCGCGATGATGAAGCCCTGGCGTCGGTGAAGTCGGGGCTGCGGTGCGAGTCGGGACGGTGCGTCGTGAGCGCCACGAGCGGTGTCCTCGGCTCCGGTGCAGGCAGCGGCCTCGATGACGGCTTCGGAGTCGATGTCGCACGGCGCCGGCAGGCGTCGGGCCTACGGTGCAAGTCGGGGCGGTGCGTCGTGCTCTTCACGAGCGGTGCCCACGGCTTCGGTGCAGGTTACGGCGTCGCTCGCCGGCGTCAGTGTTGCACTTCCCTCTGTTAGCAGCTAAAACAGCAGTTCCAGATGCAGGCAAACAGAAGGGGTGAAGTCTTTGTGTCCCTGTGACTTCAGGCAGGAGGCAAGCTCAGTTCAAGCCCTTGGAGATTCCCTTCTTCAAGATGACAAAGCACAGCAAAGTCTTTTCTCCTGTCCTTGGCAGAAAGCAACCACTGCAGGCCAACCCCAATCAGCAAAACAGCACAGGGGCAGTACTCCTCCTTCAGCTTCTCCGGTTCTTCTCTTTGGCAACAGGTTTCTTGATTTCCCAGAAGTGATCTAATTTCCTAGGGGTCTGGGTCCCTTTTATACACCTTTTCCCTTTGTTCTCTGAAGGCAGAGAGGCCTTTGCCTAGTCCAAACCAGTTCTGGTCAGTCCTGGAGCACTTTGTTTTTCTGACTCCTTCTTTCCTTTGAGAGTGAGGGGCAGAGCCATCAGACGCCCGGCAGGAGGTGGAGCCAGCATTGTGGAAGGCAGGCACAGCCCTATTCAGACTCAGGTGCAACTCCTCCCACCCATCCTCCTTCAGGCAGACCTATTCAGCCTAGTGCTGACTCACCCTGCCTCCTGGAATCCCCCAGCCCCTGTCACTCACAATCCCAGACACACAATACACAACCTGAGCAGAGGCAGCTGGATGAGTTTAGGCAAGAAAATACCTACTTTCTAAAAGTGGTATTTTCAAACAAAGAATGTTAAAACCAACTTCACTAAAAGATGTATTTTATCATCCTGAGTTCAGGCATACTAAATTCGTTTTTCTACCATGTTCCTGGGTCAGTTAGGATTATAAGGTGTAATAATCAAACTGCCCATTCTGGCCTATGGAGAACAGGTAGCCTTGCAATAGTGAAAAACGAAAATGGCTGTAATTCACTATTAGGACAGGCCACACACACCAGGGCATGTCCTACCTTATACTTACAATGCACCCTGCCCTAGGGCCTACTTTAGGGGTGACCAACATGCATTAAAGGGAAGGTTTAGGGACTGGTGAGTGGGTGTACTCACCAAGTCGACATGGCAGCCCTAGGCTGCACACAGGCTCTGCGATGGCAGGCCTGAGACACACTTTACAGGCTGCTTCTGTGGGTGGCACAACCAGTGCTGCAAGCCCACCAGCAGCATTGGATTTACAAGCCCTGGGCACACTCAGTGCACTGTACTAGGGACTGACAAGTAAACCAATCATCCAATCATGGAGTCACTAATCCATACATCAATTTACAGTAGGGAGCACTTGCACTGTGGCACTGAACAGCAGTGGCACAGTGCCCAAAAGCATCTAAAACCAGCAAAACATAAGAGGCAACAGCAAAAAAAGGGAAGGGAGACCCACGCCAATGGTGCCAAGTCTAACAACATTGAACAAGGAAATTGAATGATAGCTAGAACAATTCAGGGGATCCTTACCCTGTTTAAGTATAAGTGTAGATACCCAAAAGAGAGTCCCTCCTATTGGAGAAAGAAAAGGAGTGTAACCTCCTTGTAGGACTGGGAAAGAAAAATTTCTTTTAAATAACCCTCACCCACCAGGGTTGCCCCATGGTGGCATGCTTCATCATAGGGTTCATCCCTGCCCTTCTAAGAACAGGGGGTGCTTTTACCTACGAAGACGCGGGAGCACTTTGTGAAAGGATGTTCCTATACACCTATGTGGATTTAGATTATGGAGTGGGTTACTTATATGGGAAAAATGGGGGTTTAAAAATATCAGACTAGTAGGAAAAAAATAACTTTATTCGCTCCCCTAGTTGATATGTTAAAATATGGGGATGTTGGGTAAACGCTTCAGGTATGTGACCCACCGTTTTCCTGGTTGACTAGTTTCAAGCCCTACCCCAAGGCTTTTCTTCAGAACCATAAAGGAAAAAATGTTCCCACTCCTAAAGTTAAAGTAACTCCTAAATAACAATACCAAACAAAAAGTGTGAAAATTAAATGTTATACAGCACCAAATTGGTTTGTTTAAATTGCAAAATTCATGTTAGAGTCATGAATGGGCCTCATGAGTCCAGGGGGAAGAAGGGACGCCTGTAGTCAAACCTTCCACAAGGCTACTCCCTTGCTGTAAACCTGACCTGCTCGCCCGGGTGAGCAGGTCAGGTTTACAGCGAGGGATTAGCCTTGAGGAAGGTTTGACTACAGGCGTCCCTTCTTCCCGGGTGAGCAGGTCAGGTTTACAGCGAGGGAGTAGCCTTGAGGAAGGTTTGACTACAGACGTTCCCATCTTCCCCGCTGGACTCCAGGGATCACTCAGGGAGAAGTCTGTGATCAGGTCTCGGAAGAGACCCCTTTCCGTGGTGGCATGAGATAAAAGGTGATTGGTTTCGTCCACGTGTGGGTCAGGAACCATGTTCCAGTCACCCCCAGGAGGATTTTCATTTTGGGGTGTTGATGGCGGATCCCAACCAGGGCGGCATAAGTGGCTGTCTTGGAGTGGATTAGGGCATATATAGAAACTATCAGATGTACCTGATCATGTACGGATATTTTGATGAGTATGAAATGGTCATGTGGCTCATGCCAGACCATGAGGGTTTCCGATGACAAGTGCCTGCCCAGTAGGGTGGCAACTCTATTCTTCAAGTAGAGTTTGTTGGAGTAGGTCTCATCCAACCTGGGTTCTGATTTATAGATGTGATACTCCCTCCCTACCCACTCCTGGCAGAACTTCTGGTTTTCTACATTAGAGGGGTCTCCTGTAGCAGGGCAATGTCAGGTTTCAGGAACCTAGCATACATATAAATCTTTTGTCGTCTGATGTAATGAGTGAGACCATATACATTCAGCAATATCACCGTGAGGGGATGTCATTGTGCTGCGTCCCCCATTTTGGCAGTATCCGATACGGTGTCCCGGGGAGGCAAGGGGGTCGTAACCCGTCTGGCAGTTAGGAGGTGGAAGGGGAATGGGGAGTGCGTGCAGGCGTGGTAAGACCCGCAAAAAAGAGAAGCTTTCTTTGGTTGGGTTGGAGGGGACGCATCCAATCAGCAGGGTGCAGCGACCGGGAACCCTCAAATTGGAAGTGTTTATTGGGGTAGGGTGAATGCTATGTAGAAGGACTCTGAGTGGGGGGAGCAAGTAATAGAAAAGATCATTTGTATGTAATACCCCTACACTGTAGATGAACAGTGTTAGAACTGGGGGTCTCTAGTTGGCAGAGGTAGGTACCTTTGTCCAAATAGGGACCCTTGCTTCTAGTCAGGGTAAGGGGGTACACTCCTGAAATAACCCCTGCTCACCCTCTTGGTAGCTTGGCACGAGCAGACATGCTTAGTTCAGAGGCAGTGTGTAAAGCATTTGTGAACACATACAGTAATCTAGTGACAACACTACAAATGGACACCACACAGGTTGTATTATAAAAATAAGTATCTTTTATATAGATTTACCACAAGACCATGAATGACATAAATAATCCACAATACTGTACTTTAAGGATGGTAGAATTAGCTTGAGTCTCTTAAAATGAAAATGCGACACTTTGAGTTCAATGTACCTTAAGATGCGTAACGCAGGGCAACGAAAAGTGTTGCAGGGAAGGTGATGCGGTAGTCCCTTACACGCAAGGACGGTGATGCGTTGAAGATCTGGTGCAAAAGAAACAAAGTGGCATCTTCTTGAGGTTGCGACAACGAAGATGTGATGCGTGCACGCCCGCCGGCCGTGCGGCGATTGCGATGAGTCTTTGGAGCCGCGACAGGCCCTGCGACACGCTTCCCTGGCGATGCGACGGCATCTGATGCGAGGTCAACGATCTTCTCCTGGGCGCGCTTCCTGTTGCGATGCGTCGGCGTCTGATGCGAGGTCGATGCTCTGCCCCGGGGATGCGACGGCGTCTGATGCGACGGCGACACTTTTCTCCGGTGCTGCGAGGCGCTTCGAAGGATGCGGCGCGCTTCTTCGGGGATGCGCCGGCGTCTGCTGCGACGTCGACACTCTTCTCCGGCGATGCAATACTCAGCGGCTGCGGCGACACGCTTCTTCGTGTTGAGTCGCGCTTCCAGCTCCCAGAGACACGCAAGTGTGTCAGAAGGTCCAATTTCCCAGCAAGGGAACACAGGGGTGCTGGTGGGTGAAGTCTGTTGTCCCTGATACTTCAGCAGGAGGCAAGCTCTAAAATCAAGCCCTTGGAGATCCTTCACAAGTTGATGAAAGTACACACAAAGTTCCTCTCTCCTTTCTTTGGCAGTCAGGCAAACCACTGCAGGCAGATCCTCTCAGTTTAGGGATAGTCTTCTCCTCAGTTTCTTCTTGGTTCCGCTCCTCAGCAAAGGTTTCTTCTTGTTTCCCAAAAGTGATCTAATTTCCTAGGGGTCTGGGTCCCCTTTTTATACACCTTTTCTCTTTGTTCTCTGGAGGCAGAGAGGCCTCTGCCTAGCCCAAAACCAGTTCTGGTCAGTCCTGGAGCACTTTATTTTTCTGACTCCTTCTTTCCTTTCAGAATGTGGGGCAGAGTGCTCAGCCGCCCGGCAGGAGGTGGAGCCAGCATTGTGGAAGGCAGGCACAGCCCTATTCAGACCCAGGTGCAACTCCTCCCTCCACTCTGGATGCAGATCTTTCTATTCAGCCCTGTGCTGACTCACCCTGTCTCCTGTAGCCACCCCCAGCCCCTGTCACTCAATCTCCAGACAAGGAATACACAACCTAGCAGAGGCAGGCTTGGAAGTTTAGGCAAGAAAATACCCACTTTCTAAAAGTGGTATTTTCAAACACAGAATGTTAAAACCAACTTCACTAAAAGATGTATTTTATCATTCTGAGTTCAGGCATACTAAATTCGTTTTTCTACCATGTTCCCTGGGTCAGTTCTGACTATAAGGTGTAATAGTCAGTCTGCCCATTCTGGCCTATGGGGAGCAGGTAGCCTTGCAATAGTGAAAACGAAAATGGCTGTAATTCACTATTAGGACATGCCACACACACCAGGGCATGTCCTACCTTGTACTTACAATGCACCCTGCCCTAGGGCCTACTTTAGGGGTGACCAACATGCAGTAAAGGGAAGGTTTAGGGACTGGTAAGTGGGTGCACTCACCAAGACGACATGGCAGCCCTAGGCTGCACACAGGCTCTGCGATGGCAGGCCTGAGACACATTTTACAAGCCGCTTCTGTGGGTGGCACAACCAGTGCTGCAAGCCCACCAGCGGTATTGGATTTACAAGCCCTGGGCACACTCAGTGCACTGTACTAGGGACTGACAAGTAAACCAATCATCCAATCATGGAGTCACTAATACATACATCAATGTACAATAGGGAGCACTTGCACTGTGGCACTGAATAGCAGTGGCACAGTGCCCAAAGCATCTAAACTAGTAAAAACAGATCAATAACATTGGAGGCATCATAAAAAAATGGAAGGGAGACCCACGCCAAGGATGCCAGGTCTTACACGTGTCCCCTCCAGCTGAAATGTGGGGAGAACTACCCTACCTCATGGGAGTTCTCTTCACTAAGGCAGAAAAATCTGGACAGACCATCAGCATTGGCGTGTTCTGTACCAGGGCGGTGTTCCACCGTGAAGTCCATCCCCTGTAGGGAAATGGACCACCTCAACAGCTTTGGATTCTCACCCCTCATCTGCATCAACCATCTGAGGGGCCTGTGGTCTGTCTGAACCCGGAAGTGAGTCCCAAACAGGTATGGTCTCAGCTTCTTCAGTGCCCAGACCACAGCAAATGCCTCACGCTCAATAGCACTCCACCTCTGTTCCCGTGGAAGTAACCTCCTGCTAAGGAAGGCTACAGGTTGGTCTAGGCCCTCCTCACTCATCTGTGACAAAACAGCCCCCACACCATGCTCTGAAGCGTCTGTCTGAACGATAAACTCTTTGGAGAAGTTGGGGGCAAGGAGCACGGGCGCCGTGCACATGGCTGTCTTCAAGGTGTCAAAAGCTTTTTGACAGGTGTCAGTCCAAATCACTCTCTTGGGCTGCTTCCTGGAAGTCAGCTCTGTCAAGGGGGCAACCATGCTGCCATACCCCTTGACAAATCTCCTGTAATACCCGGTGAGTCCTAGGAAGGCTCTCACCGCTGTCTGGGTCTTGGGGGGCTCCCAAGCCAGAATGGTATCTATCTTGGGCTGTAGGGGCGCCACTTGGCCGCTCCCAACCTGGTGTCCCAAGTACACCACAGAACCCTGCCCGATCTGGCACTTACTCGCCTTGATCGTGAGGCCTGCCCTCCGCAGCACCATCAACACTTCCCAGAGGTGGCGCAGATGTTCTTCCCAACTGGCGCTGAACACTGCGATGTCATCCAGGTAGGCGGCACTGAACTCTTCCAGTCCGACCAACACCTGGTTGACCAACCTCTGAAAGGTGGCAGGGGCATTCTTCATCCCAAAGGGCATCACCCGGAATTGGTAGTGCCCATCTGGTGTGGAGAATGCTGACCTATCCTTTGCCCCATCAGTCAAGGCGATCTGCCAGTACCCAGACGTTAAGTCAAACGTACTGAAGTACCGGGCAGCCCCTAACCGATCTATGAGCTCATCAGCTCTGGGGATGGGGTGTGCGTCAGTCCTGGTGACGGAATTGAGTCCTCGGTAGTCCACACAGAACCGGAGTTCGGGTGTGGCACCAGGCGCGGCAGACTTTGGGACCAAGACCACTGGGCTGGCCCAAGGGCTGTGAGAGGACTCAATTACCCCCAATGCAAACATCTTGGAGACCTCCTCCTTGATGCAAGCTCTCACCCTGTCAGTCACCTTGTAAGCCTTGTGCTTGACAGGAAGACTGTCCCCAGTGTCCACATCATGGACGCACCAGTCAGTGACACTAGGAACCAGGGAGAACAGGTCAGGAAACTGCCCCAACAGTTGGCGACAGTCACCTTGCTGCTCAGGTGTCAGGGAGGTAGAGAGGTTCACACCCTCCACTGATCCATCTTGCTCTTGGGCTGACAGGAGGTCAGGAAGAGGCTCAGTCTCCTCCTCCATCCCAGCATCTGTAGCTAAGAGCATGCCCACTTGGGACCTCTCCAAGTGGGGCATCAGGCGGTTGACGTGCAGGACCCGCAAGGGGTTCCTGGGAGACCGCATGTCCACCAAGTAGGTAACAGGACTCTTGCGCTCCACCACCTCAAAGGGTCCGGTCCACTTATCCTGGAGCGCACAGGGCTCAACTGGGGCCATGACCCAAACTTTCTGACCAGGTTGAAGCTCAACCAGAGTGGCATTCTGGTCGTACCACCGCTTCATTTCCTCCTGGCTGGCTTCCAGATTTGCCTCAGCAAGTTGCCTGAAACGCCTAGTTTGGTTCCTGAAGGCCAGCATGTAGCTATATACATCCTGGGGAGGTTTCCTGGGAGATTGCTCCCAGCCTTCCTTGACCAAACTCAGAGGTCCTCTCACTGGGTGACCATACAGAAGCTCAAAGGGGCTGAACCCTAGAGACTTCTGTGGCACCTCCCGGTATGCAAAAAGAAGGCATGGCAAGAGGACGTCCCACTTACGCCTCATGGGTTCTTCCAGACCCATAATCATGCCCTTCAGGGTCCGGTTGAATCTCTCAACCAACCCATTTCCTTGGGGGTGGTAAGGAGTGGTGAACTTGTACATTACACCGCACTCCTGCCACAGGGACTTCATATACTTGGATATGAAGTTAGTACCTCTGTCAGACACCACCTCTTGAGGGAACCCCACACGTGAGAAAATTCCCATCAGTGCCCGTCCCACCACGGGGCCGTCACTGTCATCAGAGGGATGGCTTCAGGGTACCGGGTGGCATGGTCCACCAAGACCAGGATGAACCTGTTGCCCATGGCTGTCTTGGGGTCCAGTGGCCCCACAATGTCAATACCCACCCGTTCAAAGGGGGTGCTGACCACAGGGAATGGCTGGAGAGGAGCCTTGTGCTTCCTCCCACTCTTTCCACTTGCCTGGCAAGTCTGACAAGTCCTGCAGTGAGTGGCGGCACTCCTGCGCATCTGGGGCCAAAAGAAATGGGTGACAAGCCTTTAAAGGTCATGTCCTGCCCCAGATGTCCTGCTAAAGGCACATCATGAGCCAAACCCAGTAGGAAGGCTCTGAAGCGCTGGGGTACCACCAGCACACGGGCTGACCCAGGCTCAGCATCCTTAGGCTCGCTATACAGGAGACCATTCTCCCAGTAGATCCAATGTGATCCAGACTGATCACCTGCTGCCTGGTCTGTGGCCTGTTGCCTCAGACCCACGAGAGAAGGGCACTTGTTCTGCTCCTCGCAGAACTCCTCCCTGGAGGGTCCTCCATCTTGCTGCCAATGGGTCAGCTCAGGCAGGACCCCCAGTTCAGCTACCTGTTCCCCTGTAGGCTCCAGGGCATCCCCCTCAGGGTCTGCCTCCTCCTGGACTGTGGGAACTTCGGGGGCCGGTTTCCCGTGCCCCCTGCCTCTTCTCTCTCCGGCAGGCACCTGGGCCTCCCTCTCAGGCTCCAGGTCCTCTTGAACACCTCTGGCTGCCATGGACCGGGTGGTCACACACGCCCAATCAGGCAAGCCCAACATCTCCAAATGAGCACTCCGCTCCACCTTAGCCCAAGGGGAGCTCTCCAAATCGTTCCCTAACAAACAGTCAACAGGCATGGCTGGCCTCACAGCTACTTGAAGAGTACCAGAGACCCCCCACTCAAAGGGAACCTGAGCCACCTTGCAGTGGCTCTCTGTGTTGTCAGCGGCAACAACTGGATAGAATGCATCAGGGACCACCTGCTCTTTAGACACCAGGTGACACTTGACAGCTGTCACACTGGCTCCTGTGTCTCTCAGAGCCTCCACCCTTTGGCCATTGATGGTCACCCACTGCCTGTATTTCTTAGTGTTCTCAGGCAGTTGGATCCTAGGGACCATCTCAGAGTCTCCTAAAGAGACAAGGGACAATATTACAGGATCCCACCCATCTTGGGCACCCACCTCCTCCCCCAGGGCTACACTAGCCAACTGCCGGGGGACTGCACCAGGGGGTGCTGGCTTTCCAAACAAGGGGCACTGGGATTCATTGGCCCTGTGGCCTAGGGCGCCACATCTGTAGCACACCAGGGGTCCCCTATGGACATGTGGACCTGTCGGGGCCCCGTGCTTTTTCTCAGGGGGAGGCTGGGAACCTTTCCCTTGGGGTTTACTTTGGGGCCCTCTCTGGAACTCCCTCTGTTTATCCTTGTCCCCCCCACTCCTCTGCTGGGGACCCTGCCCACCCTTGGCGGAGACTCCCACGTGACCCTTGTGGACCCGGGTGCTCACCCAGCGGTCTGCCTTCTCAGCAAGCTGCCTAGGGTTAGTCAGCCTACTGTCAATAAGGTGCTGGCGTAGCTCAGGAAAACAATTACTGGACAAGTGCTCCCATGCAATCAAATCAAAGAGCGCCTGAAAATCATTTGCTTTGCTACCCTTTACCCAACCATCCAAGGCTCTGCAAAAAAGGTCACATATTCAACCCAGGTACTGTTTTCAATCTTCTTACAGTTCCTGAACCTCTGCCTATAGAGTTCAGGAGTTAACCCATACCTGGTCATCAATGCATTTTTCATGTGGCTGTAGGAATTATAGACTTCAGAGGGCAAGTCCAACAAGGTATCCCGTCCCTCACTAAGGAACCGACCCCACAACCCCGCTCCCCAATCCTTCTCAGGGACCCGGTGGGAAGTCATGGCTACCTCATAGGCCTTGAACCATTGCCCAATATCATCATTTTTAAAAAACTCCTTAACCACATCCTTAGGAATATACACCCTAGCCTCAACAGGCATTGACGGTGTGCTGCCACCAGAGGGAGTAATCTCTAATTTTTTGGCTCTAAACTCCATCTCCCTCAAACTATTTTCATGCTCATGATCCATTCTTTTCTCTTCTAAGGCCAACTTTCTAGATTGAAATTCAAATTCCAACTGCCCCTTGAACTTGAGCTTGGTCAGCTCCATTTCATGCATCCTACTCTTTTCTCTGTCCTCCAGCTGTTCTGGGGACAGACCTCTGGAGGAAACACTGCTACCCACGGGGGAAGATTCTCTCCTCTCCCCTGGACCCACTGGCCCATCCAGCTGCTCATTTGCATTCTCAGCCCCCTCCTCATTTTCAGGGGTATTCCTTGCTTCGATCCAGGCCCTCAGCGCCTTTTGGATCTCATCCTTCTTGGAGAGACCGGTCATTGAAACTTTGAATCTTCTGCAGAAATGCTTGAGCTGTTTCAAGTTGTAGCATTCTAGTTTCTCCTCTTCCCAATCATTATCAACAGATGCTATGGATGCTGCTGTATCCATGGTGATTAAACTTGGCAGTTTTTAGCAAAAATAGAAAGTCCCAGAAAAGAATATCTACCAAAAGTATGTGGTTGCGTTATGGTCTGCACTCACTAGGTAGTGTTCACCAATCACTGTACATGAGTCACAAATGCAAGTCCAGAATCCCCACCGCTGACCACCAATGTTAGAACTGGGGGTCTCTAGTTGGCAGAGGTAGGTACCTTTGTCCAAATAGGGACCCTTGCTTCTAGTCAGGGTAAGGGGGTACACTCCTGAAATAACCCCTGCTCACCCTCTTGGTAGCTTGGCACGAGCAGACAGGCTTAGTTCAGAGGCAGTGTGTAAAGCATTTGTGAACACATACAGTAATCTAGTGACAACACTACAAATGGACACCACACAGGTTGTATTATAAAAATAAGTATCTTTTATATAGATTTACCACAAGACCATGAATGACATAAATAATCCACAATACTGTACTTTAAGGATGGTAGAATTAGCTTGAGTCTCTTAAAATGAAAATGCGACACTTTGAGTTCAATGTACCTTAAGATGCGTAACGCAGGGCAACGAAAAGTGTTGCAGGGAAGGTGATGCGGTAGTCCCTTACACGCAAGGACGGTGATGCATTGAAGATCTGGTGCAAAAGAAACAAAGTGGCGTCTTCTTGAGGTTGCAACAACGAAGATGTGATGCGTGCACGCCCGCCGGCCGTGCGGCGATTGCGATGAGTCTTTGGAGCCGCGACAGGCCCTGCGACACGCTTCCCTGGCGATGCGACGGCGTCTGATGCGAGGTCAACGATCTTCTCCTGGGATGCGGGGCGCGCCTCCTGTTGCGATGCGTCGGCGTCTGATGCGAGGTCGATGCTCTGCCCCGGGGATGCGACGGCGTCTGATGCGACGGCGACACTTTTCTCCGGTGCTGCGAGGCGCTTCGAAGGATGCGGCGCGCTTCTTCGGGGATGCGCCGGCGTCTGCTGCGACGTCGACACTCTTCTCCGGCGATGCAATACTCAGCGGCTGCGGCGACACGCTTCTTCGTGTTGAGTCGCGCTTCCAGCTCCCAGAGACACGCAAGTGTGTCAGAAGGTCCAATTTCCCAGCAAGGGAACACAGGGGTGCTGGTGGGTGAAGTCTGTTGTCCCTGATACTTCAGCAGGAGGCAAGCTCTAAAATCAAGCCCTTGGAGATCCTTCACAAGTTGATGAAAGTACACACAAAGTTCCTCTCTCCTTTCTTTGGCAGTCAGGCAAACCACTGCAGGCAGATCCCTCTCAGTTTAGGGATAGTCTTCTCCTCAGTTTCTTCTTGGTTCCGCTCCTCAGCAAAGGTTTCTTCTTGTTTCCCAAAAGTGATCTAATTTCCTAGGGGTCTGGGTCCCCTTTTATACACCTTTTCTCTTTGTTCTCTGGAGGCAGAGAGGCCTCTGCCTAGCCCAAAACCAGTTCTGGTCAGTCCTGGAGCACTTTGTTTTTCTGACTCCTTCTTTCCTTTCAGAATGTGGGGCAGAGTGCTCAGCCGCCCGGCAGGAGGTGGAGCCAGCATTGTGGAAGGCAGGCACAGCCCTATTCAGACCCAGGTGCAACTCCTCCCTCCACTCTGGATGCAGATCTTTCTATTCAGCCCTGTGCTGACTCACCCTGTCTCCTGTAGCCACCCCCAGCCCCTGTCACTCAATCTCCAGACAAGGAATACACAACCTAGCAGGCTTGGAAGTTTAGGCAAGAAAATACCCACTTTCTAAAAGTGGTATTTTCAAACACAGAATGTTAAAACCAACTTCACTAAAAGATGTATTTTATCATTCTGAGTTCAGGCATACTAAATTCGTTTTTCTACCATGTTCCCTGGGTCAGTTCTGACTATAAGGTGTAATAGTCAGTCTGCCCATTCTGGCCTATGGGGAGCAGGTAGCCTTGCAATAGTGAAAAACGAAAATGGCTGTAATTCACTATTAGGACATGCCACACACACCAGGGCATGTCCTACCTTGTACTTACAATGCACCCTGCCCTAGGGCCTACTTTAGGGGTGACCAACATGCAGTAAAGGGAAGGTTTAGGGACTGGTAAGTGGGTGCACTCACCAAGTCGACATGGCAGCCCTAGGCTGCACACAGGCTCTGCGATGGCAGGCCTGAGACACATTTTACAAGCCGCTTCTGTGGGTGGCACAACCAGTGCTGCAAGCCCACCAGCGGTATTGGATTTACAAGCCCTGGGCACACTCAGTGCACTGTACTAGGGACTGACAAGTAAACCAATCATCCAATCATGGAGTCACTAATACATACATCAATGTACAATAGGGAGCACTTGCACTGTGGCACTGAATAGCAGTGCCACAGTGCCCAAAGCATCTAAACCAGCAAAAACAGATCAATAACATTGGAGGCATCATAAAAAAATGGAAGGGAGACCCACGCCAAGGATGCCAGGTCTAACAAACAGTGATGCATAATACAGACCTGCCTCAATGAGTGTTCAAGAGTGGGCCACATTGGCTGTGGGGGTTGTTGTCTTCAAGGGGGAGCGAGACTTGTCCCTCAGTTGAGGTTCCTTCTGGGTATGACGAGGTTTAGGGTCTCCGGACCACTGACTGGTGATCTCCACCAGCAGTTGTTATTTGTCCAGTAGGGTTTCTGACTGGCTTGATTGGTTTGTCAAGGGTGGGTCATCCGTTGGACCAGCAGCAGAACCCAGGTTCATATCACATGTTGAGATTGTGTCCAGGTAGCCTCCCAGTTGGCCCGGGCCATGGAACTCTGTCGTCCTGTGGTTGAGTAATCAACATTATTGTCGGCTCCAGGAGGCAATAGCGAATCCAAGTTGGCGGAGACGGGGGTGAAGTTGAAGAAATTTCCTACAAGTGTTCTGGGTGTCCTGAAAGAAGTCTTGTGATATGAAGATCTTGTGCTCCTCTGCAGAAAAGGGCCATTTTCGACACTTGAATAAACTGTCTGGTGTCTCGGGTGAGAGGCAGCGCTGTCGTGTCCTGGGAACCCTCTAATAATCTAAAGGAGGGTGAATGGCAAGATTACCGATTGTCGGAAGGAGAATCCAGTATGTCATCGCCCTCCATCTTCTCCGGCACACCTGAAATCTGGAGGTTGTCCCTCCAGGACCGATCTTCCAATTCCTCGATCTTCTTCTGTAGGAGCCAATGCTCCTGTTCCCAGTCAATGGAGATGGCTTACTTCTCCTATATCTGGTCCAGTTGAGATTCAGCCGCAGACAGTCTGGCACTGAAGGAGGAAATATCCTGGCGGATACCCTGAGTGTCTGAGTAGGTCTTGCAGATAATCTCTGCCACCTCTGAGAGGGAAGTCTTGAGTGTGTCCAGCTCTCGCAGGATAATCTCCAAGGCCAAATCCGATGCTGGGTCAGTCTCTTTTCCGAGCTTGGTCGGCTTTCCAGTCACTGCCTCTGTGAATAGAAGCTGTCTTGAGGGCTTCGACATGGTGAAATGAGAGCCAAATGGTGGCAGGAATAGTATTATCAAAGCTGGTACAGCGGTGGGATCCCCAGCAAGTGGGAGGCCCGGTATGTCCAGAGGCCCTCATGGTGACTTGTCGGAAACACAGAGAAACATGGGTTGGACAGCAGGGAGCCAGAGGGAGACTCACTGGTTCTGCCTGGATTAAGGCCTGAAACTCTTAAAGCATGGCCAGACCCAGAGTCTGGGTCCTTGTAGAGCCATGAATGTGCAGGGAGGCATAGTTCATATAGAGACCAATGCTAATGGTGGCTCATGGACTAACTCCGTGGTGGGGGTCCAATGCGGCCTCTATGCTATGTCTGGGGTTGTTCCCATCCCCTGATGGCAGCCAGTGTGGACGGGGGTCTCAAACCTGAAAGTCTTGAGGCCTGGTGTGTGCTAAGCTCGTCTGTACATACCACGAGGGCTCGTCCCCCTCCGTCATCCAGGCTGCTTCCGGTGCTCGTATTTCAGTGGGCCATAGGGTGTTCGCTCCGTAAATGTGTTGGTGCTATCATAAGTACTGGTGATGCTGGGCGTCCCTGGCCCCCTGACGTGGATGCAAGTCTCACCTCTGTATCTCAGGGGAAAGGCAGGAGAGGTGCCGCCAGGGTCCCAGTGGTATGGCACTAAATGCTGGGCCACCGGAAGTTGTCTTCCAGGCCTCAGATCCAGCACCAGGGGAAGTGTGCTTGTGTTTGGGTGGTTCCTGGGAGCAAGTCACAGCTCCTTGTAATTCTGGGTAGCCCCGGAGAGTCTAGCCCTGCATTTTCATGCAGCGTCACCCCCGTTAACAAGGCGAGACGTAGCCGGTCATTGCCAAGCTCCACCCGACATTGCCTATTCCCACTCCAATCTAAACCAATTTGGGGTAAGTGTTGAACACTAAAGGGGTGACATTTACTGTTCCCACTCCAATCTATACCAATTTGGGGAAGATGTTGGGCACTAAATGGGTAACATTTACTATTTCCACCACAATCTAAAGCATTTTAGACAAGTTCATGGACACTAAACATTTTATATAAACAAACAATACTACATACTCACACATAATTTTTGATCTATAAAATATATTAAAAATTACTTAAAAGACACAATAATCCAAACTAAAAACCTATATATTAAAAAATAAACATTAACATATTGAATTATGTTATCACTATTAATAATTAACACATTGTATTAATATTCCTAAACCTTGAAAAATAACAAAAAAAATAATAATTCAAAAATGAAAATCATAAAAGTTAAAAAATCGTTTTCAAATTAAATATAAAAACATTGTTTATTTTCCTGAAATTAATATATTTTAGAATATATATCCCCAAAATTAGAATGCATTCCAATAATAAACATAATTAAAATGTCGTTAGTAATATATTGTTTAATACATTTTAACAAATACAATTATAACATATATATATATACAAAAATATTAATTAGTACATTATAAGAAGAAAGTTTTTATTGTTTCAATTAGTAAAAACCATAACAATTTCGAAAATAACAATATAATCCACATCTTAATATTATTAGAGGAAGATTTCATAAGAAAATTATTAGAGGAAGATTTCATAAGAAAATGTACAGTGTTGCTAACTTTCTAAAAATAAAATACAATACATTGAATAAGTTTAAAACCAATCTGAAAACCTACCTAACATATTAAAAACAAACTGCATGGTCCAATTCCTATTTGCCACAATAAAAAAAGAGCTTCCATTACTACCTATTCCAATCCCGATATAGAATTCATTAATGCAACTCCTGCTACAGCTTCTTACTTGTTCATAACGGAGGGACTTAGCATTTTGGTACTTGCAATCACTACACAATCAATGGCACAGTGATTTGTTTGTCCATTTTCATTAACTGTTCATACCGTATCAAAAATTTCATCACCTTACAGTTTAGATAGGGATCTGTTGAGTCCAAACCTTTGATTATTGCAGCTCTACAAGACCGAATCCCTCTGTCATTAAATGCCTTTTTCAAGAGCCACGCCGAGTTGATTTTAAACAAGGACATATGCAAATGAATGAAGTCTTGCTTCGCTGCACCACTTAAAATGCATATCGTGGGACCATTGTATCTCCATTTGGGCTGATCCGCTAAACTTGGTAAGAGCCCAAACCTGGTGGCCATGAGTTTCCGTTTTAGGTAGTATGGATATGTTGTATTGAGATATTCAGCCGGTCGTAATTTTGTATAGGACATTATAAATAATACATATTTTATTTTTATAATTGAGCTTTTCATTTCATTTTTTTAAAATTAAAATGTAAATATAGAAATTAAATATTTTTCCAACATTTTATTCTCTGAACATTGTTATTTTTTTCTATGTCAATAGCCACATAGTACGAAAAACCTGTATTTTGAACTTTCTGGTGAAACCATTATTATGCTAATTAATAATTGTGAAACACTAAAATATCCTACCTCTTTTTGGCCAATGAATATTGGCAAGTATGGCTGCTACAGGTATTGCTGACGCTCTAACAAACTTAGGTGACGGTAGTGCGTTCACCCTTTCATTTTGACAAGAGTTTCTTACTGACAGTGCAGAAGGTATGCTTTTCATCACATATCAATCAATTATAAGGCTAGATGAACATTCGGATTTCACATATTTAGAGTCTGACTTGCATTTTTTTCCATTTATTCTGGCTTTCACATAGAGGAAAACTACTACGAATTTGTCTTTGAAGGTTCAAAGTGAATTAGTGATATTATAACCATTACGTCTGGCGAATGAGCAAATTGGATACCTTTGAGTTGCATATCCTGTGAGCATTACGTAGTGCCCTGAAGCAAGTGGAGGTATGCTTCTACCATGTAACATAATTTTTTAGGTTTCGCCTGCACAGCTTCTTATTGGTTCCTGTGTGTGCCACTTACCTTTCCTCCATTTCTATTGGCATTAGCATATTTTCCTACATTTACCAAATGCTTGTTCCTTGTCTGCTTCTCTTATCAGTTTCCCACCGCCGAAATATTGTTAACATCCGCTTTGGTGGAACTATATTTTCACAAAGTTACTCTTGCAGCAAATTTATATAAAAATGTATCACTGGGAGAGATTAAGTGATTTGCATAGAATTACAGGATGTTGCACAGTGCCTCTGAGACTCGAACCGGGATCCCCAGCTCTCCAGTCAGAAGCTCTGCCCGCTGCACCACATCCTCTCCACTCCCATGTTATCTGTCAGGGAGCTCTTTCCTTCTCCCAGACGATGATTGATGAAATCAGCTCTTTATTCCTTACATAGGCGAAACCGATGCATTACCAATGCTTGTTAATTATTCGGAGTCCGCAGATGCTATAGACCAATATCCTAATGTGAAGCCTGTTGATAGTGGGGGTAAATCCAAGTGTGTCAGTTCTTACCAACTTAAGGTGCAGCACTTCGCAAAGTGAATTCCATGCTTGAATTTAGAGGTGGGTGAGCCAATGAAAGATCAAGCCAGGCTCGAGCCTGAAGCCTGGCTCCAGCTCAACTCGAGGTCTGGTTGGAGCCTCGAGCCCATTACAGGCCGAGCTTTAAAGAAGCTTCTGCTTGCCACCCTCCCTCTGCTACGGAAATGCCTTAACGGCCAGAGCTGCTGACTTTGGAACTAGGGAATCAGGCTCGAACCTCGCCTTTCACTCAAGATCACGTGATAATGGGCAAATGAATTAATATCCCCGTGCATTTAAAATATGATTGTGACAATGTGTAAAGTAACTGGTGCTCAACGAAAAGCGCTCCAATACCTTCAGGGTTGAGTTCACACTATCTAAAAGCTGCAAAGAATGCACAAAGAGGTAAAACAAAGGAAAGAAACTTACACAAACATTTAGTGGCTGATTTGAACAAAGTGAAGCTAGAAAAACTGGATACATCGTGGCTTACCCACTTAAATTACGTGATCTTAGGCAAATATTTTATTTCAGCAAAACTCCTTTTTCATCATTGTTGCTTAAGAAAGCACTTTCAAATATGTGAGTTCAGAATGAATGTTGTACAAAGCCTGTTGTGTTTGATGTATTAGGCTATAGAGTTGCTCTATAACAATCTGGGCCAAGTACAGGGTTTACATGGTAACTGTCTTGCCTCTTAGTTAACTAATGGTTCATGTTTTAACCCCTTCCATGCGTGGGACGGCCGGGAGACATCTAACGCCACAGTGGGCATGTGCGTTGGACAGCTCCCAGCCGTCCTAGCACCCACCCACGGGAGGTGCGCTAGTGCTCCCCCTGTGGGCCACCCTTTAAATTGCCCTCACCAGGGAAGGCAGCGGAAGCCCTTCCAAAACCTCCAGAAACTCCTCCACGTCATCTAATGCATCAGCGCGCACCGCACACCGACGTCATTAGATGAAGTCGGACGCCCTGGGAGCCATTTGCTTCCAGCATGTCCAAGAGAAGGAGGTGAGTTTCTCCTCGGGGAGGGGGGGGGGGTTAAAACAAAGAGGCGTCGGGGAAAGAAAAGGGTTTTCCTTTCCTCTAATGTCTCTTTGGAGCATTCCTGCTGCAAGATCGTGCATGGGGTACAATCGTGCAGAAAGAATGTCCACTAGACACCAGAGATTTTATTTTTTAATCAATTTCGTGTTTGCGGGGAGCAGCACCTTGGGCAAGAGTTGCTCCCCTTTGGGGAGCAATTATTTTGGCCGTTGGCAAATTTATTTTAAATTTTGTGTGCCCCACTAGGCCACCAGGGTTTCCTTTTTTTTTTATGTTGGGAAGCGCCCCTTTGGGCAAGGGTCACTCCCCTTTATGGGGGTCATTATAATGGCCATTCTGCCCCCTGTGGTGGCTGATTGGCCTTATGTTTTTAGACCCAGGGGGGCAGAAGCCATTAGACACCAGGGATTTCTTTGGCAATGTCGGTGAGCGGCCCCTTGGGCAAGGGTCACCCCCCTTTATTGGGGTAATTTTTTGGGGCCGTTTCTGCCCCCCTTAGGGGCAGATAGGCCTTATGTTTTTAGGCCCGTCTGCTCCCATCGGGGCAGAAGCTACTTAACACCAGGGATTTATTATTAATCAATTTTGGCGATGTCGGGGAGTGGCCCCTTGGGCAAGGGTTGCTCCCCATTATTGGGGTGATTATTTTGGCCGCTTCTACCCCCCCTTAGGGGCAGATGGGCCTTATGTTTTTAGGCACATCTGCCCCCAAGGGGGGTCAGAAGCCACTAGACACCAGGGATTTCTTTTGTAGATCAATTTCGGCGATGTCGGGGAGCGCCCCCTTGGGCAAGGGTCGCTCCCCATTACTGGGGTGATTATTGTGGCAGTTTCTGCCCCCCTTGGGGGCAGATCGGCCTTATGTTTTTATGCCTGGGGGCAGAAGCCACTAGACACCAGGGATTTCTTTTTTACATCAATTTTGGCGATGTCGGGGAGCGGCCCCTTGGAAAAGGGTCACCCCCCTTTATTGGGGTGATTTTTTGGTCTGTTTCTGCCCCCATTGGGGCAGATCTGCCTTATGTTTTTAGGCCCTTTGACCCCAAGGGGGGGCAGAAGCCACTAGACACCAGAGATGGCTGAATGTTGTTGGCGTGCAGCACCTTGGGCAAGGGTCGCTCCCCTTTTAGGGGGTGATTATTTTGGCTGTTTCTGCCACCCTTGGGGGCAGACCAGCCTTATGCTTTTAGGCCGAGTTGCCACCAAGGGGGGAAGAAGGCACTAGACACCAGGGACGTTGGTTACACTAAGTTGTTTTTGGGGAGAGTCCCCTTTTGGGAGTGCATGTTTTGGCTTTATTTTTAGGCCCATCTGCCCCCCAGCTTGGCTGATAGATCGTGTGTGGACAGATCTGCCTTATGTTTTTAGGCCCTTTGACACCAAGGGGGGGCAGAAGCCACTAGACACCAGGGATGGCTGAATGTTGTTGGGGAGCAGCCCCTTGGGCAAGGGTCGCTCCCCTTTTAGGGGGTGATTATTTTGGCTGTTTCTGCCACCCTTGGGGGCAGATCAGCCTTATGGTTTTAGGCCCAGTTGCCCCCAAGGGGGGCAGAAGGCACTAGACACTGGGGACGTTGGTTACACTAAGTTGTTTTTGGGGAGAGTCCCCTTTTGGGAGTGCGTATTTTGGCTTTATTTTTTGGCCCATCTACCCCCAGGTTGGCTGATAGATTGTGTGTGGACTGGTGCATTATTTGCATACGTGATTGTAATGTTTTATTTCTCCTTTTTATACTAGTGCAAAGCTTTTGATTAATGTTTGCGGTTTCGGCAGTGGTTAATCTGCAATCTGTGTAGTTGCAGGTGTTTGGTAAGAAAAACATTTTTGTTGTGTTTAATCCAAAGGAGTATTATTGTCATGCATTAATTAATTTTTTGTAAGTGATGTCATAATAGCAGCATATTTAGATTATGTTTTAAGTGAGAAATTGTTTTTGGATTTGTGCACGCTGTGTATTGCCTCATGTTTAACTTTCTTTTTCTTTTTTAGTGGGATATTGTTGGTCCTTGCTGCGTCTGTGCAGAGTAGGTGGTGGTGAGTTGAGGTGTTTCTGGCAAGTGAGTGGTATCGTTTTGGAGTACATAGGTCTTTGTGATAAAGCCACATTTTGTTTATTACTTATTTTACAAAATGTTTGTTGTTGTTGACTTGTTTGTCGAGTTACCTTTATTAGTAAGGATTATGGCTAGCCGCAGGATTACTGCTCAGCAGGTGGCTGGTATGCTTTTTGAATCTTCCTCTGGCCATGATTATGAGACTGACAGTGCATCTGAGGCAGAGGAGGAAGTGCAAGATTCTGGCAATGAGTTTTCGTTCCACGAGGAATCGTCTGATGGTGAAGCTACTCTCAGTGTGGATGAAGTACCTGTTTTAGAGGAGGACACTGATGTGTTGGTGCAGCAAGAGGCATCTGGATTGCAGCTTGGGACTGCAAGCCTTCCTATTGGAAGTGCTGGACTCTGGGTTGATCCAAACATGGTGCAGCCGTTGTTGCCTGCCTTTAGTGGTGATGCGGGGTGTAGAGTGAATTGTGAATTTTTTTTGCCTATACAATTTTTTTAGTTGTTTATGGATGATGTATTTTTGGCTGAGATTGTTGAGCAGGCTAATTTGTATGTTGAACAGTTTTTGAGGGACAACAGTGCCAGACTTAGGCCCCGCACTAGAGCTACCCGGTAGACTCCCACAAATCTGGCTGAGATGAAGATGATTTTGGGTTTAACTTTTTTGATGGGCTTGATAAGGAAGCTGTCCCTGTCTTCATATTGGTCTACCAGTTCCTTGATGGCAACGGCCATATTTCCTGCAATTATGAGTCGTGATCGGTACTTACTCTTGCTTCGGATGCTGCATTTTATTAATAATGCTTCAGTGTTGTCACGAGATCACCCAGACTGTGAACATCTTTTTAAGATTCAGCCTGTCCTTGATCACTTTGTAGATCGATTTTCAGAGATCTATACTCCAGGGAAAGAAATAGCTGTTGATGAGTCTTTGGTCCTGTTCAAGGGCCGTTTGGTTTTTAGGCAGTACATTCCTAGCAAGAGGGCATGTTATGGAATTAAGATGTATATGTTGTCTGAGTGTAGGTCAGGATATGTCTATAATTTCCGGGTGTACACTGGTAGGGATTCCACTATTTACCCCCCTGGTTGTCCGTCTACTTTAGGAGTTTCAGAAAAAATTGTGTAGAGGTCTTTTTAACAAAGTTCACCATTTGTACCTAGATAACTTCTACAATGCTGTGCAATTGTTTAAGGAATTGTTCCAAGTGGACACTCTTGCTTGTGGCACAATCCGCTCTAACCGTAAAGGTTACCCAAAACAGCTTGTTTGCAAAAAGCTTGAGGGGACAGTGCAGTGCCTTGCGTAGTGATGAACTGCTAGTTCTGAAATTTGTGGACAGGAGGGATGTCTACATGCTGACTACCATCCACGATGAAAGTACTTCACCTGTGACTGTTTGGGGTCAGGTTGCTAAAGTGCGCAAACCTGTGTGCATTGTAGACTAGAATAAGCATGTGGGTGGTGTAGATAGAGTAGATCAGAGATTGGAAATTTACACTGCTGTTCGTAAGTCTTACATTTGATATAAGAAGTTGGCCATCCATCTCTTCAAGCAACTTTCAATGCTTTTGTTGTGTTTAAGAAGTGTTTTCCAGTGTCAAGGATGACTTTTGTTCAGTTTCATGAGTCTGGCTTGGCTGGCGGTGTGCGTGGACTGAAGCTTGGCTGGCGGTGTGCGTGGATTAGTGTCTGGCTGGTGGTGTGCGCAGACTGGTACTTGGCTGGTGTGTGCGTGGACCTGTGCTTCACTGGTGGTGTGCGTGGACTTGCGCTTGGCTCGTGGTATGCGTGGACTGGCCTTTGGCTGGCAGTGTGTGTGGACTAGGGCTTGGCTGGCGGTTTGCGTGGACTGGGGCTTGGCTGGCGGTGTACGTGGACTGGGGCTTGGCTGGTGGTGTGTGAGTAGTGACTTGCTGCTGGTCATTACACACACTGCTAGCCAAGCGCCACTGCACACACTACGTATGAAAGTGATGGGCCCTTGAATGGCGCTGTCTGTTGATGTGAATGTTGTAATGTGCTTGGCCCGCGGCTGGCGGTGTGAATGGTCTTGTGTGTGTCACGTATGAAAGGTGTGTGAATGGCCAGTAAAGAGGTTGGTGCCTTGCTGTGGCTTGACAGCTCATGAGCTGTGAGTCATTGGTTCTGGTTTTCGTGAGGAAAATGTGATTTTTTTCCTGCTAAATTTAAGGTTTGTAGGGGATTCTGGGTAAGAAAATGTTGGGGGATCCATGCAAGCTACACATCCCTGGACTCCCCCGGGTGTCTAGTGTTTAGAAATCTGTGGGTTTGGTAGGTTTCCGTAGATGGCCGCCGAGCCTGGGGCCAAAAACCCGGGTGACCCCCCTTGCAAAACCAGGTTGTTTTGTGCTAGGTAATTTTGATGTCTACACAATAATTTTTGGGCCCTTCCCTGCCACAGGCACTTGGCCCACCCACACAAGTGAGGTACCATTTCTATTGGGAGACTTTGGGGAATTATGGGTGGGTGGAAGTTTGTGGATCCAAGCTGATTCCAGAACTTTCCATCGCAAAAGGTGAGGAAAATGTTTTTTTATTACAGAGTTTGAGGTTTGCAAGGGATTCTGGGTAACAGAACCTGGTGAGAGCCACACAAGTCACCCCCATCCTGGATTCCCCTGGGTGTCTAGTGTTCAGAAATGTATAGGTTTTCTAGGTTTCCCAAGGTGCCGGTTGAGCTAGGGTTCAAAATCCACAGCTAGGCACATTGCAAAAAAAAGGGTCAGGTTTCACTGGAAAAATGTGATGTGTCCATGTTGCGTTTTGGGCCGTTTCCTGTCACAGGCACTAGGCCTACCCACACAAGTGAGGTAGCATTTTTATCGGGAGACTTAGGGGAACACAGAATAGTAGAATAAGTGTTATTACCAATTGACTTTCTTTGCATTTCTGCCTTCCAAATGTAAGACAATTTGTAAAAAAAGAAGCCATTTTGAAAAATGACCTCTAATTCACATGCTTGTATGGGTACCCACAATTTTGGAGATGTGCAAATCACTACTGCTTCTAAACTTTATATTTTGTTCCCATTTCAGAAATATATAGGTTTCCTTGGTACCTATTTTTCACTCTTTATATTTTACCAAATTAATTGCTATACACCCGGTCCACAATGAAAAATCATTGCAAGACGCAGCTCAGTTATTGGCTCTAGGTTCCTCGGGTTCTTGGTGAACCTACAAGTCCTATATATCCCCACAACCAGAAGGGTCCAGCACATGTAACGGTATATTGTTTTAAAAAATCTGTCATACTTACAAGACGTTACAGGTGAACACGTTGGCACAAATGGCTGTTTATTTTTAACTCAATTTCAATATTTTTTATTTTCAACTGTTAGTTTCTATAAAAAAACCTCGAAGGATCTCTATACAAATGACCCCTAGCTGAATTCAGAATTTTGTTGACTTTTCAGAAATGTATAGCTGTCTGGGATCCATTACTGCTTTCACACCCATTTCTACTGCTAACTGGAAGGAGGTTGAAAGCACAAAAAATAGCAAAAATAGGCTATGTCCCAGTAAAATGCCAAAACTGTGTAGAACATTTTGGTTTTCTGACAAAAGTCTGCCTGTCCCTGAAAGCTAAGAAGATGGTGATTTCAGCACCACAAACCCTTTGTTGATGCCATTTGCAGGGAAAAAAACAGGCGCTTTCTTCTGCAGCACTTTTTTCCCATTGAAAAAAAATTAAATTAGCTGTATTTTGGCTAATTTCTGGGTCCCCTCTAGGGAATCCACAAACCATGGGTACCTTTAGAATCCTCAGGGTGTCGGAAAAAAAGGGTGGAAATTTGAGGTGGATACCTTATGTGGACAAAATGTTACAAGGGCCTAAGCACGAACTACCCCAAATGGCCAAAAAAAGGCTTAGCATGGGGGTTGGGGGGAAGGCCTAGCAGGGAAGGGGTTAATGTGTTGTATAAATGTCAAAGCTTCCACATATCAATACACGTTTTTAAATTTTGAATAGTTTGTAATATTTTACAGGATATTTGTTGCATGATTGACATAACAAACATTTTCAGGGTCCGGTTCGTGCATGGGCTCTAACAGCTTAGTCAGACCCTTGTCTCGGCTCTCCCTGTTTATTTGTTGACTTGCCTACCTCTACTGGATTTTAAAGAATAAGGCATAACAGATGTTAATTGATTTGGGGCACCAAATGACCATATGTTTTGCCTCATTCTGACCTTGTTCTCTAGTGCAAATGGCACTAGGATTTTCCTACTATGGAAAAGTAATCATATCATTTTAATTCTAGTTCGGGTGCAAACACTTGGTGGCACCCAAATAGTAGTTACCCTCACCTCACTCAGTTATAGTTTTGTGAAGGATCTTTGGTTAACAACTTGATGCCTTGCAGTCAGGACCTTGTTTATCAGTGCTTGGAAACAGTATTCAATTCTGGCACAACATTCAATTTTGACATAGAAAACTTCTCAAAACTGCGCTTTTGGAGAAAGCCTTTGTCAAAGCTGACACCCATCCCACTCTACTGGAATCTAACAATCTGGCAATTTCCCCTATTGAACTTTATATATGTATATTGTTCTGCAATGTGAGTGCATTATAGTTATAGTAAGATGAAAACGCGGACTTAAAAACACCCAAATAGTGAAATAATTCAATGTTACATGTTTGAAATGAGTCCCACTTTATTCCTCAAGTTAGACTGACCTATTTCCTTCATTGTGAGCATGCCCCACAAAGATTGTGTGTGCCACTGAGGTAATACATTTATGTTGCTGGATCCATGGGCAGTCTTCAATCAGCATCACTTTCTTCCATGTTGCTTGCTGTATTTGCAAGTGTGGGACTTCTTCTATGTCACTGTTTCTATGTACAGTTGTGGTCCTTCTTCTATGTCAATAGTTCTGTGTGCTATTTGGCTATTCTGCAATATTGCTGGTTGTATGTGCCGCTGCAGTCCTTCACCTATCTCATTGGCTGTGGTCCTTCTTTTAAAGAAACACTGAAACCAATATTGCTAATGTAGGTACTGCCTCATTTATTAACTGTTTTTGAAGTTATATTACAGTTATCTTGCAGTGCCACTGTAATAAATTGCAACAGTTTTTTTTCAAACATGGGACACATAGTAACAGCCTGTGGTACTGAAGGCTTATGCTTCTCATGTCGGGACATTCTTGGCCCAGCCTGTGACGCTGCAGTCTTTTGCCACTCACTCCTGGGACAGCCAGCATTGGCAAAGCCAATAGTTCTGGCGTTATTGTGCTAATGCATCCAGATAGCATTTGTGCAGTCATCTGTTTGCATGTGCCAGAACATGAAATAACGACCTATTGGCTTTGTCAATGCTTGTTTGCATTGTCAGTGAGGGCGAGAGCAGTCCAACAATAAGAAAGTCACTGTCAGTTTTCATCCTGTGATGGCTTCACTGATTGAAAATGTCATGTACTGAACTAGAGTTCTGACCAACCAGCAGCAGGGAAAGACTCTTCTAAAGCTGGGTGGTAACTGCGGGGCTGGTATTGCATTTCTATTTCTTTCTAAACCCCAAGGAAATCAGCTCATCATCTTTACAAAAGTGTCCAACGCGAATGAGTTTGTAGGAAGATTGAAAGGACGTCATACCAGCATCACTTTGGTGCACTTTGAAATCAAACCAACATAAGGTTTCAGCACATCATAGTGAAATCCAGGAGTGAGCAGCCGGCGATACTGGAACCAACTGTGTCCAGAGCGGACCAATAATCCTTTACCTGTAAGATACAAGAAAATGTTGCCAGATGAGACCAAAGTGCAGAACAGCTTTCACTTCCTTCCCCATCTCCCCTTAACACATGGGTCACGTCTTGGTAACCCTGCTAAAACGAATTCTGTTTCCAATGTTAGATTATTTACAATGTAAAGTGACAGCGTTCATACATCTTGGATTTCACCAATGAGAGACAATACACATCTTTGGAGTATCCATTCCATTAGTTATACCCAGTAGATTGTGGATGTATTAAGTCTACCCAGAAAGAGGGGCATGAAAAGATGCAGAGTATACATTAATCGCATAAAGGCCATCATGACTTTCAGTAATCAAGCCCTGACGTCTGGTGTAACATCTTTGGTAAGTATTGATGGGGGCTCTAGCCTGGAAGGATGATGTATCATGATCTAGGGCAGGATTTAACTAGCTTCCCTCTCCAATGCAGGTGTTTTCACCATTGCACCCCGAGGTGCATTCATTGAATTTGCTTTATTTGGGTCTCTCAATATCAGAATCCACCAGACAGAATTTGTGCGTCTGTTTTATCATTTTTCGGCTTTTGTTGTTTGGCTCATTGGGAAGAAACATCACCGACACTGATGTCATAACTGAAGATGAAGAAAGCTTGGAGTGAAGCTAGGAGAAATGGGACCCCTTTGGGGTTTATACTGACTTCGATGACAGGAGGTGGCAACCAAATACACTATCTAAGAATGCAGCAGATATAGCAAAAATACCTTAAAAAACAAGTTTATGGAAATTACAGTAATGTGAGGTAACAGATACGGAGATCAGGAAGTGTTATATTCAGGATATTTATTTGCAGGCTTTTAAAAGGTATTGACATTTTGTCTACCGACTACTTCATAGTGGCCAAATATGTACAAATGTGGGACATTAGTGAATTTGATTGCATACTTGATTGTGTGTTCTAGTGGATATGGCGTCCTCCACGTTCAACAATGATATGCCTTCCAGGCGTGGCCAACCGCCGAGCATGGCGGACGTGTGGTAGAAGAGCTCCTGTTCCGAGCCCTGACACTGCGGCAATTATACTGGCAGCCTGAGAACGTCCGCGCTTTGTACACGGCGCCCTGGACACCGGAGTGTCCGTACAGTATAGTGATCTCACCAAAGTACAATTTCGAGGACGACTTCGCCCTGCACAGCCCGGCGACGTCTGGAGCTGAGGCCTGCGAGGAGGCGAAGATGGGAAGGAGCGGCGGCATGCGCCCCGAGTCCCGGCCGCAGTGAGGAGTGGATCTGCCTGCTTTTACAAAAACTGTCACCAGCAGGGCCGACATACAGGGGATACGTGGCAGTCGTCCCTCCTCCGATATGGAAAGCCCGACGCGGCACAAAATGGCGGGCGGTACTGCTCTTCGGCTCTGAATGCGGAGGTGGCCGGTGTGGAAACCGTGAGTGAGAACTACTGCCTCCCCCCCCCCCTGGGTTCACTTGCTGCCTCGAGCTCTGGTGAGAGACAGTGGATTGTGCTGGGCGCCTGCTGGGTGCGAGCGGACTAGCGGAGAGCAGCGGGGTGAGCTGCCTGCTGCGTCACACCCGAGTCTGCGAGTCGTTCTGGAGCCGCCGATGAGGGCTGTGGAGACGTGGCCCCACGGAAGGAGACCCAGACTAGAGCGACTGCTGGAGGGCAGCCCGATAGGGGGGGTTCATTGGTACTGCTACAGTGGCTCCCTGGTGTGCACCCAGCGACCTAGCACGGTGGACTATGGCAGTCATCGTGGGAGCGAAGAACCGGCGCACTGTGCTGCTGCGAGGGTGAGCGTAAATGTGCCTGAGCTGCGGTACGCTGTGTCTGGCTGATCCTGGGTGGTCCTTCTGAAGTTCCGCTACTGCATACCGTGTACGGAGGTCTACACTGCTTCACTTAATGAGCCGGTGGTAGGGGGAGCAGAACAGTGGACTTAATTGTACAGCTCCAGTGGACACTATTGTCGTGAATGTGGTACGGGTGGCGGCCGCCTACGACGGGTGTATGCCAAAGCCTGGTCTCATTGGTGCTGGGCGCGATCCCCCGCGTGCTCGCTGTGGCTGTTGGACCACGTGAATGCTGTGAAACCATTACAGGGGCTATCTGCACACTGCCGGGATTCCTACCCTGTCTACGCACAGAGCTGCTGCACTGCTGGATGTGTGGAGAAGTGCCAATAAACGCATGGGTCGGACACTAGCTGCTATCTATGCTTTAGGGGTTGTTCAGTAGTGAGGATCTGCACAGCGAGGGGAGGCGGACGCACCAAACCCCTGTGTTCGGTAGGCACAACCCACGCAAAGGGGTGGCCTGGGTGCATAGTGGGGTTGCTGACTGGCTCCCAACGGGCGGTGCTACGAAGTGCGCGCGGGGGTGCCGCCTACTCTGTCTACTCACCGCCATGGGGCGCCCCAAGGCCAAACAACCAGATCCCCCGCCCCTGGATGGCCCGCATGGCACGGTGCAGGACACCCAGATACACAGCCCTGACCTGGATGTGATCCCGCCTTCGGAGCCCACTCGGAATGAAGACAAACTGGATTTGATATTGAAGGAAATTCGGGACTCCCGTACTGCCATTGAAACCCAAATCGGTACACTGACCACCAGTTTCAATCTACTGAAAGCGGACCACACGAAGCTGGCAGACAAGGTCAAAACTAATAGAATAGCCCTGGATGACTTAATACCCCAGCAAACAATAAACACCTCCCAGATAGAACAACTACAGCGTCAACTGAAAGGTCTACAGGATAGAGTGGACGATGCGGAAGGGCGATCAAGGCGCAACAACGTCCGTATACTGGGTATACCGGAAAGGAGCGAGGGATCCAATCCCACCCAATTTGTCGAATGATGGTTACTGGAGCAGGTAGCAACGGAGGGTCTCACTGAACACTACAACGTGGAACGAGCCCACAGAGTCCCACCCCAACCCCCCCTCCCGGGGGCTCCGCCTAGGCCACTTATAGCACGGATACTGAATTATAAGGACCGAGACACGATATTACGCGCGGCCAGAGAGAACGCGCCAATAACATTTGAAAACAAGACAATTTCTCTCTATCCGGACTTTACCCTGGCAGTGCAGAGGGCGAGGGCTACGTTTCAGGACGTCAAAAAGAAACTCCGGGCTCATAACTTGAAATATGCACTATTATTCCCAGCTCGACTAAAAGTTATCTATGACCAGAAAGCCCTGTTCTTTGACAGTCCGGACGAAGCGGCGGACTGGGTAGAAATTACTTTGTCACCACCTGCATCACAACGCTCTACCCAGTCTAGCCGGAGACAGCAGCCCCAGACACAGCGTGTTCACCGGGACAGAATGGAGAAGAGGCGCCAAACAGACCCAGGAAGCGGAGGAAACCCCTCGCAGGAGCAAATCTTAGACAGCCAAAGAGACGCTATATTGACGGCAGTGGCGCTGGCGGCACATGATGCGCAATCAGTTGGAGAAACTGTGGACTCCTCTGAAGATGCTAATGCCCACTCAGACTCTGAAAGCAGTGTAGCGCTGTTCCCCCTGGTTACCCCGCAGACTGCCAATGACTATTTGGGCTGAATGACGCGCTCTTCGTTTTCTATTGTGCCGAAATGTCAGATGAGTATGACCCTCTGTATGCTATGTTGAATTTGTCTAATGTATATGCACCTTTGCATGTTTTAACACTGGATGGTCTTGCTGGTTGATGAACAGTTACCATGATAGGGCCTAGGCTGGAGCTCTGTAGTAAACAAACATTGTGTACAGTACGCAGTGTGCTGGGAGGGGCTTGTTGGCCACTACTCCCAAGGCGAATGCACTTAGTTATAGACATTACAGTGTTTATGTTGTGTCTTTCTTCATGGTTTGGTACTCTAACGTTTTACGGGGGAGCCTAGTATTGGGGAGTTTAATGGGGTATACGGACTCAGCTACATATAGTACATTTGATGTTCAATGCACATGGACCTCTGCTCTCATTGGAGGGCACTATAGAGACTCCAATGACACAGCCCAATCAGTATAAATACATAACCTGGAATGTGAGAGGCCTGGGTTCCATCCATAAAAGGCATAGAATTTTGGCGCAATTGAATCGCAGGAAGACACATATAGTATTTCTCCAGGAAACTCACCTAATAAATGCGGAAGCCATCAAGCTCCAAAAGAAATGGAGAGGTCAATTATTCTACACATCCTATTCTGCCTTTGCCCGAGGGGCAGCAATCTGATTCAGAAACGGCACCCCTTTCTCGCTCCTAGAACAACGGATTGATTCCAATGGGAGATATGTGCTAGTGCATGGTCTATTAGACGGAGAACACATAGTATTAGGGAGCATTTACTCCCCGAACACCGAACAGGATAAGTTTCTTGAGACCCTTAGTAATGCACTGGTGGGCTGGGAGGGGTACCCATGGGTCCTGGGTGGGGATTTTAATGCGGTTTTGTATATTGACCTGGATAGATCGCACCCCCCCCCTCCAGGGCACGGGCAGCCGGAGGCAGGCAGATGCTCTTCAGACATGGGCGGAGGGCTGGGGTATGGCATAAGATGCACCCAACAGCCAAGGAATATTCTTTCTTCTCGGCGCCGCATGGGCTGCATACCCGAATAGATAGAATTTTCTGCTCATTGCAACTATTGATACAGGCTGCCGATTCCACGTACCTAGGTAAAACCTATTCGGATCATAACCTACTGGAAGCTACACTGCTTTGGGGGAGGGTTCCGACACCAATACCAACTTGGAGATTACACCCCTCACTACTGGAGGACCCGGTATTTCATGATGCCCTCTCCACGGCTATAGATAACTATTTCACTGAAAACGCTGATACAGCTAGCACACGCCAAATTGAATGGGATGCTTTTAAAACTGTGATACGGGGGGTGGCGGTTAGCACGAAGGTGGAGGCGCGCATTGTATTACTTGACAAACTTAAGGTTGTAGAAGATAAGTTGGGTACACTAGAGCAGGAGACAGTATCAAATGACACAAACAGAGAAGCACTGCAAGAACTGCACATAACACACGCTGAACTCCTAGAAGACCTTCGCATCCTGGATTACCGCTTATACACACAGAAACAACACGTGTATGAGGATAGGGCGGGCCCACTGCTTGCTAGAATTATCAAAGATGCACCGTCCGTGTCCCCTATTCTTGAAATAAATACCCTAGAGGGCACTACTGTGTGCACTCAGCTGGAAATCAACACTGCCTTTCGGAGTTATTATGACCGGCTATATGCGCCCTCGGAAGAGGATGGGGATGACGAATGTGAGTCATTCTTTGAGAATCTACAACTCCCACAGTTACTAAGTGTTCATGCCAGAGATCTGAAAAGGCCTGTCACTAATATGGAAATAAAAAATGCGATCAAAGATCTCCCACGCAACAAATCGCCGAGTAATGATGGGTTGCCTGTAGAATTCTGTGCCGCGTACTCCGACTTCTTGGTTCCCCGCCTGCAGGGCTTGTACCAGGCAGCGTTTGATATTGGCTCCCTCCCCCTCACCACATTACAAGCAACGGTGATCTCGCTCCCAAAACCGGGAAGGGACAGTAAAGACATGGCAGGTTACCGACCCCTCTCACTTCTCAACACGGATTATAAGATCCTGAGTAAATTGCTAGCAAACCGACTCCTACAATACATCCCTCGGCTGATACATATTGACCAGTGCGGTTTTGTACCGGGTAGATGTACAGCTCTCAGTATTAGGCGGCTCCACCAGGTAATGTCTCATACACCCGCAGATGCTCATTCACGGGGCTGCATCTCCCTGGACCTACGCCAGGCATTTGACTCCCTGCAATGGCGATATATGTTGACTACACTATCCAAGTTTGGAATACTTGAAGAGGATATACAATGGGTGCGGCTGCTATACACGAACCCGACAGCGCGTGCACGCACAGGAGCCCACATCTTACAACAATACCGGATAGCACGGGGTACTAGGCAGGGGTGCCCACTCTCACCATTACTATTTATTTTAGCTCTGGAGCCTTTCTTACTTAAGCTCCGTAGCTTGGCAGCTCACAGAGGGATACCAGTGCAGGGCGAGGTGCATGTCGTTTCAGCGGACGACCTCATCCTATATTTTAACAATTTAGACGAGTCTTATGACCAAATCTCCACCCTATTCAACGTGTTCCAACAGCTATCAGGGCTTTCCATCAATGAAAACAAATCTTATGTATATTTTTTTAAAGACCCGATCAGGGCAGACCCAATTAGATTTGGACGCTGGACGTTTCAGACTGCGCCCGTCACCTTTAAATACTTGGGTGTCCAGATATATCGGGATGTGGATGATATGCTGAATGGTAATTTGACCCGAGCTTATAACAACACTTAGGCAGCAAATACGGTTCTGGACATCACTGCCTATATCGGTTCCGGGGCGTGCTGCCATTACTAAAATGGTAGTGCTCCCGAGGCTGCTATATTATTTCGTCAATATACCTATCATAATCCCACTTCTGACTTTTAAACTACTGGACACTCTTCTGATTGAACTAATATGGGGCTCGGGACGAAGACGCATAGGACTTCCTAAACTACAGCTGGCCACGAAGCAAGGGGGGCTGGGAGTTCCAGACCTGCGCGCTTATTGCTATGCAGGCCAGCTGGAATGGTTGGCATATTGGATCGCAGGCCGTAATTTACGAGAAATTACTATGACTCCACAGGCGTGGGAACGAGGGGAACTACACACACTGATGCTGCCAGGCAGCAAAATCCCTTTGACGGCGCCGCCACTACTGCGGACGGCTTTGTTATACTGGAAGAAGGCAACGCGATACACAAAAACAATGGCGCCTTACGCTCCCAACATACCCCTATTGGGACTCCCTCTGCCATCGGGGACGGTGACCCTTAGGCATATAGCAGCATGGGCGGAGTCGGGTGTGAACACATTAGGCGCGTTCTTTACTAACGGTATTTTAATGACTCATGACGCATTTGTGAGAGAAATGGGGGTGCTGCATGGGTTGTTTCTGCTTCATGCACACATCTCTAGATACGTCCGAACAGTATGGGCCCCAGGAGGTGAGGAACCACCAACACATGCACTGACACACATGCAATATCTGATGGGCAACGGTAGTCATTTGATGAAATGGATATACCGGGGTATCCGTACACACACTTTAGTGTCACTTCTGACAACCCGCGATAAATGGGAAACGGATATTGGGCGCGCACTCACGGATAGGGAGTGGGAGACACTGTTGGAACACCCGCGGAAGATATCCAGGAATCCAAAGTTTAAGTTTATACAGCTAATGATTGTTCACCGGGCATATCTGACTCCGCAAAAACTGAGTTTAATGTTTCCGGATGTACCGGATAGCTGCCCCCGATGTCACTCCTCAACCGCAGGTTTACTGCATATGTTATGGGCCTGCCCGAGTCTGAACTAATACTGGTCATCAGTGCAAGACATGGTGAATGGGGTAGCCCCGATGCGGAACAATAGAACACTGGAATATTGCTTACTGGGACTAGGACCCAAGGGAAAGAAGGGAAGCCCTGCCCGCAAATTTGCTAATCTGGCACTGATTTTAGCTAAAAGGAACATTACTATGAGGTGGAAGGCTGTCAGATCACCCTCTGTACTAGACTGGTATAATGAGGTGCTCAGATGGGGTAGATCGGAAGGAGCAGAACTCAAGCGGGAGGAGCAAAGGGGACTGCGTAAGATACCCATTTCGCTAGAATGGAATACTATACTGGAAGAATTTGCGGCCTTAGATGTGCAGACGTAGAAGTTGGGCACCCATATAACTGTTAAGGGCTGAATTATAACGATAGGTTGATTCCAGCACGAGTTGGTATAAATACTGTGTATACTGTTCAAGTGGGGGAATGTAAATATGCCAATATATGTAGCTGCTATGTACTGTGCTGTTGTTCAGTAGACATGTATAACGGCGTTAGGCTGAGTCCGGGGTGGGGGGGAGGGAGGGAGGGAGATTTCTTTGTTTGTTTTATTCTTCATTACAATGTAATGTATAAGACGGAATCCACTGCTTACTAGATCTGTGCGGTTATGAAAATCAATAAAAATTATGTTACAAAATAAAAATGATATGCCTTCCAGGCACAGACGAGTGTTGATGGCACGTAAGGGGGTAGAGGATTCAATCAGTAAGATCAGGGATATAATAGATAACATGTCCTGCAGGAGGGCAGCTACAATCCCGCCCGTGATAAGGCGCGTCCTCTGACTTTCAGTACCCACTACTCTCAATAGTTTACCATTAGGTGTAGGCCCTCGGTTACCAATCAAAAACAGGTCTAGGAATGTAGCTGGTTATACATCCCAATTCCTTTGGCAGCTCTGTTCTGACAAGTGTGGATGATCTGATTGCCCATGCTGCTGAAATTTGGGCTAAATTTTGAAGAACAATGAGCTGTGTAAGCAAGATACAGGACTTGTTTCCTGCGGCTCCCAAACTTACTTAAATGATAATGATCTGTCATGGATTTAAGTGGTGGGTTGAAGGCATTCTAAAAGCGAAACCCTGTACTCTGTAGGTTCAACCCCTGTGTTCTTGTCACTTAAAGTTTGGTTGGCAGTTGCCCGGTACATTGGCAAACTGCATCTTCCTGGCTGGCAAGCTTCTGCAGATAACCTTGGCCTTTGTTTGAGTAGGACATGTACATTGTACAAAGGATCATCAATTTAATTCTTGCCTCAACTAAAAGCCAATTACATTTGAAGTCAAGACTCAGCCTGGCCTCTTGCTTTAGCCTAATCGGTTTTTTTTTGTGCAGTGGCCTGAGTAGATTACATTGCAAGAATCCATGTGTGCCAATACCAAATTTTCAATGAATCCCTCATGAAGGCTGATTTGTAATAAAGGAAGGATTTCTTTGCAGCATGTACTTTGGAATTTCGTGCCCTGCAGACTTCGTTTATTTACAAAAGAAATTAGAAAACAGCATAAAAAAAACACACAAGAGTACATCTTGTTAACAAAAGGGTATTATTGTACGTGAGGACGCACATGGAGGGCGCACAACCAGTGCAATATGTCTTTTGCATCTGTGTATAAAGAGTTTTTCTAGATGTTATTCCACAGATATTGACAGTAGAATTAGGGGGTTGAGTAGTGTCTGGACTCACTATGACACTATACGTAGCTTGAGCGGCGTGTGGCTGTTTCACATTGACTGCCATATACATGTCTGTTGAATGCATCCCAGAATCACTACTGATATCGTGTTTGTTACAATTGTGTTATACAGCTTTGCGATCTAGGCGGCCAGTTTAGGCTTGAGAGTGAGCAGATATCCCACTCTGAGGGTGAGATTGATCATCACTCCGCCTCCATCACTAGTATGTACATTGGTGGTGGGCACTTTTCACTCATGTCTATGCACATTAGTTTGGTAGTGGACTTTTGATAATTGATATGTGTTTTTGAATGCTTTTAAATGTTGTCTTTTGTCTCTTTATGATACGACGGTGGACCCCAAAAACAATAGGCCAGCACCATGTTTTATGTTTTTGATTGTTATCACAGAATGACTGTATCGACTGATCCTGACGAATGCCTCTCAACCCTAAGTTGGGTCACTCTAGGGCAGAAACATGTTGACCATTTAAGATGAGCATTTTTTCCAAATTCCCCATCACGTTTCTTTTAATCCTATCTGTGGGGGCACCAAAATAAAACTTACATTTAGCCTACCAGGAAATAGTTTTACATTCACCACATTATATACGTAGCACTCTGCCTGTCATATCCCTAGCTCTCATCTAAAATTGAAAACACAGCTCCTCTCCGTTGGAGAGTTGTAGCCCTCACCATGTACCATTTGGTCCTGGTGTGAGGAGGGAACCCAATGATGAAGCATGCCACCCTCGGGCGGGTGAGGGTTCTCATCCTAAAGAAAACATCTTCTCACATACAATAATACCCTTTTGTTAACTACACGTACTCTTGTGTATGCTCAATTAATAGGTGCTATGGGCAATGCCCTGCCACATTTTGACCTCCAATTAAATCCGGACTACGAACAGTTCGAGCTTTACCAGGTGAAGCAAGAAGGAGGGGAGTCCGTGGATGCATTCTTAGCACGACTGCGCAAACTTGCGGGTACATGCTCGGGCATTGACAAACCCGACAAAATATGAGCTCAGCTCATTCAAGGATGCAACTCATCCAATCTGCACAAGCTGGAATCTCGCTGGAGGTATCCTCATACTCACTCGCTCCCATGAACTTACCGACAGTCGAGCGGGGCTCATGAAGCCCGCCCTACCACATCAAACACTGGGCCAGGCTCCCACAACAGGGGTGAGAATAAAGAAAGAGCATGTGGAGGCAATACAGAGGTGGCTGATGAGACCAAAGGGGCGTTCACGTTGAAGGCCTGTGACAGAAATTGCAGAAACTGTGGATCCACACACTATCCACCAAGGAGTTGTCCGGCACAGAGCAAGCCATGTTTAAAATGTGGCCGTCTGAGCTGTGAGAAGTTGGCCCGGTATATGCTGTTCACTAATTAAAGTGGACACCTTGCACCAGGGCAAATCGACTCTTATGGTAGATAGGTTAAAGACAACCTTATTGAAAGCTATCCTAGTGGTAGCTATGGAGAGCAGCCTTCAGGCTAAGTCTTGAAGGAATGTAAAGCAGCTTGCTTTACCAGTCTATAATCTCTTGAGTGACCAAATGAAAGAGCACCACACCAGGTATATATTCAAAATATATGTATTTATTGCTAAACACACCCCTCTAGTCTCTTTATGAGGCTAGAGTTCGAAGTACATAAGTTATAAGATCTTAAATCACAGTAATGGCACAAATACACGTTTGGGCCCTAGGGGCGTACCAAACCATATACCAATAAAGTGGTATGCGAACCACGACTGAACTAGACACTAGGCCTAGAGCCTCTAGAAGTGCTTGGACCACAAGGAACCACCCAAGGTAGTGACACAGGGGACCCACGGGAGACGCGTGCAGTGTAAATACACAACCGCGATACGCCGTTAACTTCTATGGAGAAAGTCGGGATCGGGAAAATAGAGGAAAGGGACACTTAAAAGAGGACTAGGACAAAACCCTTTGAGATCTAGGACTTTGAAGAGTCTCTACCCACGGGAGCACCGGAGTACTCGTGTTACCTCACCCAGGGAAGCCGGGTGCATAGGTGCCTTTCGGGGTCGGGTTTCGTCGTCGATTCGAATGGCGATCTGCTGCAAAGTGCTGCTGGCGGCCAAGAGAAAAGTGTCCGGGTGGATCCAAGAGTGGATCGGAGTTCTGGTGAACCTGAAAGCAGAGGGGACAGAGTCTGGGTCACTAGCCAGTGACCAGGAAGGCGATGGACAGATGCCCACCGATGTCGAGTGCTTCAGGTGCGTTGACGGTCGTCTTGACTCTTCAGCCACGAGGTCCGGGAGGCGTTGTCGGCGACCAGGAGCAGGATTCGGGCTGGTGCTCGATGTCTGTCGAGTGCTGAGGTGTCGGTGACCGGATTGGACCCAACAAGCCTTGGCAACGGCAAGTCTCGAGTAAGATGTAGATCGTCGATGGTGCAGACCAGCAAGGTCTGTGGAACTCACCCAGCAAGGGTAAGTGAGGGCAGGCCTGGAGCAACCAGGCTGCCAAGTAAGAAAAGGATTGGCCTTCGTTAAGGGCTACTAGCCAACGGGCTAGCGACCGCGAAGGAGCCTCGTGACGCCGCACGTGGAGCTGGCTTACAGGACACTCGTGGAGTGGGGGCCAGTGATCTTTGGTGCAGGTGGTGCTGGAGGCTAGGGCTACTCGGAGCCCAAAGCACGACTTCTTGGGAGACCCAGAAGACGATGCACTTGCAAATGTGCTCGGTGTCCAGGGGTCACGGTCTCAAGTCACCCACGATAGCCACGGGCCTCAGCTTTGCTGGGGACTCAGGGTAGCCTCGGGGAAGTCTGAGAATCCACCTCTGGTGATGCGATGACTTCGGCGTCCGACAGGAGCTTCAGAAATGCGAACCGGACAGATGCTTCTTTGGTGCCTGCCAAGCAGGGGAGTCACTCCTTGACCCCAAGGGAGATTCTTCAGTCCTCTAATCTTGTCGTAGAGCGTCGAAGGTCCAGGATTCAGTTTCAGAGTTTCGTCCAGGTATAATCTAAAGTCCCAAGGACTGGGTTCCTACCTTTATTCTAAAAATAGGGGTTGGACTACTCTGTGGCCCCACCTATGGGTGGGTCAGGGCAGAGGGGTGGCTACACCCCTTTCCCTTTGTCCAGTTCGCGCCAAAGCAGGGGCTGCAAGCCCCTGATCCGGTTTGAACTGGGGTATGCACAGGGACACCAAATGTGCCCCCAGTGCAGGACTTCAAAGCACCCGAAAGTGCTCCCGCCCAGCCCCAATACACATTGTCCTGTCTGGGGAGGTGGTCACACCTCCCTGGGACAGGAAACCTATTGTCCAGGCCTCCCCTGCCGGAGTTTCGTCCAGCAGCAGGAGGCCAGACTCGTGTCTGTGGCAGCAGCATCCATTTTGTGATGCCAGGGCTCTGGAAAGAAGTTACCGGACTAGTCAGAGTTAACATGTCTTTCCCTCTAGAAGGGTGGAATGCTACCCCCGCCGCCAGGATTGGCGGGGGGTAGTATTCCAAGATGTTTGACACCAAACACGACATGTTTAGGTGCAGCCATTCCAAAGTTAGCATTTTACCGCGAGGATATAATGCGCTTAAGAGTATATGGTCAGGCTGCACTACAAACAGCATCAGAGAGGGTCTCCGAACGCTGCAGAGGGGCCCTGCTCATGCAGGGGCACCCTCTCACATAGGAACCATGCACTCTGCCTTTAGGATTGATAAGGCCTGCCTTAGGAGTGACTTATAGGTTTATATGTGTGTATGTAGTTCGTGATATAGGTAACCTATATCACAGTAAGGGGTGCATGCACCACCTTACACAGGCTGCAGTAGCAGACCTGTGGTGTCAGTTTGGATGGCCTTCCAGGGGTGGCATAATACATGCTGCAGCCCCTGGCAGGCCTCTGAGGTACCTATGCCCTTGGTACATAGTATACCATATACTAGGGACTTATAAGGGCACTCCAGATCCCAATCAGAGATGTGCCTAAGGCACATGGAAACCATTTTAGAGAGGAAGCAGCTAGGCTGGGGTTCTGATTAGCAGGGCCCCAGCCAGACTAATGTCGAAAAACAGTGAAGCATCAGCAAAAAGTGGGGGTACCCATGTGAAGCAGATCCTACTCTCCTACACAACCCCCCCAAACGTAGGGACATTAAACTAACCTTGCCCAGTTAAGTCTTCATGTTCTAAGTGGAAATACCTAGAGAGTCCATCTGCATTCGCATGGTTACTCCCAGGCCTATGTTCCACTGTAAAGTCCATCCCCTGTAGGGAAATGGACCACCTAAGCAGTTTGGGGTTTTCACCCTTCATTTGTTTTAGCCATAAGAGGGGCTTATGGTCTGTCTGAACCAGGAAGTGTGTACCAAACAAGTATGGCCTCAACTTCTTCAGAGCCCAGACCACAGCAAAGGCCTCCCTCTCTATGGCTGACCAACGTTTCTCTCTAGGGGTCAGCCTTCTGCTAATAAAAGCTACTGGCTGATCCTGACCTTCTTCATTCAATTGTGACAGTACAGCCCCTACCCCCAATTCAGATGCATCTGTTTGAACAATGAACTTCTTGGAGTAATCAGGACTCTGCAGAATTGGAGCAGTGCACATGGCCTGCTTGAGGTCATCAAAAGCCTTTTGACAGCTAACTGTCCACTGAACCTTTTGGGCATTTTCTTAGAAGTTAAGTCATTCAAGGGTGTCACTATTGATCCATACCCCTTGACAAATCTCCTATAGTACCCAGTCAGGCCTAAGAAGGCTCTCACCTGAGTCTGGGTAGTGGGAGCAGTCCAGTCCATGATGGTCTGGATCTTGCTCTGCAAAGGTTGAACCTGGCCTCCACCCACAAGGTGGCCCAGGTACACAACCTGACTCTGCCCTATCTGGCACTTAGTGGCCTTGATAGTCAGGCCTGCCTTTTGCAGGGCCTGTAAAACATTCCTGAGGTGGACCAGGTGATCCTCCCAGGTGGAGCTAAAGATAGCAATATCATCTAGATAAGCTGCACTATAGGCTTCCAGTCCTGTGAGAACTGTGTTCACCAACCTCTGGAAAGTGGCAGGTGCATTCTTCAGACCAAAGGGCATTACCACAAATTGATAATGCCCACTAGGGGTTGAGAATGCTGTCTTGGGCTTTACAGTATCAGCTAGTCTGATCTGCCAGTAGCCAGCTGTTAGGTCAAATGTGCTGAGATATTTGGCAGAGGCCAAAGTATCTATGAGCTCATCTGCCCTGGGTATTGGATGGGCATCGGTCCTAGTGACTGCATTGAGACCCCTGTAGTCTACACAAAACCTCATCTCTCTTTTTCCACCACTGGTGTGAGGTTTCGGTACTAGGACTACTGGACTAGCCCAAGGGCTATCTGAGGGCTCAATTACTCCCAATTCCAACATTTTCTGGACTTCAGTCCTGATACAGTCCCTGACATGGTCAGGTTGCCTATAAATCTTGTTTTTAATAGGCAGACTGTCCCCAGTGTCCACTTCATGAGTGCACCAGGTGGTCTGACTGGGTGTCAGTGAAAACATATGTCGAAACTGATTGAGGACTTGCCTGCAATCAGTTTGTTGCTGGGTAGTGAGGCTGCCTGCCAAGGCTACACCATCAACTGACCCATCGTCAGGGTTCTGTGAGAGCAGGTCAGGGAGTGGGTCACTCTCTTCCTCCTGCCCTTCATCAGTAGCCATGAGCAAGCCCATGTCTGCCCTGTCCACATATGGTTTTAACCTGTTGACATGGAGAACCCTGTGGGGACTCCTGGGTGTTCCTAGGTCTACTAAATAAGTGACCTCACCCTTCTGCTCAACAATAGTGTGGGGTCCACTCCATTTGTCTTGGAGAGCTGCTGGGGCCACTGGCTCCAACACCCACATCTTCTGTCCTGGCTGGTAAACAGTCAGAACAGCCTTTTGGTCATGCCAGGCCTTCTGAAGTTCCTGGCTAGCCTCAAGGTTTTTGGTTGCCTTTTTCATGTACTCAGCCATCCTGGAGCGGAGACCAAGTACATAGTCCACTATATCTTGCTTTGGGGGCTTGAGAGGTAACTCCCATCCTTCCTTACCAAGCACAGTGGACCCCTCACAGGGTGGCCAAACAGAAGTTCAAAAGGGCTGTAACCAACCCCCTTCTGAGGCACCTCCCTATATGCGAATAAAAGGCAGGGCAAGAGTATGTCCCATCTACGCCTAAGCTTTTCGGGGAGCCCTTTAATCATGCCCTTCAAGGTTTTGTTGAATCTCTCAACTAAACCATTGCATTGTGGGTGATAGGGTGTGGTGAACTTATAAGTCACTCCACACTCCTTCCACATTGCTTTTAAGTACCCAGACATGAAGTTAGCACCCCTGTCTGAGACTACCTCCTTAGGAAAGCCCACTCTTGAGAAGATTCCCAGGAGGGCCCTTGCCACCACAGGTGCTGTAGTGGTCCTGAGGGGAATAGCTTCTGGGTACCTGGTGGCATGATCCACTACCACCAGGATAAACCTGTGCCCAGAGGCTGTTTGGGGATCCATGGGACCAACAATGTCAATCCCTACCCTCTCAAAGGGCACCCCCACCACAGGTAGTGGTATCAGGGGGCCTTTGTAGTGCCACCTGCTTTGCCACTGGCTTGGCAGGTTACACAGGAGCGACAAAACTCCTTACTGTCTTCAGACATGTGGGGCCAGTGAAAGTGAGGGACAATTCCGTCCCAAGTCTTGTTCTGACCCAGGTGTCCTGCTAAGGGAATATCATGGGCTAGGGTCAATAGGAAGCCCCTGAACTTCAAAGGTATTACCAACCTCCTGGTAGCACCAGGCTTGGGGTCTCTACTCTCTGAGTACAGGAGTCCATCATCCCAATACACTGTATGGGGACCACTAGCTTTCCCAGCAGCCTCAGCAGCAGCTTGCTGTCTGAGGGGTTCAAGGGAGGGGCAGCTCTGCTGCTCCTGGCTCAGATCTGCCCTAGAAGGTCCCCCTGTCCCCAAGAACTCAACCTGGTCAGGTTCAAGTTCCTCTGGGACAGTTCCTTCTTCAGGGCTGAGATCATCCCCCTCAAGGGACTGATCTTCCTCCTGAGCCAAGGGGAAGGCACTGCCTTAACCCTACTACTCCTCCTCTTGGAAGGCACTTGGTCCATTCTTCCAGAATCCAAGGCCTGTTCAGTGCTAGACATTTTGGCTTGTGACCTGGTCACAGCAAACACATCTGCAGGGATCCCCAGCATTTCTGCATGGGTCCTGAGCTCCACTTCTGCCCAAGCAGAAGTCTCTAAGTCATTGCCAAGCAAGCATTCGACTGGTAGGTTTGCACTTACCACAACCTTCTTAAGGCCAGTTACCCCTCCCCAGGAGAAGTTAACAACTGCCAGAGTATGGTCTGTTCTGACATTGCTAGCATTGGTCACTTGGTACATCTCACCAAGCATAACTTGCCCAGGCAGCACAAGGTCTTGTGTCACCATTGTGACACTTGCCCCTGTGTCCCTAAATGCCAAAGCCTCACGTCCATTAATTAAAGGCTGTTGTCTGTACTTGCCCAGATTACTGGGACTCACAGTGGAGGTCACATCCATGCCTCCATCACAGACTAACACAGCCTGAGTCAGTTCCCTGACTAAGTCAGAGCCCAACTCAGTTCCCAGGGTGAACCCTACTAAACCCTTTGCTGGAGCACTTCCACCAACTGTACTAGGGGGAACAGGTGCCTTAGGGGCATTGGTGGGTGCTGGACTGGAGTCTTTGGACTTGGTGCAATCACTGGTCCAGTGGGTCTTTTGCTTACAGACCTTGCACCATGGTTTTCTTTGGCCTTTACCCTTGGTAGACTGGGAATCCCCACCAGAAGAAGATTTTTGGGGGCCTGATGAAGACTTTTGATCTTTACCCTTCTCCCCACCCTTGTCAGAGTTCTTAGCATCTTGCTTCTTGGTTTCCCCACCTTGGTTCTGTACCTTCTGCTTCACCCTGGTCCTGACCCATTTGTCTGCCTTCTTTCCCAATTCTTGGGGAGAGGTCAGATCAGAGTCTACCAGGTATTGATGCAACAGCTGATTTTGACAGTTATTAAGAATCTGCTCCCTCATTATCAGATTATACAATCCTGAGAAGTCACACACCTTACTGCCCATCAACCAGCCTTCCAGAGCCTTGGCAGAACAATCCACATAGTCTACCCAGTCTTGAGTCTGTGCTTTTGGGTGTCTCTGAACTTCAACCTGTACTGTTCAGTGGTTAGGCCAAACCCATCAATAAGAGCACTCTTCAAGACCTTGTAATTGTCAGCATCCTCCTCTCTAACAGTGAGGAGCTTATCTCTACCTTTGTCAGCAAAGGAGAGCCACAAGATTGCTGCCCACTGCTCCTGAGGGACCTTCTGTACTTTACAGGCCCTTTCTAAAGCAGTTATCCATTTGTGGATATCATCCCCACTCTGGTAGGGAGGGACAATCTTGCTCAGGTTCCTATGGTCATAGGACCTTTCCCTATCTCTAGGGACATGGCTGCCACCATGGGACTCTAGTCCCAACTTTCTTCTCTCTCTAAGGAGATCTAGGGATTCTCTATCTAAAGCCAATTGCTTTTTTCTGAGTTCCAGCTGAGTTTCCTCATACTGGACTAGCCTCTTTCTTCTCTCATGAGAGGATTCCCTCCTATGAGATGAGACAGAGCTCCCTATAGAGGTGCCAGAGTGGTTAGACTCCTGAGAAGGAGACCTAGACCTTCTGGGCACACTCTTAATCCTTCCTGGGGGACAAAGAGGGCATGATCTTGATCATCCTCATCATCATCCACAGGAGGGATTTGGTTTTCCAGGTCAGGGTCATTGTCACCCTCCTGGCCAGTTTCAGAGGGGGCTGGGGGTACTGGTACCCCTAGCGTCCTCCTCTTCTCCTGCCCCACCCTCAGCTCCTACCCCTTCAGTCCCTACAGGCTTACTAAGGTCATAAGCCACCAACAACTCCTTGAGGTGTTGGGTGGTGGGGCTTTGGCCTGTCCTTATTTTTCTCAAGTTACATAAAGCTCTCAATTCCAAGAATGGGAGTGTATCATACTTGGAGGGTGGAAGCTCAATGGCTTCCTGCAAGGATTCTTTGGATCCTGCCCTTAAAGACATTACTAGTGTGGTGTGGTGTATGCACTACCTACTCTAGTGTGGCCTACTAAACTCTCTTGAGTTGTAGAAAGGGTTGTGCTATCCCTTAACACACAACTCTAAGTTCAGTAGAACTTACTGTTATTCTAAGCTTAAATTATATGTACCTTAGGTACCTTTAGTGGTTTTCAGTTGATCAATTCAATTGAGATTATCTGGTAAAACAATAGCAAGCTGGAATCCCACACGCTGCACACCAATGTGAGAAGTTGGCCTGGTATATGCTGTTCACTAATTAAAGTGGACACCTTGCACCAGGGCAAATCGACTCTTATGGTAGATAGGTTAAAGACAACCTTATTGAAAGCTATCCTAGTGGTAGCTATGGAGAGCAGCCTTCAGGCTAAGTCTTGAAGGAATGTAAAGCAGCTTGTTTTACCAGTCTATAATCTCTTGAGTGACCAAATGAAAGAGCACCACACCAGGTATATATTCAAAATATATGTATTTATTGCTAAACACACCCCTCTAGTCTCTTTATGAGGCTAGAGTTCGAAGTACATAAGTTATAAGATCTTAAATCACAGTAATAGCACAAATACACGTTTGGGCCCTAGGGGCGTACCAAACCATATACCAATAAAGTGGTATGCGAACCACGACTGAACTAGACACTAGGCCTAGAGCCTCTAGAAGTGCTTGGACCACAAGGAACCACCCAAGGTAGTGACACAGGGGACCCACGGGAGACAGCGTGCAGTGTAAATACACAACCGCGATACGCCGTTAACTTCTATGGAGAAAGTCGGGATCGGGAAAATAGAGGAAAGGGACACTTAAAAGAGGACTAGGACAAAACCCTTTGAGATCTAGGACTTTGAAGAGTCTCTACCCACGGGAGCACCGGAGTACTCGTGTTACCTCACCCAGGGAAGCCGGGTGCATAGGTGCCTTTCGGGGTCGGGTTTCGTCGTCGATTCGAATGGCGATCTGCTGCAAAGTGCTGCTGGCGGCCAAGAGAAAAGTGTCCGGGTGGATCCAAGAGTGGATCGGAGTTCTGGTGAACCTGAAAGCAGAGGGGACAGAGTCTGGGTCACTAGCCAGTGACCAGGAAGGCGATGGACAGATGCCCACCGATGTCGAGTGCTTCAGGTGCATTGACGGTCGTCTTGACTCTTCAGCCACGAGGTCCGGGAGGTGTTGTCGGCGACCAGGTGCAGGATTCGGGCTGGTGCTCGATGTCTGTCGAGTGCTGAGGTGTCGGCGACCGGATTGGACCCAACAAGCCTTGGCAACGGCAAGTCTCGAGTAAGATGTAGATCATCGATGGTGCAGACCAGCAAGGTCTGTGGAACTCACCCAGCAAGGGTAAGTGAGGGCAGGCCTGGAGCAACCAGGATGCCAAGTAAGAAAAGGATTGGCCTTCGTTAAGGGCTACTAGCCAACGGGCTAGCGACCGCGAAGGAGCCTCGTGACGCCGCACGTGGAGCTGGCTTACAGGACACTCGTGGAGTGGGGGCCAGTGATCTTCGGTGCAGGTGGTGCTGGAGGCTAGGGCTACTCGGAGCCCATAGCACGACTTCTTGGGAGACCCAGAAGACGATGCACTTGCAAATGTGCTCGGTGTCCAGGGGTCACGGTCTCAAGTCACCCACGATAGCCACGGGCCTCAGCTTTGCTGGGGACTCAGGGTAGCCTCGGGAAGTCTGAGAATCCACCTCTGGTGATGCGATGACTTCGGCGTCCGACGGGAGCTTCAGAAATGCGAACCGGACAGATGCTTCTTTGGTGCCTGCCAAGCAGGGGAGTCACTCCTTGACCCCAAGGGAGATTCTTCAGTCCTCTAATCTTGTCGTAGAGCGTCGAAGGTCCAGGATTCAGTTTCAGAGTTTCGTCCAGGTATAATCTAAAGTCCCAAGGACTGGGTTCCTACCTTTATTCTAAAAATAGGGGTTGGACTACTCTGTGGCCCCACCTATGGGTGAGTCAGGGCAGAGGGGTGGCTACACCCCTTTCCCTTTGTCCAGTTCGCGCCAAAGCAGGGGCTGCAAGCCCCTGATCCGGTTTGAACTGGGGTATGCACAGGGACACCAAATGTGCCCCCAGTGCAGGACTTCAAAGCACCCGAAAGTGCTCCCGCCCAGCCCCAATACACATTGTCCTGTCTGGGGAGGTGGTCACACCTCCCTGGGACAGGAAACCTATTGTCCAGGCCTCCCCTGCCGGAGTTTCGTCCAGCAGCAGGAGGCCAGACTCGTGTCTGTGGCAGCAGCATCCATTTTGTGATGCCAGGGCTCTGGAAAGAAGTTACCGGACTAGTCAGAGTTAACATGTCTTTCCCTCTAGAAGGGTGGAATGCTACCCCCGCCGCCAGGATTGGCGGGGGGTAGTATTCCAAGATGTTTGACACCAAACACGACATGTTTAGGTGCAGCCATTCCAAAGTTAGCATTTTACCGCGAGGATATAATGCGCTTAAGAGTATATGGTCAGGCTGCACTACAAACAGCATCAGAGAGGGTCTCCGAACGCTGCAGAGGGGCCCTGCTCATGCAGGGGCACCCTCTCACATAGGAACCATGCACTCTGCCTTTAGGATTGATAAGGCCTGCCTTAGGAGTGATTTATAGGTTTATATGTGTGTATGTAGTTCGTGATATAGGTAACCTATATCACAGTAAGGGGTGCATGCACCACCTTACCCAGGCTGCAGTAGCAGACCTGTGGTGTCAGTTTGGATGGCCTTCCAGGGGTGGCATAATACATGCTGCAGCCCCTGGCAGGCCTCTGAGGTACCTATGCCCTTGGTACATAGTATACCATATACTAGGGACTTATAAGGGCACTCCAGATCCCAATCAGAGATGTGCCTAAGGCACATGGAAACCATTTTAGAGAGGAAGCAGCTAGGCTGGGGTTCTGATTAGCAGGGCCCCAGCCAGACTAATGTCGAAAAACAGTGAAGCATCAGCAAAAAGTGGGGGTACCCATGTGAAGCAGATCCTACTCTCCTACATGAGCCACTTTGCGAGAGTATGTAACAGTGCAGGAGCACCCGCTGGTGTGGCTGCCAGAGATCGGAGGAGTGTAAACATTCGTAACCTGTCGCTGGAAAAAGGCACAGCTTCAGGCTGGAAAGGGAGCGAAGATGCCACCCTGGCGGTCGACGTGGAGGACGAAGTATTCACTATCTCATTCACCGGAAAAAACAATCACAGGAAGAGGCCTCCCCCCATGTGTCATGTGGATATCAAAGGGGCCCAGATCGAAGCCCTCATTGATACAGGAGCGTTGGTGAACGTCATTGATGCTGAGCAGCTCGAGAAACTCCAACCGCCACCCCACCTGCTTCCCACCAAAGCAAGGATTTTTTAGTGTGGGGTACGGAACCCATCCCGTTGCAGGGGGTCATCGAGGTGGAGGTATCCCATGGAGGCAACCAGGAGGCACCAAATTCCATGCCACCACTAGAGAGACTGGCATGCTGCTAAATTGTCACACCACAGAGGACCTGGGCCTTGGATTCTTTGTATTCTTTGCTAGACAGATCCACCTGTCTCATGCAGACAGCATGTTGGCGGACTTTCCAATCTTGTTCCAAGGGCTAGGCTGCCTGAAAGGAGTGCAGGTCAAACTACACAGACACCACAATACGCCCTGTGGCATTGAGGCACCGAAGAGTGCCGTTCCATCTCAGGCCTGTGGTGGAAAAATAACTTGTAATGCTGGAATAGGAAGGGGTTATCAAAAAAGTGAGTGGTCCATCCCCTTGGGTCTCTCCGCTAGTCATAGCCCCAAAACCCAAGCAGCCTGTGGCTATCCGTCTGCGTGTGGATATGTGGCTACTCAACCAGGCCATCAAAAGGGAGAGACATATCAGGCCCACTATAGACGAGATTGTGGCAGATCTGAATGAGCAAGGTGGTTCGCCACGATTGATTTGTACTCAGGGTACCACCAGCTGGTGCTGGAAGAGTCCTCTAGGTACATATGTTATGTTATGTTATGTTATGTTAAAAATGATTTATAAAGCGCTCGTACACCGGTTGGTTTCATGGCGCTGAGTACTAGGGGGGTGCCGACCCGGAGACAGTTCATTCGTATGCTTGGATGAACAGCCATGTTTTGAGAGATTTTCTGAATTTCAGTAGGTCAGTGCTTGACCTGATTTCCATGGGGATGGAGTTCCACAAACGGGGGGCCAGAGTTGCAAACCTACATCCCCCTTGGCGCTTCAGCTTGAAGGTAGGGACGGTCAGAAGTTGGAGCTGGGCCGAGCGGAGGTTTCGTGAAGAGGTGTAGCGAGAAATGAGGCTATCTATGAATTTAGGGCTCCGGCCATTCAGGGATTTATACACCAGGCAGCCAACTATGAATGCGCAACGTTGGGGGATAGGGAGCCAGTGCAGCTTCCTAAGAAGGGGGGAAGCGTGTTGCCACCTGGGCTGTTTGTATATCAATCTAGACGCTTGGTTCTGTACCATCTGTAACCGTTTTGTAAGGCCCAGTGTTAGACCAAGATATATTGCGTTGGCATAGTCTAGACGTGATAGGACCATGGCTATCAGGACCTGTAACAGAGCTGCTTGGGTCAGTACCCTACTTATCTTTCTAATTTTTCGCAACTGAAAGAAGCAGGTGGAAATCACCGAGCCTACCTGAGATTTTAGGGAAAGGTCATTGCCTATGGTAACCCCTAAGCTTTTCACTGAGGGTGAGGGGACAGGGGGGGGTCCCAACTCGTTTGGCCAGTAGCTTTCTCAACTCACATAGGACTCTGCCGTTTGAAAAGGCTAAGCTTAGGAGTTTGCTCAACTGCCGAAGTGTTTCAGAAGGCAATATGAGAGGCTCTATATGGACTGTTGGGAGACATAAATGTAAGTGATGATATTTTAATATTTTCTACCACCCTGGAGGAACACCACAGCTGGTTGCAAGCTGTCCTGAGTCGACTGGCCAAGAGAGGTCTCACTTTGCACCAGAAAAAGTGAGCATTTTACACAAATGAGGTGGAATTCTTCGGGCACTGGTTTTCTCCAGAGGGGCTCCAAGTCGACCCTCAGAAAGTGGAGGCCATTAGGTCGGCTGCAGTACCCTTCAACCAGTCAGAAGTCCGCAGTTTCTTGGGCATGGCCAATTACTGTAGAAGATTTATCCCCCAGCTGGCCACCCTGTCTGATCCCCTTTGAGCGCTGACTCATAAGGATGTCCCCTGGGAGTGGGACAACAAAGCAGACCGGGCATTCCAAGAGATCAAGAAGGCAATTCTCCACGATGCCACCAAGGCGTACTTCAGTCTTACAGAGTCACTGAACTGGTTGTGGATGCCAGCCCCTTTGGGCTAGAAGCAGTGCTTCTGCAGAAGACAGAGATTAATGACTAGGTGCCCATCGCATATGCCAGCCAGACCCTCACGGATGTTGAAGCCAGGTAAGCGCAGAACGAGAGGGAGGGATTGGCAATTCACTGGGCCTGCAAACATTTTCACATTTTTCTCTGCAGGCAGAAGTTCACAGTGGTGACAGACCTCAAACCGTTGGTGCCATTGTTCGCAGGGACAGTTTGCAATGGGCCACCACAAATTGAGAGGTAGGCTGTCCAACTCCAGCAGTATGTGTTCGATGTGGTTTATTGACCGGGAGTGAACAACCCGGCTGATTATATTGTCCGGCATCCTGTCAACAACAGCACCGGCAGCAAGGAAGAGGATGATCCGCAAGCAGAAGAGTTCGTATGGTTGGTCACCGCAGCTGGGTGTCTGAGAGTGTTGTTGATAGCTGACATCGTAGAGGCCACCTGTGAGAATGTCAGTGTGAAAAGAGTGAAACAAGCTCTGAAGGAACACCATTGGAAACACTTCCTCAATGGATGTAGGGGCCTCAAGGATGAGGAGCGGAAGATCCAGACTCATCTCTTGATTTGTCAAGATAAGTTGAGCGAGAGTGAGGAGGGCCTCATTCTCAGAGGACACCAGATAGTGCTTCCCAGGGGTTTGTGGAAGCACACTGTGGAACTGGCTCACCAAGGCCATCAGGGCGTGGTCAAGATGAAGGCGTGCCTGAGAAGCAAAGTCTGGTTCCTGGGAATAGGCCAACAGGGCACGGAATGGGCAAAGAACTGTCGGTCCCGCATCTTGACCAGCAAGGAACCACCGGTCGCACCGATGATAACTGAACCAGCGTGCATAACACCATGGAAGGCCGTCAGCATGGACTTTGGAAGTTTTCCGGACCATCGTTTCACGTTGGTACTGATGTCATTCTAAATTCCCCGTAGTGGAACTGGTTCGATCTACTTCTTTTGAATGCGTGAAACCTGTGTTGGACCGAGTGTTTGCCCTATTGAGGTTGCTGGACGAGGTCAAGACTGACAACGGGCCTCCGTTCCATGGGAAAGAGTTCAAGGACTATCTCCATGGTTTGAACATACCTCACCGTAAGATCACACCACAGTGGCCTCAAGCCAACAGTAACCTGGAGAGGTTCATGAGAACAATGAATAAAGTTCTGTGAATGGGAGTGAAAGGGGAGAAGATCTGGGTGGGTGTCTGCAGCAGTTCTTACCAGCGTACTGCCAGAACCCACACTGCCCCACCGGATGTGCCCCCAGTGATCTCCTAATGAAAAGGCCCGGGAGAGATATGGTGCCTGCAGGGCCATCCTAGCAGCCGGGGACCGCAGATGTCAGAGCAGCCCAGGCAAAGAGAGAAGCCAATAACGAACGAGCCAGCACCAGGAGAAGGGTAGCCGAGCCCCAGCTACAAGTATGGGACCGGGTGGCTATAAAGGATCGCCATCCCGGTTGGAAGTATCATACTCCTTTTGAGAGACCTGGACAGTAGTTCGGATAAGGGGCACCATGATCACTGCATCGAGAGGCGGTGCAAAGGTGTGCTGCAATGTGTCCTGTCTTCGAAAACTTCCACTGGGCACGGAAGAGATCCAGAGATGGACGTTCCCCACCAGATGGTGGCCAGCCCAGAGGAAAAAGAGGACCCGCCTGCGGAGGAATTCTGGCCATACGGAGAAAGGGTGGAACACAAGCCGGATGAAGAACAACTCCCGCCGATTTCTCTAGTTGCTGTTAGCCACAGAGGACATCAGTACAGATTGCGAGCCAATCCTCAACCCAGTCCGACACTAAGAGACTTTGTTTGCTAAGGTGACATTGGGGTATTCCATCCTTTTCCCATGTGCAGTGTTGACGCTGTTCTTCCCTTGTTGTCTGTGTATCTTTCTTGTCCGTTCTTTTATCTTCATTCTTTATGTTCCCCTATTTTCCCTCTCCTTCTCCTCTTGCTGTGTTTCCCCCTTTTTTCTTCACATTAATAAAGGTTATGAGGGATGTAGTGAGACACCCGGCTGCTACCATACATTGTAGCGGACATGCACCTTGAGGGCCGGGCTCGGGCTGAAGGGATAAATAAAGGTGCTGGGCTCGCTTGTGGGCAGAGCACACACCACACTAAAATGAGTCAGTCTATAATTGTTTGCATGCACGCCAGCGCTACATGCGGTTAGGCCTTACCACTAGCGAGGGCCATCACATACATGTGAGGGAGATGCGAGCGGATCGCTTCAAGTGGTGATGGCCACAGTGCGCCTCGAACCAAACAGCAAATGTTTTTTTATTTCTGGGCTGGACGTTTCTAACTCTCTTTTGTGAAAATGCAGCATTTGCACCCACTTTTTTCCACATTTTCATGTGAATAACTCCTTTGCATCCCCCTTTTCAGTTTAGGCTCGTTTGCTGCACTCACTCGCAAATGTATACTTGAGTCAAAACTTTCTGCCACAACACTTTTAAAGTCCACCAGCCACAAATGATTGGAATCATTGGAAACAAATGATATGATTGCATACATTTCCTTGGAAGTCACAAATTATTTTTTTGATTTATGTTCTATGAATGTATTAACTCAAAAACGTTGTTTAGTTTACGCTACACACACATGTAGGCACTTATATTTAAAACAAAACAGCCACTATTTAAATAAATAATAAGGAACGGTATACAGGGCATGAACTTTAGATGACCACCATTTAAATGTGACGAGAGGAACTATATGTATTTTCAGGCTTTACTGAAGGGGCTAGAAGGGCCATTCTGAGGTATGGAACAGCATGATTGAAGCAGAGAATGGCAGAATTCATCACTTTTCTACAATTCCACATTTTTGCACACCGATAGATGGGACATTCATCAATAACAAAGATTTATATTGTTCGTCTATCACCTGATCTGTTCATTCTAATACAAAATGTAACTGTCCATTATTAATGGAACTTGACTGCTAAATATATTAAGACAGGGTTGCACTGTATGAGGTATTTTAAAGAAAAATATATTATTACAAAATCGTTTAGTATTTCACTGCATATTTGTTTCCTTTGAGTAATGTTCCAAAGGTTCGAGGAAATATAAAAACTTACCGATCCAGGGAGTGATGTACTTGTAAGCAAAGTTGTCCTTGGGTGCTGAAAAATATCAAGAAGAAAGAAATAAGAAAAAAATTCTTTTGCAAACTTAGACTTTAGTGGCATGAGTTTTCAAACATGAATCCAAATCCGTGGCACCTACAACTTCAATTTTATTACAAAAAAACACCAGGGTAAAAAGAGAATGGACATAGAAATTGAAGTAGGTACGCACAGTTTAATATATGTTTAAAAGAGTAGCAGCAGTTCTTTCCCAAGTGATTGCTTTCATGCAAATACAGCTTTTGTGTGTGGTATGTATACCTTCACTCAAGGAGATCAATACTAAACCGTGATTTGTGTTCCTAACTTCTAGTTCAAACTAGAATATGTACCTTACTAATGCTTCTGTCGAAGAACTTTCTGCTCGACAAAGACTTTAAGAGTTTTGAATATTCTGTCTGTACAAGTTTACCTGGAACACTCTGTTTAACCTTGATGTATGCAAATTAATGTAGAAACGAAAACTGAGAAACCACATTGGAAGAAACCAAATCATTGAAAAAAATGTAAGGTGAGAAAAATTTAAGGGAGTACAAATAAATAAAAAAAATGAACATTTTACAGAAAAGTTTATTTTAAGTAAAAATCTAATATTACATTAAAACGGTGGTATTTGGGGGTTGTGAGGGTTTTTTGGGTTCAGGGATGAGTGGAGATTAGGGATGGTAACGTTGTTTTGGGATCAGAATGGGTGGACTGTTTATTTAGGGTCTAACTGTAATTGAAAAAGAAATCCATTTTGAAAAGCTCCAAATAGATGAAGAGAGATCATGATAAATCGGTCTAGCTATAGAGGTGGGAAAACCTTCATACTTTCCACAGATCTTGAAGTTTCTTTTCCAACTCTTCCTACAATGTTTTTGCAAACCACTTTTCTCCTGATAATTTCACAGAAATTCTCCCACTGAAAGGGTTTTTCAATTTGTCTCCTGTGTCCACCTACTATTTGTGTTTTTATACCCCGTTAAATGTCATGACGTTCTCAAGAAATGAGAGTGTATGCGGATGAATGAGTGGGGGAATGGATGGATAAGTATGTGCATAAGTAACTGCACTTGAGGTTTTCCCTCCCCAAACCCGAGACACCACAGCACAGATTGGGTCTGACACAGCATTCCCTGCACTCCAAGTTCCACAATACAGATGGTAAAATGGAGAAGCAGCTCTGCACCAGTCCATCAAGAATAATATATAATATTACAGTTGTTGCAAAGAGTCCACTAGGGGAGGTTCCTGAAAGGACAACATATTTCATGTAATGAGGGGCTTCCTAAACAGAGGTGCAGTCCTATTAAAATATTCCTATAGCACTTTCCTGTAGACTAGTGGCAACTTTTTTAGGGGCGGTTGAAGTGCAGAAGAAACAGGTCATGTGTGTATGCATAAGGCGTTGGCTTGATGGAGCGGTCTTGAGGGGAATCAGGTTTAACCTTTGGGAATCTCGCTGAAGCAGCTGCATTTCAGCCTGCCTTCTCTGAGGCCCTTGTCTTGATCATGTAGTAATTCAGACCATTCTTCCTTGCTGTAAGATTTCTGCCAGAGTGGTTGCCACTGAGTGCAGTGCTATGTCAGCATGAGTCTAGAGAACTTTTTTTTTTTTTAAGGCTTCATATATACCACAGCTTAGATTTTTGTAAGTACCCCATTTTTTCACATAGTCATACATGGTAGATTTAGCCAGTACATAAGAAGAATGATGCAGTTTATTATAAAGTCATGCTTTCAGTTGCATATAACTCACAAAGTGACTGGATCTTAGCTGAAACTCTGTACAGAGGTCTGAAAAGGATTTTTGAGAGTTGCCCGAGGTGACATGTTCCAGATTTTAGATTTCTTGGCATTCTCAGGGAAGCCAATGAAGTTACTTCCTGGTAACCTGAATCTATGAGTTGTACCAGCAGGGCACTTAGACATGCAGGAATGGATGTTGTTTAAGGGCTTCGTGACATGTTTTACATTTATGTATACTTCTTGCTAAAATGGGGTAATGTTTGGCTTCTGGGAAAGAGTTTTCTAACAGATTATTGCAAGTTCTTGACTCCACCTTGTAAGTGATTCTCTAACAATACTCCAGCTGAGGTTACAAGTTCCTGGTGGAAATGGAAAGTTAATTGCGATAGGTGCTGAGCAATGAGATATATTTTCATGTTGGGATGCTGCAGAATGCCACACTCTGTTGATGGAATTTAATTCCAGTTTATCTCGGTATTGTCTCTGGAGTTAGATGGCATATCCTCCTTGTGGTGGCCAGAGCTGAAGTAGTCCATTTGTGCCTAACTGAAGGCTCCAATGGATGACAGCTTCTCACATGGGGAAGGTCCTCTGCAGAGCCCAAAGGGAGTTTCCCAAGATTAGGGCTCAGCCGTCCATCATAGTTTAGAAAAGATAAGGCCATCAAAGTCATGTTCTTTTACTGGTTTGCAGGAGGAGCACACACAGAGATCAATTTAGAGAGTGTCCATTTTCACTGAGGCCAAGCTCCAACCCCTTGACACAGGTGGTCTCCTATCTTGCCATTACTAAAGGTGTCATTTCTGAAGTTCAATATAACAAAAGTATAAGTTGCTCTGATCATTGGAAAGCGATGTATCCATAATAGCCAAGTGGATTCATGCCATGGCTGACAACTCCATCAGTCCTGGATTTTTAGCAGACATGCAGTCTGGCACTTCTATTTTTATTTTACAATTAGCAGGCACATACAATCGCAGCCCAGGTTGTGTTGTTGGCTAAAAACTTGCAATATCGGACTGTGTTAAACATGGATTGTGGTCATTTGGCATGTACCTATGCACTTAAGATATGAAAATACCACATAAGCAGACAGTAAGCTTACTTGCATTCATTAAAATAAGAAGCTGATGTATGCAGAATTGTGAAGGAAGATCTCTGTGATGCTTCTAACTAGGTCAGTGAACTCGGTGTGATGTTTCTTTAGTCTGCACATTCATGGCTGAGGGCCATTAGTAATAAGACCGAAGCAGCAGCTTCGAAGCTGGGACTGAGCTAAAGAAAACACAAACAGCTCAATTGTTGTTGAACATGCATCAGGTCAAGCCTGTTATTGAAATAAGTAGTTGGCCAAGATTCTTAAAAAACCACACTGTGACCTTCAGTGTGGATGGAGCGCCCAAGACAAGGCTGCTGAGAGATGCTTTTGCCTTTGAATTCCAGCAGGAGAAGAGTAGGAAGGCTGGCATCATAAGAGTCTCTTCGGCCCTTGGATGCTACCTCTCTCCTTGGTGTAACCATATCACTGTTTGTCCAGGTGACAACACCAGTGTCATTCAGGCAATCGCTCCTCTCAGACTGGAGCCGCGATTTGGCACAGTGGATGAAGTCCTCTGTAAGGTCTGGAGGAACCTCCTGCGCTGTGGCTGGGCTACTGATGCTCTGCCCCCCCGAGTGAGCCCCAGAGCCATCTGTGGACTGCAGAATAGGCAAGGCAAAGTCCTGCTGAGTGAAATGCTATCTGAGCTGCTTCCCATTACTCTGCTCTTCCTTTCTTTGCCCAAGCCTGCTTTCTTTCCATAGACCCCCAGCCTAGCCTAGTCTCTGACAAGACTGGACGCACACTGTAGCAGTGTGTAAGCAACACTGTCGTCAGGGACTCCAACCTGGCATCTGCCACCAGTAAAACTAAGAAAGGTCCTACGCTTCACCTTTGACAGTGATGTCCATTAACACTTCTAGTTGTCACTAAGACACTATAATGCGGTGTGGTGACAAGACACCCTCACTTCTAATAGGAGGTCCATGCTGGGAGGGGTGTACAGACACTGGTATGTTGGGGTTGTTGACAAAGGCCAATAATTGACAAAGGATAGGCCTTGCATTTCCTACAATGAAAAAAATCCCTTAGCTGTGTAGACTCCTACAAATTCTGTACCACTGAAGAAGAATAGCTCCATACATCATGACTGACAGCTAAAATGAACTAACAGCTGATGAATGTGGGCTGGTCAATAAGAGAATGTCACAGCAACCAATGGTGCATGGATACTGATCTTATGCCCCTTTCTCTCTGTATGAATCATAAAAGCTCTGCTAGTCCGCTAGTGCTGTCTTTAGCCAGAACTGAGTCCCTACAAGTATGCCGCTTAAAGCTCTGCAACAGTGGTATTTCTAACATGAAACATTTAGGAAGTATGAGCCATGAAGGGACAGAAGTCATTTAGGGTTTGTTTGCTTGAAATACCATGTTTTGCCATAATCAAGGAAGAAACTGCTGCTTGGGAATCTTTCATTGTGATAAAATGCAGTCTACACAAAAGATGTACCCATTTTGGGATCAATACAAAAGTGACTATCAGATCACTCACTGTTAGAAATGGGATCTCTAGTTGGCAAGGGCTTGCACCTTTGTCCAAGTAGGGACCCTTCTTCCTAGTCAGGGTAAGGGTGTTACACTCGTGAAGTAACCCCTGCTCACCCTCGTGGTAGCTTGGCACGAGCAGTCAGGCTTAATTCAGAGGCAGTGTGTAAAGCATTTGCACATAACCAAAAGTAATACAGTGTAAGCACTACAAACGGACACCACACCAGTTTAGAAAAATAACCAATATTTTATATACTCAAGACAAGACCAATTACGACAAAAATCCACAATACTATACTTTAAAAATGAATGCTTGATACGGTAACTTCTTCTTTGCAGGAATAGCACAAAAGCAAAGTTCGTACGAGTCGGTAGCTCCGTCCGAGCCTACCGTGATGCTGAAAACCACAGAGTCTAACAGTTCCAGCCGACCGCGTCGATACGGGCCAGCAGAGTCGTGAACAGACTCGGTTACAGTACCTTTCTCGTTGTGGCTGGTACGGAGTGTACGAGCCGGTCGGGCGTTCGTCGCGGTTGCAGTGCAAGACGGAGCGATGCAAGGTGCGGTGTCCTCGATGCGGTGCAGGCAGCGGCTCGATGAGCGTCGTGCAGACGGAGTCGGTGAGTCCAAGGCGTGCGATGCAGGGTGAGACGATGCTCGATGCGGTGCTGACAGGTTGCGATGCAGGCGACCACGCCGGAGTGCGGAAGCTGGCGTCGGACAGCGGTGCGAGTCGGAGCGGTGCGTCGCAGACGTGCGAGCGGTGCCCCAAATGCGGTGCGGTCACGACTCTTGAGCCAGTTGCAGCGACCGCGTCGGTCGGGTCCGGCTGGTTCAGTGAAGCGATGCGATGCGAACTGCGGTGCCCACAGGTCACGGTGCAAGCAGCGGCTCGATGTTGGCGGCATCGGACGTCGCCCACGGTGAGACCAGGGTTGCGATGCGAAGCGGGGCGATGCGGTCTGCGGTGCAAACAGGTCACCGGCCAGGGATGGATTCGGTTGACGGAGTCGGTTGCAGTTCCCTTCCTCTGTGGCAACTGAAACAGCGTTCCAGAAGCGGTACCCAGAGGCTTGTGAAGTCTTTGTAGTCCCTGAGACTTCTTAACAGGAGGCCAGCTCGGTTCCAGGCCCTTGGAGATACTCAGCACAAGTTTGTAGAAAGTTCAGTCCAGTCCTTTCACTGCCCAAGGCAGAAGCAGCAGCTGCAGGCCAACCCAACAAAGCAACAACACAGCAACGGGGCAGTACTCCTCCTGGCAGCTCTTCCAGCTCTTCGTCTTGGCAGGTTCCTTGATTCCAGCGAGATCTAAATTCATGGGGTCAGGGCCCCAATATTTATATCCCAAATTCCTTTGTTCTCTGAAGGCAGAGAGGCCTTTGCCTAGTCCAAACCAGTTCTGGAGCACTTTGTTGACAAGTCTCCGTCCCTTCTTTCAGTGAGTAGGCCAGGGACATCAGACGCACCACAGGAGGTGGAGCCAGCATTGTGGAGGGAAGGCACTGTCCTATTCAGGGCCCAGGTGCGACCCCTCCCACCCATCTACATGTAGATCTTGCTATTCAGCCCTGTGCTGACTCACCCTGTCTCCCGGCATCCCCCAGCCCCTGTCACTCACACTCCAGACAAGGAATACACAACCTCACCGAGGCAGGCTTGGATGGTTAGACAAGAAAATACCCACTTTCTAAAAGTGGTATTTTCAAACACAGAATGTTAAAACCAACTTCACTAAAAGATGCATTTTATCATTCTGAGTCCAGGCATACTAAACTCGAATTTCTACCATGTTCCTGGGGTCAGTGAGGATTATAAGCTGTAATAATCAAAACTGCCCGTTCTGGCCTAGGGGAACAGGTAGCCTTGCAATAGTGAAAAACGAACTAGGCTGTAATTCACTATCAGGACATGCCGCACACACCCGGGCATGTCCTACCTTTCGCATACACCGCACCCTGCCCACAGGGGTACCTTGGGCCTACCTTAGGGGTGACTAACATGTAGCAAAGGGAAGGTTTAGGGACTTGCAAGTGTGTGCACTTGCCAAGTCGACATGGCAGCCACAGGCTGCGCACAGGCTCTGCGATGGCAGGCCCGAGTTACACTTTACGGGCTGTTTGCGTGGGTGGCACAATCCAGTGCTGCAGCCCACCAACAGCATTTGGTCTATAGGCCCTGGCACTCGCAGTGCACTTTAAAAGGGACTGACACATAAACCAAATAGGCCAATCATGGAAACACCAATCCATAACACATTTTATACAGGAGCACTTGCACTTTCCCACTGGACAGCAGTGAGGAAAGTGCGCAGAATCATTACACCAGCAAAAACAGAGTCAAAACCGGGAGGTCAGAAAGCAAAAAGTCAGGGGAAAACACGCCAAAAGATGCCAAGTCTAACACATGTCCCCTCCAGCTGAAAGTAGGGAGAACTACCCAACCCCATTGGAGTTCTCTTCACTAAGGCGGAAGAACCTGGACAGACCATCTGCGTTGGCGTGTTCTGTACCAGGACGGTGTTCCACCGTAAAGTCCATTCCCTGTAGGGAGATGGACCACCTCAGCAGTTTTGGATTCTCACCCTCATTTGCATCAACCATCTGAGGGGCCTGTGGTCTGTCTGAACCCGGAAGTGAGTCCCAAACAGGTATGGTCTCAACTTCTTCAGTGCCCAGACCACAGCAAAAGCTTCCCTTTCTATGGCACTCCACCTCTGTTCCCTGGGAAGTAGTCTCCTGCTAAGGAAGACTACAGGCTGATCCAGGCCCTCTTCGTTCAGTTGTGAGAGCACCGCTCCCACACCATGCTCTGAAGCGTCAGTCTGCACGACGAATTCTTTGGAGAAGTCAGGTGCCTTGAGCACGGGCGCCGTGCACATGGCTGCCTTCAGGGCATCAAAAGCTTTCTGGCAGGACTCAGTCCAGATCACTTTCCTGGGCTGCCTCTTAGAGGTCAGCTCTGTTAAGGGGGCAACGATGGTGCCATAGCCCTTAACAAATCTCCTATAGTAACCGGTGAGACCTAAGAAGGCTCTCACCTCTGTCTGGGTCTTGGGGGTTCCCAAGCCAGAATGGTGTCAATCTTGGGTTGTAGGGGCGCCACCTGGCCGCTGCCTACCTGGTGTCCCAAGTACACCACAGAACCCTGCCCGATCTGGCACTTACTGGCCTTGATCGTGAGGCCTGCACCTTGCAGAGCCCTCAACACTTTCTCAAGGTGCTGTAAATGTTCTTCCCAGCTGGAACTGAACACAGCAATGTCATCCAGGTAGGCGGCACTGAAATCCTCCAGCCCGGCCAACACCTGATTGACCAACCTCTGAAAGGTGGCAGGGGCATTCTTCAGCCCAAAGGGCATCACCCGGAATTGGTAATGACCTTCTGGGGTTGAGAATGCTGATCTCTCCTTGGCCCCATCGGTTAAGGCAATCTGCCAGTACCCAGACGTCAAATCAAACGTGCTGAGGAACCGGGCAGCTCCCAACCGATCAATGAGCTCATCAGCTCTGGGGATGGGGTGCGCGTCAGTCCTGGTGACGGCATTGAGCCCACCGTAGTCCACACAAAACCGGAGTTCTGGAGTGGCACCGGGCGCCGCAGCCTTTGGGACCAAGACCACTGGGCTGGCCCAAGGACTGTGGGAGGGCTCAATCACCCCTAACGCCAACATCTTAGAGACCTCCTCCTTGATGCTGGCTCTGACCCGGTCAGTCAACCTGTAAATCTTGTGCTTCACAGGAGGGCTGTCACCGGTGTCCAGGTCATGGGTACACCAGTGAGTAACACCGGGGGTCAGAGAGAACAGTGGGGCGAACTGTCCCAACAACTGGCGACAGTCCCCCTGCTGCTCCTGAGTCAGAGTAGGGGAGAGGATCACACCCTCTACTGACCCATCCTGCTCCTGGGTGGACAGGAGGTCAGGGAGAGGCTCACTCTCCTCTTCCACCCCATCATCTGTCGCCAAGAGCATACTCACTTCGGACCTCTCGAAGTGGGGCTTGAGGCGGTTCACGTGAAGGACCCTCAAAGGGTTCCTTGGAGCCTGCAAATCCACCAGGTAGGAGACGTCACTTTTGCGCTCCTTTACCTCATATGGCCCAGTCCACTTGTCCTGCAAGGCACAAGGTGCCACTGGGGCCATGACCCACACTTTTTGCCCAGGTTGAAATTCGACCAGAGTGGCATTCTGGTCATACCATCTCTTCATTTCTTCCTGGCTTGCTTCTAGGTTCGCCTGAGCGAGTTTCCTGAAGCGGGCAGTTTGGTTTCTAAAGGCCAGCATGTAGCTAAATACATCCTGGGGAGTTTTCCTGGGAGCCGCCTCCCAGCCTTCCTTTACCAAACTCAGAGGTCCTCTGACAGGGTGGCCATACAGGAGCTCAAAGGGGCTGTACCCAAGAGACTTTTGAGGCACCTCCCTGTATGCAAAGAGTAGGCATGGCAAGAGGACGTCCCACTTACGCCTCATGGGTTCTGTTAGACCCTTGATCATGCCTTTCAAGGTCTGGTTGAATCTCTCCACCAGACCGTTTCCTTGTGGGTGGTAAGGAGTGGTGAACTTGTAGGTTACACCACACTCCTTCCACAGGGATGTCATATACTTCGATATGAAATTGGTCCCCCTATCAGAAACCACCTCTCTGGGGAATCCCACACGGGAAAAGATCCCCATTAACGCCCGGCCCACCACTGGCGCCGTCGTTGTCCTGAGAGGGATTGCCTCCGGGTACCGGGTGGCATGGTCCACCAAGACCAGGATGTACCTGTTGCCCATGGCTGTCTTGGGATACAGTGGCCCCACAATATCCATCCCTACCCTTTCAAAGGGTGTTCCAACAACAGGAAAAGGTTGGAGAGGAGCTTTGACCTTCCTCCCACTCTTACCACTTGCCTGGCAAGTTTGGCAAGACCTACAGTGTGCATCTGACTGCCTTCGCATTTGGGGCCAAAGAAGTGGGTGACAAGCCTGTCAAAGGTCTTGTCCTGCCCCAAATGTCCTGCCAAAGGCACGTCATGAGCCAGACCCAGTAGGAAGGTCCGGAAGCGCTGGGGTACCACCAGCACACGGGCTGACCCAGGCTCAGCAACCTTAGGCTCACTGTATAGGAGACCACTCTCCCAGTAGATCAGATGTGACCCGGACTGATTACCAGCTGCCTGGTCTGCAGCCTGCCGCCGCAGACCCTCCAGAGTAGGGCACTCGCTCTGCTCCCTGCAGAACTCCTCCCTGGTGGGACCCCCTTCTTGCTGCCAATGGGTCAGCTCAGAGATGTCTCCCAGTTCGGCTACCTGCTCCCCTGTAGGCACCGGGCGTCCCCTCGAGGTCCGCCTCCTCCCGGTCCGTGGGAACTTCGGGGCCGGTTTCCCGCGCCCCCTGCCCTTTCTCTTGGCAGGGACTTGGGCCACTGTTTCAGGCTCCAAGTCCTCTTGATCACCCTTTTGGCTGCCATTGACCGAGTAGACACGCATGCCCACTCTGGCAACCCAAGCATCTCCAAGTGAGACCTGAGCTCAACCTCCTTCCATGAGGACTGCTCCAGGTCGTTTCCTAGCAGACAATCTACAGGCATGGTAGGGCTCACAACCACCCTCAAGGGACCTGAGACCCCCCCATTCAAAGGGAACCTGCGCCACCATACATTGGCGCTCTGAGTTGTCTACAGCAACTACTTGGTGGAATGCCCGGGGACTACTTGCTTCTCAGACACCAGGTGACACCGGACTGAGGTCACACTGGCTCCAGTATCTCTGACAGCCTCTACCCTGTTCCCATTAATGGTCACCCAGGTGCTATATTTCTTTGTGTTAGGGGCACCTGGTTTCCTGGGACCATCTCACTGTCCCCTAGTGAGACAAGGGTCATTTCTGCGGGATCCCCACCCTCCTGTGGGCACCCCTCCTCCCCAAGCGCTACACTAGCCAACACTTTGGACTGTCCACCGGTGGGTGGCTGTGTCCCCTTCGGGCACTTGGGGTCCCCCTTAAAGTGACCTACCTGGTCACATGCATAACACTTGCGGGGCCGGTCTCAACAGGCTTCCCTGTAGAGACCCCTTTCTTCTTATCACCGGGGGCTGGGAACCTTTACCCTGGGTACTAGTTTGGGGCCCTTTAGAGAACTCCTGTGCTTTACCCTTGTCCCCCCACCTTTCTGCTGGGGACCCTGCCCACCTTTGGCTGAGTCTCCCCCAAACGCTTTCTTGTGGACCCTGGTACTCACCCAGCGGTCCGCTTCCATAGCAAGCTTCCTGGGGTCAGTTAGCTTACTATCAACTAGGTGCTGGCGCAGATCTGCAAAACATAGACTAGACAAGTGCTCCCATGCAATCAAGTTGTAGAGCCCCTGAAAATCTGTTACACTACTGCCCTTCACCCAACCATCCAGCGACCTGCAGAACACATCCACACATTCCAACCAAGTGTTGGCATCAGACTTCTTACTGGACCTGAACTGATCCCTGTACTTTTCAGGAGTAAGACCATACTTCGTGAGAAGGGCATCCTTCATGTCAGCATAGGTGAGGTGATACCCCTTACCCAAAGCTATCAGAGCATCCCTTGCTTCTTCAGGGAAAAGTGGCCACAATCCTGCTCCCCAATTCTCCTCAGGGACCCCATTCATGTGTATGGCTGCCTCATAACCCTGAAACCACCTTTGTATGTCATCCCCCTTCTTGAACTCCTTGCCTACGTTCTTGGGAATGTGCACAATCCTGTCTGCCTTTCTGGACGAATTGCTGCCACCATCTGAGCCTGACTTACTCCTAAGTTCTAGCTCCTTCAGTTCTCTCTCATGCTCTAAGAGCATCTTCCTCTCCTCTATGGCCAATCTCTTCTCCTCCCGCTCACTCTCCAGCCTGAGCTTCTGCAGCTCAAACTGCCTGTCCTCCAGCTCCTCTGGGGACAGACTGCTGCTGCCTGACCTGGCGGGTTCCCCCCTGCCCAAAAGCACATCCACCCTGGAAATAGGCTCCTCCGCCTCCTCACTGAGATTACCAGGCAGCCCATTGGCATGTCTGGCTGCTACCCAGGCCCTCAGCGCCTTCTGTAGCTCCTCTTTCCTTGTGAGGCCTTTAATTTGGACTTTCAGGTTTTTACAAATCGCTCGTAGCTCCTTTACGGCGTAGGATTCCAACCTATCCTCCTCAAAGATAACTTCCAGAGATGCAACAGATGATGCAATTGATTCAGGCATGACAAAAGTAGTGAGTTGAAAACTGGCGAGATCAAAAATAGGCCAAAAGAAAAAGAACCAGTATGTGGTACGTAATGGTCTGCGATATGGTAGTAGTGCACACCAATCACTGTAAGTCAAGTGCAAACACAAGTCCTATCCCACCGTTGCCACCAATGTTAGAAATGGGATCTCTAGTTGGCAAGGGCTTGCACCTTTGTCCAAGTAGGGACCCTTCTTCCTAGTCAGGGTAAGGGTGTTACACTCGTGAAGTAACCCCTGCTCACCCTCGTGGTAGCTTGGCACGAGCAGTCAGGCTTAATTCAGAGGCAGTGTGTAAAGCATTTGCACATAACCAACAGTAATACAGTGTAAGCACTACAAACGGACACCACACTAGTTTAGAAAAATAACCAATATTTTATATACTCAAGACAAGACCAATTACGACAAAAATCCACAATACTATACTTTAAAAATGAATGCTTGATACGGTAACTTCTTCTTTGCAGGAATAGCACAAAAGCAAAGTTCAGTACGAGTCGGTAGCTCCGTCCGAGCCTACCGTGATGCTGAAAACCACAGAGTCCTAACAGTTCCAGCCGACCGCGTCGATACGGGCCAGCAGAGTCGTGAACAGACTCGGTTACAGTACCTTTCTCGTTGTGGCTGGTGACGGAGTGTGCGAGCCGGTCGGGCGTTCGTCGCGGTGCAAGACGGAGCGATGCAAGGTGCGGTGTCCCTCGATGCGGTGCAGGCAGCGGCTCGATGAGCGTCGTGCAGACGGAGTCGGTGAGTCCAAGGCGTGCGATGCAGGGTGAGACGATGCTCGATGCGGTGCTGACAGGTTGCGATGCAGGCGACCACGCCGGAGTGCGGGAGTTGGCGTCGGACAGCGGTGCGAGTCGGAGCGGTGCGTCGCAGACGTGCGAGCGGTGCCCCAAATGCGGTGCGGTCACGACTCTTGAGCCAGTTGCAGCGACCGCGTCGGTCGGGTCCGGCTGGTTCAGTGAAGCGATGCGATGCGAACTGCGGTGCCCACAGGTCACGGTGCAAGCAGCGGCTCGATGTTGGCGGCGTCGGACGTCGCCACGGTGAGACCAGGGTTGCGATGCGAGCGGGGCGATGCGGTCTGCGGTGCAAACAGGTCACCGGCCAGGGATGGATTCGGTTGACGGAGTCGGTTGCAGTTCCCTTCATCTGTGGCAACTGAAACAGCGTTCCAGAAGCGGTACCCAGAGGCTTGTGAAGTCTTTGTAGTCCCTGAGACTTCTTAACAGGAGGCCAGCTCGGTTCCAGGCCCTTGGAGATACTCAGCACAAGTTTGTAGAAAGTTCAGTCCAGTCCTTTCACTGCCCAAGGCAGAAGCAGCAGCTGCAGGCCAACCCAACAAAGCAACAACACAGCAACGGGGCAGTACTCCTCCTGGCAGCTCTTCCAGCTCTTCGTCTTGGCAGGTTCCTTGATTCCAGCGAGATCTAAATTCATGGGGTCAGGGCCCCAATATTTATATCCCAAATTCCTTTGTTCTCTGAAGGCAGAGAGGCCTTTGCCTAGTCCAAACCAGTTCTGGAGCACTTTGTTAACAAGTCTCCGTCCCTTCTTTCAGTGAGTAGGCCAGGGACATCAGACGCACCACAGGAGGTGGAGCCAGCATTGTGGAGGGAAGGCACTGTCCTATTCAGGGCCCAGGTGCGACCCCTCCCACCCATCTACATGTAGATCTTGCTATTCAGCCCTGTGCTGACTCACCCTGTCTCCCGGCATCCCCCAGCCCCTGTCACTCACACTCCAGACAAGGAATACACAACCTCACCGAGGCAGGCTTGGATGGTTAGACAAGAAAATACCCACTTTCTAAAAGTGGTATTTTCAAACACAGAATGTTAAAACCAACTTCACTAAAAGATGCATTTTATCATTCTGAGTCCAGGCATACTAAACTCGAATTTCTACCATGTTCCCGGGGTCAGTGAGGATTATAAGCTGTAATAATCAAAACTGCCCGTTCTGGCCTAGGGGGAACAGGTAGCCTTGCAATAGTGAAAAACGAACTAGGCTGTAATTCACTATCAGGACATGCCGCACATACACCGCACCCTGCCCACAGGGGTACCTTGGGCCTACCTTAGGGGTGACTAACATGTAGCAAAGGGAAGGTTTAGGGACTTGCAAGTGTGTGCACTTGCCAAGTCAACATGGCAGCCCCAGGCTGCGCACAGGCTCTGCGATGGCAGGCCCGAGTTACACTTTACGGGCTGTTTGCGTGGGTGGCACAATCCAGTGCTGCAGCCCACCAACAGCATTTGGTCTATAGGCCCTGGCACTCGCAGTGCACTTTACAAGGGACTGACACATAAACCAAATAGGCCAATCATGGAAACACCAATCCATAACACATTTTATACAGGAGCACTTGCACTTTCCCACTGGACAGCAGTGAGGAAAGTGCGCAGAATCATTACACCAGCAAAAACAGAGTCAAAACCGGGAGGTCAGAAAGCAAAAAGTCAGGGGAAAACACGCCAAAAGATGCCAAGTCTAACACTCACCATGAGACAAGGTAACTAATAAAAAGAAGCAATGAAATCAAGTCACTAATATGAATTTTATGGAGATAAGTACATTCCATTGACCGTAGAACCCAGTTCTATATAAAGCTGTTGTTACAAGGCGGTTAAACCGTAGCTATATATTGAAATATGTCAAATGTAGTTTCTAAAGGATAGAATTATGGAAACTAATTGGGACATAGATGAAGTTGAGGTGGAGCATGGGAAAGAAGCAGACAAATGGATGAAAACTCAGAGCAGAAATATCCAGTCTTGTAGCGCTCTACTGTACCCTAGATGATGAAAGTCAAAATGTTTCTTATGTTATTGCTCATTTTTGTCACTTGTTCACCACACACAAGCACTGTGTCATCACTTATTCCTATATCACCTTCTGATTTTAGGCCTGATTTAGAATTTTGGCGGATGGGATACTCCGTCACAAACATGACCAGAAGATATAATGCATGTGGAAAACGGCAGAGAGGATATCCTTCACATTTGTGACAGAGCATTCCATCCTACTTGCAGTTTACACGGCCACACCATGTAGTACAGATGGCTGCAAGCCGGTCTCAGCTTTACCACAGCGAATGGACTTTACGCAATGCCAACTCTCTGATGAAGGACACATGTCCGAAAAGCACTGGGGAGACAGTGACATTTTGAAACGTTTTGGCGATGCATTCATTACTATGGCAATGTGTTGGTTTAAAACCAGAAGAAAAAATACCTACATTCAATAAATAATTTTGCAAGAAATAATCATTGAGTAAATTAAATGAATGGGATTCGGCTTTCAGCTGCTTTATAGAAGTGCATCTGTGGGACTACCTTGTTACATAACAAGTGTCTTCTGTTTGCAGAGTATGTCATCCACCAAACTCTAAATCAGGTCTCATTTCTGATAAGTTCAAATATGGCTGCAAAAATGTCATATGCCTAATTTCAAAGGTTTTCCTGTGGTCATTTGTTAACCACATTGTTGTATTCTCAATACATGTGTTTTTGCTATCCCTTTAACTGATACCTAAAATGCTTAAGATTTCTCTAATATATCCAAAGGAAACATGGAACAAACACAATAGTTGTATTACCCAGGTTCCTTGGAGTACCAGGTTGCTACTTGTTTCATTTAGACACGGGTAAGAATCATCCAAAGGAGGTAGAGAGAGGCCAAGTTATTGCAACATTTACACAACAACATGGAGCCCACATTTATTTGAAACATGAAATAATTGATTGTCTATGTATCTAGTAATAAATAAGGTGTAAGATATTTGTGGATGAATGCATATTATTATTCTCATAAAAGAGGGCCACCATGTGTAACTTTTTAAAACTGCCTGGAGCTCCATTCGTCACATGACTGCATGTGAACTGTAACCTGTTAGTTTCCCTAAGGTGCTCGGATTACATAGTTGCTATAAAGAGCATGCACTTCCTGGCCAAACAACAGTGAGGCATGCTGCACTGCATCTCTAAATACTGTTACTTTTAAATGTTTGCCTCCAGCTGGAGACCAGTCACATCATGACTGGCCTCCAGATGGAGACACACTTGTTCAGCAAGTGCCTCGAATAATTCTATACCACTAAGTAGTTTGGTTAAGTACTCATAAACTATAGGGAAATGATTTGTACCTGGTGCTGACAATAAAGGAACTTGAAGCTATCTAAAAGTAGGCTACTGCCAACACAATACAAGCAGAATGGGTAGGATGGGCACATGCAGGCTTAATGCTCAAGCCACCGTCACACCCATGTTTAAAATATGTTAAGAAACATACACCGACTGTACCCAACAGACTACTCCAAACTGCTGAAAAACTGGTAATCAGGCAACAGAAACACAAGGTTGTAAGGGTATGGTAACTTTACATTTAAGATGGTATTCAGTTCCCACAAAAAAAGGTAGGACTGCAAATTAGGGTGACAGAACTTAAGGACGAGAGGACTGAGTCAGTCTACACCATCGGGTACTGTTGACCCAATTCCTAGCTAGCTCACAGTGCTTAACCTGAACCCCCAACCTTGCTATGGTAACAGATCTTTTCGGCAACCTCGAACATGACCCCTGACCCCCAAGGAAGTTGTGGAAACAGATCTCACCCTTTCAGTGTTTTACTCATGCATGCACAGGGTAAACACAAGAATGATATGAATAAAGATTTTCAAACATTTATTGAAACAATCGTATTCTTGCATAGAGAGAATGAGTTGCTATTATTAGGCATTTTAAACAAAGCATTGTAACCAGCATTACTAACATGGTGAAAAGAATAAACAGTCCAACCATGGTAATCTTAGATCTATATCTTCCTACCTATCACTGCCTAGACTCAGAGCATAGTGGGTGTACCCTCTGCCTTTGTCCGAGCTAGAAGGATAGCCGGGGACCCCCATACCTGGAGATCTGACCCAGGGAGCCAGTCTAGAGTGACATTGGTAGTCCTTCTCTACAAGATGGAAGATCAGAGTCAGCAGAGCTGCATGTCGAACACAGGGTTCGTTCCAGGACAGTAGTGGCCGGAGTGCTCCTCTGACACCTGAAGGAAAGTGCATTGTTTATATAATAAAAACCACACTGTGTTAGAGGCACAGCTCTTATGCAATCATATGCCTAGATGTTAGAAGCTGTCTCCGAACAGGCAACGCAAGCACTAGGATATCTTGTACTATGTTCCTAGCCTTGAACAGAGTGTACAGATTACATAGCAAGGCCGACTTTCTGAAAACAAGCAACATGTACAGCGTCTCCTAAGAATAATATTGTGCAAGCATTAAGGGGCCGATTCCGATCTCGGTCGGAGGCGCACCCAATACCATTCGGTCGGGAAAAAAGCCATGCGAAAGCCTGTTTCCCGACCGAACCGTACGCTGGTCCGGCCGAGCGAGTACGATGCGGACTCGCCGACCGACTTCGTCCGGGCGACCCGACCGCTCCGACCGACTCGTACCCGGATCGTACCGCTCCGACCGACTCGCTCGGACCCGATTCGCACCGCGCAATGGAGACGTTTCCGGCCGGGTAAGTACGATGCGCACCTCGACCGCTCCGACCGACTCGCGCCCGTCCGACTCGAACTCGCTGTCGGAGCCGTACTTTGGGGGTCCGTGTCGGACCCCCTGTACGCGTACCCGTGCGAGGCGCACACAGGGGGACCCATGGGTCCCCCTACCTGTGCGTGTACGCCGCGAAGCGCCGCGGCGTACTCGCTGTAGGGGCGCCCTTGTCCGCCTCGCACCCATTGGAGGCAATGGGAGCCCGCGTACGCGTTGTACGACCGGCTCCCATTGAGTTCAACTGGGAGTCCGACCACGACTCGTGTCCGATAACATACGGACGCATCGGACTCGTTCGGTCGGACTGCACGGGTCCGATTCGGTCGGAAATCTCTCCGGGTCCGGCTCGGTCGGAGAAATTTCCGGCCCGAATCGGAATCGACCCCTAAGTGTGTAAAATGCCATTGCTAAAAAGCGATGTCATCCTAAAATGTGTTAAATGTAAAATATAAAACTAAGCTAAGATGGAGAACCAGAGTGGGCCCAAGAAGGCCGCATGACACCCTGATGACAATGCTATTAATGAAATAAGAGGCAAGTCGGCTGCCATGTATACAGTATATTTGGCCTAGATTCTCATTATAGATGGACCAACCTCTATATGCTATTAAATCAAATCAAGACAGGTTGTTTGTACAGCGCACATCCTCAACTCAAGTATTTGAAGGTGCTCTAGTATGTGAAAATGAACAAAAAGGATGCCTGGTAAAACAAAGCATTTGTCTAGAATCACACAGTTTGGTCAAGCAGGGATGATCTCAGATTTTCCAGTTTGACACTGTGCAATTCAGTCACTAAATAGGTATCTCTTTCTACCATCAAAGGTTGATGCTTTGTGCTTAACTCTTGGAGGACGAGATTAGAGCATGGGTGGCAGGCAGAATCAACATTTCATTTTGGGCAGGTTTACCTATGCGGACCCTGCCTAAGCACATACCAGCACTTCACAACAGATACAGAGTACCTTTCATGTCTCTTTTTTCAGCACAGGGAGATTTGCTGGGATTTTTAGGATGCTGAGCTGATTGCGGATTCGAACCGGCTCTGGATGATACATGGTCAGCAGATGTGCAACCAGGCCACATTACCTGCTGTGAAAGCTCGACTTGTTTTGGGCTAGAGATTCCCAGAGGACCAAGCGTTTGGCCCTCCTCTACTGCTATGTGGTGCCTACTGTGTGCCTTACTCCCACGCAGAGTGTTCCTCTCCCACACAGAGTGTTCCTCTGCTGTTCTTTGTACCGCTGGAGCAGGGCACAGAGGTGCGTGCTGCTCTATCCTGTGCTGTGAGCGCTTCACCAGCGTCGTGTGCTCCTCTGCAGCCCTCAACCTGCAGAGAGAGGGGCATGAATACTTGTGTTTTTGGGGCCTGCTCTCTGCAAATAAGTACCAGCTCCACCTCTTGGTTTTTTTGTGTGTGATGTGCCCCTTCGGCCCTTGTGTGCGTACCCCAAGGTTCGCAAGGGTGGAGGAAAAGCAGCTGGTCACACCGGGAGGACTGAGGGGAGCCGTAGGACGGCGCCATGAACAGGTACAGAAGCTTTTGGAGACGGGTCTGCAGGTAAGGGGTACTTGTAAATTTCATGTTACTGACTTAGCGCACCGCCACCAGGGGCCCTATTATGTATAGGGGGCACTTTCCCTGTTTGCGCCAGGTGCACCTTAAAACAGGTGTGTCGGGTGCAAACAGAGAAAGTGTGCCCTGTTACATAGAATGCACTGCCCCCAGAGCAGCCACAAGGGGCAGCGCATTCATGTAAAAAATGGAGCGGGTTTAAAGCATCCGCTCTGTGTTTCACTGTGCAGGCAGCAACCAGCCTGCACTTTTAAAGGGGATTAGAGATTCCCTTGCAGGTGGTGCAGTGAGTGACACCCACCTGCTAGGGGCTGTCTGGGGGTTCCCCCCTCCATAGGGCTGCTATCAGGGGGTGCACTGACAGTGCGCCTCCTGACAGCTTCTGTGCCTCTGAGCCCGCGTCTATAATACGGCACGGTGCAGAGGCAAAGGGATTCCCTCATTTGCATGGGGTCACACCCCATGCAAATTAGGGAACTCCCTCTTGAGAAAGCGCTGGCGCTGTATGCACACCAGCGCTTTCAGTATTACAGAAGGGCTGCACAGCGTTTGCGGCCCTTTCTGTAAAACCAAAGTGCCACAGGGGCGTGCAAAGCGGCGCAAACGCTTGTTGCGCACCCAGGGCTCTTTGGTAATATGGCCCTAGGTGCTCGAGAAGGCGCTGTGACTCAGTATAGTATATGCTGTTTTCTTTTTCTGAATGGTCCATTTGCACATTTAAGTGGTGTTTAAAACATTCAGCAGCTCGCTCAAGGCTCACTCTGTAACACCCGCGTGAACATCATTCACTGCTTCAAGACTAGCATATTGTAACTAAAACTATTTCCTGCTCCTAAACGGAGTTTAATCATCCGAGTAATGTAAACAGGATATCTGTTGTTAGCAGACAGTGCACCGAAGCCAGAAGAGGTACTGTAGGAATTTATAAAACCGAAATATATAAAAATGTATTCATAAACTCTAATCTTGTGTTTCCATCTGTATACGCAGCTATGTTGAATAACTTGTAGTGCCTTATAAAACAAGCATTTGCAATGCAATAGGAATCGCATTTGTGAAAGTTAGAGCTATTGGCTTGTAAATGAAATTGTCTTTTACCCAAGTGTTTTGGTTTGGAGTGGAGTGGGTGTATGTGGTGTGGAGTGGAATTGTGTGTGTTGTATTGGAATTGTTACTTTTGGAATTGTGTGGTGTGGATTTGTGTAGTGGAATTATGTGGCATGGTGCACAATTGAATTATGTGGATAGTAATTATGTGGTATAGAGTCTACTGGAATTATGTGGAGTGTGATTGTGTGTGATGGAGTGTAATCATGTGGATTGGTATTTTGTGTTGTGCAGTGGTATGAACTGGAGTTTAATTATGTGGTGTGCTGCTGATTTTAGTGGCATGATGTGGAAATCTGTAGTGTAGATTGGATGTATGTGGTGTGTTGTGTAATTGTGTTGTTGTGTTGAATTATGTGGTTTGTTGTTGAATTATGTGGTGTGGAATGGAAACGTGTAGAGGACTTAGAAAGAGCAATTACCAATGGAACCAGAGAAGGAGCTGAATGGAACCAGAGAAGCAGCTAGCAGCACTGTCTAGAGGCTTTAGAATGAGGAATTACCACTGGGACCAGGGACGCACCTGCAGCACTGTCTAGAGGACTTAGAATGAGGAATTACCAATGAGATCAGAGAAGCAGCTAGCAGCACTGTCTAGAGGCTTTAGAATGAGGAATTACCACTGGGACCAGGGACGCACCTGCAGCACTGTCTAGAGGACTTAGAATGAGGAATTACCAATGAGATCAGAGAAGCAGCTGTAGCACTGTCTAGAAGACTTAGAATGAGGACTTACTGACAGGACCAAAGAAGCAGCTGCAGCACTGCCTAGAGGAATTAAAATGTGGAAATTACAGACAGGACCAGAGAATCAGCTGCAGCACTGTGTAGAGGACTTAGAATGAGGAATTACTGATTGACTCAATTTAAATGTCTGCACTCCATCTGTTTTATATAGTATAGATATGAAAGATGAACTTGAGTATGTGTTTGAGGAGAGAGACTCATTCGGAGCTGTACAACCCTATGCTTTCATTGGATACCAAGGAGAAGGAGACGGGCTCAGAAGGGTGGGCGAGAGGGACGGAGGAAGTGGGAAGCAGGTGCTGCAAAACGCCTTGTTGTTTAAGTGGCTGGCAAGCCACAAAAAAAGAAATAGTGCTCTTGCCGCTATTTTGGACCTGGGGAACTGGGTTAATGTTTCAGAGTGCTCTCCACGTGGCAACCCCCCAAAAAATATCCAGACACATGCTGATATCCAAAATGAAAATAACGTGTGGTTTGTACAGCACAGGTAGGTGCAATAGGTCTTGCATTTGTGAGAGTTAGAGCTATTGACTTTGTAAATGTGAATGTTTTTTACCTATGTGTTTTGTTTTGGAGTCGAGTGGATCTATGTGGTGTGGAGTGGAAATTTGCGACTTGCCACGGAATTGTTAGTTGTGGAAGTGTGTGGTAGAACTGTGTGGGGTAGATTTGTGCAGCGGAATAATGGTGCATGGTGGATAGATAGGGGCGAGAGCTGCTCAGAATAAATATCCCATAATAGTAAATTGGTAGACACCAATTTATAGTGATGTTAAGATATGCTGACGTTAAGATACCTTAACATTAAGTAAGGTATGCCAATATCAAGATAGGCTGAGTCAAAATATGCAGATGTCAACATACGCCGTCATTAATATATGTTGATTTTATTATACAGCAATATTAGAATATGGTGTTGTTAAAGCCTGAAAAGATTGTACTGCTGGCTCACGAATGCACTACACACAACTAAATGCCTGTTTGTGTGTGCCTGCTTGTGGGTGAGTGTGTTTAGTTACACTGTTGATATGTTATTTAAATGTATATTATATTGCAAATATAGTGTATGCATGTTACCTTTTTTAATACTTATTAGGTACGTATCTGTATTTGCATATTATACACGACGGACAGATGTAGATGGTTGTTGGAAGGATAGTGCGTGGGTGGCCCAATGCAGGATGTTGGGTGTTTGAAGGACAGTGGGAGGTGGATGGACAGTGGGACAGAGGTGTTTGTTGGAAGGTTAATGAGTGGATGGACGGATGGGCAGAGGTGTGTTCTGAAAGGATAGAGGGTGCGTGGATGGATGGATGAGTGGGTGAATGGTTGGATAACAAAGACTGCAAATTGCAACATAAAGCGGGTGTGTGTGCGTGTCTCAATATATACATCATTGGCAAAGTGAGATCCATTTTGACAATGTTTTGTTGCTAGCTTGCCCCACACACCATAAGTGAATGTATTGATTTGACAATTTATTTGCTGCTTCTTTGAGCAGGCGATGCCGGTCTTGTGCCTTTCCCACAAGCTTTGCTGCCTACCATCTATTTTCCTTCTTAGTTCAAATAGTACTGGTGAATTTACACACAAGTTGCTTGTCAGTGTTTTTTAAATGGCAAGAATCTATCTGGGCTTTGAAGCTGTGGTTATTGTTGGCACCAGGCACTGGACTTAAATGCACGTTCTTTAGATGGCAGGGAGAGTAAGGTGTTTGTGATATGGGGGGCGATTACCGGACATAGGTGGTGGGGTTACACACTTGTGAGGGACGGCACAGTAGTCACAGCACCAGAGAGATTTCTTGGGAGCCTAATATATATGACAACCTGGCAAGGGTGGGGCAACCAGTTGCTTTTGTGTGTTTGTCATTGTGCATAAGATAAATCCAGAAAAAGAAAAGTTACATATAAAGCTAATCTCATAAAACTGCAAATATAAATATGATGATTGGATGGAAGTGAGCAGAGGTTTGGTGTAGGCAGCAGGGGGCAGTGGAGACACTTAAAATGGAGGCAGAAAGAGACCGGGTAAAGGAAGCAGCACGGGGGAGAGTAAACACAGATAAGGCACCTGGGATATTGGTTGAATGTGTTTTAATACATTTTAAAAAAAAATAATCATATTATTGCCAGAACTGTTGACTTTGGAACCGGGGAACTAGGTAAAAGTATTGGCGTCGGTTCAACATCCTATGATTCTTGGAAAATTAAAATCTATCCGTGGCTAAAAAAAAAAAAAGAATGTGTCCTTACGTAATGTAGCTGGTTGGTGGTCGTGTAAAGCACTCCAATACCTTGAGGTCGAGTTTGCGCTATGTAAAACTGCAAAAAAGCAAATCTTTCCGATAAACTCATCAAATTGAATGAATACTTGTTGGACCAGTAAGGGGAAGGTTCTTTTTAGGGAGGCTTGTTGCACGGACAGGCAGAGAGAGGCGCACGGCATGGGAGCGGAAAGGTTTATATTAGATAGAGGATGTGAATAGGTGAAAAGATGCGTGGGTGGACACTTGGATAGGAGGTTCAGTTGGAAGGATGGATTTACTCACTGATTGAATGGTATAGCCGATGGGCAGATGAACATAAGAATAGATAGGTGCGCGTGGATGAATGGTGGATTGAGTGATAGATACATGGGTGAATAAGGCTCGGTGAGTGAATGGATTTTTAGATGGGTGTGTAGGTTGACAGGCAAGTGGAGCGATTAAATATTGGGTGAGTAGCTGATAGATTTATTCACAAATGATTTGGTGGACAAGTGAATGGATGGATTCATAGACTGATAAATAGGTGGCAAGTCAGATGGAGAAATGAAAAGATAGGTGGTAGAATGGATGGAATACACATTGATTTATTAAACGCAGGATGTACAGACGGACGGGTGAACGGATCGATTCATACAGGGATAAGCATGCGGGTAGATGAAAACAGGTGAGCAAGTAAGAAGACTGAATGCTTGAATAATTAGATAGACATACACCTCGGCCAGATTCCACCTGGGAAGTTCTGTATACATGCTCGTGCTATGGTGATGTCTAAAGCACAATGTTTTAGGCCTTCTCAGGTGGGAAGCGTGCTTCCAAGATTTTACACTGATGAATTCTGTTAGGATAATGATATAGCAAAACAACTTCACCCTTAAAACGCATACATACATGACTTAAATTAAAAAAACATTGCACAGTGGGTTTGGATGCATGGCTCTCCCTCCCCCACAAGCCCTGAAGTGGGCGTGAGGAAGCGACATATGAGAAGGGCAGTGAGGGGGGTTTGTAGCAGCTCCCTTTCTAGTGGAAACGAAGGGAGCCGAGCACATGGCTGGGAGCAAAGGCAGCTGTCCTCATACACACTTCTATGGGGCGTCTGAGATGCTCTCTCGGGTTCAGACCTTCCCTGGAGGTCTTCACTCACTGTCATCGCGAATATGTTTACACACAGGAGTGTCTCGTTTGTGCTGTTTTCCAGGGCCACTACTGTGAGGCTAGCCTTTATGTCCCCATGCAAATACATATATTAAAGAATTATAACATACACCTTTTAACAATTTAAACGTTAACATTAAAAAAAGGAACAACGTTGGCTTAAAATATGGATTACGTAGCGCAACACTAGTAAAGGGAAGCCCCGGACAGGTTTGGGTTTCAGGGCGGAAACAGGAAGGAAAAAAAACATGTTATTTAGAGACTTTTGAAATTTAGCACCAAGCAAGGATTACCATCCTGACCGAATTTAGCGCTACAGAATAATTGGCAATGTAACAAAAGTACACTTTTTACATCGCAAGAGCCTGTTACAAGGTAGGATAGTCAGCAGACACGTAGACTTCAGTAGTGGAAGTGGAAGCGGGTGAGAGGGCCAGAAAGCATGACAAAAATGTCATACCATACCGGTAATTTACACAAGCCCCGGCTTTCCTCTGGAGTGCTGGCCCATCAATACACGGGGGGGGGGTTCTCCTGAGGGAAAGCACAGTCCCTTCTTGGCCAGGATACACCAAGAACAGACGAGGCAGCGGCAACCCGGCAGGCATTCACCCACCGGACTTTAAGCACGACCGTAAGTAAATCCAGTGGAGCGGAGTAGAGGGCTCCATCGCACCGGTCCCCCAACACTGAAAGAGTGCGCTGTTCAATCAACAATCAATCAGGGAATTTTAAGTGCGCTACTCACCCTTGAGGGTCTCATGGCACTGGGGGGTGGAGGGTGCAGCTCCGAGTTAGCCGAAAAGCCAGGTCTTGAGGCTTTTCCTGAAGGTGGGTAGGGGAGCGTCTGATGTTGACCCGGAGCGCGTTCCAGGCCTTAGCCGCGATGTAGGAGAAGGCTCTTCCACCCGCTCTGGTTCTGCAGATGCGCGGGGTTTCTGCTAGGGCGAGGTCGGCGGAGCAGAGGTTTCTTTTGGGTACGTGGAAGGAGACTCTTTCGTTGAGGTATTTGGGTCCGGTGTTGCGAAGAGATTCGTAAGCGTGGGTGAGTAACTTGAAGGTTACTTGAAGGTTACTCTCTTCTCGATGGGGAGACAGTGGAGGTCTCGCAGGTGTTGGGTGATCTGCTCATGTCGTGGGATGCCGAGGATGAGTCTGGCCGCGGTGTTCTGGATGGTTTGGAGTTTGCGTAGCAGGGATTTGTTGATTCCAGCATAAAGGGCGTTTCCGTAGTCCATTCTGCTTGTTATGAGTGCGTGAGTGACGGTCCTTCTGGCTTCGGGGGGGAACCACTTGAAGGTCATGCGAAGGATGCGGAGGGTGTTGAAGCAGGTGGAGGTGACGGCGTTGATCTGGTGGGTCATGGTGAGGGAGGAGTCGAGTATGATGCTGAGGTTCTGGGCATGGTCCGTGGGGGTGGTCGGGTTGCCGAGGGCGGTGGGCCACCAGGTGTTGTCCCAAGCTGAGGGGGTGGGTCCAAGGACGAGGACTTATGTCTTCTCCGAGTTGAGCTTCAGGCAGCTGCTGCTCATCCAAGCTGTGATGTCTTTTATTCCTTCCTGGAAGCTGAGTCTGGTGGCTTTGGGGTCCTTCGTGAGGGAGAGGATGAGCTGGGTGTCGTCGGCGTAGGATACTATGCTGAGTCCATGTTGTCTGGCCATGTAGATGTTGAAGAGCGTGGGTCTGAGCGATGATCCTTGGGGTACTCCGCAGTTGATCTCTGTGGGTTCGGAGAGAAAGGGCGGGAGTCTGATCCTTTGGGTTCTGCCGGCGAGGAAGGAGCGGAGCCAGTCGAGGGCGGTTCCCTGTGTGCCGGCGTCGTGGAGTCTGGCTTCAAGAGTGCAGTGGGAAACGGTGTCAAAGGCTGCGGAGAGGTCTAGAAGGATGAGGGCCACCGTGTGGCCTTGGTCGAGGAGCGTGCACATGTCGTCTGTGGTGGCGAGGAGGGCGGTCTCGGTGCTGTGGTTACTGCGGAATCCGGATTGGGAAAAGTCGAGAATGGCGTTCTCTTCGATGAAGTTTGTCAGCTGGGCGTTGACGATCTTCTCGGTGACTTTGGCTGCGAAGGGAAGGAGAGAGATGGGTCGGTAGTTTTTCAGGTCCGTCGGGTCTGCAGAGGGTTTCTTGAGGAGGGGTTTGACTTCTGCGCGTTTCCAGTCGTCGTGGAAAATGCCGGATTCGAAGGTGGAGTTAATGGTGCATCGTAGCTCGGGCGCTATGGCGACGGCGGCTCTGTGGAAGATGTGCGGCGGGTTGGGGTCCGTGGGGGCTCTTGAGTGAGTGCTCTTCATGGTCATGGAGGTATCTTCGGTGGTGACCGGGGTCCAGGTGGTGATGGTGGGCTGGCTGTCGTCGCTGGAGGGAAGGGTATTTTCTGGAGTCTGTTCGCTGAAGTTGTCATAGAGGACCTTGAATTTCAGATGGAAGTAGGAGCCGAGCTTGTTGCACAGGTCCTGGGAGGGTGTGACGTCCGTGGCTTCGCTGGGGGGTTTGGTGAATTGCTGGATGATGCTGAAGAGTTCCTTCGAGTTGCTGGAGTTGGTGAAGCTTTTGTTCCGGATGAAGGTTCTTTTGGTGGATCTTATGAGTTGGTAGTATTCTGTCATGGCGTTCTTGTAGGTGGTCTGGTCTTCGGTGTTTTTGCATTTTTAGAGACGTCTGCAGGTGCGTCTGGCTTCTTGGAGGTCAGTGGTGAACCAGGTGGACTTCAAGGGGCGTTGTCTGTCAGGGTTGCGGAGGGGTGCGAGCTTGTCTGCGCAGTTGGTGATCCAGCAGTGTAGTTCCTTGGCTGCAGAATTGGCGTCGGTCGAGGCGGGGGGGGGGTCGTGGATGAGGGTGGAGTTGAGGTACTCCTCTGTGATCTTACTCCAGTTCCTTCGCGGTGGGCGTGGAGTGGGTTTGTGAGCGGTGGCAGTGTTGAAAGTGAAGTGTACGCAGTGGTGGTCCATCCAGAGGGGCTGCGTGGTGTGGCTGAAGTGGATGTTGTTTCCTCCTGCGAAGATGGGGTCAAGGGTGTGTCCTGCCTTGTGGGTAGGGGTGGTGACAAGCTGTTTCAGTCCGATGTTGGCGAGGTTATCCAGGAGGGTGGCAGAGTTGGGGTCGCTGAGGTTGTCGAGGTGGAAGTTCAGGTCTCCGATGAGTATGTAGTCCATGGAGGCGATGGCGTGGGGTGCAATGAGGTCGGCTATGGTAGTGGTGAACGAAGCGCAGTTCACACACTGCAGACTGACAAACACATAGCACACACACAGCAGACTCACCACATACAGCAGACACCAACCGACTCACCCACACAACAGACACCCACCCACACAGCAGACACACCGCACAAACACAGCAGACAGACACCCTCTGCCCGAGAGGATTCCACACATCCCAGTCAGTCTGTTCTGTTGCCATGGCAGGGCCCCCGAGGTTGCTGCCCAGCAGGGCACCTACACATAAAGCTGATGGCTATAAAACACTCAGACGGCAGTTGTGCAAGTGACAAATAGCACCAGACCAACCTTGCAGTGTAAACACTCAGGCACAGCACTTCCATAAACAGGCAATGTAAATGCGGCGCCGAACCCTCGGTTCAAATATATACCATTGTGCTGCATAGCTGACGCCTTGGGAACTGGGTTAAAGTTTCGGCGTGCTCTCCTCGTCCTAACCAAAGAAAATTAAAAGACTGAGGCATGCCGATTTGAAAAATATAAATGCGTATATGGTTGGAAAATGTCAAAAGCAATGTTTTGTGAGCTGCTCGCATTTAGTTAGAAACAAACAGAAAGAAAATATAAGGCATGTATGTTGTCTCCCAGCAGGGAAGAAGGTGGTAGAATGTTGTGAAGTAAATGCAGCTTCAAATTTCAAACCGCGATGACAGCTGAAACACAGCAGAGTCTTCATTCCTATTTCCCAGCCTTGCTGCAAGATTAAAACGCAAATAAAATACGATGTGATGAATCATATAGAGTGGGATTAATTACAATTAGTTAAAATATGTCACCTAGTATTTTCTCACTTCTAGTGTTGTTTGGATTTTGAGTCACTTACAAACTCATATTTCGGCACTTCTGCTATTACACTTAAGCAGTGTCACAAAGGCTGGATGTTAGAAAAATCCCACTGGACCAGCGAAGGCGCTTGGCAGTAGTTCAAAAATGTGTGTTTACAAATATCTTGTTTTCGGAAGCATCACACAGCTGTATTCTTTACTTTTGTCTTGGAATTGCACTTTAAAAGCCAAATAAGTACATTATGCCTATTCAAAATAAATTCAGAGGGCTGTTTTTGCTTGGGATTAGTATAATCACTTCTGCGTACATTTTTCTCTCAGATGAATCTTAATTCCTTTCTTCCTCCTCTACAAGGAACAGGTCAGTGTGTGTTTGTTTTCGACTTAACAACGGATTTAACTGCCATTAAAACAAAGGCTGGATGTTAGAAAGGTCTCACGGGAGCAGCGAAGGCGCTTGGTAGTAGTTCAAAATGAGGGGCATATTATCAAGGAGTTGCGATATTTGCGCTTAGTGCGTATTATTTAACGCCGCCTATCGCTGGAAATTATCGCTGAGATAACACCCTATTAACAAGGTTTATCTCCATTGCGATAAAATTTCCAGCGATAGCGGCAAAATGCGAGAATATCGCTGGAAAACCAGCGATATTCTCGCATTAACGCTATGGTGGATTTAGCCTGACAATCCACCTCCTATACTACAAACAGGTAAGTCATCCTCAGTAGCAGGTGTTAAAATCTAGCGATAAACGCGCTTAGCGCGATTTATTTTATCGCTCGCCTGCCTTGCTAATAGGGGAAGTTGTGTTAGCGACTGTTTTCAGTCGCTTTTAGTTGGGAACGCCTACCTTGCATGTCATTAGCGATAATTATCGCTGGCATGCAAGGCGATGTGAAAACCGGCCGCTATCGCCTGAAAGCTGTCGCTAACGCCTGTTAGCGACAGCTTGCTGATAGGGCGATAAAAATATCGCCGCTTTAGCGGCAAAAAGTGCCGCTAAAGCGGCGATAAAGCCCTTGATAATATGCCCCTGTGTCTTTACAAATATCTCATTTTCGGAAGCGTTCAAATATGAAATGTCTCATGCAAATAATGCTTACCTTTGCTACAAATATCCCGTGGAAGCAGCAAAAAAAACAAGATACTATAAATACGTTCGTCAAGCCTAAATAACCAAACGAAAAAGAAAAAAAGTTCGCCAATGCAATGCTATAACACTATGTGGAGGAAGAAGACTGTACTTGGCCGGTGCCCTCGAGGAGGGTCATTAGTAAAAGAGGCAAGACAAATGCATGCCTTAAACCAATAAAAAAGAAGAATGACCAAATGACAATGCAGCCAGCAAATAGCATGCGCTGTCTAGCTCAACCTAAAAACTTCCACTTATAAAGCTTTTAGTGACCTTGTTTTTTTCTGTGACTGTCCTAGCATGCCTTGAACGGTTTTTGTTTGTCTATATTATTACGTTACTTTGCATTGCAATATGCGAAATGCTCAGAGTGAAACCAAAATAGAACCTTATCTTTCCACTTTTCTATGCAGATTGACCTGTGGAGGTTCCCTTTCAAGTGCCTTTTTCAGGCTGTTCAGGGACACAGAGCTTGTGTAAAGGGATATTTCTCACAGCTGGACCCCCTGTGGCTGGATCCAAGCTGGCGTGCACATCTGCATGTGCACAGTTGAGTGTGAGATCGCAGCATCTGGATTAAGCCTGGGCGTAGTTCGCGAAGTAGCGCTACGCGAAGCTACGCAAAGTGCAGTTCGCACTACGCGAGCTACGCGTAGCACTACGCTGAACTGCGTAGTGCACTGTTCGCAATGATTGCACAGTGCCGGATGCTTGTCCGCACTGTGCAATCATTGAAAACGGCATCTTGCACAGTGCGAGCTGTCTTTTACTGCCGCTCGAGTAGATTTTTACTCGAGCGGCAGCTTTCTCAACGCGGACTGGTAGTTTCTCATCGCGAGCGGTCGCGAGCATACGCGACCACTCGCAATGAGAAACCTGACCTCCCGCGTTGAGAATCTCGCCGGGATGTCATTTTGCTTGCTCGCGGTCGCCAACTTGACGTTGAGGACCGCGAGCAAGCAAAAAATGACCGCTGCACTACGCTACGCGTGTTTGCACTGTGCTATGTGCAATTCGCGTTGTGCGAAGTAGCGCAAACTTCGCAAACTACGCGAGCGTAGCGTAGTGCTTTGCCCAGGGTTAATCTGGATGTTCCTCAAGCAGCAATTCGGGACAGACAAACAACTGGCCTGGCCTAGAAAACAGAAACTGCGTTCTCACCATTACCCCTGCCATCTACCAAATGACAGTGCTCAGAAAGAGTAATCTGCATCTCCTTATTAAGCAAGAGGTATTGTGGGATTTGTAAAAATATCCCATCTCTCTCTCTCTCTCTCTCTCTCTCTCTCTCTCTTTACTTCAGTGCCTGGTTCTCCACTTTTCAGCTGCAGGAATGAAGGCAGTATGCTGGCACTATCTGGGAAGCTATCCTCATCTCAACCTGTGCCATGCTAAACAGAGGGCATCCACAGGCATCCAAAGTTGCTTTGGCAATTGATACTGTGGGTTAAACATTAAGACTAAACATCATAAGACATTTGCTCATGAATATGCAGATTCACCTTTTCATTGTCTGCATTAGGTGTTTGCATTATTTACCCTGTATATCATTAAGATCCATAACAGAGCCATCAGAAAGTCACATGCCACCTTTTTCACTGCCAAAATTGATGTTACTGCCAATTCCATCAAAGCGATCCTTCTGATTGTGAAATCCATGCTAGATCCCTCGACAGAATTACGGAGGCTGCCCCCTCCTTTCATCGCTGCATGAAGTTGCCAAATTTTTACAGAAGCTCACAATTGCGTGGCCCCATGTGAGTCAAAACCTCACAAGTTTATGGCCGAAGCAAATCAACATTCAAGCCCATCGAATCACCTCATTTCGAGGCCTTATTCAGTTCTGTAAAATCTGTATCACTCCTTGACTCTGCTTCACTCTATGCCATCAAGAAAACTGCATCTGTTGTTTTCCCGGTTTTAAAAGATCTTTTTACTATCTCTATCGTCCCAATAGCTTGGAAATAGGCAGTAGACAAACCACTTCTGAAGAGACCCTCATTAGACCTGGCATCTTTGGAAAATTACTAATCGATTTCTCTTCTCCTTTTACCATCTAATATATTCGAGAGACATACCAATCGTCAGTTGTGTTTCCACCATCACCATAGCATGGAATGGGCCCTACTCGCAGTAGCTGAAGAATTGAGAGGTAGCCTCGTTCAGGACGACACAGCTGTTAACATCTTGCTTGATTTGAGTATTACCTTCAACACTGTGTCCCTTAACATTCTCCTAGGCAGACTCATGGACTGCAGAATTACCAGTAAGGCGTAGAATTGGCTTGCCTCATTCTTGCAAGAATGATGTTCCCAAGTCTATGAGAAGCCTTTCTACTCCAGCTCTCTTCCAATGGCATGCAGGGCATGTGGGGTCTCATAAAGGTCGTCTTTAAGCCCAACGCTTTTAAATATCTATGTGCGCAACATTGTGCAATTTTTCATGTTTACCCTGGCCTCCTATGCTGACGACACTCAGCTGGTCATCTAACTATCTCCAGACCAGGGTAATAACTCCTTGCAGCTGCGAATCTGTCTCTAGTCCGTATGGGCGGCAGCTGTCTTCAGCTGAACAGGGGCAGACAGAAGTTATGGTGGTGGGCAACAACCTATAGTTCTGACTTCGGCCTGGGGGCCAGATACTCTTGGCCCCTTTCTTCAGCCAAAGGTGACAATAAAACACTTGGGCGGCTGTTCAAGGATAAGTTATGTTTTGAACCTCACATCAGAAAGCTATCTGCCTGCAGTTCCTGACTTTTTAGGACCTTGGAAAATGTGTTAGACTCTTCCCTTATCCATTCAACAGTGATGCAGGCAATGATTACCTACCGCCTAGACTACGGAAATGTTTTTTGTGTAGGTGTTACTTAGACCTTGCAAAAAATGATTGCAGACCATACAAAATGCAGCTGCTTGCCTTTTACTTCGCATCCCTGCATGACTGTCAGTTCCAACTTATCTTGCTGATCTACACTAAATGTAAAAAAAAAATGTAAGTCCGTTTTTATATAGCGCAGCTACTCACCCTTACGGGTCTCAAGGCGCTGGGGGCCGTAGTGGAAATTAAGTGAGCTATTGCCCAGAGTCACATGGTGCTGAGCTGAGCTGCCACCGGAGCCGGGGATCAAACTGTGAACCCTGTGCTCCGAAGTCAGCTGCCCTGGCCGCTGCACCACACCTCTCCACTGGCTCCGTGTTGGAAAGCGTATTCAATTAAAAGCTCTTTGCTTTGCCTTTCATTCCTTCTCCAACACAGGTCCTATATTCTTGCGACCCCTGATCAAACCTAACTTTCCTACAAGAGCCCTGAGGTCCTCTAATTGCAAACTGTCGGGATATCCAGGGTTGTCAAAACTAGACAAGGAGGATGCTCCTCTTGTTATCTGGCCTCAAACCTAAGGAATTCTCTCCCTCTTCAGTTGTGAATATCCTCCAGCTAAACGTCTTTCATAAAACAACTGAAGACTTGGTTGTTCTAACCATTTTAGACCGGTCTGCCTTCACTACTTCTGTCTGGTCTCGCAATGTTTTAGGCAGCCATGCGCTTTACATATCAAATCAAATCAAATGCTGCTTTTATCAAAGGGTTACTGTTTCATTCATGTGCAGCCTAAAGCTCTTGATATTTTCCAGTATGCGCGTCCTGTCATTACTTTATATGCTTTCAACCCAAGAACTGATCAGCTGTCCTTGCTTAAGCAGTGGTCTACCAGTAGTCCAGCAGTGGACAAACCTTTTGCCTGATTCTTAGGCCTATCAAAAGAACTTAATGTGCACAATTTCACATGCAAATAATGATATTTCTTTCTACAGTTTTGCATTCTACAGAAGGCATGCTATTTCTAACGTTTACTCTGTGGTCCTAAAACGCTGCATGAAAATTTAGACCTTGACTTAAAATTTTTGATTGTCAGATTTACTTTTTTCTTTAAATGATTCTCTTACTTTTCATCTTCTGCATGCCTCCTCTAAGTCATGTGCATGCTTGCCTTAATCGCTCTTACTGTATTTCCGCAAATTGCCCGTTTGCCTTAATCTCTCTTATTGTATTTCCGCAAATTGCCCACACCTCAGCTCAAAGATCACAATCTGCCCTTCTCTTGAAAGTAATGCTCCGCATCCTAGTAGTAACTAATTTCTCTGGCTCATTTACTAATTCCATTAACCATTTGCAAGAACTCACATACCCCCTCACTAATGAACTCGTCTAGCAGCTAATTTAATACACCACAAAGACACTGTACTATATGCATGGAATGATTTCCTTTAGAGCACAAGACTAATCCTAATAACCAATAGCCACTGGATTAACCTCTAACCATGTGTTCCAGAATGAATGAATAAATACCATTTGTAGAGCGCTCGGCTGCTTAAACGGAAGCATCCTGGAGCTTCTGGAGTAGTGTGCTGTCCAGCATAAAATGTTTCAATGTCTTGTCAGTTGTAGCAATAGCTATATAAATGGAATTACAATATTACTTTAAAAAAATATTTTTAAAAAGTCCATCACTCCAGCAATATCTTAACACTCCTTTCACCTGTCTCTGGAAAAGCAGCACAGCAAACGCTTTTCGTCTTGTGTTGACACCAGTTCACAAATGGTGGTTTCTAGTCATGCAATTAAAAAACGAACTTGCCTGAAGCCAGCAGTCCTCTTCAATGCAACAATAAAAGATCTCCAAGCGGAGTCAAAACCTCACATTTGGTTACCATCATCTGGTTCGGCCTTATAATTGACTTGTCTTACCATGACAAGAGGGGTTGGGATGACAGTATGGGATGTCATAGCTTTAACAAGTACTGTTAACCCCTCCCAACGTCAACACTACCCTGGATATGAAAATCCCACAATATTCTCAGTCAACCTCCCTGAATGCACGATTACCAGCAGATGCAAGAATTTGATGAACACAAGCATCTTTCAAGATTATGCCTGTCATGAACTAACTTGGATTTACCTTGCTGGCAAGATACACCTGTGCAAAAGATGTGGTTAAGGCCTGGATAGCCATTTAACTGTGTTCCCCAAGATCATCATACAAAACACTTGTATTAGGTTGCATTTCAGGGGCAAATCCTGGACAGAACTGAACCAAGACTGACTGGCCAGTGTTTTGTTGCTTGTTGTTTCATATTTCTATATTTTGTGAGATGGTTTTGCCACAGGATCCTTCTTGCCTTACTTCATTTTTTTAATTCCAACCTTTCATTTAATGTTTTATATGCAGCTACCTAAAATATGTGCATATGTATTATGTAAATAGAAGAAAAAAAATGTCCAATTATTAAATAGAAAAAAAAAAGTCCAATTATTAAATAGAAAAAAAAATTAGGAGGTAACAGTTTATAGAGTGTTGATATAAGTACACAGCTAAAATGCCATATATCATATAATAAAACATATTGACCCGTAGTTAAATGGCTCTTAAAACTGCTATGTGAATGGCACTACATGACTAACATTGTAACCAGCACACTGATGTAGCATAACCTACTATTACATTAATACAACCTAAGATGAGGCCATGCAATTTACTAAGTAATGATGAAAAACAAGAGAGGGGTCAGATAGGGGGGAGGAAATAAAAATTGTTGCATCTACAACAGTTAATTATTGAGATCATCTTCCACAAGAATTTATCAATTTATGAACAGCAGATGTTCTCATAAAATACATCTAGGACCAATAAAATGAATGCCAAATACCAATAGCTTCTAAAAAGACAGATGATTTCAATTTCAGAAATGCAGTTCATTATAGCAATTCTAGCTTTGAATTTGTTTGTGAAGGATGGTTTTGAAATTCAGATTTTTTTCTCCATCATCTACCTGCACAGGAAGTGACATCACTGGATTTGCCACCATCATCTATCTGCACAGGCAGTAACATCACTGGATTTGCCATCATCCATCTGCACAGGTAGTGACATCACTGGATTTCCAATTATCCATCTGCATAGGAAGTGACATCACTTCTTTCTCCTCCCAGGACCGCCTTAATGGCTACCCCAGCATGGAAGCACAGCGGACACTCTGCTGGTGCGCCAAAGGCAAGCCAGTCTACACCTGGAATGCTCCCAGTTCCAGGAACTCTCATCCTCCACCTTCCTACCGCTACCATACTGTGACCGTCTGCACCCACAACCAAGGCCGCTGCTCCACACCATCAGCTGCCCCACATCCCTTGACAAGTCATCCTCTAACATGGAACATCTGTCATTCAAGCTCCACGTCACAGCCAGCTTCACCCTAAATGGGAGTGTCAAGTTCAATAGATTTTGATTATTCACACTGCTTTTATCTGCTCATATGTTCTCATATTGCCTGTCAACATTTTAACTGATGAGAGCACATGACCTATTCCCTGTACGCTATCAGAACTCCCTGTAGATTGCAGATAACTGCCCTACTTTGTATCTCATGTTCTCTGAAGTACTGTGGCCATTTAATTTCAAGAAGAGTATGTCTTCCTCTCCGCTGTAATTGGCTTGTGAATCATGGCTATGTCATTTGCTCCATTTATGCAGAAGGTAATTACTCTTAACCATGCTTGTGCACATTCGTACCAGTAGTAAATATGATTTCTTTGCCTGGGGTTGGTTTTGTGTAAATTCATTTTGTGGGTGGTTTGAGCTTCCCTCATAATGCATGTTTGCAAGGATCATTGTTGCCCAAGGTTTCACATCTATTTTAACATGTTACTTCTATGTGCTATTTCCTGTATGTGCGTTTACAGTAGCAGCACAGGAACCTTTTATTATTCTTTGATAGTATATATCTACATTAACAGGAGATATATATTCATTAACTGTGAGTTTTACAGAAAAGCACAATGAAATTGATTGAACCTGCACGGGACTTCATATGCTAAGGTCCCTCACCATACTTTACAGATCAGGCTGTCCATTTCCCCCAAAATAAGGATGAGAAATAATATGTAAAGCTTGTGCAAGAGTCTCTCAGGGAACGAGGAGCTGCAGACATTTTAGAAACAGCATCTATGACAGTCTGTGCCAAGGCCTCGCTGTCTTTCTTCCAAAGTGGCTCTTGTGAGAGCATACACAAAACAGAAACAAACAATGACTTTGTCTATGGGCAGCACAACAGCCTAGAAATTTATAAACAATGCTAATTTAGTTAACTGGAACCAGGAAAGAAGGGAATCCATCACATATTCCATCACTTTTTTATATTTTTAGGTCAAGCGTAAGCGAAGGACTTCTTGTACACTTTAGTATACATCTCTGTGGGCCTAAAGCAGGGGTGGGCGGAATTTGCGTAGTCGCGCTACGCAAAGCTCCGCAAAACGGTAAAAAATCTCCGCGAGCACGCAAAAGTTCCGCGAACACGCGGAATTGCTTGTTTTGCCCGTTCGCGATGCTTTTTTCCTGTTCGCGAACGCTGTTTGCGTGCTCGGGGAGAAATATCTCGCGAACACGCATTTTGAAAACGCGAACAAGCAAAAAATTCCGCGAAGCCGCGGAATTTTTGGCAATTTCGCATTCTCCGCAGAACGCGAAATTACCTAAATTCCGCAAATTCCGCGAGTGGAACGGAATTTACCGCCCAGGCCTAGCCTAAAGCCATTCCCAGGCTTCTCATTTGTTGGTTTCAATCTCCTTTAAAAATTCTTACTTGCTAGTGGCCAGTCCTGTCTCTTTGTCCCTCCTTTTTCCTCCAAGGAGGATGGACTTATTACAATATCATTACGCTTTGTTCTGTTGATCTGCTCATGGGGGGGACTATTTTATTATGTTTTCAACCTCGTGTTACAGACCCGTAGCCGCTTACATTTTATTGCAGCATTCATCCCTCCCAGTTCCTGCCATGTGGCTGACGTTCTTTTGTTTTCTCTCCGAAGGCAGCTCCCAGGCTGGCTTGTTTACAGTTTGCTGGTAAACTGTGAAGTTAATTGGGCAGTTTGTTTTCTCCTGTGGATGCTAAGCAATACTTTTTCATGTGGGAGCACGTTTATTTTTGTCATGTGCAGCTTACAGAGGCAGTTCTGCTTCCTGCATGTGTATTTGGTTCTGCTCTTCTAGAAAAGGACACACAGTGTTGTACGCGCTTCTTCAGAAGCATAAACTTGTAACTTTCTTCTCTGTTTTGTAGTTCCTCCCACAGGTAGGGGGTGAACTGGTTTAATGCGCCCCACAGCACCATTTCTCATGTGTTGCGAGCCAGAGACAGGTCTCGATTTTCGCATGCCATTCCGGGGCCTACATGCTGCCAGCTTCCTAAAGGAGGTTAACAAGAGGTCAAAGTAAAATGTACATCCAGGAGGACAATGACGACACACGCTGCAGTGAGTGACACTACGACTCTTAATTGTATGCCATCTCGTGGGTGGAGTTAGGGTTGTTCAGACAACAGCTGCTCATTATATAGGCAAGAAATATTTACTTGCATATTTAACATGCTCGGGTTTCAGGTGCCACTAGCCCAATGAGTTTGCGTGATGCATTAGAAATTCTGTATAAAGATTGATGATGTGTTTTAAAAAGCAACTCCTTTGTTTCTCATTGGAAGACCTTTTCTCGAGACCCTGTGCTAGCTGGTGTTTGCTACACAGTGTCTATGATGGTGGCCTAGTGTTCTAGGGTTGCTTACATGATTGCATCCCTCCATTTGTCCTTTTGCCTTCTCTCCCTTCTGTACCAGCCATCTCCTCCTCCACATCACTTTCCATATCTGCATCCCCCGCCTTGCCCATATCTGATCTCTAATGTCACCTCATCTCCCTTCCTTTCTGACCCCTCTCTTCCCTGATCACGTAGGAATGCTTGGAATGCAGAGCAGACCTTGGAAGTGCAGTCTCTGTTTGCCTACAACAAGATTGGCATTACCTGTTTAGAGCACCTTTGCAAATCCACGTGCAGCCTTTTTATTTTTCTTCTGTCAAAACAACGTTTTCTTTTAGTTATAAACGCCGAACAAACGCAGATAATAAAATGCCTTTCTGAGCCAGGAACAAAAGTGACAGACTGTTTTTATGCTCTTACATTTCAATGTTCCCTCTCTGGCATCAAAAAGTTCAAAGCGTAATTTCAAAAACAGCACTTTTGCCTCCTAAGAAAGTGCGAGATCGAGGTAACTTTGATGAACTGTTTTTTTTGTAAGTTCTTGCAAATCGTGAGCAGAGTTGCTTTGTCTTGATGGATTTCAAGGGTGTATCTCTGGATTTAGTGATTACTGTCTTCTTCCGAGTCTGTTTGAAGGTTCCAAAGGCTAGAGCAAAATGTGATTATAGTTACCTCTATGGGATCGACCCAGCTATTTTGGCTTGGGGACATCGCACACTACATGTTTTGCAAATACATAACTGCTGTTCAATTTTTTAGAAGTTTTTTGGGTATTACATAAAGTGCTGAACCATATGGTACTTCCAAATATCCTGCCTAAATGTTTCTTTTGAATACTGTCTACAAAACATGTTTAAGTGTACGTCCCACTGGTGTAATATTGCACTTTTTATTTGTAGTTGTTTTCAAAGTTTCTTATTATGTTACACTATATGGATGAAAGATGTCCAACACGGGTCCAAAAGGGCTGGATTCACTGCAGTACTTCTGAACACACTCTGTATTGTATATAAATGCATGTTGAACACACTGTGCTTATAAACATGAGCTGGAAACGATATACATGTGTCAGTATCATGCTTTTTGGATCGTAAAATTGGTTATGGCACTTTTCATCACTGGAATGTGGGCATCAAAGGCCCCATTTGTCTTCAAATTGTAAGATTGTGATGACAGGGTGAAAGATGTTTTCAGTGGTTGCATGCACTGAGTCAGGTAGTTATTCAAGGCACTACTGCTGTTTAAGTGTCAAAGTAACCACCTCTAAAATCTTTATGAAAATAACGGTTCTGTTTCTTTGCTCAATCCATCTCCCATTTGAGACTCGTAGCAACCAAATTATTTGTTTCTCTGAATATAAACTATGCACATGGCCATTCTTACAAAGTGTCTGTGTTGCAATAATTGTGACTTTCAAGGCCACTTTTTGTGGACATGTGCAGTGGATGTCAAATGATCACTAGTATAGTAGAATATTAAGTGTGTACTTTATGAGCAACACCGCAGTATCACTCAGCACCAGCGCAGCTCCACCTGAGCACCACCTCAGCATCAGTCAGCACCAGCACAGCACCACTTTAGCACCACCTGAGCACCACTGCAGCACCAGCGCAGCAACACCTCAGCACCAGAGCATCAGTGCAACACCACCTTAGCACTCACCGCAGCACCACCTCAGCATCTTTTCAGCACCTCTGCAGCACTAGTCAACGTCACTCAGCACTACTTCAGCGCCATTGCAGCACCACCACAGCACCACCTCATGCCCAGTGCATCAGTTCAACACCTCCTCAGCACCAACTCAGCACCACAGCAGCACCACCTCATCATCAGCAGAGCACCACTTGAGCACCAGTCAGCGTCAATCCGGCCCACTTCAGCAGCACTTGAGCACCATCACAACACCACCACAGTAACCACCTCTGCGCCACTCAGCCCCAGCGCAGCACCACCCCAGCACCAAAGCACCACCACCTCAAGGACCACTGCAGCACCAGCACAGCACCACCTCACAACGAGTACAGCACCACCTCAGCATCAGCGCACCAGCACAGCATCACTCAGCGCCACCACAGCATCACTCAGCGCCACCACAGCATCACTCAGCAACACCGCAGCACAGCGCTGCATCTCCTGAGTATCACACAACACTACCACAGTACCAAGTCAGCTCCCTCTTAATGCGCCTATGGCCTGCTGTCCACTTCTTTCTCTCTTTCTCACACACTCTTTCTGCTCCTCTGTCTGGAGTTCATTAACCAATTCACACACAAACTACCTATCCTTCTCTATCTCCTTTTCTATCAATTCTCTCACCCCTATCTATTCACCATGCCACAAATTCCCCCAAATCCCACTACACAAATACACTATACACCACACAATACCACCCCACACAATTCCACATCTAAGAATTTCAATCCAACCCGCATAATTCCACTCCACTCAACACCACACCACATACAGCCAAAATGCTCCAAATAAAAACACATAGGTAAAAGACATTACCATTTACAATGCAAATAGCTCTAACTCTCGCAAAGGCGAGACCTATTGTATTGCAAATGCTTGTTTTATATGTGCTACCTTCGCTTTGTTCACCATAATGCTCATATATGCAGTTGCACTTATTCCGTATTGGTACTAAAACTGGGCTTTAACATATTAATAAAGCATTTTCAAATGATAGTGTGGACTTCTTGTGAGTGCAGACTTCGGGCAAAAAGTGTTCCAGTAGCCCTCTCAAATAAAATGTATTCCTGAGAGTCTCTGCCAGGATCTGATAGTTCCTGATCTGCATTGGATCCTAGTAAGTTGTGGGAGATGCGTGGGTCACAGTCTATCTGTTTCTCACGCTGAAGTTGGTAAGTTGGTACAGACCTGTGCTTGCCTAAGGACAAAACAGAAACTACTGTGCTGTGATCACAAGGGGGCTTGCAAACACACATCAGGCCTGACACATTTATAAAATTTCCAAAACACACACCGAATAGTCATTCTAAAGTGAAACTGAAATAAGGGTCACTGTCCCAACAGGGGGGAACACAAACTGCTTAACAAATCTGTAATTTGAAGCTACTGCTCATAATCTTGTTGCGACTTACCTGTCCCACCAAATATAGCTTTGGCATAATCGGGATGAGTGATCACCAAGGTTGCCAGATATCGCCCGATCCACAGAGTATGTGCATATGGGTATTTCGATGCCCAGGTTACGAAAAGATCCAAATCTTTCCCATCTTGGCGAAACTGCAAAGTTTAAGAAGATCACAAATGATCAAGAAGGGGTCACATTTGTAGTTTATGAGAGAAAAAAGAATGGAGTCTACACAATTCTTTGTGCTTTAGAGCATCATTAGCAAGTGAGATACATCACATCAATGACCTCTAGTTACCATTATATTTTTTAAACAGAATTTTAATGAGAAATTAGAGCTTTTAATGATGAAGTACTCTGGGATAAAGAACAACTATCCCAACATGGAAAATCCTTCAACCAATCAAAACTTGTTTACTAGGAGTTAGAGCAAACCAGACCTAACTTGCTGACAGAGCACTTGACATTGAGGTTGATGTTCAGCTAATATACAGATATTAACACTATAGACAGTTGTGAAGGCTGTAAAAGTTAGAAGATGAAAGGAAAATATTTAGACAAGTATAATTATTTACATTAAAAACTGTAGAGTTTGCAAATTGAAAGAGTTTGCCTCCTCTGCCTAGGACCACTTATATGATAAAATTACATTGCAACCGAAAAATCTTTAGTTCTTTCTTGAAGGTTCTCCATGACTTAACATTTTGATTGCAGATGCTGAGCAGTTCCAAACCTTGGATGTACTTTCTGACAAAGTTTGTTTTAGTATTATTTATTTCCTAAACATTTGAGTTTCAGTAGAAGTTCCCAAAGAGCATAGACCACTCGAGTTAGTCAGATTGATGGCAACATCATTGAGATTTCCAGAGTGGAGGGCTGAGTAGGTAATGCAGACAAATTTTTTAATCTGTTTATTGAGTTGTACTCCACAAACATACAAATAACAAAACTGCAACATATGAGCCACAGAGTCCAGTGCCATGCAGGCTATTTTCAAAAGGCAACTTACTGCAATTGGTACTGAGTGAGAGCAAAGCATGTGCAATGTGATCATGGAGTGCTGTAGTTATAAGGCTTTATTGGATCTTGAGTGTGAGAAATTGTGTTGTTGGTTGACTGGGGTGTGAGCCCAGGTCAAGCAACAGCCACAATTGCTTGCAGAGTGAACCACCAATAGTCGCTAAATTAACATGTGCTTAACCCTGGGAAGTTTGGCACAAAAAGCAGTCAGGCTTAACTTAGAAGCAATCTGTCAAGAATTTATGCAGCACACAAACCAAAATCCCAAACCAATTTAGAAAAACTTAGTACATTTTAATAAAAAAATTTGACAAAAAAAAAAACTAAAATCCAATCAGTAGAACCAGAACGATTAATTGGTAAAGTTTTTAGTAACAACTAGCACCTAAAAGATCAAAGCGCCACGAGTCAAAGTTGCAAAACATGGCAGAACGCGATGGAGTGTGATTTGGATAAAAGAAGTGGATTGGGCCGGTCAGCACTTACTGTCGGACGTGAAAGAAATTCTGAGAAAAAGTGTCTGAGAAGGTAAAGTTCAGCAGTGCAAGGCTGCAGGAGGTGTCCGAAGAAGAAGCTTCATCGTCGGATGGCCTTGGTCCGAAGATATTTACCTTCCGAAATGGAAGTCAAAAATCTCCAGGGGGCTGTAGCCGAAGAAAGTTCCCCGAGGTTGGCTATACCTTTGGCGAAAGACTGCTGAAAAGGAATTTCTGCTGTCAAGTAGAACTTAGTGGGAGAAGCTACAAAGTCAATCCAACCAGCTATGCACCTCGGGCAGACAGGGGTGCAGGTTGGTCCTGGTCTCCTCCTGGTCCTCAAAGCAGTTTTTTGGCCAAAATTCTTCAAAGTCCTCAATTTTGGTTTTGGCCATCTCTGCAACGTTAGTACCACAACCAAGAGTCCAGGACTGGTGGGACACCTCTTCGGGGTTCAGGACTCACTCAGGCTTTATTCAAGGTGAGAAGAACCTGCAAGCAGAGGAGACAGAGTCTGTCTGCTATTAACATTGGAAGTTTAAACCGCATCCCTTTTATTTTCAGACTGATGCGATTGTCATAAAAGGGCTTCAGGATAACACCGGGAGGGTCGCAACTATTTGATTTATCTGGTAAGGATTTGAAACTTTGTGTGGCTTTGTTAATTGCCATCTCGCATGAATGTTATCTTGTGCACTACCACTTTTAACGTGCGATATCCGTTTTCAACTTTAATACTGATCAGTGTAGTTCCTCCACATGTAACTATAGTCTATGTAAAACGTGTGGTGTTAACATATTAACGATTGGCTAAGTTTTACCTATTATTTGATTGTGGCATTCTATTTCCTATGAATGCGCACATCACATGATCACAAAAGTGGTTTTGACTTTAAATAGATAGCTCCTGGTATGTGTATCCCATTAAAATAGGAATATGAGATGAAGACACAACATACTGAAGTGGCACATTTAATGTAGTGTCGCCTGAATATCGAGTTAGGGTTCTACATTGAGCTTTTCTTGTAAGCATCTGTTAGACCCTTTAGAGAAGCAGCCAAGGCAACGGCACATATACAGACGAAATATAAAGTGTAATGGTTTTACCTCTGAGGAATGGAAAAGGGTTTGACCCTTGGCCAATTACTTGAGTAGATTTCCTTATACATAGATGTGTCCACAATCAGTTGACCCTGAAATCTATTTGACTGGGTCTCATTACATCGAAAGCTATTACACAGTTTTATTCTCTCATTTCAGCACTAATTGCTGGTATGCGTGGGTTGCCATTGAGCAACCATTTCTCCTGATTTCAGAAGACACAACTATAATTATATATTGTTCATGCAAATCCCTAAGTAAGTTTTAAAACACTGTGTTGGACTTGGCCCTTTTTGGCTAAAGTTCCCTAAACGTTTTGCCTTCCCCCTTGACCTTTTTTCTGACATGGTGTTGCCAACTTAGATGCTTTGGGCACTTTGCCACTGCTGATCAGTGTCAAAGTGCAAGTGCTCCCTGTATAAAGTGTAATGGTAATTGGTTGTCCATAATTGGTATGTTTGTCTTACTAGTAAAGTCCCTAGTAAAGTGCACTATGAGTGCCAGGGCTGGTAATACAAATGCTACTAGTGGGCCTGCAGCACTAATTGTGCCACCCACATAAGTAGCCCTGAAAAGAGATCTCAGGCCTGCCACTACAGTGCCTGCGCGCAGTTTGTTAAACTGCCTTGTTGTTCTGACAAGTGCACCCACTTGCCAGGCCTTACCCTTCCCTTTTTATGCACATCAGACACCCCTATGGTAGGCCCAAGGTGCCCCCGGGGCAGGGTGCAGTGTATGTGAAAGGTAGGACATGTACTAAGGTGTGTACCATGTCCTGACAGTGAAATACTCTCCATTTCGTTTTTCACTGTTGCAAGGCCATCTTGCCCATAGGACAGAATGGGGGAGGCTGTGTAATATGTTTCCAGCCTATCTTCCCATAGGCTTAAGATGGAGAGGTGAAGTTTAGTGTGCCTGAATTCACAATTTAATAACACATCTTTTTCTGAAGGTGGTTTTTGCATTGTGTGTTTAGAAACCACACTTTTAGAAGTGGCTGTTTTTTTGTTCTAACAATTCTGTGTGTCTCTGCCTGGTTGTGGATTGACTGTCTGGATTGGAATGTGATAGGATCTGGGAAATGTCCTGACCCAGGGGAGGAGGTGAGACAGCAACAGGCTGACCTGCATCTGGAGTGTAGGGGGGAGGAGTAGGTCCTGGAGGTGAAGAGGCCTGGGCTGCCGCCATAAAACAATGGCTCCATCTCCTGCTGAGTGATTGAGGACCCAGACCCCCACTATCAAAGGAAGAAGGTGTCACTGGCAGGGAGACACCCAGAACTGGTTTGGACAGGGGTCAGTGCCCCCCTGAACACAAAGACTTCAAAGACATTTAGGGGTATAACTATGAGAGCTGAAACCCCTGAACGTTGGACTGATCAAGACTGAAAAGGATTGAAACTACTTCGTGGTCAAGAGGAACCTCTGCCAAGGAAGAAACAGCTGAAGAGACTGAAGGAAAGGACTGACCCTTGCTGTGTGTTCTGGGGCTGGCCTGCAGTTTGTTGATTTAACCAAGGAGAGGCTAAGGGACTTTGCTGTGTGCTGTGTCCCCCTGCTTGAAGGGACTTTGCTGTGTGCTGTGTCCTGAAGTAACTTGTCCCCAAGGGCCCGAGGAGAGCTGGCTCCCTGTTGTGGAAACTCAGGAACATAAAAGTTTCCAGGTGGGTCTCAGCGACGCTGTGTGCGTGTGCTTTTTGCAGCCTGAGACCTGCGTAAGAACTGCCCCATGATTGTGTACACCCGGATTCTAAGGGAGTCTCAGTGACCCTGTGTGCATGTGCTTCGTGCAGCCTGAGACCTTCGTGAGGATTGCCCTGTGACCGTGTGCACCCGGAGTCCAAGTGAGTCTCAGCGGCACTGTGTGCGTGTGCTTCGTGCAGCCTGAGACCTTCGTGAGGATTGCCCTGTGATCGTGTGCACCCGGAGTCCAAGTGAGTCTCAGCGACGCTGTGTGCGTGTGCTTCGTGCAGCCTGAGACCTTCGTGAGGATTGCCCTGTGATCGTGTGCACCCGGAGTCCAAGTGAGTCTCAGCGACGCTGTGTGCGTGTGCTTCGTGCAGCCTGAGACCTTCGTGAGGATTGCCCTGTGATCGTGTGCACCCGGAGCTCAAGTGAGTCTCAGCGACGCTGTGTGCGTGTGCCCTGTTGCAGCCTGAGACCTTCGTGAGAATTGCCCCGTGACTGTGCATCCCGGAGCAGTCTTGTTCTCTGCTTCGATCGACAGCGTGACCAGAAGTGCTGCGATTGTCATTGCCATCGGCCTGGACTGGCATCCCCAGAGGAGCTGTGCCGCCGGCCCGAGCCTGCCTTTGCCAAGGAAAGACCTCGAACCATCCCCGTCGGGGGGGGGCCCGAGTTCCACTGCCCAAAGATCAACGAAGCCGCACCGGAGGCCCAAGTCGCGAGGAGAGGAGAGGAAAGTGAGATCGCACCCCCCAGGCAATGCTCAGCGAGCGTGCGTGTGTCGCCGCCTGGGGCGGGGTGCGGGCTACGAGAGAAACGCTCTCGGCCTTTCCCATCTTTGCAGCGCGAGCCTCCGCTCAAGTCCGTATCACGGCCCGTACGTGCCGGGGAGTGGCAGTACCGGGGCCGGAGTGTGGAACCGCACTTTGTTTTCCATCATAACAGTGTTGGGGGCATGTTTTGGCAGTAGCTGACCGCGAGTCAGTAAGAGTGGCATAGAGACCATCCAGAGCACCGCGATCGGTGCCGAAGTATCTTATTTTTTGCATTACGAACTGCCTGATTGTTGCATTATGAAGTGCCTTATTTTTGCATTACGACCTGCCTGATTGTTGCATTACGAACTGCCTTATTTTTGCATTACGACCTGCCTGATTGTTGCATTACGAGTTGCATTATTTTCGCATTACGAACTGCCTGATTGGTGCATTACAAATTGCCTGATTCTTGCATTACGAACTGCATGGCATTGCATTAGGACTGCATTAGATCATCGAGAATGGCTCATTAATACTGCAAGAACCTACCAGTGCTTGCTGGCCTAATAACCGGCAAGGTGAAATATTACAAATACGCATATGCTGGATTTTTATCGTGTGGTCTCATCGTATATCTTTTTTATATAAACATATAACTGTTTTTTTATGAAACTCGTCTGGAGTCCCTTTGTGGAGTGATCACTGTGTTACTGAGAGCGTGGTTGCAAATACTTTACACATTTGTCTTGGAGATAAGCCTGGCTGCTCGTGCCAAGCTACCGAGGGGGTGAGCAGGGGCTATCTGAGAAGGTGTCCTTCCTTTCCCTGACTTAGAAGCAAAGGTCCCTATTTGGCCTAAGGTACCTACCTCAGCCAACTAGAGACCCCCAGTTCTAACATTGGTGGCAGCGGGTGGGGATTTGAACCCCCCCCCCCCCTGTTCTAACACACTGGCACGTTTATTTCTTCTTTTCTCACTTTTTTTGAGTTTATTTCTTTGGTCAATAATCTTTTGGAGAAGGGTTGAGTATTTTCCTTTCCACTCACTTTGATGTATCTTGAGGTGGATATGTCATGGTTGCACATTCTTCTCTTTTTTCTACACGGGTGTAATTCTTCCTTTATTCTTTGATTCAACTTTATTGATCATACGGTAATTGTTGGTTCATTCAGTTTTTGTATAGGGGTCATTCATCACTTGATTCTAAAACGTCCTGAAGATGGTCTAGCTGATGTTTACACTACATAGACCGAAACGTCGACAACCAGGCCTACTTTCGTTTTAAATCATTTGATTTAAGGATATGTTGTCTGTTTAATCAGTCACATTTTCCTGTTATCGTTTGACGGAGGTGTTCGTAATTGCAACAATGAAGTGTTTGTAACATCAAAACATTTGAAACTCCCGGTTGCATTGTGCTATTTTATGAAAATCTTTTTACCTTTTTGTATCCTTTGAAATATCTTCTCAATATAAATGTATTCTTTTGAAATATATACACCCGTGTTAGATTTCTTGCTTCAGATTCATTTAAATTGAAATAACGGAATTTGATTTCAAAATGATTAAAATGTGAGCTACTGGATAGAGCTTGCCAACATTGAATGCAGAATGAATGCTTACTAATGCATGGTTTAGTAAATCCCTTGCAGGCAAACTTACTTGCTAATATTTGAATACAGTTAAGGCGCACACCCAACAGAGTCAAATTCTTGACTATATAACTTTGTAAAATGGGCCACCCATACATTGGGACCGATGCTTAGTTCAACTTTTTGACCATGCTCATTAGACCCCAATGAGACCATCTTCCAGAACTGCTTGGTGTCATTAACTCTTGTTGCAGCCAGTGAAAAACTCCATGCTTTAGCTTGCTCATCTGCCTTTCTTTTTGCGTAACCAATTTTTTGTATGTTCTTTTTAAATTTAAAAAGCGTGCTTCTGACGGAGGCGAAGTTTTACACATCATCAAGACCAGAGAGAGCTCTTTCTTAAGAGAGTAGATTTCTGTATCATACCAGTCCAGCGGGTTGCTGCTCTTTAGTTTCCCTCTGGAGTGGGCTGTTTTTTTTCAGGAGGATACAATTTTCTCCATCATTATATTGTAGGCTTCTAAAGTTAATTGTTCCATGCCCAACTCATACTCCGCTATCTGGTTTCGATCAGATGTTATGATGATCATGAGGGTAGACTGCACATTTGGATGTGTTAATCCTGACCACCTCACCAACCTTGCTTCGGTAGTTTTTTCCAGGGCCACCTGGAAGAGTAGGCTCTTGGTGTCTATTGGTGTCTACTTTAACCCCTCTGCTAATATATCCGCAAGTAGAGGGTCATGGTCACTTTCTCTTCTGGGGGTTATCATCAAATCAATCACCGTACACCATTCCTTGATGTTAATCAGCACACAGTCCAGTGAACTTTCCCTACGCTCCTGTCAATAGGAGCCATTTTCTGGGATGTCTAACTGTATGTGCCCATTTAGGAAGCGCATGTCTGTGTTCATCAGTAGAGAGGTAAAACTAGCCCCTCCTTTGGTTGGCCTTCCTTCCGGAATAATTGGATCCAACATACGTCCTGTTTTTTGCACTAACTCTCCAAATATTGGCTGGTGGGTGGTGTTGAAATTGCCACAAACAATCTATCTGGGGCTCTTTACCATCACAGTCCTTGCTAATAATGTTCTCCAATATCAAAAGTGGGACATTGACCTTGCCATTATTCCCAGGTGGTATATACACATTCAGAATGTCTATTCTCTCTTTTTTTGATGAATGTATAGTTAACTGTACCTGTTAAATGTTCCATGGGAGGTCACTGACTGAGAGGTGTTCTACTGATACCTGTAGTTTTGTTGAGATATACATTTCTAGCCCCCCATTGGGCGTCCTCTCCTTCCCTTATTTGCCATGATGTGGTCGTCAGCGTACCCATCTAGACCACCTCTGCAAATGCCCACGTCGCCTGGAAACAACATATGTCTGCACCGTTGACAAAACCTACCCAAGCTAGGTCATCCACTTTGCCTGCCAAGACAGTGATGTTCCATAATATGTGACCTCTCTCTTCGCCAATTTTGCATGCCTGTTCTTTATCATAAGAACACATAAGAAAGAGATGAGGGTGACGGACAGTTAAATATAATTCATGGGCATTGAGGATGTTTTTCTACTTTTTGTGCTGTCCAAAAGAGGTGGCAAACAGATTCAATTCTCCATGCTGAATTTTTCTACTCCGTCGTCTTTAGGATAACTTAGCTCAACCAATCTGGTATCATCTCTTCTTATGATAAGACTGCTTAAGCTTTCGGTTTCATGGGGCACTGTGTTTGTGGAGGTCTCACCGTGCTGTAACTCATTGCAGGCTGCACATGACCCAAAGGTTGCTAAACAGCAGAGCAGAGCTAGTGAGGTACCACATCCAGTCCCATGATTCCAAAGTGATTTACATTACTAAGGATCAGTAGGCTAACCCGTTGTGAGTAGAATTCCACTCTAGTCCATTTTGGTAACCAGCCATCTGCCATAAGGTTTGGTTCACCCTTTTTATATCCCAAGTGGTAATAGTTCTCAGCAAAGGTATTTATTCAAACAAGCTTACTAGCCTTGACCTGTTTAGTGGGTTGGGAACGTGTATGTCAGAAAAAAGATTAATAAAGTTTAGGCAAATAGTCAATGAGTGAACTACTTCATGGTAGTATCTTCTTTCCATTGTTGTCTTAGTGATCTGTGCCCAGAAAAGGTGCTCCTGGAGTATAAACCTGCAAGCTGCTGTTTCCTTTGCTACATAATCCTGTACAATGACCATAAGGTTATGGATCTTGTCAGATACTGGGAGTGCTATGTGCCTGTACAACTACTGGGGTTGCATTAATCTGGTCATTTGCGGAAATAGCTCCCAGATCATTTTTCTGCTTATCAGACAAGCTGGCCTTTGCCGGTGCAATATCTTGCAGGGCTTCCATGCCTTAGTGGCATCTCAGGGCTCTTTTTTGTGTAACGCTTTTATGCCTCTCTTTTTCTTTCGGTTCATCTTCCTTGGCATAGTAGAGTTTACTGTTACTTGAATATTGCTACAAAAGGGGTTTTTCTAGGTGAAGTTTGGGTAGTCTTGTGTGTTTTCTTGATTTATCTTCTTTCCTTCAGATGACTAAAGCAGGTCTTCAAATTTGCCATTATTTGGCGTTGACACTGAACAGACCCTTTAGTGAGTAGACAGTGTCAAATTTCCTCTGCATAATTCTGTTGGTCAATTTCTTTTCCTTGGCACATTCATTTGCATATAACCGGCAGTCATCGCAGACCAGGCCGGGGTGTCCCTCTTCTTTGCCTTTATGTCAGGCTTACAATTGTAGTTTGCGACGCTTGGCTCACGACAATTCTCCCTACTCTCAGGCATTTTGGGTTTGCATGATACTTCCGTGGGATAATCATCAACTGCCCCACAATACTTACGATGGTTGATGCCTCTTCATGGGTTTGGTCTCCCATTTCGATGTGTGGTACCTTGTCACAGTTTGACCAATCAATGTTGCATGAGGAATCAGCCACAGAGACTGGTATAGTTTGTGTTGCCTTTGAACAGCTTACTCTGACTCCACATTGTTTCAAAGGATTCGCTATAACATACAGTTTCTTGTCCTGCAAAGCCTTCCGCTTTTCATTTGTTGTACTAGTTAAGGCACACAAAATTAGCAATAGTATAGTTGAATTATGGTCTATTCCTGTTGTCGATTTCTCGAGTGGTGGAAATATAGAGCTCAATACCCTTTGTAATGCAGTCCAGGTGTCTGACAATATTATTTCCTCTCCTAATTTTTGTAGGGACATATAGGGAGAAAGAATCCGAGGTGCCAGGAGTTAGACTACTGCTCTGGCTGGCCATCTGGTTATTTGCAGTGGCTTCATTATTGCATCTACCAAGCGAATCTGTTTCCTTGAAGGTCACTGGTACATCTGGAAGAGAAAAGTCATGGATAAAGGAAAAACTTACAACTGGCATCGGATTACTTTCTTTAAAAACATCTCCTCTATCTGGTTCTACCGAGGCAGCCTTGGTAAGATTAACCAGCCTATCAGATTGCCTGCGCCAGTTGATGTGTGCGTAACCAGGCCTTAGATAAGGGCCTGATATAGCATCTGTTAATAGGATAGGTATTTCCCTACTGAGCTTGTTGCTCTCTGGAGCATCCTCGAAGAGATTGTACATCGATTTCTCCTTAAGATGTATTCCGCTCCTGGATGTTCCAGAAAGAATCTTGCTTGGCGACCCAGTTTGTGGCTCTGCACAAGTTATTACAGTTGCATCCTTCGGAAAGTAATCTGTAATGAGCTTAGGTGCCCGATTTCCTTGGTCTGCTGTACCCTGCTTTAGCTCAAATGACCCAGTGTGCTGGAAATAAGGAGGAGCAGGGCTGCCAACACTAGCAAATGCTGGTTGGGCTCCAAACTCTGGTCTGCATGCGATGACCGTAGCCTTCGGGTATGGCACCGCCAATCTGTTGTAGACTCGTAAGGATCTCCTCGGCCCAGAGTCCTCGATAGGAGCTTGTGCACAGTCATCATGAGCTTTGCAAGCTTTTTTATTGTTGGTTATTTGGAGTGCTAATAGATGTAATAGGTGTGCATTATTGTCTGTTCAACAGGTGGTTTGACTGCTCTATTGGGTCTCCATCGTTTGCTAGCCGATGCCAACTAGCACTGCTCAACTCCATTCCAGTAAAGTCACAGACCATCATGAACTGTTGCAAGTTGCACTGACCCAAGCCCAAATCCCAGCCCATCACTGACCCCACAGCACCTACCCGCTGTCAACCCACTGCATTGATATTATCCTACTATAATGCTTGCCATTAGAGAAGTTATTAAATCTGTGCTGTACTTACGCTATACTTGTGGCCCGTGCTATAAGTGCCTAGCGGCTATGACACGGAGAAGACTGCCTTTGCTATCTGAGGCTGAGTCAATTGCATCGATAGAGGCCCCAGCATAGCAACGCAGCAACAGGACCGGAAGAGTATAACACCAGTGTGAATATAAATGTAAATTAATGCAATCTCCCACGACAAGCAATGCTGGAGGGCAAGTATAAACCAATTCACAGGCTATGTGTTACACAGGCAGACAGTACACAGGCAGTGAGCAGTAAACAATAAACTATAAACTATAAGTTTGAAAACAGCACCTATGTGTTGTCCAAGCAACAAAGCAAACAGGCAGTTTGGTCTGGACTGTTCCCATGAGGCACAAGGTCAAGACTGATTAGCATATGGCTGGGTCCGAACTGGGGTGGCGAAGTGAGCTAAGGAACGATGATGGATTAAGCCCAGATCTGTGACTGGGGGTGAGTGTCTGAAAAGTTTCAGCGCTCCGTCCATCATCTCCTGGTGTTTGCTTTGTCCAAGCAACACCCAGGGTCTTGTAAGAGGCCTGAGCAGCCTGAACAGCCTGGGATGCTGGGATGCTGGCTAAAATGCTGACATGCCGGAATATAACTATGGCTGCACAGGTCCCTGCTGCAATAAAATGGCTGCAAACAAAGCTGCCAGTAACAACTGTCTGTAATGGTTGCCTGTAGTAACAGCAGCAGAGCAGCTACAGAGAGATGCCTGGAGACAGGGAGACTGGTAGCAGGCAAGCAGGCATTCAGTATACGACCAGCAGCGGGAGGTAAAATTGGCAGGCAGGCAAGGAACAGGGTCGGACCTAACGGAGCCCACGCAGGCGTGGAGCATGGGTGCAACCAGCCTCGCCTGCAAATGAGGGCTCCTGGGGGTGGCCTCCATAGGATGTCCACCCCTGGGCAGCTTCAGGTGGGTGGTAGGGTCCAGGCCAAGTGGGTAGCAGTGATTGGTCGAGGAATGTGATGGGCGGGACTTAGGTGTTTTGCAAAATTTGAACGGTTTATGTGCGTCATTACGACGCTGTGTTCGTGAGGTAGGGTTAATCAATTTAGCTTGCTTTAATTTAGACCTTGTTAGTTTTATTAAACTAACTATGTCGGAAACTCAGCTGCAGTTAGAGAAGCGTTAAAAATATTATGTGAGGCAGGCAAGGATGATTTAATTAAACCCAGCATTTTATCTCAAGCCTGGGTTGTGCTGTTGCCAGCAGGGTCACGGCAGCAGTCCTGCCGTGTTCGTCGCCTCATGAACCTAATAAATTAGTTAGTGCTCGACGTCAAGCGGAGGGAAAGGAGCGAAGAACAGTGACTGGAGTGGAGTTTGCTCTTACCTCTTCGCTTCAGGAACCGGCTTCTGCTGAGAGGAGTGGGAGGGGCCAAGCGCGTACGTGCACGTCAGTACAGAAACGCCCTGTCAGTAAAGGGCGGGCCCCAAAGGACTTGGCTGAGGAGAGAGAGAGCATCATGCAGCGCACAGCGCCTGCACCGCCCTCAGGACAGGAAATAATGGCCTTTCACAAGCAGGGAGAGAATGCTAATGTAACGGTGGCTTCAAATGTGAATAGAAAATTACAAGTACCTACTTTTAAACACAGTTTTGAAAAACTGTTGCATGAAGAGCAGGTTTGTTCTAGTGAAAGGACATTGCCTGCAATAATATGTTCAATAAAAGGGGACAATCTTATAAATGAAGTCCAGTCTGTGGAGATAGCAACTTCACAAAGAATAGGTGAGAAAGAGGTAAATAATAAAAAAAAAAAAAAGAATATTTTAGAAAAAACAAGAGGTAACCAAGAGGAGAAGGTTTATATCGGTGGTAAAGAGTCAGATATGATTTTGTCAAAGGATGTTAAAGGACACAAAAAAGCTTTGCATACTGGTAAATGGATATGGGTACCTAGAGAAGACGTTATAGAACAGGATATAGCAAGTCAGGGAGGAGACAGGACAACAACATCTGCAGGTTCTGGCGGTCTGCAGAAGAACGGAGGGAGAATACTGCAAGAAAAAATCAGATGCAGTGAAGAAATGCCGGCTGGGTCTAAAGCGTCCTGGGTAGACTGGCCCGAAGAGAGGGACAGGGTTGGTGCAACCGTCCCGACATCGCGGGTTAAGAAGAGCTCCATACAAACCACCAAATTAGTAGATTGAACGTTTTTTGATGGGGGTGTGGGTAATGGTGAATGTCCAGGAGTGAGTGCGGTGAGCGCGGATGATCAATGGGAATACGAATTGGATTATGATGATGAAGGTGAGGAATTGGAAGAAGGGGAAGATCCCATGTTGGAAAGAATGTAAAGATACTAAAAAAGATGAAAGGGTGGAGCGGGGGGTGATTCTAATGAATGAGGGGAAACCAGAGTAAGTTTACTGGACAGACGCTGGGTTGTAAAGAGAACACAAGAAAGAAGCCATAGAAAGCAGGCATCTCCAGAACAATCCAGCACTTTGAAGACAGGTGAGAGTCACTGGTGGAGTACGTGGGGGACTAGTACAGAACACTGCAAAAAAGTTACATTATCTGGGCCTATTGTGGTGGATAAAAGTGTAGGTACTGATTTGATTAGGGAAGAGTCAGTGCCTAAAGGTAAGAAGGATCAGGGGAATAGCGCAAAAGATAACAACAAAGAAAAAGGGGTCACTGATGGGGTATCTCAGTCTATTTTGAACAATGATGAAAAAGCTAAAGAAGATGGGGAGAAGATTAAAACGGATGGTTACTGTATAGAGAGATACAATCCAAAGAGGGGTCTAGGGAAGTAGCTTGGCAACTAGCAAAAAGACCTAAACTGCTTACAACAATTGACTGTTGGACATCAGCATTTTTTATATTTGCTAGTGTCTACTGTGGGAAGTTCCCTGACCGGGCAGTGTCTATATTTAAATATACTGACACCATTCGTAAGGCCCACATGAAATTCGGGGGTTTTGCATGGTTACATTATGACAGAGAGTTTCGGGCTAGAATGGTCCTTATTCCCGAAAACCTTGGGGGGGAAGTAGACAATGAACTATGGGTGCAATGGATGTATCCACAAAGACCTTCACCTACCATGCACACAGCAAGTGGTTTAGCTGTTCCTCACTGGCCTTTTCTTGGCAGGCCCACCTCGGGGGAAGGTAGGGGTACGGAATAGAGGCCAAAATTTCAACTCCGGTGCCTGCTGGAGTTTTAACGGGGGATATTGTCCATGGAACCCATGTAGGTATAAACATGAATGCTCAAAATGTGGAGGAAAACATGCAATCCTTCAATGTTTTGGGGACCAGCCAAGTTTTGGAGGGAGTGGTCAAGGCAGGGGTAGAGGAGGATCATTTCAACCTGGGTACAAAGGCTTTTACTCCAATTAATTTCGAAGAATTGAGTTACTGGTTGCAATTTTACCCTAACAGAGAGGATGCAACAATATTGGAATGGGGTTTTAAAGAAGGGTTTCGACTTGGTTATCAAGGTCCAAGAGCCCACAGGTTTACTGACAATCTAAAGTCAACCAAAGAACATCCTCATATTGTGAGGCAGAAATTGTACAAAGAAGTGACAGAAGGAAGAATGGCAGGTCCTTTTAATTACTGGCCTTTATCTGATCTAATGATCTAATCTCTAGGGGTAATAACTAAGAAAGAAGTAGGAGAGTTTCGCATGATTCATCATCTGTCATGGCCACATGGCTCGTCAGTGAATGACTTTATAGCAAGAGAGGATACTGCATTTCAGTTTGCATCAGTGGATGTAGCCATGATATTGATTAGAAAGGTGGGCACAGGAGCTGAGTTAGCTAAATGTGATATAAAGTCAGCATTTCGTTTACTACCAGTTCATCCTTTAGATTTTTCTTTGTTAGGTATTCAATTCAACAATCAGTTGTACGTAGATAAGGTACTGCTGATGGGCTGCGCTATCTCTTGCAAGCTGTTTGAAACATTTAGTACATTTCTGCAGTGGTGCTTTGTTTTCAGAACAGGCCACGAAGCTATCACTCATTATTTGGATGACTTTTTGTTTGTAGGCTCAGCAGGTACCCAAGATTGTGTGAGAGCACTCCATCAATTTGAAAGTTTGGCACAGGATGTAGGAGCTCCCGAGAAAACGGAAGTGCCTAACACGTCTGGTTTTCCTAGGAATAGAATTGGATACAGTCAAGATGGAAGCGAGATTGCCAGCTGTGAAAGTTCAAGAAATGGTTAATTTGCTGGAAATGAGCAATGTTCTCACCTAAATTGAGTCAAATTCAGTGCCTTTTGGGGCATTTGAATTTTATTTTGCTTGTCGAGTGGTCAGGGCAGGAAGAGCTTTCTGTAGACAGCTAGGTTTTGCTATGTCTGGAGCTACTTTGCTACATCATAGGATCAGAATTTCTGCAGCAGTAAGGGCAGATTTTGAAATATGGATGATGTTCTTGAAAGCGTTCAATGGAGTTACCGGGTGGTCCTTGGATTTGGATTTTGTTTGGATGGTACAGATTTATTCAGATTCGGATGGCTCCAATGGCTTCGGCTTATTCTGTGAAGGCAGATGGTGTGCGGAACAATGGCCTAAAAAATGGGTCCGTGAAAGGAGAAGCATTGCCTTTTTTAAATTTTTCCCGCTGTTGGTGGCCCTGTAGGTGTGGGGTTCAAAGCTGCCCAACAAACTGTCACCTTCAATGTTGACAATAAGACAGTAGTGGATTTGGTTAATGGACAAAAAGCCAAAGATAGACATCTGTTGAAACTGTTGCAGAGATGTATGCTAGGATGCTTGATGTACAATATTGTTTTCAGAGCCAAACATGTCCCAGGTGCGAATAATAACATTGCAGACGCATTATCTCGTTTGCAGTGGCAGAGATTCCGTGCTTTGGTGCCCAGAGCCGAGGTACAGAAAACACAGGTGCCACAAGAGGTATCAATCAATCAATCAATCAGGGGTTTGTTAACGCGCGACTACTCACCCGTAAGGGTCTCAAGGCGCTAGGGGTGGGGGGGTGCAGGTTCCATCCATCAAGGAGGGGTCTGTCGAAGAGCCAGGTTTTGAGGTTTCTTGCGAAGATGGGGAGCGATGTTGTCTGTCTGAGGTGGAGCGGAAGGGCGTTCCATGCTTTGGCCGCGAGGAAGGAGAAGGAGCGGCCTCCCGATCTGGTCTTTCTGGTGCGGGGGACGACGGCGTAGGAGAGCTGGGCTGATCGTAGGGTCCTTTGGAGTGCGTGGAATTTGAGTCGGCTGTTCAGGTATGCTGGTCCGGTGCCGTGGAGGGCCTTGTGTGCGTGGGTGAGCATCTTGAAGGTGATTCTCGCCTCGACAGGGAGCCAGTGGAGTGTGCGCAGGTGCTGGGAGATGTGGCAGTGTTTTGGCAGGTTGAGGACCAGTCTTGCGGCGGCGTTTTGGATGTTCTGTAGCTTGCGGGTGAGGTTTTTGTTTATTCCGGCGTAGAGTGCGTTGCCGCAGTCGAGTCTGCTGGTGACCAGGGCGTGAGTGACGGTCTTTCGGTGTTCGAGGGGGATCCATTTGAAGGTCTTACGAAGGAGGCGGAGGGTGGGAACTAGCGGACTGATAATGCTTGGTTGAAAAATCCTTAGTTGTGAGTACTAAGTCAGTTTATAGAAGAGCTTGGGAAGAATTTCTGTGGATGGGCGCATCCCGTAGGTCTAATAATGAGCAAGGTTTATGGTGGCGCAGAGAGGATGTGCTTCGTTTCATTATGTATAATATTGAGAGAAAAAATTTCAGCTACCACAATCGCTGGTAAATTAGCTGGCTTGAGTTTTTATGAAACATTTTTCTGGGGCTATGAGCCTTCAGCTGGCAAGTTGGGGAAGCGTATGTTACAAGGTTGGGCCAAAGAAAAGAAGGGAGGTCAGTTGGTTAGGGATCCTGTTTCAATAAAATGTTTGCTTTGGATGGTCAAGAACCTTCCTTCTATATGTTTCTCTGTTTTTGAACAACTGCTATTTAGATTATGCATGTGTTGGTTATTTCTTGGGGCATTTAGGATATCAGAATTGTTAGGAAGGGGACATTAAGGCGAGCTGAAGGTTGAAGATGTGGCTGCTTCAGAAGAAAATATTCCGATATTTTTAGAATGCTCGAAGACGTATCAGACAAGAAAAGGCACTAAAGTAGCTCTTAATAAAATAAGTGGAATACTATGTCCAGTGGTTGCTTGGCAAGATTTACGGGCAATTGGGGGAGCAACTTCAGGTCTTGTGTTCAAACATCAAAATGATACAAGGCTTCTAGGATCACAGATGCTTGGAGTGATGAGATAGGTTCTTTGTCACATTGGGGAAAATCCTTTTCATTTTGGTACTCATTCTTTTAGAATCGGTGCTGCGTCTGAAGCAGCAAGATTAGGTTTTTCCTTAGTTGATGTTAAAAAATTAGGTCGATGGTCCTCTGATTGCTGCATGCGATACATTAGGAACATTGAGGATGCTTAGACTTTATGTATTTGTTAATTCCTATTTCTTTTTTAGGTTGCGTGGCGGGTCCTGCAACAACGTTCTTGTCTATTTGGATAATTGGACGCTGTTTTAAGAAGGCCGGAAAGCAAGCTGAAAAGCGGCCTTTTGGAAGAAATTTGAGATTCCACAGCGATGAAATCAAGATTGATTGGTGGGGAAGAGGGGAATGAAATAGGGACAGCTGTTGCCATGGTTATCCGATTTGGTTTCAGTTAGAAAGTGCCCGGACGTTTTGCTTTTGCCTGTGGGTGAAAATGACTTGGTTCAGTTATTGTGTTTGGGTTTGATCAAAGAAATGAAAAAAGATTTAGAAATTGTGGTTAAATCCTGGCTGGGATGAAAATAATATTGACTGCGTTAGTCCCATGGAGAGTCTGGCGTGGTGCTGAAGATTTCACTGCAATTGAAAGGGCTAGATGTAATGTTAATAGGGAAATACATCATTTTTGCAGCATAAATAGTGCTAGATGATTAGAACATACTGACATAAAGAAAGAAGATTTTCAATTTTTTAGACAGGATGAGGTTCATCTGTCATTCTTAGGCAATGAATTGTATTTACTCAACATTAGGGAAAAATTAGCTTTAACCTTGGCCATTCAAAAGTGGTGTTAACAAATTTTAGGCTGTAATGGCGACAGTCTGTTTTCTAAGACCGGCTGTTCCGGGGCTAGCTGTTTTGGCGACAAATCCAAGTTATTTCTTCCCCCACCCCCTTTTTTTTTTTACAATAAAGACGGAGTTTGAATGTTTTTGTGGGTTGGGGGGTTCAGGAAAAATGCCTGTTCATGGTGTTTTCCTGGTGGCAGAAATTGAGGAGCTTGAGACAGGCCGGAAGGGTTGGGGGCATTGCAGTGTAGGTGCGGGCAGAGAGAACACAGGGGAGCGATGGCTGAGGCATGTGCGAAGGTTAGTGGATGAAAGAAAGGGGAGGGTGAGGATTGTATCTTGTAGAATGGTTTGGGGATATTTATTGTTGGGAAGGCTTAATGGTGTGTTAGGATATGTTATTGTATTAGTGAGGCGATGAATTCTATATTGAAAATGTTGATCTGCATACCTGTCCTAATAAAGCGGCCTTTTACTCCCAATGGGCCTGGTTATTGCCATCTCGCCCGATGAGGGCTCCTGGGGGTGGCATCCGTAGGATGTCCACCCCCGGGCAGCTTCGGGCGGGTGGTAGGGTCCAGGCCAAGTGGATAGCAGTGATTGGTCGAGGTATGTGATGGGCGGGGCTTAGGTGTTTCTCGAAGTTTGAAAGGTTTATGTGCGCCATTACGACGCTGTGTTCGTGAGGTAGGGTTAATCAATTTTGCTTGCCCTCCCTCCCTCCCTAGATTATGCAATTATCTATTTATGTATCTATGATTTATCTGGGGAGGTCTTAATGTCAGAATGTTTAGATGTCGCTTAGACAGGTGGCAGAAATTGAGGAGCTTGAGACAGGCCAGAAGGGTTGGGGGCATTGCAGAGTAGGTGCGGGCAGAGGGAACACAGGGGAGCGATGGCTGAGGCATGTGTGAAGGTCAGTGGATAAAAGAAAGGGGAGGGTGAGGATTGTATCTTGTAAGAATGGTTTGGGGATTTTTATTGTTGGGAAGGCTTAAGGGTGGGGGGGTGTTAGGATGTGTTACTGTATTAGTGATGCAGTGAATTATATATTGTAAAATGTTCATCTTTATACCTGTCCTAATAAAGCGGCCTGTTACTCTAATTGGGCCTGGTTATTGCCATCTTGCCCGATGGCTTGCTTGCTGCAATGCTGCAACAGGCAGGTAGTGTGATGACACAATCAGAGAGAGAAGCAACATGATCAACTTAAAGAATATTAATTAGATAGGTCACTATTTGTGCCCCTCTTCAATTGTATGGATTTGCAAACAGGGTTGGTTTTAGCGCTGGCGGCGCCCACCCCATCCATGGTGGAGGTGGTGACCAGCTCCACCAGAAATTCCCCACCTGCCCACTGTCCTCCGTTGTCCGCGATGCTTGCCACCCACTGATCTACCTGTCCATGATGCCCCCCCACCAGCCCTACTTCCATTGTCTGTGATGCCCTCAGACCCACCCCCTTCTGTTGTCCATGATGCCCCCCAACATTAAAAAGGCGATATTACGCAGACACTGCTGGCAGCGTCATAGCATTATTTCGCCTCACATCTTCCATTGTCTGTGTTGATTCCCCTCTCTCCATATTGTCTCTCTCGCACACACACATACACACACACACACACACAAGCGATGTGACATGACCAGCGCTGGCCGCATCATAGCATGTATTTCCACACACACCATCCATTGTTCGTGTTGCTCCCCACACACGCCCACCCTCTGTGTTTTCTCCTGCCCTCCCTACCATGAGCAATCATATAAAAAAAACAACTTTTCAAACACAAAATAGCGTACCCATAATTTATGTTGAAAAAACGACATAAATGGCTTTTTTCAAACTATACAGGGGTCAGAGCTGTCCTTACACGCCAAGCCCTTCTTAATCCCTGTGAATCTCCAAGCATGCCCATGCTTGTTAAAGAAATTAAGGTGCTCGCATGGAAATATTTATTCAAATATGGTAGTACTTGAAACATTTTCAAAAACCATGGAGATGTTTACAATAAAATCACAAAACTGATGCGCATCGCTGCTCGGCTTGGAGACTGGTATTTATTTACGTACTTTTTCTCATCACTCCCATATTTAAATGATGTGCAAAAGTGTTTTTTTTGTTGAACATGATCATGTGCCTAGATACAAAATGTACACTAGTGCACACGAAGTAACAAAGTGCAAACAATAACCACAAATCGGTTTCCAATCAAGAGTTAAACGTGCCGAAGTGGAGGCAGCACCACGAACAAGCCAGTCTCTGCAGCGTGGAGCTCGGTCGACATGGTATTAGAAAACCTCATTAGCCCCGGAGGTGCGTTGCCTTACAGCGCTCTACAGTTGTTTAGTTTCAGCGCCGCTTCCAATCCACTTAATGCAGCTGCTCCACTACAGACAGTACGTAAGCACAACAGTAGTTGTTTTTCAGCTCACCGCTCGGAACCAACTGACTGCTGTCGCGCCAAAGTTTAAGATCCTATACATATCCTGCCCCTGGAGGCATGCTTCTGGCGCACGAACCCACGCGCCAGACTATCCCGTACCCTGTAAACAGAATCAATCAATCAATCAGGGAATTGTAAGCGCGCTACTCACCCGTGAGGGTCTCAAGGCGCTGAGGGGGGTGTGGGGTCCGCAGATCTGTTTAGCCGAAGCGCCAGGTCTTGAGGGTCTTCCTGAAGGTGTTCAGGGATGCGGCGCGTCTGATGTCTGCCGGTAGCTCGTTCCAGGTCTTGGCTGCAATGTGAGAGAAGGATCTTCCGCCTGCTCTGGCTCTGTGGATGCGCGGGGTTTCAGCCAGTGCGAGGTTGGAAGATCGGAGGTTTCTTTGGGTACGTGGAAGTTGATTCTGTCGTTGAGGTATTTGGGTCCGTTGTTGTGTAGGCATTTGTAGGCGTGAGTGAGGATTTTGAAAGTGACTCTTTTTTCCACGGGGAGCCAGTGGAGACTTCGTAGGTGTTGGCTGATGTGTTCGTGTCGGGGGAAGCCGAGGACGAGTCTGGCGGCGGTGTTCTGTACTGTCTGGAGTTTGCGGAGTAGGAACTTGTTGATGCCGGCGTAGAGTGCGTTTCTTAGTCCAGTCTGCTGGTGATGAGTGCGTGGGTGACTGTCTTCCTTGACTCAGGGGGGATCCACTTGAAGGTCTTGCGGAGGATGCGGAGGGTGTTGAAGCAGCTGGAGGTGATGGCGTTGACCTGTCGGTTCATGGAGAGTGATGAGTCGAGTACGATGCCGAGGTTCTTGGCGTGGTCTGAGGGGGTAGGTGGGCTTCTGAGGGCGGTCGGCCACCAGGTGCTGTCCCATGCAGAAGGGGTGGTACCGAGGACGAGGACTTCTGTCTTCTCAGCGTTGAGCTTCAGGCAGCTGTTGGTTATCCAGACTGCGACGTCTTGCATTCCTTTCTGGAAGTTGAGTTTGGCAGTGGTGGGGTCTTTTGTGAGGGAGAGGATGAGCTGGGTGTCGTCGGCGTAGGATACGATGTTGAGGCCGTGTTGTCGGACGATGGCTGCGAGGGGGGCCATGTAAATGTTGAAGAGGGTGGGGCTCAGTGATGAACCCTGTGGGACTCCGCAGGTGATTTTCATGGGGTCGGAGAGGAAGGGTGGAAGTCTGATCCTTTGGCTTCTTCTGGTGAGGAATGATCGGATCCAGTCCAGGGCTGTTCCTTGTATGCCTGCGTCGTGTAGTCTGATGACTAGTGTGCGATGGGAGACGGTGTCGAAGGCCGCTGATAGGTCGAGTAGGATGAGGGCTGCGGAGTGGCCTTGGTCCAGGAGGGTGCGGATGTCATCTGTGGCGGCGAGTAGGGCGGCGTAACTCTCACAGATCCCAGCCACGTGCACCACTGACGCCATGACGCACCGATTCACTAGAGCTGCAAATGCAGTGGGCTCACACCTACGACGGGCAACCAGATGTGAAGCAAGTTTTAACAAGCATTTGCAATGCAACAGGTCTCGCATTACTGAAAGTTTGAGCTATTAGCGTTGCAAATGTTAATGTTTGTTAGGTTTTTATTTGTTAAAAAATATCCCAGCAGTAGCATAAATAATAAAAAAAAATCCAGGAAGCAACAAAAGGGTGCAGTACTACAGGCTGTTACTAGGTGTCCCTGTGGAGTTATAAAGGGACCTCTATTAGCCATATAAGGTACTGCACCCTTACTTATGCTACTGCTGGAATATTAACAAAAAAAGAAAAAACTGAAAAACATTAACATTTGCAACGCCAATAGCTCAAACTTTTATTAATGCAAGACCTATTGCATTGCAAATGCTTGTTCTCTTTCTGATGGAGTTATTATAGACAGCATATTAAGGAAGGGCTTTAGATCTTGCAAGGGCTAAGTCACACCACTAGAAATGCCAATAGAAAGCAATACAGTTACCGTTATTGCCTACTGTACATGTACCATGCAGGGAAAAGCCTGCTCCTCGTGCCCCACTCAGAAGCCGCTTTATAACTCTAGGAGCAATGCACTCACTGCTCATCAGATGAGGGCGAAACACATCATAGGAAGCACGGCATGGGTTGACACACAGCATATTCTACACCAGGGTGAGCTAAGCAGCCCAGATACATGTTGTATCCTGAAAACTGCACAGTGCTCACCTCCTGGCTGCGCCACCCAGCACAGCTGACCTGCACAACCACTGCACAATATCGATATGGACACTATACAGCACAGAGAACGGTATTCCACTGGTGCGATTAGAGAAGAGAATGGGATAGTCTATTATGAAAATACTTTGAACATATGAGTCCTATGTGTGGCACGTGTATGATATTGTCACAAATTATATAACGCTCAATTGGTGTACACTGTAAACATTTTCAGTACACAAACTTTGGTTTTTCTGATTTTGGACATTAGATTTGATGCGTATAATTCGCATAGCACATCTCATTTTAACAGGTATTCCCCAGCCACATGGAAAGATAAACAAGTAAGCAACCTGATAGGGCGTGGTGTAACATATAGAGGTGTCGACTTTGGGACTTGGAACTAGTCCTGGTGTTGGCTCTCCATTGCCTACAAAAAAATGTTAATCGGAACTAAAAAAATAAAACAAACAATGGGCTGCCTAAAAAAAATGCAAATTGGAATTAATACAATTAAAAAAACAATGACGAATCGAAACGGAATCATAATTACAAATACCGATGTTAGGAAGAAACGGCCTGGGCTTGACGTAAAAACTGAGGCTTGGGCAGAGGTGTGACATTCCTACCGACCAGCACATTTTGGTTTGAAGTCAAGGACAACAAGTCTGCATATAATCCACGTGACAACAAGACTCTGCAGGGCAGCCCGTGTGGTTGCCAGTTTAGTGTCACAGTGTGGAATGCAGGCAGGAGACTCCTCTGTTGCTGAGGCAGGTTATGCATCATTACATGCAAGACATTCACATTAGTGTAAATGGTTTATTAAGGCAAAGCCTTTACTGTTAGGGTGAGCGCTTGAAGTGATACAGTGCCTTGTAACATTAGTTTGCGTTAACAACAGTGGTTCCAAAAAACAAAATGCCTACCCGTTGGCAAAGTGTTAACAATGTGTAGCTATTTATAATGCTGCCAGAAATCTCATTCCTTCTATGAAAATGTATGTAGAAGAATGGAAGTATGCTTGTTGATTGTATTTTTAAATGAATCAATGTACCCCAAAAATATATGACATACAGAAAAGGAGTAAAGTTACTAAACAGCGAATCAATCCAGCTCTCCTGCAGGGCTGCCAAGTTCCTTCTACAAGATCACGACCAACCTCCCCTATCCCCAATGACGGAGCCGCAAATCCCTAAACTTGTCTATCCCACAGCAGTCATTGCTATGTTCCAGTCACCATAACTGTGTAAATTGTGCTGATGTATGACATGGATTTTTCTTTCTTTTTTCCTTTAACAGAGCAAGACGCACTGGAGCAACGTACTTGCTTTTATTCAAAACTGATGTTTCACAATGTCTGTAATGCTGTGAATCTGAGTAATGCTGTGTAGTGTCACCGTACAAATGTGTCTACACCATGTATACGTTTGAACAAAATTTCAATAAACAAAAGTTAAAAAAAAAAAAAAAAAGTTCCTTTTACAAGTGAACAACTTACTAACATCAGCTCGGACACCTCAGAAAAACAAGCATTGGCATAAGCAATAGATCTCGCATTTGGGACCTTGTAAGTGTTTAGCCGGAGCTATTGGCTTTGCCAATAATTAGGTAATACTGTCACAAAATGTGCCGCATAATTTGGCTTTTGTTGCCAAATAATTTACTCAAACTTGCCACATAATTTTGCTCTCTCTTGCTGCATAATTCCAGTGGCCTGGGTTGAAGGTAAAAGAGAAGCAGCTGGGGGCACTCACGTTAGGTGGTCACTTAGCAATCCATCAGGGTAAACAAATGCACATGTAGTATGTCAAATCACAAGATACCAAGAGATAAACTGAGAAGTCAAAGTTTTTTTTACTTTCTATGTAATATAGGTCAAGTTTATTTATGCTCCTGGATTTAGAAATGCAAGTATATCTATTAGCCATTACAAGAATAGCAAGCATTTATATATTATATATATATTTGCATTTAACAATAAATATTTATTACTAGCCAACCAAACTCATCTAATCACCAACAAAATAACGAAAATGTTAAATAAAACTGCAGGTATTCAAAGGGAATGTTATGCGCGTTACATGCAACTGTATAGAACTAGCACATAACTCGGTCACTATAGCAGGATTGTATTTTGTGACCAGCAGATTACTCAAGGATCTCTGCAACGCAAGCATTGCTCAACCTATGTGCACGGGCTAGAAATATGAGAGCTGCATGCTACATACAAAGCTCTAACATGAATCAAACCTGTGATCAACAACTACATACGAATATTTTCTCCCAGTGTACTAACCATCTAAGTTCTTACAAGTAACATACCCTTAAATTTTGTTCACACGCATCGATCTCAATAACACCCCATTATTTTATAATCCGAGGACAGTTACGTAAAGTAGAAGGGCTCTACATTTGTACTTGAAACTAATTCATTGGGCGGCAATGTAAAAAATAATAAAGAAAAAAGGTAGATATACAGAATACATATGGACTGACAGACCATGGGCCCAATGGCAATTAATCCGTAACTCAGGCTGAACTTCATGGACCTCTTTCAAACCATGTAGCTCGTCTCCTAGACACATGCACAGAGGCACGTTTTTCCTCACTCTGACAGGCGCTACATAGCGCCAACTTATACATACCATATATCATGCTGTGTCTGATTTTAAAAGTAACTGTCACCCAGTTGGCTTGGGAATGAGAGCGAGGCCAGGTGTTTAAGAGGCTTACCCCTTCAAAGTAGATTGAGAAAGTATGTTTTTGCAAAGAAGTTGACCTATTAGAAGTGTACGGATGCATGCTGTTTTACAGGAGGGGCATATATTATGTTTTTTTTTTTTTAAACGGGTGACACCCGCCAAAGGAGGGTGAGCGACCCTTGACCCTCCTCTCAGGCAGGTCGCTCCCCACGCCGCCGCAACAGCACCACCTGTTGTGACCGCCCCCCCAGCTCGCTGCTGCTGCCTGACGCGAGTTCGAGGCCCTCCTCCACCCGCAGGCTACCACCTGCGCCTCATCCCTGGTGGCCAGTGGTAGGCCTTAGGTTTGCTCTCTGCATTTGTATTTTGTATTGTTTTTGGCTGTTCTTGTCATTTGTTATTGCTTAATTTCCTTTTTCTCCCTCCTGTTATTTCCTGTGCCTTGTTTTGCCTTCTGTTCCCTCCGCCGTCCCTCACCTGTTTTTTCCCGCCGCTGCGTCCCTGTGGCCCTGCCCTCCTGCTCGTCCATTCGCCGCCCTGCCTCCCAGCTGCTCCTCCCTCCCACCTCCCCTGATATGGAGGCCGCTGCGCGGCTGCGCCGCTGGCGCGCCTAAGGCAAGCCCGTCTGCGCCTGGACCGCGCCCAGTGCCAGATCTCCTGGCCCCCGCGAACGCCACGACGCCCACCTCCGCTACAATGCCAGCACCCTCCATGCACTCAACGCCGGACGATCACACACCTGCTTCCTGGCCGCCCCGAAGCGCACCCTTCTCCTGCCGGAACTGCAGCTTCACCAGCATCCGACCCGCCAAACCACCCACCGTGACAGGACGCAACCACCTCAGATGCATACTTCTGAACATCCGCTCCGCACGCAAACACGCCGTCGAACCCTGGGACCTGCTCGACTCATCCTCCCCGGACGTCGCCTTCCTGACAGAGACCTGGATGAACAACTCCTCGGCACCCAACATCGCCATAGCCATCCCGGACGGCTACAAGATCACCTGCAGAGACCGCACCAACGGAGTAGGATGGGGAATCGCCATCATCCACAAGTCCACCCTCAAGGTCTCGACCAACTCCGACGACACCCTCGGCACCGCCGAACACCTACACTTCCAGATCCACACTGATCCCAACACCACCCTCAGAGGCACTCTGATCTACAGACCCCCCGGACCCCGGCCTCAGTTCAGCGACTCCATCACCGACTTCATCAGCACACGCCCTCGCCTCCACGGACTACATCCTCCTCGGAGACCTGAACTTCCACCTCGAGAACAACAACAACACCAACTCCACCACCTTGATCGACAACCTCGCCAACCTCGGACTCAGACAGCTCGTCACGACACCCACCCACTCTGCCGGCCACCCGCTTGACCCCATCTTCTCCGCAAGCTCCCACGTCTCCTTCAGCCACACCACCGAACTCCACTGGACTGACCATCGCTGCATCCACTTCACCTTCCGGAAACCCACCACGCACCACCGCACCCAACAGACCCCCGCCGCAGATGGAGCAAAATCAACGAAGAACAGCTAAACACCGCCCTGGCCCGAAGCCCACCCACGGACCCCACCGACCCCGACGCCGCCGCTAGCAACCTCAGGCGTTGAATCGATGACTGCGCCAACACCCTCGCCCCGATCAAGAAACCCTCCAACAGTCGCACCAACAAGAGTGCCAGCTGGTTCTCCACAGATCTCCAGTCCTCCAAACAAACCTGCCGTAAACTAGAGAAGAAATGGAGCCACGAACAGACACCAGAGAACCACGCAGCCCACAAGAACGCCATGCGCCAACACCATCACCTCATCAGATCCGCCAAAAAGACCTCCTTCAAGGACCGCCTAGACAACAACGCACACAACAGCAAAGAGCTCTTCAACATCGTGAAGGAACTCTCCAATCCCAGCTCCAACACCAACAACATACCACCATCGCAAGACCTGTGCAACTCCCTCGCCTCCTTCTTCCACCGCAAGATCGCAGACATTCACGACAGCTTCGACAACCAGACCACCACGACAGCCAGCGACACCCCAAGCCCCACGGCCACCACCCACAGCGACCCCCTGCTCACCTGGACTAACATCAATGACGACGACACCATCAAAATCATGAACACCATCCACTCCGGCTCCCCGTCAGACCCATGCCCACACCACATCTTCAACAAAGCCAGCGCCGCCATCGCACCCCATCTCCGCAAGGCCATCAACATCTCCTTCGAGACCACAACCTTCCCGGAGAGCTGGAAGCACGCCGAGATCAACGCCTTGCTCAAGAAACCCAAGGCAGACCCGAGGGACCTCAAGAACTTCCGGCCGATCTCCCTGCTCCCGTTCCCGGCGAAGGTCATCAAGAAAACCGTCAACAAACAGCTGACCCGCTACCTCGAAGAGAACAACATCCTGGACCCGTCCCAGTCCGGGTTCCACAGCAACTACAGCACTGAAACTGCCCTCATCGCTGCCACCGATGACATCAGGACCCTGCTGGACAACGGCGAGACCGCGGCACTCATCCTCCTGGACCTATAAGCCGCCTTCGACACGGTCTGCCATCGCACCCTACGCACACGCCTCTACGACGCAGGAATCCGAGACAAAGCACTGGACTGGACCACCTCCTTCCTCTCCGGCAGAACCCAGAGTGTCCGCCTCCCCCCTTTCCGATCCGAAACCTCCAAGATCATCTGCGGCGTACCCCAAGGATCATCCCTCAGCCCGACATTGTTCAACATCTACATGGCCCGGCTCGCCCACGTCGCCAGACTACACGACCTCAACATTATCTCCTATGCCGACGACACACAGCTGATCCTCTCCCTCACCAAGGACCCACTCACCGCCAAAACCAACCTCCACGAAGGAATGAAAGCTGTCACCGAATGGATGAAGAACAGCCGTCTGAAGCTGAACTCTGACAAGACGGAGGTCCTCATCCTCGGCCCCACCCCCTCGGCCTGGGACGACTCCTGGTGGCCGACCTCCCTGGGAGAAGCACCGACACCCACCGACCACGCACGCAACCTGGGGTTCATCCTCGACTCAACACTCTCCATGACTAAGCAAGTCAACGCCATCTCATCCTCCTGCTTCAACACCCTCCGCATGCTCCGCAAGATCTACAGGTGGATCCCCACCGACACAAGAAGAAAGGTCACCCAGGCCCTCGTCAGCAGCAGGCTGGACTACGGAAACGCCCTTTACGCGGGAGCCCCGGCCAAACTGCTGATAAGACTACAACGCATACAGAACGCCTCTGCCCGCATGATCCTCGACATCCCCCGACACAGCCACATCACACCCCACCTGAAAGACCTGCACTGGCTGCCCATCAACAAGAGGATCACCTTCAAGCTCCTCACCCACGCACACAAGGCACTCCACGACACCGGACCGGCATACCTCAACAGACGACTCACCTTCTACACCCCAAACCGCCAGCACCGCTCCGCCGACCGCGCCCTAGCTACCGTCCCTCGCATCCGAAGAGCGACCTCCGGCAGCAGATCATTCTCCTACCTCGCCGCCAAGACCTGGAACACCCTCCCCATCCTCCTACGGCAGACCCAAGACCTACTAACCTTCAGGAGACTACTCAAGACCTGGCTATTCGAGCAGTAGCAGCACCCCCCTCCCCCACCCCCAGCGCCTTGAGACCCTTACGGGTGAGTACTAGTGCGCTCTACAAATTTCCTGATTGATTGATTGATTGATTGAGCTGACAGGTATATCTATTGCCACCCCCGGCCGTTCCAAAACCCTTATCCTTGCCCCTCTGCCTCCAGAAAACACAGCGATCTTACCGGAATAGGACGATCGCTTCATGGCCGCTTCCGTGTTCCGTGCTTTCACAAGAGCAGCATGGGGTTCATGAGAAGCGCCTGAGAGGTGGGCTTTCTCGCCGGTGCCATGCTCCGGAGGGGGGAGGGGCTCCTAGGTATCCTGGCCTGACCTTGCCCTCGGCGTACAAGGGGGGCTCTCCCGCAGGGACTTCAGTGGACACTGGACAGGGAGGTGGGGCGGCGATCCCCTGGGCCCGGAACACCTTTCAGGACACGAGGAGGCTTCCAATGCTGGGGGTGAGGGAGGCGCGCGCGGGAGGAGGAGCCGGGACCATCCGCTGACAATCCCAAAACAGAACTGCAGCATCCCGCTCTTGCCCTGCCCCGCGCTGGCATTGACTTTGCCCTGGGGTGGGGCTCACCGATCCGGGACGTGAGAGCCAGGCACCACCTGCAAGGAAATGACTTTCTCGCCTGCGGGGCTGGGGCGCCGTCAGTGCCGTACTTCTGCTTCTGACAGCAGACTACTGCTGGGAAGGTGTCAGGTGCTTGCCAGGCAGCGGAAACAAAGGCACGCTGGGCTGGGGAAGAATCAGTTGCATGCCAGGTGATTACATCTTAAAATCTATTGTGGGGAACAGTCCGCCACATGTCAGATCTCTGCTTGTTAGAGTCAGTCACACCTCTCTCTCGGAGAGTACACGCAGCTACCGTCACCACTGAAGTCATTGGCCAAACATCTGGTTCTGAGCTGGCAAAGATCTGCGCAGAATCTGAAATGGAGCACGACTTACTCTCACAGAGAACTCAGCAAACTCTCTATAAGAATACGAGACATATACAAACGGCCGCATTGCCCGGCTGCGCTTTAAAAGTGAAAGTGGGCATGCGCGCTCAATGGAAGCGATTTCCAATCACGAGCCAGCGTTTGCCATAAACCGAACCCTCCCACGTCACGCCAAACAAAGATAGCGTCGGCCTGTCCAGATGGGCCGTCCTCAAATTGGACAAGGGGGTAACCAAGAAGCTGGATTTCCAATCACGTGCCACTGTTTACCATAAACGATGACGCAAGCCAATGGGAAAGAGGGGCGGGGCTTCAAGTCTCTTCTGAATCCATATCGATTCCAAGAAGCCCTCGCAGAGCGAGCAGCGCATGCGCGCTGCAATGCCAGGCGAGACCTAACAATGGCAGTCGTGGGGCAAGGACAGTGCCGGACTGGCCATAGCGGGCACCGGGCGTTTCCCCGGTAGGCCGCTAGGGTGGGGGCCGGTTTTGGGCCCCCGGGGGGCCGTTTTTGTTACCGGGGGTCGGCAATATCGGCCCCCTGTAACAAAATCGGCCGAAACCGGCCCTTCGCAAACTGCTCGGCTGCACTCCCCCTCACCCCAGGGGGGGCCCAGCTGAGCAGTTTGCCAGGGCCGGTGTCTGCTCCCAGTCCGGCCCTGGGCAGGGAACCTTGAAGCAACCGCAAGTTGAACTGTGCGCCAACCCTTTACTATTGTTAAATAAAGCGTCTAATCCCATGGCTGTACTCACACACAGAGAACTTGATGGACCATTCTTATTTTTTTTTTTACAAGGAAATGAAATTATAACTATGAACCACTTTTAACCCATAATGCTTTCTTTTTAACAAGGTATTTTATTCAAATTGCAATGATTTTAACTAATCTGCAAATAAATATTTACTTATTTGTGCTTAAATTGCACAGTTTTGCTAAACTATTTTGCTATATGCTTGCTGTCAAACTAAACCGTTCCCAAAAACGTTCTATAATTTGAAAACAGGCATTAGTAAAGTGTTAGTGCATGCAAACTGCATATGTGAAAGCCTCCATTTCCATTCGTTCCCTCGTTAAAGCCAGACCTCCTAGCCGTGCCAATGCTTATTTTAAGCAGATGCGTTGTTGCTCTTGTGTGCGTGAGTAAACATATGGGGACATAGCTGTGTGCCCCGCCCCCCCTCCCCCACAAAGTCACAATTAACTTCATATAATTTTCTATTACAAAAGCCAATCAATACTCGAGATGTTGAAAACGCACTGTGATAAACACATAGTCTCTCTAGCGTTTATCAGGCGTCCTATAGACAGGAGATGATCTACTCGGGAGGTCACATCAGGTCAATAACCTTAAAAAGAAGTCAGAACTGGAGGCGGACGAACAGAAGGTTACTGAATTATACTGCCGGGAGGCCAAATGTTTTGACGGGTTCAAGGCTATTTACATAGATCACCAACAGTGCAGAAGCATTCAGGTCATCTATTTACTTTAATACCAGTCCAACCTCATTTACAAATCCATACTTAAAGTATTTTTACATGGCTACGTCGGGTATTTTTCCTTCGATATGGATTAACCTGTAGTAACCTTGTTCTACGGAAGACACTTTCACCTATTCATATTTGTAAGGTGCACGCACGTTTACCCAAAGAGTCTGTTTAGATTGTTTGGATTTATTTCTACTCGGCTCAATGGTACTCATTTTATCAACCTCGAAAGGATGAAAGGCTGAGTGTACCGCTGGGATTCGAGCCTGTGACACTGAGCTCAAGCAACCCGGATTTTGAACCAATTGTCACCCCCCCTTTATGTTCCTTCTTCGTTATTCACTCCAGCACCCACAGAAATGATTGGGCTGCCTTCCATTTTATTACATGTCATACATTTGAGACTGTTGGTTGGGCGTTCTTGTGTTCTTTGTACAGGGCTGGACCACTCGCATGTTGCACTGAGCATTATTTTCCGTCAGCGTTTCCGTAACTGGACATGAGCAGGACAGGGCTTTGCTTGTGAACTCTTGAACTTCATTAATAGAAGAATGTGAAGAGAGGCCATTGGCCTTAACTGGTTATCTCCCACCGGGAAAACAGAGGTCATAAAAAACAGTAAACTCCATCTCATGCACTGCCTAACTTCAATAGGTGGTCACACAAGTGTCCATCCTCTCGCCTACACTTTTCATCTTAAATGAACAATCTCTCCCATCACTGCTTAAGAATTTAGAATTATAATACCACTTCTATGCCAACGTCACACAGCTTACATGAAAGTCTCCTCATGAAATGGCATCTTGGGCTTGGTGTTCAAAGCCATTTGGCATCAAAAGGTGTTTGACTAGTTACTAAACCTCTTCTGTGAGCCAGAAATGCCTTTCCGACACCCAAAAGAGTTTCTGCCTTCACACTTGGAATCGTAGGAATGAAGGGACATTTGTTATGTATTGTGGTTTGCAGTGACATGTGTCAATGACTTGTGACAGCAGGTGCCAACAGTAGGTCAGATACCCACACCAAGGTTTGGGTGGGATCTCATTTCCAAACAGGACTGTCCCATGAGAAAGCTTCCCTTCCAGGAATGATGTTGGGGGGCCTGAGGGGTAGCAGAAAGTGGTTCAGGGAATCCCTGCCTGCTTCCCCCATTGTGTTCCCAAAAGAGAAACATATTTTTTAAGGAGAACATAGCCATTTAAGTAACATAGGCTGCCTAAATAGAGAATGTTCCCATTTGGGAATATGAATGCAGGAAGGTCTCCTCTCTTGCAGGCAGGGCCGGCTCTAGGACGGTGCAACCGCACCTGGTGCTGACTTCAGGGGGCGCCATGTTTGCAACCTTATTTTGGTTTTAAAAGCACCTGCTGCCGCGTTGCTTGCCTCCAGCAATTTCCAGGCAACAATAAAAATGTCAAGATAACGCCAGTGGTTAATGCTCTTCCTGGAGAGAGATCGGGGTTTTTTCTAGTTAAGGTGTTGACTGATCATAAATTAGCACAGAGGATTGATATGCCTGCTGCAAAGAATGTGTACCGTGCAGATCCCAAAGTGCATGTAATATAAATAATTCAGTTGGTTACTGCTTTCCTAAGAGACATCCTTTAGTTACTTGCAGTTTATAAGTTAAAATCGCAATATAGAACAGTGAATTATTAACTGTCATCAAAGAACTGCATCTACACTGCAACGTACAGATTAGAGCATAGATAAATGTTGCAAAAAGGGTTCATTTGGGTAGAAATCGATTCTTATTATTAAAGAGAACCCCCCAACTATGGTGTTCCGTTTTCAATTCTGAGATTGTGTTTCTCCAGACCAAGCACTCTTAAACTATACTGCCTACCAGCATGGATGACATGTCACTGTTACACCTTGTAGTCTTCTGGCTTATTTAACATTTCCTATAAGCTGATTTACACATGCATGATTGATTGTCTCCATTTAATGCGTGTGTGATGCAAAGTGCTCTGACATCCTACACTGGTATGAGTGGCACTATATAACTAATTAAATGAATTGGGGTCCCTTGATCACTAATGTTTTCAACGGTTCATTAAATACTCATATCCCACAATCATGGAAATTGGCAACAATTGTACCTATATTTAAGAAAGGCGACCGGATTGTTAAAATCACTGGTAGGGTTATTTACAACCACCTTGCCGCATAGGCCCAGGAACAGCACATCCTATCCCCATTCCAATTTGGGTTCGTGCAGGATTGGGGACAACTGAACAGTGCTTGAATTTGAGCCTAATAATTAATAAGTACATCTCAGTCAAACGCGGTCCTCTCTATCTGGCCTTTATGGACCTTTGAACAGCGTATGACTCTGTTAACAGGTCTAAGTTGTGACCATGGCTTCTGGATATGGGTGTTGAAGCTTCTCTCATGAATTGTTTGCATAATTTGCACGCTGATCTGGTGGCAAACGTACGGTTAAGCCCAGAAGGTGAAATGTCCCTGGTATTTCGCCTCAAGCACAGTGTGCACCAAGGATGTATTTTGGCCCCCATACTTTTCAGTATATACATTAATGACCTTTGTCCTCACTTGACCTCTGTTCAGGTTGAAACACCTAGAGCCGCTGACACCTCGGTGCCTTTACTCTTGTATGCGGACGATGCAGTCCAACTGGCTCAAACCCCAAAAGCGCTGCGTGTACTAGTGGACCGCTTCGTCCAGTACATGGATTGCCTCGACCTGGCCACTAACTATGTGGTTCCCAAACTGTGTGCCGTGGCTCCCTTGGGAGCCGCCTAACCTAGCCAGGGGAGCTGTGCACCAAGCACTTTACTGCATTTAATGTTGAAGGGTCTGTTTGCTTTAGTTAAACTAATTAGACTTAGACGCATTATGTCGATGATTTGTAAGTGACATGCCTATAGCTGTAAACGTAGTGCTTAATTGATGGCATGTCGAGGGAGATGACCTCCATATTTCACTGGATACCCAAGTTCCAACACTCCCAAAGTAAGCGGAAGATGCCTGATTTATTTTGTTAGACTCGTTAATAATTTCGTTTTTTTCTAAATGCATTTTACACCAATGCAAGTTATCAAGAAAGAACAGTTGTCCTGTCAATTAAACACATTAAGTATTATTAAGTATTTACATTTGTAATTGAATCATAGGTACTTCCAGTACACATTTCTTTCAGTACACACACATTTCTAGACAGGCCTGCTCTCTCCTGGAGGCCAGGGAAGTAAAACACCATATATGGCATAATGGCAACATTTGGAAGCAAGAAAGAGGAACGTTTAAAAAAAAAAAAAAAAAAAGAGGAATTTATTTTACTTGAATTGATTTGGAGGCAATTTTAGGGAGGGGACAGCAAAAATAAAGCTGTATGTGGTTTACAAAATCGTGAGTCACCCTGCTGAGACAGGTGTGTTGGCACGTATGACATGGGTAGAAATGGAAGTGTATGCAAATATTCTTCAAGAGCAGAAACACTTTGGCAATGGGTCCTACATGCATAGGGGTGCTATCTAGCACTGTAAGTGGGATAAAAAAGTTTGAGAGAGTACTCTAAAAAAGGCATGGGCAAAGAAGTGTAACTAGGAATATTTTATTAGAGGCACCACCTTAGTAATACGAAACACCCTGCGTATATGATTATAATACCGTCATTGGCTTCATCCCAATCATTTTCAGGGAGAAAAATGCAAGTACTCCCAAGGCTGGGCTTACACCACCCCACCTGCCAAAAAAAAAACAAGCACTGGCATAGCCAATAGGTCTCGCTTTTGGGACCTTATAAGTACTTAGCCATGCAACAGTTGATGTTGTTGTACCAAGGATATTGTGCTGCATAACTAAACACTTATAAGGTCCCAAAGGCGAGACCTATTGGCTATGCCAATGCTTTTTTTTTTTTTAAAGGACAAGCAGTGCTATCAGGCTCCGGCTGCCACTTAGTCCACCGCAGGGTAGAAGAGGGGTAGAAGAGGGGTGGAGTGGTAGAAGAGGGGTGGAGGAGTAGTAGAGGGGTGGAGGGGTAGAAGAGGGGTAGTAGAGGGGTAGTAGAGGGGTAGAAGAGGGGTAGAAGAGGGGTAGAAGAAGGGTAGAAGAGGGGTAGAAGAGGGTAGAGGGGTAGAAGAGGGGTAGAGGGGTTGTAGAGGGGGGTAGAGTGGTAGAGGGGTAGTAGAGGGGTAGTAGAGGGGTAGAAGGGTAGAAGAGGGGTAGAGGGGTAGAAGATAGTAGAGGGGAATAGGGGTGGTAGAAGAGGGGTAGATGGGTAGAGGGGTAGAAGAGGGTTAGAGGGGTAGAGGGGTAGTAGAGGGGTAGAGGGATAGTAGAGGGGAATAGGGGTGGTAGAAGAGGTGTAGATGGGTAGTAGAGGGGGAGTAGAGGGGTAGAAGGATAGAAGAGGGGTAGAGGGGTAGAAGAGGGGTTGTAGAGGGGTAGAGGGATAGTAGAGGGGAATAGGGGTGGTAGAAGAGGGGTAGATGGGTAGTAGAGGGGTAGAGGGGTAGTAGCGGGGTAGAAGAGGGGTAGTGGAGGAGTAGAGGGGTAGAAGAGGGGTAGAGGGTGGTATTAGGGGGGTAGAGGCACGATCCAGGCTCCTGGGGCCCTCACACAAGCCTTTCATTCGAAGGATAAAATGAGTTCGCAGCAGGTATAGCGCTAACAAAACAACCTCACATCATTTGTAGCGCCGAAAAGTGTGCATTAAAGTGCCGTGCACTTAAACATCTATAAATACATACATAATATATCACTGTATTTCTTGAGCTTTTAAAATGTCCCGTGCAATCCCTGAAATATTAAAGGAGATATTGTTTAAACAGCGTCAGAGGATGGATTTAAAATGTCTCTTTTCCCAACTCATATTTTCAACATCCTCTTACGTAGGTGCACCGGAAGGAGAGCTCCCTTCGGTTCCGGTGTCAGCGCACCCCTCTCCCCCGTTGCTTGTAGCAGCAGAGACATCACTGCCAGAGGCTACGCTGACATTCTATTTGTGCGTTGGTAAATAGTAGCTACCTTTTACAGTGCAAAGGCACTCATTTTATCAAGGTGAAAGGCAGAGGGCAATGGGATTCGAACTCATTTGAAAATTTTCCTCCGATTTAATTGAGAGAGGAGAACGAAACTTTGAGATGGAAAACGAAGTCCAACCAACTCAAAAGCCACACTTTTAGACTCGGAAGAAAGGATGAAAAGCTGAACCGGCAAAGGATTTTAGCCATTTCTTAAGCCCTGTTATTTTCAACAGAGGAAGGAATTATACCTGGCTGGCGGGAAGGGAGGAGGAGAGGGACGGTATGCGAACGCATGTGAAAAGTCCTTAATTCAGCTTCAGGATAAGAAATTAAGAAAGGGTACAAGATAAGTAGGGATGCTACACTACATTTATTTGCGTACAAACGAAAACATGAAAAGCTGAATGGGAGTCGGAAAAAACGAAGAAGAGTGAAACGTCGAGAGAGAGTTTGGATTCGTGAAAGAATTTGTGATAGACTCAAAGCTGTCTTCTATATACATTTAACTTGCTATATTTCTTTTAAATATGTTTTCAAAACATTATTGAATTTTAAGCATTGTCCTTAACCAGAAACGTCAAAGTACAAAATGTCAGCTTCGAAGTGCCACTTCTCAAGTTGCCATTTTTGCTTTTGCCATTCCAGGATCTGTGCACTAAACCATGTGCATGAAGGGGATCAACATGGTTCTTACACCCCCAACCATAAGTGGCAGGTTAATTTTTTATACTTTATTTTTATTATAGGATTCGCTGTTATGATATACATTTGCAAAAAAAAAAAAAAAAACTTTCCTTGCAAAAACAATATTCAAATAAGCATTTTGTGATATGTGCTATAAACTGACATTTTGTATACCTGCTGTCCTGTGTTTCGTGAATATGCAGTAGTGTTTGCCCCCGTCTTTGTCCAGATTTAACATTTTCAACACACTGGAATAGTGATTCACTTTTAAGTTCTTTTTCTCTGATTTACTAAACGGGAGTGGACCAAGTTTCTCAATAATGACTTAAAGAAGGAGGAAAGGAAATAGAAGGAAAGAAGAAAATAAGTAAGGGTAAGAAAAAGGAAATAACGAAAGAACAAAATAAAGTCTAAAAAGCTGTTGAATGAAGAAGAAAGAAATAATAGGGTAAGAAAATTGTGCAAATGTGTAGGCATCATGAAGTGATAAAACGCACAACTGACCACTAACATCTATGAAAACACATGGTTTGGCTTATGTCGTGCCCAATAAGCCTGTGCGGTCCAACTATACCCCCATGCAGACTCCTCAAACATGCATGTTCTACACTGTGGTGCTCTATTAGGGGGTTGCAGATACCGGTGGGAGTCGCTTTCTGTATTTCAAAAGGCATTCTTCGGGACGGTGGGCCTAGTGTGTAAAGTTAGTTCAAGCATCCATAATGAATGAGTGGTTGTGGTTCCGTCCGTTACACGCCCAATCAAAGACCCCACTGATGCGGACTTTCTGTTTGCGGCACTTCATCAGGTTGGGTGTTAGCAGGCATCAGCCTTTGTCCTGGTACGTGCACCTGCTCACTCCTAACAATTTCCATGAAAGGAGAAAGTGCGCTGCCTGCACACAAGCGAGAGCTAGAAAGTTTTCGTACTTTTTGTTTCAGAAAATCAAGCGTTATATACTGAAAATATTTCATTTTCAATTATTATTATTTTTTTTTAACTAAACTGGCATGGATTCTGAGGGCTTCAGTTCATAACGCCGCCGAAGTCTTTCAAAGAAAGCACCGATATACTTTTTTTTCGTACGAAGTGTGTTCGTATTTAGAATTAGAAACGGAGCTGTAAACATCCTCACATGATAATAAAGGGTTTGCGTTTGGAGAGCTTTGATAGGGGAGGGAACCCCCGGCTTGATACCGCGGCAGCAGCCGGGTGTTCCCTCCCCTCCTCCCCCTTGTCTGTTGGCGAACTCGAGCGCACAGGGCGACCACCACCAGAGGGGAGCAGGGAACTTACAGCAAACGGCCACCAAGAGCCCGAACTGGACCACTCAGCTGCGCCATCTTCGCAAACGTCCCGGGCGATGGAAAGCTGCTACAGTTTCAAGTTCACGGAGGCGTGGGAAGGACCAAACTCGGCCGGACACAAGAAGCAGTCCGGGCGCTGTGAGAACTCCTCCAAGTAACAGGTCCCTCCTCCCCGCACTGCGCTCCGCTGCCAAAGTGCAACGCAAATGGCGCAGCCTGCCCCGCTCCCGTCTGAGGAGGAGGATGGGAGGCCCGGGGGAGGGGTGAGACGCACGTGCTTCGATTTGGGGTCCTAGCAACAATCAGCATAAAGGAAAATGCAGCCCCATTCATCCCAGCTCGAGAGCTTCCCAGGGTTTACTTTGCTGGAGCGATGGACACTTTAACTCCACTTGGACACGGGACGTTTATACCGGCCGTAAATCAAAACCCGCACTTATCCTCTGCAGAGTACGCGCTGCTGATGGCTGTAATGCAGTGCATGATGATAGGTTACACTCCTCATGTTTATCTCAGATCAAGTATGAGAAAACAAACATTGACAAAAGCAAATAATTGGTCTGGCGTTGGATACCGTTGTTTTCGCGTTGTTGATGCTTTCTTTCTTTGTATTTTTTTTAGTAAAACTTTATTTCTGGGGGGCCCTACCAATGCATAATGTATATATTTTTTGTCCTAAACCCAAAAATAAAATGCTGGCCCGCATAACGAAGGTAATTTTTGAAATATGTAGGCACCAGTAGCGTATTTAGACAAGCGCTGAAACACAAGCGCGGCCCCGGGGTTAACAAATGGAAGGGGTGGGGGGAGTGCGGCCGGCCGAGAGAACACACAGCGATTCCCTTGCGGGAGCGAGCCTTGGGCACCATCTGTTTGGAAGTTAATTACAAACAGATGTTGCCAAGCTCGCTCCCGCAAGGGAATCTCCAAACGTGCACGCGTTGCCATTGAAAGCAATGCAACGCGTGCACATTTTTGGGGACAAAAGCGGATCGATTCCAAGAGGTCCCCCCTATGCAGCACATGCGCGCTGCGTAGGCGAGACCTAATAACAGTGGGGAGCCATGGGCAATGGCCAATGGGTCAAGGGAGCCGCGGGTCAAAAAAGTTTGGGAACCACTGATTACTATGGCAATCCCATATCATGGCCTGTGGACTAGGTAGAATTGATACCTGCAGAATTATTATAAAGGAGCATCCCTTAGATAGTGTAAAAGATTTTTGTTATCTAGGCGTCACCTTTAACTCCTCAGGTACGTGGCAGTCCCAACTGACTAGTTCATGCCTTAAACTTAGCAGGACAGCCCGGGCAGGTAGGGGCAAAGATTGTGGACATGGGAAGGAGGTGGTTCAGGTGCAGGCACGCATCGAAGACAAGGGAAGGCTGGATGGTGGGTGGGGGCAAGCATTGCAGACAACAGAAAGGAAGGAGTGGGAGAAGTACGAGGGGAGCCAGCAGAAAAACATGCACTCTGGTAGAGTGGTTAAACACAAAGCCAAAAGGTAATGCCTACAAATGAGTAGTGTATGTCAAAAAACAAAGGTTCTTGTGGAAACAATAGTGTACTATATTAATAATGCAACGCACAATGGCAATAACAATGGGTCGTATGAATTTCAGACAGAAAGGAGGCCGAGTACAGTATGATTGAGTATTTACAGTTTATATCAATTTTCAAGAAATTTTGCAAGTATATACAACAAATAGTGCTTACTGTCCCCAGTGTGCAATGGAACCCAAAAACGAACTAGTGAAAAATGTGACATTTACCGCTTGGTTTCCATCAATCAGAAAACGACCATTTACAATTCTTAAATATTTTCAGACACTGTCTATAGTAACTAGTGCTGATACAATGATTCGTTTTTTATATATGTCAATGGCGTTTAGACCCTTCCAGTGATGCAGGGTCTCTTCAGGACCTAATAATATAGGGACATCTGGAATTTAGAAAGGAGAGTGACGTAAGCTACATTATATGAAGGTGATAAAAGAATAACTTTGAAAAAAATATATATACGGGCCAAGGAGTTGTGCTTATTCCATTGACACACCACACCTCCTTTCCAGATAACACCTCCAGAGTGCTGAACTACAGACAGCGGCATCCGCCCTGTCTCATCCTTAACCGCCAGCCTTCCCCTCTACCTCCCTCCCCACACTGAGGTAAGCACTCTCACATACCATTGATAAATTACCATAGCCATCATTACCACTTCTCTTTCATAACCACCACATTTTTTCTCTTTTGTCTCACTCGTGTAGTACCCGGCTGGGTCCAGTGTGAGTATATTCCCACTTTCTTCCCACTTGACCGGTGTTCTTCACTTATTACACGTGGCTGCGCGCATTGTTATAACTTTTTCAGGTATTCCTTGGCCCGTATATATATTTTTTTCAAAGTTATTCTTTTATCACCTTCATATAATGTAGCTTACGTCACTCTCCTTTTTAAATTCCAGATGTCCCTATATTATTCAATCAATCAATCAATCACGGCATTTATAGAGCGCGCTACTCACCCGGGAGGGTCTCAAGGCGCTGGGGGAGGGGGTAAGTTACTGCTCGAACAGCCAGGTCTTGAGCTGCTTCCTGAAGGCGAGATGGTCCTGGGTTCGCCGAAGGTGAGTGGGGAGGGAGTTCCAGGTCTTGGCCGCCAGGTAGGAGAAGGATCTTCCTCCGGCGGTGGTTCTGCGGATGCGTGGTACGGTGGCGAGGGCGTGGCTGGTTGATCGTAGCTGGCGTGTGGGCGTGTAGAAGGACATGCGGTCGTTGAGGTACTTTGGGCCCAGGTCGTGGAGGGCCTTGTGTGCGTGGGTGAGGAGTCTGAACGTGATTCTCTTGCTGACGGGGAGCCAGTGCAGGTCTTTCAGGTGTACGGTGATGTGGCTGTGTCGGGGGATGTCCAGGATGAGTCGTGCGGAGGCGTTCTGGATGCGCTGGAGTCTCTTTTGAAGTTTGGCTGTGGTTCCGGCGTAGAGGGTGTTCCCATAGTCCAGTCGGCTGGTGACGAGTGCCTGGGTGACGGTCTTCCTGGTTTCAGTGGGGATCCATCTGAAGATCTTGCGGAGCATGCGCAGGGTGTTGAAGCATGAAGATGAGACGGCGTTGACTTGTCTGGTCATCGATAGGGAGGAGTCCAGGATAAAGCCCAGGTTGCGTGCGTGGTCCGTTGGCTTGGGTGCGGTGCCCAGGGCCGGGGCCACCAGGAGTCGTCCCAGGCGGAGGGTGATGAGCCCAGGATGAGGACTTCCGTCTTGTCTGAGTTCAGTTTAAGGCGGCTGTTCCTCATCCAGTCGGCGACGTCTCTCATCCCGTCGTGCAGGTTGGCTCTGGCGGTGGTGGGGTCGTTGGTGAGGGAGAGGATCAGCTGGGTGTCGTCGGCGTAGGAGATGATGTTGAGGTTGTGTCGGCGTGCGATGGCTGCGAGGGGGCTCATGTAGACGTTGAAGAGGGTCGGGCTGAGTGAGGATCCTTGTGGAGCGCCGCAGATGACTTCGGTGGCTTCGGATCTGAACGGGGAGAGGCGGACTCTCTGGGTTCTTCCGGCGAGGAACGAGATGATCCATTCCAGTGCTTTCTCTCGGATTCCGATGTTGCTGAGGCGCTTCACTAGGGTGCGGTGGCAGACGGTGTCGAACGCCGCGGAGAGGTCCAGGAGGATGAGGGCAGCTGTTTCCCCGTTGTCGGTTAGGGTTCTGATGTCGTCGGTGGCTGCGATAAGGGCGGTCTCGGTGCTGTGGTTGGCCCGAAACCCGGACTGCGAGGGGTCGAGGGATCCATTCGTCTCGAGGAAGGCGGCAAGCTGTCTGTTGACGGTCTTCTCGATGACTTTGGCCGGAAACGGAAGGGAGCGAGATGGGGCGGTAGTTCTTGAGGTCGGTGGGGTCCGCCGTTGGTTTCTTCAGGAGGGCGGTAAGCTCGGCGTGCTTCCAGCTCTCCGGGAAGGTGGCGGTGTGGAAGGAGGAGTTGATGATGTCCCGGAGATGGGGTGCGATGGTGGCGTCGGCTTTGTTGAAGACGTGGTGTGGGCAGGGGTCGGTTGGTGATCCGGAGTGGATGGAGTTCATCGTGCGGGTGGTGTCTTCGGTGTTGATCGGGGTCCAGTTGCAGAGGGTGGTGGTGGCGGGCATTGGTTCGGCGGTAGGGTCGCGTTGTTTGTGCGTCGAAGCTGTTGTGTATGTCGGTGATCTTGCGGTGGAAGAACGCGGAGAGTGAGTTGCAGAGGTCTTGCGAGGGGTGATGTCGTTGTTTCTGGCGCTGGGGTTGGAGAACTCTTTGACGATGCTGAAAAGTTCCTTGCTGTCATGGGCGTTGTTGTCCAGTCGTTCTTTGAGTGCCGACTTCTTGGTGGCACGGATCAGCTGGTGGTGTTTGCGGGTGGCGTGCTTGAGGGCGGTCCTGTTGTCTGTGGTCTGGACGAGTCGCCAGGTTTTCTCGAGAGTGCGGCAGTTCTTCTTGGATTCCTTGAGTTCGTTGGTGAACCAAGGGGTTTTCTTGCTTCCGGGTCTGCTGGGAGGGTTTTTAGTGGTGCGAGGTCGTCGGCGCAGGCGGTCAGCCACTTGGCGAGGTTGCTGGCTGCTTCGTTTGGGTCCGTTGTGTCGGTGGGTGTGTTCTGGCTGAGGGAGGCGGTGAGCTGCTCGGCGGTGATCTTGCTCCAGCTCCGGCGGGAGCCTGTTGCGGGTGGTGGTGGGTCGCAGTCTTTCTGAAGCTGAAGTGGACGCAGCTGTGGTCGGTCCAGTGGAGTCCGGTGGCGTGGCTGAAGGAGATGTGCTTGCTGGACGAGAAGACGGGGTCAAGCGTGTGGCCGGCGTAGTGGGTGGGCGTGTTCACCAGTTGCTTGAGTCCGAGGTTGGCGAGGTTGTCCAGCAGGGCGGTGGTGTTTCTGTCGTTGTTGTTCTCCAGGTGGAAGTTGAGGTCCCCTAGGAGGATGTAGTCGGCGGAGGGCATGGCGTGCGGGCTGATGAAGTCTGCGATGTCTTCGCTGAATAGTGTGCGTGGTCCCGGGGGTCTGTAGATGAGGGTGCCTCGGAGGGTGGTCTTGGGGTCCGTGTGTATCTGGAAGTGTAGGTGTTCGGCGGCGGTGAAGGTCTCGTCGGAGTTAGTCGAGATGCGGATGGTGTTCTTGTGTACGATGGCGATGCCTCCTCCCGTCTGGTTGACGCGGTCCCTCCGGGTGATCTTGTATCCATCCGGGATGGCTATGGCGATGTCAGGCGCTGAGGAGGCGTTCATCCAGGTTTCGGTGAGGAAGGCGATGTCCGGTGCTGTTGCGTCGAGCAGGTCCCAGAGTTCCACGGCGTGCCTGTGGACGGAGCGGGTGTTCAGCAGGATGCATTTCAGGTGGTTGCTGCTGTTGCACGACATTATTAGGTCCTGAAGAGACCCTGCATCACTGGAAGGGTCGAAACGCCGTCGACATATATAAAAAACGAATCATTGTATCAGCACTGGTTACTATAGACAGTGTCTGATAATATTTAAGAATTGTAAATGGTCGTTTTCTGATTGATGGAAACCAAGCTGTAAATGTCACATTTTTCACTAGTTCGTTTTTTGGTTCCATTGCACACTGGGGACACTAAGCACTATTTGTTGTATATACTTGCAAAATTTCTTGAAAATTGATATAAACTGTAAATACTCAATCATACTGTACTCGGCCTCCTTTCTGTCTGAAATTCATACGACCCATTGTTATTGCCATTGTGCGTTGCATTATTAATATAGTACACTATTGTTTCCACAAGAACCTTTGTTTTTTGACATACAGTACTTACCCTGGTTCGTTGTGAGTAGGGTTTCCCTTGTGTTTTTGTATTACAAATGAGTAGTGGAAGGACACTAATAATGAAGCCATGCTTCGAGGGAGGGACAAAAACATGAAGGAAGCCTATGGCACTGACCAATAAGAAACCAGCAATTGAAAGTGACAAAGAAGCTGACCAATCGTAAATAATAGGCAGCCTCTAAGCCCACTGTCAAAAAACAAAATATCTTGAAGAGACAGCACCTACACAGCCTAGGCAAGACCTAAAAGCTATGAATCTTCCAGGATACGCTCAGAGCAATCACAGGGGTATGGATGCGGAGATGTGCCAATTCCCCATTGCCCTCAATGGCATCTCATGGAAGCAAGAGATGTTTCCTAAAAAGGCAGGCGCTGCTGACAATTCACTTGATTAGCTGTGCTAAGATTCTAAAGTATAAAAATAATAGGTGAAGTTGCAACTTCATGTAGTTTAGAACTTTGCACTGTCACCTACCATCATTTAGACCTCCCCTGTATTGCGCATTATTTCCCTGTATTCCAACTTGTACTACTGAGGTTGCCTGAATTAGATGAATCTCATTCTGCAGGACTCCAACACTTCTGTGCAATGAATCTGGATCATTTTTCTGGAACCAGACACTGAATGGATTTTCCCAATGGCAGATTCCGCCCTTGTAGATATGAGCACATTTCAGATATGCACCATTTTTAGGAGTCAAATTGGTGGAGCTTCAATAGCAACTTCATCAGACAAGTATTGTAGCAGCAGGAAACGCTGGCTACGGAAATGGCTGCGTGGCACTGTGATCTTTCTGTATGGTGTGCGCAATGCACTTGCCAATAAAGTAGTTCCGTTTTTCATAAAGATAAAGTTCAGTTTTTGTCTTCAAGGAATAATACATTCCTTTGGAAGAATAACCGGGATGGAGAGATTCCAGTGAGACTCAACAGAGTGGTACCCTATCATTACCTATATATGCTCACCTCATATGGTGTTACCATTACCTAACTCTGTGGTAGTTTATGAACCTCAAAGGCTGAAAGTCCGAATCTGACCTGTCAGCCCTGAAACTAACTGGTAGATTGCTAATAGACCTTGAATGAAAGCTTTAAACTCACTAAGGCCTGATGTGGAAAAGCTTTTTGTGGACACCAAGACTGCCATTCACAAAATACCAGGCTTCGCTACAGCAGAATGCTATAGTACAATATACAAAAGTTAGTTTGTCAGTCAGAAAAGTATTGTGTAATTAGGAGGTGCATGAAAGGAGCGCCCCCCACTCTTATTTGCAAGTTGCAATGAAATGTATTAGTGGTTTGAGCCCGCAATTGTGGTTGCAAATCATTGATAAGTTACAGTCAGCAGAGTTGGGGGGAGTCAGCTATTACCAATGTAGCTGAATATCATAAACTCACCCTTGGCACAAGGAACAGTCACAGTCTCACTAAAAGTGGGGCAAGTAAAACTTTCTACTAAAAAAAAACTTTACAAAAACAAGCATTGACAAAGCCAATAGCTCTCGCCTTTAGGGCCTATTGGCTTTGCCAATAGTCTTTAGTGATGCTGTACAGCACCCCTGATTCTGTTTTATAATGCTGTGACCCCATTATTTCATAGGTGCACGTACTACGCATGGGCATATTAGTAAAAAAGTGGCATGAAAGCAGGTGGAAGGAACCAATAAGGAGGGTGCAGATGGGTGGGGTAAGCAACAAGGAGGGTGCGAGTGGAGGGCAGCAATATGGAAGGTGCGGAGAGGCTGCAGCCACATTAAAGTTGGGGGTGGGAGGCAAAATACAAAGTGTGGAAGCAACATGGAGGGTGGGGAAGAAGTACACAACAGGGTCACGAGAGAGCAATACGGTGCAGAGGGGGAAGGGATGGAAGAACATGGGCAACAAAGGAAGAAGCACATGGGCAAGAAAGGAACGGTGGGAGAATTGCACAAGGGCAGCACCAAGGGTTGAGATACACAGGTGAAAGAGAGCAACATGGCGCAAAGCAGAGAGTGGAAAGCAAAGAACACGAGGGAGACAGCTGGAACACACATGCAGTCTCATGGAGTAATTAACCCAAAAAAGAGAAAGTGGTGCCTGAAAAATAAGCAGTGGAAGCACATAAGTAATAAGGCCATACTACAGGAGAGGGATAAACACACGGAGAGGAAGAAAAACGTACACAAAATGATTACAAAGCAAGTAAATGAGAGTGGCAATAAAGCCAACCAATGGTAAGCAACGGCGGGCTCTAAGCACCTGTTCAAATGACACCATCTCCCTGACAACACTCGGGTGTCTCAGTCAGTGATGGGTCTCCCTGACAGAGAGATGGTCTGCGCCAATGACTGCAGTAAAGAGTACCGTGTTATGTAATCACGGCGCTTTCTTCAAGAGACTTGGACCGTAAAACGATGCCTCGTCACCCCCTTACAAATGTTACTTGTAATAAAACCTGGTGAGGTAACCTTTACAACAATATTTTTCTGCCTTCTCTCCTGCCTTCAACTAGATGGTTGTGGGCTAGTTGGTTTGCCCAAATTTTCAGTTGGCAAGTCTGCAATCTTGATGATCTTGCCCTGCACCGTCATTATGTTTTCCTATTATGTTTCATGGAAAGTTCTCTGTCAGCCCTGGGTCTTTTATATGCTATAGAAAAATTACTAAACAAAGTAAATAAGTGACATATGTAGGCCAAAGAATTTGCATTAGAAGAAAAGGCTGTTGAAACAGGTGGGCATGTGTAGAAGTAATGGGCACGGCAGGACTGAGAACGCAAACCAGCCCTGGTTATTAAGTCAGACCGGCCCCGGGTCTGTGTGGGGGAGTGAGGGGTGGGGGTTGCGGGTGGGAAAACTGCTGCTGCTTTTGCAATAGGGGGCCGATATTGCAGCGCTGCTGCAAAACCGTCCCCCAGTATAACAAGCATTTACAATGCAATAGGTCTCGCATTTTCTAAACTTTGACCTATTGGCATTGTAAATGACAATGCCTTTTACTTATGTGCACTTTGTACTTCTAGTCGTTGCTTGCATGTTTTCAAAACACATAAATAAAAGGCATTGTCACTTACAATGCTATTTAGCTCAAAATCTCGCAAATGCGAGACCTATTGCATTGCAAATGCTTGTTTTTCATCGGGTAGGTGTGGCATGGCTGGAAAGCTGCAGATCTCACGTGACATTCCCAGCAGCATGGCTGGAAAGCTGTAGATGTCACGTGACATTCCGTGCAGCATGGCTGGAAAGCTGCAGATGTCACATGATATTCCCAGTGGCATGTTTGGAAAGCTGCAATTGGCACAGCTTTTGACGCGATTCTTCTCAAAACTGCAACTAGGAATACCTTCCACTTTAATGCGGTGTATGTAGCTCCATCAAGAAAATGTACATCGCTATTGTTTAGTTAGTTAAAACAATAAAATTCCAAAAGAATTCTCAGCAGCAGTGCGTTGTCATTCCTACAAATGTTCAACTAAGCCTACAAATATTTACCAATTCATTGAACAACTGTGTTCAATGCAAGTTGTTTGCCTGTAACGAATTTAAATTTGATATTTCCAATAAGGGGGATTAACTTTTTTTAAATACCAATTTAGCTAAAGACTAATTACTTGCCTATTAAATGTCATAGGAACTGCGACCAGTTCCCTCCCCCTCGTCCTGTATTCTGCCGCAACCCTGGCCCGGGCGTCATTTCATTATAATGTGACCAGCTGTTACTGAAGCGACCTATCGTCGATCTAACAGAAACGTACTGTAAATATATTCTTCCTACACATAAGCATTTATTTTCCTTTATATGTTCAATGTTAAGATTTCTCCCTACTTTTTCCTAGATTAAAATCTCCCTACAAATTCACAGAAAAAGTGATCATGTTGAGTTTATGGTCTGTCCTACTGATTACTTTGGCCAGGTATGTTTTTTTTATCGGGAGGTTGTCACAATCTCATATTTTTGTGATGGATTAGCGAGCAGAATTCCACGTTACTGTTCTTCACTTCCAGCAATTTCTATTGTATGGCTTAAAATGTCTTCTTCCTCAGATTCTAAACCGTTGAGATACTACTATTTACATTAGGTCATCGATACGTACAGAAACGTATAATGTTCTGTAAGTGTTCCCCAAAATTTTTCTAGCAGTCACATGTCTTCTCAGCCTGCACCGATTGCTTGCTGCGACTATAAGAATAAATGAAATGAAAAATGTCGACTTCAGTGAGTGAAAAATGTGTGATAAAATAATTTTAGCCCATGCACAATAGCCTGTTTTATGCACTTATCAATATTGGACATAAACGCATACAATTACATGACTACCCCCCCCACCCCGCCTCACAAAAAACCATCCATCCATCCATCCACCCTTGTAAAATACGGACTGGATGCGCCATTTACAAAGCCTAACCTAAAGGCCCGTTTAATGTTACTGTATAGCGCTGCGATAGCTGGGTGGGCTAGCGCATCTGATGCCAGCGTCTATGCGCACCCCGCAGACCGCGGGGTCCAATCTCTCCCCTTTTCAGTGAAAGGAGTGCTGCTCATTTGCCCAAGATCTGTGATTGATAGCGCTGCGTAGCCGAAGTACTGGACAGCAAGCGCTTTAGGGGCATTCTATATACTGCGTCTGTGTTTATATTACCGCCTCTAGGGCGTATTACCGAGGCGCTGCACCAGTGCAAAGCAGCGCAACTCCAGCTGCACAGTTTATGCCACTTGGGTAATTAATAGGGGTGATGGAAACGATATTTGCACCACTGGGAGTGCGTCAGAAACGGATTTTCACATTATCTGGTGTGTTTAAAAATGAAGATGTATAGAAAATCCGGTGTTTCTGGCTTTTCAAACGTGAAAGCCTTTAGTATCTTTGAAGCAAAACGAAAACACTGCATTGCTAGTTTCCTCTGATTTTTTTGTAACTTTGCTAAAATCTTCATGACTCCAAGATGAGTTTTTTATATGTTAAGGAAAGCTTCCATAATCCATGTTCTCATTTTTACCGTGACCCAAAACCTTTTGCGGTTGGGAGCAGAGCAAATTTAAGGCGCTCAATAGTGCAAAGTAGTTTGCATTATTTTTGCCCAGGTCCTAAGTTTATTTCCTATTGCCTCTGGTCTATCTTTGTCAAAATAAAGTTCACAAACCCTCCTCGCCCCTGACTTCGCCTCACAAGGACAGTATTTTACGGCTCGCCTCTTACACAGAGGGGCAGATTTACAAAGCCCTTGCGCCACTTTTGCGTCATTTTTAACATGGGAAAAGTGACGCAAAAGTGGCGCAAGGGGCTTGTAAATCTGCCCCAGAATTTCTAAGACGCGTTTTTCCGAATTCGTCGCTGCTCAAATAAAGAGTAAATACGGGCGTCCACTAGCGCCAAGAGCTCACCAACAAGTGACAGTGCAGCGCCTTTAGGCTGTACTTTAGTTATACGTTTCACCGCCAGCAGGGGGCGTGCCCGAGACCAGTGTCGCAGTGAGTGTGTCCCGGGCCCTAGTGTAAGGAAGAGAATGGCCCACCCGCCCGTTGTTTGAACTGTGATATACAGTAGTTATCAGTGTTCAGTGTGGCCCTAAGGCCTCTGGGCCCTTTGCCCTGTACCTGCTGCACCAATGTAAGCGAGGGCCGCACTGGCTGTAGCAGGCATCGGGAATCGGGAATCTGGAGGGGCACTGCTGCAATATGGCCCCAGTAACAAAAGCAGCAAGCTGTTGTTTCCAGCCTCCTGGACCAGGCAGTGCCTTCCCAGGGGCTGGTCCGATAAAATTGCCGGGGCTGATTTGGGTTCCCAGTGGGCCCTGATGGAAGCTACGCCCCAGCCCCACCCTGCTCACAATAGGGAATGACCCAGCTCAAGGGATCGGACGTGAAGCGGGACAGGCAATGTCGGCACTGCAAAGGGACACTTGTGCAAAACGTTATTGTCTCGACATGGGGGTATTCCCGGGCTTGTCCTTCCAATAGGTGCGTGTGGCATTACCGCCCCGTGGTGTTATGTACGCGTCAGCACCCCACATGGGGTATGTGTGGCACAATATTTAACCACTACAACACAACACTCCTGGTCTCTGAGAGCCGAAGAGCGCTCTATACATGCACACAAAGAGAAGCTATGTTGCCACCCCTGTGCTTTTCATTCCTTGGTGTCTGCAGGTTGGTTGGTTTATTTATTTAACTTGTTTATATGTAGTTTTATAAAGCGGGTACTTGGCCGAACTGCATTAGAGCGCTTCAGAAGTGAGCAAGAAGTAAACCGTGGATAACAATCATCGCAAAGCACCCAATATCGAAGGATGAAAACCGACCAGTTGATATCCGGATAGACAGCCAGTCAAGTCAACCAAGGCGATGTGGTGAAACGACCCTTGTCTTATCCAAAGCGCCTCAGTTAGGAGGATTCCGAGGCCGCGAGGAGAGCTGCTCTGAGGGAGGCCCCAGGTCCTTGCTGCACTGCCAGACGAACATACACAGATTTGTGTTATCTTTGAATTGTAACCTTAACTATTATTGACGAGACGCTGAAGTGCTTTGCATCGACTAGATGAATGTGTACGAGGTCGGCCTGGTCCATGTTTGCTGAAAATGCGCTATTTTTTTTAAAGTCACCCCCTGACCCTCCTCTGCTCCCCTCCTGCGGGCTCCTCAGTAGGGGACCCCCGTGACCACCCCCACACACACGCGCGCGCCCTTCACAGAACCGCACAACCAGTGGTCGCAGACTATCCAGGGTGACATTCACACTATAATAAAGTCAATTCATAAAGCACATGTAATCTACAAAATCGTCCTTTTCTGTCTGTGTATCGCAGCGAGGCGCTTAAAAGACGGCATGTTGGCGCTACATAAAATATTAATGCACCTGAAACTGCTCCAGTGCGCCCTCCTGTCCTGCCACAATTCCCTCTTCACGGTCAGCCGGAACCTCCCTTTCATCTCATGCATCGCGGAGCAGCCTTTTTGTACCAAAGCGTTGGTTGAAGTAAACACCCAACTAATAATGTAACCATCTGCACTCCACTATGTCTTCAGACTCACACTTTTTCTGACAAGCGTTTTCATTTCTAAGGAGAAATACGCATTTTGGCTGTCGGTCCTTGCACCCGTCTACATCTACAGACTGGGCAGCAGTGTTCCATTCAAACAGTGCTGCCAGATTTTTTTCACAACTTTCAAGCCCAAAAGCAACGGAAAAGTAGCCCAAAATAGCCCAATGTTGCCACTCCATTAACTTACATGTAGCCTGACTACAACATTAAAAAATATACTGCTATTTCAAGGATTATATGTTTAGTACTCACATTAATCAGATTACCTATATTTTGTACACTAAAATCAAAGTTGGTCTGTCATGAAAACTGTCACTCACTTGATATCGCATGCATAGCTGCCAAGTTGCCCAGGTCCATGCGTGATGCACTGGGCCAGTCCAGGTTTTTGCTTTGAATTCTGGGACTTGTAGACTTGTTTACTCCATTATAAAACTGGACTACAAGTCCCAGAATTCAAACAAAAAACCTGGCCTGGCGCTGCGCATCACGCATGGACCTGGGCAACTTGGCAGCTATGCGCATGGTGTGGAGCAAGCTGCCCAAAAAGTTTCTGAGTCCAATTTTGAGGACTGCAACTGCGGAAACGTTGTTCTTGGGAAAGGTGCTCTTTAGCACAATTTGAAAGGAACACAATTTTTAAAGTGTGCCAAGCTTAATACAAAACATAAACCTCAAATGAAGGTCTGCGTGCATTACAAACCTGCCAAATAAGCTAGGAACTACAAAGACACTAACAACGAAGTATGGACGAATTACACTTGGACATTCACATTGCCAATAGCCCCACATCCAACAAATGTGAGAACAATTGAATTCCAATGCTTGTTTCACACAGCTAGCACGGTTCTGTGTGCGAGGCGAGGTAACATGAAGTCTTGTGGCCTGATCAAAGAAAAATGGCACGAAGGCAAAGAAAAATGGTATGAAGGTGCCTGCAGGCGATTCATAGCTGCCAAGGTTTCAGATTGCTTAAGTATGACATTTTCACATTTTTTGTGTAATTATGAGTGACATTCAATGACTACGAGTGACACTTTCTCACGAACAAAAATCAAGTAAAGAAGATGAGGGAAACATATAAACATCAGAAATTACAGCCATTCCAGCAACAAGAAACTCTATGAAGATCTTAAAACTATTTCAAAGCACCAGAAATGGAAGGACACTATCCAATATGGAAAATAGACTGCATAGTTGCCACGTTTTAAGAGTGCTTAGGTGAGCCATTTTCAAGGTTTCAGAGTACTTATGAATGACATACAACTACTAATGGTATGACACTAAGAGTGACACTTAGAGCAAAATCAAGAAATTAAGTACATGGAAACAGATAAAACAAAATAAATTACACTGATTTGAGCAAGGATAAACTATAAAAGAACTGCTGCAGAGCACCTGATCCTACTGTAAAATGATCGTATGCCCACAATCTTCTCACATTCTACATGAGTTTACTTTTGTGATCACTACTACTGCTTGCGAAACCACGGACAAATTGCACGAACACCGTGACAGGAAACTAGTCGAGTATTTCATATGATTTTGCCTGGGCCCTGCCAGAAGTGGCAACAATGTCTTCCTGGGGGCCCAGCAGGATTTGTTAAAAAACACCTGATCCTGTCTGGTGCTAGTCACACGCTGACCAGTGACAGAGCCAGGCAGGCTGCTGTGGCATGAGTGCATTAAAAGGAGCCTGCCCTGCCAATAAACGAGTATTTCATACTGTGTACGATGCCTAAGCCTATTTTTCATAATCATCAATGTTATTGTTGAGTGTGACTGAGGAATGGCGTCAGGGGAATATGCACGCTGGTATAATGCAAATAGAAAACACCTCACTCCACCTACTCTTTTCTCTTCTGCCCCCACTTACTCTCTGTGCCTTCTGTTCCCCTCCCAGTGCTGCTCTGCGTCTCCGTCCCTGTGTGTGTTTCCCTGACCCCCAGCATCCCACCCCTCTGTGTGCTCATCTGCCGCCCCGGCATCCCTCTCATTGCCCTGTGTTTTTATCACCCCTCGCTGCCCCAGCATCCCTCTGTTCCAATCCCTTTCATTGCCCTGTGTAACCCCTTCCCAGGGCTTTAATTGGGATAAAAAAAAAAAACTGTGGGGTCTCTCACGGGGGCGTGGCCTATGTAATTAAGGGTGTGGCTTTAAAACACGTAAGCTAAAAATCTGTGGTTAGCATAGTGTGCCGCCCCACTGGTATTTTGCTGCTTCTTTCTGTCATTGCAGCCAGATATATAATACAGCAACTCACATCACACCTAAAACAAGCCAGTACTATTGACTTTGTTGATGGTGGTTATCTCCATAAGATGAGTAAGTAACAACTATGGCTTTGTTGTGTATAATATTGAATATGCTTCAGTTCTGAAACGACGAGACTGTGAAATAACTATAAGGAGTCTCTTTGAAGTTACATCAAAGGCAGTGAAGAGTGGTACTGCTACAGAGTTAAGATATTGTTTTCCTCCGAGGGTGAGGGCAAAAATGGAGAGCCCGATAGGGACCCGTCCCAGCGCCTGCTTTTAAGAACAGCCTGTGCTGAGCACCGGCAGGACCCGGCCCACTTAAAGCCCTGCCCCTTCTTGTTCCCTGTGTTCAATTCTGTGTGCTCATCTGCCCCCTCACCCCTCTAGTCATCCCTCTTTTTGCCCTGTGTTTTCGTCACCCCTTCCTGTCCCCAGTGTTGCACTCTGTGTGCTCCTCTGCCACTCCTCGCCTCCCCTATTGCCCTCTGTTCTCATCCTTTTCCTTGCCTGGTGTTATCTCGCCCTTTTTTGCCCCCTGTGCTCCACTTCTCAGTGCACACATCTGCCACCCTCTGTTCTCGCCCTCTCCTTGTCCTGTGTTTTCATCACCTCTTCCTATCCCGTTTTCCACTCTGCGCTCATCTGCCACTCCTCGCTGCCCCCTGCACCCCTCTGTTCTCATCTCTCTCCTTGTCCTGTGTTTTCATCACTCCTTCCTGTCCCGTTTTCCACTCTGCGCTCATCTGCCACTCCTCGCTGCCCCCTGCACCCCTGTTCTCATCTCTCTCCTTGTCCTGTGTTTTCATGACCCCTTCCTGACCCCTGTTTTCCACTCTCCGCTCATCTGCCACTCCTCGCTGCCCCCTGCACCCTTGTGTTCTCATCTCTCTCCTTGTCCTGTTTTCATCAATCCTTCCTGTCCCGTTTTCCACTCTGCGCTCATCTGCCACTCCTCGCTGCCCCCTGCACTCTTGTGTTCTCATCTCTCTCCTTGTCCTGTTTTCATCAATCCTTCCTGTCCCCTGTTTTCCACTCTGCGCTCATCTGCCACTCCTCGCTGCCCCCTGCACCCCTCAGTTCTCACCCCTCTCCTTGTCCTGTGTTTTTATCACCCTTTCCTGTCCCGTTTCCACTATGTGCGCTTGTCTACCGCTCCTCGCGGCCCCCAGCACCCCTCTGTTTTCACCCCTCTCCTTGCCATGTATTTTCATCACCCCTTCCTGCCCCCGTATTCCACTCCGTGTGCTCATCTGACGCCCCAGTCATCCCTCTTATTGCCCAGTGTTTCCATCACCCCTCTGCCCCGGCTCTTTCCCAACTACACTAAACCCTACAGCTGGAACCTCCGACGTCACCATACCTGCTGCACGCGCACGGGCCGTTAATGTGCCTGACAAACTGATCTGACCCAGGATTTGTGTCAAACGAACTCCAAGGCAGGTCGGAACATTACTGGGGGCAGGTCAGAGGTCACTGCAGGTTTTGCAGGACCCTAATTGGATGAAGCTTCCCGCCCGCAAAGATTTATGGCCCTGCTGGTGTTACTTGTGGGCAGGGGCTGCAGGGCACAGAGCCACAGACGCACCGAAAATTAGAGAAGGGGTGTGGCAGCAGGAGCAACCATGGGCTGCAGCGCGGCGGCGCCGCACAAAGCCTGGAATCCGCCGCACACTGGGCGGCTTCTAGCCCAAATTTAGGTAACCCGCCCAACACGATTTTTTCTCGCACAATCGGGCAAAATATCTCCCAATTGTGAGAGAAATAGCCCAATCTGGCAACACTGCATTCAAACCGCAAACTTCCTTTGAACACGCCAGAAGCCGCCTATTAACTAACACCCAGTAAACGTACAAAGAGAAGATCTTTTGCAGTCTTTGATTCGAGGGGAGGAGGGTAATAACAAGCATCGCTCTCTTGTCTTTATGGGGCCATGTGTTTAAACACATGGCCCCATAAAGATAAGAAATCGCTTAGGACAGAAGGAAAGCAGGCGAGGCAGTCCAAGTGGGCCGGCACAAAAAGCCAAAGGGAGGCAACATACATAGCTCATTTCCAATGGCTGGCCACCGTTTAGCATAAACGGTGACGCCAGCCAGTGGAAATAGGGAGCAGAGCTTAAAGCCCTCTTCTGAAAATCCTCTCCTACAAAATCTCTCGCGGAGGCGGAGCAGGGCTCTGCCCTGCAACGCCACGCGAGACCTAAAAAACAGCCCGCTCCAAAACAGGCCCCCACCCTTCCGGCCCACCGGGAAAGCGCCTGGTGCCCGCTATTGCCAGTACGGCACTGGTAATGGGTAGAAATAATGGTGCAAGTAGAAGTTATAGAATCAAAGTATTCTGGTGCACTTATTTATTACCACAAAACAATTGTTTTCTTTTGGCACCTATGATCGCTTATTTAGGTTATAGACAGCACTGTTATAAGATTGCTGAGGCACTATTGTATTAATGTCATACTTTTTCCTCAAGGGAGTAGCTTCTAAGAACAAATCCACTACAGCTCAATGGTTTAGCAAGATATGCATCATAACAGATCTTTTTCCAATACTTTCCAACACTTTGTTTTCTTCAAAGTACTAGTAGGCCTGCTTCATAAAGGGTTTTGTGCATCTAAGTATAATTTAGGTGAGGAAAAAAGCTATGTTATGATTTTCTGACTTTTTTTACATTGAAAATGTCAGTATTATGGGCAAGAGAGAGGTGTGGTGCAGCGGCCAGGGCAGCTGACTTCGGAGCACAGGGTTCACGGTTCGATCCCCGGCTCCGGCGGCAGCTCAGCACCATGTGACTCTGGGCAATAGCTCACTTAATTTCCACTACGGCCCCCAGCGCCTTGAGACCCGTAAGGGTGAGTAGCTGCGCTATATAAAAACGGACTTACTTACTTACAAGAGAGAGACCTTACTGGGGTGGTGGTGTGGGGGGTGGTAGGGAGAAGGCTGGGGGTGGGCATGCAAAATGCATTCAACACCTACAAACTCGTATTCTGACACATTTCGGGGGTACTTTACCGCCAAATAAATGCACATAGACCCACAAATGCCTTTGCAGAGTGTTTCTCCATTGGGCCCAATATGCTTTCCCGTGAAGAAAAAAATCATTAATATGAAAATTCTAATTTCCACATGATTTACTAATTAAGGTTGTTGGACTCTTGAAAAATCAGCCAGAGTATATTTTGGGGAGTAGATGTCAGTTTTTTTGCCAGCAGGGATTTGTAAAGTGGTTGTGTCAAGTTTTAAGCAATTCACATAAAAATGTGCATGTAGAATAGTTTTGATGTGGCACCTCCCCACCCCCCATATTTACTTAGACAGTACAGCAGGTGGGCAAAGTGCCTAAGTATGATGAAAATGTGCACATTCTTTTTTTCCTCTTAATAGAAAATAATATTCCCTGCAAATAAACCTTTTCACATACTACCCCATTAAAGTAGGGGTTTGCAATTCACAGTCTGAAACTCAGTACACTAACCTTGTTTGGAATTCATTTAGCAAATATTCACTGGAACTACTTCTTGCGCTCCCTCTTTCCTATCCTAATTTCACACTTTCAACAGTGGAATTTCCCCAATTTTAAGGGCAATTTATGGTCAAAAAATAACACTTATCGTGATTCTGTGTTCCAAGATGTACACCTAAATTACAAATAGGTACACAAGAAAGTTTGGAAGTTAGACTCGTGCACATAGAACTCATCACCTATACACACTGCATAGGCTTTGCAGATAAAAGGGGTCATTCATTACCCAGTAAATACCAGTAGCAGTGGGTGCTGTATTTACTAGGTCGGTAATTACAAGTTACACCCCATGGAATAGGTAATAACTGAGCAGGACCTGATTTACCAGTCGTAGAAACACATGAAAAGTCAATTTCTGTGGTGCTTAACGCATACATTTACCACCTGCTGCTAGCAGGTGGTAAATGTATGCTGCAGCCTCTGGTTGCGGTGGGGGTGGGTGTTCAGGGATTGGGTGTAGGGAGTAGGTGAGGGAAGGATAACCTAGGATTTGACAGGGAAAAGAACTGCATGCTCCCCTTGCCAGAAATAACAAGCATTGGCATAGCCAATAGGTCTCGCTTTTGGGACCTCATAAGTATTTAGTTATGCAGCACAATATCCTTGGTGCAACAACATCAACTGTTGCATGGCTAAACACTTATAAGGTCCCAAAGGCGAGACCTATTAACTATGCCAATGCTTGTTTATTTATAAGAGCCTGCTGTTGCATTGCGGTAAATAATTATTGTGCTTATGGGAGGAGACACAACATATAGTGCTGCGAGGGCTTGGCTTGGAGCAGGATGAAGGCGCTATAGAAGCCAGACAAAGTGTAGGTGGGAAAGACAGATCAGCTGAAGGAGTGAGTGTATGACAGCAAAAAAGGAGGGAGAAAGAATAAACTAATGCGATAGAAATCAGAGCGGCTAAGCTTAGGTTTACCATGGTGAAGTCTGAGTTATTGTTCTGAGCTTATGTTTGCCATGGTGAAGTCTGTTATTGTTCTGAGTCAGTTGATGCAATTGACCCAACAATCTGAAAACAATGTTTTTCAAAATAATATAAAAAAATAACAGAGGTCTGGGCGTTGCAACCGGAAGCAGGCTTGCAAGCAAATAGGATGAAGCAACAACAAAGTGAAAAGTCACAAGAAACAAAAACCAGTCCCCACACCATAAGACTTTCGGCGTAGTAGCTCTCCATCCCAATTTACTTACGAAAGAGGAGAGCAGCATTTTAAAAAGGTTGCAGAAAAAAGGCTGACACCAGCAGCCAGGCGCAGATTTTCCTCATGTTCCATGCTGCTTGCTGTACAGCACGCACACTGAAAAAAAGGCCACTAGAGTGGATGCCTGCTTTTGCCCCGGGGGGACCATAGAGTGCGTGCTGCTACGGGAGCACTTTAGTCGGTCCCTACTTGTGTCGTGGGGCACTGTAAAGTGCACGCTCGATCGAAGCAAATGAATGGGCAAAAGAATGCTAAAATATAAAGCGCGGCGTCCCTGAAGCAGGCGCCGCACTCAGCTTTTGTCAATGCTCACTCCCAAGTTTTACAGGACTGCTTGTGGACTGTAAATTAGTTGCTCAAGAACTCTAATGGAAGCGTAAGGCACACCTATGCAGCCAATAGAAAAACACTGATGCCAAAATACTTCTGAGGCTAAACCAACGGGTGAATGACAATATCAGCAGGCCAATGGCTGAAGGTACGAAAGCGAAGAAGTCCCTAGCTTAGAGAGACGGACCCCAACCCCCTTAAGGTGTAGAATACAATATGTTCACCATGAATAGTGCAAGCACAATACACCGAAAACCTAAAAGAAAAGGGACAGAGGATAAAAATAACACACGAATTCACCAGCCACAGTGGAATTCAGTGTGTCCTCATTCTATGATTCCTGGTCCTCGGTCCTCAACAAATTTCTCCTCTGGCCACAGAATAGAGGCATTCTTTACAGATATATGAGGAGTAAATTCTGGAAGACAGTACTTTGAGACCGTAATAAGGTACAGTCCGTGCGCTATATAAATGCATTGAGACAAGTCAGTATGTCAGTTCTGACTTACTTGACTCACCAAACTTGACATGTACAAGTACTGATTGGGAAGCCTGAAGTGGGAAAAAAAACAACAATGAATGTATTTAATGCCACTTAACCATTTATGAAGGTAGACAGGCAACATTTTTTTTTAACACGGGCGGTATTGGTGGACGCCGGGATTCAAAAACGTGTCAGAGTATGACGCACCTTTCCGAGGGCATGCTGGAGCTAATACGTCTGTGCAGCAGTACTGAGAAGCACATCAAAAAGCCAACACTTCCTTACTCCAAATCCAAGGGCTAGAATTAAATATTCAAGAGCAATAATTTGTTTTTAAATGTACTCGTGCAAGGAAAACAGCAGACCTAATGTGGGAAATTTCAGTCCCATTTTGCAACTAATTGAAAACAGATTAGGACGAGGCCTCTGGGGAGCCCTGTCAGGCTGGGAGCTGGCGCGAGAGAAGAGCGAGGTGAAAGGCTCGCGGAGGCCTGACAGATTTACAGCGCTCGAGGCAATAAAAGGGCACTCCATGAAAATGAATGCGTTTCGCTGATAGTGCTCGCAGTTTTCTTAGTCACATATTGATAATAAAAGACACTATAAAAGCGTGACTTTCGGCAGGGAAGGGAGAAATGAACGGAGCAAAAAAATCCCAGAATGTTGCAAGTTGCAAAGTGAGGTGATACAGAAGCTTGAAGTTAAAGATTATATAGAACACAGATTTGTAAACGTATGCAAAATAACCCTAGATGACCGGATATGTGCAAATATATCTAGAAGAAAAAAACTGGCCATCAAACGCAGAGGAGACGGTGGAATAATTCAGTGTTGCTGTAATAGAAACAGCTGGTTGGCTTCCACCCTGGTGCCAGACACCTGGAGAAGCAGCATGGGGGAGAGCTGCTGAAAGATTTCAAAAAGAATGTAGACACCAAACTGGCCGCGTGTGCCACTGGTCGGGCAAAAGAAGCCATGTTATTGCCCGGCTGTCCTCAAACATACACACAGCCATCAGTCACAACAAGACCGGGAGTGAGCAGCAGCCCTGAAGCGAGCCCCGTGCTCAGGTTAAAAGTTTAAATAAATGCAGAAACATAAAGGGCAGTGTCCCTGAAGCGGGCGCCGTGCTCCTCTTTAAAGTTGAAAAACAATGCAACTCAGCTTTAAAGTAAGTAAACTTCAACGGTACAGCTGAGCAAAGCTGAAGAAAGAAGGCAAAATAAACACCTGGGGGGCAAAAGTGAAAGCGAGAATGCAGCTGTTTACAGAAAACAGTGCCCGGACACGCGGCCACAACGGGAAGGAAGCCTTTGAAATAGGAAAACAAACAGATGGCACACAGCGCGCCCCGTGCTCGCTCCCGCAAGGTAAACGCCACACATGCACGAGAGCTCATTGGGGACAGTGCAGTACATGCACGAGTTTCCCAAAAAGTCCTGAGCGATTCCAAGGGGCCATCTCTTAAGCAGCGCTTGCGCGCTGCGTAGGCAAGACCTAAAAAAGGGGAAAGAGGTTTGGTTGCTGCTGCAGCCAAACCTTCATGTTTATTTATTTATTTATTTATTTAAGAGTTTTATATAGCGCTAGCCAGACCCGAGTGTATCAGAGCACTTTACAACATGTATCAAAAATGCAATCAAACATAAGAAGTGAAAGTAATAGAACATATTGATTTGTGACGAGTACAGTTCAAACACAAAGAGTAACAAATAGACTCAATGATTTGTGACGAATCCAGATCGGTGAGGGGGTACAACGGAGTGAGACCAGAGGTAGGAGAAGTATAGGTCCTCTTAGCAAAGTGATTATATACTGCAGTGGTCAGCTATCCATTCGGAAGAGTTCGGTTGAGAAAATGGTCTTTGAGCTGGCTTTTGAATTTTGGAAAGGAAGGGTTACTCCTGATATGGACTGGGATGGAGTTCCAAATTTTGGGCGCATTTCCAGAGAAGGAGCGTGATAAGGCTTTATGTTTGCCAGTTTTTGGCGGGATGAGAAGTAGAGTGTTAGTACTCCTGAGGTTCCTTGACTGACCGGCTTTGTTGAGTTTGGCGGCCAGGTATGCGGGTTTACTGGTATGCAGGGCTTTGTGTGTGAGACAGGCTGTTTTGAAGCTGGCACGCATTTCGGTTGGGATCCATTTTAGCTCTCTGAGAGCAGGAGAGATGTGTTCGTATGTTTTTTACTCCAGTGACCATCCTGGCTGCTGCATTTAGAGTTGTTCTGAGGGGGGCTAAGTGAGATTTTGCTGTGCCTGTGAGGGTTGCGTTCCCGCAGTCAAATCTGGACAATACCAGGGATTGAGTGGCTTGTTTGAGGTCATTGGGAGGGATGAATGGCTTTATTTTGTTGAGCAGTTTTAGGTTGAGGAAAGCGCTCTTAGCGTTGTTCTTGATGTGTTTGACCATGTCTAAGTTAGGGGTCCAGAGTGATTCCCAGTGATTTTACGGAGTCTGCCGGGGTGAGGCTGCAGTTGAGGGCATCAATGGTTTTTAGCCATTCTGTGACTTGGGGGGGTCTGTTCTTTGTTGGATATGATGAGTATTTCCGTCTTGTCTTGGTTTAGTTTCAGGTGGTTGAGGGTTAACCAGTGTTGGATTTCTTTTAGGGTGAAGTTTAGTCTCTGTATGTCATCAATGGAGGAAGTTTCTAGGTAGATCTGGGTATCGTCCGCATATAGGTGGAAGGGGATGTTGGCTTTTTTGAGAATCTTGGTGAGGGGCTCCATGTAGATATTGAATAGTGCTGGGGAGAGAACTGATCCTTGCGAAACCCCCCTGTTAATGGGGAGTAGGTCTGACGTGCTGTTTTTAATTTTTATTCTTTGGGTGCGGTTCTGCAGGAAGGAGGAGAACCACTGTAGTACCACCTCATCTGCTCCGACCCTTTCCCGCAGTACATTGATGAGCAGTTTATGGTCAACCGTGTCGAAGGCTGCCGATAAGTCCAGGAGAATGAGTAGGCAGCATTGGTCACTGTCAAGTGATTTGTGAACATCATCTATGACATTCAAGATCGCTGTCTCAGTGCTGCAACCTTTTCTGATCCCTGATTGGTGAGGGTCTAGGAAGTTGTTGCTTTCGATGTGTTGGGTTAATTGCAGGAGGACACATCTTTCCAAGATTTTTGCTAAAAATGGGAGATTGGAGACAGGCCTGAAGTTGTTTAGATAATTGGGGTCAGAGCCCGTTTTTTTTAGTAGTGGTGTGACTTGACCAATTTTGAGACAGTCTGGCATGACTCCGGTTCTTAGGGAGCTATTTCTAATCTTGGTCCAGAGCGGGCCTAGGGTGAGATTGAGCTTCATAGCTAGCTGCGCAGGGATAGGGTCCGAGAAGTGTGACAAGGGTTTGGAACTGGTAATCAATTTAGAGATCTCTGCTTCTGAGATGGGAGTGAAAGATTTCCAGTTGTTGGGGGGGTGCCTGGGTGGGTTGTGGTCTTCTTTACAGGGGGGCGGGCTTACGTTGGGTGGCTGGAGGTTGTTGTCCAAGGAGAGCTCAATCTTGTTGATCTTCTCATTAAAGAAATTGGCAAAGTTGTTGCATAGTTCTATGGAGGCCGTCACTGCGGATGAGGGGGCTTGGAGGTTTGTTGTCTGATGATATTGAAGAGTTCTTTGGGTCGATTTTTGGCATTGTTTAGTGCATCACAGAAGAATGAGGTTTTCATTCTTGATGTGTTTTTTATATTCCCTGCGTTCGGATTTGAGTAGGTCTAGGTGGATTATTGACGGGTTGTTTCTCCAGAGTCTTTCTGCAGCTCTTAATTGTCTTCTTTCCAAGTTTAGGTCTGTGTTGAACCAGGATCTTGAAGGAATGGTCCTGGCTTTTTTTAGTTTCAAGGGGGCAATCTGGTTGAGAAAGGGGGTTATTGTTGCATTATAGTGCGAGGTGAGTTCAGTTGTCGAAAGGTCGCATGCGGTGATGGAAAGGAGTGAGCTTACCCTTTCTTCCAGGTCGGTGAGGGGGATCTGCCTTAGATTTCTCACCCAGTGGAGGGATTCCTGTGTACGGGGTAGGCGGTGGCATGTCTGATTGATGTGGAATAGGATGATATGGTGATCTGACCAGTCGACAGGAAGGATGTGGTCAATCGTGATTGTGTCTTCGTGGGCAATGATGGCATCGAGAATTGCACCCCTGTTATGGGTTCGTTCGGTGCAGTGTTGGGTAAGATTGTTGTTGCAAAGAAGTTCGTTCAGGGATTGGATCAGAGAGTTGTTTTCATCGTTCCAATGTAGGTTGAGGTCACCTAGTATTATGTTGTTGGAGTCTTGGAGAGAGCAGTGGGTTATCAGGTCTGAAAGGTGTTCTCCGAATGGAGGGGTATTGCCTGGAGGATGGTAGAGGAGATGGCAGCCTAGCGTTTTGTTGTCACTCGTCTTAATGGTGGCGGTTAGATGTTCAAATGAGTTATATTTGAAGGAGTCTGATTCTGTTACAGAAATGTTGCTCTTGTGGATGATTGCAATGTCCCCACCTCGGTGTTTCGTTCTATCTTTATTGATGATTGAGAACCCCGGGGGGACGAGCATGTCCATGATTGGGGAGGAGGACTCATTTAACCAAGTTTCTGTAATGAATGAGATGTCTATGTCGTTGGTGAGGATGGTTTCTGCCAGTTCGGTGGCATGCTTGTTGGCCGATCTACAATTAATGAGCATGCATTTGGTCGACCCCTTGTTGTTGAGTTTCTTCGTTGGGGGAATCATGGGGACATTAGTGAGGACGGCTGGAGGCCTCGGTGTTCTGGGTGGGGAGCGTTCTCTTCCAAATCCCGTGATAACCTGGATTTTGGAGCAAGGGTTGACCGTTGAAGATGCGTCATAGGAGTTGGCAAGATCAATCGCCTCACTCATGGACATTGCTGCAGTTGTTCTTTTGGGTCTTAGATGTTCGTTCAGGGAGGGGGTAGTGGGCCAGCTGTGCCATTGAGCCTTACGGGGTCTTGTGAGTTTAGTGTTAGTAATTATGGGAATGAGGTGAGGGCGTAGGGAAGGCTCCAGAGGTGATGAGAGGTACGATAGGATATTGTTGATGCCCAGTATTGCAATATCCAGTTTGTTTTCAAGTATCGCCAGTCTCTGAGTCATGATCGAAGAGGAGGGGGTAGTGGAGTTCAGGTTTGTGCTGTCCCAAGTGGGGCTGTCTAAGGAAGGGGAGAACTTGCCAGTGAGAGAGTGTCTCACAGTGTAGGAGTTTGCTGAATTGCCCTTGGGGGTGGTCGAGGACGTGTGGCGTGGCGACACACGTCGTGGTTCAAGCGTCAGCTTCTTGAGAGTCGGTGATAGGTGAAAATTAGGAGTCAATGACTGAGGGCTAATTACGTTAGCTGCTTGTTGTGAATAGTATTGTGGAGAGGGGGAGAGGTGGAGTTCTGCATGGGGTTGGAAAGTCTCGGCTGAGACGTAGTCCATATTAGTTCTGGATGAGAGGTATGTGTTGTGCGAGTCAGGGGAGGAGTGGGGTGGGGGAAGGTGGCGACGGGGGGGTGTAAGTTGGGGTTGGTGAGGTGTGTCATGAGGTTGGTTTGTGAATTCTCCATGGGGGTAAGTCTGTTGGTGGCCAGGGGGTTGTTCGAGTGGGCATGTCGGAGATGGGTGAGGGCGTTGCATAGCGTGGGGAAGAGGGCGTCAAATGAATCTAGATTGTCATTGTTGGCTTGGATCAGTACTGTACCGTTGCTGTAAATGGTCGCTGAGGTGTTGCCACTGCGTTTCGGAAGGTTAGAGATTGATATCGTCAGTTTGCAGCTGAGAGGGGTGCTGGTTGTTTTGGATATGTGGAGGTGGGTTCTCAAAATGGTACTCCATTCCGCAGGGCTCAGGGCGTGGAAAATGAGATCCATTTTCTGCTGGCCTTTGGAGGAGCAGTGATAAATATCAGCGAATAGTGTTTCCGGGTGTTGTCTAATCAGCCTGTGTTTGAAATTTCTTTTCGCTTTGAGTGATAGATTGGGGGGAAAGATAATGGAGAAAGAGTTTGGGCCGTGGGGTTTCATGGAGTTCGGTGGAGGGAGGTTGAGGTGACAGGAATCATTTTGTCCCCGTTAGCAGTGTAGTTTACCACCCGGGTCGCTCCACAGTCTGTCGGTCTTAGAGAGTTGGACTCGGGGGCTTGGTTGAGTCTTGCTCTTCTCTTGGTAATCGAGCTAGTGAGGATTGTTAGGCTTATGTTTGATCCAGTGGGTGGGTGTTTTGAACATTTACACTGTCGAGTGTAGGATTGGTCCTCAGGAGAGGTCGGGCTGAGTGTTGTCTTTGTGCTGCGGCGTCGTTGCTGCCGTGAGGAGGTGTCAAGTGGGCCTTCTCCCGCCCTCCATTAGTGACCTGATGAGTCACTCGAGGGGCCTTCGCAGCCATCTAAGTGTCAAGTATCAAAGTTTTCATGCCCGCAGGTACTCCTCAAGTTCAACAGATCGAACTGATTACAGTTCCGCTCATAATAGGAGAGTTTAAAGTGTCAAAGTACCGCTCCACGCGCAGTTGTTAGGGAATTCGCGTTGGAGGTAAGTATGCTTGATGATCCCCCATCTTAGGGTCAGGCAATTGTGACTTAATGAGAGTACACCTAGGTGAAAGGCCTCCAGGTTATCAGGATCTCAAGTACTCAGCAAAGTAGAGCTCAGGTCGAGATAATAATCATAGATCCGCTCACCTTAATAGTAGTGTGAAGTGATCAAGTATCACTCCACAAGCATTTGTTGGGGGAAAGCTCGTCGTGGGAAAACAAACTCGAGGAGCCGCCATCTTAGGGTCAGGCATCCGGGTTGTTCGAGACTGCACGTTTTTATCCAAGTATAGCACTAAGTAGATGTGAACAAGGATGACACCATGGTTTTGGGCTCACTTGATTAAGCCGTATCAATTCGTTGTTGAGGACGATACAACCGATTTGCAAGAAAACCGGGGAGCCACCATTTTGGGGTCAGGCACCCAGGATAGTATGTCCCGTATATCCAAGTATAGCACTAATCCAAGCACTGAGTAGATGTGAGCAAGGATGACACCAAGGTTTAGGGCACTCTGTTACGTAGGCAAACAGTGGAGCCTTGTGTCTCCGGTGTCTTCGCTCAGCTGATGAAGCCGTACCTCTTCGTTGTAGAGGACGTTACAGCCGTTGTGCCTGAAAACGGGCAGCCGCCATTTTGGAGTCAGGTACCCAGGATATTTTTTTCCCGTGCTTCGCAGCCATGGTGCACTCTATCAAGTAGGCATACAGTGGTTCCTTAAGTTTTCATGTGATTTTTCCAGGCAGATCCTTTCCCTGGAAAAAAACATTTGAGGGGACTGACCCACTCAGGTGGAGTGAACTTCCATGCAGTAACTTTGCTTCTCCTGATTCATAGTCAGGGTCTAAATGTCTCATAATCTTGATTCAGGCAGAAACATCCATGTCCGCCTGAATCAAAGACTCAGAATAAGTATTTTAGTAGAAATTGATAATAAATAAATACATGAACTGGAGTTTCTGGAATTCACTTCCTTTTAACAAGGGTTTCTGGAATTCACTTCCCTTTAACATCAGATCCTCTACAAGTTACTCTAATTTCCGGAGACTATTAAAAACTTGGTTGTTCTCCCAGGCATATGAATGATCTAACGAGCAGCAGACTACCTCTTTTATTTAGCGCCATGAAACCGTATGGTGTACGTGTGCTCTATAAATATTTTTAACATAACATGAACGTATTTGTGTCGCTTTTACTTCCCCATCTACCCGCAATTTGTCAGCCTGAATGTACCAATAAAATTCCAGCTTTTTGCCATCTCATTTATTTGGTTCAGAAATGGACCAATCCAAACGATGTGTTGCATAACAGTTAAAGGATTTGCTGAAGAATCATAGGAGTTTGTTGTCATGGTGAAATTTATTTAACTCATGCATATAAACTGAAGTTACTTAATCTGTGGTTCCTTTCAGTCGATTAATAAATCTGACATAGCATTTCTCAAATTGTAGTACTTTCAAACATCTATGCATCACAAACAAGAATGGCTTTATCGTATTTTGAGCCTAAAAACATCTGAGGCGTAGAATCTAGGTATAAAGATCCGGGCAAGCTTACATTCTTCATATTTCTGTTTTTACTTGTATGCTTCCTCTTGGCATTCGAACACTTTTGGTGCCCGTCTGTTGCAAATTGTCCCTTTCTGCAGGGCCACCCCAGATTTTTGCCTTCTGTTGCTGAACCTGCTTTCTTTTCTTGTCCATAGAAACCTGTGCACTTTACCCATCTGGCCAGTGTTAAAGTGTTTGCGCCCTCTCTTCCAAACATGTTAAAATTGGTGTACATCTAAATGGTATATTTAATGTATTTATATGTCCCTAATATTTGACACCACCTGTACCCAGAGCCTGTAAATTAAATGCTACTAGTGGGCTGCAGCACTCATTCTGCCACCCACTAAAGTAGCCTTTTAAAACATGTCTCCAGGCATGCCATTGCAGCCTGGGTGTGTAGTCTTTAAAAACGTAAACCTCTTGAAAGGCCTAAATCTTCCTTTTTTATGCTCCTAAGTCACTCCTAAGGTTGGCCCTAAATGCCCACAGAAAGGGGTGCATGGTTTTTAATAAGCAAGGCATTGATATGTAATGTTTTACATGTCCTGGCAGTGAAAAACCTCCAACGTTGTTTTCATTCACTCTGGCAAGGCTGGCCCTCCCAAAGGTTGAAAATGATTTACACCATTACCTTTAATAAGGGCAAAATTCAGTTTGGGAGCAGCTAGAAAAATGGTTCAAGGGCTCATTTTAATAGTCATTTAAAATCTAACTTAATGGTCAAGTCAAATTTTATATTACTACTGTGAAAATTACCCTTTTAGAAAGCTGTCATTTTCCTGCTTAATACCAAAAGGCTTCTCTGCCAGTTTCTAGCTGTCACCTTCCCTCTGATTGCTCCCCTGTGGTGAAATGTATATTGTTCCAAGACAGTAGACAGAGGATTCTAGGAATGAGGAGGGGGGCTCTACCCTTGAAAGGATGGCCCAGGGTCTGTGCCCAGCCCTGCCTGAGCTTCAAATTATGCCTTCCTTGTCACTGGCAACTGAAGCTCACACCTAGCTCTGCCTCCCCTTTATCTCTCTAGTGAGGCTGGCACCAAACCCAGTGGGGATGGAAGACCTAACCAAAACTGGATCAGGGGGTGGAAAACAGCTCATTCTCCACCCACAGGGTTGCACGAGCATAAAAGAAGACTCCACCAACCTCTCCTCAGAAAACTCTTCAACCTGTGAAGATCAGAAGGACTGCTCTGCTGTCTGGAACTTGAAGACTGAACCAGCTTGCCTTGAACCTAGGACCCCAGAAGTGACTCCAAGGGTATGTTGGCTGACTACCTGTTTGAGCTACAGGAACACAACAAGCATTCAGAGCCCTCTCTCCATGCAGCTGCACAGCTGACAAGTACCAACTTGACCTCCTCTGGAAACTGCTAGTGGCCTTAGTTGGTGAGTGAGTACTAACCCTCTAGTGCTCCTCGAAGGGCCTGGACCCTTGGCTGGTGTGAGAGTGTACTCCTCCTATTCTCACTGCAACAGATGTGACTTAGAAACATTTTGCCAATTTTCTGCCTGGAGAACTGATGGAGAGCAGGATCACCATTGAAGTTGCAGCTATCAACGTTGAATCGCCGGTTGGCCTAAGCTTGCTGGTTTGCCCCGCTGAAGGAGAGAAGACTTCCAGAAATGTCTGTAAATCCGAACGTAGAGGACTTCCTTGGGATGAAAGTTGAGCAACAACCTGTCGATGTCGAGGCCGTCCTGGGCTCAGACTTCGGACTTCGCCCACCCAGAGCTTTCCTGTCTCATCGACAACCACACCCAGACACTCTTTAGAAACCTGCCATCATCAAGTCCTTCTTTGGATCCAGCTCACATCTTGCTCCACTAACAATTCTTCGATGACCACTTTTTCTCCATGAACGTTTCTAAGTCAGAAGGTAAACTTTCAACTGGGACAAACCCGGTCCTTGTAGCCGAGCCCCTCTCCATTGTAGTCAGTCTTAACTTTGACTTTGACCAGGTCTACTGTGACCAGATAACCGCAGTTAGCACTTTGTGCTTTTCAACGCTATTTTTAATACAAATTTCAAAATGTCCTATCTCCAGTTCTACTTATTGAATTTTGTCATTTTGTGTCATTTTATGTAGTAAAATGTACTCAATTTTTTTTAATTGGTTTGTAATTTCTCTTGTGTTGTGTTTTCACGTTCTTACCATTTGAGTGTTGCATAAATACTTTGCCTCTAAGTAAAGCCCAATGGCTTTGTGCCAAGCTACCAAAAGGTTAAGCACAGGCTTGTTTAGTGTCTTTTGTGGTTCACACTGGCATGATTTGTGATTATTATTTTGGTTGGCTCCTCACCCTCCTCAACTAGTTTTTTACATCCACAATGGCCCTCATTTAGAGAGTCTCTGAGAATTTGTGGTAATAACATCAATCGATAATTGGGTTAACTCACCTAGTAATCATATATTCACTATGAATTTAGTTGAAAATGGGGACTAACCTGCATTTACCCTGATTATGAGTGAAGCGGACAGAACTACTGTATGGATTTAGAGTGGATCTGTGTTCCCACACCCAGTTTTACCAGGTTTTGGAAAAGGTGCCTAATTTTACCAGGCAGGAATTTTACATGTGGATTTGGCTGCAGCAGCAGAGGCCAATCCTCATCTCCCAATTTGTTTTTCTAACTAGAGGGAGCATTCATTGTTCCCACCAGCCTGACATTATCTGCCCCTTTCTTTCCCTACCCCTTGAAATCCTCCTTCCTTTATCCTGCACCACTCTGAAGCCCACATAAATGGGAATATCCGTAGGGCAAAAGTGTACATTAAACACCATGGAATTGGTAATTGGGTGTGGTTTTATAACCAGTAAATCTGGTCCCACATGGTATTTCCCCATTCTATTGGGGTTAATCTCTGCTTGTGCTTATTTACTGTACTATGAAGAAGGTAGGAAACCCAATATACCCTTGGAGACTTGGGCAGAACAAATAATAACAGGTAACAGTGCCTACAAGGGATTTCGTTAAAAAACACTCAGTTGAATTATTCCCATCAATTACTTATTGGTCAAGCCCCAAGTGGTGGCTGACTATTGAGTAATCTAAACATTAGTACAGTTATTTGGAGTATGAATAATCTGTGATTAACAATTTCACAACACGGGTGTGTGTTTTTCAAACTATAAACAGTTTTAATATGAACAAATCAAGAGGGGGTACATAAGGTTATAACAAAACACCATGATAGAGGGTATAAAATGTTGTACAAAAAATAAAACCTTCAAATCATAAGTGTAAACATCTATTCCAAATGATCTAACATATAGGAAATAAATCTGAGAACAACAGAAAACAGTTCCTAAACGCAAAGGGTGCTACGGAATTAGATGAACTTGTCGACGTTTCGGTCTTTCTTGGCAAATTTGTCCGTTATACCATCTTCAGGAGGAAGAGTAGGATGTTACAGTGGTCCCTTATGACTGGTCAGACACCTAGTTTGTATCAGATGAGTCACGACTTTTTAAAAAAACAATTCCAGGTCACAGACACCAGAAAGGCCTTATGAATAGGCTAAAATGGATATCCACACAATATCGCAAAATGCAGGCGCAATTGTGATGTGGATATATATAGCGCCGCTCGTTTTAATCGATATCAGACGTCTGTTTTTTCAGCGGTACGCGTCTGGAGCCACAAGTGAAAGTGCAGATTCCGGACTTAACGAGCGGCATCATCAATATAATTATACCAGGATTGTACCTGTTGCTTGTGATATCGATTAAAACAAGCGGCGCTATACATATCCACATCACGATTGCGCCTGCATTTTGTGATATTGTGTGGATATCCATTTTAGCCTATTCATAAGGCCTTTCTGGTGTCTGTGACCTGGAATTGTTTTTTAAAAAGTCGTGACTCATCTGATACAAACTAGGTGTCTGACCAGTCATAAGGGACCACTGTAACATCCTACTCTTCGTCCTGAAGATGGTCTAACGGACAAATTTGCCAAGAAAGACTGAAACGTCGACAAGTTCATCTAAATCCGTAGCACCCTTTGCGTTTAGGAACTGTTTTCTGTTGTTCTCAGATTTATTTCCTATATGTTAGATCATTTGGAATAGATGTTTACACTTATGATTTGAAGGTTTTATTTTTTGTACAACATTTGATACCCTCTATCATGGTGTTTTGTTATAACCTTATGTACCCCCTCTTGATTTGTTCATTTTAAAACTGTTTATAGTATGAAAAACACACACCCGTGTTGTGAAATTGTTCATCACAGATTATTCATACTCCAAATAACTGTACTAATGTTTAGATTACTCAATAGTCAGCCACCACTTGGGGCTTGACCAATAAGTAATTGATTGGAATAATTCAACTGAGTGTTTTTTAACGAAATCCCTTGTAGGCACTGTTACCTGTTATTATTTACTGTACTGGCACTTATGCTATCCCTGGCCTATTGGTGAGTACCGTGCAACTCGGAATCAGGCCACAGTGTTTCTACTTGGCTTCCCATAGTATTTAGCGACATGGAGTTGTGACCAGACATTTACCGGTGCTAAAAGATGCTGAGTCCAGTGTTGCGATCCACATTTTTAATGGAATTATGATTATTATTATTATTATTATTATATGTCATTTATAAAGCACATAGTTACCTAAAAAGGTTTCCCAGTGCTAGGCTCATCATGGTAACGTGTCCGACCTAATTGTTATCAGGAGATTTAATACAGCCAAGTTTTTAGCAATTTACGGAAGGCTGAGAGTGTGTTGATACACAAGTCCTTTAAAGCTGACATATTTTTGTTTCTCCTCTCTACGCTAAGATTTGCACCAAACTCTTTTCGGGCAATTACATGTCTTTTTGTTTTTGCACAGAGAGCTGTTACACCAAGGGGCTGGAGGGAGTATGCTGTGGTGCATCCTGCTTGCAATAGGGATTAAGGCGTCGAGTGAGGATATAAGCCAGTTGTCAATATTGGGTGCATAGATTCCACTGAGTTACTTAGCATAGGGTAGTTAGATCCTAAAATGGAATTTAGAGCAGGGACGTTGAGTTATCTCCAAATCCTGCTTGTGGAGAGTGACTGCTTCTCCCGCGTGTGGGGCTCCAAGGAGATGGAGAGGGAAAAAGAGAATGCAAAATGGTCAGAACAGGATAGAGGAGTTGGCTGGTCAGCCTGAAGGCTATTGAGATAGGTGAATAGTGTGTCCAGCTGATGTCCAGCCACATGGGTAGGAATGTTATTAATGAGCTGGATATCCGGGGGCGTGGCCAAGCCGGCGACTAAGATGGCCGCCTGGCATTGAAGCTCTGCCGGGCACTCCAGCTCATGGACGTTTTCCCATGATTTACACCGGAACGATGCCCCGAGACACGCAGCGCCGAAGCGCTGAAGACATCCTGGCCCGGTTGGTCTGAGAACGGGACGGCAGGGAGCCCTCGATCTCGAGATACAGCTCCGGGAGGAGTTAAGGGGTGCGGCCTACACGGAGCGAATCTACGCCATCAGCACACTGGCAGGCCGGAGGACTCCAGGCAGCGGCAGACGGAGGTGAGCGGGCTCGGGCCCGAGATTGCAGAGAGCGGCCGCGGGACAGTGATGCATATTCCCACCCTCCCCCCTAGCCCCGTGGCGCTTGAGTCGGGAGCGGCCGCATCTGGCTGCCCCAGATCTTGACTGCTCGCACATCTCGCAATCCGGGATGCAGACGGGACAGGGCCCGCCTGCTAATCTCAACAGAGCCCATCCGGGTGTGTTTAGGTGCGAGACCGGGGGGGGATAGACTGGCAAGGGCCCGCCGTCCACTGTACCTGGCAGTCCTACTGGGAGAGGCCACGTCCACCCGACTCCTCACACACAATTTCAATGGGACGGCGGACTTCTTCCTATCTCCTCCGGCCCAAGTGCTGTCTGTGGAGCAGCTGCGGGGATTGGCGCCTGCACCCCCAGGGCGTACCATCTGCCTAATCGCTGACCTCCTGCAGCGCATATTGGTGCTGGGCTGCCATAAGCACATTGCGCGGCGGGGCTCCCTCGTCCCGGTGCACGAGGCCTGGACTGCGACAGCGCTCGCTGGAAACTTACCAAGCTGGTGCACTGGCTGAGAGTCTTCAATGCACACATACCCAGGGCTCCTACTCCACCAAGCTCTTTTCGGCCCTGCAGAGAGGCCGCAACAGACAGGCTAGTGCAGGCCCGCATGGATTTCCCCACTGGAACACTGCACTGGCTTCTGGTTCTGGCCACTAGTTCATATTAGCCATTGCATCTCAACCGGATAGCCTGCGATCGCAGTTCCTTCCGTTGGAGCCTTCCGCCCTTGCACTGCCTCCTTCGCTGTTTGGTGGTGACGTGGTGGCCGTGCGCAGAAATCTTGTAGCACTGTCTGGAGGACGGCTGTCACACTTCATCATCTGCCCTACTTATCCGCGGCATGGGCCGCAAAGACCCCAAACAAAAGACACTCCCCTTTGAAAAGCTGGTAGATAGGGCTCCATTGGACAGCACCAAAATGGCGGAAAATGCGCAAGGCACGGACCACACAGCTGACTCCTCCTCTGTGTCCACCTCTATGCTCCAGGAGATGAGGGCTGGCTTCAAAGCGCTAGACAGTAGATTTGATTTGCTTGACAAAAATATTGCCAGCTTGGGGGCCAAGATACAGGTGCACGACAGGAGGCTCGATGTGGCAGAGGCTCGTATCTCTGACATTGAGGATGGGACTGCTCAATCCATCAAAAGATTGGAGCGCGTAGAGCGCATCCTCAAAGAAGAGGCTGTCAAGAATGAGGACCTCGAAGCGCGCAGTCGACGCAACAACATCCGCATCCTAGGGGTTCCGGAGACTGACACCACTGGCCGCATGGACCTTTTTGTTGAGACTCTGTTATTTGATCTGTTTGGCAAAGAATCATTCACCTCTGGCTTTGTGGTAGAGAGAGCGCACAGATCGTTGGGGCCTCGGCCAAATCCGGGTCTCCCACCCAGACCCATCATTGCATGTATTATGAACTTTCGTGACCAAGACTCGGCCCTGAGGCTTGCTAGAGAACATGGGGACATTGATTGGCAGGGCTCTAAATTGTTATTTTATCCGGACATCACTCCAATGGTACAGGATGCCCGTCGCAAGTACAATGGGGTTAAGGTCACCCTCAGGAACTTGGGTTTAAAATATGGTATGCTGTACCCCGCCAGACTGAAAGTTGATGTGGGCGGCAGGGCTCGCATTTTTGACACCCCTTCTGAGGTCCAGGAATTTTGTCAGGTTTATAAACAGAACAACAGTCAGGTCTCGGTGGGCAGAGGGGGGCCTTCCCCCCGCATAGTGGTTGAGATGCTAGTGCTGATCTCTTTTCCGGCTCTGGCACTGGTTAACATTGCTACAATGCTCGTGTTTCGCTGATATAATACAGTACTAGGATAACGTTATACATCCTGTTATGTTGTTTCAAATAGCTGGTTGATTGCCTTTGCGTTGCCACCCCCCCCATGGTGTATCCCTTGGATTTGTTTTTGCTCGCACTGGGGTACCGTTCTTGGGGATCATCATTTAAGTATAAAGTCGATTGGTACTTCCTGTTCTGCCTTTCGTTTGGGATTGGCCCAACTCCGTTCGGGGTGAGGCTGGGTGGGAGGGGGTGGATCGTGATTGCATATGCGTTTATTGTTGTTTGCATAAATGTTCACTGTCGCAAATCCTTTCTTCTTGTCGCTATCGTTCTATGACGATTTGGATGTGTTCTTCTGATGGCTCGGCTGGGTAATATAGAGGGCCCCTCTGGCCTGTCCCTGGTGTCCTGGAACGTAAGAGGTCTTAACGATAACCGCAAGAGAAGGCAGATGATCCATTATCTATTGAGACATAAGGTGGACATCGCCTACTTGCAGGAGACTCACCTGCCCAGAACAGACGCGGCACGCTTTGGTGCCAGCTGGGGCGCGCATAGATACTTCGCCAATTTTAGCAACTATGCCAGGGGTACGGTCATTCTGATCCATAAAAGGGTCCCCTTTAGCTGTGGTTCCATTGTCCGGGATGGCGAGGGTAGATTCCTAATTGTCGCAGGGTCTTTGATGGGTTACAGCGCCGCCCTGGTATGCGTGTATGCCCCGAACACTGACACCCCTGACTTTTTTCACACTTTACACGCCCAGTTGGCGAAGTTGGTGCCGCAGATCCTATTAGTGGGCGGGGATTTCAACGTGCTGCTGAACCCCAGGTTAGATAGCACTTCCACATCTCCCGACACTAAACCACGTGCCCGCCGCGCCCTTTTAGAACTCTGCGAACAGTATGCGCTTCTGGATATTTGGCGCGAGCGCAACCCTACCCTTACAGACTACACACATTACTCGGGCCAGCACAACACCTGGACGAGAATAGATTTTTGGCTGATTTCCCCAGATGGTTCCGGCTGGTTCAGCTCACTGGAGACACTCCCTCGGACATACTCAGATCACTCCCCGGTCCTGCTACACCTGAAAGTCCCCCGCCTCGAGGGATTTGAACGACAGTGGCGCTTCCCGAGCCACGCCCTTAATGATGACTTGTTTAAGGCGGAAATACGCGAGGCTATTGAATACTACTTTGCCATTAACACTGGCTCGGTAGACTCATGGGCAGTCCTATGGGAGGGTTTTAAAGCAGTTATCAGGGGAGCTTGTATTGCCAAACATGCCGGGGTACTCAAAGATCTCCGAAACAAACTTATCACGCATTGAACGCGAACTCGCGGCAATAGATGGGGCTACTACTCACTCGATCAACTCTGCTGCAGAGGGACAACGCCTGGCCCTTCTGGCTGAATACAGGGAAACAGCAGATCGGGAAATAGTGTACCTGGGCAAATATCAGACAGCTCGGCGATACGGGGAGGGTGAAACGCCTGGCAGGGTACTGGCGCAGATGCTGAGGCCACCGTACAACAAGGCCTGCATAACCGAGGTGTGCTCAGCTGATAATCATACTCTCACCTCCACATCGGAAATTCGAAAGGAATTCCTGGACTATTTCTCGGCGCTATACACCACTAAATTAGGGAGCGACCACGCGGCACAGGAAGACTACCTGGCCGAGATCGCACTAGTATACCTCGAAAAACACATGCAAGATTTTTTAGCAGAACCCATTTCAGTTGCAGACGTGCTTGGAGCCATCGACACCCTACGTGGATCTTCGGCCCCTGGGTTAGACGGCTTCACAGGAGACTTTTATAAGGAATACAAGGACCTGCTCGCACCGCAGCTGATCGAGGTATATGCGGAGGCCCTAGAGAAACAACTGCTTCCCCCTACACTTCGAGAGGCTGTTATAATCCTAATCCCCAAACCTGGTAAGGACCCCACGTTGGGTGGACCGTATAGACCTCTGTCCCTCCTAAATCTGGACTATAAAATCTTAGCCAAGATAATCGCCAATCGCCTGTCCCAATTAATGGAGTTTATTATATCCCCGGCCCAGTCTGGCTTCGTCCCTCACCGGTCCACCTCGCTCAATCTTAGGACACTCTTTGCAGTAATACATAGGATTAATCCTGAAGTCCCAGCAGCGGCAATCCTTCTAGATGCAGAGAAGGCCTTCGACTCCTTGGAGTGGCCCTTCTTTCTTTCAGTAATGCGCCGAATGGGCATGCCCATGGGATTTATTGCCACCACTGCATTGTTATACAGCGAGCCCACAGCGAGACTTCGCTTGAATGGCACACTATCCCGGCCCTTTCGGCCTTCCCGTGGCACCCGCCAGGGCTGCCCCCTGTCCCCTCTATTGTTCATCCTTGACATGGATCCGTTAATACGCCATTTTCAGGAGCGACATTTGCAGCGGGGGCTACAATTCAATACCGGCCCTCTCCTGGTCTCGCTTTATGCGGACAACACGATCCTCTACGTTAGAGAATCCCAGGTAAACTTAGAACCACTAATCAGAGAAATTCTCAGATTCGGGCGTTTCTCTGGCCTCGGCATTAATTGGCACAAATCAGTAATATTTCCTTTAACCTCGAGCACAAAGCCATGGGAGTGTGAATTCCCACTGGAATGGTGCGCGGACTCGGTTAAGTATCTGGGGATCCATATTCACCTAGATGCTGCACAGATCATCCGCTTAAACTATGGACAGGCTATTGGCACACTAGAAGCGCAGGTGGAAAAGTGGCTGCGATTGCCTTTATCGCTTGCAGGTCAAGTGGCGATCCTAAAGATGGTGGTACTTCCCAAATTCTTATACCTTTTTAACAATATCCCCATACCCCTCACTAACAGTTTCTTTCGGACATTACGCATGCTCCTTACACGTCTGGTCTGGGGCGGGAAGCAGGCACGTGTCCGGTGGTCGGTGCTCACACTACCATATGACAGAGGGGGGTATGGTGTCCCAGATCTACAATTATATTATTTAGTGGCCCAATGCTGTTACGCGCACGCCTGGTTTCATCCAGACGCCAGGATACCGTATCTTCGACCTGAGGCAAACTTTGTTCTTCCGGAGAGGCTCTCCACTGTCCTACCCAAGGGCGTCCCTAGGGACCCCCATGACATCCAAACCGTTTCCACTACAAGCTGGGCGTGGGATAAACTGAGACGATTGACCGGCGCCACAACGTTATATTCATCTGCCTTACCCATTCCAAACGCTCGCTGGTTCCCGATCTCAGGTGAACGTTTGGTACAGCGCACTCTGACAACATTCGAAATCTCCACACTGGGCTTCCAAGACAGTGGCTTTATGGATAGATTTGTCCTGGGCCGCATCCGGTCCGCATTACGCGCCACTCTGCCCAACTTCCCGATTGAACCTGAATCGTTCTCCCCTCTCACGATGATAATAGAGAGCACAAACAGTGCGCATCTAATTTATATATAAAACATGTGCTAATATGAGGCCTGTAAACGACGACAAGGTCCGCAAAGACTGGGAGATAGACTTGGGCCGTCCGATAACTGATGACCAGTGGGCCAAATGTTGCGCAGTTACAAAAGATGTCTCACTCAACAGCAAACACAAGCTCCTGCATTTTAAATTTTTACGCCGCATTTACTTCACCCCTGCTAAAGAGCACAGAATAGATCCATCCAGACCACATAACTGTCGGAAATGCGCGGCACCTCATGCTGACTTTGCACATCTCACCTGGGCATGTCCTAAGCTACAGCCCTACTGGGAACGCATACACAATACTCTAGGGAAAATGATAAACCTGCCCCTTATTCCAACTCCGGAAGTGGCCCTACTGGGATACACGGTTAACTTCCCCAAAAAGGTCAGACGGTTCGCATCACTGGGTCTGTTATTAGAGAAGCGGGAGATAGCAGTACATTAGGGCCGCAAATCAGTACCTACAGTACGGGGCTGGTTGAGCAGCTTGGCCTACTGTAACATTAATAGCGAGAACTATGCTAGCGTAATGCCCAGTTCTTCCCGTCCTAAAGACATATGGGGCCCATATTGCACATATGTAGAGAGTCTGAGGCAAGCTTCCAGCTCTCAGCTGGAGCATGGTATCGTCCCGGAGGGAGTGGGGTAGCAAGCATCACTACGTATGACCCCCCTAGAATCAGGTACACATCGACGGACAAGGCAAGCACCGAAAATATGGCCTATAAGTGTGAAAAAGCTGTGAGACTGCGAGACTGCAGGGCAGTAGTGGCGGGGGGTAAGGGGATACCTTCTAGACGACAATGATATGGTATTACGGATTCATTCCATCCAGCCATGATAGACTCATCAATATTGCAATTCTTCCACAATGTGTTTGCTGACTGCGACAATAGTATTGTAACTAACAGTGAACGGATTTGCATGTATGTATCCTTTGAACTATAGCAAACTGAAAAATAAAGTTAAAAAAAAAAAAATGAGGTGGATATCCAACGCCATAAATTCCTCTATCAGGCAGGATTATCAAAATGGATATTAAAATCACCAAGAATGGTGAAGTTAGCATATTTGAGTATTTACAGGGAGAGGATTTCAGTGATACCATAGCTCCAATTTCCCACGAATCCAGGCAGGCAATACATCAGGGCACTTGACATAATGAAGTTCTTAGTTAGAGACAAGGAGAAAAGTAAGGCTTCACAGTCAGGGATTGTAAGCTTGATTATTTTACAAGCAAATGGTGCTTTAAAGATTATAGCAACGCCACCTCCTTTCTTGTCTGAGCGATCAACTCTGTGAAAACGGTAATCTGGGGGCAGTGCTGTGACAATATCAGGCACTGAGGCATCATTAAGCCATGTTTCTATTACGAAAATAGTGTTCGGACCATGGTCTATTAGAAAATCAAAAATGTTGAATTGATGTTTAACCTAAGAGCGACAGTTTCTGTTATAGAACCTAAAACAGTTGGGATTGGGTTCCAGCACAGCATTATCTTTGGAATGTGGGTGTTAGCCAGCATTCAGGGCTATAGGTGAGAGTGGATAGTGGCATAATTGCAGTATGGTCATTTTTCCCTTCTGAGGCTGTGTCTAGCAAAGACAGCTTCCCATGGTGGGGGGGGAGCAAAGGGCAAGTAGTTGGGAGGCAGAGGAACTTAGCCTACTTGATGGCGGTGGGCCAGCATTCCTAGCCCCCTGGCCCCATTCAGGTGCGGACAGGGGCAGATGAACTTTGGAGCACCTGCTGCGCAAGTCCGCACCACTGCCATGCTTAAGTATGCAGGCCGTTTTATATGGTTAAGACTTTGCATTTGGACAACATAAACGTCAAAACTGTGCAGGACTGAGTCCATGCATACCATCAGGATATGTTGGCCTTAATCCTGGCTAGCTCACAATGCCCATCTGGCCTTTTAACATTACAAGGTATTGGATAGTATGTGCAAACTCAGAACATGGTAACCCTGACTTCCCAAGGAAATTTTACTCTTACGTTAGTAAATTAGGCACGCCCAAAAGGAGACACAAGAAATACTCAAATTGGCATTTCATACATTTATTAAAGCAATAGGATTCTTGAGTAAAATATGTGTGCTGCAATGATTAATAGAAGGAAACAAAACAGAGTAATCAGCATTACGAGAATGATAAAGAAGATAAACAGTTCAACCATTGTGCTGTTACATTGATTATATGAATGCATATAATTGTATCTGTACTCCTACTTAGCGCTTCCTATCCTAATTAGGCATAGGGGGTGTGAATCTGCCAGAATACCTTAGAGTGGTTTATTTCCCCATTTAACTGTGTTTATGTTTTATCTGGGAGCCCGCCTTGATGTAGAGCATGCCGCCGCCGCCCTTCTCAGGAAGGTAACAGGATTCAGCTGGGCTGAAATTTCTGCATGGGATGTGCTAGAAATGGGGGTCTCTAATTGGCAAGGGTTTGCACCTTTGGTCAAGAAGGGACCCTTCTTCCTAGTCAGGGTAAGGGGGATACACTTCTAAAATAACCCCTGCTCACCCCCTTCATAGCTTGGCAGAGGCAGACAGGCTTATCTCAGAGGCAGTGTGTAAAGCATTTGCGCATGCATACAGTAACACAGTGAAAAAACTACAAATGGACACATCAATTTAGAAAAAAAAGTAAAACTTTATCTAAACCAACAAGATCAGAAAACAACAAGAATCCAACATAAAATACTTGTAAAAATAGTAACCTTTAAATTGCAGGAATAACGTGAAAACACAGTTCCTCCGACTCGGTAGCTCCTTTGGGGGCTACCGCAATACTGAACACAACAGAGTCTAACAATTCCAGCCAAACGCGTCAGTACGGGTTAGCTAAAGCGTCGACAGACTCGGAGACAGTATCTTTCTTGTTGCGGCCGACACGATGGTACGAGCCGGTCAGGGGCAACCGTCGCGGTTGCGATGTGAGATGGAAATGTTGCAGCGTGCGGTGTCCTCACGGCTCGGTGCAAGCAGCGGCTTATTGACAGAGTCGGTGAGACCAACGCTTGCATTGCAGGGTGAGGTGATTCTCAATGCGGTGCTGGCAGGTCACGGTGCGGCGACGGAGCTGGTTGATGGTTAAGCCGGGCAGCGACGGAGTCGGTGACATCTGTGCAGCGTGTAGCGAAACGGTGCGGTGCAGTGCAAGCAGCGGCTCGTTGACAGTCAGTGAGACCAGGGTTGCGTTACAAAGCTAGGCGGTGCTCTCTGCAGTGCCTTCAGGACACGGAGTCTGCGACGGACTCGGTGACAGAGTCAGTTGCCCTTTTCTTCTGTGGCGACTGAAACCTGCGGAACCAGAGACGGTGCCCAGAAGGATGGTGAGGTCTTTGCTGTTCCTGGAGCCTATTGATCAGGGGGCAAACTCCAATTCAAGCCCTAGGAGATACTTTCTTAAGCAGGATGCACACACAGTTTCTCTTCTTGGCAGAAACAGCCACTGCAGGCCAACCCCAGACAGCACACAGCAAAGGGGCAGTTCTCCTCCTCCAGTTTCTCCAGCTCTTCTCCTTGGCAGAGGTTCCTCTTGAAGTCCAAAAGTGATCTAACGGAAACCCAAGCCAATGATGCCAGGTCTAACAGGATGATCTTGACAGTACCAGCTAAATGCTCCTATGTCTAAACAAAGGATCGATGTACCTTATATGATAAACTTCACTCATGCTACCATGTCAGAGTTCTGGTCTGGCTGTCGTTGATTCTACCCTTGCAGAGCAGGTGCTGAACTGACAACAACAAACAACAACATTTTGCACAGTGAACTTAGTCCCTGTACAGATTGTTCAAAGGCCTGACAATACGCTTACGAAGAAGTGTGAACATAAGCAAACCAATTTCTGAGAACATTATTCCATACGGGTGCGCAAGCAATTGTGTATTAAAAGCCATCATTTAAAAAAGATGTTAATTGTAAACGAGAGCATGTAAAATGGTCGTTTTCTGTGCCTGGGGCCTCTGCAACCACACAACAGTCTGGAGAAAGTGATAAGGGCGCTAATCGCTGTTGGAGCGCAAAGTTTGCTCTTTCATTTGTAGGGGTGCATTATAACTAAGGCTCCCTGTTTTCCGTTTTTACAGATTTTTACAGATTTTTACAGATAAATACAGACAGAAAACCATTTATTTTTCTGTCTGTATTTATTTTTAAATGTGGATAAAAATGGAAATTGTGTTGTTTTTTAATGATTCTGAATACTGTCAATCATGACTGCCAGGCCAAAAGCTGTGCGGATTGACAGGCAAGGGATTAAACACATAAAGGAACTTTAGTAAAGAGCCTTAAACAGCAGTAGATTTGCACAACCTTGATACTAAAATGTGCAAGTTTTCTTATAAGTGCGTAGTTTATCATCTGAGTGTGTATATATCATTGAAACCTGTCAGGCGTTCAGGCACGAGTGTATGTTAACTGGTAAAATAAATGCAGAAATATACACATTTCAGCTTCATTTTTTCACAAAACCTAAAATAAATATGGATAAATACAAGTAAAATTAGCACAAAAAAATATGGATAAATACAGACGGAAATGACAAAAATATAAATACCATAAAACCGGGAGCTCTAATAGAAATATGGGGAGTTCACACCTGCATGTATTCCTTTATTATGCTAACATTAGATCATTATAACGTGAACTGCAATAACGTGAAAGGTGATGTGTTTGAGATATTTCAATGTAAACGTGAAGAAATTAACCTTGCAACTACATGTGTTTACCTGAAAACATTAACTTGCAGAATTCGTACGTCGCTTACAAGTATTCACACAAATGATGTGCTTATTTAACATGTTAACTTTGATGTGCTCAGTAATAATGTTCATTTTATATGTGTAACTTCATGAGGCCTTGTGCCATTACTTATGTTGACCGATTTCTGTAGGCCTGAATTGTAATTTTCCCCTGGAAGCTCTCGCATTAGATTAGTGAAATTTATGTGCACGTGGAGAAATTCATCTTTGTTAGCTAGAATAATGTCTTTGTTTTAGGAGTTAGGCTTAGGGAGGAGAGGATACATTGAACGGCGAAACTGATAATAAAGAACTGTTGTATTTTCGCATTGGAGTATCCCTGGGAATCAAGGTCATCTAGCCAAGGCCTGGGAGCATCGCTGCCTTGTGGAAAGTTACCTACAGGGAGGTGACTTGCCTGGATGGTGTGATGTCGCAATGCATATTGGGATACTACCTACAAAGTGAAGTACCTAAGTTAGGGACAGTGTCCAGGGGGACTTCTGCTTTTGCCTTGAGAGAGAGAGCATCTTAGAAGGTGCTCTGTAGCTTTATGCTACTTGACCCATTCAAACGTGAAGAGACTTCTTAGGAAGACTTCACGCGCTGACACCTTTATGGATCTTGCCTTCTGAAGTGCTAAGTAGGGATGTCACGTTAGTGGTAGAGTAGGGACAGATTAATGCTTTATATCTACGAACCTCCAATGAAGGGGAATCTCGATGTTGGTGCCATAATCTTCTGTATCTTGATTCTTGAACTAATTATTCTGTGCATGTTGCACAGTCTTAATTTCACCTGTAGGTTTGGCTTTGTATTAGTTCCAATGTATTTCTACATCCTAATTTTGAGGTGCTTGTATGTCCAACTATTCTTGACTTTGTAATAAACTAACAAAACCTACTCAGGAGTCCGTAATTTTTCGGAGTCATAGTTTATTGGAACTGTAATGATTGATTGCCTAATGATTTTCCTCCCATCCACGCTCTCATGCTGACAAAAAGAGACATCGGCCTGAGGTTCCAGAGTAGATCTAGAACGTGGAACCCGGCTTCTTCACCACTCTGAGTAAATGGCCAAGCAAGATGACCGCTGGGTAATTAAGTTCCCCCCCAATCGCTTATATTCCCATTTGATTTTAGTAGATTTCAATAATGTTTCCCAAACACACAGTTTGTAAATTCAGCAGTATTCAGCATTATATTAAACAATTCTCAGTGAAAAGGTGCAGAAAGAAAAAGAACTGCGATTTTAGAAGAGTGAGGCTCGGGATTGTCCCAGTTACTGTGAAGATAGCCAATTAGCCTGGGCCACGGCTGCGCTTAAGTATGCAGGCCGGGACCAAGGGATAAAGGCTGAGCAACGCTAGAGCGCTAACCGCTATGAGCAAATGGCCAAACAAGACGGCCGCCAGGTAATTAAGTTTCCCCCAAACGCTTATATTCCCATTTGATTTTAGCAGATATCAATAATGTTTCCCAAAAAATACAGTTTGTAATTTCAACAGTATAACAAACAATTCTCAGTGAAAAAGTGCAAGATTAAAAAGAAATGCAATTTTAAAAGAAGAGGGAGGCTCTGTGGTTGACAAAGTTACAGTGAAGTTAGCTGATCAGCCCGTGCCACAGCTGCACTTAAGTATGCAGGCCAAAAGCAAGTAATAAGGGTTGAGGAATGCTAGAGTGCTAACCGCTCTTAGTAAACGGCCAAACAAGATGGCCACCAGGTAATTACATTTACCCCCAAATACTTATATTCCAATTTGATTTTAGCAGATTTCAGTAATGTTTCCCAAAAACCACAGTTTGTTGTTTCAGCAGTATATCAAACAATTCTCCGTGAAAAGGTGCAGGATTAAAAAGTGGGAGGCTCTGGGGTTGTCCCAGTTACAGTGAAGTTAGCTGAGCAGCCCGCGCCATGAGCCAGGAGCAAGTGATAAGGGCTGGGGAACACTAGAGCGCTAACCTCTCTGAGTGAATGGCTAAATAAGATGGCCGCCGGGTAATTAAGTTTTCCCCAAACACCTGTGGTAATCTTGATTAGTTTAAATAGAAAAAAATATGTTAAAAAGTAGTACCCTTGCTGGCACACAGTTTACATAACTTTTACACTTTTGAACTTCTCTAAATGAGTGATTTCATCTTACTTTGGTCTCTGCTGATGTAACAAACAGTGAATGGAGACCTAATCCATTTATTATTTCTGAGCCCATGTTGTATTCCTCTTAGGGTGTCCATAAACGGGCTTTCCAGTATCATGTCCTTATATAGGCACAATTCGCCCTGCCCTTATATAGGCATAAAATCCCAGCCCTTATTTAGGCATTAAACCGTGCACTCCAAATACAGGCATGGTCTCTGACATCCGTCCACCCTAACGTCACAACGAGTTCATGAAGAACAGACCCTTAGGCTGCGGGAGTTTCCCTAGCCCAGGACTATTGATTTCTTCAAGGACTCATATATTATGCATGAACCATTATTCCTTAGGGGTTCATTCATGACGTCTTTCGCTGTCCGACTCACGTCAATACTAACATTCTTAGGTGCTCTCAGGTATAAATATACCTTCCCTAGCCCCTGTAAACCAGAGGAGACCTCGACTTCAGAGGAGCCCGTTTCCCGGCCTGACGCCCTGAGAAGACGCTGTCATCCCTGCACGCAGAGAGTCCAGCTTCCAGTGATCTGACTTCCCTTGCGGGGTGTTGGAGTTCGAGTCTGGCAAAGAGATTCCTACCTCTCTCATTCTTCAGGTATGGAGCTGACAAGAACCTAGAGGGACTCTTGGCATACTAGGCATACTAGGCTTAACATACTCTTAGTATACCATAGTAAAGAATACTTCACCTACTTCCTACCTCTCCCTACACCTAGGTTAGGTTAGATACATTGGGGTAGAACTAGATTAGAAACGCATCGTATGAGTACTCGCATTTTTAGTCTGTGTTATTTATGTAAAGGCATATGTACTAAAAGATAATGCTATTGCAGTATTATTTATTTCTACTGCTCACACTGTACATTATTTATCTCGCATACTGTCTTGTGATCGTAACAGCACATTTTACTTACACCAGAAACAAGACTGTTCAATAAATCTTTTATTGAAACGCCCGTCTGTTCTTTCTGTGTAACTTGGAGAAAACTAAGCATGCACGATTGAGCTGAGTGAAATAGTTATCTATTGTTTCCACGACTCTGGGACACGTTCTGATTCTAAAGGGAAACAAAGTGGTCATGTTTTGCGGCTGCCAGGAACTACTCCCTTCTTGTAATCCAAGGAGTTTCTAGTGGCCTCTGAGCTAGCTGGCACAAGTAATTAAGTTTAATATACTCGATAGGGACATACTGACCTTAGTCCTATGTCAAACCTATAGGATTTATTATTCCAATGCGCAGAGCCTATTAGGGAAATAGGAGCTACACTACATGGCGCCCAACGGTTTGGTAAGGCGGTAATTCAACGTTAGATACTGAGTAACTCAGCCGTGCTTTTTCTCTCAGAGACCCCTACCCATATACTCCAAAAGACGTCTGGAGTGGGCAGGGTTAAGTATCCACCACGGCTACATAGGGCAGTACCCTATATATTAGCTGTTTGGTTTGCTCAACGTTGAAGGATACAGTGTTCCAAAATATTGTGCACCTAATCTTTGTTTCCTTGAAACTTGTTCTACATTTAAAAAAAAAAAAAAAAATGCCTGACTCCGACAATGAAGCCGGCAACGGTGGAGCTGCGGCTGATCCAGCCCAAGCAGCAGTTTTTAACATTACAGGTTTAAATGAAACCGAGGAGGGTGTCATAAACATCGCTCCAAACTTAAGAAGAGCCATCACTCTAAAACTTATAAAACATGGCCTACCACCAAGAGGCGGTAGAGCAGTTTTCGTGATAGAAGCACATGAATCCTTTCAGACAGAGGTATTCTATTCATGGGTAATATTTCCTGAATCAAATTCAGTAACACACATGTTTCACTTCTACAAAGAAGATGATCCACCAGAGGAATACATTCCTTTCGAGGATATAGAAATTCCATTAACATACCAGGAGCATCAGCTCTGGTTTAAAGGCGCCCTAAAACATCACAAAAACATTACTAGGCTCGGTCCACTAGGTAGACCAGGATCAACATGGCCGATTCTAGCCGGCTACACACCTCATCCTGACATTGAAGAGATGTCAGACGAGGATTTACTTACTCAACTCACAGAGTTAATAAAAATCTACAGACAATTAGTTCAATATGTCATGCGGACTTTCACAGTCCAACCACCATTAACCATTCCAAATCAAACTCCTCACCAGGGGAATACACTAAAAATTACACCACAGACTCTATACGCAGTCATGGGTAAAATGCCCACAAAACGTGAGCAAATTCCATTCTGGATAGCTCAAAAAATTACTCAAATCGAAGCAGTATTTCCAAATACTAGCCCGTATGAGAAACACAGAATACTGACAATCAGTTTACCGATGGGGATCACACCACAACTGGAAGACTGCACCACTTGGGGCTCAGTCTTTGCTGCCATCTATACTAAAACACATGGCATTCTGTCAATTGCGGTAATACCTGATGTCCTGAAACGAATTCAAAACGAATACGGGGCGGAACCTGCTCTAAATTTAGGTATGAGACCAGGTCTCAACAATAATATTATCTAATATTAAAGGGGAGGCAGCAGCAGTGGCGATCCGCCAAAAATTAAGGGAATTCGATGTTACAGAACATCAAACTGAGCTACCCAGAATAATTGAACAATCTTATGCAGAATTAGGCAGAGATAGTTTGGGTGGAAGACCAGTGAAGCCGAAGCTATTTGAAAGTCCTAAGAAGGACTCAATTAAACAAACTCCTACATCTTCTAAAAAGAAGTGGGAGTCTACTAAACAAAAATCAAACGAGAAACGTTCTAGATCCTGAGGTAAGTCTCCTCAAAAGGAGCCCTCTGAAAGGAGGTATAACCTCAGGAATAGGGATAATTTGAGAAAACCTGACAGGTATCAAGATACTGATACACGTTCCTCTCGTCCCTTTCAGATCTCATCACAGACTTCGGAAAGAAGAGGACGATCGGCACATAGAGAAGAAAGCGTGAAATCGAAAGACGACAAACACGCTCCAAAAAATAAAGCAAACCTCAATTCTCCAAAAAGAAAGTAGCAGGTCTAAAGATCAGACATGCCGAGAATACTGAGAACACAACTCAAGAACGGAGAATGGGCTCAGACAATGCTGGACAGTGCAGCAGAAGTCACAATAGTTCGCCAGAACCTGAAGGAACTTCTGGAGATAGTGGACTTGAATGAGTACATTACAGTTGAGACTGTAGACACCAGGGTTAGTACTCCACAAAGGTTATATGAAATAACACTCCGGATGGAGGGAGACAAACCTAGACAGGTGAAAGCACTTTTTGGGAAAGACTATCAAGGGGCTATGACATACTTCTAGCAGAAAAAGACTGGCCACCACAATTTGTCAGGGAGTGCCCACATGGCGAGGACATTATTATGCCTGCCTTCTCCAACCATATTCCAATTCACCTAAAATATACATATGCCAGGAAATGGGCAGTAGCCCAGGCCCCAGCATAATATAAAAATCATGTAGGATGGGATGAGGACTCACCTCACCATAAAATACATCTGAAACATGAACCAACTGCACAACGGCAGTACCCAATAAAGCAAGAAGCTAAAAAACAGGTCAGGGAGATCTTAGATCAACTTGAATATCAAGGGGTGATTGAAACATGCACCTCCTCAATGAACAATCCTTTGTTTCGTGTCTCCAAACCAGACAATACATATCGTCTAGTTTTGGATTACAGACACCTAAACACTTGTTCTAAAACTTTTGCAGTGCAAAATGCACATAGCACAGCATTAATGAATAACATTGTGCGTAAAAATATAAAACACCATTAGTCATCTCAAATGGTTTCTTTTGTCAAAACATAGCACCTGGTACTTAACAGCATTCTCCATAATGGGGATGCAGCGTCACTTTTGTCGATTCCCACAAGGGTTCAAGAACAGCCCAGGTTTATTCTCAGCGAGGGTAACGGAGTTACTACAAATTTATGACAATGAGGCATTGTCCTATGTCAATGACATATATCTGACAGACGATGACCTGGAAAAACACTTGAACAGGGTGAGCACCATTATACTGGGTTTCGCCTCTGAGGGCTACAAGTTCAACTTTAAAAAGTCCAGAATTGCCCATCTCAATGTCCTATTTCTAGGATATGAGCTTTCAAGTGAAGGCAAGAGCTTGGCAGCTAACTTTTTAGAAAAGTGTGCGCTGCTCCAACCTCCAAAAACGCTAAAAACTTACAATCCATCCTGGGTTTCCTAAATTTTGGAAGAACATACATTCTAAATTACGCAGAAAGGGTTAAACCTCTCTACGCATTAATCAAACCTGATTTTTCGATCAGAAACTGGACACAGGAACACACAGAAATCTTGCGTTCACTCCAGGCTAACATGTTAGCAACAAATCACTTACAAACACGCGCAAGTCAACGCAATTTGGTGATCCGAATAATTTCGGGTCAATGCGGATTCACCTACTTAACCTTCAATGAGGGTGAGAAAATACCAATTGCATACAAATCAACTGAAAAAATTCTAACAGCAGTTCAAACCGCTGTAGCAAAAGAAAGAGCCTTAGCCCAAGGGAAACGCATTATTGTCGTAACCCCAGTACCAGCTTTAGAAGCGGTCACAAAAGCTAGCATTCCAAATGCTAAAGCATTACATCCGAGATGGATACAATGGGTTAATTCTCTTGCTGCAACAGATGTTGAATATGTTTTTGATCCAGATTTAAAAACACAAGCATTCCTGCAATATGAACAAGAATGTCCTCTGCCTACTGAAATTCTGCCTCTCGATCAGTACGAATTCATAATTTACACTGACGGATCCGCACAACCCGCAACAGGGAGTAAGCAAGCTTACAGTGCAGCGTGTGCAATCGTTAAAGGTCGCATGCGAGATGGCATCTTCAGACCTATGGTCACAAAAACTCAATCTCTAGGGGATTGTACAGCTCAGCGAGCTGAACTACAAGCATTCAAACTGGCACTTGAAAGTACAGATCGAGAATTCCCCACACTAATAGTGTGCGATTCCTTTTACTGTGTTCAGTCGTATAATGAATATATACAAAACTGGCTTGAAAATGGTTTCAAAGATGCGAAAGGTGGCACAATAAAGCACAAAATGCTTTGGGAACAAGTAGTTCAGTTGAAAAACGAACTACCAAAGGCTCACGTGATCCACACACTGAGTCATCAACGTGATGGCGTTCACGTTGCAGGGAATTCATTGGCTGACGAAGCCGCAAAGGGGGCTGTTCAGACGGCTTCCGTAGCCGCGATCACTCGTTCAAAAACAAAAATAGACGGTGAGATAATGTTGGCTGTCAATGCTTCAAGCAAAGGCAGCAGTGCAGCGTTACCAAAAGTTTCCACTCAAGTACTCTTATGTAATTGATGCGAACAACGTTCCTTTTGCTCGAATCCCTGGAGTGGGGGATAGGGTAATTCCAAACATGGAACGTAGAGCAGCCTTGATTTATGACACACATTTGGGGGAGGGTCTGTCACATTACGGGATCTCTAAAACAATTTTGACGTTAAAAGAGATGTACTGGTGGCCTGGAATGAGTACAGAAATTCACATATTCATCAACAACTGCTTAGACTGTAAATTACAGCGAGAGAGCCACCAGACACCATGCTGCGAATGCGGCAACCCAGTACAGACACCATTGTTAGACAGCATTAGACTATCTACGCGCCTGCGTCCTACTGGACAAAGGCATTCCCACAAATGATGAATCTAGGTTCCTATGGTTATGGCCTCAGCGCTCAGCTGACGCTCGAACTGTTATAAAAGATTTGCGAGTCTTTATCGGCACATACGCAATAGGCACGCTACATTCTGAACAGGGTCCTGCGTTTAGCTCTCGGGCTTACAAAGAGGCCATGGCCAGTCTGGGCGTTGCATTGCGGTACTCCTCTCCATTCCATCCTGAGGGAAATTCGGTTGTGGAAAGGAAAAACCGGGACATAAAGCAGTCTATAACAGCTAGGGTATTAGGTTCGAGTGATGGGTGGGTCAAACACCTTAATGGGGTCCAACGCTCGTTGAACAATCTGCCAAGAAGTTCTCTAGGGGGGGTCACTCCATATGAGGTCCTATTTGGGACAAGAATGTGGGTACCAGACCTTGAACACGTAGGCACAGTGGTGGAAAATAAACCATTTGATATCAAAGATCGTTTGGCTGTTTTACAGGAACTCAATGAGTTAAGAACGAAACAAAGCAACGTATTCCTACAGCCAACCACCACTGGGGAAAAATCGGCGGTCCCAGCAAGGCCTGTCTGGATTCCAAAAGTTGGGGATCTAGTCAGAGAAAAGATTGCGGCCAAGAAGAAATTTGGACCTTCTTATAGACAACCAGTACCTGTCCTAGCAGTTCAAGGAACAAGAACAGAACTTCTGCCGCCCCTTGCTGGAAGAAAGGAGAAAAGATTTGTGTCCATCGACCTGATCAAACCACAGTATGTGGCCAATACTAAATAGTAGGCCTCGTGGACTCCGACCTAGTAGCAGACGCACTCCTCTCGCTACTATCCAAGAGGTTCAGACTGAAAGACTGATAACAATCGAGAATTCAGCTGTAACAGATGGAGGACTAAGCAACAACGCTATGGAACTCATCCCTCTTGAACACCAAGTAACAGTTCGTCCAAATACACCTGTCTACACCAATGTGGCAAGTGATGAACTGGTTCCAGTGATTTCTACAAATCCTGATGCAATTCCAACAATTGATAGAACTGCTTCTGGCTATTTCATTAACTTTGATACGTTCTCAGAAGATCCCAGTGAACCTGAAACGACGCCAGCATCATTGAAATTCAAGCAGCAAGTACAAGACTTTCTTCACTTTCTGAAAAAGACTTATTTGGTTTCTCCATGGATTGAACTCTGGATTACATCTGGACTTTTTGTTTTCCTGCTCTGGCTAGGTTTGGTAACAACTGTGAGCGTGCTTATAAGTGGCAGATACATCCATGTGAACACTGAAAGAAAAGGCGTGAACGTACTTTTGAAACCTCATAAATCCTCCCATCGTGAAGCAAGAGACTTGTCATCAGTGAACATCACAGCTGTTCCTATACAGGATGGTATAGTGTGGGACAAAACAGATTTTGAAATCTTCGGCCCGACGGAACAATTGAACATTCCACATTTGTTTAAAATTTCACTAAGTGATCTAATTTCGTCCAGTACCTATTCTGATGATTGGGACTTTGAGACTGTTAATGACATAATGTTTGACTTAGAAAAATCTGCTGCATTTTCTAAAAATGAATATTTAGAGGGTTCATCAGACTATGAACAACTGTATTGTTATAATCACTATGGTCATCATTATTTGCATAAATCTGCATATCCAAGAAATGTGTTTATGTTTAACCAATGGGAACATTGTCCTACACCACCTAAAGGTAGTTCAAAAACATTTGCCAACAAGTTTCCATATTTTTCAGGTTACAATACATCTGCTCCAGAAATGTTTTACTATAAAAATGTAAACAAGACAGGACTGAAAATTATGTTAACAAATACAAAACAGATTTATTCTACATTATTTAATGCCCAACTGTCTAGACAGGGTTTCGACTTTTGGAAAGACACAATAGACACAAAAACTGTCTGGGGTACTAAAGATTGGCAAGTACAGGGGATAGAAGCTTTATTTAGAGCCTGTATCATCCCAGATGATTTTGAATGAAACCATCCAACAAACATCTTGTCTTGGATTAGCCAAGATCAAAGAGATGAACACACCTTCTGTACCAACACCTGCAATTGATAACGATACACAGGCTGTGGTGACAGTTGACAAAATACTACAACTCAACAGATCTAATCCTAATTGGAAAAAATGGTTGATCTGGCCCACAGACACGAATAACTGTCAGGAAAGATTCCTGAATAAAACTCAGGGCTTTACTATTCATAGGCCAGACCCAAGATATGTCCAAAGACAACAACCGGGGGTAGTAACAACATACAGTGTAGGAAAATTATGCCTCGATTGGCTGCATAAGTCTACACTACAGGATGTGAAACAACACTTAACCTTACTTAAAAAGGACGCAGAACTTAGGGAATTCTTGCTTGGACCAAGAAAACCGCATCAAAAACGTTTCATATATGCCGGCATTTATGCTGCCTATAATGAAGCATGGAAAGTATCACAGATGGAGGCCGCAGAACGAATACGTGAACTTGATCGTATTAATTTAGAGAAAACACTCTCTGTGGTCGACAATGGGTTAACAACTTTGTCCTCCAGAATATATTCATTGGATGGCATTGTATCCTCTGCTATCGACATACTAGAACAAGATTTGGCGATGTTACAACAAGGCCAGTCTCAATTACGTTCTATTGTGTTATTAAGCTGGACGCTGCAATGTTTGCAGAATACAATCTAACTGATAAACAGATCGAACTGGCACAAAGAGGAGCAAAGTATACAGTGCTGAGCATTGAGAAACTGGAAAAGTTACCATTCACAGTGGCAGAAAAACCAGCTACAGAATGGCTTATTCATGGCAAAATAACATTACCTGTGAGTACTTTTCAGTTTCAGTATTGCCTCAGACAAATGCAAGCAGGCAAATATGAAAGGTTGGGTAAGGAATACATTAAGACATCTTGGGATTTACCGTATACATATAGATGTTGGAGTGGGGATCGTGAAGTGTTTTTGAGCGGTACACACTGTAAACGTGCACTGAGCGGTTCACTTATATGTCAGGACATTTCTTTACACGGGGCTTGTAATGGTTCTGTGGCAAATTTGTCTTGCCATCAGCAGGGTACACCAGCTGCTGTGATTAATCCAACGTTTGGACAACTTTCTAATGGGAGTTACCTCATGTTGAATGATCAGAGTTGCTGCGGCATGCTGCCAGGCATCCCATATCTAGTAACGGTCAACTCCAGGGTCACTTGCTGTATGCAAGTATTGTTTGCCCCAATAGACACAGTCAGGGAGTCGCCTCTATGGCCTTCGCTGAACGTCTCTTTTATAAGATTTGATACTTTGAGCAGAATGAAAGCCATGCTTTTACAGCAAACAGTGCCTTTGACCTCGGCCAAAGAAACCTATGATCTACAAGTAGCAAGGACTTCGGCTGAGATACAGACTTTAATACGTACAAACTGCCCTATACATTTCGTAGAAATGATAGGACGTATCTTTAACATGTCTGATACAACCGAAATTGTACATGTATTTAAGAGCATCTGCTCCGGTCTGTTAGCACCTTTCCAGGCAATACTCGGAATCATCCCGAACTTTGCACATTCGGTGTTTGGTGGCATACCATTAATTCTAGCACTTGTTGCCGGAATTCAATTTCTCTTCCTGCTATTGCGCTATGGCCAGCCTGTTCGCAGACATCACTCCGAGCGAAATGGAGAAAGCTCTCCTTGAACGAAAGTGCCGTGAGCGAATAGTACAGCTTTTGGGCATGACTCGTCTACGGGACCTTAATACAACTTGGTTCCTGTCATTCAGACCAATCTGGCACGATTGCATCTTACCTGTTCTACGATGCCTGCTATGCGGTGAAGAATGCGTGTTGGACACCTGTCTAACATTTCCATCAGCTACGCCAACGGATGTCGATACTCTGCTGGTCCCGATAACGGCCCATGCTCTGTGTTGTCCCCAGAGGCTTCCTATCCTGATGTCAGCATTCGTTGAGATCTCACAGACGCTTCCGGCTGCTGCTGAGGTACGAGAAAGATCTACAGGCACACAGGTAACAACGGACGCGAACATTGCTGCGGCAACCTATGCTGAAAGCGGTGCTTCCCATCTCTGTGCAATTAATCTACTACACGAGGTGTTCCAACTGACACCGACTACAGTGGATGATGTTTTGTCTATAGAAATAGATGATCTCATGTTTACACCAGACCCGTAAACTGACTCTGATTCAGCATACAGTGTTCCAGAGATGCAGTAACAATTTGGCCTTCATTTTTCAAAACAACTTGGAACTCTACCAAAATTGAACTTTTTCCCATTTTTTTCGAACGAAAATGGCACTTCAATCTGCTTAAAGTAGAACTAGCCTTATAGTACAGACTTTGCGGTACTTCCATGGACACTTAGGGGTCGATTCCGATTCGGGCCGGAAATTTCTCCGACCGAGCCGGACCCGGAGAGATTTCCGACCGAATCGGACCCGTGCAGTCCGACCGAACGAGTACGATGCGTCCGTATGCTATCGGACTCGAGTCGGTCGGACTCCCATTGAAGTCAATGGGAGCCGGTCGTACAACGCGTGCGCGGGCTCCCATTGACTCAATGGGTGCGAGTCGGACAAGTGCGCCCCCTACAGCGGGTACGCGGCGAAGCGATTCGCGCCGTACACGCACAGGTAGGGGGACCCATGGGTCCCCCTGTGTGAGACTCGCGCGGCTACGCGTACAGGGGGTCCGACACGGACCCCCAAAGTACGGCTCCGACAGCTCTTTCGAGCCGGAGTGCGCGGCTCGGTCGGACTGCTCGCAGCGCGCATCGTACTTACCCGGCCGGGGAACGTCTCCATTGCGCGGTGCAAGTCGAGTCCGAGCGAGTCGGTCGGTGTGGTTCGAGCCGGGAACGAGTCGGTCGGAGCGGTCGGGACGCCCGGACGAGTCGGTCGGCGAATTCGCATCGTACTCGCTCGGCCGGACCCGCGTACGATTCGGTCGGGAAACAGGGCTCCGGATCGGATCCGGTAAAGCCGAATCCAATTCGGAGCCCTACCGGCCGAGATCGGAATCGGCCCCTTAGTCATCTTGTGTGTCTAAAACAGTTCATTAATTTTCATGACATGAAATGACTTTGATTTTTGAACAAACTTATCGATCATTTTCTGTCACATGTAAATATTACTGCTTATTTCATTCCAATTGCATTTATTTTCGAACTTTATGCCTGAAATGAAAAGCATTTGCTTCAAATGTACAGTACCTTTTGCATTTTTTACTATGTTTTTTAATGCTTTTAAGAAATATTTTTAAATATGCGGTACTCCATTTTATGTTTAGCATTTTAAATGTTTAGCATTTTAGTATTATCGTACACACGAAAGTGGAGTGGGTGTTGTATTCCTCTTAGGGTGTCCATAAACGGGCTTTCCAGTATCATGTCCTTATATAGGCACAATTCGCCCTGCCCTTATATAGGCATAAAATCCCAGCCCTTATTTAGGCATTAAACCGTGCACTCCAAATACAGGCATGGTCTCTGACATCCGTCCACCCTAACGTCACAACGAGTTCATGAAGAACAGACCCTTAGGCTGCGGGAGTTTCCCTAGCCCAGGACTATTGATTTCTTCAAGGACTCATATATTATGCATGAACCATTATTCCTTAGGGGTTCATTCATGACGTCTTTCGCTGTCCGACTCACGTCAATACTAACATTCTTAGGTGCTCTCAGGTATAAATATACCTTCCCTAGCCCCTGTAAACCAGAGGAGACCTCGACTTCAGAGGAGCCCGTTTCCCGGCCTGACGCACTGAGAAGACGCTGTCATCCCTGCACGCAGAGAGTCCAGCTTCCAGTGATCTGACTTCCCTTGCGGGGTGTTGGAGTTCGAGTCTGGCAAAGAGATTCCTACCTCTCTCATTCTTCAGGTATGGAGCTGACAAGAACCTAGAGGGACTCTTGGCATACTAGGCATACTAGGCATACTAGGCTTAACATACTCTCAGTATACCATAGTAAAGAATACTTCACCTACTTCCTACCTCTCCCTACACCTAGGTTAGGTTAGGTACATTGGGGTAGAACTAGATTAGAAACGCATCGTATGAGTACTCGCATTTTTAGTCTGTGTTATTTATGTAAAGGCATATGTACTAAAAGATAATGCTATCGCAGTATTATTTATTTCTACTGCTCACACTGTACATTATTTATCTTGCATACTGTCTTGTGATCGTAACAGCACATTTTACTTACACCAGAAACAAGACTGTTCAATAAATCTTTTATTGAAACGCCCGTCTGTTCTTTCTGTGTAACTTGGAGAAAACTAAGCATGCACGATTATGCTGAGTGAAATAGTTATCTATTGTTTCCACGACTCTGGGACACGTTCTGATTCTAAAGGGAAACAAAGTGGTCATGTTTTGCGGCTGCCAGAAACTACTCCCTTCTTGTAATCCAAGGAGTTTCTAGTGGCCTCTGAGCAAGCTGGCACAAGTAATTAAGTTTAATATACTCGATAGGGACATACTGACCTTAGTCCTATGTCAAACCTATAGGATATATTATTCCAATGCGCAGAGCCTATTAGGGAAATAGGAGCTACACTACACCCAGGATATTTTTTAATTTGGAGACGCATGTTATTCTCATTATTAATGTTAATAATAATTGATCAATGCAAGAAGTATTACTTTACCTGCAGGTTTTTGACAGACTTAGGGCTAAACGTATCAGACACCTGTGCTTGCCACAAATGAACTGGTTATGTTAATCAAATGAGTCTGTTATGTTTACACTGTATAAATTAAATGTATTTCGGCTTTCCCTTTTCACTCATGCATTCTATGCACTTGTGATGATTTCTACCTAATATATAAAACTGTTTTTTATAGGGAAAAAATAATATATAAGTCCTGTTCTAATTTCATAGACATTGATTCACCAAAAGGCCTGGGGTAGTGGAAGTGGGATCAGACTGTCCTTGACTCCCAATGATGTCACATGGTTTGCCTGCTGATGAACCTGAGAAACATAGGAGGAGCTTAGAGTAGAAACCACTGAAAATATAGAGGGCTCCTATTCCTCTATTTGCCTTCTCTGCTTGTTTCCTCCATTACCCATGAGACCAGATGTATGAAGAACAGTGCCTGGGGCAGACTTGCATTAAGGCATTTGTTTACTTTCACTTGGAAAGATGCCACAAGTCACTGCGAGGCTCATGCCCACAATGTTTCTCACACTACTGCTTTTGTTCTGAATGAAGTAGCAGCTGAAGCAAACAAACAGAGGTGCATTCAGCGCATGCTTTCTCCTGAGTTCTGCACCCCAAGGGACATATCATGAACTCTGGCGTCGAGCAGAACTAAGCATCTGTCTTTAAAAAATTGAACTGTCTGGAGGCATTACACCCAACTCATAAATTATTTGAATTACTGCATGAGCTGAAAATAGCATAGTTCATAAACTGGAACAGCAGCCACAGCTCACTGTGTACTAGCTGTGTTGTCTGGGGCCCATGCTCTAGCTTTGATCATTCTCGAGATAAGCATATGGACTTTAGTCAGTGTAATGTCTTAAAAACTAAGGGCCTGAGGGAGGGGCTATCTCCATGTTAGTTCATTCTTGCTAGTTTAGTTTCTTTTATTCTTTTCTATAAAAGCTGTCGTGCTGAACGGGGCTGAATGTTGATGCTCCTACAGCTACTGTGATGTTTGCCTTGTGTTAACAGTGACAATAAAACAAATTTAAACATAAAAACTAAGGGCCTGATTTAGATCTTGGCAGTCTTACCGCCGGTCCCCCGCAGCGGCAGACCCAAGTACTCGGCGGTCCACCCAACGTATTTAGATGTTGTGGCTAGAGACAGAAGACCATGGCAACGGCAGTCTTCTCTGCTAGCTCACAGTACTCCATTGCCATCAGGCCGATGGTATTGCGCCAACCTTATTTAGATATTTCCACTAGGCTGGAAGTCTGCGAGTGACGGTTTCTCGGCGGAGTGAGGTCCGAGTGCAGTGGGTACAATTTAATTATGGGTCTATATACATATGTGTCCTGTTATCATGCAATGCATATATAGGCTACGTGGTATGTCCCTTTGTGTCAGATTTTGAATGCCACTCGCACAGCATTTACACACTGAATGACCCTCATACAATACATCGGAGTAATGTCCGAATAGCTTACCTTCGATCCCAGTGACAACAGACTCGTTTGGCGTCAGGGTGGTGTCGTTGCAGCCATGGGGGGACCTAGACGAAGGCATAGCAGCAGGAAACAGAAGCGGGAAGCAGGATATAGGTAGGTCATTGCCTCATTTTCTACCATTCCACCACCTGAAAGTAGGAGGTCTTCCCGCCAGTTGGGCTGGCGGTAAGGCACATCATGATCAGCTAAGGGGGAATTTTGCCTGGAATCCGGCCGCCAGCCATTTCAGCCTCTGCGCTGTTGACACTTTCCAATACTGTATAGAGTAGTGCTCCTTGAAGAGTTGTATCTTCAGTTTCTTTCTTAAGATCATGAGGGTAGTAGCAATTCAGATATCAGTGGGGATGTTTTTCTAGATCCTGAGTGTGCAGATGGAGAGGACCTGCCACAGGTTTTTTTCTTGGGCTTCCTTGATTCCTTGTCTATAGTCTGGTGATTTCTTGGCTCCTGGTGTGATGCAGTCTGCCAGGGGTAATAGTTTCTAGGCCACATATGAGGGATGTTGTTTCTGTTGCACTCGCAAGTGATGCATCTAATCTTGAAGATGATGAAGGCCTGGAGTATTTGCTTCAGTGTGGGGGCAAGTGCTTAAACTTTTAAAAACCCTTTATGTTACATATACACCATGTAGAATGCTTTTAGGGGAAACCAGTGTGGCTTAAGGAAGCATGTTGAGCAGACAGTGCCATCCAGGTGGGAGAGGATGGGATGTTGCTCCGCTGTGCTGAAACGAGAAGGGTTTCACTTATTTAGGAGGTTGCACTGGGACCCATGTGTTCTCTGAAGGTCAGCTTTATACTGAGAGCAGACACAAGTGATTTTGCACTGTCTATAATCTACGGCATGACGATATCTCTGTAACCTATACTTGAACCAGAGGAGGTTTGAAGTTGATGGTGAACAGGACGAATTCATTCTTTGTTGGTTTTAGCTTTAAATAGATACTTGCCATCCAATTCCGAGTAGCCCAAGGCAGGTGTTGAGTTGTTGAATGGCGTAGATGGATGAGATTTTGATTTAGAATTTAGCATTGTCACAAAATTGGCATATCCTGATACTGTTGGCAGGGAGTTTGGATCAAAGGGTGTTCCATGTAGAGGTTGAAGATGATCAGGGAAACAATAGCAGGTATATGTTATTACATTCAGTGTGTGACAGAAGGTTTCTGTACAGATGGTCTCTTCCATGATGCTGGGGCAAAGCATTTGATTTTGCTGAAATCTTCAAGATTGAAATTTGTTCAGAGGCAGAATGATGTCGGAAAAGCAATGCACTTTTCCAGTATGTGAATGGCTCCTTGATGGTTCAAAGACCATAGAGAGGGGAAAGAGGATCCAGAGTCATTGGTTGTTTTTGTAATTGATGAGGAGGGTATCATTGACTACTGAAAGTGTGCTGTATCATGGTCTAAAATTTGATTGGTAGTCCAGTAGACAATGGTTTTTGTTGACCTATTCTTGTAGTTGAGTGGAGATTGTTTCCTGTATGATTTGTCCTGTGAATGGTAGGTGGAGGTTGGGGTGGAAGTTGGTTCCATCATCTGGATCCCGTGGTATTACAATTCCTATCAGGCCAAATAAAGAGTAACCCCTCGAACCAGGGGGACAGGGTTGTGTCAACCAGACATCGCAAACATTCCCCTTGATACCAGCAAAACCATACAGACCTTTTACACTTCACCAATCAAAATCATATCTGAATAACTCACACACACATAGTCACATGTATAACAAGCCAAATACCAAAAAAGAATAAAAAAAAATATTTGGCTTTAATTCTATTATATAATCTAAAAACAATCTGTTAAAAACACATATTTTGATAGACATAAATGCAGAAAAACATAAAGATAAAAACCCAAAGGGGATATTCAAGAGCCCATACAATTCGTCTTTCAATGCGTGCACCACTACTTTGTATGTCACTCAGTGTCCATACAGCTCATTCTTAGCATATTGAGGAGATCACTGGTGAAATGTAGTTTATGCTTTTCCAATCTTTTCCTACAATCTCTTCTTTGCTTCATTCAAAGCAGTACTCTCCTTGAGGCACTGCTCTCGTTCTTCAATCTCTTTTTTTCTTAATAAGGATTACCACCTGAGCTGTCTCAATAATTAATAACATTCAAACCCCACTACAGCGATTAGCTCTTAGGACCCATGTTTGCTTAAATTTCTGATTGTCTCTGAATAACTCAGGTTCATTTCAAATTTGAAAGCCAATAGGTATTACTCCAGTTGTACAATATTCTAATAGGAAATCAGCATGCTATTCGGTTCTCTTTCATTTCTTTTTTAGATTCACTTATTTATCCCATTTTTTACTAGCAGTTGGGATAATATAATAGTCACCTTATTTCCTCTTTTGCTATTCCCATTAATAATTTGTTAAATTGGTCACTGAAACTAAATGAAAATGAAACTCCATTATCTGAGCCCTAATTCAAACCCAGAAAACTCTCAAGCTAAAATGTTGCGCAATCTAATCAGACAAAATAAAGAGTAACCCCCTAGAACCAAGGGAACAGGGTTCTGTCAAGCAGCTATCTCACAAATTCCCATTGATACAGTCAAACCATATAGTCCTTTTACACTTCACCCATAAAAATCACATCTGAATAACTCACACACACATCGTCGTATGTATAACAAGCCAAATAACATCAACGAGTTAAAAAAAAATATATAGGTCTTTAATTCTATTTTATAATCTAAAAACAATCTGTTAAAAATACATATTTTGATAGACATAAATACATAAAAACATAAAGAATAAAAACCCAAGAGGGATATTTCAAAGACCAGACAATTCGTCAAGGCCAAGTTGAAGATGTTGCGGAGTGGTGTCAGAGGATTCTCATCAAGAGATTTCATGATGTATGATGGCAGAGTGTTGTCCTGAGTGAATTCAGGATGTTATTAAATTCAGTGTGTGACAGAAGGCCTCTTTCATAATGTTGATGGTGGATTTGATGTTGTTGTTTTTTTCTGTACAGAAGTCATTCATGGGAGTTGCACTTGTCAATTGGCTGTGGAACTGAAGGGTCAGACAGTAGGTTGATTCAGTGCTTGACCGACTTTGAAGAATGCTTTGCTCCTACTTGTCATTTTGCTCATAGTAGTCATGTAGAAGATGAATTAGTGGTGGTGATCTGCATGCCAAATGGAGTGCTTTCACTTGGGTAAGGTTGTCTAGGTCATTAGTTAGTCTACATTTCTTTTCTAGTATATCTGTGGCTCCTTATCACACAAAGTCCAGATACTGAGAGCAGGAAGTGGTAGGTGAGAAGTTTGAATGACTCAGGTTTGCTTGCGTGGAAGGATTGCAGGACTAGGCATATTTGTGAATGCCAGTGGATCCTCCTCGAGCATTGTGTGTGTGTCTGTGTTCTTGGTGCTGTAGCCTGTAGGGATGAGGACATCAAGAATTTGTGTCAAAATGGGTGTGAATTATGTTTCTGTGATAAAGAGTGCATCTTAGTTGAGTTGGTTTACAATGTCAAGTAAGTCAGAAGTGTGGATGGCTGCAGAATGTGTGTTGATGGGTATGAGTTGAAAGGGTTGTGTTGTGTGTGTTGTTGAATGGTATGTGGATGATGTGGTTGTTGTGCATACTTGATGTGTGTTGGTACATGGTTAGGGTGTGAGTGTGGGTGTAGGATGTGATGCATGATATTTGAGGGACATACAATCTACCTGAGGGGAGAGGTTCTCGACCTGGGCCTATTCAGTATTCAGACCCTAACAAACCTAAACAGGTTACACCCTGTCTTTCTCCCCCTTCAGCTGAGGAAGCCCTTTGTTTAGTGTAGGAAAGTAGGATCTGCTTCTATGGTTACCCCCACTTTTTGCTTGATGTAATGCTGTTTCTGACTAGTCTGTCTGGGATCCTGCTAATCAGGACCCCAGTCACTCTGCTTTCTACCCTAAATTGCTATGGTAAGTACTTAGGTACATCCCAGATTAGTACTAAGGTACCCAGGGCATAGGTACCCCAGAGGTCCCCCATAGGCTGAAGCATGTATTATGCCTCCTATGGGAGACCAATCAAACTATCTCTACAGGCCTGCCATTGCAGCCCGTGTAAGCTGGTGCTAGCACCACTTACGAAAGATATAGGTTCCCCTATATCTAAGGTCACTGCACTTAAATCCTATAAGTCACCTCTACAGCAGGCCTTTTCAATCCTGAAGGCAGGGTGCTTGGTTCTAAGTGTGAGGGTGCCCCTGCATGAGCAGGACACCCCTTCAGCCTTCGGAGTCCATTCTCCCGGGTTGTAAGTGAGACAGCCATATAACAATAGAGGGGCACCGCGTCATTACGCGATGACCATCTTAAAACTGGCTGTAATGAACCCTGTCATGTTTGGTTTTAAACATGTTGGAATCATACCCCCCACACCGCAAACTGTGTGGGATGTATGATTCCAAGCACTGTAGAGGCCCTCCATTGCCTTCCCTGCATCTGCAAGCACTGCAACTAAGCTGGCCGGTCTGCTGATTCTGGGCTCCTACGGACTCCGGAAGGCTCAGCATCACCTGTGGTGGTGGTTCTTCATATCCCTCGAGGCCTGCTCTGCCTCTCACCAACTTCGAGGCCAGTATCCCTCGTCAGAGCAGCAGAAACCGAACCCCTGTGCACCACGTCGACTTGCAGTTGCAACGGCTTGTTGGCTCCTTCCACCAAGATCTTCTGGCTCCAAGTAGCCCCAACCTCAAGCATCTCCAGTGACCAAGATTTTCGTCCTCACTGCATCACTTGCACTGGGGGCCTGCATCTTTGGTGAGGTGCTCGAGGTCCTCTGCGACTTCAGTGCCTCCGGCCTGTGGCTCCTCTTGAGGGTCACTTTTGAATTCTTTTGGGCTAACCTGATTGCTTGGGCCTGCCCTGACTCCCCTGCTTGTGGTGAGTCTCCTGGACCTTGCTGGTCCCAACATTGCACCTTCTTCTACTCCACGTTGTTTGCAGTTGCCAAGGTTTGTTGGTGCTCCCGCCGGACACCGACCCCTCAACTCTCGACATCCGACGTGGGACAGCTCCTGTAAGGCTCCTGGTCTTCCTTAGCACCGCCTGATCCACACAGCTGCAGTTCCAAGGTCACCGTCAACACTTTTACAGCACCCGACATCGGTGAACATTCGTCTTCCATGCCTCCTGGTCACTTCCAAGTGGCATAGACTCTGTCCCCTCTGCTTTCAGGTACTTCTCGACTTGAATCCCCCTTTGGGTTCCACCAGACACTTTCGCCTGCTCCAGCAGCAGCACTTTCCTGAAGTCCTCCACTGGGTTCGACGGCGGTTTCCGACGCCACTTCACACTTAAGGCACTTGGCTCCCCTGGGGCAGATATCCTGGTTCCTAAGGTATCCACGGGTGGGGTTGCTCTCCAACCATCTGTCTTCCACAGGGTTTCTTCAAGGTCCACTGGGAAGTGTCCTTCTTCTTTAAAATTGCAACGGCAACTTACACGTTGATTTGTACGGAGAACGCGGTCGTGGTCTTACACTGCACACGACTTCCGTGGGGCTCCTCTATACTCACCTTGGGTGGTTCCTTGGGTCCCCCGTACTTCTACGTCCTCTGACTATTGTCTTGACTCGAGTCGTGGTTCGCATACCACTATTTTAGTATATGGTTTGGTCTCCACTGGTGACCACTGTGTAATCTGTGCTACTTACCTGTTTCTATTTACATAGTATTGTGTGCATTGTATATCTCCGGCTAGGAGATATCTGTATGTGTTGGTGAGTGTCTTATAATAAATACATATTTTTATAAATACACCGTGTGGTTCTTTTTCACTTAATCTATACCTTTAAGATTGTGTTCTGGTAAAACAAGCTGCTTTACACTACTTCTGGACTAAGCCTGTAGGCTGTTCTCTACAGCTACCACTTAGGGAGCTTTCTAAGGTTGTCTAAGACCACTAAAATCACCAAAAGGGTGTCTGGATCAGTGCAAGATGTCAACTTACATAAGTGTACATCAGACATAGAGCCAGCCTCTCACACTGGTGTGCAGCGGTTGGGATTCAAGCCTGCATTGTTTTACCAGATAATCTTAGTGTGGATTAATGGAAAAAACCATCACTAATATTAGGCACATATAATACAAGCTTAGAATAAGTAAGTTCTACTGAACTTAGGGTTGGGTAGTTAAGGGTCTAGCACAACCCTTTCTCCAACCTCAGAGAGTTTAGTACCCACTAGGTTAGGTAGGTGCAACACCTCACTACACCTAGTATGTCTTCTAAAGGAGATGCCAGTGGCTCTCTGCCTTCTAGATACAGTGACCTCACGTTCCAGGAACTGAGGGCCGTGTGTTTCTCTAGGAAGCTTAAGAGAGGGAAAGGCCCTAATACTTAACGTCTCCTAGAGGTGTTACTGTTGGATGACCTACAGAAAGCTAGTGGGTCAGATGAACAGGATGGAGTGGTTGGGCCAGGGACAGAAGATGGGTCAGGAGGGAACCCCCTTGTTGACCTTAATTCTGACCCTGACCAGGAGGAGTCTCATGACTCCCACCTGGAGAACTAAGATCCCCCAGAGGATAGTGCAGATGGCACAGAGGGTGCCCCCAAAAGTGGGTCTCCCTTTGCTCCTTTGGGAAGGGTTCAGGGTAGGCCAAGGAGGTCTAGATCCTCCTCTAGAGAATCCACTGCTTCAGGACATTCTATAGGGACCTCTATATTTAGTAAGAGGGACAACTCTTTTGACAGGGAGTATCAGCTGCTTGAACTTGAGAAAGCAAGACTTAGGCTCAGGCAAGATCAGTTGGCCCTTGATAAAGAGTCCCTAGAAATCCAGAAAGCTAGGAAGAAATTGTGACTAGAGTCCCATGGTGGCAGCAACAGTGTCCCTAGAATCAGAGAAACCTCTTTTTACCATAGGAACCTGAACAAGATAGTCCCTCCTTACCAGGAGGGGGATGATATCCATAAATGGATCACTGCTTTGGAGAGGGCCTGGAAAGTCCAGAGGGTCCCTCAGGAGCAGTGGGCAGCTATCTTGTGGCTCGCTCTCCTTTGCTAACAAAGGTAGAGATAAGCTCCTCACTGTTAGAGAAGAGGATGCTGACAATTACTAAGTACTGAAGAGTGCTCTCATAGATGGGTTTGGCTTAACCACAGAACAGTATAGGATTAAGTTCAGAGACACCCAGAAGGCACACACCCAGGACTGGGTAGATTTTGTAGACAGTGCTATTAAGGCTCTGAAAGGCTGGCTTCATGGAAGCAAGGTACAGGACTTCCAAGGATTGTACAATTTAATTATAAGGGAGCAGAACCTTAATAATTGTCAGAACCAGCTTTTACATCAGTACCTGGTGGACTCTGATATGACCTCTCCCCAAGAATTGTGAAAGAAGGCAGACAAATGGGTTCGCACCAGGGTTAAGCAGAAAAACCATGGTAAAGGCAAAAGAAACCTTAGTGTTACTTCTGTAAGGTGAAAGCCCATTGGACAAAAGATGCTGATTGTCCAAAGGCCAAGGAAACTACTCCTACTACCACTGCCCCTACGGCACCTGCTCCCCCTAGCACAAGTACACATGGTAGTACAGCAAACAAGGGATTAGTGGGGTTAAGCTTGGGTACTGAGAGGGGTTCTGACTTAGTCAGAACACAAGCTCAGGCTGTTTTAGTCTGTGATGGTGGCATGGTTCTTGCCACCTTACTAGTCAGTCCCACTAACTTCGGCAAGTACAGACAACAGCCTTTAATCAATGGAAAAGAAGCAATGGCTTATAGGGATACAGGGGCCAGTGTCACTATGGTGACAGAGAAACTTGTATCCCCTAAACAGGTCATACTTGGACAAGTGTACCAAGTTACCAACGCTAGCAATGTCAGGACTGACTGCTCCTTGGCAGTTGTAAATCTCAGCTGAGGAGGGGTAACTGGACCTAAGAGGGTTGTGGTATCTCCAGACCTACCTGTAGATTGTTTGTTGGGCAATGATCTAGAAACGTCCGCCTGGTCTGAAATGAGGTTAAGGACTCGTGCAGAGATGATGGGCATCTCTGCAAGTGTGTTTGCTGTCACCAGGGCTCAGGCCAAACAGCTCACCACTGAAAAAGCACTGGATCCTGGAACATTGGACCAGGTGCTTCCCAAGAGAAGGAGCAGGAAGGGTAAGGAATTGCCCTTCTCACAAACTCTCAGTGAAGATCAGTTTCCTGAGGGAGATGGTCTTAGCCCCTGTGAAGGAACAGTCCCAGAGGAGCTTGGACCTGACAAGGCAGAGTTCCTGGGGGCAGGGGGCCTTCCATGGCAGATCTGAGTTTGGAGCAGCAGTCCTGCCCCTCTCTTGAAGCCCTCAGACAGCAAGCTGTTGCTGAGGGAGCAGGGAATATCAGTAGGTCCCATAGGATCTATTGGGAGGATGGACTCTGAGGGTAGAGACCCCAAGCCTGGTGCAACCAGGTTGGTCATACCCCAGAAGTTCAGAAGCTTCCTATTCTCCCTGGCACATGATATTCCTCTTGCAGGACACTTAGGGCAAAGCAAGACTTGGGACAGGCTTGTCCCTCACTTTCACTGGCCCCATTTGTCTGAAGACACCAAGGAGTTGTGTTGCTCTGTGCCACTTACCAAGCCAGTGCTAAGTCAGGTGGCACCACACAGGCCCCCTTGATTCCACTTCCAGTGGTTGGGGTTCCCTTTGAGAGGGTAGGGATTGCAATTGTTGGTCTCTTGAACCCTCCAACTGCATCTGGGCACAGTTACATACTAGTGGTGGTGGACCATGCCACTTGATACCCAGAGGCCATTCCCTTTAGGACAACCACAGCTCCTGCAGTGGCCAGAGCCCCTCTAGGAATCATTTCCAGAGTGGGCTTCCCTAAGGAGGTCTTAGCTGACAGAGGTACCAACTTCATGTCAAGTTATATCACTGCAATGTGGAAAGAGTGTGGAGTAAATTATGTTTACCATACCCTACCATCCACAATGCAATGGGCTTCTTGAAAGGTTCAACACGACCCTCAAGGGTATGATCATGGGACTCCCAGAAAAGCTTAGGCGAAAATGGGATCTCTTACTACCCTGCCTTCTCTTTGCCTACAGAGAGGTTCCTCAGAAGGGGGTTGGCTACAGCCCATTTGAACTTCTGTTTGGACATCCAGTTAAGGGTCCATTGAGTCTAGTGAAGGAAAGTTGGGAGCAACATCTCAAACCTCCTAAACAGCACATTGTGGACTATGTCCTTGGCCTGCGTTCATGCATGGCTGAGTACATGAAGAAGGCCAGCAAAAACCTGGAGGCCAGCCAAGAACTTCAAAAAGCTTGGCATGACCAAAAGGCTGTCTTGACTGTTTACCAGCCAGGTGAGAAAGTGTGGGTGTTGGAGCCTGTGGCCCCAGCAGCTCTCCAAGAGAAGTGGAGTGGCCCCCACACCATCCTTGAACAGAAAGGTGAGGTCACCTACCTGGTGGACCTAGGTACTCCAAGAAGTCCCCATAGGGTACTTCATGTGAATCGCCTAAAACCTTTTGTTGACAGGGCTGACATGAGCTTACTCATGGCAACTTATGAGGGACAGGAGGAAGAGAGTGACCCTCTCCCTGATCTCCTCTCTCAGAACCCTGATGATGGACAGTAGATGAAGCAGCCTTAGGTGGCAGCCTCACTGACCAGCAGCAAACTGATTGTGGGCAAGTCCTTCAGCAGTATAGACAGATGTTCTCCTTGACAGCCAGTCAAACCACCTGTTGTACCCATGAAGTGGGCACAGGTGACAGTCTGCCTGTCAAAAACAAAATCTACAGACAGCCTGACCATGTCAGGGATTGCATCAGGACAGAGGTCCAAAAGATGCTAGAATTGGGAGTCAGTGGGTGGAAAAAGAGAGAGATGAGGTTTTTTGTGGACTACAGAGGCCTCAATGCAGTCACTAGGACTGATGCTCACCCAATTCCGAGGGCAGATGAACTCATAGATAATTTGGCCCCGGCCAAGTTTCTGAGTACATTTGACCGGACAGCTAGCTACTGGCAGAATAGACTAGCTGAGGATGCCAAGCCAAAAACAGCATTCTCAACCCCTAGTAGGCATTATCAATTTATTGTGATGCCCTTTGGTCTGAAGAATGCACCTGCCACATTTCAGAGGCTGGTGAATAAAGTCTTAACAGATCTGGAAGCCTATAGTGCAGCATATCTAGATGATATAGCTGTCTTTAGCTCCACCTGGGAAGATCACCTGGTCCACCTTAGAAATGTTCAGGAGGCCCTGCAAAAGGCAGGCCTCACTATCAAGGCCACTAAGTGCCAGATAGGGCAAAGCAAGGTTGTGTACTTGGGCCACCTGGTAGGTGGAGGCCAGGTTCAACCATTGGAGAGCAAAATCCAGACCATTGTGGACTGGGTTGCTCCCACTACCCAGACTCAGGTCAGAGCTTTCTTGGGTCTGACTGGGTACTACAGAAGATTTGTGAAGGGATATGGGTCCATTGTGACTCCCCTGAATGATCTGACATCCAAAAGAATGCCCAAGAATGTTCAGTGGACAGTAAGCTGTCAAAAGGTCTTTGATGACCTAAAGCAGGCTATGTGCACTGCTCCCATCCTGCAAAGTCCTGACTACTCCAAAACTTTCATTGTCCAGACAGATGCATCTGAGATAGGGGTAGGGGCTGTGTTATCACAACTTAATGCTGAGTGCCAGGATCAACCAGTAGCTTTTATCAGCAGAAGGTTGACCCCCAGGGAGAATCGTTGGTCAGCCATTGAGAGGGAAGCCTTTGCTGTGGTCAGGGCCCTGAAGAAGCAGAGGCCATACCTTTTTGGCACTCACTTCATTGTTCAGACAGACCAAAATCCTCTCTTATGGCTTAAACAGATGAAGGGTAAAAATCCCAAACTTTTGAGGGGGTCCATTTCCCTACAGGGGATCTACTATACAGTGGAACAAAGACCTGGGAGTAACCATGCCAATGCAGATGGACTCTCCAGATATTTCCACTTAGAAAATGAAGACTCAACTGGGCAAGGTTAGTCTAATCTTCTTACGTTTGGAGGGGGGTTGTGTAGGAAAGTACGATCTGCTTCTATGGTTACCCCCACATTTTGCTTGATGCAATGGTGTTTCTGACTACTCTGACTGGGATCCTGCTAATCAGGACCCCAGTCTCTCTGCTTTCATCAATACATTGTTGTGGTAAGTACTTAGGTACATCCCAGATTGAATACTGGGGTATCCTCATCAGTCCCTAGTATATGGTACTAAGGTACCCAGGGCATAGGTACCCCAGAGGTCCCCCACAGGCTGAACCATGTATTATGCCACCTATGGAAGACCATTCAAACTATCTCTACAGGCCTGCCATTGCAGCCTGTGTAAGCTGGTGCTAGCACCACTTACAAAAGATATAGGTTCCCCTATATCTAAGGTCACTGCACTTAAATCCTATGTCACCCCTACAGCAGGCCTTTTCAATCCTGAAGGCAGGGTGCTTGGTTCTAAGGGTGAGGGTGCCCCTGCATGAGCAGGACACCCCTACAGCCTTCGGAGTCCATTCTCCCGGGTTGTGAGACAGCCATATAACATATAGAGGGGCACCGCGTCATTACGTGATGACCATCTCAAAACTGGCTGTAACGAACCCTGTCATGTTTGGTATCAAACATGTTGGAATCATACCTCCCACATCATAAACGGTGTGGGAGGTATGATTCCAAGCACTGTAAAGGCCCTCCGTCAGGCCCTCACTGCTCCCGGTACCAGGCTTCTAGACCCGGACAGCGCAACATGGCTGCTGCAGACCAAAGACACGATTCTGCCCTCCTGCTGCTGAGCCAAGCTCGAGCAGGAGAAGACAGAACAAAAGGCATCCTGTCATAGTGAGGTGTGACCACCTCCCAGACAGGGTTTAGTGTATTGGGGCAGGGTGGGAGCACTTGCCAGCGCCACATAGTCTGTGTGCAGGGCACATTTGGTGCCCTCCATGCATAGTCCAGTTCAAACCAGTTCAGGGAGCCGTTGGCTCCCGCTCTGGCATGAAACTGGACAAAGGACAGGGGAGTATCCTCCCCCTTGTCCAGCCCCTCCTTAGGGAGGGACCCCTGTATCGTCCCAACCCTTTCCTTAGGGTATTTAAGGGCTTACCTGTGGGTGGGCCCATAGAATCGTTGTGGGACACGATACAATTCAGACACCACTTCAACTTCGACCGTCTGGGCCCTGTGGACTTTGCTGGACTTCGCTCTCAGTATCAAGGCTGCAACTGGGAAGACTCCTGCTGCTCCTGATCTCTTTGCCCTGCTCGTCTGCTGCAACGTCCGTGCCTGTACTCCATACAGGAACCCATCCAGGGCCTGTGGACATCCAAGACACATGAAGGAATCTCCTTTGAAGTGAAGGAGTCACTTCCCTGCACCTGCAGGCACCGCAACTAAGCTGACCGGTCTGCTGATCCTGGGCTCCTACGGACTCCGGAAGGCTCAGCAACACAGGTTGTGGTTCCTCATATCCCTCGAGGCCTGCCCTGTCATCTCTCCAAGTTTGAGGCCAGAATCCCTCGTCGGAGCCGCAGGAACCGGACCCTTGTGCACCACGTCGACTTGCAGTTGTAACAGCTTGTTGGCTTCCTTCCACCAAGATCTTCTGGCTCCAAGTAGCCACAACCTCAAGCATCTTCAGTGACCAAGATCTTCGTTCTCACCGCATCACTTGCACCGTGGACCTGCATCTTTGGTGAGCTGCTCGAGGTCCTCTGCAACTCCAGCGCCTCCGGCCTGTGGGTCCTCTTGAGGGTCACTTTTGAATTCTTTTGGGCTAACCTGATTGCTTGGGGCCTGCCCTGACTCCCCTGCTTGTGGTGAGTCTCCTGGACCTTGCTGGTCCCAACATTGCATCTTCTTCTACTCCACGTTGTTTGCAGTTGCCAAGGCTTGTTGGTGCTCCTGCCGGACACCGACCCCTCAACTCTCGACATCCGACGTGGTACAGCTTGTGTAAGGCTCCTGGTCTTCCACAGCATCCCCTGATCCACACAGCTGCAGTTCCAAGGTCACCGTCAACACTTTTACAGCACCCGACATCGGTGGGCATTCGTCTTCCGTGCCTCCTGGTCACTTCCAAGTGGCATAGACTCTGTCCCCTCTGCTTTCAGGTACTTCTCGACTTGAATCCACCTTTGGGTTCCACCGGACACTTTCGCCTGCTCCAGCAGCAGCACTTTCCCGAAGTCCTCCATTGGGTTCGACGGCGGTTTCCGACGCCACTTCACACTTAGGCACTTAGCTCCCCTGGGGCAGATATCATGGTTCCTAAGGTATCCACGGGTGGGGTTGCTCTCCAACCATCTGTCTTCCACAGGGTTTCTTCCAGGTTCACTGGGATGTGTCCTTCTTCTTTAAAATGGCAACTGCGACTTACACGTTCATTTGTACGGAGAACGCGGTCGTGGTCTTACACTGCACACGACCTCCGTGGGGCTCCTCTATACTCACCTTGGGTGGTTCCTTGGGTCCCCCGTACTTCTACGTCCTCTGACTATTGTCTTGACTCGAGTCGTGATTCGCATACCACTATTTTAGTATATGGTTTGGTCCTCCACTTGGTGACCACTGTGTAATCTGTGCTACTTACCTGTTTCTATTTACTAAGTATTGTGTGCATTGTATATCTCCGGCTAGGAGATATCTGTATGTGTTAGTGAGTGTCTTATAATAAATACATATTTTTATAAATACACTGTGTGGTTCTTTTTCACTTAATCTATACCTATAAGATTGTGTTCTGGTAAAACAAGCTGCTTTACACTCCTTCTGGACTAAGCCTGAAGGCTGCTCTCCACAGCTACCATGTAGGGAGCTTTCTAAGGTTGTCTAAGACCAGACAAATCACCATAAGGGTTGTCTGGATCAGTGAAAGGTGTCCACTTACATAAGTGTACATCATATACTGAGCCAGCCTCTCACATTTAGGGGCCGATTCCGATCTCGGTCGGAGGCGCACCCAATACCATTCGGTCGGGAAAAAAGCCATGCGAATGCCTGTTTCCCGACCGATCCGTACATCATTCCGAACGAGTAAGTACGATGCGCACAACAGCATAGAATCCGGCCGAGTCGTACTCACCCAATCCAGGTCCTGTTCTCCGACCGAGGCGAATCCGGAAACGCAGAATCGAGTCGCACGGAAGGGAAAATGCAGCCCCGTCCAGCCGAACAAGTACGATGCGCTTTCCGTACGCGCCGAACCCGTCGCTACGTCCGGCACGTCAAAGCTTCCGGGAGAGGCGCACATAAGCTCCGATTCGCGCCACAACACGATCCACGGCTACGAGGCGAACACGCCAGCGACGAGGTCGACGCGAAGCAACGAGAAAGACGAACGAGACGAACCAACCATGAATCCCTTAGTTCCGATCCTACCAATATTCTACATTTACTACCGGAACAGGCACGGACGCGTACGGCGCAGAAGGTAAGTCAGACACCAACCACAAAAACATACAACACGTACACGACACATCACACACACACAGAGGGATGCAGAATTTACTTACACCAGCAACAGCAGCACCATAGGGGCGGGATGCCCATCACCAATGCCACATATGCACACAGGGGCCTGGATGCGCACCACCACTACCACCCCTACCCAAGGGGGCTGGATGCCAACCACTACTACCACCCTTAGCCATGGGGGTGCCAGATGCCCACCACTACTACCACCCTTACCCAGGGGGCTGGATGCCTACCACTACTACCACCCTTACCCAGGGGGCTGGATGCCTACCACAACTACCACCCTTACCCAGGAGGGGCTGGATCCCTACCACTACTACCACCCTTAGCCATGGGGGTGCCAGATGCCTACCACTACTACCACCCTTAGCCAGGGGGGCTGGATGCCTACCACTACTACCACCCTTAGCCATGGGGGTGCCAGATGCCTACCACTACCACCCTTAGCCAGGGGGCTGGATGCCAACCACTACTACCACCCTTAGCCATGGGGGTGCCAGATGCCTACCACTACTACCACCCTTACCCAGGGGGGGCTGGATGCCTACCACTACTACAACCCTCAGCCAGGGGGCTGGATGCCTACCACTACTACCACCCTAAGCCAGGGGGCTGGATGCCTACCACTACTACCACCCTCAGCCAGGGGGCTGGATGCCTACCACTACTACCACCCTTAGCCATGGGGGTGCCAGATGCCCACCACCACTACCACCCTTACCCAGGGGGCTGGATGCCTACCACTACTACCACCCTAAGCCAGGGGGCTGGATGCCTACCACTACTACCACCCTTAGCCAGGGGGTGCCAGATGCCCACCACCACTTCCACCCTTAGCCAGGGGAGCTGGATGCCTACCACTACTACCACCCTTAGCCAGGGGGTGCCAGATGCCCACCACTACTACCACCCTCAGCCATGGGGTGCCAGATGCCTACCACTACTACCACCCTTAGCCAGGGGGGCTGGATGCCTACCACTACTACCACCCTTACCCAGGGGGCTGGATGCCAACCACTACTACCACCCTAAGCCAGGGGGCTGGATGCCTACCACTACTACCACCCTTAGCCAGGGGGTGCCAGATGCCCACCACCACTACCACCCTTACCCAGGGGGCTGGATGCCTACCACTACTACCACCCTTAGCCAGGGGGTGCCAGATGCCTACCACTACTACCACCCTTAGCCAGGGGGTGCCAGATGCCTACCACTACTACCACCCTTAGCCTTGGGGGTGCCAGATGCCTACCACTACTACCACCCTTACCCAGGGGGCTGGATGCCTACCACTACTACCACCCTTAGCCAGGGGGTGCCAGATGCCCACCACTACTACCACCCTTACCCAGGGGGCTGGATGCCTACCACTACTACCACCCTTAGCCATGGGGGTGCCAGATGCCTACCACTACTACCACCCTTACCCAGGGGGGCTGGATGCCTACCACTACTACCACCTCTACCCATGGGGGCTGGATGCCTGTCACTACTACCACCTCTACCCATGGGGGCTGGATGCCTACCACCAACACCACCCCCACTCATAGGATGGACAATGCATGACACAACCAGCACACCACAACCTAGGGAATGCAAGAAAAAGACATCCCCCAACACCATGACAAGCGTGTGTAGACTGTGTCAAATGCCTACAACACTGAACATGACTTTGAACATACAATGTGACCCCCTATCACATGTGCCACACATATATGTGTGTGGCCCCCACAATGCAAGCAGGCCATGACCATTGTGGCTATGGGGTCCAAACCCCCATCATCACAGTGACCAAAAGGTAAGTGTGGGGTCCATAGCTGAAGCACATTTTGAACATTGTGGCAATGGGGTCCAAACCCCCATCATCACAGTGACCAAAAGGTAAGTGTGGGGTCCATAGCTGAAGCACATTTTGAACATTGTGGCAATGGGGTCCAAACCCCCATCATCACAGTGACCAAAAGGTAAGTGTGGGGTCCATAGCTGAAGCACATTTTGAACATTGTGGCAATGGGGTCCAAACCCCCATCATCACAGTGACCAAAAGGTAAGTGTGGGGTCCATAGCTGAAGCACATTTTGAACATTGTGGCAATGGGGTCCAAACCCCCATCATCACAGTGACCAAAAGGTAAGTGTGGGGTCCATAGCTGAAGCACATTTTGAACATTGTGGCAATGGGGTCCAAACCCCCATCATCACAGTGACCAAAATGTAAGTGTTGACAAAGAAAAAGCTGCAACTGCCAAACTGCATGGATGATTCCTGGTCACAGAACATAAAACACATCAGTGGCAAAGTAGTGCATGTGTCCCATTGCAACATAGATTGGGGGAGGCAAATACTGCAGTGCAAATAAGACATACCTTTGGCCATGTGCAGACAAACAACACCCATGGGGGCTGACACAGTCAACATTCATCAATGACACAATGACAGAAGTGACCATCAGAATGCAGACCCACATATTTGCACCAATGGGCACACAAATGCAGATACCCTGTGGAGACTGTAGATGTGAGGTGAACAGATACCATACCATGGCAGCAATGGGACACACAAACCATGATCATTGTGCTGACCGATGACCTAGGAGTCCCAGGGACAGCAGGGGAAACCCACCAAACAACATACAGCCAATGGCACACCTAAGATATGCCAATGCAGTGGTGCAGATGCACAAACACAAACAGGTAGACCCACACTGCACATCAAACACAAGAGGTGAGGGGGTGGGGGGTGCCAGTGTCCCCAGGCAACCACACAACACATGAGGAGGCCTGAATACCAATTACACAGATGTGCATACAGTGCCACACAAAGGTAACTCATGGATCCAAATCCCCTATGTGGGCAATCAGGCATTGTCAGATGAGAGGAGCACAAATCACACATGTCACACAAGCACGTAGGAACAGCAACTGACACAGCAAGACACAGACACACCACAGCACTACCCCCAGGGCCCCCACAATGTGGTGACCCTGGGCTGCATTACAATCCCACTGTGATGACGAAGCTAAATGTCGTTCACACTGTGAACCACAGTCATGTGTCCTGAGCAACAAACTACCATCACACCTACACAAGCACAAATCAATCAGCACGGCCAGTAAGCCAAGGCCAACATGGAGGCAGGGGTCTAGCCGGGCAACAACTCTCATCTGCACACACTCAACACCACACACCTCGACCTCCAACAATGTGCAGCAGTGAAGCACACATGCACTGGTGACATTGCACATGCACCCATGACAATCCCAGGGTGGTGGGTGGGAACCAAGGTGCAGAAACACATCACACATGGCCACTCAACAAGACTCCTGAATGTCTGACACACTGCACACTACGCTGTACATGGACATGACGGCAATACCACACCAACCAATGGGATCCCAGCCACAGTCACACACCAATGAAGAAGCCAAGGTCACCCACAAAGAACACACATAGACAACAACCAACATTGCAGCCCGGACCCTGAGGAGTGCCAGCAGTCACACACACAACGTGTCACAATCACTGAAAGATAACACAAACTGGAAATCACATGACAGGTGTAAACAACAAGTGCCAAGGGGAAACCTGACTGTGACCCATCTGCGTCTGCACACAAACTCAGCCCTGACAGCAAACACACCTATGGGTGACACCCTGATGACCAGTAATGTGCCATGCACCCACATCACAGAGAACCCAGGGAGAAGACTTTGGGGGAACATAGGTCAACTCAGCAAGCATCACAAACAGGTACAACACTAGGGATCACAGCATGCACAGCAAAACGGAAGTGAACACACAGACATGCTCATACAACACACACCTTGGGCGCAGGCAATGTCACAGGAGTACACACTGCCATGAGGGGACTCCACTCCTGTGTGAGGAAAGCTGTGCCATATGTTGCCTCAGTAGGGCCCCATCATGTCAGCTGAGCACTTGGTCACACAATCAACAATTAGCACCAAATGAAGGCTCCCGTCACATCAGCCTGGTCATGGGAGTGCCAACGAAATCATCAGCACAGATCCAACACACTTGTATAGCAATGTTGCACTGACAACACAGATGAATCCTTCCCCATTGATGCCCAAACCTGCATGTCCAGTGGAGATGGCCACACGGTCAGGGAAGTAGACGAATTGAACAATGGCAGGCACAACAGATGTGCAGGGGTGGAAGCCACAGATGTGAAATTGCTAATGTAAGTAGGAAATCCCATTGCCAAATACTGAACACATGACACCCTCAGATGCTGCTAAGGATGACATGGATACACCACAGGATAGGACACATTCCCCCTGGACCACATGTGTTCCTGCACAGTAACACTTCATTATCATGAGACCAAATATCACCATCACTGCAGCAAGGGCATGGTTAGCATCATCAACAACATGTACATCAGAAGCATAAGCACTAGAGAACAGAAAGTTGCTTTATTCAGCATATGTGTGTCCAAAAACTCAGAGAACAGTAATGCTCCAACAAAGGCCAATGGCCAGTCCATCAAGTAAGTCAATACAGGGTGACAGTGGCAGATGTCACCCTACGCATGCCTGCACTGCACAAAACCAGGGACAATCCACTAGGAGGGGCAACCGGGGGGCAGGCCAGGCACCGCAGGGACAGGATCAGGGCTCACCAGGAGGAGGCAGGGAAGGGGTGGTGGGTGCTGGAGAGCCACTGACAACTGCAGTGGAGGTGTCTGACATGGTGTGTGCCGGCACAACTGGGGGCATGACTCAGATGTTGTGGGTGCCGGCACGACTGCAGTGGACCCTGCAGATGGAGTGGACAGGTCCGCCACTGCAGTGCCCAAGTCAGACAGGGTGGTAGTGGACTCCACTGCAGTGCCTACCTCCAGAGAGGGGAGAATGGGGAATAGGCAAGGTGGGCTGGACAGAGGGGGAGTACACCCTCACCACATCAGTGGCACAGACAAGCGCAGCGGGGGGTGTGGTGCCGGGAGAGCAAGTGGCAGGGGGAGAAGGCCGGATCCTCTTGGGGATGGTATATCTGTGGGTGGGGGAACCTGGGGCAGGGTGTGGTGGGGGCACCTGTGGAGTGGGGGCCTGAGGGATGGAGGAAGGAGACCTGGTGCCTGAGCTGCAGGGCGGCGGCGGGGTCTTGCTCTTACGACTCCGGGGGGACTTGCGGGTGGAGGCCTCAGTCTGTCTGCGCCTGGGGGAGGGTATCCGGGGGCGAGGGGCACTCTGCTCCGTGTGGGTGGGCTTCCTCTTCCCCCTGAATGCTGTATCAGCTGGATCGGAGGGGAAAAGGCCGAGGTCACTGAGGAAGAGCCGCTGTGTCTTTGGGGTTGCAGGTGAGGCAAGGGAGGGTGCTTTGGAGGGAGAGGCAACTGAGGACTGCGCAGTGCTTGTGGATGCATGTGTGTGTTCCAGGGCCCCATCCCCTGTGAGTCTGGTTTCAGTCCCCTGACTGTGCGTGCGTGTGCGTTTTGTTTGTGGCGTGTGTGTCTGTGTGCTGGACGTGTGTGTGCTGGTGTGTGCCTGTGCCGGTGTGTGTGTGCTTGGGACGGGTAAGGTGCTGGGGAGTGTGGATGGAGCAGAGGCAGGAGGGGTGAGGGACTGTCTGAGGAGGGACACTGCTGCCGTCAGGGAGGAGTCCATGGACCTATTGCCCCTCTGTAGGTCAGACATGCCCGATGAGATGCCCTCCATGAACGACACCAGCTGAGTCAACAGAGCGGTGTGCGCATGGAGGACACTCAGCATGGCTGTCTGCCCTACATGGAGCTGGCGAAGGAGGTACACAGACTCCTCACTCAGGGCAGCAGGGGACACAGGGGCAGGGGGTGCGGTGCCTGGCCCAAAGGAGACACGCTCCCGAACATGGGAGCCTCCACGGACCTGGGGAATGGGAGCCGATGGGAGGGCGGTGGTGGTGCTGGTGGTGGCGGGGACAGCAACACTAGCTGGGGTGTGGTGGCTGCTGACACCCGCCTCCATAAGGGAGTCATCCTCTGAGCCGCTGTGGTCCTCAGCTGAGGTGGATGCTGCTGAGGACTCCTCGGTGTGGCTCCCCTCGCCCTCCGTGCCACTGGGTCCCTCCGACCACTCCTCGGCTGCTGACCCAGTCTGGCTCTCCGGCTCCTCCTGGTCCGTGGAGCTGTCCCCTTCCGTGGCCGTGGATGTATCTGCAAACAATGGGGAAACAGACAGACATCAGTCACCTGCACCAAACGCACACACCACTGTGAGCACAGCACATTACAGAGCAAGCCCTGGCATCATTAGTTGAACATTGCTAAAAGTGCCCTAACTGAACAGGAGAAGCCAATTGTCAGTCTGATGCCAACCATGGCACTCACATCCCACATGGCCTTGCACCCATCTGTCTGGTGTCTGTTGGATAGCAACACCCCAGTGTGGACACATGCACCACCTACACAGTAGTTGGACAGTGCAGAGGACACGGTGTAGCATGTGGACATGCACACATCACAACTCTTGCCACTGAGTCAGTACAGGTTTCCGGATGAAAGGGATGCCCAGAGTCAAATAGGAAATGCATGTGATGCATACCAGCGACAGACACCATGATGCACCCATGTCCTGATAGCCATCGCCACAATGGTGTGCATGTAGCACATGTCACTCCCCTGCAGGATCACCAATAAGTAGACACATGCCATGGCGGAGGCATGACTGCTAAGTCATACATCACTGTCTCAGTGATGTATGACTTGGCAGCCAGACAACAACACTCTGCACTGTGTCACAATAGTAGGTCATGGGGAATGCAAGTCCTGGAGCTGCACAAGTGCACATGTACATCCCCCACACAACACATCATCTTAACCCTCATCTGTCCAGGTCATACCGATTGGACATATGGGAGACCTGTGACACTACCCTCTGAACCTGAGCCCCTCACAATCTGCTGTGAATGGGAAACAGCTGCCTGAACTTCACATTCGCATACCCCAGTCTGCACGGGCAGCTGATCAAACACCTATGTGACACACAAGTATCGTCTCCTATGGTCACATCTCCAGTGGCATGCTGAGCCCCTACCGAGATACACCCCAGCAGTCCTGGCAACAAATCCACAGCACACTGACACAGAGGCAGACACCTGAGGGGTCAAATCACTGCGCACAACGTGTCAGCTGATACACGGGAGTGGGAGTACAGGTGTATTGGATGGGCTGGAGTAGGCATGACTGTCCTGCCCCACATGAATGAGGGATGAGCCCTGGACAGTGGATAGCTGGCTATGTATGTGTGACACACGTAATCTGCACACTCCTGGGGCCCAAACATTGTTCCCACCCGCTGCATGGGTGTGTGCCAGATACCCCAGGCACATGTGGTGGCTCAGCTCAGCAAGTGGACCGCATATCAAAGCAACACGCAGATTACATGTCCGAACACAGGCATTGTGTGAACAATGGACCCACCCATGATGCCCACAACAGAGTTAGGGAAACAGATGCTGTCCCCCACCTTGAGTGAAGCAAACTGCAAGGACACAGTCCCAAGTGACACAATTCCCTGAATGTAAGGGCCACACCTGGGTATCAGATGAGGAGTGGGCAGTGCACAATAGAGGGACATGGCTCCTGGACAACATGACTGCTGTACTGTGGCAGTTTAACCAGGCCAGAGGAGGGCACATAGCATGTAATACAGAGTTCACAGTGCAGTCTTTGACTCACCCCCTCCTTGCTGCTGTCTGGCCTTCAGCTGCCCATCCAGGTCTGGAAACACCACCGCCAGGATCTGGAGCATGTGGGGGGTCAGGGTCCGTGTTCCGCCCCTCCTGCGAGGAGGCGACAGCTTCAGCTGGACCCGTGCAATCCTCCGGGTCCAGCCCCGAAGGTCCTGCCACCTCTTCTGGCAGTTGCGGATCCGGCGCTTGTAGACCCCCACGGACCGGACAGCCCGGACGATGTCCTTCCAGATCTCCTGCTTCCGATGGGCATTAACCTGTCAGGATGACAAAGTGAAAAGGCCATTACTACACATGCAACATATCCGTGCATGACACAGTTGTATATACATGTCTCAATCACAGGGGCACATGATGTACACAGGCAGTGCAACGCTGCCCATGGACAGTTTGCCAGAAGTCACTACATGGTATCATTGCATGGGAAGTAAAACCTTGTTCAAATGCACTGTCACTGCACCATACCTGTCCAGTGCATGTCACTACACACTATGGGGGTGACAACTACTCAGTGAGCCTGCTAGCCAGTGGCGTGCAGACTTTCAGCCTTGCTAGTCAGACAAAATGCACATTCAGAAAGGCAGTGCACAGAACACTCACCTGCTCCCCTGGTGTCCCATACAGCTTGCTGTACTGTGGAAGTAGGCTGTCCAGCAGGGCCTGGTTCTCCTCAAGGCTGAAGGCTGGGGCTCTCTCCACAGTACGTGCCATTGCAGGGTCCAGAGGGGGCAGAGACAGCAGCAGTGCAGTGGCAGATGTCGTCCTGGAGCATGTAGTGCAGGCAAGTGAGCTCTCAGGGGAACAGCCAGCAATATATATGTGCTGCAGAGGCAGATACTGTCCCATGTGTCCAAAGTGATAGGTCCAAGTCGTTTGCATCTTCTGAATCTGGCCAATCCATGGAATAGCAGCACCAATACACGCCCACAGCATCCTTCAAATCTTCAACTTCATGACATACATGATTTTGCAACATTGTTGTGGGTGACCAACTGAATTTCCAGCAACCGACTCGTTCGAATTTCGAAAACGCGTCCGTTGCCAGGCTAGGCCATTGACAATGGGTGCGCACCGATCGGTCCATTGCGGTACAACGCGTACAGGGTACAACGCGTACCCGCACACATTGAATGCAATGGGCCGGCCGGGTGCACCGATCGGTCCATTGCGGTACAACGCGTACAGGGGTACAACGCGTACCGCACACATTGAATGCAATGGGCTGGCCGGGTGCACCGATCGGTCCATTGCGGTACAACGCGTACAGGGGTACAACGCGTACCCGCACACATTGAATGCAATGGGCCGGCCGGGCACACCGATCGGTCCATTGCGGTACAACGCGTACAGGGGTACAACGCGTACCCGCACACATTGAATGCAATGGGCCGGCCGGGCACACCGATCGGTCCATTGCGGTACAACGCGTACAGGGGTACAACGCGTACCCGCACACATTGAATGCAATGGGCCGGCCGGGTGCACCGATCGGTCCATTGCGGTACAACGCGTACAGGGGTACAACGCGTACCCGCACACATTGAATGCAATGGGCCGGCCGGGTGCACCGATCGGTCCATTGCGGTACAACGCGTACAGAGGTACAACGCGTACCCGCACACATTGAATGCAATGGGCCGGCCGGGTGCACCGATCGGTCCATTGCTGTTCAACGCGTACAGGGGTACAACGCGTACCCGCACACATTGAATGCAATGGGCCGGCCGGGCGCACCGATCGGTCCATTGCGGTACAACGCGTACAGGGGTACAACGCGTACCCGCACACATTGAATGCAATGGGCCGGCCTTGCACACCGATCGGTCCATTGCTGTTCAACGCATCCCTGTACAAGTGACTGGCATATGTCACCATGCCTGTCTCAGATGAACATATGCCAGCCACAGATAGCTCCCAGGGAGTGAGGGGCACACCTACAACACCACAGCCTGTCCAAACTGTATCATAAGGCATGTAAGGCTGCATTTCCTATTGTGTGTATGTTGGTGTACATGTTGTCCTGTGGGTGTCACCTGGGGGCAGCCACCCCCAGGCTGTGCACGTGTTCATGGGGACAGGATCCTGGGTGTTACGTGTACATGACCACTGTGATGTGCAACTGTTCATATCTGTGCATGTGCCATGGTCACATTTCACGGTGGTGTATGTGTATGTCATGTCACATACCCCGTGAGTCCCATGTGGGACGGTATGTTTGAGCCAGGGTGTCCCAGTGGCACAATAGTGATGGTCCTCCACAGTCTGTGTGCATGTAGTGTTTACAATGTCTCTGATTTCATGTGCACAATGGGAGACAGTCTCCACATCCACGTTGTGTGTGCATGGACTTTGATGTTGTGCGTGTGTGTGTCACAGACGTCCATGTCTGTCCTGCAGAGGCAAGTGGAACCACTACCTGTGGGGGTCATGGTTGTTTTGCTGTGGTGTATACATGATACTCCATGTAATGCCAGTGTCCATGTGGCAATACAGGGTCCCTGGGAATGTACCTGTCGTTGAGCTGTGATGCCTGGGGCACATCTGTCCTCACATGTCACTGTGGGGGGTGATTGTGACATGGCAGCAGGAGATGGGAACTGTGACACGGCCTCATGATATCCAATGGGCCAACCTGGGACTTATTGATGCCACTTGTTGAACCGTGATGACAGATGTTGGCCATGTATGTACCATACATGTCCTTACGGAACTGCACACTTCATGTAGTTGTGCCTCATAATGATGTATGATGTGATATTGAGTGTGTTCAATGCCGCATATGTGGGGTGACTGACAATCTTGCTTTCTTCTCCTCTGCACTGCAGGGCTCCTGCTGTCCATAGACCATTCCCAGACCTGGCAACGATGGTGGAACGGGACAGCATCCGACGGTACCGCTTCACCAGGCAGCTGATTGAGGATTTGGCAGTGCAGTTGGCCCCACATTTGCAGCCTGGCCGGCCGTATCCTACAGCGCTGACCCCCAAGGTGAAGGTGATGGCAGCCCTACACTTCTTTGCCACCGGTACCTTCCAACATACTGTGGCGACTGCTGGTGGGATGTCACAGACCATGTTCAGCCGTGTGCTCCGCGATGTTTTGGAGGCAATGTTGCTATACCTGAACCGGTACATCTATTTCCCTAGACTGCAACGACTCACTGACGTGAAGAGTGACTTCTATGCCCTGGGGAGGATGCCGCATGTCATTGGCTCCATTGATGGGACACATGTGGCTTTGGTACCACCACAGGCCCAGGAGCAGGCCTACCGTAACCGCAAGCACTACCACTCGGTCAATGCACTGGTGGTGTGTCTTGCAGATATGACCATCTCACACGTGTGTGCCCGTTTCCCTGGTTCAGCACACGATGCCTTTGTGATGAGGAGTAGTCGCATCCCCAGGATGATGGCACAGATGCAGAACCAGCGTGCCTGGCTTGTCGGTGTGTACTGACTTTGTGCCATTGTGTGTGATCTGATCTGTAGTATTCCGCCCACTTTTCCAAGTCAGCTAATGTGCACTTGTCTGTCCGTAGGTGACTCGGGATACCCCAACATGCCGTGGTTGCTGACACCCCTCAGGAACCCTGTGACACCAGCCCAGATGCGCTACAATGAGGCACATGGTCGGACCAGGAGAGTGATTGAGCGGACATTTGGTCTCCTGAAGAGCCGCTTCCGCTGCCTCGACAAGACAGGAGGGTCCCTCCCATATGCCCCAGCGAAGGTGTGCAAGATTATCATCGTCTGCTGCATGCTCCACAACCTGGCAGTGCGGAAGGAGTTGCCTCTCATCCAGGATGACAATGACCAACATCCGCCACCTGTGGAGGATCCTGGCCTGGACCACGATGCCAGTGATGATGATGATGATGGTGATGTCCGCACACAGCTCATCACCAACTTCTTTAGCTGAATGTGAGTATCCTGAGGTGTCATGTCAATGATGTGAGTTGGCATGATATGTGTAGGTGGTGCTCTGGTGCTGTTGGAGTGTGTCCATGGGCTACTTGACTGGATGTGTGTAGCGATGTGTGCTTACAGGTGGTCTGTACTCCCCAACAGTGTTGACATGCTAACTTGGTTCTGGGTGGGTATCTTGTAACATGTATTGTGCATGAGTTTTGCTGTTCTGTCCTGTTCTCCATTGCTTTTGACTGTGTGTCATTTCTGTCCTTCACAGGGTACTTTCAGATTCGTTTGGTCAACTGTGTCCACCGACGACGTGATTGTACTTCCAGGGTGGTAGCTGTTGTGTCCCTACAGGTGATGTGCGCCACACCCATGGACTTCCTTCCTTCTACAGTTGTTGACTGTGTGCCCGCTGCCAGGTGGGATTACCTTGCATCTGTAGTGGTTACGACATGTTGCAACTGTGTAATAAACCTGTGCTTCACTTTGTGATGTGCGTTGTCTGTGGTCACACATTTGACTGCCATTTGCTTACTGCACCTGTGGGCTACTTGACTACAACTGGGAATAGGTGTGGTGTCTGTGCATTGCACCGTCTTTCCTGGCAACATCAGTGTAGGCAATGAGTCAGATGGCCTAGGTGTGTATGTGTTGTGTAGCCCTGGTGGTGTGTCTCCCTCATATGTGTCACGTTGCCATTACTCACATGCCTGTGTTGTACTTGCTGTTGCAGTTCGCATACACAGTGTAATTTTGCAGTTCATCATCCCCATGACAGCACCCACGTTGGAATCACAACAGAGGCAAGTATGGTGTATTAGTGTGTTTATTGTGATACATTTGTGTGAATAGTGCATAGGATGGTTAGTGCTGTACATTTATATTGCAATCAGAAGTTCCTAGATGAATTGAAAGTCCTGGTAGACAAAATCCCCAGTATCGGGGCCACAGTTGTCTGAGACATTGGTCCAACTTGTACTCCCCATGTCATGTGTGGGAGTTGTGTTGCCGTCAACAGGGTGAACAGTTTGTGCACAAAGGTGAACATCCAGAACAGGTTCAGGCTTCCTGGGGGTTGCACTTGGCCATCGGCCTCTCACTTGCCCCTCCTCGGACGACCCCTCTTCTTTGGGGGGGGCCCTCAAGTACAGGCTGCTGCGGTGCAGGGGACTCTCCGCCAGAGTCATCCTCCCTCCCTGTGGCAGTTGCAGTTGTTTCAGCACCAGATGTTGTTGGCACACAGGGAGGTGTAGACTGGTTGCTGTTCATCTGGCGGAGGCATTGTAATATGTCCCTATGCACCGCCGTCATCTCTTGCAGTGTGTCCCACTTGGACTCCACGCGGGACATGTGTGAGTCCAAGCGGGCATGATGGGCAGCCTGCTGCTGTTTCATGTCTCTGAGGAGCCCCACTACCTGGCTGAGATCTCCGGTGCTGGACTGGTACGCATCGGCTATGCGTGCCAGTTGTGGGTCATCATGCACACCAGACACCTCTGCAAGCAGCGACCTCTGTCTCCCACCCCTCCCACCACCCCTGCCGACATGTGCAGTGCGTGCAGTGGCACGCACAGATGACCCTGGTCCCCCTTGGGGGTTGGTGGTGGTGGTGGTGTCCATGGCCCCACGTTGGTCCAGGGTCCCTGTGCTGGTGGTGCTCCTTGTTCTGTCCATGTCGGCAGGGATGGTATTTGTGGTGACAGTCGTTGGAGGGGTGGGTGCAGGGGGTTCAGCTGGTGGTCCTGCTGGTGCTGCAGCTGGTGGTCCTGCTGGTGCTGCAGCTGGTGGTCCTGCTGGTGCTGCATGTTGACTTGCACCGGAGGTGCCAGGTTGGTCTTCTTCATCCGAGGAGGGCAGAGGCTGTTCGACACCAGTGAGCTCAGTATCCTCTTGAGCCTGGGACTGGGACTCCTCAGCGTCTGCTGCTGTGTCCCCATCATCACCTGTTTTTGGGAGACACACACAATGTATGTTATGTTTCTGCAGGCATCAATGGTTGACACACCTGACAGTTGTGACTGTGCCTCTGGGTGCGGGCCTGTACATTGCATTGTCCTAAGTTGTCACAGTCAGGGGTTGATATTGGTGTAGCACATTGTCCTGCATTATTTGGGCATTTCTATGTATTTGTTGGGGTGTGAACATGGTCTGCATTGGTTGTATTTGGTTGACAGCCGGCCCTCCTTCCCACCCAGCCAGTCAGTTATCCCACCATGGACTGTGCTTGCATTGCAGGGAGTGAAAGTTGTCTTTCAGGATGTCAGTCAGTGGTGTCCTGCTGTTGGTTGTTGCACAGTTGCCAGCAGGGCCTTGTGCTCCCCACAGCAGTAGCCAGTGTCAGCCATCTTGTGAGTCCTTTTCCACTCCCTGTGATGTGAGCATGGTTGTGGGTGGTGTTGATGGGCCAGTTGTGAGGCTGAGCAATATCTGTGCCTACTACTCCCATCATGCTATTGCCTCCACCCCCTTCCCAGCATGCCCATACTTCCTTCCTTTGGACTCTGCTTCCCTGTGGGGTGGTGCTGCCTGTGCTGACAGGATGGCTGGGAGTGTTGTCCTGGCAGTTTGTTTGGCTAAAAGTCCCAAGAGTGTCCCTGTGCTTCACACAGCATTACCCAGGGTGGTGGTTCTTTGTGGGATCTTGAGTTAGGATGTGAGGCATTGCATTCTCCCAGGTGGGTTATGTGGAGTTTGTGTTGAGGGGGTGTGTGAGGGGAGGTGCTTGTGACTATGGTCAGTGCTGCAAGTCCTCCTTCCCACCCAGCCAGATATCCCACCATGGAACGTGCTTGCATTGCAGGGAGTGGAAGTTGTCTTTCAGGATGTCAGTCAGTGGTGTCCTGCTGTTGGTTGTTGCACAGTTGCCAGCAGGGCCTTGTGCTCCCCACAGCAGTAGCCAGTGTCAGCCATCTTGTGAGTCCTTTTCCACTCCCTGTGATGTGAGCATGGTTGTGAGTGGTGTTGATGGGCCAGTTGTGAGGCTGAGCAATATCTGTGCCTACTACTCCCATCATGCTATTGCCTCCACCCCCTTCCCAGCATGCCCGTACTTCCTTCCTTTGGACTCTGCTTCCCTGTGGGGTAGTGTGCCTGTGCTGACAGGAAGGCTGACAGTGTTGTCCTTGCGTTTGTTTGGCTACAAGTCCCAGGTGTGTCCCTGTGCTTCACACAGCATTACCCAGGGTGGTGGTTCTTTGTGGGATCTTGAGTTAGGTATGTGAGGCATTGCATTCTCCCAGGTGGGTTATGTGGAGTTTGTGTTGAGGGGGTGTGTGAGGGGAGGTGCTTGTGACTATGGTCAGTGCTGCGAGTCCTCCTTCCCACCCAGCCAGATATCCCACCATGGAACGTGCTTGCATTGCAGGGAGTGGAAGTTGTCTCTCAGGATGTCAGTCAGTGGTGTCCTGCTGTTGGTTGTTGCACAGTTGCCAGCAGGGCCTTGTGCTCCCCACAGCAGTAGCCAGTGTCAGCCATCTTGTGAGTCCTTTTCCACTCCCTGTGATGTGCGCATGGTTCATGGTGGTGTTGATGGGACAGTTGTGGGGGTGAGCAATATCTGTGACTACGACTCCCATGATGCTATTGGCTACACTGACTTGCCCAGCATACACAGAATTCCTTTCTTTCAGTGGTCTTCACTGTGTGTTGGTGTTGTAGTGGTGGCTACATGTCTGGATGTGTTTGTTAGTTATATTTGTGCCACTGCCTAGCTGTAGTTGTAGTTGTGTTTGTACATGTGATGACACGGTTAAATGTAACTTTGAGATGGCATGTGTTGTGTTTATCTGACTGACATACACATTTTGGGATGATTCTGTTCTGGTTGCTGTGTAATTGCTAAGAGTGCATGGTTTGACTCTCCCCTTGACAGTGATGTGTGTGTGTATTGTGGCAGAATATTGTGTACATTTGTTGTGTACTCACCAGGCTCTGGGATGTTTTCTAGTCCATAGACGCTCACTGGCGGAAGGATGGCCCGCACCTTCTCCTCCCAGGGCCTGAGGTATACTGGCTTGGCAGGAGGGCCACTGCCGGTGTATTGGCTCAGGAGGTAGTCCTTCTTCAGCAGCTCCCGTACCCTCCTGCGCACGTCATACCACCTGTTCTGGATGTCAGTCTTTGTGCGCAGACATGGTGATTGTGCGTTCACCCTGTTGATGATCCTCTCCCACATCTTTGTTTTCTGGGAGATGGGTGTCTGTTGGACCAGTGCGCCAAACAGCTGTGGCTCTACCCTGAGGATCTCGTCTACCAGGACTTCCAATTCACAATCTAGGAACTTGTGATTCTTCTTTGGGGGCATGGTGATGGGTGGTGATGGTGAGTAATGTGTGTGTTGGTGTGCAGGTGAAGGTGTGTGAGTGTGTGTTTTGCTGGGTGTATGTGAGGTAGCTATTTGTTGGTGTGCTGATGGTGTGTGGCTTGTGTGAGGGATGAGCTGTGGGTGTGTGGTTGCTGTCTGTTGAGTGCTGGCAGGTAGAATAGCATTTGCAAAGGATCATGGTTGGGATTTGTGTCCTTTATATGGGTGGAGTTGTGGGTGTGTCTTTGTTCTCTGTCCCCACCCCCCCAGTATTTATTGGCTTTGTAATTGCTTGTTTGGCCTTTTTTTGTGTATTTTTCCTTAGTACTTTCTGTGCATGTTGGAAACGTTCTTGTGACCGAGTCGGACCCTGCAGTTGTCTCGTACGGTCTTCTCCGTTTCGTTCACGCTGTGTTTGTGCAGTTTTCTATGCTGCGTACGCGTCGGTCGCGGTGTTTTGTGTTACTTCGGCTCGCAGTTTTGTATGGGTGTCGGTCGTACGGCTTGTCCTCCGTACGACTCGGTCGTGGTTTTCGCGCCTTGCATCGTACTTTGCGGTTTGGAGTTCGCGTGTACGTTTCGGTTGGATTTGTTCCGGGTGCGTGTCGGTCGGTTCGATTCGTGTGTTTTTCCGGCCGGATTGCTGTTTTCCGTGCGGCTCGGTCGTTCGGCTTGGGTTCAGTACGTGTCGGTCGGATTTTGCACGCTTTGCATCGTACTTGGCGTGTCGGGCGCCACAGGTACGTGTCGGTCGGAATTAATTCCGGCTCCGAGTCAATCGGTGCTTTTTCCGGCCCGAATCGGAATTGACCCCTTAGTCTTATTAAAAAGGCTAATGTAGGGTAAGGGGACAGTGGCTGCTTGCATTAACAGATAGCAAGGGAGTGGTACGTTGGGGATTTTTTGCCCGGTGATCACTGAGTGGCATATTTTATATCAGATGGGTAACAAGAAGGTGGTCTTGGAATAGGATTGGTCTGTGCGGACAGTACATGGCTTCAACTCATATTAGTAGTTACATTTCTAATGAAAAACACTATAAATAATGCCAGAATGCAAAGAAATCAAAGGACTGGTTGCTTTATAATTCTTCTGGGACTATGCACCACCTTGTACATACCTTTTCACTTAGAAAGATGGAATAATTATCTGCTTCAGAGCCAACAAAATGTGTTTTAGAAAGTAGGAACACCCTGTTTGAATGTATTCCATGTCCAATATTTTTATATCTAGAATGAGTTAGTTTTGGTTTGAACAGTGAGAAGTGCTTTGTCATCATCACTATATTTGGCCAGAGTCAGATGTCTCTTTCAAGTCAGTGACTTCATATAAAGATTTGTGTTGTGCAACAGAAGAGAAACTGTTTACTTTTGCATTGCAAACAAGCTCATTCCATGGCCCTGGTACGCATTCTTTTCATCAGAGAACCAAAAAGAATGATCAGCGAAGGCATTATGGGAGAAGAAGGTAGAGTAATAAGCAGAGAGTGACAGGAAATAGGGAAAAGCAATAAGCATGAAGTGAAAGTGGCAGAGATAGTAGCAGAGTGGCAGCTGGAGCAACACCATAATAGAGGAAGGGAAAACGTCAGAGAGAATAAAACAGTCATGGAAATTTAGTGCCAGAAAGGGAAAACAAGTGAAAGGAAAATCATGAAAGAGAGGAGGAAAGGACGACAGACATCAATACAGAAAAGAAGATGTCAAAGGAATTTAAGCAGAAGAAAATGAGAGTGAAAGTGATGGGGAGGAAAACCCAGTGAAGAGGAGCTAGAGGAAGCAAATAATTAGGAGTGACAGCAAGATTTTTCTAGATACGAAACTGATGGAGGTAGTCACAACATGTCATGCACAAACCCATGTTAATGGTCGGTTTCTGGGTCACAACCTTAGTATTGTGTAGAAAATATCATCAGTCTTTAATATCACTGCTGTAATATTGTGATGTAATTCATATCGTTGGACAGTTCATTAAAAAGTTAAGAACATATGTTTTTCTTTTTTTAATATTGTATTTAATACTGAGTTTTAAGAGAATGTTTATAGTATTGATTATATTTTGTATTTGTTTATGATGACACTATTTGACTTAATTGCTTATTATGTATGTTATTTTGATTGTGAGTTGTAAGCTTTTTTGTTTTTTTAATGTTGTTTTGATTTTTCTAATTTTATAAATTTCATTTTTGAGCTTATATTAATTGAAAATCGATTTATTTTTGTAATTCCTAATTTGTTCTGCTCAGTTGTTTTTTAGTCTGTTTAATTTTCATAATTTATTTCAATTAATAGTTTAATATATTTTATCAGGCGGAGATCACCAACTTGTAGTTAAAGAGCTTTTGCAAGCTGCTCTCCGAGTAAACAAACCATCAAAAAATACTGCTGAAACAAGCCAGGCTATTGTCAGCTCAAGATGATTTACAAACCATTCGCACAAAAATGAACGCACATTTAACATCAGGCTTATACCGAACTACAACTCTCCCAGCATATCTATTGCATCTAACTAAACTTACCATCAAGTTACAACTCTTTCGGCGGCTTGGCCGAATACCACTTAAATCGTATAAGTATGGGCGTTTAACAGGTGATAAGGAAGTCTCATGTAGGGGCTGTTATACCACAAAGGAAACTCTTTAAACATCCTCTGCTTATGCCCCCTTTTGTCCTTTCTTGGACGATACTGGCTCCTACCCATTTTCAGACAATTGAGCATAAGGGCCTGTAAAGTTGCAGTCGAAGAATGCTTGAAAGGGCAATTGAGTAGATTAACAGCAATATTGTAAAATGTATGAAGGCTGCATCAGTGCTCCTTCTACACTCTTTTTACTTATCCTTGATTGGCAGGCGTTTTCAGAGGCTACACGGATCAAACTCAGATGAGTCTCTAGATATGCTGCTCACCTTATTTTTTCCCAGGCAGTGGAGACCAATGATTGCACTTTTGACTATGATTGCAATGGCACTTAACTGCATTTGCACTTTTTATCTCATGAGGGATTCCCCGTTTGCAGCCATATCTTGTATAATGGACCCTGTGACAGATTACTGCATGTAGAATTTGGTATGATTTGCACTGAACCATTCGGGCATTGCATGAAGGTCATGCTGAACACCGTGGCTTCATGTAGTTAGCAGAGCACTCCTTCAGCATTCTTTTCTCCTTGTTGGTTGGGCAGTGCTTTAATAGTCCATATGGACTAATCTTGCTTGACTCTCCAGACACTGTGACTGCCATATTCTATCTGTGGCAGGGAAGTTCAGTGAGTGCATATTTGTGCATGATGGGATTTGTACTGCACAGCAGATCTTGGGAGGAATCTTCCCTTTGTAGCTTCCTTGCACAGCTGCCTTGGGGCCAGACAGTTGCATGCAGAATCTGATATGAACTACATTAAATTATTTTGGCACTTTAGATTCCTTGTGGCTCTCCTTTCTGTTTCTGCAGGCACTTTGCACAGTAACATTTGGGAAACTTAACAAAAGGCCTTACATCATTGTTCTGGCGCAGGGTGTACATTGGTAAACACTGGCACTTTAACTGCTTGAGATGGAAGCTGCTTGCTTTTAACTTTCATGGATTTTTTTTAGTAAGCCTTGAACTGGTGAGTAATTTACTACCAAGTTTCAGGTTCATATCTGCTTTTACAGGCTGCATTTGTTGTTAATTAAACACTTGTATTTTATTCATAGTTCCTCTTGTAATTACCTTAGCAGAGATTTCCATGACCCTTTTCTTAATTATTATAGCTGTTATGATACATTTTAAACCTACTTGCACTTTTCTTCCAATTTGTTTTTTATTCTGTTTTTGCTTACAGTGTATAATGAATGTACGGTTTGCAAGGATTTTAATTAATCATGCAAAAGAATAACCATCTTGACACCTTGAAACCTTAGTAAAAAATATATAACATTTTTAATCTTGATATTTTACATTGATTTAGAGTTTTGGATTCATGTTTTTAAATTTTTTAATGAATTTTAATTAAAAAAATATTTATATTTACATTGTTCCTTTTGTGTTTGTTCTGTGATTTTAATTTATAATGAATTTTAATGTTTTATATTTAATTGTATTTCTTCTTTAATGTAATTTTTTATTTTCTTGTTTTATTGGTTGGAAAAGTGTCTTAGATATTCCCAATTGTGAGAAATTGGTTTAGTTTTAGTGTAAATAGTTTGATTTGATTTCTTTTCTTATAGAAGTTTGATTAGATAGAATGTGGTTAAGTTTAATTATTGCATTTGTTTGTAGGTTTGTATAGTATGAAAGTCTTTCTTCATTTCATTTTGTTTCTCCTTGCTTTGCAGTTTTGTTGTTGTTTTTTTTAACATTATTTGCTCCTTGTTGATGTTCTCCAGTACATGTAAGTTTATTTAATCTATTTCCTATACTAAGGGCCTGATTATGACTTTGGTGGTCCTACAGTGGGGGAGGCATCACACCATCTGCTGTAGGACCACCAGTGCTGTGGTGCGATCGCCTGTCAGATTAGGAGTTAAATCCTGGTCTGGCCAGTGGTCCTGTGGCGGTCTGACGTCAGCTGCTGTTAGGCTCATTGAAGAGCCTAACATGCAGACCGCTGCCATCAGAGGGCCGACTGAATCTTCTGGCACGGTGTGGCATACATACAGACGACTTCCGCTACAAAATCATGATTAATTCTATTTTTTCCATTATATATTTGCTGGGTGAGAGGATTTAATTATATTGAGTTTGTCCATATTTTACTATTTTGTACATATTTGTAATAATATGTTATAATATGTAGTGTTATTTTTATCAATCTGTGCTTCATTGTATTGCATGTTAGAAAAAGTATTTTTAGAAATAATAAATATTTTGATTTTTTTGTCATTCCTAAATGTTTCTTTTAATTTTACAATTTTATTAATTTGATAAAAAAATCTTCAATAATGTATTTCGAATTTATTATGTAGGTTTTTATTATTTATGTGTTTAAGTCAACTTTTAGTTTGAATTCTTTTCTATTTTGTTTATGTAGTGTTCTCGCTGTTATTTCAAGGCATGGTAATCTATGGTTTTTATTAAATAGTCACACTTTGCTTGCTTGCATTTCGTGCATTTTTTAATTTGTTCTGACATTATTGGTTTCATTTGTGTTAAGGACTGTTATAGTCTTAATTCTTGGTAGCTTTCTCCAAGTGTTCCTTGAAAGAAATTGTGACACCCTTCCTCTGCATTGTAAGTTGCTGCTTTTGAGAGCTGTTGCCGTCATATCATTCTGCCATGCAATGTGAAATTTGGGTTGGCATCTGTGTCCTGATTGGGGCAGGTAACCAACCCAAGTTCTTCAAAATAGTCCATTAGTGGTGAGAGTTTGTTTTCGTTTGTTTTGTTGGTGCCTCCATATACTTTGAGTGAAGTGGTAGTAGCATCCTTGTCTTGCTGTAGGAGTAAACCTTTAGGATGGTAGAAATCATAGCTTGTTTAAAATGAATACAGGTTTTTTAGAGTGTTTGTAATTAATTGTTTTTTGTTTAATTAGTGTTAAGAATTCTTTATCGGTTGCACTTTGCATGTTTGGTAGGAGTGCATTTATTAAAGAGACATTTGTGTTATAGAATTTCCAATGTATAATGTATATTTGTGGCAGAAATTTTTCAAATGTCATATCCATGATCCATGTTTTGCACTGTGCAAGGATTAGTAAATTATGGTTTTTTGCATAGACAATGACTCTCTTGCTATTATTTTCATTGTCATGCATGAAGAAATCATGGTTAGTATGTGTTATTTTTAAATATTTGCGATTCTCCTTTTTTTACTTTTAGTCTTTTTAGATTTTCCATAGGAGGGAGCTGCCCAGCTACTTCCTCAGGAACTGGGAGTTACTGTTTTAGTATAGCTCCTGTGGGCTCCTCACTTATTAAGTCTGAAAGGACATTTCAAGCTTTCATTTCAGTGATGTTTGGAGGGTGACTATGTTCTAGGACACTTTGGACCGTGTTTTCTTTGGTGGTGGCTCTGCCATAGCAAGCATTAGCATAATATTTAGTTCATTTCCAATTCATTCTTTCACTAGAAGTGTTTATTTTGCTATCGGTGTATCCCCTATAGCTTAACAGTAGTTTCCCCTTTGTGATTTGATTATGTTGAAGTTTCCGACATCATACCTGTGAATTACAGAATTATTAAAATGTATGCTGTTTTATGTCAATAAATTGGTATTTAAAAATATTATAACATGTGTACAACATATTTACTTTATGTCCTTACATTTTTAGCATTTCTTTTTTTGTGTTGTGTTGGTTGGTTCTGTTATTAAGAGGATTTTTCTTTTTTTCTTGTTGTATTTTTTAATGTTACTGTTGGGAAAAGAGACATGTTTTAATTATTGATGTCTGTTTATTTTGGTAGCTATTATTACATTTAAAAAAAGGTTTATTTATTAATTTTACTGATTATGTTTCATTTTTTATTATCATACTAACATTTCGTTTTGTCCTTCTTGTAATATAATTTTGCAATAGTGATGTGATTTATCATTGCTTGGAGTAATTTTTGGCAGCCTTAGCGCCTGTGTTTTAGAGATATAATTCTGTACTTTCTTGTGCAGCAGTTAGTTGCACCTTTTCATTTCCTTTTTATACTATTTTTTATTTGTGAAAGTGTTCCTATTTGTTAAGTGTTTTAAGTTTAATTTCATTGATTGCTGGGTTAGTAGTATGAATTATTTTAAAATGTTTAAATACATTTTGTTATATTTTAGTTAATCATATTTATGATATTTTTGTTTCTGTGGTATTGGTCATGTTTCTTATGTTTTAGCGTAATGAAAATATTTAGTATTTTGATATTTTTGTTTTCAATATTTTGCTTTTTTTAGACATACTTTACAGCAAGATTTGTGCAGTCCATATTTCTGTTTTTGTGTATAGGATGGCAAGATTTGTGTTCTGTATTTCTCTTTTATTACATTTTTGAATCTCAGTGTAATTTATGTTGCCATTCTCTCATAGAAGCAAGTTTCTGATATCAAAGGAATGGTTTTGCTGAGAAGCCATACTTTAAAGGGGGTCTTGAATGCTATAGAAATATGTGAATAATTAATTGAATATGGTGACTCAAACATAAAGGCTCATGCCTCAAACATAAAAACTTACTAACAGTTGTTTGAGACTTAAAGACTCTGGCTTCTGACACCAATGCTTCTTCTCATATCACATAAAGCAAATAGACTCTGTCATCCCACAGCAAAGCTACACATTTCATGCACAGAAATGACATGTTCAAATCTCAAACAGCAATTATCCCATACGTTAACCAGAGCTTATGAGCTTTAGCTTTTATAAAGCAGCTCTATATATCAGGTTTGATAAAACATATATGCTCAGGCTCCAAGCAGCCAATCGATCTATCAAGTGGTCCAAAATGTACCAGATGTGGCTTAAGACATCAGAACTATTGTAGTTTAACAGATGCTGTAGGTGTTTGCCTTAGACACAGAGGGGCCGATTCCGATTCGGGCCGGAAATCTCTCCGACCGAGCCGGACCCGGTGAGATTTCCGACCGAATCGGACCCGTGCAGTCCGACCGAACGAGTACGATGCGCACGTATGCCATCGGACTCGAGTCGCTCGGACTCCCATTGAAGTCAATGGGAGCCTGTCGTACAACGCGTACGCGGGCTCCCATTGACTCAATGGGTGCGATGCGGACAAGTGCGCCCCCTACAGCGTGTACGCGGCGAAGCGATCGCGCCGTACACGCACAGGTAGGGGGACCCATGGGTCCCCTGTGTGCGACTCGCGCGGCTGATGCGTACAGGGGGTCCGACACGGACCCCCAAAGTACGGCTCCGACAGCTCTTTCGAGCCGGAGTGCGCGGCTCGGTCGGACTGCTCGCGGCGCGCATCGTACTTACCCGGCCGGGGAACGTCTCCATTGCGCGGTGCGAGTCGTGTCCATGCGAGTCGGTCGGTGCGGTTCGACCCGGGATCAAGTCGGTCGGAGCGGTCGGGACGCCCGGACGAGTCGGTCGGCGAATACGCATCGTACTCGCTCGCCCGGACGCGCGTACGAATCGGTCAGGAAATAGGGCTCCGAATCGGATCCGGTTAAGCCAAATCCGATTCGGAGCCCTACCGGCCGAGATCGGAATCGGCCCCAGAATGTATAGGATTTTGCGATATTAAGGTTAGCTAATTCCCAGGTTACACCTAACTAATAGGTTCAGCCTTGTACAGCTGATTCATCGCAAAGGCCTGCACATTAGACAGCAGAGATAATTCTCTAATCCAATGCTTCCATTTCATTCAATATTATACATAGCATAGATCAAATGAATGAGTTACAGAGGAATCACTTCAAATGTTATTAGGGAACTAGAAACTTCTCACTTGATCTGACCTTGAGTAACCCAGTATGTGTGGAATTTTTATGTAGCCAAAGGTAAGTTTGTTTATTAGTTATATTATTTTCAGTTACAGAGCAACTCTTGTTCTTACAGGATGCTTCAATGCTACGCTTTTGTGCACAATCTCTCTCATCCTGTCCTTCACCTCTGTTTCATCTCTCTTTGTCCCTTTCTCTCAGTCTCTCTAACATCAAACATGGCTCAATGACAGCACTGTGCTGTTAAAGGGAATTTGCTTGAAACCAGCCCTCCCATCCTCGGGTAAGGAGAAAAGGTGATATGACTGAGAGGAAAAGATGTGAAGGGAGGCTTGTGGCATACATAGAGAAAAGCAATAGAAACTCAAGGAAGCTTTCCAGCTATCACTAGCAGGACGACTCTCTTCCTCATGCCTATTCACAAAATTAAAATGCACAATATCAGTACAATTTTGTTTTAGTAGGGGCAAACAGGTTTTCAGACAGGAAGCACATAATCACAGGTATTGACAGGGGCCACATATGTAAATATGAAATGGTCACCTTGTCGTACACCATGGATCGCAAAAAGCAAGACAGGTGTGGCAGTGGCTGCCCTTGGCTGTCAGTAACTGTTGTATAATAGCATCCACTGGGAGATTAAAGTGATACAAAATAGACCAGAGATCATTTTTGCTTTTTAAAGTCATAGTAAATCACACCCTTTGAAGTTCTTTCGCTGACAGCTAAAGTCCTTAGAAGTGTATGAAGGACATCAAAAATTAAGAATGGGAGATGTAGAGCACCTGAGGACGTATCACACTCCATATGGACCAGCCATTGACTTACATCATAAAGAAGAGTACGTTTACTGCATACAGCACGACACATATGGTAACAAACGCTGTTAACATTGGTTTCACAGGCAGCAGCGGGTCATTTTTCTTGATACTGATCACATTGGTCTTACATTAGTACCTTGATGGAGCAGAGAAGAGTAAGACTATTAAGGAGGGAATGGGCTTACACATGATCAGTACATGAATATACCTGTGGGGCGTACTGTAACCAATGCTTTTACATATTCTGTTAATTAGGGCTCTTTGGCGCATCCTACTGCTTCACAGTACATAGAACTGGTTGCAGCTACACTAACCTAACATTTATGGGTCCGATTATGAGTTGGGTAGAATACTTTCCCCAGGAGGAATGCTGTTCTGCCCGATCACAAGAGGTTTGGTATTTAAGTACCCAGATTAACTGGATGCAGGAACACTGCGTCCGTTTTAAGTGTCTGAAAAAGCTGACCGATAAAATCGAGAGTGGATTGGGCAAGGGCACAACCGCAGCCTGGTCCCCAACACACCCCTTTCTATAGGAAGGAGTGCACATGGATGGCTCTTGCGGTGTTGCACCAGCCTCCTCTGGCCCGGATGACCTCCCTGCCCCCTGCCAGCCGCCTCCTGGCCTGCAGTGATCCCCCCACTTCGACGTAACACCTGCTTAAAAATGTTATCCATTTTAGGAATATTTTGCTAGTGTTGTTATTTTTTAGAACAATCTTTCATTTTCACTGGGGCCATCTAGCCTGTTGCTGAATACTTAGCTTAGCATGTAGATCCCTAGATGACTACAAAGAAATTAGGTCTGGAGCATATCTATTTCTTAGTGACCCTCCTCCCAGAATTCCTTGTCAACAGTACTTAACTGCTTAATCCCCATTGTAAATACTTAAACATGAGAGGACACCAATCTTTTCTAAACTCATCTTTTTAAAAAAAAAAATTTGCGGTCTGTTATGACGAGCCTTGGTGAAAGGTGTCATTTACCATATAGCTTCCGCTATGTCAACCTTCAGCAGAGACCACTACTCTAGGTTATTGTAAATAAAGTTTAGGTTCAGTGTATCACATGCTACTACCTTTCCATTTTTTTCTGCGTATGAAGAAACAAAGAAATCAGCACATAAGGAGAAAAGGGAGGTGGTTTTAATTTTCTCACACTTTACCTTAGTATCAAACATAACTTTCCAACAGCAATTGGCCATCTGAGTGGACAATAGAACCTTTATTCCCTAGTGCCTAAGCCATTTTCTAAGCAATTTGCTTATCAGGTGCTGTCTTGTCTTTTCTTACGTTGCTATTATTAACTCATCCCATTGCTACCAGGTGTTCTGTGTGTCTTCTTTCTTTGGAGGTTCTCTGTATGCCACCACAAGTTCCTTCACTTGCTCAGCCATGTATTGCTCTAACTGTGCGCGCGCACACACAAAATACAATCCAAGAGGCATAGGCTCCTGCAGAGATTCTAGCATGCCTTACTGCTGGTTGGACACTTATGAAGGACAATTCATGGTTCTGCTTGTGACAGCAGCTAAGTACTTTAGGAAGCATCAGGTTTCTTGTTTGAATGGAATCTTAAAATTCTTAACTACAGGAAAGTAGAAAGCAGCATAACTAAATTATACTGGTTTAACATTTGCGATCAATTTTTATTTCATAAATGATCAATGACAGACTAAAGGCTCTTTGAATTCCACTTTTTCACCTCTGCTCGCATATCATTATGCCATATACTAATAATTTGGCACAAAGCAACACAAAACTGGTGACACAGTGATCCTAAGTATCTCAGCACCAATTCAAGGTCAGTGAATCTGAATTGAGCCGTCCATCTCAAAGTCCCAGTCCCACATTCATCACCTGGGCTTGACATAGAAAAGTTAACATATCCACTTGAAGAGATATTTATCCCTGCCATTAGGGGTGGCATTATGTGGGTGTGGGTTCTCAAATGATCCCTTTTCTTCCTTCTACAATCACGAGGAGCATCGCCCAGACCCATCTACAAGGATGGCATGAATACTTCTTATATGCCACTTTAAGCAAAACAACAGGAATAAGAATCTCTACATAAGACCATCTGCCTTGAGTTACACCCTATCTCGTTACAATTTTTGGTGTGGGTAGCATGCTATGCATTTGATTTTCAAACAGTAATTTCCATTGATTTTCATCAAGTGGTGTTGCCCTAAAATGATTTTTTTTGCACCAGCAAAGCCAATGACATTACCACTATATGTCTCTTTCTGCATATGGTACCACAGATTTTCAATTAGTGCTTTTTTGAGCTCAGTAAATCTGGACCCTGGGTATTTGAAGCTTCTCCAGTGGTGCCTCTTTGTCACTTCTTTCCATAGCTTTCTTCCTGTGTTCTCCTGAGGTGCAACAACCCACTGGTGATCACATCATGTGAGCTGGTGGTTGGTCGTATATCTTATGGTTGATGTACTGGACTGATCCCTGAGCCAGGTAAGCAGATTCATTTTGTTGAATAGGTCGCTGCAGTCGATATTCTCCATCTAAGCTGGTGGCTCACATTTATTTGATTGCGCTGATTGGTCCCGCTTCTAAAAAATTGCTTTCAGATTAGTAGGGATATTCTACAGCAGCGACATCATTTATCTGAGAGGCTAGGCTGTGGCAAATAGAGAGTCAGTGCACTCTTCTGGAAATGTTTCTAGTCCTCTAAATCGACTTAACCACTGAGATTTGAGGATCGACCGTCACAAATTTAACCTGAAATTTCACAACGCTCGCTGCCAATTTTGTATAGCTAGCCTGTCATGAATGATGGTTTAACAGAGGAGACAGACATAGTTGCCATGATTCCCATGTCCATGTGGGAGATGCTGGTCCAGCCCAGGTTTTTTTCTTCGAATTCTCGGACTTGTAGTCATGTTTAATAATGGAAAACGCATGACTACAAGTCCTAAAACAAAACCTGAAGTGGAGCAGCACATCACGCATGGACCTGCGAACCTTTACAAGACTGGATAGAACGGAAGGAAATATGATTAGAAAAACTAAAAAAGAAAGCGGGCAGCTGGAAACTCAGGGCGTGAGTTCCTAGGAGGCACTTTAGGGCATATTTACGTTCCCTGGCGCATCCCTGCAAATCAACGCAAGTTTGCCCTTGCGCCACCGCCGATGCGCCGCATTTACAATGTGGCGCGCCGTGGCGCACAGAATGGCAGATGCGTGTCGCATCCCCCGACGGAAAGGCGGCGCATTGCTGAAGTCGCGTCGCAAGCGCGACGCAGCTCCAGCAATGCTCGGGGGTGCCCTATCCCTAACATGGTGCGTCAATCCTTACGCCTGCTTCAAGCAGGCGCAGGGTTTTGACGCAGCATGGGCGTAAAAGTGACAGTGAAATCTTGTAGATTTCACTGCGTCACTTTTACGTGGCGTACCTGCGAGGGAACGCCCACCCTGCGCTGGAACGCCCACATGAAACCTGACGCAGGTTTCATGTGGCGCAGGGGTTACATCGTGACGCATCTCCCTAGATGCGTCACGTTGTAAATATTGCGCAACGTGGCGCATGAGTGTATGCGTCGCCGCTGCGTCACATGAGTGACGCAACGGCGGCGCAAAAGTGGCGCAAGGGGCTTGTAAATATGCCCCTAAGTGCTCGAGATATTAGAAAATCTATACCTCCTACCTGGTAAGTTCACCCATGAACGTCTGCACTGTGCTCATTTAACTCCAACCTGCAGCCTCTCTGCTTACTCCCATTACTTGGTTTGAGGCATGCATATGATTTCCCTCTTTACTACAGCTTTGCACTCCACTGAGTTGCTGCCTTCTACCTTTACAAGTAGAGTGCACCAATTCATAAGCACAATTCTTGTGCACAACAGACAAACAGTCTTGAAGAATAGCACTAGAGAGTGATGTATGTCCAGTAAAGCTCCCTAAGAACTACGGGGAGGAGGGGGGCGGTCAATGGTGGAGCATCTCACACAATGTCATCCAGGTGTTCAAAGTTCTCCATATACACAAAGTGCTAGGTATTCACTTGTATCACATTTCTAAAATGCTCCCAATATATGTAGGATTCTCATCATTAGAACAGTGTTGTTACTACTATGCCAGAAATAGACACAAATACGATCAGAATTATATTGTGATTTGCTCAGCACTTCATATCCCCGATCAGATGCAAAAGCACATTCAGTGGACGAGTAGGTGGATATGTTGTCCACCCTTGAGGGAACACTGCATTCTGTTAAAAGGATTATCCACTGCAATGAATGTTGATCTGGTGTCCAAGTGATGTTTCATACCTTTTCTGACTGGCAGGGCTCAGCTGTTAATATTACCACTTTTTTGTTAAAAGAGGCAAACATTGCCTCTGGCTTTCCACAGGGATCTTGTCATCTGGCCTGTTTAATATCTCCTTGACTCCAATATTTGATATTAAGGGCCGTGCAGTACGGTGCAAGGCATACATCAACATCAGTCAACTACGGTAGAGTCTGTGGCCTGGACCATGTGTGCCAACCTTTAAAGTCCTGCCGATTACCTGGACACTTCTTGCCGTTTGATGGAACCAAGATGGTAATAATGAGCTCTGGCCAAAGGTACTGACGCTCTGGAAGTAATTGTGAGACTAGCCCAGGTAGGACGAGAGTTAGCCACAGCCACCAAAGTAAGAAACATATGCATCTCTTTTGATGTCGATAGGATAATGGAACCAAGCACGGGTTGTAATAAATTGTGCTTTCCAGCACCACTCCTAGAACATGATTACTTCTGCTGCTGTCCCAACTTAATAAAACTCGTGTGGCACAGGCAGCAATTATCTCCTCCTGGACTATGGTTAACGCCTCGTAAGGTGGCATTCCTAAGACACTTTTGCATAGGGTGCAGTTGGCCAAAAACTTAGCTGTTAGCAGGTTCTGTGGCTTCCAAATGAGGCATCATGCTGATGAAGCTTGGGGGTCCCTGCACTGGCTCCTCATTAAAGGCCAGGCCGCTTTTAAAACAATAAGCTTGTTTTCAGATGTTTATTCAAAATGGCTATCCAAACTATCAAATGCCTAAATAGTCCCTCAAGTTTGCTTGGAAGAAGAAAAGTTGACTACATATTTACTCCTGCAATCAAACGTATGTCAAAGGGCAAGGACCGTCTCTCCCTGCATGAATCTGGGACTATTTTCTAGATAAAGTCTGTGATTTTAATTTGCACCGTTCAGCGGTACTGGTAAAATTGCATGTGATTTCACTGTTACTATGCAATAATTTCACACTTCTACTGTGCAGTCACCAGTAAAACCCCATTGAATGGGGAAGTGCTATGTGGGACCCATTTTTCTGGTCATAAAAGCGCAAAGAATTTACCACTCCAAGGAGTTTACCCCGGACATTTACCACTTGCTACCAGCAGATAGTAACTGTATGTGTGGGTCTGTGGTTGGAGTGAGGGGGGACCAGGGGAAAGCTTTTTCTGGTTGGAGGGGGGGCATTTTATGCTCCCTTTAAAAAAAAAAAAAAAGGAATGAAGATTGGCTGCTTTAACCGAGGCCTTGTGCAATTTTTATGGCCAGAATTGCGTGCCTGGAAAATTGGGTCAGGTTCTCTAACACCTAGTAAAACCGGTTGTGAAAAAACGTAATAAATCATAATAGGGTGGAGCAAAACCAATTTTACATGAATTAATTTTGCTCTGCCCAGTGTGTAATCAGTGCCTCTATAAACTCCTGTACCAACCACACACACTTCAAACGTCGGCGCGAAGCACGTTTAGTCTAAAAGCGGTGATTAGCACTGTTCATCGGTGGCTAAAAGCCTGAAGTCAGTCAGTCAGTCTGGCAGCCTGCCAGGAGGATTTCTGACACTGGGTTAATAGTTAAAAGGAAACCTGGAAGATTATCTGGCCAAAAGTCAGGTAGAGGTAAATCTATGTAAACATGGAGGGACACAATGTGAGCAAGAAATGAAACACTACAGGAATAGTGTGCTTTAAATTGATTTCCCATGGAGTAGAATGTCATTAATATCCCCCAAAAACTACCAGCTCACTAGAGTGTAAATTGAGGGTAGTGTTTCTACCAGATTTACATTCGCATAGTGCTTATTTCTTCCGCAATCTATGTTTACATGCATACAATTAAAAAAATGGATTTTATTCAGAATTCAAAGCATACTTGTCGCAAATGGAATTAATTTTCCATAGTTTTTCATTTGAAACTGCTGCAGGTCCATTTTCCTAACACTGGTTAACGGGAGATGTGAGGAAACGGGATTAACTTTCCTGTGACTGGGGTGATTTGCAGATTAGGAATTTTCGTGAAAAGAAAGCTGCCGAGCATCAAAAGATGTTTTTATTTTATTTGGCTAAACTTCTACCTCATTGTGGTCAAGTAGGCCCCGCCAGATGCAATAGTATTTCCTTTATCATGTATCAGCTCACTGCAGAGCATAAAATGCAAGTGGTAAGCCTGATATTCCTGAGGAGGAAGTCCTCCTGAACCATAGTGATCAAATTAGACATTACCCATCATGTATTGTTTATATTACACGTTTAATTCGGTGCAACTATGATGAAAATAATGTTTTCTCTTTTAAATGTATATTAAAAGCTTTTTGGGCCCAATTACGAGTTTGATGGCCCATTGGACCACCAATACGTGATGGCGGTGTAGCAACTGCCACACCGGTGGTCCGACCGCCATATTTTGAGTTTGGCGGTCGGACTGCCACCGGACCGCCGCAACCACCGGGGATCATGGATCTTGCGGCACTGCAGAGCATATTACGGGTTGGCCACCAAGACCCTTTCCATGACAGTGAGCTCCACCATGAAACGGGTGTTGGTGAAGCAACTCCCGGGGCCATGCAGGGGGCACATGTTATGCCCCCCTGCATGTTTGCACCCCCAGTTCCTGCACAGGAAGAAATGCACAACAAAGTGCATTTCTCCCTGTGCAGGAATGTGCTGCGGCGCTTATACGGCGCTTCCTTTCTATGGCTCTCCTTTGAGCCTTAGAAAGGCACCGCCGTGGAACCACTGCAGCAAGACAGCCCGCCAGGATTACAACTCATAGTCCGATGGGCGGACTGACTATGGGTTTGGTGGCCCTGGAGCACGGCGCTAGCGTGGCGACCGGCTCCAGGACTGCCAAACTCGCAATCAGGTCCTAAGTGTGATTCTGGATGCCACAGCTTGATTACCTGTGGTTAAAAGAAGAGCTCAGTATTCAATTATGAAGTTAAAAGTCAGGGATTTTAAAAGAAACAAGCTTTGTTTAAAAATACAAAAAAAAACGTGTGCCCTGCAGAATTTCAATAATTTTTTAGGCTGTCAGCAACGTAGACCTCACTAACGGCCCATATCGCAATTAAAATGTTCAGCTTCCATGAAGAGAATGCTATTTAAAGCAACAGTGGTGGTTAAATCCATGCCTTGTTGAAGCTGCCACTGCATAGTTCACCTGCCAATGGGCCCCGATTTCAATTAGAATGTTCAGGTTTTTCTTAGGTTTCGTGATGAGGATGGTTTTTAAATAATGGCCAATGGTAATTCACAGTACAAAGGTTTACCTTCACTATCAACATTGACTGGCATATCTAGAGCCCAATCAGCGGGAGTAAAGGAAATCAAACTGAATCTTGGAGTCCTGTTGGTGTCTCTGTAACCACATCCTCTCCCTGTGAAACAGGGCTCTTTACCACTCCACTTTATGCAATAAAAGCGCACAAACAGGTTAGATCATAGTCTCTAAAACATTTTAGTTGATGGGAAAATATCGTCAAGAATACTACAATCTGACATCAAAGGTGATACAATTGACATAACATAGGACTTCAACAGTGGCATAGTCTGCGACGTCACAGAGGCCCAAACCCATTGCACTATTTCCAAGTATATTTTCTGTCAGTGGAAATATAGACTTTCTGGTGAATGATATCGGTTGGTATGTCTGGACGTTGACAGTAATATTGCAGCCTTACAACTACATAAAATTTGTATAAAGATATGTTTTGCTCCTCAACCTAACTCCACAAGTCTTTATTATCAATAGATTTCTGCAGTGACACGTAGGAATTAAAATTGGTACTGGAGCCATAAAACTGCATTTTATGTGCATTATGGTGTGCACTGCTTGGGAGTGATGACAGATGTATTGTCTATGAGTATTTTAATGATTAAAATGAAAGCGAAGCTGGGGGTTGCCTTGTGACGTCCTTACGGTATGATGCAATCTGGCAACCTTTGAAACAGGTAGCTTGAGAGATAGTGCCAAAGATACAGGAAGTGACATAGTTTCTGTTTGCCTGAGAAATACAAAATGTGTGAGCCCACTGAAATTATGTGATTCTGTAGCCCCTACATTTTGCGCAAAATAATGGATTTGCTGCCCATGTAATCCATCATCTGCTGCATAATTGCAGATTTCAACAAAAAAACATAGCTCAAACGGATCAAAAGTCACTAAAGAAAAAGAGCCAAACAAGGTTCAAGGCTGTGAGAAACCCTTTGCAAAGGTTAACTCGTCGCCTTTCAGTAGCTAATTGCTGCATCCAGGAGTAAAACAAGTACCAATATTTAATAAGATGAAAAAGTACTTCCAAAGAGTGCCTGCATTATGCCGCAGAATTTAATCAACACTGCTGCATAATTTGATCCCGAATTGCCACACGAGTGAAGTACTGATGAATATATATGTATGAGACACTAACAGAGACAGAGCCTACTTTTACAGTCCCATTTGTGCTTCACGACAGTACGCCCAGGCATGGATTAAACCCTTTCTTTCAGCAGCACAGTATGTAAGTGACATCACAAATAGAGATAAATATTTTCTAAGCTAATCCGTCGCTGAAGAGATGCTGTGTAAGACATTCAATATTAGAAGCAGCATAGAGAGTGACAGTCGGTGGTGGTTATCTCCATTCCAGATTCATTAAAAAAAAAGCAATAAAACAAATGTAACCAATATAAGAAGACTTTGACTCCTACATAGATGTATTTTAGCACTTTTTAGAAATTCATACTTTCCATGGGTATTCCCGAAAGCTATGCTATTTGTATATTTCCAAGCATAATTCTGGAAAAGTTCTGTGTATTATGCGCCATATTTATTAAAGAGTTGCGTCACCCTTGCACCACGCAAAGGGGCTCTTAAGTATGATATATCAAGCCATGCAAGGCCACCTTGCGTGCCATGCGTGGCTTGATAATTCTATAGTAACGCAACACAGCGCAAATTGTTGCATTGCATTACTCTGCCGCAGGGAGGCATTCCATGGATGAAGCGTGGGTGTTTCCACCAGTGGATTTTGGCACATTCCCAGATTTATTAGTACTGGTAGGGGAATGGGTCAAAATGCTACGCCTCTCCAGGTGCGGCGTAACGAGATGAAAAATATCTTAATTTCTCCTTGCTAGTTCTGCAGCACACATAGAAAGAGGAAAATGCCCCATAGGATTGTTTTTGTGCAGGAAGGTGTCCCTTCCTGCACAAAAACAATCCTGCTTACAACGAAGGCACCCTTGCACCACAGGTGCAAGGGTGCCTGCGTTGGTGCTACGCAGCACATTGTGCGCCATCACTGGGAAAAGACAGGAACGCGGTGCACTGGGAAAAGACAGGAACGCTGCGTATAATGTTTTTAAAAAATAAAAAAACAGCACATTCCAGCCCTTACCCTATCACCAGCGCAGCAAGGTGACTTGCTGCACTGTGTGATTTTTTTTTCATAAATATGCCCCAAAGTTTTGGGAGAGAGTGCAATTGTACGCAGGGTGCAACTGTCCACTGTCAAATTCCAGAGCATTTTAGCAATTACACAGTAAAGTTTGGATGTATTCCAGTCCCTTACTCACTCTAAAACATGCCAGATAAGAGTAGGTGATGTGATACACAACATGCTGGAGAGGGTAGGTGACATGATACGCACCATGCCGGAGGACGGTTGGTAAAATCCGTGCTTAATTTGAGCCGATGGTTTCCGATGCCCGGCACCAGCACTTAATTGTCAACACTGGTGCTTGTGACAGTTTGCCACAAGGTGGCACTGTCTTTGATGACCACAACAGTCAATGAATAATCCAATATACATTAAAAATGACTATTACCTGATGCCCAAGCCATTCTTATAGCTGTGGGGGCCTGGAATAGCTTGAATTGTCACACTTACAGGAGTGTGATGCTTAGTAGTTGTGTTGTTACTATAATTGGCAGCATGGCAGGGGCAATGTGTGGTGCAAGCTGCAGTGGCCTCCTGACAAGAGCCCTGGCACTTTTCTTTTTACAAATTAAGCACTGGGTGACATGATATGCAGCATGCCGGAGAAGGGTAGGTGATGTGCAACGCAGCATGCCGGAGAAGGGTAGGTGACGTGATACACAGCATGCCAAAGAAGGGTAGGTGATGTGATACGTAGCATGCGGTAGAGGGTAGGTGATGTGATACGCAGTATGCTGGAGAAGGGCAGGTGCCTTGATAAGCAGCATGCCGGAGAAGGGTAGGTAACATGATACGCAGCATGCCGGAGGAGGGTAGGTGATGTAATAAGCAGCATTCCAGTGGTGGGTAGGTGATGTGATATACAAAATGACAGGAAAGGGTACTCAGGCAAAGTATCTTGATTCAGTATTTCCTGCCAAAACAGTTGTGGAAAGAGGGAAGACCCTGGAACCCCTATTTTGAACAGAAGAGAGTGGGGTGGGGTGATAGAGGAGAGAAAGGAGAGAAACAAGAAGTGAGAAAGGAGTCGTGAAAGTGGGGGGTGTGAGCAAAAGGGTTGTGGGGGAGGGGGGCCACATAGAGGCAAAAGAGAGAGGAGGAGGTGAGAGAGCTCGAGTAGGTGAGAGAGGGGTGCAGACAGAATAACATCTGTTTGAGGCACTGAAAAACATTTAAATTGTTAGACAGTTCAAACTAGATTATCTGAAATGTGCGATATTATGCTAAGAAAATACACTTTAAGCTTCCACAAACAGGGTGAAAAGAAGAGGAACGTAAGGTACTTTGATTTATCTTTATTAAGATATTGCAGTACAACAGGTCGAGCAGGGAGGGACGGGGGAGATTGGTCTGCCTACTGCCACTTACAACCTCTACATTCTAATGCACCACGGCCTTCACATTGAAAATCCCATTCCCTCTTGAACACAAACAAAAAGCACACCTATGAGAAAGACAAAAACACCCCTTGAACAAGAACAGAGCACACCTATGAGAAAGACCCAATACATCTTGAACAATAACAGAGCACACCTATGAGAAAGACCCAACACACCTTTAACAATAACAAAGAGCACACCTATGAGAAAGACCCAACACAACTTGAACAATAACAGAGCACACTTATGAGAAAGACCCAACACACCTTGGACAATTCCAAAGATCACACCTATGAGAAAGACCCAACACACCTTGAACAATAACAGAGCACACCTATGAGAAAGACCCAACACACCTTGGACAATTCCAAAGAGCACATGTATGAGAAAGACCCAACACACCTTAAACAATAACAGCGCATACTTATGAGAAATATCCAACACACCTTGAACAATTCCAAAGAGCACACCTTTGAGAAAGACCCAATACACCTTGAACAATAACAAAGAACACACCTATGAGAAAGACCCAACACACACTGAACAATAACCGAGCACACCTATGAGAAAGACTCAACACACCTTGAACAATTCCAAAGAGCACACCTATGAGAAAGACCCAAGACACCTTGAACAATTCCAAAGAGCACATGTATGAGAAAGACCCAACACACCTTGAACAATAACATAGTACACCTTTGTGAAAGACCCAACACACCTTCACCAATTCCAAAGAGCACACCTATGAGAAAGACCCAAGACACCTTGAACAATAACAAAGAGCACATGTATGAGAAAGACCCAAGACACCTTTAACAATAACAGAGCACACCTATGAGAAAGACCCAACACACCTTGAACAATTCCAAAGAGCACATGTATGAGAAAGACCCAACACACCTTGAACAATTCCAAAGAGCACACCTATGAGAAAGCCCCAACACACTTTGAACAACAATGGAGCGCACTCTATGAAAGACTCAACACACCTTGAACAATGACAGAGCACACCTATGAGAAAGACCCAACACACCTTGAACAATTCCAAAGATCACATGTATGAGAAAGACCCAACACACCTTGAACAATTCCAAAGAGCACACCTATGAGAAAGACCTAACACACCTTGAACAATGACAGAGCGCACCTATGAGAAAGACCCAACACACCTTGAACAATTCCAAAGATCACATGTATGAGAAAGAACCAACACACCTTCACCAATTCCAAAGAGTGCACCTATGAGAAATACCCAAGACACCTTGAACAATAACAAAGAGCACATGTATGGGAAAGACCCAACACACCTTAAACAATAACAGCGCATACTTATGAGAAATATCCAACACACCTTGAACAATTCCAAAGAGCACACCTATGAGAAAGACCCAAGACACCTTGAACAATAACAAAGAGCACATGTATGGGAAAGACCCAACACACCTTAAACAATAACAGCGCATACTTATGAGAAATATCCAACACACCTTGAACAATTCCAAAGAGCACATGTTTGAGAAAGACCCAACACACCTTGAACAATTCCAAAGAGCACACCTATGAGAAAGACCTAACACACCTTGAACAATTCCAAAGAGCACATGTATGAGAAAGACCCAACACAGGGCTAGGTATCTCAGGGCAGGTAGCGCTAGAAGTCACACCATTTTATCAGCTCAGCCATCCATGCTGGGATTCAAACCTGCTGATTGCACAAGTCTGAGTCCCACAAGATGACAGAAGCAAGGTTCCAAACATGCAGACTGCGCAGGTCTGAGTCCTCCCAGGTCACAAATGCAGGGTTTCGAACCTGCCAACTGCGCAGGTCTGAGTCCAACCAGATCACAGATCTCACCTGCAGGCATTCGACCCAATGACCTACCCCATCAACAAGACTGCAATGCATGCATCCAGTGGAGAAGTTTTATAACAGTTCTTTCATCAAAATAATTTATCCATATAGTGCCCAACTACAATGCATTATTTCATCTCAATTTAGCAATGATGCTCCCCTTTGAAATCAATCTGGCAGACAGAATATGTAATTGAAGGGCCAAAGGCGCAAAATGCACTAGAAATAACTAGTAACTGAGTAAAAAATGTGGACACTTCTTTCAAAAGGAGATGGCTGGGAAGCTTGTCTGCATGTCGATGGCGGTTCTGCAGAGCCTGGAGTATCCCAAAGCAGGTGGCCAGTGCTCTGTGCATTCAGTCGCCAGCCTCTTATGTGTTTTATGGTAAATACAGAACCACAAGGACTAGAAAACAAAGGCTAAAACAGGCCTAGATTAGCCATTCACACCGACGCGGGTCTACTTTATATCCCTGCTGCTCTGACACTTTTGAGAAGTTCCTCTTTAGAAGAATGTTTAAACTTTTTCGTACCTCGTGGATGTTTCCCAGCAACCAGTGGCAGGGAGCTCCGGGGAATGGAGCAAATGCTTTCAGCAGCTCCCTTCTTCTCTGACGAAGCTTGATTATCTTCAGCACCAAAAAAGTAACAACAGACACAACAACCAACTGGAATATCCGAGTGGTGTCCAAGGTCAGCCAGGGAACGCTGAGAACTCCGTCCAGAAGGTAAGCCATGTCTGGGGATCCCTGCGTCTTCTGCCTCAGGAAGTGCCGTGACTGCTTCTCTTGGAAAAGTAGGAAACAACGGCTTTGGCCCTATGCCCTTAAATCTTGGACCCTAGCCAGGGCTGAGTGACGACACGTTCTTACACTGCCACCTTGTGTCCATATTTCAGAAGGCAGTCAGGGAAGTCGGGTTTTGTAAATGATTCTCTGAGCAGATTCTGAAGTTTTACTAGTTTCCTGTTTTCACAACCAGAGCTCCGACGTGATCCTTAAGCAGAGGTCCTGATATACTCATTTTAATTATAACAAGCATTGGCATAGCCAATAGGTCTCGCTTTTGGGACCTTCTAAGTGTTTAGCCATGCAACAGTTTGTGTTGTTGCACCAAGGATATTGTGCTGCTTAACTTAACTAAATACTTATAAGGTCCCAAAAGCGAGACCTTTTGGCTATACCAATGCTTGGATGCAAGGCGGAGGGGAGAAGGATGCATGGCGGAGGGGAGAAGGGTGCAAGGCGGAGGGGAGGGGAGAAGGATGCAAGGCAGAGGGGAGAAGGGTGCAAGGCAGAGAAGGGTGCAAGGCGGAGGTGGAGAAGGGTACAAGGCGGAAGGGGAGAAGGGTGCAAGGCAGATGTGGAGAAGGGTGCAAGGCGGAGGGGGAGAAGGGTGCAAGGCGGAGGGGGAGAAGGGTGCAAAGCGGAGGGGGAGAAGGGTGCAAGGTGGAGAAGGGTGCAAGGTGGAAGGGGAGTAGGGGAGAAGGGTGCAAGGCAGAGGGGGAGAAGGGTGCAAGGCAGACGTGGAGAAGGGTGCAAGGCAGAGGGGTAGAAGGGTGTAAGGCAGCGGGGTAGAAGGGTGCAAGGCAGAGCATGAGGAGCGTCTAGCAGCACCAGGCCTGTCAGTAGTTTTTACGGACCCCTATACAAACAACTATGCAGGGCCCCAAGTCACAAGCGCCTGTTTCGAAGTTTAAAAATAAAGTGTTATTTTTGGAAAGAGAAAACACAGTAGCTCCAGTCTCCGCCACCAACTAATGATTCCAAATGCAGGTCTCACTAGGGAAGTAGCCGATCCCGAGGTGGCGGGGGCCCGAGGGCGGCCGCACAGGGCTAAAGTCAGAGGGGCCCTTATGAGGGCAGCAACTTCTGCTGGTAGGGAGAGGAGGGGGCGGGGGGTGCACAGCGAGGGATACAGGTGAGAGGGGGGGAGAGTGTGGAGGGATAGAAGTGACAGAAGGTGAGAAGGGGGTGAGAGTGGGCGCGAAAGGAGGGAGGGCGCAGAGAGATTCAAAAGGGGGGCTCTGGTGAAAAGGGGCGAGCAGGAGGGTTTCAAGGTGGGGAGGGGTGAATGTAGCAGAGAGAGGAAGAGAAACAGGAGACAGGTGTGACAGGGGGAATGCGGCACAGGGAGGGATACAGGTGAGAAGGGTGTAAAGGAGTGGGGAGGGGAGGTAGCAAAACGAAGTAAAGAGAGGAGCCAGGTGAGTAAGAGAGATGTAAATATATTAGAAAAAGAAGGCATTAGGGAGCGAGAGAGAGAGAGAAAGACAGGGATGGGGCTTGTGAAAAGGGGAGACGCGAGAGAAAGTGACTGAGGATGAAACCGATGCAGACAGGGAGTGAGACAGTGAGCAGGTGGGTAAATGAGGTATGGGGGAAGAAGGAAGTGGGTGAGCGAAAGGCCTTGGAGAGATATCGAGGAACGAGGAAAAAGAGAGGCCAGAGGGAGCCTATGTGACTGGAAGGAAGAGGCCGGGTGTGCAGAGAGGCCGCGAGAAGGGGATGCAGGGCGAGATGAGAGCGGGTCAGCAGCGGGGAAACAGGTGGGGGTGAAGGGGAACAGGAATATATAGAGGCGGACAAGGGGAGGCCGACGAGCATGAGAGAAGGGGAGATCAGAGGGGCGAGGAGGCGAAAGAGAGGGGGCTAAGTGAGTGGGTGAAATGGTGAGAAGGTGGAAGGGGAAGCGGCGAAAAGGAGAACAGGTGGGAAAAAAAAGGAGCTCAAGGAAATCTGATGCTGGAGGGGAAAGAACGACAGAAACAAGCATTGGCGAAAGTGATCGCGGTGAAAGCAAAAGTAATAGCGATGACGCGCTCTGTGGTAAGCACGCGAGTGGTGCGCGCACAGCAGTGATCACGAGTGGTGCGCGCGCAGCAGTGATCGCGCTGGAAGGGAGGCAGATGGCGGCTGTGCGCGTGCACGCGCGTAACCGCACGCTGGTGGCCAGAAAAAGCCTTTGGTAGCACTTTGAAAAGCCCCTTACTAAATGTCTCGCAGAGCAGCGCATGCGCTGGCTCAGCGAGACCTAAAAAGGAGCATTGGCAAATTTTTGTTTTGGCATGGTTTTTCAAAAACCTTATTGTTTGGGTATATGCCCTGCCCTCATCAATCTAAGGGGAAAAAAAACATTTGCTACAGGGAAAAAAGTTTGTTTGGTCCCCGCAAAAGCACACATTACCGTAGTGCTCCCTGGCACTGAAGGGAACTACTTTGTGTGTAGATGTGTTCCGTGTAAAAGGATGGCATGCTGTACTGTGGAGAAGTCAACCAATGGCTGAAGTGGGTTGATACACTGCCCCTTAAAGCATGCTGGAGTAGGTGGAAAAAAACTTAATGACACCAACCACAGACTAATGGATGAAGGTTGGCTAAAGCCCGAATATGTTATACACATAATTTTAGTAAAATTAAAAGATCTTGGCCGGCACAGACCTAAAGAAAAATCAGTCTAGCATTGGCTGCAAGCTCTTGCCGTTGAGAAAGAAAGAATAAAAGAAGGAAAGCAGAATTGAAAAAAGGAAGAAAATAAAGAAAGAATGAGTGCAAGAAATAAAGACGGCAAAAAAAGCAACAAAGTAGGCAAGAGGAAGAAAGGAATTTAAAAGAAAGAAGGTAAGAAAAGGAAAGCAGAAATGAAAAAAGAAGGAAAGAACGAAATAGAGGTAGAAAGAAAATAAATGATAGAAGGAAACAGAAAAAGAAAGAAAGAGAGAAAAAAACAAAGAGAAAAAGAAAGAGAAAAAAGAAAGAAAGAAAAAGAAAGAAAGAAGGAAAGAGAGAAAGAAAAAAGAATGAACAAAGGCAAGAAAGAAGAAAAGAGAAAGAAGGAAGGAGAGAAAGAAAGAAGTAAAAAGAGGTTAATTTAACACAGAACAGTTTCAACTGGACACAATCTGATCCGGAATGCTGTGAAATAGCAGCAGTCAGAAAAGCACGACACTACAAAAGGAATTATAACAGCACTGGTAAGAGACAGGATCTGCTAAAGATGGAATGTGCATTAGAAGCATCCCACTATCACACCAGGCTCTTAACACACAGGTTACACTAAAATAATTTTAAAGTTCAAATAAAAACACTGGCACTGAAGGGAACTAGCTTGGGTGCGGATGTGCTCTTTGTGAGAGAGCAAAATGCAGTCACTCAAAGTGAAGTTAACCAGAGGCTTAAGTAGACTGACCCTCTACCCCATGCTATGTGCTGGGTGGGCAGAAGCAAAATGTGACTGGCACAACAACAGACCAATAGATGGAGAAAGGTGGCTAAAAGTCTCTATATGTAAGCATTTTATACATATTTTAGTAAAATCAAAAGGTCTTGGCTATGCCAGACCTACAAATGACCACTTTTCTGCCCTGATTTCTTCCAAGATATTTAAGCACTCTAGTGCATATCAACAGAAAGTTCCAGTTAGAGCAACAGTTGGTTATCACTGGACCCTCATCAGTAGCGTAGCAAGAATGCCATGGGCTCTGGTGCAAGCAAGACAAATGACCCATTTAACTACTGTTTGAGTCAATATAGCTCAGCAATAATCCACTGCCACTGCACCTGCTGCACCAATGGTTGCCCATTACCCACATGTAAAGGTATATTGAAGGTGCCATAAGCCCTAATGACCTAAATACTTCCCGTCATCTTCATTACTAGGAGTCAAGGCCGTCCTCATCCCAATCCCTATTCTTGGCATTCACTGCCTCAAGAAATGCACATTTATGTTCTTTGATTTGAGAAGAAATGCTTTTATAGCATAAGCCATGCTTTGTCCCCTTCCCCTTGGGTACTTCCTGTCATCAGTGTGAGTTTAATGTGCTGAGAAGTTTGATATCAAACTTCCCAGATTTCAGTAAAGCCATTATGGTCGTGTGGAGTTCGTAATGACAAACTCCCAGAACATATACTCTTTATGGCTTTACTGCACTTACAATGTTGAAGAATGGACTTAGACACTGTAGGGGTACAGGGCTCATGCACCTGTACCCTCACCAGTGGCATAGTGCACCCAGCTAGAGGGGTGGCTTACCTATGCCAAAGGCACTGGATTGTAGGCATGGCACACAGGGATGTGTGCCATGTCGACTCTTCACTTTGCTCTGCACCAAAACACATAGCCTGCAAGGGTAGTTTGCTAAGGGACAGTGCCTCTAACGGTCGCACAATATGTGCTGCAGTCCTTTGTTTTTTTCAGTCAATTTCTAAGTTTAAAAAAAATTCTATTTCGGAACTACAACGTCCCTGTAATATTTGTTTTATTCAGTGAATTTCGATGGGTTTTTAATGCTATTTCCCAAATATAACATCCACGTAACCTTTGGCTTTTCAGTAAATTTCATAGTTTTTTTAATATAAATTGTACTACCATTTAACCCATAAGTTGATTTTACTAATATACATTTTAACAAGTTTACATATACATTTTATTCACACATTCATTTTATTATATATTTAAAAAACAAACAATTAAAAAATGAAGGTAAGATAACATATGTAGTGTTTCTATAAAAGTAATGCACCAAGTATTTCTGTTTTTGAAATTTATTGTATGGATCCCTGGATCTGTTGCGAATCCTTGGATAAATAAAGGGTCTGCCTGTTATAGGGTGGGATTATCTGCTGCAGATCCATTCCCAACCAAAAGCACACATTCAGTACTAAAACTACAACACATTTAATACAAACATATGCTACTGCAATTTCTATAAGTGTATTACTGCCTGTGTGTGGGTGTGTGGGTGACTGTATGGGTGTGTCAGTGGTTTATGGGTATGTGAGTGGGTGTGTAAGTGGCTGTGTAAGTGTGTGTGTGGTTTTGTGGGTCTGTGAGTGGGTGCGTGAGTGGCTGTATGGGAGTGTGATTGGGTGTGTGAGTAGTTCTGTGGGCGTGTAAGTGTCTGAGTGGGTGCGTGTGTGAGTGGCTGAGTGGGTCTCTGTGTTCAGAGTGGTTTTGCGGGCCTGTGAGTGGGTGTGTGTGACTGTATGAGTGGTTGAGTGGGTGTGTGAATGTAAGAGTAGCAGTGTGGGTCTGTGAATGGGTGTTTGAATGGCTTTGTGAGTGAGTGAGTGAGTGTGTGAGTACTGTATGGGTGTATGAGTGGGTCTGTGACTTATTGTGCATTGTTGTGTGGGTGTGTGAGTGTGCGTGCCCCCATCATGGACAGTTTTCTCATCAATTAGGTACATTGAAATGTTGCAGTGATATTATCAATGATGTCATAGATGATGTCATGGCTGATGTAATGTGTGGGGTAATTAGCAGTGCATGGTGAGGGTGTAAGTTATAGTTACCTTAGGGCACGCATTATAGTTTCTTGAGATAACTATACCTATAGCTGCTGGATTGTGTGTAAAATCTGAACCTAACTATAACATCCCTGTAACCTTTTTTGTGTGAATTTCTAAGGTTTTTAAAATGTTATTTCCCAACTATAACGTCCCTGTAACCTTTGCTAGTTTTTGTTAATTTCTAGGGTTTTTTAACGTAAAGTAATATTGACTTACCATACGTTAAACCAACCACCGCATTGGCCAACACCCCACATGCAGCCAACCCCACTCGGGGCATGACCTTTGACCATGTATGGGGGTACGTTGACCACAGGGCTTGCCTTGCCTGTGGCCAACCCCTGCGCACCAGCTTCCGCATGCAGCCAACCCCATTCTGCACATGGTGGTTGGCCGTGCATGGCAGGGGTTGGTCACAGGGCCTGTGGGTAACCTCCCACATGCAGCCAACCCATGCTGTGGGTCTGTGAGTAGATATGTGAGTGGCTGTATGGGTGTGTGACTGGGCACATGTGGTTGTGTGGGTGTGTAAGTGGGTGTGTGAGTGTGTGTGTGCATGTGCAAGTGGCTGTGTGGGTCTGTGAGGGGGGGTGTGAGTGGTTTTGTGGGCCTGTGATTGAGTGTGTGTGTCTGTATGGATGTGTGAGTGGTTGTGTGGGTGGGTGTGTGGGTGTGTGGGTGTGTGAGTGTGGATACGTAAGTGGCTGTGTGGGTCTGTGAGTGGGCGTGTGAGTGGATTTGTGGTTCTGTGAGTGAGTGTGTGAGAGGCTGTATGTGTGTGAGTGGCTGCATGGATCTGTGAGTGGGTGTGTGAGTGGCTTTGTGGGGCTGTGAGTGGGTGTGTGAGTGGTTGTATGGTGTATAATTGTGTGTGTGTGTGTGTGACTGGTTGTATGAGTGGCTGTGTGGGTCTGTGAGTGGGTGCATGAGTGGTTATCTGAGTGGGTGTGTGAGGGGCTGTATGGGTGTTTGAGTGGTTGAGTGGGTGTGTAAGTGTGTGTGACTGCCTGTGTGGGTCTGTGAGAGGGCGTGTTACTGGGTTTGTGGGTCTGTGAGTGGCTGTATGGGTGTGTGAGTGGGTGTGAGGGTAGTTGTGTGGGTGTTTGAGTGAGTGAGTCTGTGAGTAGGTGTATGTTTTTAACTGTGGTCTGGATCCGCCGATCCAGTGCAGATTCAAACAGGGGCCGCGCTCAGTGCCGCTGTGGATAATCGGATCCTCACACGCCCCAGAAAAAAACATTTTGGGAAATTTCTTGCACATGAGGGATATCGGTATAAAATATTCTGTTAATGCTGTGTAGTTCTGCTGTTCAATATGGCTGGACTTTTAGACAGTGTCACAATAAGTGGACAAGGGTATTAGGCACTCTGCACCTCCTTCAGCAGTTTGGGGATCTATCAGGGGACCAAGAGTGCATGCGGGCTGGAGTGTAATACCAATATTGGGCAACCTTAACCATGGCCTCTTTGCCTGTATCGGTGGATGCTGTTGTGCGCATGCAGCAAAATATGTCCTCCCATTCCCTGTCTGTGAGTGTGCTTTCCATTTTGATCTCCCATTTTTTTGCCCCGCCATGACTGGTAGGGGCAGCCGTCTCCAGAAGCTTGTAGAGGTCTGAGATCAGATGTGCATCATCAGTTTTGGTGATGAGCCATTTTTCACAGGGAGTCAATGGGCAGAACACAAATTTCTGAATGGTAGGATGGGTCACCCAATGACAGATCTGTAAGTATTGGTCATCTGGACCATCTGTGATCATTCATAACCATCCTTGAGCTCATACAAGGACTGTAGTACTTTGTGATCAAAAAAATCCCTAATTCGTTTACTATTTGCTAGCTGCCATGCCTGGAAGTCCTTGGTGTACCATGCTGGCAAGAATTTGGGATTGCCTATGGTCAAGGTCATTGGGAAGGGCATCGAGGTGAGGCCCAGAGGAAGTAAAACACTATCCCAAGCTGACATAATGGCCCACATTATGAAATTGAATTAATTTTTTTTTCTATAGGACACTCCTGCCAGAAGGCATCCAGGCACTTCCTACTGCGGAGAGGGAGGAAATCAGAGGTTGTGGAAATTAGTGGAGTAGATCCTAACGAGAAAAAAATAAAAAACTATTGGCTAAAAAGCCATGTTTTCAAGGCTTTCCTGAAAGCATGAAAACTTGTGCATTTCGTCAGGGAAAGAGGAAGTGAGTTCCATCTTTTGGCTGTACAGTGAAAAAGCTCCTGCCTGGGAACCATGACATTGTGGGCTGAGGAGAACCACAAGATTCTGGACAGGCGGTCACTCGAGGAGACCGGCGTGGGGCACGAGTTTGCAGAACGGCGATTCCTCTCTCAAACTCGGGAACGCCGTTACAGGGTATTCGAAGCCACGAAATCACCACTCAGCAGTTTTTTTTGATAATTTACTGACACTTTGAAGTTTACCCCACGCCAAAGGCGTATGTGGCCTGGAATTTTCGCCACATTGAAAACTGAAATACAGTGAAACCGTTCAGCCGTGAACAAGTCGCATGTACAATTTTACTGAGGCGACGAAACACGTGTTGGCTTGGGAACGTTTTACATATTGAAAAACAAACTTGGAAGACTGAATAAAGAAGGAGAAAATCAACAAAACGCTTCTATTGCTCATATGTGATCAATGATTGAAAAATAACAATCTTTTATATATGTGTGCTGGGGTATATTATGTAGGTAGCCAATGGACTGAGCCAAGGCTTGAGACCCAGAATGATGCTTTGGGATCCTAAAAAACATATGCGCCATGGCATTCTGCAGGACTTGTAGTTTGTCTATAAGTCTCTGTTGTAAATTAACATAAGTTGCATTGTAATAATCAAGTTTCGAAAGCACAAGTGCGGTATCACCAGCTTCTGCATCTCTTGCAAAATGAATGTAAAGATCTTCCTCATAAATTTGAGAATGAAAAAAGACAAGGAGGTCATCGCATTTATGTTTTTGTCAAATGAAAATTTGTCACCATAAATGATACCAAGGTTTTTAGCTTTTGAAACCGGTGTGGGTAGGGTTTCTAGATCCTGTGGCCACCAAGTAGAAGACTAGAAAGATGTATTGTTGTCTAGCAGGAGCACCTTGGTTTTGCCAGAGTTTAGTTTCAGGCAATTATTGGACATCCAATTACTAATCTCCAGCAGGCAGCTATGGAATCTGCTCGCTGTATCCTTTCGGTTGCCAGGCACTGATACAACTATCTGCATCAAGCTTAAAAGCACAAATATGTGCTTTCAGAAGATTCTTGAAAGCACACCTCGTGTTTGTAGACTTGCTGCATTTCTTTTCTAAATAGAGCGCGGCTGCGGGGCTGATTGTTTGCCTTTTGAAAGTATTTATGTTAAATGCAGCCCTTGACGGGTGCCATGATTATCATAAATACTTTCAAAAGGCCCACAATCAGCCCCGCAGCTGCGCTCTAGTTAGAAAAGAAAGGCAGCAAGTGCAGGAGCATTTTCTGCCTTTTGGCGCATGAATACTCTCCCAGGATGTGCTGTGTGCTGGGGAGGACGGAGGTGCGCGCGCACCTTACAGGGAACAGTGGTCTTGACCCTGTTCCTCATGGGAACAGTCCAGCCCGAACTGGCAAGCCAGGTCCTCCCTGGACCAGAAACAAGTATCCTGGGACAGGTTTCGGGGCATCACCCCTCATCAGCCAGGCCAGCTTAAATCCAGTGGTGCAGGTGTCCCTTGCTCGCAGTGCTACTGGATTCAAGCTAGCCTGGCTGATGAGGGGTGTTACCCCAAAACTGGTTCCAGGATGCTTTTTTCTGGTCCATGGAGTACCGGGCTTTGCATTTTGGGCTGGACTGTTCTCATGAGGAACAGGGTCAAGACTGATTTGCATATGGCTTGGTCCAAACTGGGGTGGCGTAGTGAGCAAAAGAACAATGGATTTAACCCAGATCTCTTGACTGGGGGAGAATGTTTGATTCATTCAGCATTCTGTCCATCATTTGTTGCCACAGCACTTTTCGCCCTTAGTGGTATGGGTATGCCCAGACGTGGGTCCCTTGCTTGCTGTGCCACTGGATTCAAGCTAGCCTGGCTGATGAGGGGTATTACCCCCAAACTGGTCCCAGGATGCTTGTTTCCGGTCCTGGAAGGACCCGGCTAAGCAGTTCGGGCTGGACTGTTTCCATGAGGAGCAGGGTCAAGACTGATTTGCATATGGCTGGGTCCAAACTGGGATGGCCTAGCGAGCAAAAGAACGATGGATTTAACCCAGATCTCCTGACTGAGGGTGAATGTTTGATTCATTCAGCATTCCGTCCATCATTTGTTGCCGCAGCACTTCTCTATAATCTTAGCAGGAAAAGGGAGGCGTGATATTGGCCGATAATTATTTGAATCCGAAGGAGACAGGTTCAGATTCTTAAGTAGTATCAAGATGGATGATATTTTCTATGCCTCTGAAAAGTAGCCTTGGCTGATCATTTAGTGGAAAATAATTGTCAGTGGGTTGGCTAATACATTGGGAAACATCTGCCTGATCTTTAGAGGACAGGGGTCCAGAGGGGAATTTTACTTTATTGATAAGCAAAGGTCCACAACTTGATCAACCGATAGGGTTGAAAAAAATGAAAGTATTACTGAATCAGAACCGATGTCACCATTCTTATTTTGAGACCTGGATGGGCCATCTGATTCGCCCTCAGGATCGTCAGACCCCAAAGGTGAAGAGGCCGGTGTACTGTTTCCAGTGAATACATTATAAATGTCGTCCACCTTTGCCACAAAGAAGGATATGATAGATTTGCACAAAACGTGATTACTATTGGTCTTTTTAAAGATTTCAATGTTTTTTTGCCATAGTAAATAACTCCTTGATGAGGTTTTTGACATTTTTATTTGGTGCATAAAGTAGCCTGAATTTTCTTTACAAATTAGGTCTTTATATACTAATTCTTAGTTTGTAACATTCTTTTTCTGTTCTCTCATAATTGAGCTTCCATTTCTTCTCCTGCTTCCTACAAGCATTACATTCTCTCAGTTTGTCCGAGAACGAGGGCTGTGACGGAGAGGCTCTCCTGCTTGTTTTGAGTTTTTCTGGGACTAGCTGTCGAATAGCCAGATCTAGTAAGGAGTTATTGTGGGTGGTGGTGTGATCAAGGTTTGTGCAGTGGGTAGTTAAGGTGTAGAGGCCGTAAGAATCTCTGCTAAGTTAGTGGAATCTATTTTGTTCCATGGGCGAATTGTTCTTGATTTAGGTGGGACTATGGAGTTCGCAGGGATGGATGCAATTTTGATTTTAAGCATCACCGCATGATGATCTGACCATGTAAGTGGCAATGAGTCAGTAAAAGAAAGCGAGCTATTGTCGGAAAATATACCATCCAATTTATGTCCGGCCGAGTGTATAGGTGTGCTGACCAGCTACTCCAACCCAAGGCTACTCATCAGGTCAATGAGGGATTCAGATTCTTGGTCATTGCTGTTTTATAAGTGGAAATTTAAATCAACCTTAGTATCAAGCCATTAGCTGGCAGATTGTACAAAAGGAGCCCTGGGCCCCAGTGGGCGATAAATTAGGAGATAGTGCGTCGCACTTGAACGTATTGGGGACAGGAGCAAAGAAACCAGAGAGATCATTGCGATAATCGCAAGTCCCCCGCCACATGTATAAAAGGGGTGTGTGTTGGAGTTCCGAATAGTTTAATTCTACTGTACGCTCTATTGCGAGACATATTTTGATGCCTAAGTACGTAATGTACCATTGCACCAAGAGAAAGGGCACTATTCTTGCAAGGCGTTTTGTAGCTTTTTGTATACATTTATACCTAGAATCTGTGATCTGTGCACATTTACCTTACACCCCGACATTGTGTCAAAGGCTTATAGCTCACACAGTATGGCGGGTAGCATGGTTATTGGGTCAGTAAGCATCAAAAGGAAACTGTTAGACCTGACATCCTTGGTGTGGTTTCCCCTGACTTTTTGTCTCCTTACCTCCTGTTTTGCTGACTACGTTTTTGTTGGCTTTAGGACTCTGGACACCTTACCACTGCTGACCAATGCTAAAGTGCATGTGCTCTTTCCCTAAAACACGGCAGCATTTGGCTTATCCACAATTGGCATATTTAAATTACTTATAACACCCTAGTATAGTGCACTACATGTGCCCAGGGAGTGTAAATTAAATGTTACCAGTGGGTCGACAGCACTGTCTGTGCCACCCACTTTAGTAGCCCTTTAAACATGCCTCAGGCCTGCCAGTGCAGGGCCTGTGTGTGAAGTTTAAACTACCATGTTAACCTTCTGGCAAGGCACAAACCTTCCTTCTAACTACAAATAAGTCAAACCTAAGGTAGGCCCTGGACAGCCCCAAGGGCAGTGCAGTGTATTTAAAAAGTTGGACATGCACTTTTAAGTTTTACATGTCCAGGTAGTGAAAAACTCTTAAATGTGTTTTTCTCTCCGCCCATATGTTAACATTGGGATCACCGTATTACATTTTGTAAGTGTAATTCCCTTTTGGGAAAAGACAGATTTTGAGTTTGGTGTCTCTGGACTCAAATTGAAAATCACAACTTATGGTAAAGTTGGATTTTAAGTTGCAGGTCTGAAAATGTTGTAGGAAGGTGGAATCTGACTATATGGTTGCCCCCACTTTTTTCCTGGTGTTTTGCTGGTTTATGACTTAGTTGGACTGTGATCCTGCTATTCAGGGCCCCAGTCTATCTGCTTTCTCTGTAAAATGGTTTCCATGTGCCTTAGGCACATCTCTGATTGGAATCTGGAGTGCCTCTTATAAGTCCCTAGTATATGGTATACTATGTACCCAGGGCATAGGTACCTCAGAGGCTCTACCAGGGGCTGCAGCATGTATTGTGCCACCCCTGGAAGGCCATCCAAACTGACACCACAGGTCTGCTACTGCAGCCTGGGTAAGGTGGTGCATGCACTCTTACTGTGATATAGGCTACCTATATCACTACATACCTACACACATATAAACCTATAAGTCACTCCTATGGCAGGCCTTGTCAATCCTGAAGGCAGAGTGCATGGTTCCTATGTGAGAGGGTGCCCCTGCATGAGCAGGGCCCCTCTGCAGCGGTCGGAGACCATTCTCTGATGCTGTTTGTAGTGCAGCCTGACCATATACTCTTAAGCGCATTATAACCTCGCGTTAAATGCTAACTTTGGGATGGCTGCACGGAAACATGTCGTGTTTGGTGTCAAACATCTTGGAATACTACCCCCCCCGCCAATTCTGGTGGCGGGGGTAGCATTCCACCCTTCTAGAGGGAGAGACATGTACACACTGGCTTGCCCGGTAACTTCTTTCTAAAGCCCTGGCATCACAAAATGGATGCTGCTGCCACAGACACAAGTCTGGCCTCCTGCTGCTGACCGAAACTCCGGTAGGGGAGGCCTGGACAATAGGTTTCCTGTCGCAGGGAGGTGTAACCACCTCCCCAGACAGGATAGTGTGTATTGGGGCTGGGCGGGAGCACCTCGGGTGCTTTGAAGTCCTGCACTGGGGGCACATTTGGTGTCCCTAGTGCATACCCCAGTTCAAACCGGTTCAGGGGCTTCCAGCCCCTGCTCTGGCGTGAACTGGACAAAGGGAAAGGGTGTAGCCACCCCTCTGCCCTGACCCACCCATAGGTGGGACCACAGAGTAAGTCCAACCCCTAAACTTAGTATAAGTATGGGACCCCAGTCCTTAGGACTTTAGATTATCCCTGGACGAAACTCTGACACAGAATCCTGGACCTTCGACGCTCTACTTGAAGATTAGAGGACAGAAGAATCTCCCTTGGGGTCAAGGAGTGACTCCCTGCTTGGCAGGCACCAAAGAAGCAATTGTCTGGTCTGCATCGCTGAAGCTCCGCGTCGGACGCCGAAGTATTTGCATCACCAGAGGTGGATTTTCAGACTTCCCCAAGGCTGCCCTGAGTCCCCAGCAAAGCTGAGGCCCGTAGCTGTCGTGGGTAACGTGGAACCGTGACCCCTGGACACCGCACGCATTTGCAAGTGCATCCTCTTCTGGGTCTCCCACGAAGTCGTGCTTTGGGCTCCGAGTAGCCCCAGCCTCCAGCACCAACTGCACCGAAGATCACTGGCCTCCACTCCACGAGTGTCCTGTGAGCTAGCTCCACGTGCATTGTCTTGAGGCTCCTTCGCGGTCGCTAGCCTGTTGGCTAGTAGCCTTTCACGAAGGCCAATCTTTTTCTACTTGGGCTCCCTGGTTGCTCCAGGCTTGCCCTTACTTACCCTCGCTGGGTGAGTCCCTCAGACCTTGCTGGTCTGCTCCATCGTCCTTCTTCACTTTCCACGAGACTTGCCGTTGCCAAGGCTTGTTGGGTCCAATCCGGTCGCCGACACCTCAGCAATCGACAGACGTCGTGAGACAGTCCGAATCTCGCTCCTGGTCACCGACAACACCTCCTGGACCTCGTGGCTGAAGAGTCAAGACGACCGTCAACCTACCTGAAGCACCCGACATCGGTGGGCATCTGCTCATCGCCTTCCTGGTCACTGGCTAGTGACCCAGACTCTGTCCCCTCTGCTTTCAGGTTCTTCAGATCTCCGATCCACTCTTGGATCCACCCGGACACTTTTCACTTGGTCGCCAGCAGCACTTTGCAGCAGATCGCCATTCAAATCGACGACGAAACCCGACCCCGAAAGGCACCTATGCACCCGGCTTCCCTGGGTGAGGTAACAAGAGTACTCCGGTGCTCCCGTGGGTAGAGACTCTAGAACAACCTAGTTCTCAAAGGGTTTGCTCCAAGTTCTTCTTTAAGTGTCCCTTTTCTTTAAATTCCAAACCGCGACTTTCTCCATAGAAGTTAACAGCGATTCGCAGCTGTGTTACTACACTGCACGCGTCCCCCGTGGGTCCCCTGTGTCACTACCTTGGGTGGTTCCTTGTTGTCCAAGCACTTCTACAGGCTCTAGGCCTAGTGTCTAGCTCAGTCGTGGTTCTTATACCACTTTATTGGTATATGGTTTGGTACGCCCCTAGGGCCCAAACGTGTATTTGTGCTATTACTGTGTTTAAATAACTTATAACTTATGTATTTCGAACTCTAGCCTCATAAAGAGACTAGAGGGGTGTGTTTAGCAATAAATACATATATTTTGAATATATACCTGGTGTGGTGCTCTTTCATTTGGTCACTCAAGAGATTATAGACTGGTAAAACAAGCTGCTTTACATTCCTTCAAGACTTAGCCTGAAGGCTGCTCTCCATAGCTACCACTAGGATAGCTTTCAATAAAGGTTGTCTTTAACCTATCTCCAATAAGGGGTTGTTTGGACTGGTGCAAGATGCCCACTATAATTAGTGGACAGCATATACCAGGCCAACTTCTCACAAATGTCACTTTTAGAAAGTTAGTATTTTCTTACTTGAATTCTTCTGTGCCTTTACCTGTCTCTGAATACACATCTGGGGTGGGTAACTGCTGGGCAATGTGCATTCCCTCCCAGCCATATAGAAAGGAAGCTTAGGTGTGCCTAATGGTCGACACACATCCTGATTGGCCATTAACATTCTGACAGGTCATCCTGGGCAGGATGGGAGGGAGGAGCTGACACTTCCACCTGAATGGGCTGTACCTGTCCCCACACAAAGAGCTGCATACCCCCCTGTAGTGAGTCTGGAGCCAGGGCAGGGACCTTGTGCACTTTAGAGGCATCTCTTTGAAGTATCCCCCACTTCAAAGGCATAACTGGGTATAAGTACTGGACTCTTGACACCACCAACTAAGTACACTTTTGGACCCGAGGACATTCTGCCAAGAAGAAGGACTACTGTGCGAGTATGCCAAAAACGTTGCCACATTTGCTGATTCCTGGGAGTTGCAACAGTGACCACAACCCCCAGAAGGCCATTTGAGCCCAGGAGGTTGGCTCCGATGCCAGGGGAGCACATTTCAGTGCACCGGCATCCCAAAGGCACAGGACCCTGAAAATCTTGCTGCATTTACTGATTCCTGGGGCCTGCAACTGGGACCACAGCCCCCAAAAAGCTATTCGAGCCAAGGAGGTGGGCTCCAATGCCCGGGGAGTGCTTTTCAGCATGCTGGGTTCCAGAGAGCATTGGATGCATGTGGGTGTGGTTCGCACCTAGGTGCATGCCTGGGGGAAGATTAGGCCAAGAGCAGGCCTATCTGTGCCCGTCTTCGGCGGTACAAGGCTGGACTGGTTAAAAGCTCCTTCACTCGCACTTATAATGGGGAAATGTAACCTGCCATCATCCAAAGTTCAAGGTAAGCCCGGTTCTACTATTACACATTATTTGACCAACATTATGGGCATCCTTGAAAAAGAGATAACCTCAGTTGAACAGAGAATAGAGACAGGCAGCCACTCTGTTAGAGATTTGGATGGTTCCTCTCATCCCCCTACCTCTTCTTCTCCTTTTATTTCGGTCCATACAAATATTTACGGCCATGCAGTTCACAGATGTGTTCAACTTATCAGTTATAGTTACCTCTGTTTCCCTCAGAATTATTTAGAGATCCTCCACTTAAACATATGAAAATCCCTGATCCTCCTTTGGATGAACAGATTGATCCAGACTTAGAATGGGAAGGGTCTTCCTTAGGCCTATAGAGCTGCTGGCAAGCCAAGTAGGTCTGTTCCCAATACAGGCAAATCAATGAAATCTCCAACCCCCAACTTAGATGATTTTAATTGACTATTCACCCTTGTGCAGACACTAGAAACTTCTGTTAAACTTGCCCTGCACTCCCTGTCCTCCAGACTGGCTTTGATTGAGAAATCCACTGCTAGTTGCCTCGATTTACTACACATTAAAGCGAAGCACTATCCTCCGCCTAATTTGATTACTCTGATTGTGTGCCAACCCTCTGCTGTAACGCCACGCCGTTTAATTCCTCGTACCACCCTCCCTTCAATCCGGCATTCCCCAGAACCCACTATTAATCCTCAAATTCCTAGTAATCATGCATGGCTGATTTTGTGTTCCAACAATTTACCTGCTAACCCTAAGGTATGTTGCATGACATAGTAATTCGGGGGTACGCCAAGAAGTCCGGATCTCCCACCAGAAGCAACACCCTTTCTGGTGATCCTTTGAAATGAACCAACCCTTACTGACCCTGATTCCAAATCTTGGGAGAGCTTGAAAACTAAATCAATTCATTGGGTTGGCAAGAAAATATGACTGACACGCTGTCTTTGAGGACTTGAAAATGGTCAGAAGGGTTAGCCGTGTCAGCAGAGGAGCCAGAACCTTATCAGCAACAAGTGATTGTCCTTCCACTGGGGTATTCTATCATCCACCCTTTCTGGAGTTTTTTTTTTATCCCACTCGGAAGCAAAACCATACTGAACCCTTGGATTGCCATCCCGCTATCCCCATACAGAACCATTTTTCCCTGCTGTCCGAGTTAGATGGCATTGATTGACATCAATCAGGGCCTAAGAAGCTTTCCCCAGACATGGCCCATTTGTCTCCAAGCCCGAGTCTTGACCCCAACATTTCAACTGTAGTGGTTTCTCTGTCAATGGCGACTGACCATACCTTTTCAGTCTATAACCTTAAACCGTTGGCCACTGAGTTGTCCTTCTTTTACAACTTCCTCTTCTGGAATGTGGCAGGACTCCATTCTAAGGCACTTCTTCACTCTTGGATGGACTTTTTGGTGAAAGTTTGGTTTCTTTGTCTTCAGAAGACTTCGGCTTGGACCCCATTCACATCAATGGATATAACACTTTCCATCAAGCTGCTGAGCCATCTAATGCCGGCAGACCGAAGGGGGGATTGTTCATTTAGGTTTCCAAATGGCTGCCTCAGAGTACGCTCAGAGTTGATTCACCCTCATTATATTATCTGATCATTGTTTGTGTTCTTACCTCTAATATAAATCTCATTGTGAATTTCTATAATAATGTCCCTCTCTTTGAAATCAACTTGGTTCTGTCCCATCTTGAACAGGACTTCGGGCCAGATTTAGTTCTCGGCGTAAGGGCCACTCCATCAATATGGCGATGGATATCTCGTCCGCTGAAATATAAATCCCAATTTTATTGTAGGGAGGTAATTTTAATATCCAACTATGTCCTTTCCAGCTAAAGAGATTTGTGGTATGGTTGATTTAAATAATGATTATCAAACTCACTTCCCTCACAGTGGCTATGGTCTGATATTGAACAATTAAATGTTAAAATGTAATCTTGTTTTTTCAAATGAGTTGTATTCCTCCTCTGTCTCTTTTAATCCTACCTTTTTTGGGGGTGGGCATAATTCTGTCATTGATTATATTTTATGTTCTGTCATCAATTGCCAGTTCTTGATAGCTGATTTTATGACCCATCAAGTTTCAGAGAGTGATAATTTTCCTCAGTCTATCTCACTCAGATTGGAGGATAGCTGCAGAAACATTCATGGAACATATAATTGATAACTTAGCTTTAACAGTTCGCAACGGTACCTCTTTGAGATGGTTTACTGTGAATTCTGGCAATTTCCTTGATACATTGGTTACCACCCATAGGGATGCCTTTGACATATGTTTGGATATTTCCTCTAGTGATACGGACATCAAGACCACATTTCTTTTAATTGCGGGTTTCTATCACAGCTACTTTAGCTAGATCATCGCCCAGACTAATTATCAAAGGGCCCAGTTGTTTGATAGTAACTGTTCTAAACCCATAAACATCTTCTGTTAGCCCTCTATAAATTGCCTCTTTGTCCTTGGGAGGTGAGAGGGTGCAGATCAGCCTTTAATTTAGTATTGAGAAACAGGAAGAAGTAATTAAAAACCCTGGCCTGAGGTTCTGTGATTCAAGCTAGCTCGTCCAAAGACACCTCCGCCTTTTGGATGTCAAGAGCAAGTTCCTCAGGAGCAGTACCCTCCATTGCCCATCTTCTGGCAGCACCGACTCTGTGAATATATATTGCACTAGAGGGTCGGAGTGGCTGGATGAGGGGAAAGGTTTTGGGAAGTCTACTGCGGGGAGGGAGACCTGGAACACCGCAACACTCTTGCTCGAGGACATCGCATTGCCGGCTGCGCGGCTTGACGATGACGCATCGCCTCTGTCACAAAGGTATCAGCGATGATGCATCTCCAATTGTGTGGCATGGAACCAACACATCACCTACACCTCAAGGATCAGTGCCGACAAATCGCCTCCAAATGCTCCCCGCATCTTGCTTGTCGACGCACCCAGCAAGAAGGTACTGTTTGCAGCAGACCTTGTGATGCTCCTGTATCTGATCCATGCTCCATCGTGGTCGGTCTGAACTTTCAGATTCACCCCGGTCAAGCACAACCAGATAGCCCCGGTTGGCACTTTGTTTCTAAGCATTCTAGGGCAGTGGTTCCCAAACTTTTGGCTCCTGAGGACCCCCACTGAGTCACCACTGGAAGCCGGGGACCCCCAAGCAATTTGTATGATTTAAATTTAAATTTCGAACATTAAAACAGTCATTGGAAAAAAATGTGCACGCAAAAAAAATACTCGAATAACTAAGGATTTTAGTATTTTATATTGAAAGAATTTGCAAAAAACGAAAGATTTTAATGGGAAGGTTGGTGCTGCATCTCCGTGACTAACTTTTAAATGGTTGGTTTCATTTTGCAGTACGAGGCTCCTGCTCCTGCCAGGGCCAGACTAGAAACCCAAAGCAGCCCTGGCAAATGTTTTCAGACCAGTCCCTCATACGTTGCACACCAAGTGCAGTGAGTGAGCCTGACCATTACAAAGGGGGCTTTGGGAGGCTCTCCCCCAAGGAAATGTAGGAAACAATGGTGCATTCTACAACACATTTATCATTAGATATTGAATTGTATTAGCTTTTAAAGAAAAGATAATGATGACCTTACTATGCACCAAGATACGACAATCTTTGTTGGGGTTCTTCAATGATTCCCTTATTATCACCCTCCAACAGTGCCTCTCATCTCTCCATAGCCCCTCTGTCACATGTATTTCATTTGTTTTATAGCATCTTTCATACCATTGTAGGATGTCAGAGCACTTTACATCACACACATATAGAGACAATGAATCATACGTGTAAATCAGTTTACAGAAAATGTTACATAAGGCAAAGGGGACTACAAGGTGTAGGATTCATGTCATTCATACTGGTAGGCATTTTTAAAGAGTGCTTGGTCTGGAGAAGCACAAACTCAGGTTTCAGAACATAACAGTGGTTAGCATTGACTTTAACAATAAAAATGTATTTCCACCCAAATAAACCTTTTTAGCAGCATCAGGATAATGAAAGACTGGGAAAAAACATAAGTAACTAACTTGTACCATGCAGTTTGCATGCAGCTCTGATGCCAGTTTAAAGCTCAGGGCGCTAGATTAAGATTGTCTTTTATGAACTGCACAGTAAAAAAGAGAATCTCTGTAACAAAAGCAGTAATCCACTGACCTATGCACATTAAATACTGTTTTTTAAAATGCATGGTACACGTTCTTTGAGATAGGCATATTAACCCTCTGTGCTACATTAGATAAGTCAAAGCTGCACTGGACAAAACTCATCTCTCTCCAGCAGGTACATTAATCACAGGCGTAATCTTGACACTTTTATTGTTGCTCGAAAACTGCTAATTATTCAAGGAACTTTGCAGCGCTTTTAAAACTGCTGCCTGAGGACCCCCTGGGAATGTGTCACGGACCCCTGGGGGTCCGCGGACCACAGTTTGGGAAACACTGCAGGGCATATTCACAAGGGCACTACGTCAATGGAGAGCCACTTTTACAGACGCCCCAGAGGTGCAATGCCCTGCTCCATATTCACAAAGTGGTGCTAAGCCACTTGGCGTGGTTTAACGCTGCTTTGTAAATATCGTACCCTTTTACGCAGGTATCTGCATGCAATGGGTGTTGCTGTGGGCGTTCCACTGCAACACCCATTGCTTTTTGATGCTGCCCCAGATTTACAAGGATCTGTAAATATGAGGCAGTGCCAAAAACTAACGCCACTGAAAAGCAGGTGTTAAGAGTGGCCCAAAGAGGAGAAATACTTTTATTTTTTTCTCGTTTGTTGCTCTTTCTATATGTGCTGCATCCTGCAGCGCACATAGAAGGAGCAAATCGCCTTTAAGGATTGTTTATGTGAAGAAAGGTGCCCCTTCCTGCACATACACGATCATCCCTGCTATGCAGGCACACTTGCACCAAGGCGCAAGGGTTTCTGCGTTGGTGCTAAGGCGCTTTTTTAGCGTCAGCGCAAGGGAAAACACAGGTGTGCAAGGTATTCTTGTGAAAACGATGCATCCCTGTGTTTTTTAAATTATACAGCGCTGTGCTGCATCATTTCTTTGTGAATATGCCCTTTTATCTGCAGATATACTTTATAAATTTATATCTCGACTTCTACTGATAGGGTTTTTGTCTTTTTGGTCTTGTTTTGTTCATTAAACTAAGCTCTGTTTTTCTAACATGTGTGGATTATATTATGTGGTGTTTTCACAGTTATTCTGTTTTAAGTGTTGCACAAATACTTAACAATTTTGCCTCCTAAGTTAAGCCTGCCCTGTGGCAAGCTACTAGAGGGTGAGCACAGGTTAATTTATGGTGTGTATCTGACATACCCTGACTGGGATTGTGGTCCCTACTTGGACAGGGTGCATACCTCTAGAGACCCAATTTCTAACAGACATCAACTGCGTAGAAATCTAATTTGTGCTCTGTTTTGCCAAAGGTCATCCTAATATTTTGAGCATTTTGGCGAATGGCTTTAGCAAGTGACTCCATGTGTAGGTGTAAGAAAGAGTCCTCTTTTTGCATGGTTGCCCCCACTTTTTGCTGAACTGCTGATGTACTTTGACTGAGTGCGCCCTGGGCTCCTGTCAACCAGGTACCCAGGGCCTATGTTCTTTCCCTAAAATTGCATTGAAAACAACACCCAATTGGCACTCTCTGGTCACAGGCCAGCCCCTGGTAAATGGTACCACAAGTACCCAGCGCACTGTGACCAGGGAAGGCCTCTAAGGGCTGTAACACATTGTGCCACCATTAGAGTCCCTGTACCTTTACACATACACACACACACTGCCTTTGCAGGCTGCGTGTTGTGGTGCAGAACAAAGTGAAGAGTCGACATGGCACACATCCCTGGGTGCCATGCCTACAACCCACTGCCCTGGCATAGATCAGCCACCCCTCTAGCTGGTTGCACTATACCAGTGGTGAGGGTACAGGTGCATGAGCGTTGTACCCCTACAGTGTCTAAGCCAATTCTTAGACATTGTAAGTGCAGTAATGCCTTTAAGGGTATATGGTGCTGGGAGGTTGTCATAACGAACTCCACAGTACCATAATGGCTTTACTGAAAACTGAGAAGTTTGGTATCAAACTTCTCACCACATTAAACCCACACTGATGCCAGTGTGGAATTTAATGAAAAATGCACACAGAGGGCACCTTAGAGATGCCCCCTGAAAAATGACCTAACACTATTGTCCAGGCTGAGTGGCTGCTACCCAGCTGCCACCACCAGACATGTTTCTGGACCCCTGGGTCAGGAGCCTGCTGCTCTCAGGGGTCTGAAAGAATGCACATCATGGGACGAGGTGCCAAGCTTCCTCCCCCAGGATGGGCAGGGTCCACGAAGGGGAAGCTTCAAAGGCTTGCCGCCTTTGTGAGCTTCCCCAGGCCTTTTGCAGCTCCCAGCAACTGGTCCCAACCGGTTCTGACCACCACTTTGGGCAGGAGACCCAGCGGGAAAACCAAGTGAGGAAGGGAGGTGTGCCCACCTTTGCCAACCCCACCCCTAAGGTGGGGGAGGCGAGGTGAAGCACAACTTTCAGTCCCCACCATCTTGCAGATGGGGGAACCCAGCCAACCAGAGTGAGGCATATGACCCCTCCCACTGGAGGGTGGCATAAAAGGGGGTGTGCCCACCCCAAGGAAGGGACCCATTGGTCCCAACCTTTTACTTACCTGTAATGTCCCTAAATCTAGTATTCAGGGGCACCCCTGAACCTTGCCTCCTCAGACAAGCAACAACCAAGAAGAAAAGAAGAAGAAGGACCAAACAGCCGTGCCGAAGCTAAGAAGAGGAGGACGCCCACTGACTTTGTCCCAGCCCTACCGGCCTGCCCCCACCTCAAACTTGCAGAAGCAAAACTCCGGTGTGTCCTGCAGCCAGCAACCTCAAGAACCCCGAGGACCTGCCCTGCCTTCCAAAGGAAAGACTTTGTCTCCCGTGAACACCGGTTTTGTTCGCCCACAGACTCCAGCTCTGGCAAAATCTGAGAGTCTGCACCACTCTGCCCCATCGCCCCTGGCCAGAGTTCGAGTAGCCCAACACCACGAGAAGGTCTCCCTGGCGATTCTGACCCGAGATCTGGTGATCTCTGACCTGCCTCAAATCTCCCAGCGAAGCCTGAAGCCTCTTTCTGGAGGATCCCCCCCGACCACGACCGGAGCTGGTAAGAGAAACCCGACGCCTAAAGACACCCCTGCACCCGAAGCCCCACGGCCTTGGATGGCCCAACCGACGGTGTCCCAGCATCCCCTGGCATGCCAACTTACCTCTCCAACTGGTGGTCACCTCCTGAAGATCTTCATCCCTCAGCCTGCAGTCTTTGTTGAAACCAGAGGACCCCCATTGAAATCAACAGGGCACCCAACGCCAAACCAGCACCCAGCCGCCGCTGCGGGTTCACTTTTTGTGCTAAACAGGATCCCCCTTTGCCCTGAGCCTAACACCAGGAGCTTTGCTCCCACAACCCAGTGGCCTGCTTGTAAGTAGCCACCAACCGGATGCCCCCTATCCCCCATTGGATAACATTGGGCCTCAGCACTCTGCACCCGGCCAACCTAGTGCTGCTGAGGGTGTAACAAGAATGCACCCTTGACCCTGGGGGAACCCTTGTTCTTACCCCCAGAAACTCAACCCCAAAGACCGATTACTTACCTGGTAACCGTTAACTTCATTTCTCTCCATAGGAACCTATTGACTGTTTTTCTCTGAAAAATGTTCTGTGTGGAGTTGATTTGTATGGAAACCTGAAAAATAACAACTGTGCAAAACTGATTTTACTTACCTTTACTCTAAGAAATGTCCGAGGGTGATATCTAGGCATATCACACTGAGTAGAAAATGTAACTTAAAAAGTAATCTCAAAAGTAATTAAAAAGTAATCTGTACAGTAATTTCAATACCTTGACTTGCCTGTATTTCAAACAACTGCATTTGAACTTGCTTTCACTTGTAACACTGCATAATATTTTGCAAAGCATTTATCTAACTTACCTGTGCCAGACTTGGCTTGGTTCTAGAAATAAAATAACTAAACAATATTTTTATACAAACAAAATTGGTCTGAGTTCAGTCTTTGAGTGTGTGACATCATTTTCTGATTGAGTGTGTACAACAAATGCTTAACACTACCCTCTGACACAGCCTTACTGCTCGCCCACACTACCACAAATGGAGAGTAAGGTGCCATCTACTTTTACCTCTGCCTACCTTTGGGGTTCCACTGGACTCTCTGCACACTATACCTCATTTTGGTATAGTATATACAGAGCCAGCTTCCTACTGTAGGGCAAAGAGTAGCAGGGATAGTGGGCAGCCCTTGTGTGTTCCCCTCTATATCCCAATGGTGCCCAATGTCATACTGTTCACCCATACCCTGGCCTCTGGGTGTGTATAGTCACCGAGCACCCATCTCCAGAATCTTAATCCCATTCCAGTCTTTCATAGGATTGCGTGGAGGAAGGGGCAGTGGACTCCGTCAAATGCTTTCTCAGCATTTATAGAAAGCAGGAAGGTTGGGGTTTTAGTGCGTTTAGCTTTTTTGAGAATATTTAATATGCGCTTTATGTTATTGGGGCATCCTTTTTCGAGGATTATCCCCATTTGATCAGGACATACCAGATCCAGCATACAAGTCCCCAGTCTCAGCACTAAGATGCCCGTGAAGTCTTTCGCATCTATGTTGAGTAGGGAGATTGGGTGGTAAGAAGTGCAATTGTCAGGGTCTTTCCCCAGCTTGTGTATAACTGCATCGTCAGAGTGAGTGACCCCGTATCAGTAAATAAGTTATAAATCTTGGTCAGCAGGGGGGCAAGCTGTGGGTAAAATAGCTTATAGAAAGCTGCTGTGTACCCATCTTGGCCTAGGGCCTTCCCTACACAAAGGCGGGAGCTTCGACATCTGCTATGGTAATTTGTTTGTCCAATACACCTGACTGTTGTTTGTTGAGGGTCGGCAGTGTAACCGCATCAAAGTAAGTCTGTATGTTCCCAGTGGAGGACAGAACTGAGGAGAACAACTTTGAATAGAAGTTTCAGAGTGCCTCCGCAATTCCCCCCCGGGGTGACTACTGTATCTCCTATGTGGGTATCAATCTGGGCTACTTTATCTCTCTACTGCTTTGCTTGGAGTTTGTATGCCAATAATTTGCATGCTTTGTCACCTCCCACTTAGAATCTGTATCTGGTGCAAAGCAATGTGTATTCTGCAATGTCCCAATCCAACGCCTTAAGTTGGTGTTGTGCTGTTGCGAGATGGTGCCAGATTTTCCAGGAGCCTGAGCTCCTATGCTTTATCTCAAGATCTACCACACGGTCTTCTACTTCTCACACTTTGGCCCTCCGGTCAGTGTTCAGCTTAGCCAAGATAAACTCTCCCCTCAGGTGATGTCCCCCTTAGAACCAATTTAAGGGCTCCCAGAGCGTAGCTATCTGTGGGACCCATTCTTCGTTCTCTGACAAGTAGGTAGTAATATGCCTGCAGATGGTCTTTGTGTTATCCAGTCACTGCAGAAGATTGTCGTTCAGTTGAAAGTGTCTCTGTTGGGAGGGGCTTTTAGGGTCACATAGTGCTAGGATCACTGGGGCATGATCCGAGAAGGGGATAAACCCTATATCTACTTGGAAAATCCTCACTAGGAGCGGAGGGGTGCCTAGGTAGTAATCCAATCTAACATATGTCTAGTGTGAGGCTATATATAACATTTAGTCTTTGATAATAAGGTGGGCAGATGTCCTCTAACTCTAGGTCTTTAAGCCAGGCCCTCCCACTTTTTGAGAAGGCTCCCATTTGACCCAACCTTTGTGCTGAGTGGTCAAGAGTGGCGTTGATAACCATGTTGAAATCATCCCCTATAAGGATTTCTGGTTCTGGAGTTAACATGGTTTGGGAGAAGCTTTCTTGATTGTCATTTGGGACATGTATATTGCAAAGAGTGGAGGAGTGTGCTTGCTGCGCACCGCTAGCATCCTGCCCGGGATTTCTGCTACAGTAGATTGTCTCCAACCATGGAACTTGTTAGCTAGTAGTATTGCTATCCACCCATTTTTTATTGGGACCTGACGACAGTTGAGTTAACCAGTGGGTGTGAAGGCAAATGTCTGTGCTGGTGTCTAGTCATCCCTAGTGAGTGTGGAATGTAGAAAGGTAAAGTATGAAAGAATTTGTCCTGGGAAGTGGTGTGAGCCCCAATTTCTCCTGTGAACCTACCAACTAAACTTAACATACAACTACTTCCCCAGTCTGGAGTGTATGCAACACAACCTGGGCTATGTAGCTTCCCATCAAGTCCATGGTCCATCTTACTTGCAGTTCCTCTGGCCTGGCCCCCCTTAATTGTATAGCCATGTGCCGTCTGCTCCGCCTCTGAAGTCTGTGTTTTATAAGCTTCATGCGGACATAGTCCCCATCTCAGGTCTCGAGACTTCAGTTTGTAGCTTATCTAATATTATAATTATATATTAGTACAGCGCCGCTATCACCGAATGGGTATCTTGGCGCTTGTAGTTCATCAGTAAAGAAGAGAAATTATTATTGCTCGAGTTGGTATGTCCTTTCTGTTAGCCTTCTATTTCCAGCGTTAGAGCCAGGTTTTCAGGTTCTTCCTAAAGCTCAACAAATTAGTATTAGTTCTTAGGGAGAGTGGGAGGTTGTTCCTAAGTTGTGCACATTGTACCTGGAAGGTTCTACCTCCCATTTGCATTTTTTTGAAGGGGGGAATGAATAGGAGGCCGTCATAAGCTGATCTTACAGTTTTTGTATGTTTATATAGCTCAATTATTTGCTGGACATCTTTAGGTCCTGTGCCATTTACTGCCCAAGGTGTAATGCATGGAGCCTTAAAGATGCTCTTTTACTTTACTGGCAGCTAGTGGAGTTTCCGATACAGAGTCCCTTCTTGCCTTGTTCAGCGCTAGTTTGGCCGTTAGCACCTGGATCCTCTGGAGCCGTTTTAGAAGATAATAAGGCTGCCTAGTAGCTGAGAGTTACAATAGTCCAGTCTGCTTAAAATTGAAGTCTGTACCACAAGTTTCCTATAGGAATGAGGGAGCAGTGGGACAATTTTTTTCAAATTTCTAAGGAGTCCGTGACAAACTGCTACTGTTTTGTTGACGTTGATTTCCATTGGAAGTTTATTGTCAATTTGGATTCCTAAGTTACGCACTGGCTTTGTTATAGCTAAATCTGAGTTATTCGCCCACAGCCAGAAGTTTGCTGGAAGTTGCTGTTGTAGGTTTTATGGCAAGCAACACAAAAATTCAAACTTATCTCCGTTGAATTTTAGCATATTATCATCCAGTCATTGGGTCATCTCTTTCAAACAAGAGTGGAAGTAATTTAGTTGGTTAGGATCAGATTTGTTCTGGGATAATATTAATTTTGTATCATCTGCATAAATTACAAACAATATCCCAAAAGATTTTAACAGGGTTAGCAGTGGTCTTGGGTATACATTGAACAACATAGAGCTTAGGGCAGAACTTTGGGGGACCCCATGCTCAATTTTCTTGTATTCTGATGTAAAAGGTAGAAGGGTTATTGCTTTTAGTCTGTCCGAGAGGTGGTCACGCTGAATTTCCTCCTCAGAATGTCTAATTGTCAACTTCTTTCACAAGATCTTTGTCCATCTATCCATCCGTCGTGGGGTCCACGCAGTCACCGGTCACACTGAAATGCCGTCTTCATCAGCTTTAGGAGTTCCAGGATGCCTGCTCAACTGAGCCGCCTGCTTGGGAATTTCCATTACAGGTGAAGAGGAGGTGAAAGGGGTGTGCCCAGCAGTACCTAGCTTCTTTGTTCTGCAAAAATGTGACAGATTTCAGTTGCCAGCAGTGTAGCAGGGTGCCCAGTGCTAGGTCTTGATAAAGCTGTATCTTTTCCCCATCAAAATGAATGCTTCCCATGTGATGGGCCGTCACCATGATGCCCTCCTTCTGGCAAAAATTATGCAGGCATGTCAAAATGTCTGCAGGGGCATTCCCGGGGCGCGTGGCCCTATGGATTCTGTGTGTCCTTTCTAGTTGTATGTCTGCTATGGCCAGATCAGGGAGAATGTGGTTAAGCAAGTGTTTCACAAATGTCTCTATGTCCCCTTTCTCTGTTCATGGGGACATCCTGGATACAGATGTTGGATTTTCAAGATCTGTTTGCCAAATCTTCCATGGGGCATTTAGCATGAGGTTTGCTCCTGGAGTTCTACCAATTCATGCCAAAACATTTCCAGTTCCTCATCTTTTGCTTCGTTGTTGTTCTCCAGTGAGGAGACTTGCTGCTCCAATTCCCCCATCTCATGGCGGATGTCTTTCATGGTCTTTGATACTTCCTTCCTTTGCAAAGAAAGTTCCTGGAGTAGCTTGTCATATAAGCTTTCCATAAAGGGATGGGTCTGGGAGGCTCCTCCCACGATGGCGAGCTGCTCCGCTGGAAGTGCTTCCTGCTCTCCTTCCTTTCTGTGTTGCGCTCGTGGTGCACCGCCGTTCTCTTGGTAGTCATTTTTACAAGCATGTCTTTGAGAGTAGTGTCCTTTTTGTATTTTTGCGTCCTCTAGCTGAAAGGGTCAGTGGGGCTTGGCATCCTAAAATGGTCAGCCAGTACTTCCCTTCCCCGGGAATCCATCTGAGGGAGGTAGGGTATCGGATGGATCTTCAGTCAGTTGCATGTTTCTGGGCTCACATTGTCTGCTGACCACACCGGTTTACAGGAGGAGGTGTTCTATAGGGCCCCTTTGCTGCTATGTTTACCGGCTGGGTGGGGGGGGGGTGGCAAAGCACCAGGGCTAGTGCCAGAGTCAGTCTCATTTAACACTAGAGGGAGCGTGCCCCCTTCAAAATTGTAGAGTCCTGTGGCCCACACTGCCAATGTCCAATCCAATCCAGACAGGGGGAAAGAGAGCCTGTAAGTTCTGTACGCCAACAGGAATGAGGTGTAGAGGAGGTTACATGGCTCTATGCAATTCCACATGTTTCAGTGCTGGAAGTAGGTTCCTGGGGGTGGGGGTTGAGCACATCACTCAGTCTCTCTATGGACTTGGGCAAGGGACCATGCCGTGGGTGCCATCCCATTTCGGGGTGCAGCATAGACCGCAAGTCACTGCTCCTATGTGGCCCTCGTCATTCAAGTGTTTTTGGGGCCTGCCCATTTTTGTCCTCAGGCTCCGACGGGTCTCACTAGGCACAATACAGACTTTCAAGGGGCCAGGCAGAGGTCTCTTGGGGGGTGGGTGGCTATGTGCTTTCCAAAAGTGTTGTGCCCATCAGTCCCCGACCTCACCTGTCTCTGCCCCCTCAGAAAATCAGGAGTTGACTCTAATATCCGTCATGGACAGAAGTCTATAAGAGGCTTCTCCTGAAGGCAAATGCTGTCACTCACTCAAGCGCAGCGCAGGCCACAGGCTACCATTCAAACCAGGCCTATGCTGAACAAAGGCCGACAAGGCCTGTCCGATCCCTCTTCCTTGACTCTATGGTGATCTATAGTCCCACCAGGTCTGCCAATCTACTATGGGCCCCAGGTGGTCAGGAAGGGGGCCTCGAGCCAGATGGAGACAACGCCATTGCTGTGTGGTATCGCAACTGTGTCTCACACAGGGTGCCACGTGTGTTTCCGCGTGCGCCCACTAACAGCGTGGTCACCTGGTCACTGCGTTAGTGTCCCTTCCTTGGTGTTGGGACCCCCACGGCCCCGGGGGTCACCAGCAAGCCATGCCACCCTCCAAGAATGGGTGTCCAAATGTCAAACTGGGCAGCGGGAGCATATAATCGAGAGGCTGGATGTGGAGTGAAGGAGAACCGCTCCTACTCCACCACCATCTTGGCCATGCCCTTCACCAATTCTTTTTACAGGACATCTCAGGGTGCCTTTCATTAATTTTGTTCTCCTAAAAGTAACGCCTGGTTTCCTTGGGACAGGTTTTACAAACACTGGATCATTCATTACTAATGGCCAGTACATTATCCACCTTATTATGCCCTCCTACGTACAGAAAGTGGTAACCAGCCTAAACTCAGAAACCTGCTTCTCTTGTTGCATTGTCTCTTAGATAGAACTGTTGCTCGTTTCTCCTGATTGGCTTTTGACCTTGCCTGTTCTAATATTTCTGCTGAGTACCCTCTCTCTTCGAATCTTACTGCCAAATTGTCCTGAGCCACTCTTATTTGTTCTGGTTTGCTGCAATTACTCACCACCCTCAAATGTTCCCCAGGGGGTATGATCTTTTTTTAAATTGTTGGGATGGAAGCTGCCGGCATGCAAAACCCTATTTCTCACTGTTGGCTATCTATACATTTTTGTTTCCAACTTGTTGTTTTAAACATATATGATTACACCCAAAAAAAGTAATTTCCGTTTTGCTAATATCACTGGTATACTTTTGATCAAACTGTTCCTATTGATTTCATTCACAAATTCCTCTGCAGGTTTCATAGTGCCTCTCCCAATAATGAAGAGGTTTTCTATATATTGAGATCAAAAAACAACCTGGTTTTCCCAAATATCAGCAGACTTTTGGAGGAGCACCTGCTCCTCTCACCAGCACATATGCAAATTAGCATAGGTGGGGGCGAAGCAGTTGCCCATCGCTGTACCTCTTATTTGTTTATAGTGCTCACTGTCAAATAAAAATATGTTATTGTATAGACACTAATGAAACATTGCTAACCACATCAAGGTGTGTTTTCATAACTTCAGTGGTCTAGCACTTAAAAAGTGCATTACAGCCTTTATCCCATCATGGTGTTGGATGCTAGTATATAAGCGTAGCTATTTCCAATGTCAGTAACACATAGTCACTCTTTCATGCAATATCAAATATCTTTCTTAAAAAGTCTACAGTATCCTCAACATATGATAGCAAATTCTCCACAAAATCTCTCAGAAAGTGATCAATGTATTTCAAAGTGTTTTTGAATATGCCATCAATAGCTGAAATTATTGGATGCCCTGGAGGATTTATGTAATTATTATGTTTTTTGGAATCAAATATAACACCAGAATTTTTGTGTTATATTCCTTAAAATAGATATTCCTCTTGAGTCAGCAACCCATCATTTCTCCCCTCCAACAGTTCCTTATCATATGCTCTTTTGACCTGATTCAACTATTGTCTCAAAATATTCTCATAGCAGGACTCATCATTTAACTGCCTAGATGCCTCTTCTTTATACATTTCCAAAGGCCACTGCACAATGTTTCCACCTTTATCAGAGTTTCTTCCAAAACTACTGTCCTAATGTGAGGAAGCCATTATAGATAATTTGGGTTTGGATGTATATGGAGATGCAACAATCAAGTTTAAACCTAAATCAAAGTTCTTACCCCCCAATGCTGAGGGGTGGAATAGCGGTCTACTCAGAACTGGTGTTGGAAGAAATATAGAAGCTATATGTGAAAACATGCAAAAAGAGGTGTAATGTTTCAGGAACACAAAGAGAAATAAATGCAGTGCTTAAGAAACTAAAAACTAGAATGGATAGGTCATATGAAACTCTGATAAAGGAAGGAACACATTCACTATTATTTCACTTAATGTGACGCAGCAAGAGAACTTGCTGTGGTGCGTTGTGCGAAAGAGAGAGCACAGCATGCTCCATATTTATGAAGATATGGAGCATTTCTACTCTCTTCTAGTGCTGACATCAATGCAGGTCCACTGCACCATAGTCTGTTGTGTTTTTGTGCAGTAAGAGAGACCTTCCTGCACAAAAATATTCCTAAAAGGCATGTTTCTCTTTCTATGTTTACTGCAGAAAGCTGCACAGATGGTAAGAGGGAGTAATAAGGCAAAACGGAGATATTTCTCCTCATTACACCTCTGTCGGGTAAGCGCACTATTTTGACACAAACCCAGGTTTACAAGTATTTGGAAATCTGAGTTTGCATCAAAATACATTGGTGGATGCATAGCATCGCCCATGTTCCACCCATGTAACGCCTGCCCAATGCAAAGTAATGCAAGGCGGCAGTATCACAGTGTTGCGTTACTTTGCATTTTATAATTATAAACCAAGCAAAACTGCACAAAGTGACTTTGCATGGCTTAGTAAATGCCAAAAAGGATTTTGCATCAGGGCTGTGCCACATAAGTGATTCAATCCAACACGAAATCGTAGTAAATCTGAGCTCCGGTGTGCATCCTAACTGGCAGACCGTTGCCCGCTGTCCTGAAGGGAGTTTTCTCTGACACCCTCAGAACCTCTGTTTTCTTCCCACTCATTTTAAAATTGATGTTAACCATACACCCCTTAGAGGCCTTATAATACTCTCCCAGATGACTGACAAAACTGGAAAATGTCTGAGCCAGTCCTCGGGTCTACTGACCTTCCATCTGAGCCTTGACAAAGTAGTCAGTGTTGTTTGCATTCAAGGCCTGAAGGGGCTGCAGAGGACGGTCTTGAAACCTTTCCATGTTGAAGTTAGTCAAAGTCTTCTGTGTGATATGTTCCTATATCAATGCTTCAGAACATTCTGTCAAGTGTTTTTTAAGGTCTCAATTTATGTGTGGCACTCTGTCCATAAGTATTACCGTGTCTCCTGTCCTGCTTTTTATTTTTCCGACTGATGTGCCTCGCTGTCCATGTGATTCCACATCTTATATCTCTATGTGCATGTCTCTCCTTATCTGTATTTTTATCAATCAATCAGATTTGTAGAGCATGGCTGACTCACCCGTGAGGGTCTCGTGGCACTGGGAGAACGATCTGCAGGTTCTCCTGTTGCTTGAACATCCAGATTTTGAGGTCCTTCCTGAACTGCTGGAGTGATGGTGATGCTCTGAGGTGCAGGGGGGTTTGTTACAGGTCAGAGCCACTAGGTGGGAGAAGGAGCAGCCTCCACTGTTGGTCTGGCAGATGTGACGTTTGGCTGCTTGGAAGAGGGATTAGGAGCGGCGTTTCCTTGTGGGTAGGTGGAAGTTCATTCGAGTGTTGAGGTACGCCTGTCCTTCATTGTGTGGTGCCTTGTAAGCGTGGGTGAGCAGCTTGAAATGGTATCTCTTTGCAGTGGAGTTTCCGGAGGTGAGGGGTGGTGTGAGTCCGCCTGGGGAGGTCGAGGACGAGTCTGGCTGCAGTGTTCTAGATAGTATGGTGGTTCCAACATTGACGGAGTTGCCGTAATCTAGTCTACTGTTGATGAGAGCTTGTGTGATAGTTCACCTGGTGTTGGGTGGGAGCCATCTGAAGACCTTCATGAGCATTCAGAGAGTGAGGAAGCAGGCGGAGGAGACAACGCTGACCTTCTTCATGGAGAGCTGGCTGTTGAGGATGATGGATAGGTTGCAGGAGTGTTCGGTGGGTTTGGTAGTTGGGCCTAGTTCAGGTGGCCACCATTCGTTGTTCCAGAGGGAATCCTTGACTTTCCCAAAGATGAGTACTTTTGTTTTGATGGTGTGGAGTTTGAGACAGTACTTATTTTCTCACCATCATCACAATTTGAAGCGACAACGATGTTTACGTGAGGGAAGGCTATTGAAAAGTATACAAAAGTGGTTATTAACCTTTTGAATTCTGTGGCTTCCACGCTCTTGTGAATCATTACTGGATTCCGGGGACCACCCACTGTGTCATTACATGAAGCTGGGACCCCTGCTTAGTCCATTTCTACAATTTGAACCTCAAAACAATAGAGGAAAATACAGAAACACACTTACTTACACACAATGAACTATTTAATTGACAAAAAAATACAGAAAATCGAAATTTTAATAAAAAGATTAGAGCTTTTCTAAATTAGATTTTTTTCTTGAAAGATGAAGATATGCTAGACTCTAGCACATCATTTTGTCTTTCTCTGCTTCTAATGCATGCCTTTTGTCTCAGCTCTTCAATTGAGGCCACCCATTGAAGTGCTGAGCAATTTAAAGATGTAAACCAGGCAACAAATATGATACGAGTGATTCTAAAATTCCCAGTGTGTCGATTAAGTACATACATTTGTCACTGAATTGTGTGTCATTTATTCAAAGTAATAATAAAACATTCAAGAATTCCCCCATGCTCTGGCAACACTGCCACAAGTTAGCCAAAAAGTGGTAGTTTGTCATATTCTCTATTTATATAGTCTATGTTCTTATTAGCCATGAACACCATTATTTTGTATTAACCATATATAGGTGAGGTTTCTGTAGTGTCCAGATCCTGCACTGAATTGCTCTCAAACTTGATGGCTACGGAAAATGATTCATGGTGAAGTAAAGTGAACGGCCGTAGAGAACACATTTGGTCAAGTGGGGAAGCTGGGATTTGAGTCCAGAAATGCATATTGTGCAGTTGAGAAACTTTAGTGTTACATCATTCTCTCATCCATGTAATGCCAAAGGCCAGTGTTCTGAGTTCAGTTATTCAAGTATTGTTGTGCACTTAGCGTTAGCATATGGGGGTTAAATAAATACACTCATCCCACCTTAACTCAAACTGAGACTATACACACATATATACATGCGAGTAGTCATAAGGTGTTCTTTTCTCTTTGGAATGTTTGCACAGGCATTGAAGAGCAAACACGGTGACAGAACATGGCTGGCTGCATTCATGCTGCTCTTCGCAAGTGTTTCATTGATGAGTTGTAACCCAAAGATCAAACTCTGTGGTGGCTCAGATACCTCTTCTTTTCTTGCTAATTATTTAAATGCAGTATTTGAAGTGATGAGCCTCTCCTAAAACCATACTTTTTCTCAAGCCAGGAAAGCTAGCAGTAACATTGCATAAAATAGCTTCTTTCCCTTTACCTTACTTTGCTGGCAGGATATGATGAACATCTCAATGATAATAATTGAATAATCAACCACACAAAACGTTCAAAGATTCCACACAAAGTTTGCTCCTCAGATGACAGCTCTTCTAGGAGACTTAGGCAGTGTGAGGCATGGCTTTAGAGAGACATGTTCTATATGGCTTTGTTTATTCTTCAGTTTCCAATTCAGAATATTGGGGGGATATTACTCAAATGTCTCCCCCACTCAGAAATCTGGGAAGGGGGATAAATCCCCTCCACCCCCACGGTTCCTACACTCTCACCATACCTAAACTTGAACTACAGTGTGATGGCATGCTATAAACTATGCTTCCTGGCTGAATATCATGCTCTGTATTACAGAAGAGATTGAACACTCAACCTTCACGTCCAGTTTTAAAACGTAGGGCACAGAATGGTACATTAACCACATTGTTGGCTTAGTGAGTAAGATATGTTAGTCTAGAAATGTCCAGTCTTCTCTTATGCATTACCACTACAACCAGCACCCCGAATTACATAGTGATATCTGGGCCTATTCACAAAGGTATTTTGTAGTACGTAAAGTAGTTACCCTGTAGTGCATGCCTTTGTGAAAAGGTCGCTAAACATTCAAAAAGGCAATAAAATGGGAAAATTCAGGGGATTTTCATCTACTATCAGTACAAATAGAAATGACTGTGCCCTGGGTGCACTTTCCCAAAGGCATGTAAAACATATGTAAAAGAATACTCCTCTAGTATTACTTCCCATACTCATACATGCTTTTGTGAATTGGCCCCATTCTCTTTCCTGCCCCCTAAATAGGGGATCTTCCATAAGCATTTCAAACGTATAGAAACTTGAAAGGATTCCGGTTAGTGTTTTTGACAGCATTCCTGGTGAGGGTTCTGTAACATCTTCCTTGTACACAGAACTCATGTCTCTAGATCATGTGAGATTTTTAGAGTCCTTGTTAGTGCATTTTCTCCAGCTTCAGGTGAATCCCATTCTTGGAGCGGAGGATGAGCTGAGGCACTTTGATGGGAGGTTTACTTTCATCTGGAGAAAGCTTGAAGCGGAGCAGGGTCAGCGCGACGGCCACTTTCATCTCGTTCATGGCGAAGTTTTGTCCGATGCAGTTTCTAGAGAAAAGTCAGAAGGTGCATTTTGTTTAATACAGAGATGGAAAATCACAACGATGAAACGATAAGTTCTAAGGACATATTTTACTGCACGAGTAAAGCTTAAAGAAGCAAACTGGATATTTTCCTTAATTAAGTTTTACGCCATTGTTAAAAAAAAAAAATGACAAATTTATTTTTCTATCGATATTAAAGGTTGGTCTTCTTGCAAAAGGGAGAAATCCGAATACACTTGCTGAAGAATCAAGTTACATTACAAAAAAATGAGTACAAAGAATTTGCTTCAAACGTTTAAAAAAAAAAAAAAAAGGCTCATTAATAATGTAATAAACTATGAGATTTCCATTCCTTCCATTCCACAATTCATAAGGGTGCTTAAGAAACTTTGTAAAGTCTTCAAAAAAAAAAAAAAAGTTTTATTCATGGGAGTACACCCTTGCACATTACGATTTAGAGCCTTAATTTCTAGCAGAGTAAGGGAAACACACCAGGTCGGATTTTCACAAATTTTACGGAAAATGAATCTGTTTTGTTGCAAGAAGTTCTCCAGAAGTGTAATTGGACAAATTAATTAAAAGTTGCAAGGCAAAATTTGTGTGCTTTGCTCAGTTTTTCGGCTGCCACAAAAACATAGCTCATATTTTAGGTTTTAGAACCAGGTTTACTTACAAAAAAAAAATAACCTACTTAACATGTGTAAAGATTTCATTAGGAAACAGATGTCTTATATGTTTCTTAGGGTTCTTGTCAGCACAGCTGTGTAAGAAGACCTATTGTTTCCAATATTAATATAGTGGGCTTTGGGTGATCCCCTTTCATTCTCTACTTTTCTTGACCAGCTCAATCCACAGGGGTAGATCTCTCACACCTAATGCTGTTGGCTGTTCAGTGTATCCTTCCACCTCCAGTGAAGTACATGCTGTGTAACCCATCAGAAACAAAATATATCTCAATATCTCTTCCTCTGTTGGCTCCCCGTTGCTAATGCTTACACAAACACATCTTTCATTACATGCACTAGCACAGAAATTGCAGCCCACTGGCTTTGCCATTGCTTGTTTTATTGTAGTTTCACAATTAGTTGCCTTCATATTGTGTAAATATTTTGAGCGACATGAACTGGAACAAAATCTGTTTGCCCCAAGTGTTTGCACCACTGAAGTATTTACAACAATATGGGCTTTACAAAAACCTGTTTTGTAAGATTTCAAGTCGGTGAAAGAGACTCTGAACTGCATCAGTTTTGTTTCACCTGTATTTTGTCGCATCTCATTCATCAAGAACTTCTTCAGAGCTTTTGAAATCCTGTTCTTTTCCCAGAACTGGCTCATATATTTGTGTATGCTGGCCTGGTTAGAATCAAGCCATGTCCTTTAGGTTATCGCAATCCCTTTATCAGCGAGATCAGCGGTCGAGGCCATGTGCTCATCTCACATGGTTAATCTATAATCAAGTTTCCCATGTTTTCAGTTGCATTTTAGAAAGTCCATGTTCAAACCTACAGGACAGAGAAGGAAACTTCCTACTTTTCTGGTGCGCATGTTGTAGCCACATTATATATACTGAACAAGGACACCCCTACATGACAATGGGTCAAAATGTATTATCCAAATAAAAGGTCACGGAGGACTCATTTGGATAGGGAAACCTCATCTATACGTTTGAGGAGTACAAAATAAATTGGTAATGGATATTTATTCCAACTGAATTGTACTAGAAAGACAATCTGAGTTTCTGTCACAGATGTATTGAATTAATCCATATACAGAGTGGACATGTAGATAAAGGGCAGATGGCGCAGTGCTCATGTTTACAACATATAATACACAAGACGTACAAATCTCGACGGTTGTATAAGTTTATAAAAAAAAAGGTAAGGGTAGTTCAAGTGAATCAACAGTCCCTTTATCTGCTATTCATCAATGACAATCAATGGGGGGGGATTGTCAACGATTCAACCCCAAAATCTGCATAGGGTCTCCTCAGGACGTAGTCAAAAAAATACAAGAATAATACATCATCTGCCTCTACTAACACTGTTCACCCCTTCTTAAACTCCATTTGAAAAACTGCATATCAGTGGCTGGACACCAGATTAAAATAGCAGACACAACCCAACCAGTATTAGACCTGTTGACCACTCAATTACTTACCTTGAATGATAGGGCAAAAATATGAGGAGGTGTGATGATATACATAGAGAGAATTTGTTTTTAACAATTTGTCACTTTCCAATGCAAATCCATTCAAGTGAAAACCATAGATAAGAAACCTACTAGTCAAGTCAAACTTTATTTCGGTCGTTCCTACCATAAAAGTGCAAATGCATACAGTGCAAAATAGTATGGAGAAGTAAAATTGCATTGATACAATAGAAGTGTTAAAACCATAAAAGTGCAAGTGCTTACAGTACAGAACTTCTGGTTTGATTACATGACAATGTTCCTTAGAAAGTTTTTATTAGATCCTTGGTCAGGGCAAGAAGCAATCATAATAAAAGCAGTTAAATATAAAAATATAAATTGTTAAAAAGATAAAAAGGTATGGTTACCCAAAGGAGAGACCCTGATAAAGTGCATTTGGAATCCCACTATAAAAATCACAATAAAAAGATTGGACCATGAACGTTTTTAGAAATCCTAATGTTGCTGGCATGTTTTCAACTAGTGGAATAAAAAAAACTTAGAAAAGAAGAGCGCTAAGTTAGGCCTTATCACTTCTTGAGTGTACGCCTTCGAATTATCCACATTTTTCCGAGAAACTTAGCTACTGCACAAGCAACATGTGTTCTTGAGTCCGATTTTAAAATACGCAATGCTTCCTGATGACATGTTCCCAACAGCTTACAAACGGGTGCCAACCATTTGCGTCTCTGGGAAATATATAATGGGCAGGCAAAAAAATTATGTGCAATTGTCTCAGAGGACTCGGCGCACCCAGGGCAATGCAGCTGCCCTGGTACGGGTTGACGCCACTCAGCTGTAAAGGAATTCACACGAAGTGATCCAAATCTAAATTGGATATAAAGCTTTCTATCCTGTGGAAGTGTGATGGCCTCCAGATATTGCTCGTGTAAACTATGGGTTTTGAAATCCATGAATTCAGTTGTGAGACGACCTCTGATGTGGCTGCAGTGTATTAGTCTGGGCCACCCAGCTCCAATATTGCAGTTTAGGCAGCCTTTTACTAGGTAAAAAGCGGGGTTCATTGGCGTTCCATGAACTCCCTAAACCTATCGCAGCGAGTAGGGATCTCACTTTAGTGAACCACCAATTTTTTTTAAAGCAGTCGAGTTTACAAACTTCATCGGCCGGGGCTCCATAATGAGATAGCTCAGGGGTTTGTTTCAAGCGTAGCGAAAAAAGTAAAGGGCGAAGACGTGCCTTGTTCTCAATGGTTTGCCTACCCATATCAAACCTGAGGGGAAGAAGTGGGGTGCTTTGGGGTAGAGAACAGAGGGATCTCAAGAATTTATTCTCAGTTGTTAATAGACCCTCTATGTTCTTAATCCCCCATAGTTCAGCCCCATACAGAGCAGAGCCTACGACTTTGAGGTCATAAATCTGTAGTGGCACTGCTATTGGTCTTGACTGGGAGAGTCTATGCTCCTTCTGCAAGGCCCCAGTGGTCTGCTTCTGCTGAAGAATCCGCTTTGCTATGTGGTGCTTCCAGGCCATTTCCTCTGAGAGAGTCACACCCAGATAGTCGAAGGTGGTTACTCTCTTGAGGGGGATCCCCCCCAAGTGTTAATTTTCCTTTGAAGGATTTGTGAGGGTTCAACATTAAAAGCTTTGTTTTCGATGTGTTGACCTCCAGGCCTCTTGCCCCACAAAATGAATCAAAGCGGTCTAACAGCAGCAGGAGGCCACTGGGGGTCTTTGAGACCAGCAGCGTGTCATCCACGAATAGCAGAGTTGTAACTCTGACCTTCCCCAACAAGGGGACATCAGCTGGGACTTCTGCTAAATGTTGGACCACCCCATTAATAAAGAGCAAAAACAAGGTAGGTGCCAACACACATCCTTGCCTGACCCCTCTATCGACTCTGATCGGGTCTGTCAGCTGCCCTTGCTCACCCCAGCGAACCCTTGCAAAGTTAACCTCGTGTAGTCGGACAACCATTGCAAGGATTGGTGGTGGCAAGCCCATCTCCAGCAGGATTTGCCATAGCTTATATCTGGGGATGAGATTAAAGGCCGAGGGGGCGTGGCCTGACACCGATGTAGGAGGAAGCGGACCTCGGAGCTCCTCCGTGGCCCCCCTGTTGTAAGCTATCCTGGTGTACTGGGGGGCCCCCTGATTGCGTATCTAACTGCGGAATACCTGGTGTCCCTGTGGGCGAATCGACGACGCTCTGGGCAGCTGTAGAGCGGAGGAGACTATTTTTCAGCGCTGATCGCGCTACTCCGGCGGCGATCCAAGATGGCGGCTGTGGTCGGACGGGAGATTTGCCGTGGACCGCACTGAACCGAGCCCTGCGATTCCTGCGGTCGGAAATCCTGAGTCCGGCAATGGGGGAGAGGACTGCGCTCGCCCGCACGAGGGAGCGGTGAGTGACGAAGAGGGCGAGGTCGGACCGGGCACCGCCTGCGGAGGCTAAGATGGCGGCCCCGGGATCTAACTGAGCTGGATGATGTGACTGCGGGTGACTGGCGCGAGTGCAGACAGTTCTAGCGCGCCGACCCCATTGTGGGATATTGGCACCTCTGGGGTGCTCCCAAGCCCTGCTGATCTAGTGCGGCCGATGTGCCAGGGTTGATGCCAGTGGCGGAGTGCGACAGTCAGGTCCGATTGATCTCCTGGGAGGCGTGAGTGGCAACCAGCGCGGAGTGTCAGAACTCTGGGAGGGAGACATTGGTGCTGCGGACGACAACTGCGGATTACCGGCACTGTGGGGACACTCGTGGCTGCTTGGGGCAGACCGGGTCCACGCAGCTCCTTGTGGAGGCGGAGGCCTTATCGGGAGGGCGGATTTTGCCAGGAGCACATTGAGCTGCTTGCAGGAGGGCCGCCCGTTTGCTCTTCCTTTTCAGTGGATGTGACTGGCTGCCTCTTCCTGATTGCGGTGCTGCTCGGGAAGGCCGGGGTACTGCCCGGTCGCTGGAGCGGTGTTGGACCCTGGTGGGATCCTCCCCTATCGCGGCGGCTGGACGCCACTGGGCTGGTCCTTGGTTCTTGACTGGGGCCCGTCGCTACTACGGAGTCCTGACTGAGGGAGGGAACCATACCGGTATACCGTCGGTACTGGGGCTTGAGGAGCTACTGCCTTGGTGGGATACCGCTCGACCTCTCACGGCGCACTGGAATGGGGCGCATTTCTAAGAAGAAGGGCTTCGCGGTCCTCCAGGTGGAAGATGCGGGGCAGCACACTGATGACGAGGAGGAGGTGGCGGAACAAGCCGGCGCTGCTGCCCCGACGGGCCCTACGCTGACGGATATAATGCAAGCCATCACCTCCTCACGTGAGGCCCTTGAAACTAAAATTGACGCCATTGGGGTGGACCTCACTTTGCTCAAAGATGAGCACAGGAAGTTAAAGGAGCGGGTGAAGTCGACAGAGGCAACGCTGGAGGGAGTACCGGATGCAGTAGCTACTTTGCAGCGCTCATTGCGACAGGTGGAGGATAAGGTCCGCACCCTAGAGATGAGAGCAGAAGATAGTGAAGGGCGCTCCCGCAGGAATAATCTCCGCATAGTGGGAGTTCCGGAGCGGGCAGAGGGGGACGATGCTGTTCGCTACTTGGAGGGCTGGCTCAGGGCTGAGGTTGCCCCGGAGGGGCTGTCTCCGTTCTTTGCTCTGGAAAGAGCCCACAGAGTCCCAGCCGGGTGCACCTCCGCGCCCGATAGTGGCGAGGCTTTTGCACTATCGTGACAGGGACCACCTATTACAGCGGGCCAGGGGGAACTAGCACCTGCAGATCGAGAACTCTAAGGTAATGATCTTCCCGGATTATACCAGGGAGGTTCAGAAGCAGCGTGCCTCTTTCCTTGCCCTTAAAAGAAAATTGCGCCAACTTCACATCTCTTATGCCATGTTCTTCCCGGCGCGCCTACGAGTGGTGGACGGCACAGGGACGCTCTTCTTTACCACCCCGCAAGATGCATGGCGCTGGCTGGAGATGCGCCAAGCGGGGGCCAGACGGAGTCCCGTGGAGGGCGCTGCGGGGAGAGGATCCCCTGGCCCTGCGAGCCCGCAGAGGGCCGTCACATCGCCGCATCATCGCCTCGAGAGAGATAGAGCAGTGCAGGCGGTTGTAGAGATCAGTCGAGGAACAGTCAGTCCGCCCTCCGTGCCTGCTGACCGGGCATTAGGTGGATCTGAGACTTCCCCAACTGGGAGCGCGACTGGTGACTCTGATACTGAGCTGCCGGTGGTTACTCCGCAGACGGTGGACCTGTTCGGCTGAACTGAACAGTGGCAACAGGGTGTGCTGGGGCTGTACCAAGCGTCAAGACTACCTGTTGGGGAAGCTGGGAAACGACTGCGGACGGGAGGGGGCACCATTAGATTGTTAAGGAGGGGACCCTCCATGTTGCTGCAGAATGGGGGGGGGGGGGCCGGGAGGGGCTTTGGGTCCCATGGGTCGGCACACGTCTCTATCTTTTTGTATCTGATTGCTAGTTTTCTTTGTTTGGATGGGAACTAGTTTCAGGGAACCTGTCCGGGGGAGGGGGAGTTGGGGAGTTTGGGGGGAGGGGAGGGGTTGCAGGGACCAAGCATGCCGCTGGGGAAGATGTGGAGGATAGTGTACGTACACCCACACTATGGGAACCGCAGTAGGCTTTAAGTGTCTCTCCTGGAACATTAGGGGGATGCATACTATGACACAACGCCACAAGATCCATGCCTATTTAAGAAGAAGGGGGGTGCAAATCGCGCTGCTGCAGGAGACACATTTAACTAAACAAGAGGGGGTGGCTTTGCAGCGGAGATGGCGAGGCCAGGTGTACTGCACCACATACTCTGCTTTCGCTCGGGGCGCGCTGGTTTGGGTGCGGTCAGGGGTCCCGTTTCAGAGTACTGGGCAGTTGATCGATCCAGAGGGTCGGTATGTTGTGGTAACAGGGCGCTTAGATGGGAAGGACATTGTGCTGGGGAGTATCTATGCCCCTAACTCCGATCAAGTCTCATTTTTTGCACACCTATCAGGGAAATTGGCGCCCCTGCTCACAGGTTCTGTTCTATTGGGGGATTACTTTAACTGCATCACCGACGTCTCCCTAGACCGCTCACACCCTCCTCTACCAGATGCCCCAGTACATAGATTGGCTGCGGCGTGGCGAGCTTGGCAGCAGCAATGGGGGCTGACTGATACGTGGAGGGCCCATCATCACACAGACAGGGATTACTCCTACTTCTCATCCCTACATGATCTGCATGTTAGGTTAGACTCGATCCTCTGCTCTCCAGATGTACATGGGGGAATGGTGCATAGCGAATACCTAACTAGGACAACATCCGACCATAACCCGTTACTGGTGATGCTCCATTGGGTGCGCGACCGTCCTGCTATTCCCACATGGCGACTTAGGCCAGATACACTAGAAGATCCGGTGTTCCGGGATACTGTAGGGTCGGCCATAGGAAATTATTTTGAGGTTAATGCTAACACAGCGTCTTCTTTGCTGGTTGAATGGGATGCTTTCAAGCAGTGATTAGGGGGCGCTGCATGGGAGAAATAGTCGGAGTGCGTAAAGTACTGGAGCGGGACGTACTGGAGGCAGAACAGAAAGTGCGTGCTGAGGAGAGGGAACGCCCGGAACATCCGGATATGAAAGCTGCATTGCTTGGGGCCCGGGAGGCACTGGCGGTCCAATTGGAAAGGATTACGCTGTTTCGACTATAAGGCTTACACGGACAAGGCACACGCGGAGCGCGATAAGTCGGGGGCGCTGCTGGCCTGGCTCGCCAATCCTGCGCGGAGAGGGACAGCGATACTGGAACTGAGAGGCCAGAATGATGAGGTGTTTTATACCCAGCGAGCTATTAATGATCAGTTCTTACAATACTACACGGTGCTATACCAGAGTAGGCTGGATCCTGGTCTCCCTGGTGACGAGGGATTCCTGTTGGGAGCGGAGCTTCCTACCGTTGAGGTCGAGGAGGCAGAAACCCTGGGTAGAGACGTGGAGGCGGGAGAAGTGCGCAGCGCTATAAAACACATGGCCAGGAACAAAACGCCGGGCACGGATGGGCTACCTGTGGAATTTTATGCGACCTATGCCGATACCTTGGTTCCCTGCCTGGTGGCAATGTACAATAGAGCGCTTCAAGAGGGTGTTCTCCCTGCCACCACACGCGAAGCCATCATAGTCCCCTCTTCTCAAACCAGGCAAACCTGCCTGGGACCGCTCCTCATATAGGCCCTCGCGATGCTTAATTTAGACTATAAGATCTTAAGTCGGGTATTAGCTAGTCGTTTGCTGCCTCATATGACGACATTGGTTCACGGTGATCAGGCCGGATTCATACCATCGCGGAATACAGCGATGAACGTTCGCAGACTCATGCGAATCTTGGGGTCCGACTCCTATGATGTGGATCGGGCCTGCATTTTTGCGGTCGATATTGAAAAGGCCTTTGATAGTCTGGAGTGGCCTTACCTTTTCAATGTATTGCGAGCATTCGGCCTAGGGGAAAGCTTTGTCCGATGGACGGCGCTGCTGTACAGTGCTTCCACAGCTAGAGTCCGGACGGGGGGCCTGATTTCTGCCGCCTGTGGAGTTGCCCGGGGGACGAGACAAGGGTGTCCGCTGTCCCCTCTATTATTTGCCCTGGCGATGGAGCCTATGGCTGCCCATGCTAGGACGGGAAGATATTACTCGGGTCTACTGGTGGGGGGACATCTCCAATATATAGCGGTGTATGCAGATGATTTACTCATGTTCTTGCGAGACTCCGGGGAGGCACTGCGGGGAGCGAGGGAATTGTTAGAGACCCTGGGGAGATTGGCGGGGCTGCGGGTGAATTGGGCCAAGTCGTGTTTGTTTCCCGTCAAGGCGGAAAGAGTGGACCCGCAAAATGAGGGGGGGGGTTTCCTGGGAACCTCGCTGCTTGTCATACCTGGGGACCCAGATTTATCACGATCCTACCGATCTCTTAGAGGGTAATGTGGGACGGGCGCTGCGCAGCACTTAAACCTGCTTCAACTTCTGGGGAACTCTTCCATTATCTGTGGCGGGTAGAGTGGCATTGGTGAAGATGGTCACTCTGCCCAGGTTCCTCTATTATTTTGGGACGCTCCCCATTTGGATCCCCGGTAGGTTTTTCACCCAGCTTAACTCCTTAATTACCGGTTTCTTGTGGGGGACTGGGAGACGGAGGGTCGCCCTGACCACTATGCAACGGCCCAGGGCAGAGGGGGCCTTGCGTTGCCAGATTTTGAGGCCTATTACCACGCTGCGCAACTCCAATGGTTTACGAAATGGGTGGCGGGCCATATCCGACACCCGGAGGCTTTGGATGGGTCTGATCCAAGTTGGCGACTGTTGTCCTATGTTCTCCTGCGTGTACCAATAAGGGGTGGGCTGATGCCGCCGGATCTGCGAGTGGTGCGACAGTGCTGGATGCGCATGGCCAGGAGGGTGCGCGTTAAGATCCCGTACGCACCTGAGATCCCGCTGGGGATGTGCGAGGTGCTGCCCCATGGGGGCGACTGGAGTAAACTGCAGTCCTGGGGGGAGGCAGGAGTCCTCACACTGGGAGACCTTTATGAGGATGGCAAACTCCTCCCAATCAACGATTTCCGAGAGCGCCATGCCTTACCGCGAGGAGATTTTCTATTCCATGCGGCCCTGACAGCGGCAATCAGAAGGCATTGGCGGAGGGGCCTGGAGGAGCCCGACACGTCTCTTGCCTGTCAATATGTGGTGCTAGCAGCGGGTACCCTTAAAGCGGTAACTTGTCTTTATCAGCGGATTACCCAGGACTTGCGTCAACCCTTAACGGCGCTGCGACTCAAAATGGGAGGAGGATTTGGGGGAACCTATTGGGGAAAAACCTTGGGCTGCAGTTGTCGAGCGGGCGTGGAAGAGCTCCCGGAATGTGCGCTTCCAGTTGATCCAATTTTATGTCTTACATAGGGCATACCTGACACCTGGCAAAATTAACGACTATTATGGGGCATCATCTACCTGTCCCCGTTGTAATGTTGAGGGGGCAAGGTTTCTACACATGTTTTGGGACTGCCCAGTACTGGGGGACTATTGGCGTGGGGTGACGGCTGCGCTGGCAACTGTGACGGAGAGGGACATAGATATGACGCCTCGGGCTTGCTTATTGCACTGGTTTCCGCACACTGCCAAGACCAAAATCACCAGTAAGTTCATCGATTTGGGGCTGGTCCTTGCAAAAAGGGAACTTACTGCGCACTGGAAGGGGAGGCAGGGGCCCGTCTTGGCGCGCTGGTGCACGGAACTAGTGAAGTGGGCGGAGAGTGAAGGGAACTGTAGGCTGGGCATGGCCAGGCGCACTGGGAACGAGAAGACCATGGAGATGGCTAGGGCGTGGGTGGCGCTCGTACACCTGCTTAAACACCCAACTATAGATGGCGAGACTCTACTAGATGAGATGGAGGGCACTCAGGCGGATGGTGTAACCGCCCCTTGATGGTAGGGAGGCATGGGACGAACGTTGGGGCTCCCGCAGGGCCTTTTCCTTGATGTGCCCGGGCTACCCTAGGTTAGGACCTACGAAGCAAGGATTCTGGTGGGCGGTGTAGGAGATCTGATTGATTCCCTGGGTATTTCAACGGTCAGCGGCATGCTTGGGGGGTGGATGGGGTGGTCTTACTTGGGGGTTTTGGGACTGAGTGGGGAGTGAGGGCGTTGGGGGTTTCTTATGTGGCTCTACACTAGAGGAATACATCCTGCCTGGAGATGGGCCGAACTGCGTGCTGGGATAACTGTGGGAGGAGGGCCGGGACTTGTTTGAGTACTCTCGAAACCCTGTAGGACTTATTGGGGTGCAGTTAGTGCTGGAGTGAGTGCAAGCCTACCACCATTTATAATTGTAATGTACGTCCATATTTCAGTTATTATCCTATGTTGCTCATGGAATAATATGTATGGCATTTTCAGAAAACCAATAAAAACTTGTTTGAAAAAAATGAGATTAAAGGCCGACTTCAAGTAGATGAAAGCGATATAAAGATTACCCCTCTCTATGGTGACTGTCTTCCAGGTCAGTAATAGAAAATGAAAAACCTGGTCGATGGTGCTTACTTTCTTTCTGAACCCCGCTTGGAAGGGGGATAAGATGTTAATTTCCTCCATCCGATCTGTAATCTTAGTAAGAAGGGCACCGGAGAAGACCTTTTGGGCAACATCTATCAGGCTGATGGGCCTATAATTGGAGGGGAGTGAACGGTTGCCCTTTTTAAATACCGGTATGACCTCTGCTTCCTTCCATGATGGCGGTATTGTTGCCCCGGCTGCGATACCATTTGCAAGTGCCCATATATATTTGGACCAATTAGCTGTATCTTCGAGAAAAATGTCACCAGGGATGCTATCAGGCCCCGTAGCCTTATTCCTTAACGCTGAGTGTATGCTGTGAGATATTTCCTCTAAGGTGAAAAAAGCGGGTGTCTCGATAGAAGTCGCTATGGGAATCAAACCTTCAGAGACTAAAGTTTCTGTGCCAGTGTAGACTGCAGAGAAGTGTTCATGCCAGGAGGAAGGGGCAATGTTATTTGTGGGGGGGCCTTGGTCTATCTGAGTCTCCCCTGGTCACCAGGAGCCAAAACTGCTGTGAATCCTTGTTCTGGCAGGCATCCTTGATCTAGAGCCATCTGTCCTCCTCCCAGCCCTTTTTAGGTCTCGCCTACGCAGCGCGCATGTGCTGCATAGGCAAAAATACCTTTTGCCATCGATTCGGCTTTTCAGCCTAAAACGTGCACGCGTTCCATTGCCTTCAATGGCAACGCGTGCACGTTTGGCGATTCACTTGCGGGAGCGAGCGGCTCCTGGCGCCGCTCGCCCCCGCAAGTGAATCGCGCAGGCTCCCTCCTCTCCCCTCCCCTGCTGCCGTGCGAGGACGCGCGCGCTTGTTAATGGAAGTTTTGGGCTGCTCCGGTGTCAGGAAACGTTCAGCTGGTACTCGGGAGGGAGGCTGCCCTGGGCTCACGCAGGAGAAGTCAGTATAGCCTGAGCTGGGACCGCTGCTTACCCCACGCGGGGAATGCACACGGTCTCGCAGCGAATTACTGTGGGCCACGCTGGTGCTTTGTCGTTCTCCATCATCCGGTGCTCCGTTGTGAAGGCCCTATATGGAGCGAGAGCACTTTCCTCAGTCTCCATCGCCTTTCCCCTTCCTGTGCTCATTTCAATGCTTCAGTCGTAAAATGTTGATGCGGTGGTTGCCGTGAAACACTGACTGGAGGCTTGATCAAAGGGGCGTCCTCTGACACATTAGTGCTTCAAATCGCCCGACCCCCATTATGGCAAAAAACATTAACCTGAATCGTACACAGAGGCGTTTTTACTTTGAGAATTTCCGTATTTTAAACAGCCCTAACACCACACGTTAATTCTCCAAAGGATTCTTAATGTCTGCTGTCAGATTTGAGCTCTATAGGACTTGGGCGTGGTCTTTAAAGCGGTGTCACTTGACGTTAGGTGCTGTTTTAAGGTGGTAGTACGTATGTTACTTTGATAACTAAAGTTGCCACTGATGATTTTCCATTAATGATTGTCAATGGTATTGTAGCAGCTGAAGGGTTAACATCTCTAAGATAGTTGCGTTTTACGTGCATGCCTTGACATTTACCTGTTTCTGTCATAGTTGGTCGACGTTTATGTTGGCACTTTGTTTCCGGTTTTGCAGTAAAGTAAGCAAACTGAAATCTGCATAAACATTGCAGGTCTTCTTTCGTTACTTCCTCATGACACAGCAACATTGTCAATCTATAGTGCCCGGGCCACCGCAACTCTGTAATCTTTGTCCCCTTTCTAACTTGGTTGCTCCATAGAGCTAGTCTTTCGCTTTTCCTGAACAATGCTCTGACTGCTATAAATTATCCAGTGCCTCATGACATCCGAGTAAAACCCAATTTTCTCACTTTAAGAAAGCCCGTAAAAAACCTCACACACTGTCCAACTGTTTCTTCCCTAGTTTACTGTATGTGATCTCTTGAGCTGTCTATAAAACTCGTACTGGCATTTGGTGTAGAAGAACTTAACACGACTCTTAGCTTAATAAATTACTTCTGATCTTGTTCATTGGTCGCCTTTATACTATTAACCAGTTGCATCTCCCATGTCTGCTTCTTCAGCTACCTTTGGTTTTCCTTCGCTGGTCTAATGCACCTGCGATATTGTTGCTCACGATTCCTTGTATACCTATTCAGGTTCAGAGCGGCCAAACACCCCCACAGTCATGGGGAGAAGCTAGGATGATCATCTTTTTATAGAAAGACAAACCTCCTAATGAACCTGGCTCTTATAGGCCGATTAGCTTAATGAATAGTGATGCAAAAATTTACTCAAAAATTTTAGCTAATCGCCTTAGCAATATCATAGGAAAGGTGATCTCGCCCCGCCAACACGGGTTTATTCCCGGAAGGGGGACCGCGGAACATATTAGGAGAGTTTGCACTCTGTTCGACGGTGTTTCAGCCACACGGGACCCTATGGCGCTTATTCTGCTTGATGCAGAGAAGGCGTTTGATAGGGTCTCGTGGGGCTTTCTTTGGTCTACACTGGAGAACGTAGGAATAGGCAAGGGATGTATAAAAGCATTACAGGCGCTGTATAAGAACCCGCGGATTTTACTCCGAGTTAGGGGAGAACAGAGCGATCCAATAGACATTAAGCGAGGAACGAGGCAGGGTGCCCTGCTCTCCCCTTCTCTTTGCTTTTTACATAGATCCTTTTATAAGGAGAATTGAGATGAACAGATGCATTCTTCCAATCTGCCTGAATGGTTTTGAAACAAAGATCCTGGGCTATGCAGATGATTTAGCAATAACGGCCTCAAATCCTTCTGCAGCAATTGACGAAATAGAACAAGAGGCAGAATGCTTTGGGGCACTTTCTGGTTATAAACTTAATCGTGGTAAAACACAAATAGTGGTCAATGATAAGATTAATATGGCTGATTTAAGAGTGGTGGACTCTGCCACCTATTTAGGGGTTATTATAACATCAAACTTAAACAAAATCGTTGAAAAAAACCTAACTCCAGTGATTCAGAAATCAAGGAGGGATCTTGATAGGATGAATAATTTACATCTCTCGATAGTGGGAAGATGCAATATCATTAAAATGATATTTCTCCCAAAAGTTTTATACTTGTTCAGAACGATCCCCCTGAAATTTGATAATAGTTGGTTTAAAGAAATGGAAAGAATGATAAACCGGTTCATCTGGGCTCAGGGGAAGACAAGAAGGGCTCTCAAATTTATGTCCCTTCCTAGGGAGAGAGGAGGTTGGGCGGTACCCGACCTAAGAGCATACTATTGGGCCGCAGTGATGCAATATATTCGTGGGCTGCTAGGGGCAATATTACAGACAGGTGGAGGGAGCATGATTCTATACCAGACGTCTACGAATTACTCTTAAAAGAGGAAGCCCGTAACTGGCTTCTAATGTTTAGCGAGGCCAGCTATTATAAAAAAGTTAAATTTAAGACCTTGAGTGCGTCAATAACGGTGTGGTCAGCTATTAGAAAAAGCTGGGATTGGGTAGAATGAACTATTATACACCTCTATTTATGAATCCTTCTTTTCCTGAGACCTTTCATGACGCAATAATGAGACGATGGGATGCCCTTGGGGTTAAGACAATTGGGGATATTACAGATCTCGATGGTATAATAACTTTTGAAAGAGCTCAAACCCTCTTTAATCTACAGCGTAGGGAATTTTTTAAATTTTTGCAGATTCGATCGGCCCTGGCAAGGAAAAAAGGAGGGCAAAGTATATATGATAGAGATACAGTTATGGAAAGGGTGAGAGACCCGGAAGGGTGTTCCATTTCCCAGATCTACAGTGAATTAAATCAATATCAAAAAGATGATCTTGAAAAACAGACGGAAAAATGGCGGGGGAAGTTGGGCATCGACGGGAGCGAGTTTTTAGCCTCACTTAAACTAGGAAGTACGATCCTGAAGGTTGCCAATCTTCAAGCTCAACACTACAAAACCATATTTGAACTCTATTACACCCCAGCAAGAATAGCCCAATGGGGGACCACGGGCACGTGCTGCCCGCGTTGTCATAGGGACGAGGCTGATACGGTCCATATGTTTGCCTCGTGTCCTAAGCTAGATTCTTTGAAAAAGGCGATAGAATATTTTATGGGGCAAACCCTGAGGATTCATATAAGACTAACCAATGAGCTAATGGTGCTAGGTGTGGCTAGAGACGGAACTCAAGTAGCTCATTCCGAATTTATTTTTATTGCTATGGCGGTAGTCAGGATTTGCGTGACCTCAGCATGGAAAGATCTTAACCCTCCTACTTTTCAACAATGGGTGTCTCGCCTACTAGCTGTATATAGTTTGGAAAAGGGTTTATATGAGAAGAGAGGGTGGAAAGCTTCAAAACTAGGTAAACTTATCTGGGCCCCAATAGCCGACTGGAAGACCAGATTGGAGAGATGTCAGTAATAACCCTTGGCCTTAAATATGGTATAGAATCCGATGTGAATTAGATTTAGTCTAAGATTGAAGGGTTGGGCCAAGGGAGTGATTCAATTCCCTCTTTGTCCCGCATGTGTATAATGTAATTCTAGTTTTTTTTTCTGATGCATTTTTTGTATGTTTTTTCGGTTTTTTCTTTCACATGTATAATATTGGATGGATATCATCTGCTTTTGTGTAATCATGTATGAAGAGTTGATGGTGAATAATAAAAATTATTTAAATAAAAAAAAAAAGTATACCTATTCTATTCACCAGATTTATAAAGTGCATGGCTACTACCCTACCAGGGCTTCCCAGCGCTGTCTGGACTAGCTAGAGTATGAGTACCTAAAGGGACAAGGGGAAAAGATAGGTTTTTAATTTCTTTCTAAAGCTCTGGAAGATTTCGTCCAATCTCAAATTGATAGTATTTGATGAATGAATGAGTAATTGATGAAGCAGAGAGAAATGTTTCATCGGTTACCTCTCTACCTCTCTCTCTCTCTACCTCTCTCTACCTCTCTCTCTCTCTACCTCTCTATCTCTCTACCTCTCTCCCGCTCTACCTCTCTCTCTACCCCTCTCTCTACCCCTCTCTCTACCCCTCTCTCTACCTCTCTACCTCTCTCTATACCTCTCCCTATACCTCTCTACCCCTATACCTCTCTACCCCTATACCTCTCTACCCCTATACCTCTCTACCCCTATACCTCTCTCTACCTTTCTCTCTCTCTACCTCTACCTCTCTACCTCTCTCTCTCTCTACCTCTCTCTCTCTACCTCTCTCTCTCTACCTCTCTACCTCACTACCTCTCTCTACCTCTCTCTCTACCTCACTCTCTACCTCTAACTCTCTACATCTCTTTCTCTACCTCTCTCTCTACCTCTCTCTCTACCTCTCTCTCTACCTCTCTCTCTACCTCTCTCTCTACCTCTCTACCTCTCTCTCTACCTCTCTCTACCTCTGTCCACCTCTCTACCTCTCTACCTCTGTCCACCTCTCTACCTCTCTACCTCTGTCCACCTCTCTACCTCTCTACCTCTGTCCACCTCTGTCCACCTCTCTACCTCTCTCTACATCTCTACATCTGTCTAGCTCTCTCTCTACCTCTATACACCTCTCTACCTCTCTCTACCTCGCTACCTCTCTCTCTACCTCTCTCAAATATAGCTACAACGTCTACGTATAATACGGTACGCTAAGTGGCAGCCGCAGCCTAAAATCACTTCTTGTCCTTAAAAAAAAAAAAACAATCATTACCATATCCAATATATCTCCCCTTTATGACCTTATAAGTATTTACTTCTGCAGCACAATATCCTTTCGTCAACAACATCAAATGTTGCACAGCTAAACACTTATAAGGTCCCAAAGGCGAGACCTATTGGCTATGCCAATGCTTGTTTGCTTTGGCTTGTGCATTCTTATAGGATCTCCTAGCTATTTTGAGATCTGCCACATTGTTGGCTCTAATAGCCATGGCCAGTTGGGTTCTTAGTTCCCTACATTCCTGGTTAAACCAGGAGGGATGAGAACTGGCTAGTTTGGATTTGCTCTTTGGTCTTGGATGTGCACTAAAGAACAGTGGCGGCTGGTGACATTTGAAAGTGGTGGCCGTAAAATTGTCGTACTGCACTGCGGCAAGCGAGCGCAGCGAGCGAGCCAGACAACCTACAGGGGTTCGGGGGGGGTTCTCCCCCTGCGAAAATTTTGAAAAAAGAGTGGACAAATGGTGCATTTTCAAGCAAATTTGAGGAAGCAGGAAGGTTAATAAAGCAATACGATTGAAGCAAAACGATTGAATTATTTATCAATTAAGAAATTGCAAATTTTTATGAGCTTTAGAGGTGATGGAGATACATGGCCAGGGAAAGCACAGGGTAATTGTTTTCCTTTGGGGATTTCTGTAAGTTTGTATTTAAAATAATTGGCCCTGAGGAATACCCGTCTCAAAAGGGTAGAAACCTGCCAACATAAAAGTAGTCCTGTAGGAACCACTAAAACCCTAGAGAGACTAATACAAGCAAGGACATTTCCACTTTACGATTGTGTAATAATTACAAGCTGAACCCGACCTTTATCTGTCACAGTAACACCGAAACGTGTGGGAAGCTCTCTGAACGGAACCGTCAAAAGCGCTATGAGGCTGTACATATGGCAGAATGTGCGCTATACAATCCCGGGGACTGAGTCTAACCAATTCCGATGACTTCAACCGCAAAACATAATACAAAAATATAGAAAAAAAGCATTCCTCAACAGCAGACAGATCAGAGCTCCTTCTGAGTTTTTTCCCCGCGCTCTGCAGCACCCTCCCCCACAACATGTAACAGACACTGTGCATTGTAATAAAGACGAACCGTCGCGTGCGTCTAGTCAAAGGTTTTGTGACAGCCACTGCCCTGCGGCTGCCGCTAACAGATCCAGTCTCTGCCCTGCCCAGCTCACTCCTGTCCACAGACACGCAGCCCGCTCCAGACACTGTCCGGAAACGCCAGGCCACAAATGCCCAACGTAGGCCCAGGAGGGCAGGATCGCTGCCAGGTTTCCAAGATACTCACTACAGTTCATTTAAAATGCAACAACAATGTATATAGTCAGTGGTCATCAGGCGTCGATCAAGACCTCCTGCGCCTATGCTGGACAGCCCTGTACTACTAGCACACTACCTCCACCTAATAACAGACAGACATTTTGGCTAACCCTTGTACCAGGCACACGGTTTTCCCCGGGCAGGAGGCACAGTGCTCCTCTCCGCCATATAACACACACAACGCAGCCCCCTCCTTGTGACAGACAAACTGGCTGACTCTGTGCCACCCCGAGGTCCCGTTAATTAAGTCGTATGCCAATACAATCGCACCCAGGGCATGGAGCACGCAGACAGGAGAGCCGTTAAACACGCTTGGCAGTAAAGTTGGCACCAGCTCACAATCAGCACGGACAACACACTCCACCAGTGGCAAGCAGAATCCATGCTGTCTTCAACGCTGCCTTTTCCTGTGTGTTTGAAGGTTGCCTGGTTCTCTGTGACAGCCTCTGCTCTGCCTCTTCCGTCCCTTTACCTACTCCTGTGAAAACAGCCGTAAAGCCTTTACGGCTGTTTTCACAGGAGTTGGTAAAGGGACAGAAGAGGTAGAGCAGAGGCTGTCACGGAAAACCAGGCAACCTTCAAACACACAGCTTACACTAAAGTCGGAAACAGCCCCTCCTATCTGAGTGCTTTTCACGGAGGCAGGTCCACGTACACTGTGTCCTGTCCTGGGAGGCAGGGGGGGGGAGGGGGGGGGAGGGAGGCGGGGGGGGTTTTTAATTAGAAGAAAATAAAACTCACTGTGCCGCCTCAGCTCCTGGCCGGTCCGACTCCCGCAGTCCCGCGTTTTCCTGCTGCTGCTCGCCTCAGGAAAGCCAGCCACTCACAGGCAGCCTCCCTCCCCTCCGCCAATCACAACGCTGCAATGGCAGCGTTGTGATTGGTGCGTTGCAGTCGCACAGCGCCCCAGCCGAGTGCCTAACGGGAGGCCCTTTTCTCTATGTAGGCGGCATGCAGCCTACATAGAGAAAAGGGAGAATGCGCAAGGCTGCTTTGGTCGGCCCCAGGCCGACCAAAGCAGTCAGGGCCCACAACAGTGGGCAAGCCACTCCCCCCCCCTGTCCTCGAGCAGGACCGCCCACCCGCCCGCCCACAACCAGGCACTCCTGCTTTCTCGCAGTGCGAGAAGCAGAAACATAAAATGGTAGTTTTGCCATTTTAAGTTTCTGCTTCTCGCACTGCGAGAAAGCACTGGGGCGACGCACCTATGGAGGAGCCGCCTCTGCTAAAGAACGTAGCTAGCTGTTTAAAAAAACATGTGTGGTGCGACGTAATCTTTGTAAAACCGTCATGCTGCTCCAGCAGACTACTTAGCTCATTGGTGCTCTCTAGCAATTTTTCTTTCATAGTTTTGATGTGTCGATGGCTACCCGTGCACACTTAAGTCGCCTATTGTTATTTGTCGGGACTATCTCCTTGGTGGGAAGCCGTGAATGCAGGTGGCCTAATTTATTATCCCACAGGGGTGACATGTCCAGCTCGAGAGGGTTGTGATCACTATCGATAGTTGTCCCAACAACCATGTCCAGCACCCCATGCCACAGTCTGGCATGTAAGAGAATATAATCAATACGGCTCATATTGGTGGTTTATTAAAGGTGTTAGCCCCTTTCCTATCGGAAATGGTCCAACCATTAGCTGCTCTAAGCCCATATTCAAGAGTCACAGCATGTAGCTGAAGGGCTGTACGAGTCCATTTTTTAATGGGTGGCAAATCTAAGGAGGGAATGAGCCACATCTCATCCACCTTATCACTATCTGTTATATCATGAGAATCCAGGGGTTCAAAGGTGGTATTGGAGTCACCTACTACTATTACCAGTGACGTGAAGTCCCTTTCCTCTAAACAGTTTTCCAGATCCATGATGGTAGGAGAACTACAACTAGCCTTGGTGCCCTGGGCATAAACGTTAAAAAGATCAAGTCCCGTACCATTCTTACCCCTGATGTGTATGGCTAGAATGTCGGAACTATCAGTCTTAAGTTCATGGGTATTACATTAGGAGTTGATTTTTACCCATATCAGCAGTTCCCCTGCTGGTCGTCCGGATCTACTGGCGACTGCAGGACGGCAATAGGTGACATAGCGAGGGATAAAGACAGACGTAGTTGACCAAGTTTCCTGTAAACAGCAAATATCAAATTGCTCGATATACTGGGACCAGTGTGGTAATGCCAGCTTAGGCCTCACCCCTGCAACATTCCATGATAATATGCGAAGACTATAAGGTGTTCCCTCATGTACTGGTTGGGGGGCATGGGGTGTGTTTAGCCGAGAGTCCAGTGCTTGGCCTACAACGTTGTCTGGCCCTATTGGGGCCCCCTCTCTCGAGGCAGAAATTGAGGGCTGCTGCAATATGGGAGGCTCCAAAGTACCTGGCTTTAGGAAAGATGGAGGTGGATCAATATCTTGCCTCGGTTTGTTCCCTAGTTACTTATCCTTACTATTTAAGGGGGCTGGTGAGGAAAGTTGAATGGTTTGGTTTGCCAGTCAATCATTTTCAGCTAATGGGGATTCAGCGTCTAAGAGGATTCCTTTGCTGCTAGCTGTAGGCTGCTGCGAGTTGCTGGGGGGGGGGGGGTTTTGTATTTTAGTCTGATGCCTGTTTGGGTTGGTGAACATGATCTTGCCTCAAGGGCTATAAGGTTGTGGGCTCGGTTCACATCTCTGAGATGTAGTTCAATAGAATCAGTAGAGGAACCCTGGCGTGGTATTCTCTTTGCCCATACAATATCCTCTCTGATGATGGACCTACACCCCCTCACCTTGCGAATCCAATGTATGGATTTGTTTATCAGGGAGTCTTTGCCCTCGTGTTTCGTATGTGGGGTAACTTTAGGTACATTTGTCATGTAGACAGGCCTAACGCCACTTTGTATCTGATCTTTCCTGTAGCTTGGTTGGCAACCCCTACCTTCATTTGTGGAATCTCTGTTTTGTTAGTGCCATATCTATCTTTAGCAGTCAATATTCTGTGGGGAAAGGTAAGAAAAGACATTAGAGGTACTATACTAGTTAAAGTAAACAGTGGCTCTTGCGTAGGCCTCTTTGGCTGTCCTGAACAGCATACTTCAGAGGAGCCTCTATCAATCAGAGATTTGACTTGTGCATTGAGTGCTAAAATTAATGTTTTTAATGAGGTTATTTCTACCCTCAGATCTAAAATAATCCTAGCAGTGTCCTCGCTCTGTGAGACTATCTCTCCGGGGGGGGGGGGCCCATCCCATTGAGCACTTGAATCTTTTCTTGAGAGTTCTATGGTCCGCCTTAACCGGAGAGGATCTGGCTCTAACTCCTGTATTTACCCCTGCTGGATGTTATGCTGATCCTGAAGTGGTTGGAACCTGTTTGATAAAGTAATGTTAGCGGAGCTGTCAATGTCGATGTTTTTCCGAGATTCATCTGTATCCCTAGTGGGGAGTGAGAGCAAAGCTGTCTCAGGAGTCCCATTGCTGTATGTAGGATATATAGTGCTGGTAACGCGAGGGGGCAAAGTTTTTCTACTCCTTGTTTTGGTAAACATAGTGGGAATCTGTTTTTTAGGGTTCGGAGTGGGACTATGGGAGTGTGAGAGTCCCTCAGATGATTGTGGATTAGCTGAGATGGCTATATTGGAGTCGGGAGTTAAAAATTCCTGGCATTCCACTATTAGATCGTCAATGCGATCCAATGCACAGTTGTTAGTTGTGATCTTTTGAGCCTGCTTGCATCTGCTCGATTTCTGAAGACACACCTCCGTCCCCCCTCCTCCCTCACAGTTAGACAGTTTTCTTTTCCCTATTATAATGATCAGCAAGCTAGATAGTAGGTAATGGTGTTTGCAATGGTGTGTGAGAAAAATATGCCACTTAAGATCAATAAATACCCACAAATGTCTGGCTACTTTAGTTACCACACAAATATTTGAGAGATAGAACAGATAAATGCAGGCACCAAAGAAAGTAGCCTTTTGAACCTAAGAGTTGGTGATAACTATACCAACCGAATAGCAACAAATCAGTGTCAGATTAGTTCCAGAATATTAACTGAATACCAACAAGAATAACAGCAGGACTGCGAATAATCGGTCCCAAATCTCAGCAGGAACTGCTGTTCAGGGCTGGGCAAACTCTGAGCTTGGAAGATGCTTTCAGTCACTTGTAAACACTCGAGCTCACAAAATCCCACACACGAGGAAAAAGGCAGAGTAGTGGTAGATGCTCTGGCCAAAGGTAATAAGTCAAGCTCCAGGCAAACAACTATGATGTGTCAATTAGTCAAACAGGGTAATACAGCAAGGGAGAAGGCTGGCAATGGAAAGTGAGCTGGCCCTGCTTTCCTTTCCATATGCTTATCAACAATTGATGCAAATGTACCACAGTACGGAGGGGGGAAAATGCGTGAACCCAGAGCCCTGAGGACAGTTGTAAACAGTAATTAGTCAAGTCGGGGTAGGGCAGACACACTCACCCTGTGAACGATAGAGTCGTCCTCAGGAAAATCCAAATGAAAAAGGGGTGGCTCAGCCCGGCCTACTCTGGGCTCCGACGGGCGTGGACGGGCGTGGACGGGCCCGCCCTTGGCCTGGGCACGACCCGGGCGTGCCCGCGCGCGTCCCACCCTGCGGGAGCCCTGGAAGTGGCTTAAGCGCCGCCTGACGTGACGTGGCAGCGCCGACGGCGTGTCAGCCGCGTTGCAGGCCGGGACTTGTGGTCCGGTTTCCCCTGTTACTGGCTCTGGTGGTAAAGGTGGCGGAAAGTGGCGGCAAGTAGCTGCAAGACACGGCTAACTACTATCTTTCATGTCCTATATCACCCCTAATGGGCAGAATCTTATTCTGGACCTAAATATGAACTCATGGCAGAAAATAATCAACATTGGTGACGTTTCTATATCCCACATTTCCCTCTTAGAGCTGAACAATGACCTTGAGTAACTGTTCAACTCCAGCCAATGTAAATGGCGCAATCTGTGATCTATGGACTGTAAAGAATAGGTTCTTCAGACCTCCTCTCTGATACAGGTTAATTGATCAGGCTACTTCCTTGTTCCTTTCTCCCCTCCTTCAAAACCATGGCCATTGGTCAACTAGAAAAACACAAGGTATGGGTCAGGGAGTAGAAATACATCAAAACGTCCAAGAAACATTTCATTTAACTGACCAGTCATGACCAAGGAGCTAGAAATTAACTAGTTCAGTAATTAGTACAATGAGATCATGTTTGGATTATTGATGAACTTGACTTGCAAAAGGTATAAAAAACTTCAAGAATAAGACATATGCCCAATGGTTTTTAAAAGAGCTTTTGATACTAAAAACCCTCTTCCAGGATCCTTGCAACTTTATGTAATCAAGGAAAAAAGTTCAATAAGTGAATAATTGAAGCCACGTTATTTGGAACCTCAAGTAGTGCTTCTAAAAGCCACCCGAAGAAGTGAAACGGACCACAAACCATCCAATATCTACCAATATTAACAACGCTAATGAGAAAATTAAGACATTGTCTTACTTCTTTCATGACTAAGTAAGACAGGTCAAACTCGATTTCTCACCACCAACAACATACCTAATTCAAAACGTTTCTTGTTGCAAATCTTTACACATAAGGACATAATTTAAAGAGACCTCTCAAACCAATCTGATACATACCTGCCTCACATTTCACAGATTCTATTCTGGCTACTGTTAAAGACATCCAAACCACCATTACACCCTACCTGACCAAACTGATTGGCACCTCTCTTTGACCAGAAGATTTCATGGTTTGTCGGAAAATTAGGGCAAATTACCCCTTTGTAGAAAAGGGTAGTCCAGAGCCAGAGGACCTACACCACTTTCCTTCCCTTCCTATCTAAAGCCTTGGAAAACTGTGTTACATTGCAGATGAAACAACTCATTGCGGAGAATAAACTTGTTGATGACTTTCATTTGGGATTAAGATCTGGTTGGAGCAAAGAGGCTGCTGCATTACAAACAGCAATGTTTCACCCATTCTGGAAGCAGGATAATTTTGCCTTCTTGATATATTTGGCCTCTTTACTATATGCGACATGGTTAGTGTGAGAAATCAGGACCAGTTTGCAGTGTCCCCCCACTTTTTGCCCCCATTTTTACCACTAGATGCTGGCTTTCAGATGCTGACTGTGCCCTGGTCTCTGCTAACAAGATCCAGGGCCTGTGCTCTGTGTTAAAAGAATATGGTACTTGGGTATGATTGCATTGGCCATGACAAACCCCTGTAAGTCCCTAGTGAATAGTAGGGCCAGGGGGTTCAATCTACCTATAAGTCCCTAGCATATAATAGGGCATGGATGTTTAGAGGCCCAGCTGATTTCCTGCACTTGCATGTGTGTGCTGCTGTGGGCCCACTGTCACTTCTAAAGGCAGCCCTGCCTTGTAGGGTAGCTTAGTTATAGAAAGTTGGTTTAAATACAATTGGCACTGACAGACCCTATAAGTCCCTAGTATATAATAGGGCCGGGGGTTCAAACTATCTATAAGTCCCAAGTATCTGATAAGGCCCAGCAGATTTCGTGCAGTTGCATGCATGCACTGCTGTATGCCTGCGGTCATTTTAAAGGCAGCCTTGCTTTGCAGACTGTCTCTAAAAGTAAATTGTATGCAAATTTGACTTTGGTGTTATGGGCACTTTAAAAGTGATTATCTACCTTATACCTTATATAGTAGGCATTCCAAGGTCTCCCCAAGGTGGCCCAGGGGTAAGGGGTCATGTAACTATAAGCAGGCACCTTATAAAATATGTTTTATATGCCCTGGTGAGGGAAAAACTGCCTATTTCAGTTTTCCCCTTTGTAGGTACTTAGCTCCATAGGCTGACATTGCAATATTTTATTTAAGTATGACTATTGCTAGGAAAGGAGAAACATGTCATTCAAGGACTTAAAAGATTGGTATTGTTGAATTCAACAACTTGCCACTGTTGAAGTTGTCATAACTAGTACATAAAATAAGTTATAAGACGTTCTTTTCTGTGAGCCAAAATCCATCCTTCTACCAGTTTCCCCCGATTGGTCAGCTCTAACAGGCTTAGTCAGGCTGCTTTGATTAGGTGATAAGTGGCCTGGCCAGAGCAGAGATTATCTGATGGTGGGAGTTCTGCAGTGGCAAAGACCAGGCCAGGCACGGAGATGGGTAATAAAATATGGGCTTCAAAGAAAGAAGGACAGCAAAGGAATGCCAGGCCCACCTACCCCTACATCCTGTACCCCCAGCCAGATGGCAGGCTCGGGGCAGGAATTTGCAGAGGTCTGGAGTAGGAGAGCTAATGGAAATAAGCCACGCTGTGGGTTGGTTTAGCCAGCTCTCACTCCTCCGGAGAAAATTCATCCATCTTGGATTTTGGAATTGCAGTGCTTTGTGGGACAAGACGATGCCACACTTTGGAGGAAGTTGCCATGCTTTTGGGTGGCACCCAGCATCTCATTGGGCAGAGGTTCCCCCCCATGCTTGTCAGCCCAGAACACTGAATAAATATGTGAGAGCTGCATACCCTCTCAGATCTGCTGCCTGAAACTACAAGGAGAAGAAGGACTGCCCTGCTGGAATCTGGGCCTGCACACAAAGGATTGTACTCTGAGTGACTGTACCTGCTGCACAATCTGGTACTATAGTCCTAAGGACTTTGCCTTCCTTCAGGATTAAGGAGTGGACTCCCTGCAAGCTACAGTTTAAGAGCGCCCACCTGCACCATCTCCACCAAGAGTACCCCGCCTGGAGTGCATCCTGTCGACTTTTAAGGATTTGGCAGGTGCATTGTGGGGATTGCAGTCCAGATATTCCAGAGACCATCTAGGAGATTCCAGACCTTTGGACTGGTGTTTTGGACACTTTGGAAGTCCTTCTATAAGGTCTCCTTGTAGGTTCAGACGTTTGGAGAAGGTTTGAGAACTTTTGTGAAAAAGCTCCATAAGGTGACCGCCCTGACGTCGAGAGTCAAGCCGGCCACCCTCAACTGCAACCTGGATTTCAGGTTCATTCCGCTGAAAGCTCCAAAGCTCTAGACTTCCATGATTTGACCGGAGCCCTGCAGAAACTGAAGCCAGTGAACCCGCACCAAATCCGGCCTGACGAAGTGCCTTACCCGACGTGGGAAGAAAAAAGTGCTCCAGAAACTTTTCTGAGTGAGAAGGCAACATTTTGACCAAGGACTCCCGCTGAGTGTATGCGACTAGGGCTCCATCGCGGTCGGCCTCAAACTTTGACGTCGTCCCGGTCAAGTCAACCAGATGTCCAAAAGTGGCACTATAGGCTTTTAGGTCTTTTTATAATTATTAATTGAAAAGGTGTGAGATACACTATCAGCCCACCTACATCCACTGGCCAGTGGTGTTACACTTAACTGTAAGGCATATATGCATCATAGGAAGGAAGAACAAGAGTGCTAGGTGTAGAAAGAGGGACAATACCATTCAGGACACGTACCAACAGAGATGAGTGAAATAGCTGTCACACAGGCAACAGTTAAGCAGAAGGGTCGCTTGTTGAGGTTAATCGGAGAATTCGCAAATAGAGCGGACAGGACAATTTGAGGTATTCCTCCGAGGAGATATTGAATGCATGGTTGCCACATTTTGTGAAATAGGGGGAGGTTATGTGTGGCGACTGCCATTAACTTCTCCATTTCCAATAGCTCCCAAACTTTGTGTAGCCAATCTAAGTGCGTTAGTATGACCTGGGTATCCCATTTAGAGAGAAGAATCTGTCTAGCGGCTCCCAGTGTCAGGGCAATCGCCCTGCCTCTACACAATTTCAGTGGATATGTTATTGGATTGGGAAGACCCAGAACTATATAGCTTGGAAATCTAGGGATATCAGTATTGAATATAGTGTTCACCACCTCCAGTACCCCTCCCCAGAAGGATTCCAGTTTAGGACACTGCCATAATAGGTGTGTAAGGGGGCCCAGCTGGCCACACTGGCGCCAACAATTTTCATCATTGCTCGGATCCGACACTGCGATCCTCGCTGGGGTAAAATACCAGTAGTGGGTAATATTCTGTGAAGTTGAGAGCGGAGGCTCGAGCACGGCGCAAAATGTCATTCCACTCCTTATCAATGAAAGTCCGCCCACACTGCCCCTCTTATCTGGCTCGCGTGGCAAATTTCAAAGGAGTCTGAGGACTCAGAAGAAAATCGTATATCTCGGATAGGAACTTCTTGTCGGAAGAGCGAGTGAGAAGCCACTTCTCAATTGGTGTGAGCACCTGGCTAGCATGTGGACAAAGTCAAGGCTGCATCACCCAATGAGAGACTGTCATGTATTACCAGAGCGCCGTGTCGGGGAGATCCAAAGGCTGATTGAAGCATGGGGAAGTCCATAAGGCCATCTACATCAAAAAGATCTCCTACTTGTTTGCAGTTAGTCTCCTGCCAGGCTGCGAATGCAGGCCCCTTTACAGTTGGAGGGAAATCTGGATTGCCTATTATTGGTTTTTGTGGGGACAGGGGCGTAGACAGGCCTTATTTCTATTGTACTCTATCCCAAGCCCAAACAGTGGCTCGCACCACCGGGGAGATACAGACTCCCGCTGGCCTATGAATCTTTGGAAGCCAGGGCACAATTTTATGTTCTCTGCCTCCCATTCGGATGCCCGTAATTTGGGGGTTGCCACAGAGTCATTCTACGGAGGGCTCCATATACAGAGCGAAGAGCAAGGGCGATAGAGGACAGCCCTGCCTAGTCCCATGGGTAATGGCACTCCATTCACCTGCACTCTAGCCCTGGGGGAGGTGTAGCAGCAGTGAACCTACTGACGAAAATACAGGCCAAAGCCCATACCCTCGAGAACCAAGTGTAGGTAGGGCCAATGTACCCAGTAAAAGCCTTTTCGGCATCAATTGACAAAAGAGGGGCTGGCACCTGTGTATGTTGCACCTTGTCCAGTAAATGACACAACCGTTTCATGTTGTCACTATACCCCTGTTCCAGGACAAACCCAGCTTGGTCAGGATCAACTACCCCTGAACATATGGAGCCAGTCTGTGTGCCAGAAAGCTCATGAAGATTTTTGCATCAACATTTGGGCGATATGACCCGCAATGCCTGGGGGTCTCTACCCGCTTTGGGGATCACAGTGATAGTGGCTAGGCACATCGACTTGGGCAGTGTCCCGCCCGGTAAATGTGTTAAAGAGTCGTGCCAGTACAGGAGCCAGCTGTGCACTAAAAGACTTTTAAAATTTGGTACCATAGCTGTCTGGCCCAAAGGCTTTACTGGGTTGCAAGCATTGGATAGCTGTCAGGACCTCCTAGGGGCTAATATCTGCATCAAGGGAGGTGATCGCGGCTGGCGGGACCGTGGAGAGGGAGGCCTGCAACAGATAGGTTATCGCATCAGAGTCTAATAGGGTATCTGCTGCATACCACGCGATGTAAAAAGCCTCAAAGTCATGGACAATTTCCTCATCCCTAGACCGCAGGGAACAGTCAGGTTCCCACAGTTCAGTGATCCTCCGGTCCCCTGCTTGTGCTCTGAGGCGATGTGCCAGCATATGCCCTGACTTGTTGCCCCCAGCATATATTCAGTTATACCCCAAGCAATGCGTATTCTGCCCTACCCATATCTTCCAATTCCTTAACCTTGGTTTCTAATTGAAGCCACTTGGTGCGTTGATCCCTTTTGTAGCCCGCAGCTATCGCGATAAAGTGGCCCCGTACAACCACCTTTGAGGTCTCCCATAGGGTAGAGACAGAGGTGCCCGATATGTCGTTAGTCTGTAGAAATTAAAGGTATGGCTGCCAATGTTTGTTAGTATGTGATCATAGGTAAGTAGTTTCGTATTGAGCTGCCACTCACTGAGGGCGCTCGGATAGACGAGGCAACCCAGGGAGATGCCCATATAACAAAAGCATTTTGGAGCAGCTCTTTGGGACTCTTCGAAACTACTTTGCGGGCCTCAAACCGGACATAGCCACAGAGATAATGGACATGCAGCATGATGTGGAGGATCTGGGCCAGAGGATAAACTCTTTGGAACAAGGACAGGACGCTTGCTAGGAAGAGCTGGACGTCAATCTTCGTGAACTACTGGAGCTATGGGGTCATATTCTGGAGCTACGCTATCAACTTGAAGACCTTGAAAAAAGGCCACAGCACTCGAATATACGCTTTAAGGGCATACCCCTTCAGGCAGTTTCAGGTAACCTCGAGGACTTTGTTGTCTGTCTCTTCAGACATGTGGGTCAGGGACCAGGAGATTGTTCTTGATAGCACCCACCAAGCTGGGAACCCAGCCAGTGCACCGGGTTAACCTCAGGACATACTCACTTGCCTGCACTACTACCGCCAGAAGGAGGCCATTATGACTGCGGCACGCATCAAGACTGTCATTGACTTTGAGGGCCAGAGGTTGTGGCTATATGAAGACTGCTCTGCGCTTACAGCAGAGGAAGGCCCTTTGACTGCTGGTGGACTTTCTTCTACGGAAGAACATCAGATGTAAATGGGCTCACCCTTCCGCCTTCAATTTGTTTGGCAAGACGAGGTTCATATGGCTCGCAATCTTGTAGATGCCCGGTCCCTTCCACAAATGCCTACTTTCCAACCTGGTTTGCGGGCTACTTTGCCATCCCAGGCCCGGCGGCTGCTGGCTCTGATTCCAAGTGTTCCATCCAGGAAAAAACCTGTGAATACGCCCTCCGAAGCCGATAGTCACAGGGAACGTGCCCGGTTACTCAAGCCACTACAACAGGTGGACGATGTCGCGGGAGCGGATGGCGATCACCAACTTCTTTTTTGCCCTTGTTTAACTCCCACAAGTATACAATACCCCTAAACATGCGGGGGAGTGGTCCTACCATGACAGTCCTACTGGTCGTTCACCGCATGCCACGTCCGCCACCTTCTGTCCGGTCACACCACCTCCGCTGGACTCTGGATGCCACCGGGCGACTGGCGAATCCCAATCACCCTAAACGGTGAGGGTAGAGGCCATATGAAGCAGGGGCACCAAATGTGACGCTGGAGCTCCCAGTCACTGCAGATTCCACCCTTCTTTAGAATGTGTCCGGTGGAGGTCCGAAAGATGCGTCTCAGTCGGCCACCATCTTGGACACGCCCCTGCGCTATAGGCTTTTAAGCAGTATAAAGTGTTAATTCTTTATAAATTCATATCTCCGGTTCCCTACATTGGATGTTTGTTGTTTTGGTGTCTATTTGTTCATAAAAAAATATAACCTATGTGTTGGAAATGGGTAGCGTGGTGCAGAGCGGGAAGGCTAAACTCGGAGCATTGTGTAAAGCATCTGCGCAGCACACACAGGCGACACACCAGGCACACTACAAAAGGGAGACCACACCAGGCGGTTATGTAAAAACAAGTTTCTTTATCTAATTCAAGTCAGCATTAGATGGGGCAGATAAACTCAGTGCAACAGAAAATTCATGTCACTGTAAAACTTGAGGAATTCATGCAAGTACATCAAGGCATTAAACCTTCATATAAGCGAAAAGACGTTAGCAACATGTGTCTTAAAACAGGTAACACTGCAGGTAATGCAGGGCATGTGTTAACATGGGCACAATCTCATTTAGGTACATTCCATTAACAAGAAATTAGATGCCGGTATGCCCTTAACACGGTAGGTGATGACTTGCAGGTGATAACAGGGGCAGGGGCCCCAATCAGGTACATTCAATTCAACAAGGAGCCTAGTGCAGGCTTGCAAACATCATAGGAACAGTTCTTAACCACTTTCAGTAAGGTAACCCCCCCTGGCGTAGGTATACCCCACCAGGAACCTTTCATGAGCATGGATTCACTTGTGTGCAGTGCACAAAGACTGACCCTTAAGAGGCAGGTAATAGCATTAAACCTAGGAACATTAGAAACACTTCTTAAGCACTTCAATAGGGCCACATCCCTTGTGTGGGCCTTCAACATCAAGGTAACATTTCCTCAGAGCTCCTTCAGTAAGGCCACATCTCCTATGCATGGGTGATGGCAATGCAGGTATTAACTAATATGCAGCTGGGCAATACCTGTAGGTAATTCTCAAGTGGGGGGTTTATCACCATTTCAGGGGAGACATACTGGGCATAAGATCAGCAGCACTCAGCATTCCCCAATTGGCACCCCTACATCAGCATTAGGCGTGGAATGAAGGCCAGCAGGACATCCCCCATAGGGCATCACACCTGATATCAGCAGGGCACGCAGGGGGGGGTACCAAGACTCCATACCCCAGGCTGCGGCAGATTAGTCGCTGGCGCCTCCAACAGTTTCACTCAAGTTGCAGCGGCCACTGTCCGGCAGACCGCTGTGGCAACGGAGCTGGCCCTAACGGAATTGGGGTCCCCTCGGGACTCGGTAGTCCTAGGTGAGGCCCAACTGCTCCTCAAACCGTTGCAACTGCCCACTGTCCAGCGGGGCAGTTGTAGAGAATCCAACCTGGTCTAGGGGGGCGGGCACCGACCATGCGCCCCGACACCCCCCCCAACCCCCAGGCAGCCGAGCCCCACTCACCGGGCTCCTGTGGAGGACTCCTTCGGGCAGGGGACAGGCACCGGCCTGTGCCTCGACAGTCCCCTGCTCTCCTCACTGGCGCTGCACGTGAGGCGGCTTCTCCCCTTCACCCGGGCCCCCTCTTGGGACCCGGGGCTTCTCTGGAAGGCTCGCGTTGCCCCGTCCTTGGGCCTCCGGCAGCACACGAGGCGGGGTAGGCTCCCGCCTCGTCCCGACTGCTCTCCTGACTTCGCCCGGGCCTCCAACAGCTCTCGGCCCGGGAACCAATGGTGTCGCGGCTTCCTGGGGGCACGGCCGGTGACGCGGCCGGCGCCCTAGTTGCTAGGCGACGTCTCCTGCGCGCGGCAGCTCCGGTGTAGCCTAATCGGCAATCACGACTCCTCATGCGGCGCCTGGGCCGCGGCGGCAATCCTGGCCACAACTTCTCCGGGCTTGGCGGCGCGAGGGCCGCGGCGGTGATTTGGCTCACAGGTAAGCGCGGGGGCGCGGCGGCGACAGGGACTCACAGCGCTTCCCCTCTTCACAGCGCTTCTTCCTCACCACGCTTCTGCTTCACAGCGCTTCTTCTCCACAGCGCAGAGGCCGCGGCGGTGATTTGCGGCAAGGTCAGCGTGCTGGGTGGGCTCCCGCCACGCAGCCTTCACGCGGGGTGGGCACCCGCTGGTTTAAATCATAATAACGCGGCAGCAGGCGGGGTGGGCTCCCGCGAAGGTCACAGATATGCGGGGTGGGCACCCGCTCTTCTCCTGCACACAGGGGGGGGATCTCCCCTCCGGGATTTCCTCGGGCCCTTAAGGCAACACAGCGCTGCGGGGATACACACGCCCCTCCACTCCTTGGCACAATTATAGCGCTTGAGCCGCAAAACGCTGCAGGTGACAGCCCCTCTGTTGGCACATTAGATATAGCGCTCCCCAGGCGCTAGGGTGCAGGCAGGCACAGACAAGTACAGTAAAGCGCTCCCAAGGTGCTAGGGACCTCACAGGTCCCGGGCCCACAGAGGGGGGGGGGGGCGTTTGTCCACGCTCCTCACCTCCTTGAGTACAGGCAGTCACAATATGGCGCTCACGAGGCGCTAGAGGCCAGGAGACAAGTAGTGCAGGGCGAGATCAGTGGCTAGCAGGGCGGCTCACCAGTCCTGAAGCAGCAGCTCCTCGGAACGGTCATCCTCCAGTAAGGTGGCAATCCTGCCAGCACAGCAGCCTCCACTCCGGCGATGTCTCTTTATTGGCCCTGGGGACAACAGGGGGCAGATGGGCACAGGGGCCAGCACACAGGCCCAATGTGGCGGTACCTCCTGGCCGAGTTCCCCCTCAGTCACTTCCCTTCACTGTCTGGACTGCTCTTGACTGACTGAGCACATGGCAGCACAGCCCCCTTTATATATGCCCCTCACCCCACCTACCAGAAAGGCTGGCAATCTCTGGAAGGTTCCCTGGGGAACCGGTCTTAACTGGTTTAGGGGAGGTGAAGAGCACCCCTGGCTGCCAGGTTTCCTCCAAAAGCTGGGAGTGCAGGGAAACAACAACTAGACCGCCACTCAATTCAGTCAGGCGGCACAAGGGCAGGCAGGAATGGCGTCCATTTTAAAAGTGACAGTGACACCATTACATAGTAGTACCCTTTTACATTTTAAACCCATGGTACAATACATAGGCTAGGGGGGAAAAAGCGAAACATTTCTGGGAAAAAGGGCCAAGTCCAACACAACCCCTTCCCAGCCAAAAGCCAGGGTAGACCACTCAATGCCTTGATGGGCTTCCCTGCTTGGGGCGAGAAAACGTGGATGCAGGCCCGCAACTGCAGGGGCACCCGCAGGTTCTTCGCCACTCCGGAACCCGATGGTTCCCTCTCTCCACTCCTCCGGAACCAACTAGGCCACCCCCCTTGTGCTCCCTAGTTGGCTGCAGCCAGGACCGGCCCCTAGGCCATCCAGCTGTCTCTGGCCCTGGCTGTCTCAGAGTGGGGGGCAGTAGCCCCAGGCCCATAGTACCCTTTGACCACTCTCCCTCTCCTCCGTGCAGTCCCAAACTGCCACTGGTCTTCCCACCCAGGGACCACACTCTCACACTGTCCACAAGGCAGGGGAGAGGCTCTCCTCCCCCCTAACTCTCCTTCTGGGGTTCCGCACGCTCCTCCTATGCGGGGCACCCTCAGACCACCACTCTCACTCGTCCAGGGCCGTGGCCCTGCAACCGATCCACCAATCCAGGGTCTAAACCCTTAGGTTGCCCCGGTGCCAGAGGAGAGTCCTCCCTCCTTCTGCACCCCCTCCCAGAGTTCTGCACCCTCCCACCTGGAGAAGTACCCCTGGAAGACAACTCCGGGGGGACACTGCTGACAGACGTCCCTCCCGCCAGGTCAGGCAGTACCTGTCCCTGGCCTCCCAACCCAGGATCTAAGCCCTGTGGCTGAGCCGGTGCCAGAGGAGAGTCCTTCCTCCCTCTGCACCCCCTTCCAGAGTTCCGCACCCTCCCACCTGGAGAGGTACCCCTGGAAGTGAAACCGGTAGGGACCTTGATTACAAGTGCCCCTCCCTCCAGGTCAGGCAGCCCCTGAACCTGGCACCCCAGCCCAGGATCTAAACCCTGTGGCTGAGCAGACCCCAGAACCCCTGGAGCTCGGATTATAGATGCCCCGGGTTCTCCTGACACTGGGGGATCCCCTTCCATGGATGGCCCATCGGGACAGCCTAGGCTCCCAACCTGGGGTTCCCTTATGGAACTCTCCAGGCCCCGAGACTGAGGTTGGGGCACCTCAGGACACCTCCCCGTCTCACTCCTTCCTATAGATAGGATGTGAGGCCCTACAACCCTCTCACTATCCTGGGACCTAGCTGGGCTATTCTCCACCTCTCCCACCTCGCTGGGTTGGAAGATCCCTGCACCACTCCCTTCAGGATCACTCCCCAATGCCCTCTCAGACTCTCTGGCACTCACCCAAAGGTCTGCCTCCCGTGCAAGCTCCCTGGGGTCGGAGAGCCCACACTGCAACAGGTGGTGGCGCAACCTGGGAAAACAACTCGAGCACATGCTCCCTGATGATCCGGCGGAACAGCCCTTCCCCATCTGTCATCGCGCCACACACCATCCACTCCTCCAGTGCGGTCCAACACACGTCCACATACTCCCCCAAGACTGATGGGACAGTTTCTTGCCGCCCCTAAATTCCAACCTGCCCCCTCCTTCTGGGGATCAGGCACCCTCTTCCGGGTTCTGGGAGTGGGACTTCCCGCACTGGCTTCACTCTCGCTGCCACCACTGGATCCCACCCTCACTGGTGAATCCAGACCACAGAAACCACTCTCAGGGGACAACCTACCCTCCTGAGCTAGTCTCTCTCTGGCGAAGGCCCTCTCTGCCTCAGCCATTCTCTCCTGTGCTAGGACCCTCTCGGTCTCTAGCCTCTTTTCTTCAACTCTCAGCTGCGCTAGCTCCACTCTGAGCTTTCCAGCGCCAGCTGATGCTCCCTTTCTTCCCTCCTATCTACCCACTCTTCTGGGGACAGGGAAAGGGGTGGGGCAGTGCCCCTGGGGCTGGACCCAGCACGGGACTCCCGCTCTATGGTGTCCTCATTCGCTACCGGTGTCTCTGCCCTAACATCCTCTTCCTCCTCAGAGTCACCACCCTCCGGGGTTATGGACTGGGACCCCTCACTCTCAGAGTCCCGCTCACGGTCTCTACCATATCCATTCCCTAAATATGCGGAGGGGTAATCAGAAAGGTCCCCACAGGGCTCTAAGGGTTCCCCCCTTTTCAGGGCCTCAGAGGAACAACTTCCTGCGGGTGTTGCCTACCGTGGGTATCCCTCTCTCCCTGCAGAGGTCCAACACCTCCTGCTCAGTGTACTCCCACAGGCAATCCTCGTCGTAGGTTAACCCCATCCTGGTGAGATACACCCGGGATACACCACCCACAGTGCAACAGGGAGACACAATCCCCAAAACAACACTTCCAGGAGGAAATACAGTCAGCAAAACAATCCCCAAATCTGTGGTTACTCTCAAGTGCACCCTTTGTAGTGCAACCAGTTGCCGCTGTGGTAGTGCGCAAACACAAGTCCTATCCCACCGCTGAACACCAATGTTGGAAACGGGTAGCGTGGTGCAGAGCGGGAAGGCTAAACTCGGAGCATTGTGTAAAGCATCCGCGCAGCACACACAGGCGACACACCAGGCACACTACAAAAAGGAGACCACACCAGGCGGTTATGTAAAAACAAGTTTCTTTATCTAATTCAAGTCAGCATTAGAGGGGGCAGATAAACTCAGTGCAACAGTAAATTCATGTCACTGTAAAACTTGAGGAATTCATGCAAGTACATCAAGGCATTAAACCTTCATATAAGCGAAAAGACGTTAGCAACATGTGTCTTAAAACAGGTAACACTGCAGGTAATGCAGGGCATGTGTTAACATGGGCACAAGCTCATTTAGGTACATTCCATTAACAAGAAATTAGATGCCGGTATGCCCTTAACACGGTAGGTGATGACTTGCAGGTGATAACAGGGGTAGGGGCCCCAATCAGGTACATTCAATTCAACAAGGAGCCTAGTGCAGGCTTGCAAACATCATAGGAACAGTTCTTAACCACTTTCAGTAAGGTAACCCCCCTGGCGTAGGTATACCCCACCAGGAACCTTTCATGAGCATGGATTCACTTGTGTGCAGTGCACAAAGACTGACCCTTAAGAGGCAGGTAATCGCATTCAACCTAGGAACATTAGAAACACTTCTTAAGCACTTCAATAGGGCCACATCCCTTGTGTGGGCCTTCAACATCAAGGTAACATTTCCTCAGAGCTCCTTCAGTAGGGCCACATCTCCTATGCATGGGTGATGGCAATGCAGGTATTAACTAATATGCAGCTGGGCAATACCTGTAGGTAATTCTCAAGTGGGGGGGTTTATCACCATTTCAAGGGAGAAATACTGGGCATAAGATCAGCAGCACTCAGCATTCCCCAATTGGCACCCCTACATCAGCATTAGGCGTGGAATGAAGGCCAGCAGGACATCCCCCATAGGGCATCACACCTGATATCAGCAGGGCACGCAGGGGGGTACCTAGACTCCATACCCCAGGCTGCGGCAGATTAGTCGCTGGCGCCTCCAACAGTCTCACTCAAGTTGCAGCGGCCACTGTCCGGCGGACCGCTGTGGCAACGGAGCTGGCCCTAACGGAATTGGGGTCCCCTCGGGGACTCGGTAGTCCTAGGTGAGGCCCAACTGCTCCTCAAACCGTTGCAACTGCCCACGGTCCAGCGGGGCAGTTGTAGAGAATCCGACCTGGTCTAGGGGGGCGGGCACGACCATGCGCCCCGACACTCCCCCTAACCCCCAGGCAGCCGAGCCCCACTCACCGGGCTCCTGTGGAGGACTCCTTCGGGCAGGGGACAGGCACCGGCCTGTGCCTCGACAGTCCCCTGCTCTCCTCACTGGCGCTGCACGCGAGGCGGCTTCTCCCCTTCACCCGGGCCCCCTCCTGGGACCCGGGGCTTCTCTGGAAGGCTCGCGTTGCCCAGTCCTTGGGCCTCCGGCAGCACACGAGGCGGGGTAGGCTCCCGAGTCCTCTCCTGACTTCGCCCGGGCCTCCAACAGCTCTCGGCCCGGGAACCAATGGTGTCGCGGCTTCCTGGGGGTGCGGCCGGTGACGCGGCCGGCGCCCTGGTTGCTAGGCGACGTCTCCTGCGCGCTGCAGCTCCGGGGCAGCCTAATCGGCAATCACGACTCCTCTCATGCGGCGCCTGGGCCGCGGCGGCGATCCTGGCCACAACTTCTCCGGGCTTGGCGGCGCGAGGGCCGCGGCGGTGATTTGGCTCACAGGTAAGCGCGGGGGCCGCGGCGGCAACAGGGGCTCACAGCGCTTCCCCTCTTCACAGCGCTTCTTCCTCACCACGCTTCTGCTTCACAGCGCTTCTTCTCCACAGCGCAGAGGCCGCGGCGGCGATTTGCGGCAAGGTCAGCGTGCGGGGTGGGCTCCCGCCACGCCGCCTTCACGCGGGGTGGGCACCCGCTGGTTTAAATCATAATAACGCGGCAGCAGGCGGGGTGGGCTCCCGCGAAGGTCACAGATATGCGGGGTGGGCACCCGCTCTTCTCCTGCACACAGGGGGGATCTCCACTCCGGGATTTCCTCGGGCCCTTAAGGTAACAGAGCGCTGCGGGGATACACACGCCCCTCCACTCCTTGGCACAATTATAGCGCTTGAGCCGCAAAACGCTGCAGGTGACAGCCCCTCTGTTGGCACATTAGATATAGCGCTCCCCAGGCGCTAGGGTGCAGGCAGGCACAGACAAGTACAGTAAAGCGCTCCCAAGGCACTAGGGACCTCACAGGTCCAGGGCCCACAGAGGGGGGAGGAGGGAGAGGGGGGGTTTGTCCACGCTCCTCACCTCCTTGAGTACAGGCAGTTCCAATATGGCGCTCACGAGGCGCTAGAGGCCAGGAGACAAGTAGTGCAGGGCGAGATCAGTGGCTAGCAGGGCGGCTCACCAGTCCTGAAGCAGCAGCTCCTCGGAACGTTCATCCTCCAGTAAGGTGGCAATCCTGCCAGCACAGCAGCCTCCACTCCGGCGATGTCTCTTTATTGGCCCTGGGACAACAGGGGGGGGGCAGATGGGCAGAGGGGCCAGCACACAGGCCCAATGTGGCGGTACCTCCTGGCCGAGTTCCCCCTCAGTCACTTCCCCTTCACTGTCTGGACTGCTCTTGACTGACTGAGCACATGGCAGCACAGCCCCCCTTTATATATGCCCTTCACCCCACCTACCAGAAAGGCTGGCAACTTCTGAAAGGTTCCCTGGGGAACCGGTCTTAACTGGTTTAGGAGGTGTAGAGCACCCTGGCTGCCAGGTTTCCCTCCAAAAGCTGGGAGTGCTGGGAAACAACAACTAGACCGCCACTCAATTCAGTCAGGCGGCACAAGGGCAGGCAGGAACGGCGTCCATTTTAAAAGTGACAGTGACACCATTACATAGTAGTACCCTTTTACATTTTAAACCCATGGTACAATACATAGGCTAGGGGGGAAAAAGCGAAAAATTTCTGGGAAAAAGGGCCAAGTCCAACACTATGTTTATAAATTGGTGTAGGATTTTTATTGTGCTTGATGTCTTACTTATTCAATGTACTGGTGCTTTTAAATGCTTTACAGTCCTGTCTCATAAGTTAGTCCTGACTACTCGCTACCAAGGGTTGAGCAAGGGACTAATGTATTGAGACCTACTAATAACCCACTTTCCAACAGTTAGCCACCCTTCTCTCCTAGAACTCTTGGAAGAACAAACAGATTAATAGTCCTATCTGGAGAAACACTCTCAACAAATAAAAGTGCGAAGCTGTCAGTGCAACTCTGCCCCTCTTTCCCGTGGTTCAGTCCTATTGCTTGCTCTTTTTTGTCTTTGGATGTAACACTTGACCACTACCCTGAAACACTCAAACGCCTCTTTCAGTCTTTATGGTGATGAGATACAGCTACACCTGAGAGTCTCACCTGCTAAAACATTACCCATCAAGCAGAGACATGCTGATCTACAGTCATGCTGAACCCATGGCTCTATCACAGTGTAACCTTCTCTTGACACTTTAAATCTGTTTAAAAGCAAACCATCCATGTGTTAGTTGGTCAAATCCATAGGCTTTATCTTGCTCAAAATATGATTCTTCATACTTTCGTAAATGCAAGAGGAGCAGAACACCAAATTAGCCTATGCAATGGAGTAAAATCCTTTATCCTAGCTGAAGATGTCAAATCAGTGGTTCTATCACTGGTGTTACTGAAATTTGATTATGGTAACTCCTTACTAATTTGTATCCTCAGAATCCTGAGGGTAAATCTCCATGCCTCTACTAGGTTGTTTTGGAGAACGAAGAAATCTGAAGACACTACCCTAGTCCTGATCACGGTCAAATGATTTCCCACCACAGCTAGGTGTTTAGTTAATGTGGCTTGCATAATCCACAAAGTACTCTAATGTATAGCTGAGACCTTCCCAACTAGAAAACATGCCATCTCAGGAGGATGCAGCATCCTTCGCTGTGCAAAAGTTTCAATTTGCCTTCCCTATGCTCTTAAAATAGGAAAAATTAGGCAAATCTTTTCAATGACTGCATAAAAATTATGGAATTCCAATCCTCCTATCATGATTGAACCATTTGTGTCTCTTTTAAAAAGGAACTCAAATGCATGCTTTTTCTGCTCCAATTCTACTAATGATCTGCTAGCAATTGTCAGTATATTGAGTGTTGATTCCATATTGAAGCAGAATATGTTTCTTAAATCTCTAAATATTTGAATTTTTTTTTCTCTAAAATATGTTAATTTTGAGCATGCTACTGAACTGGGTTATGTATCTGATAATGCATGTTTCAAAGAAATTATACTGGTTTCGAACGAATTCTATGCATGACTTATGTTCTTATTTAACATACGTGTGCGCATGTGTGTGCATGCGTGTTTTCTCAGTAGCCCAGGTGTGTTTTGGTCGTGGTATAAAAATGATAACTAAACGGTACTATTTGGTGATAGCAATAAGTGCATGATAATTTACCCCCGAGAGATTATTCATATACCACTCACCTAAAAACCGTTTACGTGGTCTAGTGTCATAACTATATAACAATGCAACAAGATTAAAGAGTAAGGTGTATATAAACAGTATACACCTGCAGCAGCAAGCTCAAGAGAAAGGGAAAATCTGAATAGTGAACATTAAAGCAGACAAAGGTTCTCGTGGCCACAAAATATTAGAGACAGAACAAAGATAGACTATCTCAAAGAATGAAACGGTTTTTTTTGTTATATAAATGTAGTTGTACAGAATTTAGAAAGGAATACCTTGCTCCTGCTGCAAATGGCAGAAATGCATGTGAGTGTCTATTTGCTGAAGTTTCAGGTGAAAATCTCAATGGGTCAAAAACCTGCAATATAAAATAATATTCTGTAATATTTTGTAAAAAAGACTACATAGTGATTACATTCAATGAATTTACAAAAATGAGGGAAACAAAATTCAAGTGAGAGTAACATTAAACAGTTTGTTATTTTCCCTAAGAAGCAAAAAGAAATTTCCTCTGGCTGGAGAACCGTTGGTGGCTTAAAAGTGCTCATGAAATATTTCAGAGCCCATGTAATAGAAATATGTACAGTTCTGCATAGAAATTAAGGCAAATAAAGTGCACTCATTTTACAAACCTCTGGCTCAAAGGAGTAAATTTGCTCCTGCGTTTTACATCTATATTTGAACAGATTCAAGAAGAGCTACATGGACGCTACCTGTCACCAATTCTCAGGAGCATTCACACATACAGAAATGTACACATGCACAATGGTCAGGGCAAAGTACTTCAACACTTGCATTTTTTTTTATATTGCTCTATGGCACACATGATTTTCCCAGAAAGATTCCCTTTCCAGCTCCACCAAATTTGGATGTATTCATACTATTTATTTATTTGGTGTTTTATATAGCGCGAACATGACCTTGAGTAGGGTATCAGAGCGCTTTACATTTGCATTTCCAAAAACAGATATGTTACCAAGTCATCAGTTGTTGTACAATGATTTAGAGCAAAACATTAAGCTTAATATACATATATACAAGACCACAAAAAGGTTAATGTTCGAAGAGAGGTAGCATGTATATGATCATGAAGGATCCATGATGATGGAGTCTGTTGAGATTATGGGAAGTATATACTCATAATAAGATTTTGCTTCATTTTTTAATGCAGAGATGGACGGGATTTTCCTAATGTTAGGAGGGAGAGCGTTCCAAATTCTAGGAGCTGCACTACTGGCCTTCACTGGGCTTTAACCGTTTGCAGGGTCAGAAACTACCTGCAAACTACAAATGTTTATTAAATAACAACCATCAATTTGCAAGAGTCAGCAATTCTTGAAGCTTTGGATGGACTCATTCTAGAGCACAGACAAACCTCCACATAAGAAAAGTCTTGCTTGTGGGGAAATGTTGCTCTGCTGAAAGACATTTGTATATGTTAAATCTCATTCTCAGGTGTGTGAATAAGGAAATGGAATTTGGACTTGCAAATGATATTATTCTTTTAGTTCACGGTTGGCAAAACAGGAACAGTTGGTTTAATTAAATGCTGTGGCCGGGAGTACAGTTACAGAAATGGGTCTGAGGACTGACTCAAAGTACAAACGACCAGAAAAAGTTTTATACATTTCTTTGGGGATCATAAAAAGTTTGTCAATTCTTTTTTGGTAAAGTATAAAGGTCCTGTCTTGTGAGTCTTAAATAAGGCCCCTGATAACAAATGCAGGTGGGCCTCGACATTGTGTAGACACAATGTGGGCCGGTGGGTAACGTCTCCAGATGTCCGGCATGAGGGGCTCGTTATTGCTGCATGTACTGTGTGTGTTGTATTCTGATTGGCTGTGTGTTCCTAACTTCGTGTGGCATCTGACTTTATGATGTTTTTGGGAATGCGTGCACCCCTCTGGCCATGTGTGCTTTATTGGGGCCAATCTCCCTGGACCATTGTGGTATCACTGCGCCTATCTGTGGGATTTATCGGAGTTTCCTGTTCACATGTTTGTCTGTCAGCTACATGTCACCCCATCTGTGACCTATGAATCAGTAACCTCAGGCCTAGGTCTCAGAGCCTGCCTGACCACGTATTTCTGAGTAGGGGTTGATGGAGAATTCATGATCGGTGAATTTGATAATAATGATGCAATCTCGTTTTTATACATACATGTATCATTGTGTACAACGACTTTTCCAATATTAACTATATTTGTTTTCAATAGGACTTTTTCAGGAAGAGTAGAAAGCATTCAATTATAATGACACATTAACAGTCACTAATATTGTATCTGATGGGCTAAAACTGTCCTCTTAATGATTAATCGATTTAGAAGTAGATGTGCTGAAAATAATTGGATAATAATAGTGGAATGGGTGAATATAATGTCAATGAATACCATGATATGTGCAGGCCCGACAACAGCAATACCAATAAATGCAATGTCAATGGATGCCATACCCTGTGCTCGCATAACAATGTCAATGTATGCCATAATCTATACCCGCACAACAGTGTCAATACCGGAAGTAACAATGTCAATGTATGCGATAATTCTTGCGCCCATAACAATGTTGTTACCAGTCGAAACAATGTCAATGTACGCAATGATCTAGGCATGCAGAACTATGTCAATATCAGTAAAGACAATGTCGATATACGCTGTGACAACTGTACGCACAATGTTGAGAATGTCAGTAAAAATGTTTATGACTGGCATTTTATTTTCAGAAGTTCTAATGAACTCGTATCATTGCTGTTGGATTCCCCCAAGGTGACTGCCCCATCAACCCAGAGTCAGAGATACGTGGTCAGACAGGTCCTGCAACCTCAACCCACCCCTATCAAGTGACATGTCAGAGGTGGGGTCTCACTTAGCCCAAAGACGAACCCAGGGAAAACCCTGATCAAGTCCTTCACCTAAGTCGGCAGTTCGCAACCTAGGAGTGCTGATTGACAATCATCTTTCCATGTCCGATCATGTCAACCATGTGGCCAGCATCTGCTACGGACTAATGCGCATCCTCCGTAATAGCTTTAGATGGGTTCCACTGTTATCTCGAATACCGCTGGTGTAAGGATTAATCATCAGCCGGCTAGATTATGGCAATGCCCTCATGGCTTCCATCAACGAAGAGCACCTAACAAAACTCCAGGTCCTCCAAAACACGGCAGCTAGACTGGTATTAAATCTACCATCTCGTTCCCCCTCGACACCCAGTCTGAGACCTCTCCACTGGCTCCCTATCAGAAAACGTATAATATTCAAGATCAACTGTCTGGCCCACAAAACCCTTTGTGGACATGGCCCTCACTATTTTTCTGATAAACTAAAAAGGTATAAGCCCTCTAGAACGCTCCGATCTACTAAATAAACATCTTCTTATTCCATTCAAGATCCGCACCGCCAGGAATGGCGGAAGATCCTTCTCTTATCTTGCCCCACCCTATGGAACTCACTCCCTCTGCATCTACGTACGGAGACCGATCACAGAAAGTTCCGTAAGGCACTCAAAACCTGGCTGTTTTAAGTCTTTCTTCTCGGCCCTCCCTCCTCTCCTTTCCCTTCACCGTTTCCCATGACAGGCTAGCGCTCCGAGACCTTCGGGTGAATTATGCGCTCAACAAAATCTCATAACATAACAACAACATAACAAATAGATAGTTGCACCACAAACAGGTCAGAGAAAATTGGCCCAAGTAAAACACGTTTGGCCAAAGGCACACATTCCCCAAAAATATCACAAAGCTAAATGCTACATGCAGACAGGAACACTCAGCCAATCAGGGCACGATATGCACAGCACACGTAGTGATCACAAGCTCCCCTCACCAGATATCTGGACACATACACACTGGCTCACACTAGCTCTCCTCAAAGTCAAGAGCCATATGTGACTTTATCAGATGCCTAAACTTATTAATTTATGACCGAGATGCTTTTTCAAGAATGCAGAAATATTTTACTGTACCTCATGAGATGCAAATATTGTCAGCCGAAACTTTGTACAATGAGAGACTTTCCTCAGACACACTCTGTCGAGGTTCCCCTGGCCGCTGCCTTTAACTAAACCAACTTGTTCCCCTTTTGCCTCTTGTCTTTTCATTTCTTTAAGGTAAATTCATATCCAAGCAACAATAATCTCTGTGAAAGCTTCTATGTAGGAACCAGAAAATACTGTTCTTTGGCTGAGAATGGAATCAATGTGTTGAGGTAAAATGTATTAGAATGTATAGGCCCCAGGGCAGAGGGCAGTGGACAGAGCACAGATATCAATGACATGCCACAAGAAATAAATCAGCCCAAGACTAGTGGAGAAAAGAGAGCCAATTTCTTCATCACAACTAGAATGTTTTATCTGTATTTTTGAAAGCATGTACACTGCTTTATTTGTAACTAATAGATAATAATGGCTCTGAACTATTCACTGAGAACCCTTTTACCAAGTTGTGCTCTAGCCTTGTGTATGTTTTTACACTGTTAGCTAAAAACTGAATTTGTTAACTGTATTTTTTGTGATTTTAATTGAATTTAATGCTTATACATGTGTTTGTCCATGTTGCCATCTTCCCCTCACCCCCCACAATCCTGCCCCATCGCTATGGTGTTTAAGTAAACCTCTTTGTGGATGTCTTATTGCCACACCATGCCCATTCAGATGTGCTTGCCTTCACAATGGAAGCATTTAGATTTTGGCAGAGCAAGACCTTTCTCTTTCCACTCACCGATTCCCAGCACAGCTCTGTTGCCACTGCAATCTTGACTTTCCTTTACCACAAGCCTAGGTGGCCTCAAAGCACCAAAAACTAAATAATAAATACTAAACATAAAATAATATACAAACTTAGGGGCATATTTACAAGGGCCTTATCTCCGCTTTTTTGGCTTTAAAAGCCCAAAAAGCAGAGATAATATTAGCGCCCTATCTACAAGGGGATGCTAACATGCAGTAGCGCATGTTAGCACCCTTTCCCCCCCCCCCCCCCGACGCCTCGCTTTGCATCTCTAATGAGATGCAAAGTGGGCGTCACTGGGCAGTACAACCTGTAAAATATCGCTGATGTGCACATCGCAATATTTACAAGGCGGCCCACGCATTTTAGCAGACGTTAGTTTCGGGCGAAAACCGCTATTTTTTCCAAAAACTAACGTCTGCTAAAATCCTGACTCATGTATGTTTAACATGGGGGGTGGATTCTTGTGTTACGACCACAGGGTCGTATCATCAAGCATATCGCCGTTTTGCAGGGAACATCGCTGGAAAACCAGCGATGTTCCCTGCAAAACGGCGATTTCCCCGCTATTGCTGGAATTTATATCGCCCTGGAGAAACGCGTTGTTAATAACGCGCTAACAGGGCGATAAATTCCAGCGATAGACGGCGATAAATACAAAAGCGCTAAGCGTTATTTATCGCCGTCCGTTGCTGATATGCCCCTAGGTCAGGTGGTTCAAGAACAGAGACCATCAAATTACAGCTTAATAAATCGATTTTCTTTTAACCATCAAGGCTCCCTGATGGTCCAAAGAGAAGGAACTACTACAAATAATCTCCGATGTCCCTACTACTAAACAAAGTTCCAGAAGCATGAAGATTAGATTGAATGAAAAAATGGATACAAACGATCTCAAGTTAAGTGTTTGCCATACATTTTGTAGATGCTTCCCACAGTATTGCCTAATTAAGAGTTCAAATATGTGATGACGTTTTGATCCCGACGATAGGGCATATCATGAAACAAATATTAATACAAAGAGACCTACTGGTGGATTGAATTGTTCCAAACTGTTTATATGGATGGAATGAATAAATAACATTACTTATGCCTTTTATACATTTATTAACTATAATGGTAGGAAACTAATATTTCAAATTTCTTTTTGATAACTGCGTTCGTTTCGAAGTACTTCTTTGTGGAGTAAAGTAGTAAAGAGTGAACAGTTTTTCGAGGAAATATGATATTTTATGGGCAATAATAAATAGAGATGCAGACACCTGTGCTGCCCCCAAAAACCTCAAGATGCAAATGTTTTCACTGTCACAAGACAGTTTTTCATCCACTTTAAATAGGATTTGAGGTTTGCGTTGATATAATATTGAGGTTAGAACAACTGCCTTGAAGCCTAATATTAGATTTTCTGACTATTAAGTGCTATAATGGAAGTGATTTATGTTTCTTCACAGCTTAGTTATATACTTACTTTCCTGATGAAGGGATCAGGTGTGTCCCGAAAGGCATAGAGAATAAAATATTTGGTCAAATTCATGGAGGATTATGCATTATGAAATGATTTAGATTAATAAAGGAAAAGAATTAAGAACCATTAGAAACTGTGAAATAAATGTATAACTATCCAGAGAAAGAGTGCATCATTGATTCAGTTCATCATACATATGCAATGTGAATAAAGTGAATTGTGATACAACATAAGAAACCAAAGATTGTCAATGCTGGTTAACAGTGGCAGCAGCTGCCAACATAAAGTGGTGGGCAGAGGGGGGGATAATAATAATTTAAAAAGAAGACTTACCTGCTGGTACCCGTTGGTGCTCCTCTGCAACATGGGCCACACAGACTCCCCACTCAATCCAGATGCTGCTTTCATGCTATTACCAAGCATGAGAGAAGTGCCAGGAGTGGCCAGAGTGGGCTAGTTTGATGATTGCTCAGGCAAAGGGAGCCTGTGTCTTTTCTCCACCAGGCTATGCAATACAGCTGGGTTTGAGAAATAGAAGTGCACATGTTGGTTTGACCATCCTAAGACGGCCGGCACAAACCCGACATGCACACTTACAGTGCCCATCAATCCTCCCTGCCATGGCCCAGCCCCACCCTACACTCGCATGGCTCAGACAGTGACTGAAAAATAAAATGATAATAAAATTGTTTTATTATCATTTTATTTTTACAACTTCTGGCTCTGCGCAGTGGGGTGATGCTCCTCTGCCATTACGGAGGAGCCTCTACTGCTGGTCACATGGTTGGAATTTTGGCTGCTTTGAACATTTGGTGGCTCAATGTCAGCGATTCACATTCCCAGATGCTGTTGGAAAATTACCCTCTCTGAAGGGTCACCCCAAACCTTTTGCCTTCCTCCTCCTCTTTTTGCTGAATTGTTTTTGCTGGTCTTAGGACTCTGAGCACTTTACCACTGCTAACCAGTGCTAATGTGCATGTGCTCTCGTCTCTAAACATGGTGACAGTGGTACATACCCGATTGGTGTATTTAGTTTACTTATAAGTATACCATATACCCAGGGCCTGTAATCTAAATGCTACTAGTGGTCCTGCAGCACTGATTGTGCCACCCACACAAGTAGCCTTTCAAACTTGTCTCAGGCCTGCCATTGTAAGGCCTGTGTGTGCATTTAAAACTACTTGCCAAGCCTTAAACTCCCCTTTTATTACGCATAAGTCACCCCTAAGGTAGGCCCTAGGGCAGGGTGCTGTGTAAGTAAAAGGTAGGACATGTACTTTTAAGTTCTACATGTCCTGGTAGTGACAAACAGCTAAATTTGTTTTTCACTACTGCGAGGCCCACTCTCCTCATAGGCTAGCATGGGGAATTCCTTAAAACACTTTTAAACTGTAATTCCTGATTAGAAAGAAGTAGCTAAATCATGTTTCATATCTTTGGAATGGTAATGATAAATCCTCTTTAGTGCTAAAGTTCGATTTAACATTAGTATTTTAGAAATGCCACTTTTAGAAAGTGGACATTTCTCTGCTCCTACTGCTCTGTGTGCCTTGCAGCCTGTCTCCAATACACATCTGGGCTGGTTGACAGCTACACTTTGTGCATTCCATTTATACCTCCACAAACACAGTAAGGATTGGTGTGACTCGAGGACTCATCTGTAAATTATCTGCTTTCTGATAGCCTTACTGGGCAGCAAGGGGGAGTGGGAGCTGACACTTACATCTGAATAGGCAATGTCCTGTTCCCATGCAAAGTGCTGATTACCCCCCACTATTATCCTGGCAGACAGAGCTGGGATGACAGGGGACCTGTGCACTTCAAAGAGCTGCTTTGAAGTCACCCCCACTTCAAAGGCACATTTGGGTACAAGTTTACTGGGGCTCTGACTCTACCAAGACAGTATACTACTGGACCGGTGAAAAACTCTGCTAGGAGCAAGGACTGCTGTGCTACAAGGATTACCACTCTGCTTGACTGACTGTTCCAAGGAACTGCTTCACTGCTGTGCTGAGCTGCCCCTGCTGATCTCTGCCCTGCTGAGGACAAGGACTGGACCCATCTCACTTGAACCCAAAGTGACTTCAAGGGCTTGCTGGCTTGCCTTCTGAAGTCTCAGAGACACAAAAGACTTCCTGCTATTCTGCTGGTGGTGCTGGACTCTGCCACCTGTTAGTGCTACCCTTGCCTAAGGTGCCAATCCAGTCCTGGGCCTTGGAGGTGGGTTCTGCAGCTCATGTCCTACATAATTGCTGCATTGTCACCACAGGGCCGATCAGAACCACTGCATTGCCCTCCGATGCTGGAGTCGATCGACATCACTTCAACAGACTGTGCAGCTCGACGGCAACGTAGTGACTTAATCGTAAATGGGTTCTTCATTGCCTGCACGGATCGGAACCAACGCATCGAGTCTTCGACGTCGACGCATTGCTCCATCCAAGGGACTTTCTCAGCAGACCCTGCGTGTGCTCTGTAGTCAGCCTGCCTTCCATCACGGTCTGCCTGAACTTTGGATTCACCCCGGTCCAGCGCGACTTCAAGTAACCTTTTAGCGCTATTGACTTATAAGCACTGTTTTGGGTTTATTATTTGAAAATTCATAACTCTGGTCCCAGTCATTGGATTTTTGTCGTTTTGGTCTTGTTTTACTCTATTTTTCTACACATATGTGGAGTCTTTTGTGGTGTTTTCATTGTGTTATTGTGTGTGTTTCACAAATACTTTACACATTGCCTCTCTAGATAAACCTTACTGCTCTGTGCCAAGCTACCAGAGGGTGAGCTCAGGGTATCTTTTAGTGTGCATCTAGCTTACCCTGACTAGGATTGAGAGCCCTACTTGGACAGGGTGCATACCTCTGCCAACTAGAGAACCAATTTCTAACACATGTAATATACAGATTTTAGGTGAACAGAATGAGCATAACTTCTGGGTTTGAAATTCACTCTTTGCTTGTTAGCTTTGCAAGTTTCATGGGCTTCTGGTCCCATTTACTTTGCACCGACCATTTATTGCGCATATATGTGAAACTGTTTTTCAATTTGTGATGATTTTGACTGATTTCCTCCTACAATCTTCTGCATCTGACTCTAGCCCCTGCTGTGTTTGGTATGTTTATTGCTCCCTTTTACATTTTTATGAGACACATTGTACCTGTGTAAGGCAGCCTTGTTCTGATGTGCATAAAATGATCATTTGTCACTTGTGGTCAGGAGTTTTTGCATGCCATTGAGATAGAAAGCAACCCAAGACAACAAGCACACCTTCTCCCACATGTACACAGCTTCCTCCGGCATCACGTGGTTTGCAGCATTCACAATCCATTTAAGTCTGAATGGCATTCTGGCATTTATTGTCAGAGCAGCTGCACGTCGGGTCCCACGATTCATAGGCTTTCACCTTACTGCATTTTCAGTGAAATATAGAAATCAATTGTTTGCCAAATTAAACACTTTTCATACATTTACCCTGGGAGTCTACTTTTACCAGACGCATTCATACCCATCCAAACAATTGTTCATCACCCCACAAAAAGCACGCCTCTGAATACATTAGGGGGAACTGCACATTCATTTGAATGACCGCCTGGCAATTCTTTGGACATTATGAGGAGTGGTGCCCAAGTGTTATGTGTAGGTAGTGTTACCCTTCCCACTTGTCTCTGCCAAACTCTGGACTTGGAAACTTTTTCATACTCAATTGGTTTTGGCGTTATGCTTTTCTTACCAATTTTTCAGAGAATTGTTAATTCCTACAAAATATTTAAGCAAGCCTTAAAAGGCATGACATATGAGCCACAGATGAGAGACAAGGGAATAGACATTGGCTTCCTGAAGCACCATGTAAGCCAAATTATTCATAAAGCACATTACCAAAAATCTGAAAACTTTGTTATGATAATATCACAGAAACGGAAGAGAAAAGTCTAATTATACATTTTTGATCTTATATGCTAATTAATATAATGGATATTTATGTCCCATTTCTACATCTCCTGTGTCTGTGAACATTCCACTTATTTGGTGCACAATTCCTCAACAGCAACAAAGAGTGCAGAAACCCACTAGTATCTAAAGATAGTGTTGAAGAGAGTGTGATTGAGTGGTTATGGATACATATGAGAGCACACATTGCCTAATCAAAAGTGTGTGTCTGCTCCATGTGCGACTGTTTCTAGATGTTGTTCCGCCAGTCATTACCATGTATAGGGCATGCATCAAATACACCAGTCTGATGTTTATCACAATAAACAAACATGAAAACATACCTCAGGTTCTTTCCACACACTAGGGTTTCTGTGGAGTGCATAAATACTTGTTGAAACAATAATACCTGTTAAAGGAATGTGAAGATGTGAGCTGCAAGTTCAACACTCAACATTCAACCATATTTCCACGTTTGCATTTATTACTAGAATGTAAGAAATAAACAACTTCTTCTTAAAATATCACCCTACACCAAACCTGGTGTAAAATCTTTTTTTTATTTACCTGACTATTTAACTCCCACAAATTCTGTATTAAATAAATGGCACAAAAAATGACACGTACACCTGTGCCTTAATATAAACCCATTAGCAGCGAGGTGTTTACTGCCCCAGTGTTCAACCTTTTTTTGATGTTTGGGGCCCTTCTCGCTTAAGCCTTCACAATGTTTTTCCACAAAATGTACCCAGGCCAAATGCATCCTTTTTTCACACATTTTGAAGATTCTAAAGACAGATAATTTTGGGTAACCTGGATAGTTGTACTTTTGTGGATCCCCATAGATCCCGACACTTCACTCACAGAAATGTGAGGAAAATGTGTAATTTTAGCCAAAGTCTGAAGTTTGTGGGGAATTATGGGTACGAATATTTAGTGGGATTTAGACAAACCACACTACCGCGGATTTTCCTAAGTCTCTAGGTTTCAAAAATACCCAGGGTTTTTACGTTTCCCTAGTTGCCGGCTGACTCAGAGTCTGAATAGCACTGCTATTCCAGGGCAAGTGAGTCAAAATTTGGAATTAACCCCTCTCTGCTGGCTCAAATGTCAAAACTAAGCCCAAACATTTCCACATCTTGCCATGTTGATGAAGATGCTGTTGGCCCCATGTTGGCAGGGTTGGCTGGCCCCCACCCTATAATTTTTTTAAAGAATATCAATGGCATTGAATCTGCCATTTGGGAGCAGTTTAGGGTGTTATATTCCCAAATTAGGCCCATACAGCAAAGCAGTTTATTTCTTACATTGTCCTAATGAATAACATTTTCAGCTGTGACCTTTTGCACAGGTTTGTGTGCACGACAATGTGGGATTAGTTTCCCTGAAACTAAATTTACACATCTAGCTTCGCACAACATTATCACCAGGCCCTAAACATCACGTACAAAGTCTTGTTTCACACGATGTACAAATGTCATCTCGGTCTTCATTCATGGGCAACAGGGCTATCTACATATCCATATGATCACTAATCTATACGCACATCTCAAGGCTGCTTTCTATTATAAAAGATGAGCACCCTAATAGATTAGCAGAGGAGGCACTTCTGCTGACACTGAGGGTCCTTGCATGCTGAGTAATTACCAAGCAGCGGTCTGACATCTCGTGAGGGGTGTCCAGTTTGTGACCAATATAGGGTCCTTCACTCTATTCTATCAGGAAATGGGGTTGGATCATCACCGGGGCGGGGGGGGAAGGGGGAGAGATTCTTGGTTCTACAACTACACACACTCTAGATACACGTAGAATAGGGTTCGCATAGTAGGAGTACGCTTGATTACGGCCTTCTTTTATATGCCTGCATATATACATTGTTCAGCACCATGGTAGAACTATATCTACTATTTACGCTATTGGTGCTTGTAATCACATTTATCTGCTTCTGTCTACTAATCATTGCAGTACACGTATTTTATGCAAGAATAACGTTCGTTCAATAAATATTATTGAAAACGTCCCACTGTGTATTCTCTGTATAATTCTCTGAGAATAAGTGAGCACGAGTGACTGAGAGAAAAGTTCTGCACTGTTTCCACGATCCCTGAGGGGTCAGGGTTGTCATGCTCAGTGGTTGCCAGAAAATCATTTGCTCCCTAATAAGGTTAGGGGGCTTACGGTGAAACTGTGAGCTAGCTGGTCTATAGGCCAACATATCCTGCAGGGGTGTCCGGAATCAGTCTTGGCACCAAGCCCCTAGTTTATGTTGTCTAAGCAATGCGCAGATCCTACGGATTAGTAGGAACTACACAGCAAGGGGTAATTCACTCAAACTGCCTGCTGGGACAGGAAGAGACCGGACGAGTTTTAAGCCCACTCTGGGGTTAGGGCATGCAGACCCTTTCTTTTTTTGACCATGTTCCCTGTTGTTTAGTGGGTCTTATGTCCACATGTTAACATTGGTGAAAAACACTATGCATCCCCTGCATGCAGAAATGCTGTAACAGCTTGGGCCTACTCTTTTTATTGGCCATAGAATTCCTGCTGTGAAGTGGGTTTTCTGCTTCACTTTGGGGCTAAATGCCTCACATCTGCCCCCACATAGGCAGAGAGACTGTCTTCCCTTTTTTCGTGCAGGCATGATGCAACGTGAGGGTTGGCTGCCCCCAACCCTTCTTTTTTTACATTTATTCCATGGTCTACCTATGAAAAAGTATGTCAAAGGTTTCTAGATGTTTATTTTTTTGCTGAAAAGCCATAATTCATATCCCATACAGTGCAGTACTCTTTAAAGAGGTCTATATTGTGCAGGCACCTTGCTGGTATGTTACTGCTTGAAAGCACCATTTTTGCAAGCTGTATATCTGCTGAGGCACATTAAATATTGACTTTATTGCATCTTACTTTTTACCTGAAGTAATTTTATGTTCAGTTTTGGTTCTCAAGCGGAGTGAAATGTCTTTTAGGAGTCACGGAAGCAAGCAATTACACTTTTCTTTTTTTGTTCTTTACATACTTGCTGATCAGAGTCTGGCAGGCGAAGATATGATCTGAGGATCTGGCTTTGGGAATTTATCATATCTATCTATACAACACTGCAGAAAGTTTTGCGAATATTATGTTAATGTAAATGTACATCTATATGTATAAGCGTCCAAAGTATACCCAGTCTATATACTGAAGCAATTAGTCCTATGAAAATAACTAAAAGGGAATCCAGTTCTCAGGTTTTGGTCAACACATAGAAAATACAGCTTTTGTGTATTTGCTGAAAGTTATATTTCACCTCTTCATTCAAAATATTATCTGGACAAAAAGACTTTTATTTACTTTTAGTGTTACATCTCTCAAGTGGGAACTCTACTGTGGACCTTAAGTTGTGGGGAGACCTTGCAATTTGAAATTATGGTTGGTGTTGAAAGAACCAGTCTGAAATCTGGGTCAATGCAAAAACAGAATGCACCCCTGTCCTCTAGTAGCTATTTTTGAGATTCGCAGCCTTCACATTCCTGCATTTATATTTGCATTTCATTTTCAAAGACTCATTCAAAATCATCCCAATGACTTTTGGATGCCTTTAAAGACCCCTAATATCTATATCAGATGTATTTCATTTTGCATTTACCTACTGTGGTTTTTGGGGTTAATAAAGTTTTGACTTTATGGAAGCTTAGATCAAGACCAAGAAATTGATGTAGGGGTATATTTTTTCGATGTCCCTGATTAGGTTAGAGGCACCTGTGCTGATGATCACAATCTTTGAAATCTGAATGTGCTCTGATAATACTGTGCCTTTGTCTCATTTGCACTGTACGAGCCTCAAGGAAATGGACAGGTGGAAAGGTTCAACCATATGTTGAAGGAAAGCATTATGTGGGCGCGTGGTTTTGAAGGAGAGTGGAAAGACAGAATGAGGGAGAAGTTGTGGTTGTATTGTATCACCTCGCATACCATCACGGAAGTTAGTCTGTTTAAACTACTTAAAGGAAGGGATCCAGTTTCTAAGTTGTGCCCGTGGTGGTTTAAGAAGAAGCAAAAGGGAAAGGATGAGGTAAGGGAGAGATTTGAAGTGGCAAGGGGAGTTGAAGGGAAACAGGAGAAGGTCAAGCGAGCTTTTGATGCCAAGGGGAAAGTCAAGAGCCCTGAATTTGAAGTAGAAGATTGGGTCAGCATTCGCAGACCCGGACTGTTGGTAGAAAGTGATCTCCGATTCGGTAAGGCTATGAGAGTAGTCAAGGTCAACAGAAACATGGAGGTCACCCAGGATGGCAAAGTTTGGAATGTCACTAGAGTGGCCAAATGTGAATTCAAGAAGTGTGGACCAGTTTGAATGTGTGGCTTCAAAGTTCAAGCAAACTAATCATGACAAAAGGCCTCCTTGTAAATTGGTAGATTTTGTGTAGTGTTCCCGTGTTATATTGTTTGGTGTTTTTGTGGTTGGGTGTTTGTAGGATTTCCTGTACTGTTGCTTGTCCATTGTGGTGGCTATGTGTTTGGTTGTTTAGAGGGGAGAGATCTGTTCTATATTGTATATGTTACATTAAATTTATTGTGTTTACATTCCAATCCTGCTCTCACGCCAGTCTTTGCTTAAAAGGTTCTGGCCCTAGAATGAAGGGGGAGTTGAGAGTTGTACTGTTGGACTCTAGGTAGGTACTGTGCTGTTCTTTAATAAATCTCTGGAAAACTATTATGGACTCCAGTTTGGTAATATAATAATAATAGTATCTGTAGGGTTAATCTTCTTCTTGTGAGTGCTGTGACTGTCACCCATTTGTTCCTCAAACTGAAATTATAATGGGATGTTGAAGATGATCTTTGCAAGCACACCTTGGCCAAGTGGCAAACATATGGTTGCTTTTCCCAAATTATTATGATGTGGAAACCAGCAGATATGAGCGTTTGTAGTTTACTTTTAACAACATTAAACTGACCTTCCGGCAAAGTGCGTCCATCAACAAATGTGATTGGCTTGCTGAGAAGTCTAGAAACTCGGGGTACCGGTGGGTACAAGCGAAGGCACTCCTTAATACACATAGTGGTGTACTTCATTTGAGCTAGGTCTTCCCTGCAAGAAGCGAAGGTAGAGATAAAGAATTTGTGAGCAGTGCCACTGTATACTTGCCAGTGACAGCCAGCTCACACAGTATGACTGCGGTAGACATGTACTTGAGCATGGGAATACATCTCTGTAAAATAATATTTAATTTCAATGTTATCGATCAATGAAGTGTAGCACCTCTTTCAGAATCGAAAATACAAGCATATACTATAAATTTGTACTAAACATCACATCAAACAACAGACACTTCAAGACAAAAAAAAGTACAAAAACCTTGTGCCCAAGTGGCATTTAGAATTATATTGGCATTGTCTTTTCTGTGTAAAAAAAAGAATATAAAAATAGCAACATATTAGAGTAGCTAGCAAGAAGGTTTCAAAATGCTAAAATCTCATTACTAGGTTTGTTGCCCACAACACCCCGGTCTGAACAACATCCCTGTCTCATTGACTATCTTCTAATTGATACCTTTGTTGATTGACTGCCTCACTGTGAGAAACATGGCAGCCATGTTACAATACTTTGAATTGGGTACTGGTGCTAACCTTCATTATCTTTCATTTAAGGTCGCCTTTATTCACTGTTAAATTACAGGACCCACAGAAGGAATCAAAATGTCTATGAAGTATTTTTGGCAGTAAGCCAGTGTTTCCAAGGAACAAAGCATCACAAACAACAAACTGCCATTGGTCTTTCCCAAAATCTTTGGTTTGCCTTTGCCTTTTTCCATCAATCTTGGAGCCTTCCAGGAAAGTGTGGGTTAAATAAAGGCTGGGCCAATACACAGCTCTAGAAGACTGCCTATTCAATGTTTAAACTCCGAGCACTTCATTGCATGTGGCCTGAAAATCTGGATGTTAATTGCAGGAAACCTTATTTCCAGTTCAGTGTTGGTAAGCTTCCTGTGAAATCATTTACGCAGAATTGGACCACAAATGAAGGCTTGTTGTGTCCGACCTGCAAGTTATTTACAGAAAACATAGCCCATCGCCCAAGTCCTTTTCGTCTGCCCTGGTTATGTTATCCTACGCCAAAATGGATTAAAACAATATGCAGAACATTGGGGACTAGTAGGAGTTTAATTTCGCTTAGAATTCGTAGATCTGACCCAAACTCTTATATGCATGTGCGATGTATATGGATTAAACCTTGAACAATTTTATCACATGTTTATTTCTGGTTTATATTTTCCTCTTGGGGGGAAATCTTAATTTGATCTTTTATGTATCTATGGAATTTTACCCTTATATGCTGCGACACTTTGGCTCTCATACTCGGATGTAATTGTTTTTATATATTTATTGATTGAGTTTTTAAGTGCTTTTAGGACTAATCGTCGAATAAAGCTTATTGAAATTGAACTGTTAATTGCACGCACAGTAGCATATGTGCGGTATGGTATTTGCAGGGTGTGCAATTACTGCACAATTCTGAGTTTTTCTGCGTGGGATGAGGCATGAGGTTATATTCAGACCAGGAGCTTACTGGTGCACCATTCACCGCTCTCCAGACTCTTCTTTGACATGCAGCTGGGTGTCCTCGCAGCTTAGACCAAACAGGTATTTCTGCAGTTGCAGTCACCCGGAGGGGTGGCCTGAGACGTATGTGGAATGTTAGCAGTGAAGGGCTGCGGTTGGAGCACAGGGTCTTTGATTGGAGCAAACATTCGTCTTCTTGTGCCTGGTTGTTTCCATGTGTTGGAAGAAAGGTGTGCGGCCAAGCCTTATGAATGGTCCCTTCCAAGATGGTGGTCTACCTGGAGACTATTGCTAGAAACTCCCGGTTCAAGATGGAGTTAAGACTTTTCCTGTCACGTCAGTTCCTGTTTGAATCATATATAAAGGAGACACTGATAGGTGATGGATGTGTCACCCTTATTTTACATCACGTTCATTGCCCACTTGCTACTACTTGTGTTGCCGATTTCTAATCATTTGCAGACATATTTTCCTTTAGAATTTCTTCTGGAAGTCTCTGCTCATCTCATCTGTCTGCACAGATGACAGTGAGGGAACGCCTATTTCCATCTACATAAATCAAAATCTTCAATCAAGAACTGTAAGATTACCAGAGGGTTTCTGCTGTTCCTGACTCTTTCCTCCTAATGGGGAAGCACTAAGGAGATACACAACACCTTTAACCTTTATTATGAAGTGCAGTGTGGCACTATGTCTACTGGGAGGAGTCGCCCTTTCCTCAGGCGATCAAGAAAAAAACTGACCTTTACAGTGTGTGTCTTTGACCATAAAGTGCACAATCTAAGCCTAAGCCTTCGATTTGCACATTTTGCCTCTTGTTTGAGCAGTTTTTCCCTTTTACAGTGCGCCAAGTTTCTTCCTGGTGCAATGTGAAAGGGAAACATTTTAGCTATATGGCAATTATAAAACTCACCCTGAATCCTGGGTCGGGGCAAACAGGAGTATGAGCCCAAATCTGAATTTGAGAACAACTAGAAATAACGGGCCTAGTAGTCTGCCTGCTGTCTCGTGCCTCGTTATTGTGTAATATGTCTTCCTGCGTTTAGAAGGGCCACAGTTCCACCACACTCAAAATGTTTAAAATGGTGGCCATGCCAGTGAAGACGAGGCATGGAATGCTATGCATGACTAGTCTTTATTCTGAGCATAGGAGGCATACGTTTGGCAACGTTCCTTTATTTCCCAAGAGTTTCTAATATCATGCAATTTGCGTAGAGAATGTGCTACTTTCTGTTCTAATGGAGATTTATCAGCAGTATTACACATTTCTGTATTCAATTGATCAAATATATCACTCAGTATATGGCTGGGATCTTTTTGTTGCCCTTTCTGAAAAGGATCACTTCAACAGTTTTGCATGCAATCGGGTTTGTTCTTGAGATCATAGCAGAATTCATAAAAAACAGAGACATATATTCTTCAGGGATGGTCATTCACAATGGGTTAGATGGGCCCAGGTCTGGGGATATACACTTAAGATTGACATTGCCCCTTTCAATTCTATAATGGTTACAAAGTGGTGACTTTCATCGAGGTTTGATGGCAGCCTCCACCTCAAGGCCTATTAAGTTGGAGTAATGGGGATGAGCACTGTTAGACCTGGCACCATTGGCGTGGGTCTCCATTCCATTTTTCACTGTTGCCTCCTATGTTTTTGCTGGTCTAGATGCTTTGTAGGAAAAAGAAGATGGCAAGGAGGAAATAATATCTATATCCGCTAAATCATAGGGAACTTCATATTGCCCTATTAACAGTACACAGTCCTATCTTTATTCATACGAACCTCATTCAAAACAGGTCTAGATGCTTTGGGCACTTTGCCACTTCTATTCAGTGCCAAAGTGCAAGTGCTCCCTATTGTAAATTGTTGTAATGGATTAGTGACTCCATGATTGGCTTATTTGATTTACTTGTCAGACCCTAGTACAGTGCACCATGAGTGCCCAGGGCCTGTAAATCAAATGCTGCTGGTGGGCTTGCAGCACTGATTGTGCCACCCACAGAAGCAGCTTGTAAAGTATGGCTCAGGCCTGCCATTGCAGAGCCTGTGTGCAGTCTGGGACTGCCATGTCGACTTGGCAAGTGCACCCACTTGCCAGTCCCTAAACCTTCCCTTTTCTACATATTAGTCACCCCTAAGGTAGGCCGAAGGGCAGGGTGCATTGTATGTGAAAGGTAGGACATGCCCTGATGTGTGTGGCATGTCCTGATAGTGAATTAGTCAATTTCGTTTTTACTATTGCAAGGCTATCTGTTCCCATAGACAAGAATGGGCAGTTTGATTATAACATCTTATAATCCTAACTGACCCTAGGAACAAGATAGGAAAATAAAGTTTAGTATGCCTGAACTCAGAATGTTAAAATACATCTTTTAGTGTGGGTGATTTTTACATTCTGTGTTTTAAAATACCACTTTTAGAAAGTAGGTATTTTCTTGCCTAACCATCCAGTATGCCTCTGCTAGGTTTGTGTATTCCATGTCTGGTTTGTGAGTGACAGGGGGCTGGAGAAGGCCTTGGCTCCAGCAGTCTGATGAGTCAGGGCTGGGCTGAATAGGACCTGCATTGAATAGAGAGTAGGGGGAGGAGATTTCCTTTCAGCTACCTGGGCCAGGTCTGCTTTCAACAATACTATCTCCACCTCCTGCCAGGAAGCTGCACCAGGGAGGACTGAACTGGTTTACGATGGGTACAGACCCTCTCTGCCTTCAGAGAACAAAGGATTTTGCAGTATAAATATTGGGGCCCAGACCCCAGAACTTTAGATCACTTCTGGGAATCAAGACAAACCTTTGCCAAGGAGAGAAACCAAGGAAGCTGAAGGAGGAGACTGCCCCTGTGCTGTTTGCTGTTGGCCTGCAGTGGTTACTTATTGCCAAGGAAAGGAGAAAAGGAACTTTTGTGTGTACTTTTACTATCTTGAGGAAGATCTCCAAGGGCTTGAAGTTGAGCTTGCCTCCTGTTCTGAAGTCTCAGGGACACAAAGACTTCACCACCTGCTCCCCATGAATTTCCTTGCTGGGAATTCTACCTGCAGAGAGGTGCCTGCTGTTGTTTTGGGCCCTCTAGAGACTGCGTGTCGCTGGGAGCTGGAAGCGCGACGCAACGAAGAAGAAGCGTGTCGCCGTCACAGCAGTTGCCGTCGCATCACCGAAGCGTGTCGCTGCCGCAGCTGTTCGCCATCGCATCACCGATGAAGCATGTCGCATCACCGGAGAAGCGTGTCGCTGCCGCAGAGGTTGCTGTTGAGTCTACCGAGTTCGCCGCACGGCCGTCGGGCGTGCACGCATCGCATCCACGTTCTCGCATTGCATCACAGACGCCATTTTGTCGCATCCCATCACAGATGCCATTTTGTCGCATTGCACCGGATCGTCGCATCGCATCGAGGCGCCATCTTGTCGCATCGTAACCGGAACGCAGTAAGAAACCGACGCATCACCTCCTCTCCGGTAAGGAACCGACGCATCACCTCCCCCACGCTGCAGTAAGGAACCGACGCATCACCTCCCCCGAAGCAAGGAACCGATGCATCACCTTCCCTGCGACCCTTTTGTTTGGTTTGCGTTACGCATCCAAGGTACTTTGAGAGTAAAGTGTTGCATTTACCATCTACATTGAACTAAGCTATTTCTACCATTTGAAAGTCATATTTTTGAATACTGTATTGTGGATTTTTGTCGTTTGGTCTTGTGTTAAGTCTAGATAAAGATTACTTATTTTTCTGAACTGGTGTGGTGTCCATTTGTAGTGTTTTCACTGTATTACTGTATGTGTTCACAAATGCTTTACACACTGCCTCTGAGATAAGCCTGTCTGCTCGTGCCAAGCTACCAAGGGGGTGAGCAGGGGTTATTTTAGGAGTGTATCCCCCTTACCCTGGCTAGAAGCAAGGGCCCCTATTTGGACAAAGGTACCTACCTCTGCCAACTAGAGAGCCCCCATTTCTAACAAGCACATAACCAGCATGCCTCATGTGTATGTAACTCTGTGTCTTGGGTGTCGTTTTAGTTCTGAAAGACTTAGCTACAATACTATTAAAGCTGGCATTATTTAGCTAGTTGGAAGAACCGATGCTTCGACTGTGAAATGAACATGGGTCTCTTCAGTCTTCATACTACTGGTCTATGGAGGTAGAACACCAATGAGCTCCACCTTCATTGCACTGACAATGCCAGCTGATTTCCGCACTGGATCAACACTTTCCCACCAGAGGCCCTTATTATGAGTCGCCTTTTCGAGTCCAAAGAGTCCTGTAATGGGATTTACCACAATAACTGAGGATCTGTTGTTTCACCCAGAGAACCGACCTGCTAAAAGCAGATGGAGGCTCTAGGCGACATTCTAGGAGGAAATGAGGAATCTGGACAAGAACTACTAATTCACCCAGTCACTCCTCATTTCTAAGGGAAATGAAGTAGTACAGGACTAGGTAGGCAATAAAGTGTAAATTTATTAAGCAACAGGAGTCCTGACCAAGTCGGAGTAGAATCTTGACTAAAATGTCAAATGTTGGTCCTGGAAGCAGTCTCTTCCACTTGGGAACTACATTCGAGAATGCTGCACACACCCCAACCAATGCGTAGACCACAGAATACATTTATTCGGACTATGACTTGTGGGAATATTTTGAGACCTTATCACAATGTTCAGGGCATTTCTATTTTGGACATCACTCGAAGCACATTCACCGTCCCCCAAACACTTTGATACTTCACCAGTTTACTTTTGTTCCAGACATTACCATCTAATAGTTTAACTGCATACCTTCCAACTTTTACTACCTTCAACACATTTGAAAAACTAGAAAATCATTTCATAGATATCTTACCCCGTATCTCTCGGACATCATGACCTGCTCTAAAATCCTGTTAACTATAAACAACATCCTCTATTCCACATTTCATCATTTCCTTAGCCATCCAGAACGGTCTCACCATTGTTCCTGATTACCTACATCAGATTCTCAAAAGGGGATGTCTCCCCATTCTCCTATCGTGTAGTGCGCTATGCTCACAGCATATCCTCTAAACTTTTCCTCTAATTCTCACCAGCACTCAAATCTAATTGTACACCTTCCCGGAATACCTTGTTCCGCCTCTCTAACACTACACTACTATTTGAGAATAAACTGGTATGTGGAAAGGCCTGATCCAATGTTGTTTAACAAAGACTTGCATTTTATTTGACACTAACTCAACACCATTGTCAGTGATCAGATCCCTCTAATAGGCCCACTTCTAAATAATTCTCTAATCACTTTGCAAGTATTCACTTTAGTTCTGGCTACTGAGAGTAATGATCAACCAAAACTAGAGCATATTTAGGGGAGGCACCCAAAACACCAAGGGGATCAGAAATATCTAAAGGCAACATTTTCCAAGGCCCACCCGGTAACTCTACTACTTTACATGAATACTTGATGGTCTGTGACTTATTGCTCCATGCACATGGTATACAAAACCTTAACTTTTCCTCTGCGCATCTTTCTGCTCATGGCCACCAAAAATCCATTCTCACTTTTCTCTTGATGCTGCTCATTCCTGGGCAGCCCCGTGGAACAATTTGAGAATTCTGTCTCATAATCCACTGCCACATCCTTCAGACATGTTAGAATAAAACGTTCCCAATATATTCCTTTTGTCAAGCCATCCTTTCTTTGTGTACTCCAGTTACCTGATGCATCCTTTAAAGAGGCTATGATTTATTTATCCTCATCTAACATCTCATTATTGCTGTCTTCCAGAATCGGCATGTGAGAAAGACAAATAACCAACACATTGTTGGTATCCGGAAAATACTCTATCCTGAAGCTGAACTCTAAAAGCTATTATTGCCATTTGGTGATACGTAGTGTAGCCTTGGTACACCTCTTCTTTGAGAACAGATCTACCAATGGACCGTGATCTTTCCTTAAAATGAATTAAACTGCCATTGCGTATTGCCACAAATAATTAACACTATCAGCATGGCTTCTTTTTCAATGGCTAAGTATCTTTCATCTGCCTACTTTAACAAGCAAGAAGAAAATGCAATGGTCGCCAGTGTCACACATTTTTCTTACGTCAACACTCCACTGATGCCAACGTTACTGGCATCTGTGACTATTACTGAGTCACACTTAGAACCCTATTTGGAGTTTGGCAGATGGAATACTCCATTGCAAATGTTACTTGAACATGAAATACCTTGAAAAAATACAAGCAACGTGGCGTTTGTCAAAACAGGAAAAGTTTGTTTAATTAAACATATCGGCTGGGAGAACAGTTACAGGTGCAGGGTCTGAGGACTGTCTCAATTTACAATCGATCTGAGACTTCCTTATATACAGTTCATCGGAAGTACTAATGTTTCCGGAGATCCTTGTATGGTGAAGAATGTGAGTTGCTGTCTTTGGAGTCATAAATTAATTGTCTAATGGGTAATACAGGTTGGCCTCGACCTTATGTGGCCACAATGCAGCCAGTGGGTAATGTGTCCAGATGTCCGGCATAGGGAGCGCTTGATTACTTCGTGTGCTGTGTTCCGATTGGCTATATGTTCCTAACTTATGTGGCATCTGACTTTTATGTTGTTTTGGGATCGCGCCTACTCCTCTCGGTCCTGTGTGCTTTATTGGGGCAATCTCCGTAGTCTGTTGTAATGTTGCTGCACCTATCTGTGGGATTGATCTAAGGTTTCCTGTCCGTATATTTTTCTGCTGGCTATGTGCCACCCCACCTGTGACTATATCAGTCAATAACCTGGACCTAGGCCTCAGTGCTTGCTTGCTAATGTATTTGCGAGTCAGGGTTGTTGTGGAATTCACAACAGGCACATTTGTTAAATAAAGACACGATTTCGTTCACATAAATGAATGTATCATTTTTCATATCAGCATCGACTTTTTCCATATTAACACAAACATGGTGAATGTCCCATCTGGCATACTACAAGTGCATTGTAGGCTAGGGCCCTTGCAATTCGGCGGACAGGAATATCTTTCACATTTGAATGGAGTATCCCATCCGCCAAACTCTAAATAAGGCCTCTAGTGTCGAATGGTGCCATTGCAGATGCACATGCCAATTCACTCTTCAAGCTCACCCATTCACCCAGACTGTCCTTGTCCCACACAAAAATAAGTTTTTTTTAATATGATGTTGCAAGTACGCAGTCTTGTCAGAGAATCTAGGAATAAACATAAAAAAATTCAAATGAGTACTCGGTTATTCACAAAAACCATCATAGCAGCTCCTTGTTTTTGGTACTGGGAGCATCGGCAGTAGCCAAAATATTTTTTCCTTGAGATCAGTACCTTCACTGCTTATGGTATGACTTAAGTAATCCATACTGTCTTGTCCAATCTTGCATCTGCCCCTTGAGATAGTCCCACCATGCCTCTCCAACAGGGCTAACACATCAAACAAAGTCTTGTCATGCTCTTCACGGGTGCAGCCAAAAATCAGAATGTCAACTTGAAAGTAGAATACATTGGGAAACTTCTTGGGAAAGTTGGTGCATGATTCACTTGACCACATCAGATGCAGACACCTTTAAAAATGGAATGCACTTATATCTAAATACACCTTCAGTAGATATAAAGAAATTTAAAGATTTTGAAGTGTCATGGAGATCAGTCTGAAAGTAAGACGAATACAAAACCAAAGTTGGAGTAAAGATACTCTCATGATGTCTTAATACCATAATACTTGGTCAGGGTGATTCGGGTCTACCTTCATCATCAGCCGTTCTGATGAGGCCAACCAAGCAAAAATGAACCATCCTTGGAAGCATATACCTTAGCCTGTGTGCTCTTCCCTTTCTTTACATCCAAGACTGGTCTGAAAGTACCAGTCTGTAACTATTGACTTACCAGACCGCTTTAGCCAAACCTCAGGAAGTTGCTGTTTTCCTCTGATTAACTCTAGCTACTCATTGCCAGTCAGTGTGCCTGGCACCGGAGTCTGCCATTACCCTAACCCTCTTCTTCCCATTTAGTATATTACACTAACAACCATTTTTGTACATCTCACCAACTTCACACACATCCTTCACTTCCCTTATCAGGACTGGGTCTAAACGTGTGTTCATCAACACTCCACTCTTTCCTCTGTACACACAAGAAGGAAGAGGTGTGGTGCAGCAGCCAGAGCTGCTGACTCCGGAGCGCTGGGCACACAGTTTGATCCCCCGATGCCCACGGTTTGATCCCCCTGTGCCGGCGGCAGCTATGCTCAGCATCACGTGACTTTTCAATCACTTAATCTCCCCAATGGCCCCCCAGCACCTGGATACCCTTAGGGGTGAGATGTTTGCCCTTTACAAATGTGGAATTATTATAATTATAAGCAAAGCAGCCTCTTCCCTTCCATTTTCAGCACCCTTGTCTCACTTCTGGGCAGTTCTTAATCATAGGCTCATGACCACTCAGCTAACATCCAAACCATGGGAACATATCCTCTTTCATGACATAAGGGTTTGGGTTTCACCCCCTTTGTATTTATCCCCCTTTGAAGTCCTTTATCATACTGTGTTCGCCTTATATTCATTCAGAAATGATTCTCAGCCCTTGTAATGTTGCTCAAACCTTTTTGAAATGTTGTTGCTGATATTATCAAAATAATTGTGATCAAGCATTGTTGGGCAAAGGCAAGGCAACTTTTGCACTTAATTAGGGACTTTCCACTCCCATTCCTAATTCGGCCTGTTTTTTTTTCAGTATATGCTTTTGTAATCAGTAAGTCCACTTTTCTACATCCTCCAACTCAATACAGACATCTAAAAGGATATTTGAAAGAAAATGCAACTGCACTGGTGTTCTTTGCACATTAATAGTATCTGAGCCATAAAGGATAGTTACAGTATCACGCAAATATGAAGATAGGTCTCCAGAATGTCTGGCTAGGATGCATCAATCCCTGTGCTCCTGTATTTAAGTCCCTCCATGCACAGAGACTAAACAGTGTTTAACTTAAAATAAGGACAAACTGCTTCCACCCATTTAGGCTTCGGTTATAATTGGCCCAGTTTTTGTGCAATAATGATTGCAAATGAAATAACCCAACCTTACAATGTACTAAATACATTGCGTGCAAAAATATAATCTATTACACATTTTTTCCCTAAAATGGAGTATAACATGGATTTAGTGCTTGCCACACCAAACTCCACATGTCCAGATATTTACCAAACATTTACACACCCTCGCCAGGTTTGACCAGCCGAAATATATCCAGAGATGCAATTTTTATTCACTCAATCAGGATTTATATAGCGCTGCTAATCTCCCGATAAGGTATCCAATCGCTTGAATGTCCTGAAAGGCTCATTTAAACATCCAGGTCTAGAGGGCCCATCGGAATTCCTCAAATGAGGTGATGGTCCAGAGCTGCATGGGGACGCTGTTCCATGTCTTTGCCCCGATGTAGAAGGAGCGTCCTCCACTTCTGCTTCAGTAGATGCGAGGAGTTTGGGCAAGTGATAGGGAGGTGGAGCGTAATCTTCGATGGTTGGTGGAAGTTCAGGAGGTGGTTAATGTAGGCGGGTCCTTGGTTGTTTAGAGCCTTGTTTGTGTGGGTCAGTAGCTTGAATTGGCATGTTTTCTGTACAGGGAGCCAGTGGAGTTGCTTGAGGTGGGGTGTGATGTGGGTTCGTCAGGGAAGTCAAGGACGAGTCTGGCTGCAGCGTTCTGTATGATTTGAAGACACCATAGGAGGTGTGCAGCGATTCCTACATGGAGAGCGTTTCTAAAGTCCAGTTGGCAGGTGATGAGGGCCTGCGTCATGGTGCATCTCATATGCAAGGGTAGACACTTTAAGATCTTATGTAGCATGCGCAGAGTGAGGCACCAGTGAGGAACCAGGCGGAGGGGAGACTGTGTTGATCTGTGATTTCATGCTGAGTTGGTTATCTATGATGATTCCAAGGTTTCTGTTGTGGTTGGTGGGTATGGGTGCGGGTCCCAGGTCTGAGGGACCACAGGCGTCACTCCATGGGTTGCTTTTGCTACCAAAGATCAGTACTACCATGTTGTCCGGGTTCAGCTTCAGGTAGCCGATCTTCATGTAGTCGCACTGAGAAACCTTCCGTTTGCGTTGAGGAAGCTGCCCCTTGAGTAGAACTTCTACTCGAGCAGCAGGAGGAAGCAGCACCCTCTTGCGCAGCGCATGGTGCCATTCCCGCTGATTTTACAGTGCAGGACAAACACCCAGCGCTACAAATCAACGTGACTGGCGAAATGTAATGCATTCTGCCGCTTGCGCAACTCCACATAGCGCGGCGGGATTTTCTGGGCACTTCGCGGGTTTCCGCGAACCCCGCCCAGCCCTACTGTAGAGTCAGAGTTATTGCACCCAGCATTTAAAAGGTGCAGTAAAGACTTCAAACCTCATAATTCTGATGTGAGCAGTAACAGGATGCATTTCAACTATTTAAAGTTCTTGGTCACTTGTAATGAGGGCTTCATTATTTGGCACTCTTTAAATGAAAGTAACTGTCTCAAATATCTCATTTTCTCTGTATCTCTATTTTTAATTGTCATACCATGTCTATGTACCTCCTTAGGTGAAAGACATTTTTTTTATCATGCATTTTTTTACCTGCTTTTTGGAACCCACACAAGTCAAGCATTTTTTATTGTAACCAATACAAAGAAGCAGCCTTGTTTGAGCCACTTTGAAGCAACTCTCATTGAACTGGTGGCAACTGATTTATGCTTTACTCATATTCAAAGTTAATTTGCAAAGGATAAGCGGTGTTTTTACCTCAACCTTGGGAGACTTTGTGAATGTGTGTTTTCATATTGTTATCCGATGTCCTTCATTTTGGGATTAGGAATGATTTTCTCTTTCGCATAGTTGGTAAAATAAACATTCTAAGAAATATTAGCTCAGATACCCAATTTTTTCCCCCCAACCTGTGTATGCACAAATTGGGGAAAAATGCAGGTGGGGGGGGGGGGGAGGGGTGCTATGTGCCCTGTCTGCACTGGATACCCTGGTCTGTCAACGTTCATGCAGGGGATGGAAGTTACCACACTTGATTTCGATTCTACCCCCTATCTTAGGGGTAAAAATTAAATGATTTCTATGATTTTCCTTTTCTCTGAATATGCCTTTTAAGCACCACTGGAGAAAGCAGCCTTTAGCCACACAGTGTGGGTCGGATAACATCACTATGCCCATGTCCCTCCCCCCGCATAGCTCATGAGAGCCAACAAATACTAAAGTGTCTCAGCCATTCCCACTGCATTATCATTCAACACTGACCTGCAGAAAGGAGTGAATAATTTGTGCTCTCAGAATGAACCTTCTCCAGCATGCAAGTTCTGTTTGTGAACGAATACCTAGAGACGGGCAGATATTCAGAGAGTTGGCAAAAGGCAAATTCTGTCTGAAAAACTGTAACCTTGCTGCAGGTTTTGCAATGGCTAAAGCATGAACATTGTAAACCCATGGCAGAACCAATTGACAGTCAGTTCCTAAGGACTACAGTTTGTTGCGTCCAGGAACCTCTGCAATCCTGCTTATGTTAAAGTGCTCAAAAGCAGTCAGTCACATGTTTGGTTGTTTTACAAAATATTGCTGATTTATCCATATTTCACACAACATAATGCAGCAAGACAATTTGCTATGTGAAAGGGATAAAGTAGGAATGTGCCATATTTACCAATACAGAACGCATTCCTGTTCTCTATCTGTGATGGCGCACAATCTGCTGCCTAGTGCCAATGCAGGCACCCTTGCACCCATAAATTAGATACAGCCCAAATCTTTGCGATCACTACATCACTGCACTGTTAGTAACACTGATGTCCCCCAAAAAATTAAGATATCTATCTTTGTTAAACAGGCAACACATTCAAATCTCACCATTTCACTGTGTCCTGGTCTCCTATGATATCTTTAAGCTCTTGTCTGCATTTCTCTTGGTGTTCCGGGTACTTGGCCATGCAGTATAAGATCCAGGAGATGCCACTCGATGTCGTATCGTGGCCTTCAAACATGAAGGTATCCACCTCAGCACGCAGATCTTCGTCCAATAACAATTCTCCATTTTCATCCTAGGAATTCACAGTCTCTTGGTTACAACCATATTAGACATATTAGAGTGCAACTCTATCATGCTTAAGCTACAGGAGTCAGCACTGAAAGAATGTGATATAGGTGTATGAGAGTGGTGTGAATGTGTGTTGCATGCTTTAGAAGACCTCTGGTTGCAGGGGTTAGGAAGAGAACCCCTGCAGGTTAGTGTTTGGCAGACTTGTAGCCGTGTAGTAGCAGGTCTGCCTAGCAGGTCTGTCTGGGGTATGGAAAATGGTTTGTTTCATCATTACTAGAGATGGACAGCTACAGCCAGCCTGAGTGTGTCAGAAAGTAGATGGATTTATTTTGCCTGACTAGGTAGTTTTGCTGAGTGATTGAGGAAACTTCCTGACGAAGAAAGTGTGTTCAATTGGGGTTCAGGAGTTGTAGAGTTCATTTCTCAACCCAAGGTGGGCAGCCCTGATGCACCCACCCCAACACTTTCCTAAGTAAAGAAGGCTCCATGGGCGACTAGTGGCGAGTTCTCTCCACTTAATCATGTTAGGAGGGAGAAAGTTTTGCCAATGGGAGTTGCCTCTCCTTGGCATACAGCTGGGCAGAAAAACGTTACCGGACCAATGCAAGTTACATCATGTTTAATTTGCTAGAAAATCCACTTTTCTTCTGCTAAGCATCCGTGGATACAGGACAAATAATGCAAAAACTAAAGGCCATTCATAATATATTCCCCGAGCCAAACATAGTACAGTTGCCGTTTTGAGAAGTGCAGATCATAAGTCTGAGGAGATCTGTTCAGCACACAGAAGGGCTTGCACGCTGTGAGAGACGCATGGCATAGTGCTAAGCTATCTATCCATCGAGAATACACAGTAGACAGTCATGCATATGGCTTTACATAAAAGTTAACATTTTGGAGCTGGGTTCAAAAGCCAAACTCCAAAATGGTGATGCAAAGCACACATGGGATACATGCAACATCTTCGGGCTTTCCGTTTAGGATACCATGAATAGGTTGGAAGATGGTGCAGAGGCCTTCGGTGGTGCATAACTACTGCACTTCCATTTCTGAATAAGGTGATACACTATCATTATGAAAGAATATGCCTCCAGTGTCGATCCTTGCATTTTCCAAGAAGAAACAGACACATAGGTAATAGTTTTGCAGGCAAGATGGCTGCCAAATCCAAGGAAGAAGCCGATCTTGTTTAGGATAAGGTGGAGAGAAGAAAAATGGAGGTTTGACTCCACACATACTACTGATGTCATGTTGCCAGCACTGTTCTTTCAGAGGTGCAGTAAGAAACCCTAGTGACAGAAGAAATGTGTCAAGGAAGACTAAAAGATGCAGCCACCTTCAATGTGCAATATGGAGTCAAGTTCAAAGATCTTGGTTTGAATAGGGAGTAACTTTTTATCGCCTTCACAGATGTGTGATTGACAGTACATAGAGGTTTAACCAAAAAAGCCGTCCTGAAAGGCCCAACAGATGATGGATTGTTTGTTCGTGGTGAATGGTATAAGGGAGAAAGACAGAAGATGAAAAGGCTTTTAGTTGCAAATATATATGCTAACTACCCTAGAGCAGTTCCTGTTGTGAGATATATCAGGTCCAATTGAGACTTTCCTTTATGTTGAGGGTTCCATGGTGGACTAGTGATATTGTTCTTTGATGGTGGATCATCACTGAATGGTAATGTCCTCCACAGCAGACATAACACTTAATCATGTTTGAAGAAGAGGCCTGTTTTGTCCCAAACATTATTGTACCCGGCTGCGTTTATAATGCTTTTGTTCGCCAATAAAAAAAGTCCCTGTTTGGAACCTTCTGGAGAAAACCACATTGTATGTACCATACATAGACTTCTGAGAGATCACAATGTTAAGGAAGAGCATATCAAGGTCACTGGACATGATTCACAAAGATTTTGCTGTAACTCATCTTGTATTATTCTCAAATTTCATGAGTATGCCATGAGTTGTCCCGACTTAATCCTTGAATTCAGGAATAAGGCAGGGGTACTATAAGTGTAAGTCACACACACCTACTCATAGTACACTCTTTGTGATTCGGGCCCATTGGCCATTATGTTCTGAGCTATTAGGCCTATTCTGTGATACTGATATAAGCATGTTATTATAGGTTATTTCTTTGATTCAATGAACGTCTGATACCAAATGATTTGTTTTATAGATCACATTGTATCATAGGTCTTCCATCTTAATGTATATGCCATATAAGCCATGCCACTTCATACACATCATTCATGTCATTCATATCATACAGGAAGTTGTGTACACAATGTTAGATACGTCACAAATAGTGTGTCATATGTGATAAAATGATATACACATTGCAAATCAAATCGCGTCTAAGTGCTAATATACATGGTTGGCTAGAGGTGGCCTTAGAAAAGATCGATCTATATCCCAGACACAAAAAATTGACACACCATGCAGAAAGTAAGGGGACAGAACACTCCAGATTTAAGGGATATTTTTTGATCATGGTAATGGCCAATATCCGTTGAAACAAAGCTTCATGTAGTATTGTAGGGATGTAGACATCTAAGTTTGAATGGGTGTATGTATACAAGGATGTGTATATACCTCTAGACATTATGAATGTACAGAAATATACAGATAATCGGAGGATACACTGTCTAGTGGTTATGTTCCTGTACTTGACACAAGGAGATATGAATACTAATATGGTCTTCCACAGTCGGCCAATAATTGTGAGGTTTGGGGCATCATGTCATCAACATGTGCCTTTAACTGTAAATATATGCAGTGTACTATCAGAATGTAATTTTCCTTCCCATTCACCACCAATCACATTCACTTCGTCTTTATGCAATCGGTCGATCATTGATGATCGTCTAAAGTGACACCATGTTACTATATACAGTTTCTTCTACAAATCCATAATTCATGAATTAAAATAAATAGAGAGGTAACAACATAAATTGTAATGAATGTTCTATTAATAGGTTAGGAGATATCGAATGGCAAACATGGTGTCTGAAACGATTGATAGTGCCTAGATAGTGTTGTGCTTTGTATAATGTGCTACAGAGATTTTCATATTCAACAACTCTTTCCTAAAGGTAGCTAAGCAAGTATGGATATAAACATATACATTTAGGGTGCCTGCAGAGAGATATATATATAGTAAATATGGCTACAAATGTCATTGACAGGCGAACAGAAAGGCAGGCATGATGACAGATTTCATACAGAGGAAGTGAAGGCCAATGGGCGTCCACATATATACAATGGGGGTATAGATAGACAGACTTATTTATTTTGATATGAAACAGGAACGATGGAGATAAAAATAGGCATCTATGGTAACTTACTTTGGCACACAGCAGAATATCCAGAAAATCTAGATGCCTCTTCTGTTGCATCTTCTCAAACTCCTTCTCATCCTCAAGCAACGCTTTTCGATTCTTGATCACTGCATCTGTAAAGGGAATTGACATGCTTAGCATTCCTCTGGTCATTCAATCATCAAAGGTCCAATGAAAGGAAGAAGAGGGCTTGTTTTGAATACCTGTGTGTTGGTGCGCGACCCTGCAGGCTCTTCGGAAGCGAGCCCCGTGGCGACTGAGATTGAAGATCAGGTCGCTATGGTATGGAAAATACCGTATTCTGTAATCCACCAGATAGGACAGGTCAAAGATGGCTTGGATGTAAGGGCTCTCACTGAAACATAAAAAATATAAGCAAAAAGGTGTAAAGTCTGCCATGTGGCTTGATTGCACAGTTTGCAACGTGAAATGATGATAGGGATCGGGGGCCAAAAATAGGGGTGTGATGAGTATTTTTGTGTCCTCATAGTCTCCCAGAGTTTCCAATTATTGACCAACTTGTAGTATGAGTAGTCTGCTGCATTTCCTAACCTACACCGGTATATCATTTTCTCTTTCTAGTGTTAGTTGGTACTGTAGGCACTTTGTGTTTGTAAATGAGTGCAGACCTTGCTTACATTTTTTGTGTCAGTACTCTGAAACTATGTTGCATTTGTAACTTGCAAGCATTTTCTCTGCAAGGGCTTAGATTCGATTTTCCACGAGTGACACAAAATACAGTTCCCTACAAGATGCCAGCAAAAGTCCTCATTCTCACATGGAAATCAAACCCGAGTATACGTGCACATGATTGATGTACTTTTCATAGCTTATGTGACAAATATGCATGGTTTGAGGGAAGAGAATCACAGCTTTGCACAAAAGTACGTTTTGTTGAAATCTTTTGTGAATTAGTATGTGTAACGTTGAGCTGGAATTGCCCAGGAAAAATAAATGGTTTGCAGTCTCATTCAAAAGTTATTTGCATGAAATTATAACCGAAGTTTTAATATTGAAATATTAGACCCCACCTTGCCTGCATTGTAACTGGGTTACCTGAAAAGCATAAGAAACAGAGTACAGACTCTACTCACACCATAAATACTAAGAGGCTTATTAAGAGTTTGGTGAGTAGGGTACTCCGCCACAAACGTGGTGGAGTACCGTGTACACCAAATTTGCTCACCCCCCACTCGATTTAGAGTTGGGGGAACCACATGTTTCTGCCAGCAAGGCCTCTGCTTGCTCTGCTACTGGAAACCTTTGGCCTATGGCACACTGACGTTGACTGTCAATCAGTGGACGGCGGAACATCCGCTTTAATAGGGGCATATGCTCGGATGACATTTTTCCCTGTCTTGGGCCACTTGGGAATCGAAATAATGACCCCCCCCCACTTGCTGGGCCAGCACTTAAGGGACATACATTTTTGTTGTCCGACAACAAACTGTTGCTTTTTGAAAACGTTTGCAGTGAAGGCGCAGTGAATATGGAACCTGCACAGCTCTGCTTCAATCATTTCAGAAGAGCCATCTTGGTGATCACTCCTCTCAAGCCATAGAGCTCTCCACCTGCCGGACGAAGAACTCCAAACATGGCGGCCAGCAGAGTACATTCGTCAACTGAGTATACCCCACCAAACTCAAAATAAGCCCTTAAAAGTCTCAAGAAATTGAACCTTAAATACCCTTTATACATTTTCAGAGTAACAAAATCAAGGATTATATTAATTTCCAATTTGCACAGAAAGAATGATCATCATTAAATTGCTGCCATCAAGAGCCAGAAACCATCCTTCCAGCATAAAGCATAAGAGAAAATTCCCCCTCTCGAATTAGGAAAGTAGGAGTAAAGATGCAGGGCCAGATTCACAGAGATTGTGCTGTAAATGTAACTTACTCTTGTAGAACTTATGGCTTACAACTAGGTACCAGGAGTAAATCAAGAGTACTGCTGGATTACTCATGGAGTCCAAAGGTACTACATGAGTAGGCCACAGCAAATTCTGTGTGAATCACGGTGGACATTTAAAACAATAACTAGAGCGGATATCTCTCTGGGATTGCCACCACCATGTCCATTACAGTTCAACATGTGTGTATTTCCTGGCCAAGGTCACACAGTGACTCTACATACAAATCAACATGCAAATTATGCAGTTTAACTTATGTACACACTCACCTGTCTATCTGGCAGTTGCTATGGTAACTGAAGGCGCATTTCAAGATGGTATCGAGAGTCATCAAGCTGACATGTTCAAAAAGTTCAATAGACTTATTTTTGGTGACGAGTTGTTCCCACTTATCCTAATGATACACAGAGAGATATTCTGAATCATGGTGTGTAGATTGTAAGTCACAGTCAACCTTTTACCTCCATTGCATGCATCCCAGCTACAGTCTACATAAGCTGACTTTAAACTACGAGCAGAAGACTGATTTTGATAATTTTGTTTACCAGGATTAAGCAGCGAAAAGTGTATATTTGTGTGGTAAAGGCATACAGAACGGTGTGTGGCACATATTGAATATGTGTTGAATGAGCTTGTAGTATGATAGTAGAAGCGTGTGATTTTAATCAATTTTAATCGTTCACAAAAGGAAATATTTTTTTTTTGTGATTTAGTGGATAACTGTAAATTAACTAATAAGAGCCTTATTAGGATGTTGACCGGATGAGCATCCAACCGCCATTGTTTTGGTCACAGGACTGTCCGACAAGGAGTTGGTGGTCCCAACAGCCCAATTACGATGCAACCGTCGTGGAGGCGGTTGTAAAAAAGTGTTGTTTACCATTGCGGCCCAGGAAAAGGACTGCTGCAATAGCCAAAATGGTAAAGTGCATTTTTCAAACATCCATGCACCGTGTGCCAGGCATGTGGTGCCTGGCACACGGTGCATGGATGTTTGTGGGGGGAAGACAGGTGCCTCCAGGGCAACATAGCAGAGGACCACATGGGATGGGGGCCCTGCTAGGGGCCCCCAGGGTCCCTTTCTGACAGCCTTTCCATGGCGGTCGGACCACCATGGAAAGGCTGTCAGAAAGGGACATCGAAATCCCTACAGCGGTGCATGTGCACTGCCTTCATTGTAGGGATTACAATCCGACCGATGCCCCGACAGGTCCTTGAGCCTGTCAGAAGCATCCGTCGGTCCCACCAACATCATAATCAGGGCCGACTGGATTCAAGCTAGCCTAGCTGATAAGGGGTGTTACCCCGAAACCGCTCCCAGGATCCTTGTTTCCGGTCCAGGGAAGACCTGGCTTAGCAGTTCAGGCTGGACTGTTCCCATGAGGCACAGGGTCAAGACTGATTTGCATATAGCTGGGTCTGAACTGGGGTGGCGAAGTGAGCTAAAGAACGATGATGGATTAAACCCAGATCTGTGACTGGGGGGGGGAGTGTCTGAAAAGTTTCAGCACTCCTTCCATGATCTCCTTGTGTTTGCTTTGTTTGCCCTAAGCTGGCAGGGTATGCTCAGACGTGGGTCCCTTGCTCACTTTGCCACTGGATTCAAGCTAGCATGGCTGGTGGGGGGTGTTACCCCAAAAACGGTCCCAGGGTGCTTGAATCCGGTCCAGGGAAAACCTGGCATAGCAGTTCGGGCTGGACTGTTCCCATGAGGCACAGGGTCAAGACTGATTTGCATATAGCTGGGTCTGAACTGGGGTGGCGAAGTGAGCTAAAGAATGATGATGGATTAAACCCAGATCTGTGACTAGGGGTGAGTGTCTGAAAAGTTTCAGCGCTCCGTCCATCATTTCCTTGTTTTTGAAATGAAAAGAGGTGACCTGTTGCTGCGATCCCGGACAGAGGGTCGGGAGTGTTGTGTTCTAGGTTGCCAAATCACTTGACTCTCTCGAATGGTTGAGTGGGCAGGTGAGGCACTAGAAGCTAGTCAGATTCTGGCCCATAGGTACTGATGGGGTATGGTGACTCAGTCACAACATCCTGAAGTTCGATGGTCTCACACATAGTTCTGTTCCTGAGCAGAATCCCTGCAACAAAACCTCGCATCACTTGACACACTGCGATCTCTTACTCTCGAATGGTGCATACCTGAAATACTTCAAGCTAGCGTTGGTTGAACCACACTCCCTCCAGTAACTCATCTGGCCTTCATTTAAATAATTCTTGAGTGGCCTCTATAAAGCTCGCTCTCTTTCTCAACATACACAATCCTCCTAAAATAAGGCTTTTGAGCCCTATGCACCTATCTCGATTCTATTTTCTCCCATGTTTCCAAGTTTGTCAGCCCCACTTGCTACAAGCACCCCTCCTTCATTCTCATGCTCCTTGCATTGGATGCCACTTTCAACGCAGTCAGTCACAGAAATGCTTACTACTCTACTTGCTGTGCTGCTGCTTTACACAGGTCTCCTCAATCTTGATAATCACTCTTGCTCTGTCACTTGGGCTCTGTTGTGACCCTTCTATTATTCCATCTCTACACCACCACCTTTTGGGCCCATCATCCCTTCCCCTCCAGATTTTATACTGAGGTCACAGAAATTGAGGTCTGTCCCTGTTATCCAGTCTCTTCCTACTTCATTACAGCTTGATATCTTTAAGTCCTCTACCGCTACCAGATACCTTTAAGTTCCTTTAATCGCGAAAATACAACTTGAATCATTTGTATCTTAATGAAGCAGATCCCAATTTGCTTAACATCAGGAATATCTGCCACACCTTCTTCTTAACACTGTAAAATCATACAGTGATATATTTATATGCAGATTCGAAACTAATTGGAATTGTGTGAGACCTCCTAGAGAGCCTTTTTGCAGTACTCCTTCTCTTACCTCAGCAAAACTACAACTTCCACCATAGGCAACATCTGCAATCCACCACAAAAAGATCCAATCTTCAATCACTGCCACCAGTCAGGATGACGACTCGCCGATAGGGCAAAAGAAATACTTCTTATTCCACATTTCAGTGCTGTACATGGCTTACACCACCTAACGACTTGCTGCACCCCCCACTCTCAGATGCGGCAATCTGCTAACCATCATCTCTGGTCATCCATAATCCTATCGACTCCACCTGCTGCATGCCCATTGCTGTAATGCTCTCCATGATAAGGATATGTATAATTGTAAAATCCTTTCCTTGCACAATAAGATTAATTAAAAAAAAAAAATTAAACATTATGCAAAATACATTCAACCGGTTGGCAGAGTTACTCTGATTAAACATTCGAATTTTTGGATGGTGAACCCTTTCTTAAACCAAACTGTTAAAATATCTTGAAGCTTTCTTTTTGGTCTGGTCAAAAGACAGCTTCAACTGCCTTGCCGGCCTCTCTTTTAAAAAAAAATCATATTAAAAATATATAGACATTCAGGTGTTTCAGCCAGCCCTCTCCATCAATTGGACTACTCATGTCATTCACATTTTGCTTCAGCCGCCCCAGCATTCAGCACTGTGGAATGGACCACCCCTCTATATCCATTGACAGCCTTTCACTGTGAGTCATGTCCTGTTGCCTGATCACATGGGCACAGCTGCTCTTCAGTCATTGACTGATGTGCTTGGGTTGTTGGGCCACTCCTTTATCTTATATGTTTTGCTAGTCGTTTTCCATAAGCACATAAAACTAAATTACATACAAATTGCAAACGTGCCACAGCGAGACATATTGACCAGTGCTTGTTTAATTTTCTGAACACAGTTTGACTGAACCAATACCAGAAGCTAAGCTTTGTCACAGGTGCTCCTTGATGCAACTCCATCATTCAGTTTTTGCTACGTTGTTTCTTTGGGTTTTTCTTCTGAAACTCCCATTGACAAACATGCATGGCACTTTCCAGGATCAGTCTAACTTTTATATATACTTTTTACGGTGACTGCAGATTAATCAAATTAGCTGAAGGTGAAAAAACAATCCTTAGATTTAAAGTGCACCATCGTCTCTAATGTGCAGCCCCTATAAATATTTCCACTCAGCTATAAGTGTAAGAGAGGCACATCAAATTCTTTAGTGTGTTTTTCTGCATTGCTTTATCTCTTATTGACCTGGACATTGCACTAGGATTTCAAACTGGGTGCCTTTGTATACAGGGAGCTGCAGCACTGTTCTGAATGGATGTACTCTGATGGCATTGCCCACTGGATCTATTGTTGGATATTGTTGTTGTTGGGAAAAAGGTGATAGCACCAAGAGGTGGCCGAGCCATCTGCCTCTCTCAGGAACCATGTACAGTACTAATGTGAAGTTACTGCCCCAGAGACTGACTTTATTCCATTGAGCTTTCTGAATATAGGGCTAGGTGCACCCCCACTAAATCACAGGCTCTTGATTGGAAGTTGCTACATTGCAGTACACATCTGCAGCACACATACAAAGAGGAAATTGTCTTAAACAATAGTTTTGTACAGGAAGAGACCCCCTGGTGCAAGGGTGCCTACATTGGCACATGGCAGCTGAAAGTGTGCCAGTGCAGGGAGAGAGAAAAACTGACCCATGTACTTGTAGATATGCTGCAGTTCTACTCTCTCCAGTTCACGCAGCACAGAAACTTTGCTTGCTGCCCTGAATTACGTCAACTGTTTGAAAATCTGGGCCATGGTCCAGTTTATCTTATATCTGGAGTATTTTGCAAACTTTTAAAGTAACATTATTATTGCAGGCACTGTTTCCACTGGGTTAGCAACGTATAAACATACATCATCAGCATACAGTGAAAATCTGTCTTCCATCTCTGACACTCCTGTCATGAATCTAGTTGTCTGCTCTGAATCCCTAATCCATCATGCCACGGGTTTCGGGCATAGGGCGAAGAGTAGTGGGGAAGGGAATAGCCCTGCCTGGTGTTCCTCACCAATTCTATTGTGGCCTAGGCTGTGCTGTTGACCCGAAGCATAGTTGTTGGCTTTTTGTAAAGTAGAGCTATCCATTTACAGAAGATCTGGTCAACTTGCCAGAAGTCCTCCAAGCGACCAGAAATCAAGCTAGTGGAAACCAAATATTGCTCACGCTCACCAGCTCACATTCTGAAGCCTCAAATTATTCCTGTTGTCACTGTGTTGCTTGAACAGGAAAATAATTCCGCTATGAGGTGATTGGCGGTTTTTGGCAGGAACTTTGCATTACAAGAGTAACACAGAGTTGCCAAAATTCTCCAATTCTTTTCAAGGAATTAAAATTCTGCCCGGGCCTACATATTAGATATGTTCTTCCCAAGTTGTGACACAAATTGCTGGGTGCAAGTATTGATGCTGTTATTATCACCATAAGCCCAGAGGCTTGGGCAGCTCATTTTGGTGCCTTATATTGCTCTGACTTGCCTTACATGCTCCCAGAGGTAGCAGTGATATTGCCAATCAATATTCATTTTCCATTGGATGAGATCTGGGAAGCCATTATGAAGTCTCCATCTAATAAGGCTCCAGGGCCAGAGTGGGTCCCTATGGACATTTATAAAGCAGTCCCAGAATTATGGGCCCCATTATTATGCAACTGTTTCAATGCCTTTGCCATTACTGGCCTCCCCAACGAGTGGCACACTGCCACTATCGTGCCTATCTTCAAAAAGGGTGATTTACAGTCTCCTAGTTGTTATCGCCCAATCTCTCTGCTCCCCAATTCCGCTCAAGGAATTAAAATTCCGCCCAGGCCTACATATTAGATAAGTTCATCCCAAGTTGTGTCTCTAATTGTTTTTAAAAATCTGCTGGAAGACTTTTTAAGGCAGGTACTTTCCCAGATTTCTGTCTAGTTGTTTACATTATTTTCTTCAGTACCGTTGTTTATTGCTATAAATATTGTGAGGTCATAAGCATTGCATTTGGGTCTTGCTTAACTCCGTAATGTCTGCAAACACAGGCACTAACAATGCTGTTTGTGTGTGTGAGCGCGTAAAAGGCAGACCTACTGCCTTTGCCACTGCTCATTTTTTAATGTATTTATTTATTTATTTCAAGGGCCTGGCAGAGGCTTAGTACTACTAGGCACACTCTATTTTGATATTTTTATCTTACAGTACCAAAATGGCTGTCAGCAAATTTAAAAAAAAAACAAGGCCAGAAAGCATCACGATGCACGTGTCATGATGCATGTGCATACGTATGAAAACATGGTGCCCAGATGGGATTAAACTATTCCAAAATGGGCGCTATGTGACTGCATGCATCATGAACAGCAAGCCCTGGACTGTTGTAGTAATCTAATGAAGGGTTGCATCTATATGTTAAAAATACCAAAATCAAATTTAAGTATTTAAGAGTGCTAAAAATCCAATAAAATAAAAAGCATTGGCAAAGCCAATACATCAGCCTTCGCAGGTTAAAATTAAGTTCTATTCACTTTGCCATTGCTTATTTAAGTTGTGAGCCAGTATAGGGCTCCGAGAATGTGTGTGATGCATTATCTGCATGAAACATCCCTAATAAATTTGGCTGCAGCATTTTGAAGGAGCTGAAGATAGTGTAATTGTTATAAATGTGCTGCCAGAGCGACAGGATTCCCTCATTTCAAATATGGCTGTGTAAGTACATTCACAACCATGAAGTGCCATTAAGGGGAAATGAAAAAGAGCACCTGTTTCAGGGTCTTCAGATGCTGGAAGAATGTGCTCACTACTTTGAAGACCTGCAAACCAGGGGAAATAGTGGATTGAAGATATATGCCAAGATTGTGTACATATTTACAAGGGCTCAGGGAAATGATTCAGCCCCACTCCTTGAAGGTAACGCCACCTAGGGTAGGGAACAGCTCTGTCTCAGCGAAATTAGGTTTGAGAAAAATATTTAGCAATCCAGAGATGAATAAATGTTCTCTATATTCAGCACCAGGATAGCCTCTCGGGTGATAAGGCGTTCTACAAATCTGCATAACATAACATTAAATTGCCAACAGTGAGATGAAGAAGGGGGCCTGACTACAGCTTTTAAATCGATTGATCGTCAAGAAAACATTTGAAGCAGTTAAAACAAACATTACATAACCTTCTTGCATCAGTCTAATTACAGTCTAATTACCAGGATGGAAAGATGAGTAGCGTCATAGGCTGCCTAGAGGTGTAATAAAATCAAGGTTCGGGCGCCACCATCCTCATCGGCATAGGTCATCTACAATTGAAAGAACCACCTGCTCTATACAGAGGGCCATTCTAAATCCTGGGCCCGATTAGGAGTTGGCTGGTAAATTCTGACCCCTGCAATTAGATGCGTTAAATAACTCAAGCGTTGTTAAATTTTGGCAGGTCAAACCTGCCGAAATTTGACAGGGGAAAACCATATGGTATTTACAGTATCATGAGGATTTTGGTGTGTTAAACGCCAAAATCCACGTTATCCCACAACAACTCGTAATAGGTGGTATTTATTGCACTTGATAAATAAAGTACCCTGTGACATTGTTATTTATCATGTGTGATAAATACCACCAATGCTCAGGGTCCCTCCTGGGAAATTGCCAAGCAAGGTAGGTTTGTCTGAAAGATCTTGAAGTTGAGCTATGTTCTCCAAAGGAACTATCAGATATTCTGCTAAGACGTAAACTACATGATCGTAAGTGTCGATTCAGGAAATTCAGACCCAATAAATCAATAATCTTTATCTCTGGTATCTACGTGGTACTCTGCAGAAATCAAACTTTCAATAGATGTGCAAGGAAGAGGACAGTGAATAATCTGCCTTCTAAAGTAAGAAATAAATACTGATTTTAGATGTGACCCATCATACCAGCATCAATTTGGTACAATCTGAGGTCAGCTCCACGTATGGCTTCAAGACATCATAATGAAATCCCGGAGTCAGCAGCCGGCGATGTTTGAACCATTTTTGCCCATCAAGGAGCAATAGACCATTTCCTGTGGGAAAACAAGGCAAGTACATTGGAGTGAGGTTAAATCAGCTATTTTAGATTTTTAAAATGTTTCAAAAAATATTTTTTTGAAAAAAACTTTGTAATTAGGTTGTTTTTGAAATCAATGCCACTATCAAATAAATGGTCAGAATTATGATTTACATACCGATCCATGGAGTAAGAAAACGAATGGACATGTCAACCTTTGGGTCTAAACATATGGAAGAAAAAAACACCTTTAGAGTTTCAGTGCAGTTTGTACATTTGCTAAATATTTTGCATATTCTAAAATGTACCAAAATTACAAAACAAATGTGTCTTGCTATTTGCCAAAGCCTTTGCATCAGTAGTGCTTTACTACATCCTGTACACCCTTGGCCTTCCAATAATGACAGTAGGGTGTTAACTGTATAACAAAGTTTAGAGTGTAAAGTATTCAACAAGTAAGTTACTTACTAGTGTGAATCATATTGTAAATTGCGAAGTAAACATTAATATCATCTTAGTGACTGTGTTGGGATTTGTGCAGCTTACATCTGAGGTAACAGTGTAGATGTTGAAGTGGCCAATAACAGAGATCAAATTATAGCAAGATTATGAATACTGATTTTTGCTGACAGCATGTTGAAAGATTAAGGTTTTAGTGCACTTGCAAATAAGCATTTACTGTGATCAACAAGATCCACAGTATTTATGACGAGGAATATTGAAGAATGCACAAACTAAAAAGGGGCTTTTGATGGTAAGGAAACTGATGAAGTAGGAAAAAGCAACAGGTTGAGAAGTTAGAGAGATGATTTTCCCTCTGTGGAGAAAGTAATCTACAAACTCAGAGAGGATGAGAGGTCCTCTCTGTTATTTGGCAAACATATTTATGCCTGCAATAGGTAAACAGATTTTTGTTTGGATCCTTTGTTCCTTGGACTGCAGCCTCACATTCCACCACAATATATTTCCCAGCTTTTCCTACCATGATTTTCTATCCCTCCCGGTTGGACCGGTCAGCCTTAGGATGGTCTACCACCAGACCTTTTGCTTTCACCCCTCCTATTTGTGTGGATTTTGTTTTTGCAGGCCTTAGGACTCTGTACACTATCACTGTTAAATAGTGCTAAAGTACTTGTGATATCTCCCTAAAATGTGGGTGGAATTGACTTATACCCAACTGGCACATTTCATTTACTTGTATGTCCCTAGTATAAAGTGGTACTGCATGTACCCAGGGCCTGTAAATTAAATACTATTAGTGGGCATGCAGCACTTGTTGTGCCACCCACTGAAGTAGTCCTTTAAACAAGCCTCAGACCTGCCATTGCAGCCTGTTTTAAACTGTCATTTCGTCCTAGCAAAAGAAACCTTTTGCCAGGCCCAAACCTTCCTTTTTGATACATATAAGTCACCCGTAAGGTAGTCTCTAAACAGCCCAGAGGGCAGAGTGCAGTATATTTAAAAAGTTAGACATGTACTTTTGAGTTTCACGTTTTATTCTTAAGTTAGTTTTCCACTATTGCACAGCCTATCTCTTCCATAGGATAACATTGGAGTTACCTTACTACATGTAAAAGCAGTAACTTCCAAATGGGAATAGGTAATGTTTGGTATCTTTGGAATTGTAATGAAAAATGCTCCTTTACAGGGAAGTCGGATTTTTCTGCCTTAGCCATTTAGGTCATGCAGCCTGTGTCTGGGTCACATGCCTGGGTGTAGTTGGCAGTTGGTCTTTGTGTATTCCACCTAGACAGCCACGTACAATAGAGAGCTTGGGTGTGGAATGATGGCAGGACAGAGTTAGGCACAGTCCCACTAACACCAGAACAGGTTGTGTCCTGCCTTCACACAATTGATTGCATACCCCCTGTATTTAGTTGAGATTCAGGGCAGGAGAGGTGGGAAACCTGTGAACTTCAATAGGAAACCTCCACGAGTTTCTCCCCCTTCAAAGGAGAAACCTGGTATAAATATTCAACCTCAGCCACCAACTCTTCAGTACAATTCTGGACCTGTGGACTCTGCCAGGAAGAAAAACTGCTGTGCTGTTACAAGGCCTGCCACTCTGCTGGACTGCAGCCCTCTTCCCTGGGTCAGAATGACTGAACCTGCATCTGTTGAACCCAGGACCCCAGAGTGACTCCAACGGTTAGTTGGCTGGCCTCCTGACTAGAGCCTCAGGGACAGAAGGCTCCAACAACCTTGACCCCAGCACCTGGAATCTGCTATCTGTGAGTCCTACTCTGCCAAGTGGTACCACCCCAGTCCTGGACCCATGGAAGTGGGCCAAAAGGTGTTCTGCCAGTCAATCTGAGGATCCAGCAGAACTGAAATATCTCCTCTGCTGCATGATGCACCCTGAGCAGAAAAAGCATCACCTCTGCTATGTGGACTTCCCCATCGCAAGGACTTCACATCACAGCCTCCCAACTTCTCGGAACTCCTGCTGCGTGATGCATCCCTGATGCAGTGCCTTGCATCCTGTTAGAAATGGGATCTCTAGTTGGCAAGGGCTTACACCTTTGTCCAAGTAGGGACCCTTCTTCCTAGTCAGGGTAAGGGTGTTACACTCGTGAAGTAACCCCTGCTCACCCTCGTGGTAGCTTGGCACGAGCAGTCAGGCTTAATTCAGAGGCAGTGTGTAAAGCATTTGCACATAACCGACAGTAATACAGTGTAAGCACTACAAACGGACACCACACCAGTTTAGAAAAATAACCAATATTTTATATACTCAAGACAAGACCAATTACGACAAAAATCCACAATACTATACTTTAAAAACGAATGCTTGATAAGGTAACTTCTTCTTTGCAGGAATAGTTCAAAAACAAAGTTCGTACGAGTCGGTAGCTCCGTCCGAGTCTACCGCGATGCTGAATTACACAGAGTCTAACAGTTCCAGCCGACCGCGTCGCTACGGGCCAGCAGAGTCGTGAACAGACTCGGTCACAGTACCTTTCTCGTTGTGGCTGGTACGGAGTATACGAGCCGGTCGGCGTTCGTCGCGGTTGCGGTGCAAGACGGAGCGATGCAAGGTGCGGTGTCCCTCGATGCGGTGCAGGCAGCGGCTCGATGAGCGTCGTGCAGACGGAGTCGGTGAGTCCAAGGCGTGCAATACAGGGTGAGACGATGCTCGATGCGGTGCTGACAGGTTGCGATGCAGGCGACCAAGCCGGAGTGCGGGAGCTGGCGTCGGACAGCGGTGCGAGTCGGAGCGGTGCGTCGCAAACGTACGAGCGGTGCCCCAAATGCGATGCGGTCACGACTGTTGAGCCAGTTGCAGCGTCCGCGTCAGTAGGGTCCGGCTGGTTCAGTGAAGCCATGCGAACTGCGGTGCCCACAGGTCACGGTGCAAGCAGCGGCTCGGTGTTGGCGGCGTCGCCAACGGTGAGACCAGGGTTGCGATGCGAAGCGGGGCGATGCGTTCTGCGGTGCAAACAGGTCACCGGCCAGGGATGGATTCGGTTGACTGAGTCGGTTGCAGTTCCCTTCCTCTGTGGCAACTGAAACAGCGTTCCAGAGCGGTACCCAGAGGTTTGTGAAGTCTTTGTAGTCCCTGAGACTTAACAGGAGGCCAGCTCGGTTTCAGGCCCTTGGAGATACTCAGCACAAGTTTGTAGAAAGTTCAGTCCTTTCACTGCCCAAGGCAGAAGCAGCAGGCCAACCCAACAAAGCAACAACACAGCAAAGGGGCAGTACTCCTCCTGGCAGCTCTTCCAGCTCTTCATCTTGGCAGGTTCCTTGATTCCAGCGAGATCTAAATTCATGGGGTCAGGGCCCCAATATTTATATCCCAAATTCCTTTGTTCTCTGAAGGCAGAGAGGCCTTTGCCTAGTCCAAACCAGTTCTGGAGCACTTTGTTGACAAGTCTCCGTCCCTTCTTTCAGTGAGTAGGCCAGGGACATCAGACGCACCACAGGAGGTGGAGCCAGCATTGTGGAGGGAAGGCACTGTCCTATTCAGGGCCCAGGTGCAACCCCTCCCACCCATCTACAAGTAGATCTTGCTATTCAGCCCTGTGCTGACTCACCCGGTCTCCTGGCATCCCCCAGCCCCTGTCACTCACACTCCAGACAAGGAATACACAACCTCGCAGAGGCAGGCTTGGATGGTTAGACAAGAAAATACCCACTTTCTAAAAGTGGTATTTTTCAAACACAGAATGTTAAAACCAACTTCACTAAAAGATGCATTTTATCATTCTGAGTCCAGGCATACTAAACTCGAATTTCTACCATGTTCCCGGGTCAGTTAGGATTATAAGCTGTAATAATCAAAACTGCCCGTTCTGGCCTATGGGGAACAGGTAGCCTTGCAATAGTGAAAACGAACTAGGCTGTAATTCACTATCAGGACATGCCACACACACCAGGGCATGTCCTACCTTTCGCATACAACGCACCCCTGCCCACAGGGGTACCTTGCGCCTACCTTAGGGGTGACTAACATGTAGCAAAGGGAAGGTTTAGGGACTTGCAAGTGTGTGCACTTGCCAAGTCGACATGGCAGCCCCAGGCTGCGCACAGGCTCTGCGGTGGCAGGCCCGAGTTACATTTTACGGGCTGTTTTGCGTGGGTGGCACAATCCAGTGCTGCAGCCCACCAACAGCATTTGGTCTATAGGCCCTGGCACCCGCAGTGCACTTTACAAGGGACTGACACATAAACCAAATAGGCCAATCACGGAAACACCAATCCATAACACATTTTATACAGGAGCACTTGCACTTTCCCACTGGACAGCAGTGAGGAAAGTGCGCAGAATCATTACACCAGCAAAAACAGAGTCAAAACCGGGAGGTCAGAAAGCAAAAAGTCAGGGGAAACACGCCAAAAGATGCCAAGTCTAACACATCCCAAGCCTCTCGCCGACAGGTTCCTCGATGATGACTCAGGGCCTCGCATCGCATTTGGCAGCCCCTCGGTACTAATGTATCACCTCGATGCGCAACGCATCCTTGACGCTGGACTCCGCATCGCAAGCCCTTGTCGATGGGATCCTCATTGATGAGGATGATGAAGGACCTTGCATGGCAGCCTCGCAGCCCCTCAGGACTGACGCATTGCCTTGGCTGTCTGACGCATCTTCGATGCGGGACTCAGCAACTCTGTGCTACCAGGATATAAGGCACTCTTGTTCAGTGGGCCTAACTGGGTCCCTATAGAAGGGCCGCGTTCCATCGCAGTAGGCCTGAACTCATGACTTTGTCCCATTCTAGCAACAATATATTCACAGTTGCCACTCAGGCCTCGAAAAATCTACTCGCCCACTTTCAATGGTGAGTCAGATTTTATTAGGTTGAGGTATTTTTACCACCTTCTCATCCGTTCTGTCGAGTGTATTTAAGCTGGAAGGAACAGGTGTTCTGTTCATTCAGAGAGGGAACAAGTAATAAAGACGCCTTTAAATCTTGTTTTTATCTTGACACATTTGCTGCCTGTTCAAAGACAGGTCAAATGTCAGTTTGTCTTTTTACTAATTGTTTCTTATCTTAGAAAATGGTGTTCACTTTTCTTTCTCTTATTACATTTAAAGGTTTTTGTAAAGTGAGCTGTCTGACAATCATTGCGAGACAAAAGGCTGTAAGATGTCACAAGATTTAAAGGGCTTGTAAATGAATAGCACAAATATTTTAAAATATATCAGGAATTCAGAAATAAGGTTTTTTTGGTAATTCAGAAATGTGATGCAAACAAAGATTTAAATCTGACCAAAACAAATCAGAACACTTTACTTGGTGATGTGCAAATGACAAATATTTGCAGAAACTGGATTTCCAAACATTATACACTATCTAGTTATATCAGTAAAACCACATGTCACTGGAAATGTTGTGGCCATTTTAATGGAAAATCTGCTGATTGCAAATAAGTGTGCCACCTCTTTATGCATGTATTTTATTAAAAGGGATAGTTTTTAAACTTGATTTGAGAAACATTCCTTCTCCCGTCCTGATGACAATGCGGTTAATGATCTAAGAATCAAGTCAGGGGTCATGTGTATCCAATATGTTTGTACAGCAGCCATGCTGAACTCGTGTATTTGAAGGTGCTCTCATATGTTCTAAAAAAGAAAATGGCAGCTAAGTAATTAAAATATTTGCCCAGGATCACATAATTTAAAACCAGTTTATGGGTCAAGAGCGTTATAATTAAGTTGAGTAGATTATTTAAGCCACTAGATCTGCAGGTCTAGTAACATTTTAATGATTTTTTTTGGCACTACTTTCACTCAAATCTTCAAACTTGCATATCTCCGGTTCTACTGATTAGTTTTTGTCGTTTTAGTCTTAAATAATTGATTACGTTTTACACCGTTTTTAATTGGTGTGGGATTTCTCTTGTGTTGTGTTTCACTTTATTACTGTTTGAAGTGCTGCATAAATACTTTATACATTGCCTCTATATTAAGCCTGACTGCTCTGCTACCAGAGGGCTGAGCACAGGTTAATTTAGGGTTTGCTTGTGACTTCACCCTGACAAAGGAGTGGGGTTTCTTCCCCCCAACCAGCAATCCAATATCTTACACTCCCTCTGCAAAAGCCGGGTGCATTGTCTCCTTAATGGCAGATCTTCAATTATGCATACTTTCATCATCCAATATTACATACTACACATAGGTCGTGAAGTTATTACCCAAAAGATAGCTAGTTCGCTCTGGACTCAAACCCCTTCTACAAATGTTTCATTCTTGTCAGTGCCTAGAAAAAAATATTCAACCTGCCAAAAACGAATGCTATTCTAATAAGATTATCTATGCTGCTAAAAGCTCTCCTGACATTTTCAAAATTGCATGTTAGTCACCTATGGCCCACACTTTGACACCACTCACATCTCTAAGACTAGCGGCAACTTGACAGGCAGCATTCAAGTCAACTCAAATTCCTGTCTGGATATCTCACAACAAGTCTGACACTCTGAAGTCCATCCTACCTACTCACCTCTCACAGGTCAATATATTTTGCAAGTCTACCTTTGCTCCACAGGACATTTGCCCTTCCACCTTCCTAATGTGCACTTGGTCATTCTTACCCATCACCATGTAGCTATCTATTGAGAATGTCCCACTTGCATTTAGTATCATTCCATTTTGACTGACAGTGAATTCCTGTATTAGTTTGCACTCTTTCATTATTACCAAATACAGGTCAAGGGCAAACGTACGGTTCTCCCCCAACATACTAGAGAACTGTGCATTGCAAAAATTCTAAAAATACCTTTAAATTGCCTCACATTATGTATCTACAAAACACTTGCTCAGAATTGCAAATATGGGAGAAACTGCTGTTCTGGTATTATTTGAGTAAGTTCCCCGGATGCTCTTCGATAGGATATTCAGCACATCAGGTGCCAAAATACAGTCTTGTTTTAGTTCTAGTCCTTCAGCTCAAACTTCCACAACACCATGAAACTGGATCGCTTCCATCCTTTCACCTTCTTTCCTCATTTCATGTGGAATATAGCATTTTGTTTATTATCTCCTCTTTTTTCAATGTGTAAGACCCTTGGCTAACATAAAAAGTAGTTGCCTAATCTATTTTCACTATATGCTGATCACACCCTACTGTACTTCATAGATGACAACAGTATGTGTTCTCTCCAGCAAAGTCTTAAATCTTGAAGTCACATTCAAACCCAGAGTCTCCATCAAGGTTTTTATAAGTCAACCCTGCTTCAACTTCCCTTCGATTTCAACCACTGGCTCATCCCTTATTGAATTTCCAACAGTGTCCTTAGATGAGATTCATCTCTCTCCTTTTTGCAGCAAAAATGGGTCTCCGATAGACCCATTTCCTGCCTCTTTTAGTCTGCACCAAAATCATCTGCCCCATTCTCACTTGTAGGAAAGTGCCCCTTTTTGACATGACCACCCCCACTTTTTGCCTGGTATTCGGTGCAATATTGACAGAAAGTGCATTGGTTTCCTGCTAACCAGGTCCCCAGTGCCAGAGCTCTTTCACTAAACTGTACAATTGTTTCCTACATTGGCAAAACCTTTAGCACCCCCTGTATGTCCCTAGTAAATGGTACCCCTGTTACATAGGGTATACTAAAGAGAGTCCCCAAGGGCAGCAGCATGGATTGTGCCACTCTAAGGGACCCCTCCCCAAACCCATGCAGACTACCATTGCAAGCTGCATGTCTTGGTGCAGCAAATGTGAAAACACAACATGGCATACAGCCCTGTGTGTCATGCCTGCAGACACTGAATGCATTATAGGTACGTCACCAATACCACAGGGCTTAGAGCCCTAAGGCAGGGCGCACTATACTACATGTGTGGGCATAGCTGCCTGAGTAGATATGCCCCTGTACAGCCCAGTTCAATTACTGCCAGTACAAGTGAACAGGGAAACCATTTTAAGTGCACGTGCTGGACATTGGTCAAAAATGAGTTCTCCAGCTACATGATGGCTCCACTGAAATTGAAGATGTTTGGTATCAAACATCTTGTATTAATGAACTCACACTGATTCTAGTGATGGATTTATGAATACATGCACCCAGAGGGCACCTTAGAGGTGCCCCTGAAAACCTACCAACTACTAGTGTACTGGATGACTGGTTCTAACCAGTCTGCCACCACAGATGGTTTCTGCCCCCCGCCCCCCAGGGCTGAGGGCCTACTCTCTCACAAAATCAGAGGCAGGGAGCTTCAAAGAGCCCACCACCTTTGGTATGCAAATCTGGCTTCACTCAGAAGTGAGAGGATGTCAACCCTCCCTTATCATGGCCCATTTGGTGCCTGGGCAGGGGGGAAAATTAGTAGTCAGAGAGACGGGTCCACCCTCAGGCTAGTTCCATCCGTAAGGTGGGCTACCTGATGTGGAAGCAAAACTTAATAGTCTGCCATCTTGGTGATGGCAGAATTAGGAACTCTGGGACAGGGTTATGCCCACTTCCCACAGAAAGTGGTCGTATAAGCGTCGCAGCGACCCCAGGGGTAACTAATCCATTGGATAGTACCCTACACTCCCCTAACGCCCCTAAATCTAGCATTTGGGGGAGCTGGCACCAGGAAATCAGATCCGGCCATCCTGAAAGAAGAAGATGGACCCTGAAGAGCCGTAAAAGCAAGAACAAAATTACACCTACTGACTTGGAGCCAACCCTCCCGGCCTGCCTGCTGTCTTCGACCACTGTGCCAAAATCAACTCCTCCTGAAGCTGCTGTACCTCCAAAAGCCTGGGAAGACTGCCAGCCTTTCTCCAAAGATCCAGGAACGTCCGTGGAGTAGGGGGGCTGCTTTCCTGCACCCTGCAGGCACCCTAAAAGACCTGTGAGGAGTTCGGATCACCAAAACTCGATACCGGAAAGCTCCACTACACCCGAGCCGCCTAGCCTAAGTCAAAGTGGGCCAATGGTGCCAGCGTGATCCCCAGACCCTCCAGAGACGAAGCCCACCTTGGGTTTGCCAACTGTGGACTTACCAATGCCACCTGCAGCCTCTTTGTTGCAGGCTCCCTCTACCGCGAGTGTATCCGGTGACAAAAACCTGACACCTGAGAACACCTCTGCACCCAGCTGCCCTGGCCTGTGGAGAAGAGGGCTAAAAGGTGTCCCCGCATCCATCGTGAGACCTGAGCCACAATGTTGGTTCAGCCCGACTGGCCTCCCAGTGCCTGCTTGCAGCCTCTTTTTGACAGAACCAATTCCCATTGACCTCAGCAGGACACCCGATGCTGAATTGCACCTCTGCACCTGGCTGCCCCAGTGCTGCCCGAGGTGACCTGTTGATGCTGCCTTTGACCCTACCCCATACTCACCTTAAATCCGGAAGATTAGTCCTGTAAGTTGCTGAAAAAGGACCTGTATGCAGTATATGCTTTTCCTCCATAGGATAATATTCCCGCTTCAGATATTGCACTGTGTTGATTTTTCAAACCTGTAGAAATTCATAACACGAAACGTACTTACCTGACTTTGATGATGTTGGTGCCCAACGTTCTATAAACATAAGTGTTATTTTTATAAATTGGTGTGGATTTCCATAATCAGTCGTGTGTATCATTTATTTACTATGTGTATGCAGCAGATGTCTAACATTCCTCTCTGATAAATCTAAGGCTGCCCAACCTCACTACCCCCTAAGAGAGCACATTGGGATTGCTAGAGCAAGCCCCTGTCCACTTATAAGGGATACCTGGACTCTTTGCACGGTATACCACTTTTTGGTGTACTATGTAAAGAGCCAGCGTCCTACAGAACTTAGTTACGTTATTGTTCTTTAAGATTAGCCACAGTTTCCTCTTCGTGGAAATATGCAACATGTTTGCCACTTCTTAAAGTAAGTACAGACCTAACTCTCTATGACCTGTACCCACATAAAATTCAAAAGAAACTAATCAGCAAGGAATTATCCACCTATCTTGAATCCAATTCTTTGTTGAATCACACCCAATCAGGCTTCTGCCATCAACACAGTACAGGAATTGCTCTATTGGCCATCTCAGAGGATCTTAAAGCATTCGGGACCCGAGAGGTTGTGCTGTCTGATCTTATTAGATATTTCAGTAGCCTTTGACACATTCCTGCATACTATTCTCATCAATTGTCTCTTCAACATGGTATGTAAAGCTGTCCTGAGCTGGTGTGATATTTTTTTATCCAATAGGCTTCCACCAGTTTCCCTGCCCCTTTTCCTTGTCCCATATGGCTCTTCTATCAGCCCAACCTTTTTTTAAATTTCGATTACTCCGATAGCCTTACTTGTCCGCTTATTTGGCTTCAACATCATGCCTTATGATTATCACATCCAAATCATTGTGTCCTTGTCTGAAAACTCTTCATCTATACAAGCAAATATTTGTGCTTCTATGTCATCAGTATCCTAATGGATGAATACCTACTGTCTTAAATTAAATTGTGAGAAGACATAAAACCTCTGATTAGGTAGACAATATTCTATCTGATCTATGCTCTGGTGGTCTTCATAATTAAGTCGGGCCCCTAAACAAGGAACTTAGACTTCTGGTTTTACGGCAAATGGATTTTTTCTACACATCTCCCAGGTTGCTGCAACTTTCTTTTCTCTACTCAGGACACTTATCAAAGTTCTTTCTTTACTTTCTGTTCCCACTCGGAACCACTAACTCTCTGTATCTCGTTGCTTGTTACATCATCTCCAGGTAGTCCAAAAATGCCCAGCACACATCATTTTGAATCTACCCTATTGTCAGTCAGTATCTGAAAAACTCAACGATCTACACTAGCTTCCAATGGGTGTATATTCTGTTTTCAAAGCTCTATGCCTGGTCTTCAGGCCCTAATCCAACAAATGTCCTACCTACATCCAGAAATTAATTTGCCAATACTTTCCTCCTTGTAGTTTTGATATGACTGTACTAATTTGGAGAGCATCTCAATGCGTCAAAAAGTGCCAGATTGGAGAATGCTCATTCCCTTACCTGGCCTCAAAACACTGGAACTCTCTTCCAGTGGACTAAAGGTACATTCCCTCTGAATCTGTGTTCAGAAAGAAATGTAAAGTTTGGCTCTTCAGACTGAAGCAAGTCTTTATACTTGGAGTCTTCCTGTAGCGCCAGGATATCCTGTTTTAGTAACAGCTGCTCTTTAGAAACGTTATCATTATCATATTGAAATGAATAGAGAAATACATTAAAAAGTACCATATATAGATCTTCTAATCACTGGGATAATGAAATGATGGATATAACTTCAAGTGAAACAAGAGAGATAAAAAAAAAAAAAAATAAAAAATGAAATAGCTAATAAACATTCACAGTCAGTAGATTCACGAGGTCCTCCTTTGCTTCACCAAGGGATAATATTTCTGAATCCTTGTGAGATTGTTGGGGGTGCACTTTTAAAAAAGTTTTTACTTCCTCTATTAATGGATGGAAATTGCTTTTTATTATGGTCATATACAGTGATTTTATGATCTTATCAATATGCAGACCTCACTAAAGAATACTATACTCAGAACAGAAAGGCAGGTGGCTTCTGCTATCAAGAGAGGCAAAAACGTGTTATTCAAATATAATAGAACTGGTTGAATAGTGCCCATTGGGTAAGGGTGGATGCTGAATGGATGCTGCAAATAACACCTCTGGCACAAGAAGTTTGTAAAGAACTTATGAGCAGGCATATTCTGCTATTGCACATTCCGACACTTGTGTGCTTGGGAGAGGTCTGCTGTTATTAAAGTTTGATCTATGATCAAGGAAAGCACCAGTACTGAATTAGGAGTGCCTAGTTCTCCGTAACTGAGCAAGTGGCATGGTTGAATGCTGCAGAGGAACTATTTGAAGGAATGCCCAAATAAAACTGGGCAGAAGCATGTTTAACTATTTGAGTGTACCTTGCAGGCATGAATATTAAACTGGAAGGCCTCTCTTCTGCAATTGTTTTGTAGTTAACTTTTAAAGATACATAATGCCTTTAAGGGCACATGACTTGCTCTTCAATTATGCACAGGTGAGTCCACCAGAAGTTGCAGTGTACAACCACCCATCTAGATAGGCCCGATCTACCACCAGGTCTGTCAATAGTAAGCTTCATGAAATATCTCTAGCATGTTGGGAAACACCAGCAAAATGTTAAGGAAGCATTTACAGTGCCTGGATTCTGTGGCATAAATTCTGCCACTAAACATGGACATAGGTGAATTTTCTACCAGAGAACCATATGACACCAAAGAGGTTCACTAAGGGTGATTCAACCATTTTTATGAAGAGACCTCCACCATACTGGTGGAGATCTTAAAAATTGTTAGATCTTCCTCGGTCGCCTCGTCAGAGGTGGAAAATGTGCTATAATGGTGGATTTACTTTCTGGAAGGCAAATTCTGCATCAGCTATTTATTACTGCAGCATTAAATGTAACAGGTACACATCATATTTAGGATACAGTATTTACATCATCTTAATATTTAATGTATTGCAAACCACAATGCAACCACAATGCACTTTAATGAGATGAGATAATTGATACACTTAAATAAAGTAGTGTTGCAAATAGTTGGTATTCCAACTAATGTTTTGGGAGTCTGTGGCTGCATCCCTGTTCTAGATCCCCTTTAGACTAGTCTACATGACACAATGCAAAACATGTAATTTCAAAACAACAAATACCTATAACTGTTTTCTGTGAGAACCAAATTACCTCATGCCAGTTAGGCCTATTTACCAACAAGGTCAACAGAGGGCATGGCTTTCACTTTTCTGATACCAGCCTACCCTATTTAGAGATTCCTGTCAGGAAGAAGGGTATCACTGTGGCTTCAGTGGAGCCGCCGGTGTGGTTGCTCTACTGATGGTACCACAGCTTTGCTGAGCGGGTACCATGGATGATGTGTTCACAAGGCTTTGTTTTTTTTTTTTCTAAAAACAAACTCCCAAGTAGGAGTTTTCTCCCTGCGCCTGGGACCATTGAGTACTTCCGTCCAAAGGACCATTGTGTCTTGCATGGGGGTCCCTGGCAAGGAAAATGAATGATGGTTGCCTTGCCCTAAATAATGTGGGACGAATGTCATTATGACCTGATGGATAGGTTGAGTTGTGTGTAATTCAAGCTTTCCAGCAATCATGTCAGTGTTTTATTCAGAAGTTATTTTTTATCACAGTGCAACCTATAGATGTGGTTAACTTTGTGGCACCTTTTTTAGATGTTTTTATTATTTTTGGTGCCTAAAAATGCCCACAGTAAGCGAACCTCAGCCACTGATCACAGAGGTCTCTATGTCTTTTGCTGTACTGATTAATATGTATGCAGAACCCATCACTCCATGCCAAACAAGCCATTTCTTTGAAACAGAACAAGAATTGCAAAAATGTCTATCTGCAAATTGTGGATCAATGGCTTTGGCAGCTGACAGAGCACCACCAATTTCCATCCGCCAATGAAGGTCATTAGGAAAGTGGGTATGGTTGGGAATGGAAAGGCTCACCCTAGATTAATAGAGTCCAACCTCCCCATAAATAACATTGTGTGGCAATCCTTGATGGCATTTTGGCTATAAATGCCATAAGAGTGGCCAGTCTTTGACTTATGGTGGGTGTTCTTAGCTGCATTCTTGCTATCCTTTGCATAATAGCATCCTGTTCTTGACATACAAAATATGCCCATGTGTGATAAAAGTATGTGCGAGTTCTTGGTGAAAGTGACAAGGTGATTTTGGAGATCAGATAATTGTTCACTTAAAAGTAAAATCTTATATTTTGGTACACAATACTTTTTTGTGAAACAGGATCGTTTTGGTTGAGTAATTAGGCTTGCTTAGCCAAAATGGCAATATTTCATTTTAAATGGGAAATGTATGCTTTGTCAGAAAATGAGAAGCTGGTGTTCAAAGCAAAATCATTGCTTTTTGGAAATATATTTAATGCCAATACTTGAGGTATAATGCCTATTGAGTTTTGGAAGCTCAGTTTGCTGCCATGGTAACAGATGGCACTTACTGCTTTCAATGTTATTTAAGTATGAGTGTGGACACATTTTATCTTCTATTTTGTTGAAGCTTTCTATGACATTATTAATGCCACTATCTGAGGTGCTAGCATGTCTGCTGTCTGATCCTGCAAACTCTATGTAAGCGAACACTAGTACGCGCATAAAGGCCTGAAATAATTGTCTAGCACAGTGCTCTATGACCTATGATTGTGTGATCTGAATAACTTTTCATTTTTTGACCCTGTACCTTTCAGATAGATTTTCAGTTGTGACCAATGATTGACAATAAACTTTGAAGGAACTTGGAGCAATGAAGTAAAGAAAGAAGTTCTATGCATTTTTAAAAATGATTTGCAAGTAGCATTGTTGAGCCAGGTTGCATTTACTGCTTTTCATACATGTAGCAAATTATTCAATTTAATTATGAACAATCCCCTCTTTTGCAATAATTTTTAATGTGTACTGGAGAAGGGTGGGCCACAAAGTCCCTGTGAAGGTGAAAGCTTGGCTGGCAAACCACAAGAGTACAGGAATATTTCATGCCTGCTTCTTAAGAACCTTTGGCTTTTTAGAAATTCTAAGAAAATTGGTTATTAGTTGAGGGGGTGAAAACCCCACTCAATAATAAACAAAATCCTTGTCAGGGTGAGCCACAAAAGTCCTAAATAAAGCTGTGCTTAACCTTCTGGTAGCTTGGTACAAAAGCAGTCAGTCTTAACTTAGAGGCAATTTGTAAAGTATTTATGCAACACTCAAAAATTAATTAAGTAAAAGCACAACACAAGAAAAATTCCAAACCAATTTAGGTAAATGGAGTCAATTTTAATAAATAAAATGGCACCATAACAAACAATATTCAATCAGTAGAACCGAATATAGGAATTTTTAAAGGTTTTGTAGAAAAATAGCACCAAAAAGAACAAAGCACCAAGTGCAGGTATCTAGCTGCACGAGTCATAGTCAAAAGTTAAGGCCGACTTCGATAGAGTGCATGCCAGATACAGGGACAAGGTTGATCTCGGCCTACCTTTGGATTTAGAAAGAAATTTGGAGAAGGTAGAGTTTCAGCAGGCATAGCACCAGGTTGGATCCAAGGATGCCTATTCAATGAGGGGAAGCTCCTGGAAGAAGTCTTGGTCAATCAATCAGTGTTTATAAAGCATTCTACTCACCCGTTAGGGTCTCAAGGCGCTGGGGGGGGAGGGGGGGAGGAGGGTGCAGCTCCGTTGGGGTCATTTGAAGAGCCAGGTCTTGAGATCTTTCCTGAATTCGTCCAATGTCGGGCTTCGCCGGAGGTGGAGGGGGAGCTTGTTCCATGTCTTGGCTGCAAGGTGGGAGAAGGACCTTCCACCCGCTCTGTTCCTGTAGAAGCGTGGGACGGTGGCTAGGAAGAGGTCGCCTGATTGTAGGTTTCTCTTGGGTGCGTGGCAGGAGAAGCAGTTGTTGAGGTCGGATATTGTGGAGGGCCTTGTATGCGTGTGTGAGCAGCTTGAAAGTTATCTTTTTTTCGACAGGGAGCCAGTGGAGGTCGCGGAGCTGTTGAGTGATGTGGTTGTGTCTTGGGATATCGAGGATTAGTCTGGCTGTGGCGTTCTGGACGGTCTGGAGTTTGCGCAGGAGTTTCTTGTTGATTCCGGCGTAAAGGGCGTTGCCGTAGTCCAATCTGCTAGTGATGAGGGCGTGAGGGACTGTTTTCTGGAGTCGGCGGGTATCCATTTGAATGTTTTACGTAGTATGTGGAGGGTGTTGAAGCAAGCGTAGGTGACGTCGTTAATCTGGCGATTCATTGTGAGCGATGAGTCCAGTATGATGTCGAGGTTGCGTGCATGGTTTGTCGGGTGGGTGGGTTTCCGAGGGCGGGGGCCACCAGGTGTCGTCCCATGCTGAGGGGGTGGAGCCGAGCATAAGGACTTCTGTTTTCTCTGAGTTGTATCAGGCAGCTGTTCTTCATCCAGGTTGAGACGGCTTTCATCCCTTCTTGGAAGTTGTGCCTGGTGATGTTGGGTTCCTTGGTGAGGGAGAGGATGAGTTGGGTATCATAGGCGTAGGAGACGATGTTGAGCCCATGGTTTCTAGCGATGGTTGGGAGGGGGCCATGTAGACGTTGAAGAGGGTGGAGCTGAGGGAGGATCCTTGGGGTACTCCGCATCTGGTCCCTATTGGTTCAGAGAGTAGTCTTATTCTCTGTGTTCTGCCGGTGAGAAATGAGCATATCCGGTCTAGGGCCTTTCCTTGGATGCCGGCGTCGTGGAGTCTGGTGGCTAGTGTGCAGTGAGAGACAGTGTCAAAGGCTGCTAAAAGGTCCAGGAGGATGAGGGCTGCTGTTTGACCTTGGTCGAGGAGAGCGCAGATGTTGTCTGTGGCAGCGAGGAGGGCGGTCTGGGTGCTGTGGTTGTTGCGGAATCCAGATTGGGAGGTGTCCAGGATGTTCTAGGAATTTTGATAGCTGGGTTTTGACTGCCTTCCCGATGACCTTGGCTGAGAAATGAAGCAGCGAGATGGGCCTGAAGTTTTTGAGGTCAGTTGGGTCTGCGGAGGGTTTCTTCAATAGGGGGTTGACTTTGGCATGCTTCCAATCGTCGGGGAAAGTGGCGGTCTCGAGGGAGCAGCTGATTGTCCGGCATAGCTCGGGTCCGATGGCCTCGGGTGCAATGGCTGTGGTGGCCCTGTGGAAGATGTGAGGTGGGCAGGGGTCTGAAGGTGCTCCGGGATGCTCTTCATGGTCTTTACGGTGTCTTCTGTTGTGAGTGGAGTCCACGCAAGTAGGGTCTGTTGAGTGGCGTTGCTGTGGGCGGGGTTGGGGTGGTGCAGAGGTCTTGGTTGTCGAAGGTATCGTAGAGCGTCTTAATCTTGAGTTGAAAGAAGGAACTGAGTCTGTTGTAGAGGTCTTGGGAGGGAGGGACGTCCATTGTTTCGCTGTTGGGTTTGGCAAATTCCTGTATGATGGAGAAGAGTTCCTTGGTGTTGTGGCATAGGAGAGGATTCTGTCTTGGAGGAAATTCTTCTTTGGGGCTTTGAGAAGTTGACGGTATGCAGTGTTGACGGTTTTGTAGGCGGTGATGTTTCTCCATGTCTTTTGTAGCAGCCAGCAGGAGCGCTTGGATTCTTGGAGAGCCGTTGTGAACCAGTTTGCTTTCTTGTTGTGTCATCTTGTGGTCTTCTGGAGGGGGGCAAGTGTGTTGGTACAGTTGGCGATCCATTGGTGGAGGTTGCTTGCTGCGGTGTTGGCGTCTATCGTAGTGGGGGGTGGGGTGCAGGTGACGGTGGAGGTGAGGTCTTCCTCGGAGACTTCGTTCCAGAGTCTGCATGGGGGGCGCTGCGCATGCTTGTGAGCGGTGGGTTTTCTAAAAAGAGAAATGGATGCAGTTGTGGTCCGTCCAGAGCTTTTCTGTAGTGTGGCTGAAGGAGATGCTGTTTCCTCCTGTGAAGACGGGGCGAGTGCCTGTCCAGCTGTGTGAGTGGGGGTGGAGACAAGTTGCTTCAGTCCCATGTTGGTGAGGTACTCTAGGGTGGCGGTGGTGTGGGGGTCGTTGTAGTTGTCCAGGGGGAAGTTAAGGTCTCCAAGTAGTATGTGGAGGCAAGGGCGTGAGGAGCGATGAGGTCAGTGATGGTGTTGGTGAACAGGGCGCAGGGCCGGGTGGTCCGTAGACGAAGGTTCCGCGAAGCATCGTTCTGGGGTTGGTCTGGATCTGGATGTGGATGTGCTCCATGGAGGGCCAGACATCATCCGAGTCGTGGTTCTCGTGTGGAGGGAGCTTTTGTGGATGATGGCGAGGCGTCCTCCTGGACGGGTGGGGCAGTCTTTCCTCAGGATCTTGTATCCGTCTGGAATGGAGGTTGCAATGTCAGGTCCGGAGCTGGCATTGGTCCAGGTCCCTGTGAGGAAGGCGACGTCGGGCGTGTGTGTGTTGAGGAGGTCCCAGATTTCTGTGGCGTGTCGTTTAGGGAGCATACGTTGAGAAGGATACATTTCAGTGGTTTGTGAGCGCTGGCGTCCGGTGGGCTGTGGGTTGCTGCAGGGTCCAGAGGTGGGTGAAGGTGTGTCGGCAGGAGATAGGGCCTTGGGTGTTGCTCAGCGTCAAGAGCTGGCAGTTGTTGTTGCGTCCAAGGTTGAGATCGTGGAGACTGCTTGGGTGGTAGCGGCAGGGGGGGGGGGGGGGGAGTCGGAGGACCAGGGTCCCTGGCGCTGGTCGGGTCACGGACGGGCGCAGATGGGCTTGCCTTTGACGCGCCAGCGGCGCGGCCGCACATAGGCCGCCGTTAAGTAGAGGGTCTGGAGGAGGGCGATCAGCTGGGAGGCGGAAGCGCCACGCTGGGGGGAGGGGCCGTGGGGGCAGCAGTGGCGGGGAGCGCAGGAAGAGGCTGGCAAGAGAGGAAAGGAGGTAAACAGAGAAAAGGGGGCAAAGAAAAGGGAGGCAAACAAAGGAAAAGTGGCAAGAGAAAAGAGGCATAAAACGGGGCAAAGAGAAGAGAGGCAAAAGGAGAAAAAGTGGCAAGAGAAAAGAGGCAAACAGAAAAGAGGCAAACAGAGAAAAAAGAGGCAAAGAAGAAAGAGGCAAAAAGGAAAAGGATAGAGGCAAGGAGAAAAGAGACAAAAAAGAGAAAGAGAGGGGAAAAGAGGGCACAGACCGCAACAGCAGAAGAGCAGTGTGCTCTTCCACTAGACCACCAGGGATGAGACGCAGGCAGGAGCCGAGGGTGGAGGAGGGCCTCGAACACTTACCTGAGGAGCTCAAGGGCAGACCCTTAACGGTGGAGCTGAGCGGGGGGAGAGCAGTGACTCTGACCAGGAGGTCAGAGGTCTTGCCGAGACTGCTGACGAAGGTGAGAAAATCTGCCGGGTGGGAAAAGATTAAGGTTTGTGCCAAGGAAGTTGTCGTCAGCGATGGGCTACTGTTCCTCGTCAAGCCTGGTGAAAAATTCTACCTTCGGATGTAGACGTTTTTCTGGCGCTCGGATTACCCCAGTGGGACAAGGCTGCAGGTAGTAGCCGAAGAGGGCTCCACAAGGAGGGATACCGTCATTGCGAAGTCCAGCTGAAGAGGATTTGCTGCTGCAGAGAGGACTGTAGTGGGAGCAGCATGGGAGTCAATCCCAATGGCGATGCACCTTCACTAGATCTACTTGCAGGTATGCCTCGGTGCCATGCCAGTTCTCAGGGCAAATTTTTGCAGACAAATCCCAGCTTTAGGATTAGGTAGGTGGAGTACACCCTAGCACCACACCAAGGGTCCAGGACCTGGGGGCACCATTTGAGGGAACTAGGACTCACTACAGTAGAGGCCAGCAATAGCCGAGATGGCGGATCCAATTGGGACTGGTCAGCTGGGCAGGTGCAGGGCAGGCCTTTGGAAACTTGTTGTGTCCCTGTAGCTCAAATAGGAGGGCAGCCAACTAATACTGGGAGTCACTCCGGATGCTTGGGTTCAAGGAAAGCAGGTCCAGTCTTCTTTCCTCAGACAGCAGGACAGCCCTTCCAGCAGCAGGGCATCAGGGCAGTCCTTCTTCTGAATCTTCCACAAGTATATGAGTGTTCTGATGTGGGGTCCAAAAGTGCCACCTTTTATCCCCAGTGCCAACCTTTGTGTGGGGCCAAAACCTGGTGAACTCCCAAATTAGTTCTGACCAGTTTCCCTGTTCATTCTGGGCTTTGCTGCTCACTGCCTAGGGTTTCAAAGGCAAGGGCAGGCCTTGGGTCAGGTTCCTATGTGTGTGCTGCAGGCAAAGCCCTTTGAAGTGTAAGTAGGGCTGCTCCTCAGCCATCCTGTCATAGTGACCCATCCTGTTCACACCTAACCCCCCTCCCTTTGTCCCCATGTCTGGAAGGAAGCAACAACACACTACAGGGAAAACAGCCACAGTCATTTGACCCTGTTTACTGGCAGAACGGCACTGTTGTTGTGGGCACAAACACGGCATTTTACTAAAAGTGCCACTTTTGGAATTCGGACTTATCCGACTTTACAATTAAAGAGGATTTTAAATTACAATAAATTTGAGTGTAAACATAATTTCTCGATCTGCTCCCAATTTAAAGTTTGCACTTATTAAAATGTAATAAGGTAAACTCGTGTTAGTCTAGGGAGAGATAGCCTTACAATAGTGAAAAATGACAATAGGAAATTTTCACTGCCAGGATATGTAAAACTTAAAACAACATGTTCTACTTTTTAAATACCATGAACCCTACCCAAGGAGCCATTAGGACCTACATTAGTGGTGACTTATAAGCTTTAAAAAGAGGATTTGGGCCTGGCAAAGGGTTTATTTTGCCAAGTCGAAGAGGCAGTTTAAATTAACACTACATGCTGCGGTGGCAGGCCAGAGACATGCTTTAAAGTGTTACTTTAATGGGTGTCACGATGAGTACTGCAGCCCAGTAGTAGCATTTAATAATACACTCTGATATCATACTGGCCTTAAAGCCACTGGTTTTATCATCTTTGAATATTGTAATATCACACTGCTAACTTCCCCACTGTTATGCTACATGGAATAAATCACCCCACTTAGTCTAGACAATGTGCAAGCAGGTATGTTCCTTATCCTACTTCTCTGCCTCTCAGTTGAAACCATAGAACAGATTTCAGTTCATATCACAGCCAGATAATTGATTTTGGTACCCCCAAAGTGCTTCTGTCCAATTCACCCAGCAACCATATCTAAAATATTGGCCCACTCACCCAGTAATGTGTCTGCTATCCGAGTAAGAGCAACTTGCAGAAGCCATCCAGTGCAGAGGATGAAATCGTTTTTCTTTACCCTTTCCTATATCTCGAACAATCACCAACAATAAGCATTCCAGAATGTTGCTTTGATGACATCAACTGGGGTTTTCACGTCTATTGTGACATCATTCACGGGATGGTTGAGGTAACCTCTCTCAGACGGAGTGAAGTGTTGTAGGTAGATTTATTGGACGAGAAAACAGCTTAACAACCACTCCAGTCAGATGTCGCACACAACTCCCCCCCAACCGCCTAATGTGGAACCTAAGTGGCCAAGAATGCCAGGAACATTCCGAGGCCACATAACAGAATACTACACACCTTTCCCCCTTAAAAAACAACAACAAAAAAACTTAGAGAAGAAAAGGAAAAATAAATGATATGTACAGTAAATACTTAAATATCAATTAAAATCGAACAAAATCTTTCATTTTAACAGGTGGGTTTCTGATACGAGAACTTTTCCTTAGTTCAACAGCCTGTCTATTATGTTCAGATACACATTCTTCAGAAACATCCCCATGGTTCATAATAGGAACCGGACTAAGCTCAACGCAGGCATCATTGGAACATGAGTCAGGTACATTGGAATCAGAATCAAAATGGCCCCGTGTGTCCCAAAAATTTTGAAAATCTTCCTCCTCAACATTAGACTCCTTACCAGAAATTTGTGGAATTAATTGTGGTTTCCTCTCCATACCCTTGGATCTACAAATAGATATGCGTCTGAAATTCCAAATCTTACCACCTTCTACTCTCGCTGCTTTACTAAACACTTCCAACACTTTAACTGGATCTGACCATTTGGACCATCTTCTATTAGTAGATTCTCCAAACTTGACACGCACAAAATCTCCCACTTGAACTTTAGAGTTTAAAAACTGATGCTTGGGACCACTTTTCCTCATTCTCTCCTGGTATCCTAGAACACGCTCCCTAACGTGAGAAAAGTCCAAAGCAGAATCATAAGAGTTATTTACTTTTAACCACCAAGGCATGAGCTTTGAGCCGGGTTGTCTGCCTCTTAACATTTCAAAAGGAGAACAACCAGTGACCGAATTAGGAGATGTGCGATAAGTGAGTAAGGTGGCTCGTAAAGCCTTTCTCCATTCAATACCATTCTTGACAGCTAGTTGAATGGACTCCTTTACAACTCTATTAAAGCGCTCAACTTGACCATTTGCCTGGGGATTATAATTAGATACCCTTTTATGCACAATACCACATTTGCTTAGAAATAATTCCAATTCTTTACTTATAAATTGCGGGCCATTATCCGAAATAAGCTCTGCAGGTAAGCCTTCACGACAGAAGATGTTATCCAAAAATTCTATTACTTGGGCTGAGGTAATTTTGTCTACAATCTTTAATTCAGGCCATTTAGAAAAGTAGTCCACTAGGACTAAAGCAAACACTTCTTTGGTAGAAGGAAGACATAAAGGCCCAATAATGTCAATGCCAAGTTTCTTCCAAGGCCCTTGAGTATACTCAATGGGAGTTACATCCACAGACAAAGGCTTGACTGACTTGTCACTTCTAGAGCATGGAACGCACTCTCTAACCCACCTATCGATCATGCTATCCATACTTGGCCACCAATAAAACTCCCTCAAACGCCTCTTAGTACTGGACATGCCCATATGTCCCTCATGGGCCATGGCTATTAGCTTCTCCCTAATCTTATGTGGAGGAACAATCTTATCTCCTCTAGTGATGATACCTTGTAAACACATAAGTTCATCTTTAATTTTAAAAATGAACCTAACTCACCACTCAACATCCTCTCTTCAGGCCAACCCTTTTTCAGATATTTCAAAACAGTAGACAAATCACAGTCTTCAGACATAGCCTCTTTCCAAGCATCTTCAGAAATAATTTCGGAACTTGTGTCTGCACCCTTGTTGACATCATCAATAGTGTAGGCTACATCACATTCCTCAAAGTCATTGTTAAATTCAGGTACATTTGGCAAAGATAGTCGTGACATACAATCAGCATGTACATTCAAACGTCCAGGAATATATTCTACAATGCATTGATATTCTTGCAACTTTACAGCCAGTCTCGCCAGACGAGCTGTGAGCGTTCTGCCACCCCCTGCTGCCAGCATGTTAATTAGAGGCTTGTGATCTGTCCTTAGCCGAAACTTGGTACCCCACAAAAATTGACGGAAATGTTGAGCAGCCCAAGTGCATGCTAACAATTCTCTCTCAATAGTGGAATAATTATATTCCGCACCACGTAGTGACCTGGAAGCATAAGACACTATATATTCATCCCCACTGTTCTTTTGCATTAGCACAGCACCTAGACCTGTGCTGCTAGAATCTACAGCTACAATACATTCCTTGTCAATAACAAAAGGTCTTAAAAAAGGAGCAGAAATGATTTCTTTTTTCAATATCTCAAAAGCTGATTGCTGGTCATCACCCCACATAAACTTGACATTTTTCTTTAATAACATTCTTAAAGGAAATACTTTGGAAGAATAATTTTGTACGAACTTACTATAAAATTCTGTTAAACCTAAAAAAGAGAACAATTGCTCTTTGGTTGTAGGTGCAGGAGCATTGGAAATGCTAACTACATGGTCGAGTTTAGGTCTAATACCCTCACTAGATATTTCGTGTCCCAAATATTCAACTTTATTTTGTCTGAACTTGCATTTTGAAAATTTAAGTGTCAAGCCTTTCTTCTGTATACAATCCAACACTGCTTTTAAGTTACAATCATGTTCCTCAAAGTCTTTCCCAAAAATCAGGATATCATCTTGAAAGGCGATTGCCCCGGAACAACCCTCTAAAACCTCCTTCATGAGTCTTTGAAATACTGACGCAGCACTCGCTAAACCGAACGGCATGCGTGAAAACTGGAACATACCCTCAGGTGTTATAAATGCAGTTAAACATTTAGACTCATCATGTAACATTATCTGGTGGTAAGCACTGGCTAGATCTACCGTAGAAAAAACACAGGCCCCAGAAAGAGTAGAGATTAGTTCATGTATGTTTGGTAAAGGATGCCTGTCGATCCAGATTTCTTTGTTTAGACTGCGGAGATCAACACATAAACGAAGATCCCCATTACTTTTGAGTGAAAGAACCACCGGAGAAAATTCTATGGGTTCAATAATGTTTCGTACAACTAAATCCGCTAACATGTCCTTAAGTTTGTTACGGTATGCTAATGGTACATTGCGTACCCTGTGTCTAACAGGAATTGCAGTGTCTTTAAGAATGATTTTGTGTTTGAAATCAGCATATTTTCCAAGAGAATCATCAAATACTCTTGGGTACATGTTTTTAATACTTGCAACAAATTTCTCATTATTTGAGGAGACAATGTATACAGGTGATGAGGCGTTGGGATCTAACTTTACACCCATCTCTTGTTGATGAGGCCAACCTAATATGGATACCCCCTTGGTAGCTATATACACTTTACCCCTAGTTCTCCTACCTTTAAAATCCAGATCTGCCCATATAAACCCTTCTAAATCAATCTTGTGCCCAGAATAACCACTCAGGCTTGATGTCTGGGGTAGTAGATCTTTCGTTCCCCACAATTCAGTAAATACATTTTTTCCAATAATGGTGTACCAGGCACATGAATCAACCATCATTGGTACTTCTCTCCCATCAATCAGCACCACACAAGATGGGAAACCTTTACAATTACTGTTGCAAACGCACGAAATGGAATTAAATTCACTAAGTTCTGCAGAGATCTCTTCCTCTTCACGTGTAACATAGTTGACTCTCTGGGAAGATCTGCACATTTTTCCAAAATGGCCAGTTCTCTTGCATTTGACGCAAATTTTGTCCCACGCTGGACATCCTTTGTAGTTTCCTACGTGGTCAAAACCACCTCACCTGTAACAAATTACTTGATTTCTTCTACTGACAAATTTGTCCTTTACTCCAAAATCTTTAAGAGAAAATGGAACTCTTTTAGGAGTGTATTGGTTTCTTACTAGAGATACCTCTGATACGGCATCGTATATTTTTATAGTTTGACTTTGTGGTTGACCTCTAATTTCACTGACAAATCTTTCCGATTGCTCAATACCTTTGGCAATATTGACCACAGTATTTAAAGAAGACTCTGTGCCTAACCATAGTCTCTCTTGTATTTTTTTACTTTTGGCTTTCATCATAATCTGGTCTCTGAGTACTTGTTCATAGTTGATAGTTTCAAACGCACAAGAACCAGCAAGTGAACGTAAAACAGAGACATAGTTTTCAATTGATTCATCTTCTTTCTGAGCACGTGAATAAAATTTAAACCTCTCCATTACAATATTGATTTTCTTTCCAAACCTGGTGCTCAATTGTTTAATAGCTATTTCAAAAACATTAGTTTCCTCAGAACCATCAATGGGAGGTAAATTTGCAAATTCTTTGAGGCCTGCACCACCCAAACAGTGTTTTAGTAGATCAAGTTCTCTTTTAGAGGAGCAGCCATCCTCCTCTAAAACTTCAACGTAAGCCAAGAACATGGGATACCATAAATCCCACTCCATTTTAGGTTCACCAGCAACAGGTAGAAAATGCGGTGGTGCTAAAATGTTAGCATTGTAATGTTCAATAAACAAAAAAATATATATATATATATATTCACTGAAAAAACCATAGGTTTTAGGGACGTTATAGTTACAAATTAGCATTTAAAAAACCTTTGAAATTCACTGAGAAAACCATAGGTTTTAGGGACAGTTATAGTTAGTTGGACATTGCACTCGTACAAAACCCGTGAAATTCCCCCGTTATAGTTAGTTCAGCTAACTATAACTCGCGCCCGCAATGCACTGCTGATGACGTCACATATTACATCACTCATGACATGGTCAGTGACATCACTGATGACATCACTGATGACATCTCAAATGACATCACTGATGACATCATCCAGTGACTGTGTGTTTCTGTAAAGTTTAAATATTTTTTATATATATAGGGAAAGGCGTATTGAAGAATGAGTGGGTGTATAAGTGTCTGTATGGATGATTTAGTAGGTGCGTGACTAATTCTATAAGTGAGTGATTAAACGTATCTTACTGAATGCATGGGTTAGTGACTAAACTGGGTGAATGTCTGTATCTGTCTGTTGCTGTGTAAGTGGCTGCATGGGTTTGTGAATAGCTACATGAGTGTCTATAAGAGTTATTGATTTGTTGTCTGAGTATCTGTATGGGTGCCTGAGTGTTTGTGTGGATGGGGTGTGTGCGACTGTGCATAGATGTGTGAGTGGGTGATTCACTGGGTGGATGGTTTCAAGAGTGCATCTGTGATAGACTGTATGGGTGGGTAAGTGTGTGTAAGAGTGTGTTAGTGAGTGAATGTATGTCCCAGTGGTACATGTGTGAGTAACTACATATGTGAAAGGCAGTATATATGTGTGTTGGAGTATATAAATAGCTATAAGCGAGAGTGAGTGATTGTGATAGTGGCTGTATGGATGAGTGTGTGCTTGTATCAGTGATTGTATAAGAGCGTAACAATGTGCTAGTATTTGTATGATTAAGTGAGCTGGTGTGTGTATAACTGTATAGGTGAGTAAATGGCAGTGTGTTTAATTATTTGCATGACTGACTAGGTGTGTGAGTACCTCTTTGGATGAGTGGCGGTGTTTGAGTGTCTATATAGGAGTAAGAGTGCATATGATAGTCCTGTATTGAGTGACCATAAGTATGAGTGACTGTACGGGTGAGTGAGTGGATGTGTGTGTGTAGACCTAAGAATCAGTGAGTGGGTATGTAGTTATTGGTTTTGGAGTGTCTATGGTTTTGCGAATGGCAGTCTGTAATTTAGATTGGGTGTATCAAAGGTTATATTAGGGTGTGAAGAGCTGCATCAGATTATCACGTGGATGATGTCATCAGTGATGTCATTTGAGATGTCATCAGTGATGTCATCAGTGATGTCACTGACCATGTCATGAGTGATGTAATATGTGACGTCATCAGCAGTGCATTGTGGGCGCGAGTTATAGTTAGCTGAACTAACTATAACGGGGGAATTTCACGGGTTTTGTACGAGTGCAATGTCCAACTAACTATAACTGTCCCTAAAACCTATGGTTTTTTCAGTGAATTTCAAAGGTTTTTTAAATGCTAATTTGTAACTATAACGTCCCTAAAACCTATGGTTTTTTCAGTGAATTTCAAAGGTTTTTTAAATGCTAATTTGTAACTATAACATGTCTGAAACCTACGGTTTTTTCAGTGAATTTCAAAGGTTTTGTAAATGACAATTTTTAAATGTATTAATTGTTATATACATTTTTTTCATACTGATTTCGAAATTTTTAGAAAACATTTTTTTTACATATTTTATTTTTTAAATTACATTGTAATTATATTATACATTACAAAAATACTTTCTCAGAATGAATTACTTTAGTTTAAATACTTTGCACATAGGCAATAGACTTTTAAGTACAGTAGTTACAGTTGTTGCAATGGGCAACACATTTTCAAACACAATGCAACATTCAGCTCAATGTGAATTTCTAGTTAAATGCAATTAGTTACTTTATGGATTACTTTTCTAACCACAGGACTGGATCCTAGATTCAGTCCTGAGACATCTCCTGTAAACAGTTGAGTAAAAGCGTTTTGGTTACAGTCGTGATTTTTAAGGAATATTATTGTACTTTAAAAGTTGACACTTAGAAACTTTTTCTCATAGAATGACCAATGTTATCCTATGGAAGGAAATTCACTTAGGAGGTAAAAACTGTTATCGTTACTTTTTGTTACTCAGTGTTGGATCCTGGATCCAGCACTGGTGCATCTCCTGTAAACAGTTGAAAGAATGCGTTTAAGTCATACAGGCGATTTTTAAGGAATATTTGTCGTTTGTGAAAATCGACACTTTGAAACTTTTCTGCTGAAAACCAGACAAAGGATTCCTATGGAAGAAAATATAAGTTACTGGTAAGTACAGTTAAAATTACTTTTCAGGGTCAGTGCTGGGCTAAAAGATGCAGCACTGGGTTCTCTCCTGATAACAGGTGAGTAAATTGGAATTCGGATTTCGGCTGATTTTAGAGGAATATTATAAAGTTCCAAAACTCCACACTTAGAAGAATTTCCAAGTGAAACCAGTCAATGTTAGCCTATGGAAGGAAATTCAAGTTACTGGTAAGTACGGTTAAAATTACTTTTCAGGACCAGTACTGGGCTGAAAGATGCAGCACTGAGGTCTCTCCTGATAACAGGTGAGTAAATCAGAATTCGGATTTCGGCTGATTTTAGAGGAATATTTGTATGTTTCAAAAATCAAAACTTAGAAGAATTTCCAAGTGAAACCAGTCAATGTTAGCCTATGAAGGAAATTCAAGTTACCGGTAAGTACGGTTAAAATTACTTTTCAGGATCAGTACTGGGCTGAAAGATGCAGCACTGAGGTCTCTCCTGATAACAGGTGAGTAAATCGGAATTCGTATTTCGGCTGATTTTAGAGGAATATTTGCACAATGGTGAAGGAAGGGGATGGGGCCTGAGGTGACATCTGTGCAAACGCGCCCGTGGCGCGTTTTAAGTTGGGGATTAAGTCCCCTTGAATCCTGAGGGTCCCTAGGGGCCAACTAGCCCACCAGGAACCTCCAATATGCGCCAGGGGCTGCGTTGCAGAGACGTGTAGAGAGGCCACACCTCTTTACACCTCTCTGCAACGCAGCTCTGTGGCGCTTTCTGGATGTACCTGTTGGGCTAGTTGGCCCCAGGGACCTCAGGATTGAAGGGGATTTAATTCCCCATCTTAAAACGCGCCACGGGGCCTGTTTGCACACATGTCACCTGAAGCCCCGCCCCCTCCCTTCACCACTGTGCAAACGCGCCCGTGGCGCGTTTTAAGTTGGGGGATTAAGTCCCCTTGAATCCTGAGGGTCCCCGGAGTCCAACTAGCCCACCATATACCTCCAAAAAGCGCCACAGAGCTGCGTTGCAGAGAGGTGTAAAAGGGGTGTGGCCTCTCTACACGTCTCTGCAAGGCAGCCCCTGGCGCATACTGGAGGTTCCTGGTGGGCTAGTTGGCCCCCAGGGACCCCCAGTATTCAAGGGGAATTTGTTCCTCTCTGCAAACGCGCCAGGGGCGCGTTTGCAGAGTGGTGAAGGAAGGGGCGGGCCTGCGGGCCCGATCGTTTGTTTTTTTGTCTCCTGAAGGGGGCTGTGTGGCCCCCTTCCTTTTTTCTCTTTTTGGGCCCTGGGGACCCCATCCCCAGGGCCTTACCCCTTTTTAATTTTTCAAAAAAAAAAAACGGGAAGGGGGCCGCGTGGTTCCCCTTCCTGGGCCTGTATTGGCCTCGGGGACCCCATCCCCGGGCGTGGCCTCTATATTTATTATTTTGAGGGGGCAGCGTGGCCCCCTCCTCTGGCCATTTTAAGGCCCCGGGACCCCATCCTCCGGGGCCGGCCTTTCCATTAAAAAAATATATATCTCTTTTTTGGGAGGGGGCCGCGTGGCCCCCCTCCCGGGCCACTACTTGCCCCGGGGACCCCATCCCCCGGGCTTGCCCTCTCCGTTGGGGACTGTGGGGGTCCCCAACCCCCACAGTCCCGCCGGCTCCCCACGTCCCTTGGGAGCCGGCATTGCTAGCTCCACATGGGGAGCAGCTGACATGCTGCTCCCCATGTGGAAAGCAATCGCTTTGGATATTGGAAGAGAGAGCAGGTTTCCTGCTCTCTCTTCCAATATCCAGCAGTTTGCTATGGCAGGACGGGAGCCGCGAGGCTCCCGTCCTGCCATAGCAAACTACAGTGTCCCGGGGTAGGCACCCCGGGACACTGCAGGAGCCGGCCCTGGGGGTGGTGGTCCCCAGGGCCATCAAGGGCTCCAGGAGGGGGCCGTGCGGCCCCCTCCCATTCAGTACACAGCCCCGGGAGGGGTGGTCCCCGGGCCCGTAACGGACCCCCATATTAAAATGTTTAGTGCCCCGGGAGGTGGCGGTCTCGGGCGTGTGGGGGCTGGAGCCCCCCACACTGGTTTTATTTTTAATTAAAAAGCCCCGGGAGGTGGTGGTCCCGGGGCTGCGGGAGGGCTCAGAGCCCTCCCGCACCATTTTTCAAAAGAAGCCCCGGGGGTGGCAGTCCCTGCGGGCTTGGGGGCCCTTGAGGCCCCCACACATTAAATTATCCCCCCCACCATGCCCCGGGACTTGTGGGACCCCTGAGCAAACCTAGGGGGTCAGGGTGTTTCTACCCTGCCCCCTTTGTGCGCTTTGCGCACTTGTTTCTGTCCCTCGATTCTACCGAGGGACAAAATGGCTGCCAACATTTCCTGAATCGGAAATTTGACAGCCAGCTGACAGCCAATTAACATGCAGCTCGTGATCGGGACGGTGCGCGCAGGGTGCGCTGAGGGTACGCGGACCCTACTCGGCCATAGATATCACTAACTTTTACTTTTCATTTTCTCAGCAACTACTGAACGGATTTACACCATTTAACAAAAGGGTTCTTTCTGAACCAAGAACTACCTCTTTGCCAAATTTGGTGTAATTCCGTTCAGCAGTTCGGGCTGTAGCCGTGTCTAAAGTTTCCTATGGAAAAGTGCATGGGGAAAACGCGTTTTGGGACCCCTTTTTTCTCGGCCCCGCTTGACGAATCCCCCGAGACTTTCAGGGTAGGAGCGGACTGAAGCGGGCCACAAAGTTTGAAAATTTCGCGAAGATACGTCAACCGGCAAGAGAGTTATTTCAAATAGAATGTCGCGGATTTCCTATGGATAATAGGTTGTAACTATAACTATCTACTGGCGACCGCCAGTAGATAATATATATATATATATATATATATATTTGAAACAAAGGTTGCCCTAACCGGTGAGGTGCATGCTGGCGGCAAACAGCTGACTGTCACAAGAGGTTATCGGCACATCAGATCCCTCCATGTAAATGCCGACGCTGGGCTTGGAACGCCCTTCATCATAGGCAGACATCACAGGAATGGCAAACAGCTCCAGGACATCCCTTTATTGTACATGCGATAGACATCAGGTGAGTATTCATCGCTAAGAATTATGGGTCTTGAAGTCCAATATACTTCCAAGTGGTCGCCGCCATTCCCTATGAGTAAAACAAGTTCTTAAATGAGGCAAAGACGCATCCAAAGGCTCTGTCTTAGCAGCTCGCTAGCTCGCATTGAGTCACTGTGATCAACTGCGACTCTCAGATCTGGTGGTGCTCTCATGATGCCGGCCACAGATACTTGAAACAAGGTTGCCTAATCGGTGAGGTGCACTCGGCGGCAAGTCAGCTGACTGTCACAAGAGGCTATCGGCACATCAAAACTCTCCATGTACATGCCGACGCTGGGCTTGAACGCTCCTTCATCATAGGCAGATCACAGAGATGGCAACAGCTCCAAGGACTCCTCTTATGACATGCGATAGACATCAGGTGAGTATTCATCGCTAAGAATTATGGGTCTTGAAGTCAATATAGCTCCAAGTGTGCCGCCAGCCCTAAGAGTAAAACAAGTTCTTAAATCGAGGCAAAGAGCACTCAAGGCTCTTGTCTTAAGCAGCTTCGCTAGCTCAGTTCACTGTGATCAACTGCGGACCCCTCAGCACCACCCCGAGATCTGAGGGGGTCCGCAGTTGATCACAGTGACTACAATGCGGAGCTAGCGGAAGCTGCTTTAAGACAAGAGCCTTTGGAGTGCGTCTTTGCCTCATTTTAAGAACTTGTTTTTACTCATAGGGAATGGCGGCGACCCACTTGGGGAGTATATTGGACTTCAAGACCCATAATTCTCAGCGATGAATACTCACCTGATGTCTATCGCATGTATAATAAAGGGGATGTCCTTGGAGCTGTTTGCCATTCTCTGTGATGTCTGCCTATGATGAAGGGCGTTCCAAGCCCGAAACGCGTCGGCAATTTTACATGGAGGGGTTTTGATGTGCCGATAGCCTCTTGTGACAGTCAGCTGTTTGCCGCCAGCGAGTGCACCTCACCGGTTAGGGCAACCTTTGTTTCAAATATTTGTGGCCGGCCCAGGTCACGAGGAGCACCACCCCGAGATCTGAGGGGGTCCGCAGTTGATCACAGTGACTACAATGCGGAGCTAGCGGAAGCTGCTTTAAGACAAGAGCCTTTGGAGTGCGTCTTTTGCCTCATTTTAAGAACTTGTTTTTACTCATAGGGAATGGCGGCGACCCACTTGGGGAGTATATTGGACTTCAAGACCCATAATTCTCAGCGATGAATACTCACCTGATGTCTATCGCATGTATAATAAAGGGGATGTCCTTGGAGCTGTTTGCCATTCTCTGTGATGTCTGCCTATGATGAAGGGCGTTCCAAGCCCGAAACGCGTCGGCAATTTTACATGGAGGGGTTTTGATGTGCCGATAGCCTCTTGTGACAGTCAGCTGTTTGCCGCCAGCGAGTGCACCTCACCGGTTAGGGGCAACCTTTGTTTCATATATATATATATATATATATATATATATATATATATATGTTATAATAAATAAAAGAAAAGAAAGATGCTTGGCTTACTTGAAATAAGGGTGTGCGAGTCACCGATGATAAGATCGCACTCAAAATGCAGGAATTAGAAAAATTGGGACTGTTACCATGAATCCTCGCCCAGGATGCTTGAAAAACGGCAAAAATCGGTAAATAAACTCACTAAAGATGGCCGCCGCCATGCGTATGACGTCACGACGCTCCCACAATGCTTAGCGGCATATAGGACGTCATGAGAATTACCACGGAGCACCAGGCACAGAAAGGAATCTCGGCATAGCGGCGATCTGAATGACGAAATAAAGAGTGAGTGTTTACTTTTGAATACTTGGCTGTTGAAGTGCGATAGTTAGCTCTGCTAAACGGACCCAATAACAAAATAATTAATAATAAACTTGAGGGATGTACACTTAAAACTGCCGCTGGTGTGATCAGAGCACAAATCTATGCAATACAAGCCGCGGGTGCAATCAAAGCACTGAAAGTCAACCAAAAAAAAACCGAGTCTCAATCCCAGAATCACAGCGAGCATTTCATGAAGCTGTGAATTTTACTCGTAGCGCTTGATTCTCCCGCAGGTGCAATGAAGAGCACATTCAATTTTTTAAACAGCCGCTGGTGCATTCACGCACAATTGGAATAAAAAGGTAAAGTATACTTGCTGATGTCCATAAGAAAGGGTGAACGCTGTCTTCCTCGACTCCCGCGCGTCGCCAAACGTGAGGTAACCACTCTCAGACGGAGTGAAGTGTTGTAGGTAGATTTATTGGACGAGAAAACAGCTTAACAACCACTCCAGTCAGATGTCGCACACAACTCCCCCCCAACCGCCTAATGTGGAACCTAAGTGGCCAAGAATGCCAGGAACATTCCGAGGCCACATAACAACAACAGAATACTACAATGGTCTTGTCCACGATCAGGGGTGTAGCTTCACAGGGGTACTTGATGTCCAATAATTCCCAAATGAAATGTATTCTTGGCTTGGTAGTTGGGTTTGTGGGCTGTGAGTTGGGTCTGCGATGTCTCTGGAAAGTTTTTCTTGTACTCATTTTACTAAGAGATTGTTCGACTTGGCCTTTTCTGCAGGGTCATCCCCAAACTTTTTGCCTTTCCCCTCCCGTTGTCTGAACCCCTTTTTATTGACCTTTAGGATTCTGTGCACCTTACCACTGCTAACCAGTGCCAAAGTGATTGTGCTCTCTCCTTAAAACATGGTAAGATTGGCTTACACCCAATTGGTACATTTAATTCACTTGTACGTCCCTAGTAAAGTGGTACTACATGTACCCAGGGCCTGTAAATTAAATACTACTATTGGGCCTGCAGCACTGATTGACCACTTAAGTGGGTGACTTAAGTAGCTCCAGTAACTTGCCACAGGCCTGCCATTGCATCCTATTTTGACCTGGCAAAATAAAACTTCTGCCAGGCCCAAACCTTCCTTTTTAATACATACAAGTCACTCTTAGGGTAGGCCCTACACAGCCCCGGGGGCAGGGGGCAGTGTATTTAAAACACTGTACATGTACTTTTAAGTTTTACATGTCATAGTAGTGAAAAACTCTTACATTTGTTTTTCACTACTGCAAAGCCTACCTCTCCAATAAGATAACATTTGGTTAACTAATTACCGTTCATAAGTGATAACTTGCAATTGAGCATGGAGACAGCTCGAGTTTGGTGTCTAACGAATTGTAATTGAAAGCCCTCTTTATTGGCAAAGTTGGATTTCTAAACAAAATTCTGAAAATGCTGCTTCTAGAAAGTTGGCATTCTCTTGTCCTAACCATTTGGTGCCTACAGCCTGATCCTCGGTCACATGACTAGGTGTAGCTGGCAGTTGTTCTTTGTGTATGGCTCATAGACAGTGAGACAAAGGGAAGATATGTGTTGGCAAGATGGGCCACTGACTTAACAAATAGCCGTCACCTACCACACTTGCACATCACGAAGGCTCTGCCGGAGTACTCTAACAAAGGGTATGAAACTGGTCTTTTATAACCCCGGACAATCTGATTCCAAGACAGGGAGGAAGGGGCTGCCCGACTCCCCAAGGGGGTGGAAACCTCTATAAGCTTCCTCTGCTTCAAAGTGGGCACCAGGTATAAATATTGAACCTCTATAACCAACTCTCAGATCACTTCTGGACCTGTGGACTCTGCCAGGAAGAAGGACTGCCCAGCTGTGAAGTCTGGCCTTCTTTGCTGCCCAAGGACTGCTCTGCTGCCCTAGGACTGCTTCTGCTGCACTAACACTCTCCTCATGTGGGCTGCCCTGCTGAAACCAGCCAGTCTGTGTGAACCAGGACTCCAAGATCTTCAAGGGTCAGTCGGCTGATGATCTGTTCTCAAGCCACGGGGACACATCAGGCTTCTCAGCGCCATGGATTTTGGACGCAGTACCGGTCAGGAATACGCTGATTTCCTCCTGCATTATCTGTCAACATCCCCAGGGGTCATTAAGCAATCAAGTTTGTGTTTGGGTCCCTCCTTCCAACGAGCATTAATATTTATTGGACAAATATTGTATATTTTTCTGTTGCATTTGCCGATGCTTGTTTTGCTGTGACCAATGCTTGTTGGTTTTCTAGCGACAGTTGACATGTGAGCCACATATTTCTGAAGGGGCAGTGTTATTGTTTGGTAGGTTCCTGGAAAACCTCCACGTTGACTCCTTTGAACACGTGCCCCTCCAACTGGTCCCTGATGGGCAATAAATAGCCAGCGAGCATGTCTCTGTGCTTGGCTTTCATCCCTGGTTCCAGTTTCCAGGGTCAGATCGTTCCAGCAGGCAGTCTTGATTGACCTGTGGCCTGCCTCTCTTCAAGTTCACCATGACCCTGGCTCTGCTCATCCCGACATGGCAGGGAGCCTTCAAAGCTAAGTGGAGTGCGCTCACTTCAGACATTTGAAAAGCACCAAGCCTTGGTAACTGAAAATTATAGCGGGCTGATTCAGGACCATTTCAAGCCATCCTGCTAAGCGTTCAGACAGCTTTTAACTACTTGTGAACTCTTCTGAGCCCCATGAGACTCACTAGTGATCGGACATTGCAATCATTGTTATTTGGTGTAGTTATCTTAGTTTTACTCTGTACAGCTAGGTGCTGTAAGGCCTTTTGAGTCTCCCATTATTTTCTGTTATTGTCGAGTTTATTGTTTGTAATGTATAGTGTGCAATTGGTGCCCTATTTGACATTTATTTTTTTAGTGTAAACAGTGTACAGCGTGATCCTATTCTTATTAATGTTGGTAATGTCTGCAGACAACACAACTGGCTATATTTCACTTTGCTGAAAGTGAACATTTGTGTAGAGAGCTTTTTGAGAAGTGCAAGAAAAGCATGACAGCACAAGTACTGGTGCAGCAGTTGGATTCCCATGGTTAAGTCGTAGGACACTAGCTCCATATCTCCAATACAGATACAAGGAAGAGAAACCATCAAGGCGATTGACTGACAGGTGGTTGTGCATGCATGTTCAGAAAACTTGACAACTAGTTGTGTGTTACTGAATGTCAGTTAGTGATTATTCACATCACTCATACATGCTTTTTACTTCCTTCTCCTTAGAATTTAACCCACGTAGACACAGATATTAGCGACCTGCACTCCTGAAGATACTGGATGCCCGGCTGGACCTGGCAGCACAGCGTAGCAGTGTGTGTCAATAGCACTGAGAAGTGTTCCAGGAGGTCAGGGGGCATTTCATTGCCCCTGCAGATATCCTGCTTTTAAGGTGAGTGGCTGCACCATGACAGTACCTCGCATCACCTCGACAGCTCCCCAAGCTTGAGCCAGTGTAATGCATCTTAAGACAACAACCGACTCAGCACCCTGCAGCTCTTCGCTCCGACACAGGACCACGCATCACCTCGGTCGCTCTGCCAGGCAGACCCAGCGCATCTCAACTCCGATAACTGGCGCAGCTCGACACTGATGGAGCATTTCTACACAAGTCCTCTCAAGCCCCAGCGGCTTCGACCGCACTGGCCCAGTGTGACGCACTTCGACTCAGCACCGACCCATCGCTATTTAAATCATTACAAGCCCCAGCAGTTTCCTCAATGACAACAACAGACCTCACATCCCAAGCTACCGTTGATGGCCACTGACTTCGCTACGCAATGCATCTTGGTGCAGGACCTTGCATCACAAGCTCTGCATCGGCGGTTTCTCAATGCTGGCCAGCACAACTAAACGCAAGCACTTCACATTGCTCGGCTACCAGGATTTAAGATACTCTAGTTCAGTGATCCTAACTGGGTCTCTTTACCTGGTCTGCGCTTTATCCCAGTCAGCTTGAACTGGTGACTTTGTCCTGGGTGACCAGATAGCATCAAAAAGCACAAAGTGCCAACTGTGGTTTTCTTCAAAACTTGCATATCTCAGGTTCTACTGACTGGGGTACTGTTGTTTTCGTCTGAATTTATTTATTAACATTTGCTACTTTTCCTAAATTGGTGTGGGATTATTCTTGTGTTGTGTTTTCACATTATTACTATTTGAAGTGCTGCATAAATACTTTGCACATTACCTCTAAGTTAAGCCTGACTGCTCTGTGCCAACCTACCGAGGGTGGAGTACGGATTAATCTGACGTTTGCTTGTGACTTCACCCACACAATGATTGTGGTTGCTGCTTGAGAAGGGTTGCACCCCCCCAACAAGTAACCCAATTTTTTAGAGATGATTTTCCCTTGCTCATTTTTTGAATCAGGAACTTAAAATATATAGCGACAAATTTGCAGTAAAGTAGCAAATCTGCACACCCAGAAGCATTCCAATGAATGGGTGCAGACATACGACTTTTGGAATTCACAGTCATTGGCAGTAGTAGGCTTGGAAATTTGGGTCTGTCTCAGGTTTCTATACTTTTTAGGTCGAGCCTAGCGTTGCAGCGCATGCGCTGCTCGCTTTGCGAGGCATGTAGTGTTCAGTATAGCGTGGAAGCTTCGTGGAAGCTCCGCCCATCTTTTTCATTGGCTTAGATCCTAAATGCTGCCTTCACATTGATTTAAGGCTTGTTAGTCACTCCTCCTGACGGCCATGTCGTCATTTGTATCCTTCCCTGGCTACTGGCCCCTTTACTCCAACACCATTTTCTTCCCTGTGTCCCCCCCACGCCCCCTCCACCAGTCTGTGACTTCTCGGGCCCCCCCTCACCCCCGTTAGTGCCTTCCTGCCCTCCCGCACTCCCGTTTCAATGCAATAGGTCTCGCGTAAATGCGAGTCCTATTGCATTGCAAATGCTTGTTTTTCAATGTAATCACCTTTCGTCTCACTAGTAAAGTTCCGTTTGCACTGAGTGTATGCACAGTCCATACCGAGAGGGCCCAAAGTGGGAGATTGCAGCTGAGTCAAGATCTCCCTGTCGCTCTACATACTGAGTGCCAGTGGAGGCTGGACTCACGCTTGCAAAATTAGGGACAGAAGACTATACGAGAGCCTTAAAAAAAAAAAAGAAAAAGCCATATGCAGAATCAGTGAGAGAAAATGGAGAAAAACAAAGTTGGAGGGGGATAAACTGGCCTATAGAACAGCACATAGAGCATATCTAAATAGCTAGAAGATCGCATTTAGGCACTCGAATCTCTGAAGCAAAGAGCTCTTCTAAAGAGCTCTTTAAGATCCTCAAGGAGTTCACCAACCCCAAAGCAAATAATTCCTCCCTCCCGCCGACGCAAATGCTATGTGACGACTTAGCTAATCATTTTAAACAAAAGGTTGATAAAATCTATAGCTCTTTTGGTTCGGAAGAGGCTCTTAGGGTGGTAGTACAGCCCCCGGAAGACCCTCTTTCTCCCAGCTTAGAGTCTTTTTCAGTCATCACCTCTGAACAAGTACTGTCCTTATTAGCGCACACTAAATCAGGCTCCCAGTTAGACCTGGCCCCTCCTTTCATTATCTCAGATCTCGCACCAGCCCTGTCCCACTCAATCATGGCAGTCTGTAACATATCATTAACTACAGCCACTTTTCCTTTTAAGTGGAAGAAGGCGCAAATCAAGGCATTGCTAAAGAAAGCATTAGCCGATCCTTCGGATCTACAAAATTACAGACCCATCTCTCTCCTCCCATGTTGCTCTAAAATTATGGAGACTCTAATACAAAAACAACAATTGATGGACAGAATGCAGAACAATGTCATACATTCACCCCAGTACAGAGCTCTGGGCCTAAATCCATCGTTTTTTTGCTCACCATGCCATTCCAGTTTGGACCCAGCCATATGCAAATCAGTCTTGACCCTGCGCCCAATGGGAACAGTCCAGCCCGAACTGCCAGACTAGGTCCTCCCTGGACTGGAAACAAGCATCCTAGGACCGGTTTCGGGCTTTCAGCCCTCATCAGCCAGGATAGCTTGATTCCAGTGGCATGGAGAGCACGGGACCCACGTCTGGGCATACCCGTCCCACTCGGGGTGACAAATGCAAAAACAACAATTGATGGACAGAATGCAGAACAATGTCATACATTCACCCCAGTACAGAGATCTGGGCCTAAATCCATTGTTTTTTTGCTCACCATGCCATTCCAGTTTGGACCCAGCCATATGCAAATCAGTCTTGACCCTGCGCCCAATGGGAACAGTCCAGCCCGAACTGCCAGGCCAGGTCCTCCCTGGACTGGAAACAAGCATCCTAGGACCGGTTTCGGGCTTTCAGCCCTCATCAGCCAGGATTTAACCCAGATCTTTTGACTGGGGGAGAATGTTTGCATTGTCAGCATTCCGTCCATCATTTGTTTGCTGTAACACTTTTCGCCCTAAGTGGGATGGGTATGCCCAGACGTGGGTCCCTTGCTCACTGTGCCACTGGATTCAAGCTAGCCTGCTGAAGAAGGCTGACATACCCTGAAACCGGTCCCAGGATGCTCGTTTCCGGTCCAGGGAGGACCTGGCCTGGCAGTTCGGTCTGGACTGTTCCCATGGGGCACAGGGTCAAGACTGATTTGTATATGGCTGGGTCCAAACTGGGGTGGCGTAGTGGGCAAAAGAACGATGGATTTAACCCAGATCTTTTGACTGGGGGTGAATGTTTGCATTGTCAGCATTCCGTCGATCATTTGTTTGCTGTGACTGATTAATAAACAACTTTCGGGCTATTTGGAAATAAAATAACCTACTTGATCCTTCTCAGTCAGGTTTCCGTGCATGTTATAGCACTGAGTCCGCATTGACTGAAGTAACAGACACGATAAGGATGGCGCTGGACAAGGGGACTCCCATGATGTTAGTTCTTCTTGACTTGTCGGCAGCTTTCGACACCATCTCTCATAGAATCCTTTTGGATAAGCTACGAGAGATTGGTGTCAGAGGAATGGCCTTAAAATGGCTGCAAATCGTCCTGACCGACAGAACACAATGTGTACAATTGGACACATTTGTGTCACAGACCACGGTAGTGGACAAGGGGGTCCCTCAGGGATCCATTTTAAGCCCCACCTTGTTCAATATCTATGTGTCCTCTCTGGCCATTATCATTAGATCTTGTGGGTTTGAAACGATCTCGCATGCGGACGACATTCAAGTGATAGTGCCCATAGAGACGGATCCCGCTTTGACCAGAGCAAAGTTTAAGAACTAAATAGCCACATGGGTGAGCAAGAACTTTTTACAGCTTAACTCCAATAAAACGGAGATTCTGCTGTTCGGGAAAGCAGAGGAGTTATGGGCCCCTGATTGATGGCCTGTAGAACTCGGGGAAGTTCCTACACCAAAAAAGTGGGCGAAGAATCTGGGCATCATAATTGATGACAGACTTTCCAAAGAGGAGCATGTGAAAACCATCTCGGGCACCTGCTTCGGTATGATGCGAATGCTGAGAAAATTTTTCCCTTGGATTCCCCTTTCGGCCAGAAAAGCCCTTATACAGGTGCTTCTAGTCAGTAGACTAGACTAAGGAAATTCGCTACTGGTAGGGATTAGGAAAGATTTATTGTCTAGATTGCAAGTTGTCCAAAATACAGCAGCGTGTCTAGCCCTCAATAAACCTGCACGAACTCCGTCAGCACCCCTTTTGCGACAACTGCACTGGCTCCCTATCAGGAAAAGAGCAGTCTTTAAGCTCCTGTGTCTAGTGTTTAAATCACTTCAGGGGATGGGTCCCGCCTATCTAATGAAGAAATTAAAACCATATATTCCCGTGCGCCAACTGAGATCGAGCAGCCGACAACTGCTCTCCACCCAGAGAATCAGGAGAGTCAAAATGGGCGGTCGTGCTTTTTCTCACCTAGCCCCCGCCCATTGGAATAGACTGCCAGATGATATTTGAGCCTGCTCCAATTTGGCACAGTTCAAGAAACTGCTTAAAACCTGGCTGTTCTAATGAGCACTTCTTAATATGTTGTCTGCTACCCGGGCGCCGAGAGATCCCCTCGGGGATGATTCGTCTGCGTGTTACAAATTTTAATAATAATATACGTAGCAGGCATTGTGGTGCAATACACACCTCGGATTTGTTTTTATGTCTTGTAAATGCCCACAGGTGCCATCTTTGTCTAGTGCACGCACAATCACCGTAAATGTCTACAACACGATTGTGAAAAAGGTCAACGCTGTGAAATGTTTATAGTTTGGCGATCGGCAGTTGAGTTGCACGTCTATGAATGACTATTTGATCTGTCTCTCTCGATGCTGTCAGTGGCGAGGAAAACCGGCGATTAGAGAAACCTGCGGTTCACCTTTGGTCGCAGGGCAAGATTTGAACCGTCGTGTGACCTTTGGTGTAAGAAAACAGCGGCACTCGATCCACTAGGAGTGGATAAGCCCCTTACCGGGGACACAAACGGAGAGGGTGTTTAATACATGTGTACCGATCACAATGTGGTCTTTCTCTGATACAGCCGACAACATCTTTCCGCTGCACAGAGCATTTGAAAGTAGATTTCAATGCAAACGCCTGCTGGGTAGTAGGGTGTGGATATGTGTGATTTGTAATTGCATTTATATAGCGCGAATATGACACTCCCCTCTTTCTACACAATGCACGTGCCTCCTGCTAGAGGAGGATGAAAACATCACTGTGTTGGAAGCAGTAGCCAGCTCTGCAGTGGCGTCAAAATTCACTTTTTTGATGAGTGCCTCATAATTCGTGAACTAATAGTGTACGAGGCGCGGGCTCAACATGATTCTATGGTTTACTATTGTGACTGATTGGAAACAAAAACTTCTGCGTTACAGAGAGGGCTATGACTCAAAACACTGGCTCTCACTATTGTGAACCTTCGGCAATGTGTGTGCAAATGTCTGCATACCGGTGAACACTCTCTGATTGTGTGATCATGTTGATGGTGCATAAATGATTATGGACAGTGTGAGCTGCATACACATGTACCCTGATTGCCTGTATGTGTTTAATTACCTATGGGGGCACATATGTCATGAGTGCATAGAAGAGTACAGCACTATTATGTGTGCTTGCGTATGTTGTAGCTGCGGCAAGTCTTCCTCCCTTCCACCCTTCTTGTTCTTGTGTATGCATATGTTATGGACGAATGTAGGGTTAGGCTGATTGTGTGTACATGCGTTGATCTTGTATGATTTTGTGCTTGTGTCAGTGGTGCCTAGTTAATGCCTGCAGGCACGTGTACGCCACTGGCATCTGCGTTGCGGTATTTATGTATGTCGTGGGCCGGATGCATGCAAGTGTGGCTGTTTGTTTCTGTGTTGCTGTGTGCACGTGCGTAGCCTGTACCAGGGCTTTCAGTGGGCCGGGTCCTGTCTGTGCTCCGCACCGGCAGTTCTAAAAAGCAGGTGCTGAGACGGGTCCCTATCCGGCTCTACATTTTTGCCCTCACCCTCAGGATGGAAAAAAAAAGATGTTAACTCTGCAGAAGTACCACTTTTCACTGCTTTTGATGTACCTCCAAGGAGACTCGTTATACTTCTTTCACACTCATTTCAGCAGTGAAGCATTTTCGGATATTCTATACAACGAAGCCATAGTTGTTGCTTATTTATCTTATGTAACTAACAACCATTGGCAAAGCCAATATTCCTGGCTTGTTGTAGGTGTAATGTTACTTGTTGTATTATAGATCTGGATGCAATGACAAAGCAGCAAATTACCAGTCAGGCGGCACACTATGCTAAGCACAGATTTTTAGCTTAGTTGTTTTAAGCCATGCCCTAATTACATCAGCCACACTCCTTTGAGAGACACCCCTGCCCCCAGTTTTTTCCTCCCACTTAAAGCTCTGGCCTGTACACATTATACCTTTTTGTTGGTTATGTGTAGATATGTATGAGTGATTGCGTGAGTGTGAGAGGTATCCTATCTGCACATGTGTATGAATAGTGTGTACACAAGCGTGTTGAAAGCGCAGTGGTAGGCGCAGGTGTGTGTGAGAGAGAAACAGATATTGAAATTATTTGCACTAGTCTAAACTCGATTGCACAATAGATGAATCTATAGAGTTCAATACAGAATTCATCATTATATGTCGGCATGCGTGAATTGATTGATACTTCACACTGCTTGACAGGGTTGGTGGATTAGTGACTGTTCTCCATGTGCGCAACGTGTCTGTGAAAGACTTTGTGCCACCCTTCCTGCCAATGTGTGTAAAGCAATGTGTATGGGAAACGTAAGATGGGTGCTCTGTTGTGATATTCATATCGGTCAGCACTGGAGCAATGGCGAGGGTGCCCCATCTCCCACTGGTGGGTTTTTACGAAGATGGTGCTCTGCCACCTCTCTTTATGATGTTTGAGTTGTCCTCCGGGCTCCGAAGAGGGGTACTTTAGAGCAGTTTTCGTAGGTTCGATGCCTGTTCCATGAGTCAAACTCTCCTCTTGAAATGAAAAACTTGTACCCAGGAGATTCTGTAGTAAGTGTACCGACTAGCTTAATGGCATCTGAATGGAAAACAAAAGCTGACATTTACCGTGCGGGGTTATATACAGGGTCTTATGGCTTTTATACCTCCAGCTTCGGACTTTGCACGCTCTGGCTATTTATGTCACGCCAGCATCAGCTAACGATTAATTAGCACATACAAGTCATCAAGAGGTGTTATGAAAAGTCCGCCAGGATTTACTCCAGGAGCATTACTGCCACAATTCGTACTATTACAAAAGATTGGGGGATGCTGACGATTAGCGTGCGTCACGACCCCTCCTCGAAGGCGGCCCCCTATCCCTTCTTAATTTGTTTCCTACAACAAGGAGGACACATTTGTTATAATCAATACAGTCACTACTGCGTAATCTTTGATCTCCCCCAGCACGGAGAGCTGTCAGGGCCGTGGCCAGGCAGAGCCCAGGCTGCTCCTGTGCTCCTGACAGCAGTGCCGCCAAGTAATTTCGCATTTCAGAAGCAATCTGTTCCACCTGGCTGGAGAAAGTCAACTGTGTGCAGGGGAATTTGACACTAAACCCCGACCAGAGGCGGCACCGTCAATAGAAGTAGGAACTTGGCAGCAGCAGAAACGTGGCTCTGCAATGTGAAGAATGAACACCATGGGGGACGCTGGCGACCATGGAAAGCAAAGAGCAAATGTAGCAAAGGCACAGCCCTAGGGCGAGCCGAGCTATAAATGAGATTCAACACATCCTTTGCCCGGCCGTTCTAGCGGCGCGGCACGGCTTTGAGCTCTGAGGTCCAGGTGAGCTGTGCTCCACTCTGCTCTGCTGGGGCAAGTCTCCGTTACTGCAGCACACTGCATCATTATATACTATTGCCCTGTGTAGCATTTGTTTCATCTATATACCCTAGGTTTCGTGCTTTAATTTACACCCTGAATGTGTACAGGCTGTTGTCAGTGCTTAATTTAAGCCAGTGGTTGCAGGTAGGGCACACCACAGTCATTTTTGTTGGACCGGAAATTATTTTTCCTCATTAGACTCTGACCAACATCAAAACAGTGAAAGACACACAAGGAAGGGAAAGAAAGAAGAGAAAAACAAGACAAAGAGAGAAATCAGAAACCTGCTAGAGTGAGATAAAGAGGCAGGGAGTGTATAGTGGTAGATTAAAGAGGCATGAGGTGGAAGAAGGCTGCGCAGCCTTGGTAGTCGGCTTCCCGATATTCTGTAGTGGTGTCTGCGATTTTCTGGTCAAAACTTTAGGCCCCACCACTTTTACAAAATAAGCACTCATTATTGTTGACGAAAGCCAGGTTATTATCGAGTTTACTGCTGATTAGGTCGAGCATTCGAGACCTCTTGTATATACTTATATGTACTTTGTGGGCTCTGGAGATCAGCCCTAGGACTTGTCTGCTTCCGCTTAGGGACTTTTTTTCTGTTTAACTGCCTCTATTTAACTGTCTTGATAGATAACGACCAGTAGAGGGCAGTAAAATACCAGAATTGCTTTCTGCTTGTTCAACTGCCTCTATTTAACTGTCTTGATAGAAAACAACCAGTAGAGGTCAGTAAAATACCAGAATTGCTTTCTGCTGAGGGACTTTATTTTTTTTGTTTTTCTGGCAACTGCCTCTATTTAACTTTCTTGATAGAAAACGACCAGCAGAGGTCAGTAAAATACCAGAATCACTTTAGCATTCTCTAGATTCCAGTCCATAGAAATGGTCTTCCACGAGCACCCATACACAATAATATTTTTTTCAAATCTTGTATTTTCAGTGATATGACCACCGAAGGCCCTGATTTTATATTAAAACAGAGCTTTTGACTGTACCATTTCCCGCTAAATGGCAATATTTCTCTCCATGCGTTCCCATACCTGGCGTGTCACACAGTTTGGTGCTTACTTTCCCTCCATGTTAAAGAACAGTAGATGTTTCAGCACCTAGGCTAATGTGCTGCATAACTAAATACATATAAGGTCCCAAAGGCGAGACCGATTGCATTGCAAATTCTTGTTTAACCTATTATCTGTTATTTGAAATTGCAAAACATTAATCATCTGAAAGTTCAAAGGATCCCATTCATCTCGGCATCAACTAAATTCAAAAATGTATTTGATTTAGTTCTCCACTGAGAACAACAAATAGAATATATAAAAATATAACGAAATTACATCTATAAATGGAAAAACTGTTGTAATCATTCGTCTTAATACAATTTTATAAAAAGTTTTAAAAATTTAAACAAATTATAACAGACAAATTCATTGGGAGGTGATTTTAAAAGAGAAATCAAACTCTGTACATTTGCACAATTATATTTTGTTTGAATTGGCTTTAGAAACCTCTTTCTAGCAGCGACTACTGTGGGATTGGGACAAAGGAACAGTGCATGCGTCAAGTCTTGGACTCCTCCTTGACAGAGGTCACATATGCTACTGGCATTTTTGTTCTTTGTCCAGTTGCAGGTTAGGGATTTAAAAGGGAGAGTCCCAAGACGTAATAAAAACATGCATCGCCGGATGCCATGTCTTAAGGCATCAACTAAATTCTTGTCATACAACATTTTGCTTGTGTGAGATTTCTGGATTTTCTTATTTCCAAAATGCCAATTACACAAACAGTACATTTTCTCTTTGGGAAAGGTCGATTTGCAGTTCTTTTTTTGTCTATAGGGAAAATATGTCTCTGTGCTGAGTTTCCCCTTACCTTGTACTCCACAAAATGTTGGGGTGTTCTGTTCCCCTTTGCACTCTGGGATTTACTACGGCACTTCACTGGAGCCGTACTTTGACAATTTTCAAGATGGGAAAGTATTGAACAGGAGTTTGAGAATGTCACAGGTTGGAAGGCATTCAAAACCCCTCAAGCATATCTTGGTTGATCCAACCACTCCCCACTCCTTTCAAGAAGTTTACTAATGCATAATTAAACGAAGTTGTGACTCACAATTATGAAGTAATAAATGCTAGGTATTTTTTAGTACTTGAGATGCATAGTTTTTTGGTCATTAATTTGACTTTGAGAATTGGACCCACAAAGCCAATTTATTATGGGATGGAGGATTACAATGTAAACATCAATGGCTCTCTTTTCAGTTTTTTGGGGGTGGGGGGGAGGGGGGGTTGGTGTGTGAAGTGGGACAGCAGGTCAAAAAGAACACAATATGCCTAATATTTTAGACCTAAGCTATGAGCTGAAAACAACCCGGAAAAATGGCCAGGTGCAACACATAAAGACAGTCCTCTGCAGGAAGGTTTGGGTTATCCCACCAACAAAATCTGAAACACATTTGGGGGAAACAGCCTTTACTAAGCAGCCAGAACTACACAGTACCATTACAACGTGGGCAATACAACAAACGCGTTGTTACCATGCGTTCCATTACAACGCAAGTCGTTACAACGACTTGCATTAGGGAACATGTTGTTGGATTTTAAATCCAACACCTTCCCTACTGCTGCACAGACTGGAGTTGGAATAGTAAAATATACTATTGCAAAGTCCAGCGCTTCCCTAAGGCAAGTCATTGCAACTTCCGTGATAATGGATCACGTGGTAACAATGTGGTCATTGCATTGCCCGCGTTGTAACGGCATGCGTTGTAAAAGCATGCGTGATTGTGTCATACATCCAATTTGGGGCTTAATTCATTCGATAGAACACTTTCCCACGTGTTTCTAAACTGGCATGGGTGCTGTACCCCTTGGCCATCTCACCCCTCCATCCCACCGCCTATTGCTTTCTCTAGTTGAGAAATTTGGGATTCACAACCACAAATCCCACTGTCTAAGCTTTGCACCTCTCAAATAAGTCTCGCTGTAAACTTCACAGATCACGATCTGTGCCTTAGACCCAGACGTTGTTGCAGCACAACGTTCTCCATCAAACAAGCATTGGTCTAACATGGATCAGGATTCTCCTAAACACATGATTGTTCATCTGCATCCTATCTCAATCACACTTCTCTCACACCCAAATCATCTCCATCCTTTTAAATGACAGCTTAAACTGCCCCTGCCTTTTGCTGAAGAAGTGCTTATGCATTCTCTGTATAAGACCTAGGTACGGTCTGCAGATTACCCACATAGTCTATGGGGTGTAGAAAGTCCATAAATATATACAGAAATATAGTTCTGAAAACATATGCAGTTCCATACCTCCTCTGCCATAGATAGCTTTGGCGTAGTCTGGGTGGCTAATAAACAGCATAGGCAAGAAGTTTCCAAACCAAACCGGGAATATGGATGGATATTGATTCGCCCAACAATCAACTATGTCCAAATCTCTTCCATCTTGTCGGAACTGGAAAAGCATGAATAAAAAAAAAGACACAAAAAAGAAATACAAGTCACGTTTGAAAAAATACAGTAAATAAATATTTGAGGCGGATACCTAGTCCAGTACCTGATGCTCTTTATGCTGCCTAGAAGTCATTAGCCAATGCACATTGGTGCCACTACTCTTTAAAATAAGAATATAAACATATTCTTCCTTCTTTATGTTTTGTTGTCACTACATTATCGCTACCCAAATATTTTGATGTTTCTATAATTTGGCTGATGAATCACAGGTTTGATCAGCTGATAGACTACTATTAATTAATCGGGAGCTAAAAAGAGGCACAGTGAATACCAACAAGTCTGGACTTTGCAAGCTATTTCGTGTTTTATTGCAGGGACGTATTCCACACAACAACAACAAAAAGATCGTGCTGATGCTTAAATACGGCGGGCATGTGCTAGTAATAAAATAAATAATTAGGAAAGATCTGAAATATTTTAGTGGAACAGTACAGGTGTGTCCTAGCAGACAGGTGTGTCATAGCAGACAGGTGTACTTAGAGCGCTGAAGAAAGCCGTTTTAGTTTCAATGCACACCACAGGAAAATAGGATTCTCAAGGGAACACGGAAAGGTACTATTTATTGGCTATGAGCTACTGTAACATGAAGACATAATTTAACAACACCAGAATGCCAAAAATAGGATAAGGAGTGGCATGAAACAAAGTAAAGTATTGGCCTATCAGCTCTGTGGCACCCTAACTGCACACTTCTTTTTATGTAGATATGCACATGTGACCAGTCAAATGCCATCACTCATAGAGCAAGAAAGCCAGTGGCTGAAGAGGGTTGGCCCACTGTCTCATGCTGCATGCTGTGGTGGGAGGAAGCAAAATGTGAATGACAGCTGAACAGGCCAAGGGCTGATGCAAAGCCTCTCTGGTTAGCTGTATGTATTTTTTTAATTACATGAGGCTGGATAGATGCAGAGAAGGGCAGAAACCCATTCCTTTATATTTACCTTCTATGGATTTATTTTGCTTAAAAAACAACAATGATATAAGATTCAAAGTCCCTGACACCAGAACTGGATCCCTGAGCACTTTCGAAAATGAGAACTGTGTGTTGTTAAATGCAGGCTTTGTGCGAATCAGTGTAAAAAGTACAGGGCATGATATCTATCACAAGCGGAATGCATGCCTTTTGAGAAAGGATTATCCAACACGTGCAGGTGTGTAGGACTACACGTATGCTTTTGCTCCTGCCTCATCTGTGTTATGTTGTTATGTTACTGGATATTTGTATAGGTCAGCACATAGCTCCGCATTATTCAATTACTTGGCATCTTGGCACCTACACAAACATTGATTTTATCTACATTCGAGATGGCTGTCTTGCGTGACGTAACGTGATTACACACTCACTGCATGTCGTTCAGTCTTCAGTGCATTCTTTCCATCTCACCTTTATTCTACAGGTGTGCACAAAGTGAGCACAACACCTACGGCGTTTCACAGACAAAAAGCATACATTAGGACCGGTCTCTTCAGCATACCTCGTGAGCGTTTCCGTACAGCCAGTGGACAGGGGGCCCAGGGAACCTCTCCAGCAGTTTGACCAGCTTCTTTCTCCTGAGTAAGACCCGGACCACTGTCACCAAAACATAGGCCAGGCATAGGGAGACAGCCAGGCGTAAGACCCCAGCTACGTCCGGCGTGACGCTGGAGGCACTCAGCAGCCTCTCGAGGACGGAGGCCATGTCTGAGCAGCTCTGCGCCCGCCCGCCCTGGAGGCTACCTCACCTGCAACTTAACCCGCCCGCCCGCCTGCTCTGGAGGCTACCTCACCTGCCCCCTAACCAAGCAAACTAAGCTTCGTTAACAACAGCCTCGCTACTAATGCTCTACACAAAGGCTATCCCGCCCCTTAAATCCTACACACATTAACCATGTGCCTGCAAGTAAAGGATTTCATGTAAATAATTAGCCAATAACGTGAAAGATCAACAGCTCTTTCGCGAACTATTTCAGGGATTAGGACAAGGGGTTATAATGTTCCGTAAACACGATAAACGGGTATTTTTGCCCCAGACGCTGAAGTAACAATGCGATTATGGCTGAAACTGCCAAACTTTTTTGAATAGGGAACAACTATTTGTAATTGCAGCCGCCATTGTTTCCCCGTCACACCCCGCCCCCTAACTGAACACTGCCACTGGGAGAAGGGTTACAGTTACTTAAGGCCTTCGCCATTTGACCCTAAAATGAGTTCACAATCCTTACATATTAACTCCTCAAATTCCTGAGATTGCTCATGACGGAGCGGTTCCGTCATGAGCATCGGTTGGGCTGTGCTTATGACGGAACCGCTCCGTCATGACCACAGCCCCTGGGGGAAGCGCTGGCGCTCCCCCTGGGGCATCGATTTTGCCCCCACAGAGGGGGTGGCAGCGGAAAAGTTTCCGCTGCCACCCCGGCCTCCCACGCTTCCCATGACGTCAGCGCGCACAGCGCGCGCCGACGTCATCAGGAAGCGTTGGACGCGCTGGAAATCATTTCTTTCCAGCGCGTCCAGAGGGAGGGTGAGTGTTTGCTGGTGCGGTGGGGTGGGGGCCCCAAATATTGATGCCTTGAGGCATCGGGGGGGAGGAAACTATGTTTCCTCTCCCTGATGTCTCAGTGCAGGGCATTCCTGGTGCACGATCGCGCACAGCGTCGCGATCGTGCACCAGAAATGTCCCACTAGACACCAGGGATTCGTTTTTTCTATAAAGAAGCGACCCCTTGGGCAAGGGTCGCTTCCTTAGGGGACAAATTATTTTAGACTTTTCTGCCCCCTGGGGACAGATCGGCCGATATTTGGCCGTTTGTGGACCCAGGGGGCAGAAAAGCCCACTAGAGCCAGGGATTTTTAAAAATTGAATTGGAAGCGACCCCTTGGGCAAGGGTCGCTTCCTGAGAGCCAAAATATTTAAAAGTATATTCTGCCCCCTTTGGGGGCAGATCGGTTTTTTTATTTGGCCTTTCGGCAGAAAACCCCACTAGACACCAGGGATTTTGTATATATGTAAATGGAAGCGACCCCTTGGGCAAGGGTCGCTTCCTGGGGGGCCAAGTATATTCTGCCTAAGGGGGCACATAATTTAAAGACTTTTCTGCCCCCCCTGAGGACAGATCGGCCGATTTTTGGCCGTTTGTGGACCCAGGGGGGGCAGAAAAGCCCACTAGAGCCAGGGATTTTTTTAAAATTAAATTGGAAGCGACCCCTTGGGCAAGGGTCGCTTCCTGGGGCTAAATTATTTTAAAAAGTATATTCTGCCCCCCCGGGGACAGATAGCCTGATTTTTTTGGGCGTTTCTGGACCCGGGGGGGGGGGGGCTGAAAAGCCCACTAGAGGCAGGGAATTTGTTTTTTTTAAAAATTGGAAGCGACCCCTTGGCAAGGGTCGCTTCCTTATGGGCCTAAATAATTTTTAAGACTTTTCTGCCCCCCGTGGGGCAGATCACCTGCATTTTATGGCATTTCTGGCCCGGGGTGGGGGGTAGAATAGCCCACTAGAGCCAGGTATCTAAAAATAAATAAATTGGCCGCTTCCAGGGGACATATGTGTTTTTGGCTTTTCTGCCCCCTTTGGGTAGTGACATAGCGTGTTATAATGTTGTTTTATTTCTTGTGAATTGCAATTGTAATGCTTTATTTCTCCTTTTTTGTTAGGTCAAGGCTTTTGCTCTTTAGACTGTTCCAGGTTGCGGTTTCGTTACTGTTTGCGTAGTTGCATGTGTTTGGTAAGAGACTTTGTTTGTACAATGTAAATGAGTTTTATTTCTCTGCATGAATGTGTTTTTGCGAATAGTTTAATAATAGCAGTATGTTTGGCTTCTGTTTTTGAGTGTCAAAAACTTTTTGCATTTGTGCTCAATGTGTATTTTGTTGTATTGTGAGTAATTGGTTTTGTTTTTTTCTTTCTAGTGGGATATCGTTGGTTTTTGCTGTGTCTCTGCAGAGTAGGTGCTGGTGAGTGTAGCTGTCTCTTGTAAGTGAATTGTATAGTTTTTGAGTATATAGGCCCACATGCATCAAAGCAAAAACCGGTCGCAAACGGGCAGATTCTCAGAATCTGCCCCTTTGCGACCGGTATTTTTGCATTTGGGATGCATCATCCCAAATGCAAAAATCGCAATTTAAGTAATTGCAAAATTGCGATTACTTAAATTGCCATTGCATTTAAGGAATCGCAAATTGAGATTCCTTAAATGCAATGCATTAAAGTAAAAAACTAGCGATTTCGCTAATAGGGGAGCAAATTACCATGAAGTTGAACTTCATGGTAATTTGCAAAAGTGTGAAAAATGCACTAAAGTGCATTTTTCAAAGTTCCATTTACACACACACATGCCCTTGGGGCATGTGTGTGTGCAAGATGTACTCATATGCAGATTTCAGGGTGCAACAGGGTGTCTTTTTGACACCCTGGCATCCTTGAAATTGCATTCTCAATCTGCGATTCTCTAATTGAGAATCGCAAATTGAGAATGTCTTCCCATTCATTCCTATGGGCCTCTAGGCCCATAGGAATGAATGGGAGGTATTCCTTAATTGCGAGTCGCAATTAAGGAATGTTTAGAAATCGCTATTTTTAAAGCGATTTCTACATGCATAGCCTTTTGCTATTCCTTATTAGCGATTCCTTATTTTTCGCTAATAAGGAATCGCAAATGGCATTGTTGATGCATGTGCCAGATAGATCTTTGTGATAAAGGCACACATTTTTTTACTTACTTGCTTTGCACAGTGTTGGTTGTTGTTGACTTGTTTGTGCAGTCTCCTTTCTTAGTAAGGATAATGGCTAGCCGCAGGATTACTGCTCAGCAGGTTGTTGGTATGCTTTTTGAGTCTTCCTCTGACCATGGTTCAGAGACTGACTCTGCATCTGAGGCAGAGGAGGCAGGGGACGATTCAGGCAGTGAGTTTTCTCTCCACATGGAATCATCGGATACTGAAGATACTCTTAGTGCGGATGAAGTGCCTGTGTTAGAGGAGGACATTGATGTGCCGATAGTGCGGCAAGAGGCATCTGGGCTGCAGCCTGGGGCTGCAAGGCTTTCCGTTGGTGTAGTGCGGCAAGAGGCATCTGGGCTGCAGCCTGCGGCTGCAAGGCTTCCCGTTGATATAGTGCGGCAAGAGGCATCTGGGGCAGCAAGGCTTCCCGTTGGTATAGTGCGGCAAGAGGCACCTGGGCTGCGGCATGGGGCTGCAAGGCTTCCCGTTGAAAGTGCTGACCTCTGGGTTGCCCCAGGCATGGTGCAGCCGGCATTGCCAGATTTTACTGGTGTTCCCGGGTGTAGAATGAATACTGAAAACTTTTTGCCGATACATTTTTTTCAGTTGTTTATGGACGATGTGTTTTTGGCAGAGATTGTTGAGCAGACTAATTTGTATGCCGAACAGTTTTTGAGGGACAACAGTGCCAGTCTTAAGCCCCACTCTAGAGCTACCCGGTGGACTCCCACAAATCTGGAAGAGATGAAGAAGTTCTTGGGTTTAACTTTTTTGATGGGCTTGCTAAGGAAGCCATCAATGTCTTCATATTGGTCTACTAGTCCCTTGATGGCAACTGCTATTTTTCCGGCAGTCATGAGTCGTGATAGGTATTTGCTTCTGCTTCGGATGATGCATTTTGTCGATAATGGTTTAGCGTTGCAACGAGATCACCCTGAATGTGACCGTCTTTTTAAGATTCGGCCTGTCATTGATCACTTTGTTGATCGATTTTCTGAGATCTATGCCTCAGGGAAAGAAATTGCAGTGGATGAGTCTTTGGTGTTGTTCAAGGGCCGCTTGGTTTTTAGGCAATACATTCCTAGTAAGAGGGCACGCTATGGAATTAAGCTGTATATGCTGTGTGACAGTAGGACTGGATATGTCTCTAATTTCAGAGTGTACACCGGTAAGGATTCCAGTATTAACCCCCTGGTTGTCCGTCCACTTTTGGAGTGACTGAGAAAATTGTGTGGGAACTTGGAAGAGGATTTTTAACAAAGGCCACCATTTATATGTAGATAACTTCTACACTGGTGTGCGGTTGTTCAGGGAATTGGCCAAAGTGGACACTGTTGCTTGTGGCACAATCCGCTCTAACCGTAAAGGTTTCCCAAAATAACTTGTTTGTAAAAAGCTTGTGCGGGGACAGTGCAGTGCGTTGCGTTGCGAGGAGCTTCTAGCTGTGAAGTTTTCAGACAGGAGAGATGTCTACATGCTGTCTACCATCCATGATGAAAGCACTGCACCTGTGACTGTTTGGGGTCAGGTTGCTGAAGCGCGCAAACCTGTGTGCATTTTAGACTATAATAAGCACATGGGTGGTGTTGACAGAGTAGATCAGAGGTTGGAACCTTACGCTGCTCTTCGTAAGGCTTACATTTGGTACAAGAAGTTGGCTATCCATCTTTTCCACTTGGCAACCTTTAATGCTTTTGTTGTGTTCCAGGATTCTTGTCCTGAGTCAAAGATGACTTTTGATAAGTTTCAAGAGTCTGTACTAGGCAGCCTTGTTTTAGTGGAACAGGCAAGTGTTCCTAGAGTTGGATTGGTGGAGGATGTTGCTAGATTGAAAGATCGCCACTTTCCTGATCACATTCCTCCCACACCCTCAAAAGACTTTCCCAGTAGGAGATGTAGAGTCTGTTGGCGAAGAGGTATGCGGAAGGAGACTCGCATGTACTGCCCCGAGTGTCCTTCTAACCCTGGGCTGTGTGTGCCTGCTTGTTTTAGAATGTACCACACGCAAAATAATTTTTGGGAGCATCCATGAGTGGTAAAGTGAACTGCCTGGCCTCTATTGTTTAATATTTTTGGTTGAGTTTCAAGGTTGGCATTTGTGTAGTGTATTGAGTTTCAGATGTTGTGTTAGTAGATTTGTATCTATTTGCAATTTGTTTGTGTTTTCTTATTTTTATTTAAAAAAATCCTAAATGTGATGGCGGTGTGCGTGGAGTGGCGCTTGTGTGGCGGTGTGCGTGGTCTGGCGTTTGGCTGGCGGTGTGTTTGGATTGGCGCTTGGCTGGTGGTGTGCGTGGACTGGCGCTTGGCTGGAGGTGTGTTTGTACTGGCGCTTGGCTGGCGGTGTGCGTGGACTGGCGCTTGGCTGGTGGTGTGTTTGTACTGGCGCTTGTCTGGCGGTGTGTTTGCACTGGCGCTTGGCTGGCGGTGTGCGTGGAGTGGCGGTGTGTTTTGATTGGTGCTTGGCTGGCGGTGTGTTTTGATTGGCGCTTGGCTGGCGGTGTACGTGGACGGGCTCTTGGCTGGCAGTGTGCGTGGACTGGCGCTTGGCTGGCAGTGTGCGTGGACTGGCGCTTGGCTGGTGGTGTGCGTGGACTGGCGCGTGGCTGGCGGTGTGCGTGGACTGGCGCTTGGCTGGCAGTGTGCGTGGACTGGCGCTCGGCTGGCGGTGTGCGAGTAGTGACTAGCTGCTGGTCACTACACACACTGCTAGCCAAACGCCACTCAACGCAATCCGTGAGCTGGTGTGGTTGCTGTGTCAGGAATGTGAGCGTGTGAAAGTGATGGGCCCTTGAATGGCGCTGTCTGCTGGTGTGAGTGTTGTAATGTGCTGGGCCCGCGGCTGGCGTGAATGGTTTTGTATGTGTCACACGTATGAAAGGTGTATGAATGGCCTGTAAAGAGGTTGGTGCCTTGTCGTGGCTTTACAGCTCACGAGCTGTGAGTCAATGGTTCAGTTTCTTGTCCTTTCAAGTAACAGTGCATTTCATTTTTGTGAAATCTCTGGTTAATACAACTGTATATACTGAACCATCACTCACCCTCGTGCCAAATCCAACCAGTATGTATGTGTGCTTGAGGAATAGGTGGTTGTGCATAAAAATGGGTCTTTTCTGTTTTTGTCAATGTAATGTGTTGGTTTTGTGCCTGGTGGTGTGAATGGTCTTGTGTGTATCATGTATGAAAGGTGTGTGAATGGCCTGTAAAGCGGTTGGTGCCTTGAAGTGGCTTTACAGCTCACGAGCTGCGAGTCACTGGTTCAGTTTTTTTGTCCATTCAATTATTGACAGTGCATTTCATTTTTGTGAAATCTCTTGTTAATACAATTTTATATACTGAACCATCACTCGCCCTCGTGCCAAATCCAACCAGTATGTGTGTATGTTTGAGGAATAGATGGCGGTGCAGTAATCTTTGTCTGTTTTGTCTCTCTGCCAAGCTGTACATTTCATTTAAGAATAACCTAACAACTGTAGTTTTTGTTGTAAACTAAACACCCATGGGAGTGCATGGTGATGTCTCTCTTGTGGATCCCAACAAGTTATCTTACCCACAATGTCCTGCAAACCTCAAAATGTGACTGACATTTTCCTTGCATTTTTGTGCCCAAATTTTCACACTGCAGAAAGTAACAACAAATTTCCAACCCCCAGCATTTCTCCAAGTATCCCAATAGAAATGGTACCTCACTTGTATGGGTGGGCCAAGTACCTGTGGCAGGGAATGGCCCAAAACCTATTGATGTGACATCAAAATTACCTATCACAAACCAACCTGGTTTTGCATGGGGGTCCCATGACTTTTTGGCCCGGGGCTCGGCATCCATGTAGGGAAACCTACCTGACCCATACATTTCTGGAAACTAGACACCCGGGGGAGTCCAGCGAGGTATGGCTTGCGTGGGTCCCCCATCATTCTCCTACCCATAATCCCCTGCAAACCTCAAATGTCGCTGAAAAATCCACTTTTTTCTCACATTTCTGTGTGGGAAATTTCTGGAATCTGCATGGATCCACAAATTTCCTCCCACCCAGCGTTCCCCCAGGTCTCCCGATAAAAATGGTACCTCACTTGCGTGGGTGGGTGAAGGACCCGCGACAGGCAAGGCCCCAAAAGCTATTGAGGCGACATCAAAATTACCTATCACAAACCAACCTGGTTTTGCATGGGGGTCCCATGAGTTTTTGGCCCGGGGCTCGGCATCCATGTAGGGAAACCTACCTAACCCATATATTTCTGGAAACTAGACACCCGGGGAGTCCAGCGAGGTATGGCTTGCGTGGGTCCCCCATCATTCTCCTACCCAGAATCCCCTGCAAACCTCAAATTTCGCCGGAAAATTCACTTTTTTGTCAAATTTCTGTGTGGGAAAGTTCTGGAATCTGCGTGGATCCACAAATTTCCTCCCACCCAGCGTTCCCCCAGGTCTCCCGATAAAAATGGTACCTCACTTGCATGGGTGGGTGAAGGACCCGCGACAGGCAAAGCCCCAAAAGCTATTGAGGCGACATCAAAATTACCTATCACAAACCAACCTGGTTTTGCATGGGGAGTCCCATGAGTTTTTGGCCCGGGGCTCGGCATCCATGTAGGGAAACCTACCTAACCCATATATTTCTGGAAACTAGACACTCGGGAGTCCAGCGAGGTATGGCTTGCGTGGGTCCCCCATCATTCTCCTACCCAGAATCCCCTGCAAACCTCAAATTTCGCCGGAAAATTCACTTTTTGTCAAATTTCTGTGTGGGAAAGTTCTGGAATCTGCGTGGATCCACAAATTTCCTCCCACCCAGCGTTCCCCCAGGTCTCCCGATAAAAATGGTACCTCACTTGTGTGGGTAGGCATAGTGGCTGCAACAGGAAATGGCCCAAATCGTACTGTGGAGACTTCAAAATTACCTATAGCAAAACTACCTGGTTTGGGAGGGCACCTGAGATTTTGGCCCCGGGCTCGGCGGCCATCTTGGGAAAGTACCAAACCCAAACATTTCTGAAAACTAGACACCCGGGGAGTCCAATGAGGTATGGCTTGCGTGGATCCCCCAACGTTTTCCTACCCAGAATGCCATGCAAACCTCAAATTTAGTTGAAAAAAACACATTTTCAACATATTTGTGTGTGGAATCACCGTGCCGGCACAAATGTCCTACCACTCAGCGTTCTCCTTGTTCTCCTGAGTAAAATGATACCTCACTTGTGTGGGTGTCCAAAGCAGAATTGGCTAAAAACTTATTTTTTTAAAAATGTAGCGCTTAGAATTCTCGGTGCTATACTCTAAATCTCTATGTTTTGGGCTCTTCCTAGCCACAGGCCTTTGGCCCACCCACACAAGTGAGGTATCATTTTACTCAGGAGAACAAGGAGAACGCTGGGTGGTAGGACATTTGTGCCGGCACGGTGATTCCACACACAAATATGTGGGAAATGTGTTATTTTCAACAAAATTTGAGGTTTGCATGGCATTCTGGGTAGGAAAACGTTGGGGGATCCACGCAAGCCATACCTCATTGGACTCCCCCGGGTGTCTAGTTTTCAGAAATGTTTGGGTTTGGTACTTTCCCAAGATGGCTGCCGGGGCCAAAATCTCAGGTGCCCCCCCCCAAACCAGGTAGTTTTGATATAGGTAATTTTGAAGTCTCCACAGTACGATTTGGGCCATTTCCTGTTGCATCCACTATGCCTACCCACACAAGTGAGGTACCATTTTATCGGGAGACCTGGGGAACGCTGGGTGGGAGGAAATTTGTGGATCCACGCAGATTCCAGAACTTTCCTACACAGAAATTTGACAAAAAGTGAATTTTCCGGCGGAATTTGAGGTTTGCAGAGGATTCTGGGTAGGAGAATGATGGGGGACCCACGCAAGCCATACCTCGCTGGACTCCCCGGGTGTCTAGTTTCCAGAAATATATGGGTTAGGCAGGTTTCCTACATGGATGCCGAGCCCGGGCCAAAACTCATGGGACCCCCATGCAAAACCAGGTTGGTTTGTGATATGTAATTTTGATGTCGCCTCAATAGCTTTTGGGGCCTTGCCTGTCGCGGGTCCTTCACCCACCCATGCAAGTGAGGTACCATTTTTATCGGGAGACCTGGGCGAACGCTGGGTGGGAGGAAATTTGTGGATCCACGCAGATTCTAAAAATTTCCCACACAAATGTGAGAAAAAAGTGGATTTTTCCGCGAAATTTGAGGTTTGCAGGGGACTATGGGTAGGAGAATGATGGGGGACCCACGCAAGCCATACCTCGCTGGACTCCCCCGTGTGTCTAGTTTCCAGAAATGTATGGGTTAGGTAGGTTTCCCTACATGGATGCCGAGCCCCGGGCCAAAAAGTCATGGGACCCCCCATGCAAAACCAGGTTGGTTTGTGATAGGTAATTTTGATGTCGCCTCAATAGCTTTTGGGCCTTTGCCTGTCGCCGGTCTTTGACCCACCCACGCAAGTGAGGTACCATTTTTATCAGGAGACCTGGGGGAACGCGGGGTGGGTGGAAATTTGTGGATCAACGCAGATTCCAGAACTTCCCACCACAGAAATGTGGGGAAAATGTGGTTTTTTTGACACTTTTTTAGGTTTACAAGGGATTCTGGGTAACAGAACCTGGTGGGAGGCAGTCAAGTCACCCCATCCTGGATTCCCCTGGGTGTCTAGTTTTCAAAAATGTATAGGTTTGCTAGGTTTCCCTAGGTGCCAGCAGAGCTAGGGTTAAAAAACTACAGCTAGGCACTTTGCCAAAAAAGGGTCATTTTTCACTGCGAAATTGAGGTATGTCCACATTGCGTTTTGCGCCGTTTCCTGTCTCGGGCACTAGGCCAACCAATGCAAGTGAGGTACCATTTTTATCGGGAGACCTGGGGGAACGTGGGGTGGGTGGAAATTTGTGGATCAACGCAGATTCCAGAACTTTCCAGCACAGAAATGTGGGGAAAATGTGTTTTTTTGGACACTTTTTTAGGTTTGCAAGGGATTCTGGGTAACAGAACCTGGTGGGAGGCAGTCAAGTCACCCCATCCTGGATTCCCCTGGGTGTCTAGTTTTCAAAAATGTATAGGTTTGCTAGGTTTCCCTAGGTGCCGGCAGAGCTAGGGTTCGAAAACTACAGCTAGGCACTTTGCCAAAAAAGGGTCATTTTTCACTGCGAAATTGAGGTATGTCCACATTGCGTTTTGCACCGTTTCCTGTCGCGGGCACTAGGCCAACCCACGCAAGTGAGGTACCATTTTTATTGGGAGACCTGGGGGAATGCGGGGTGGGTGGAAATTTGTGGATCCACGCAGATTCCAGAACTTTCCAGCACAGAAATGTGGGGAAAATGTGTTTTTTTTTACAATTTGTTAGGTTTGCAAGGGATTCTGGGTAACAGAACCTGGTGGGAGGCAGTCAAGTCACCCCATCCTGGATTCCCCTGGGTGTCTAGTTTTCAAACATGTATAGGTTTGCTAGGTTTCCCTAGGTGCCGGCAGAGCTAGGGTTCAAAAACTACAGCTAGGCACTTTGCCAAAAAAGGGTCATTTTTCACTGCGAAATTGAGGTATGTCCACATTGCGTTTTGCGCCGTTTCCTGTCGCGGGCACTAGGCCAACCCACGCAAGTGAGGTTCCATTTTTATCGGGAGACCTGGGGGAACGCGGGGTGCGTGGAAATTTGTGGATCCACGCAGATTCCAGAACTTTCCAGCACAGAAATGTGGGGAAAATGTGTTTTTTTTGGACAATTTGTTAGGTTTGCAAGGGATTCTGGGTAACAGAACCTGGTGGGAGGCAGTCAAGTCACCCCATCCTGGATTCCCCTGGGTGTCTAGTTTTCAAAAATGTATAGGGTTGCTAGGTTTCCCTAGGGGCCGGCAGAGCTAGGGTTCAAAAACTACAGCTAGGCACTTTGCCAAAAAAGGGTCATTTTTCACTGCGAAATTGAGGTTTGTCCACGTTGCGTTTTGCGCCGTTTCCTGTCGCGGGCACTAGGCCAACCCACACAAGTGAGGTACCATTTTTCTCGGAAGACTTTGGGGAACACGGGGTGGGTGGAAATTTGTGGCTCCACGCAGATTCCAGAACTTTCCAGCACAGAAATGTGGGGAAAATGTGTTTTTTTGGACAATTTTTTAGGTTTGCAAGGGATTCTGGGTAACAGAACCTGGTGGGAGGCAGTCAAGTCACCCCATCCTGAATTCCCCTGGGTGTCTAGTTTTCAAAAATGTATAGGTTTGCTAGGTTTCCCTAGGTGCCGGCAGAGCTAGGGTTCAAAAACTACAGCTAGGCACTTTGCTAATAAAGGGTCATTTTTCACTGCGAAATTGAGGTGTGTCCACGTTGCGTTTTGCGCCGTTTCCTGTCGCGGGCACTAGGCCAACCCACACAAGTGAGGTACCATTTTTCTCGGAAGACTTTGGGGAACACGGGGTGGGTGGAAATTTGTGGCTCCACGCAGATTCCAGAACTTTCCAGCACAGAAATGTGGGGAAAATGTGTTTTTTTTGACAATTTTTTAGGTTTGCAAGGGATTCTGGGTAACAGAACCTGGTGGGAGGCAGTCAAGTCACCCCATCCTGAATTCCCCTTTGTGTCTAGTTTTCAAAAATGTATAGGGTTGCTAGGTTTCCCTAGGTGCCGGCAGAGCTAGGGTTCAAAAACTACAGCTAGGCACTTTGCCAAAAAAGGGTCATTTTTCACTGCGAAATTGAGGTATGTCCACATTGCGTTTTGCGCCGTTTCCTGCCGTGGGCACTAGGCCGACCCACACAAGTGAGGTACCATTTTTCTCGGAACACTTTGGGGAATGCGGGGTGGGTGGAAATTTGTGGATCCACGCAGAATCCAGAACTTTCCAGCACAGAAATGTGGGGAAAATGTGTTTTTTTGGACAATTCTTTAGGTTTGCAAGGGATTCTGGGTAACAGAACCTGGTGGGAGGCAGTTAAGTCACCCCATCCTGGATTCCCCTGGGTGTCTAGTTTTCAAAAATGTATAGGGTTGCTAGGTTTCCCTAGGTGCCGGCAGAGCTAGGGTTAAAAAACTACAGCTAGGTATTTTGCCAAAAAAGGGTCATTTTTCACTGCGAAATTGAGGTGTGTCCACGTTGCGTTTTGCACCGTTTCCTGTCGCGGGCACTAGGCCAACCCACACATGTGAGGTACCATTTTTCTCGGAAGACTTTGGGGAACACGGGGTGGGTGGAAATTTGTGGCTCCACACAGATTCCAGAACTTTCCAGCACAGAAATGTGGTGAAAATTTGTTTTTTTTGACAATTTTTTAGGTTTGCAAGGGATTCTGGGTAACAGAACCTGGTGGGAGGCAGTCAAGTCACCCCATCCTGAATTCCCCTGGGTGTCTAGTTTTCAAAAATATAAAGGTTTGCTAGGTTTCCCTAGGTGCCGGGAGAGCTAGGGTTCAAAAACTACAGCTAGGCACTTTGCAAAAAAAGGGTAATTTTTCATTGAGAAAATGTGGTGTGTTCACGTTGAGTTTTGAGCCATTTCCTGTCGTGGGCACTATGCCTACCCACACAAGTGAGGTACCATTTTTATCGGGAGACTTAGGGTAATTCAGATTTGTAAAGCAACTGTTATTACCTATTGACTTTCGATGCATTTCTGCCTTCCAAATGAAAGACATTGTGTAAAAAAAAAGTAATTTTGAAAAATGACCAATAATTCTCATGCTAGTATGAGTATTCCCAATTTCAAAAATGTGCAAATATCTACTGTTTCTAAACTCTATAACTTGTTCCCATTTCAGAAATACATAGGTGTCATTCATACCAATTTTTCCATGTATACATTTTCCCACAATAATTGCTATATAGCCGGTACATAATAAAAAGCCATTGCAAATTGCTGCTCAGTTTTTTACTCTGGGTTCGACGGGTTCTTGGTGAACCTACAAGTCCTATATATCCCCACAACCAGTAAGGTCCAGCGGATGTAACGGTATATTGCTTTCAAAGAGCTGTCATAATTAGAAGAAGTTACAGGTGAAAACGTTGACACAAAAGGCTGTTTTTTTCAACTAATTTTCAATTTTTCCTATATTTAACTGTTAGTTTCTATAAAGAAACCTTGATGGATCTACACAAATGACCCCTTGCTGAATTCAGAATGTTGTCTACTTTTCAAAAATGTATAGCTTTCCAGGATCCATTATTGCTTTCATACCCATTTCTACCATTAAGTGGAAGGAGGTTGAAAGCACAAAAAATAGCAAAAATAGGCTATGTCCCAGAAAAATGCCAAAACTGTGTAAAAAATGTTGGTTTTCTGACAAAAGTCTGTCATTCCCTAAAAGCTGGGAAAATGGTGATTTCAGCCCCACAAACGCTTTTTGGATACCATTTGCAGGGAAAAACCCAGACGCTTTCATTTGCAGCCCTTTTTTCCCATTTTTCCCCAAAAAAACAAAATTTAGCTGTATTTTGACAAATTTCTGGGACCCCTCCAGGGGAATCCACAAACCCTGGGTACCTTTAGAATCCCTATGATGTTGGAAGAAAAGGACGCAAATTTGGCGTGGATACCTTATGTGGTCAAAAAGTTACAGGGGCCTAAGTGCGCACTACCCCAAATAGCCAAAAAAAGGCTTAGCACAGGGGGGGGAAAAGGCCTAGCAGCGAAGGGGTTAACAGGCTTCTGAGCCATGAACATGAAACGAAAGGTCCTTGGATTGCTGCAAACTAAATGAGCGCAGGATTTACTGAATACTGATTTTACTGCATAGGCATATTCACTAGTGCACATTTTGAATGCATTGGGAAAGAGAGAAACTAAACACAGATTCAGTCACTAGTAGAAAATCCACTTCAATTGTGTGCAGAACTACTGTAAATGATATGTAAATATTATTGAATAAAAATGTATTTTTCATTCAATTATCGATTAACAAAATTGAAATTTTTCACTCTGGCTTAGAGCTGGTCGATGGCAGTCAAAACATAACTTAGGGCCTCATTCTGATATTGGGCAGAGCACCACCGATAGGCTGTCAGTGGCGCTCCACCTGATATCTAGAGTATCAGTCAGACCGCTGAATTACAATTCCCGAAGTCGGAGCAATTTGGGAGGTGGGAATGACCAGCGCCTCCGACAGGCTCAAGGAGCCCCCCGGGACAGCAGTCGGAGCCTAATCCCTACAATGGGGCTGGTGCCTGCGAAGGTACCGCCGCAGGGATTAGGATGTCCCTTTCCCTCAGCCTTTACATGGCGGTCCCTACGCCATTTGAAGGCAGACCGAAAGAGAATTTGGGGGCACAAGCAGGGTCCCCCGTAAGCCACTGTAATGTGGCCTGGGGGCACATGTGGTGCCCTCCAAACATCCATGCACTGTGTGCCAGACACACGGTGCATGGATGTTTGAAACCTGCCCATTTCCACTGCAGCTGGTGCTGCGGCCTTTTTCTAGGGCTGAAGCACAAGCTGCAATGAAAAAGAGCAGTTTTCCGACTACCTGCACGGCAGTCGCATTGTAATCGGGCAGGTGGGACCACCGACATATAGTCAGTCGGACTCCTTCCCGAGGCGATGGTGGTCGGATGCTCGTTCTAATGGCAATCATAATGAGGGCCTTAGTTTTTCAAAGAAATTGCAGTTGGAAGTTCAGATAGTAGTTCTGTGCTGTATGGATTTTCTGAAATAGTTCCTTGTGAAATATCCTAAGGGGAGTGTGCATAAATTGATCATACCACTTCACAATTAGATATATACAGGTCGATTGAAGGTAACACAATTGCCCAATGGTGTTCTTGGCTTGTTAGGTGAAGCAAGTGAAAAGAATATTTGTTACAAAGAGTGGTAGGACATTTAGACCAACCAAATATTTACATGATTAACGTGTTTTAGACCTTATTTTTTGTGAAAACATGAAGATGTGTTGTATCCCTTTTCAAAAGGTCATTGGATTGTTGTCCTTGTATTTCTCCTCTCTTGTGCTGCTGTCATAAGACTGTGCAATGGTACGACAGTTTGAGACTGGAGCTAATATTTGCGGCAGCTGACCTGCGGGCTCAATTATCTTATGGAGTAAATCTTCTATCCTGTTACATCTAACAAGCTGTGTGGTAATTTTCATGATATTTACATATACATATATTCACTGAAAAAAACTAATGTTAAAGTAGTAAAGTAACATGATAGTTTGGTGAAATGTTCAGTAACAATGTAGCGTTTTTAAACTCTAAAAACCACAGAAATTCACCAGTTATAGTTACAATTATCTCAAGTAATTATAACTCGTGCCCTAAGTCAACTATAATTTGTACCCCCTTTAGAGGCTTGGGGAGAGGCACCGCATGGGCCCCCGTTTTATAAATAGTGGCCCCGGGGGATAGAGCCATATGAGGTTCGGGGAGGAGGGCCACAATACCCCTCCCATTTATTTTCGAATTGGCCCCAGGGGATGTTGTCCCAGGGGCCTCAGAAGGGCTCAGGGAGGGGGCAGCGCACCTATGTCCTCTATAAAACTCTAAGTGCCACCTCCCTGGGCCCTGACCCACCTGAGGGGGTTAATATATTAAATGCGTGGGAGTCTGGACATTTTTGTTAAATTTTGCAAGAGATTTGTGGATTCACCGTGAGTTCTGTGTCCTAAGATGACTGCTGCCACAGCATTGTTGATGTGGTGGCAGCCAATCAGCTTTCTCCGTGGGTCACCCGTGGCATGAAATATACAACATTTTTTAGCCTTAATTGCTGAAAAACTACTGAATAGATTCAAACCAAATCACAAAAAGTACGCTTTCTTGACAGAGATTTGGTGTAAATCCGTTCAGCTGTTTGAGCTGTAGCAGTGTTTAAATTTCCTAAGTAAAAATGAATGGGGAAAACGTGTTTAGGGAACCCTTCTTTTACTTGGGCCCCTGCTTGACAGATCACCCTAAACTTTCCCAGGAAAGACATGAAGTGGATGAGACTACTTTTGGGAAAGTTTTGTGAGGATTCGGTAAACAGCACTGAAGATATGAGCAAGCCAAAAAAATGCTTTCATCTATGGAAACACAATCCTAACTATAACTGCCACTGGCAGTTACCACTGGGTAGCTATAGTTAGGTCAGAATTTCCATTGGAAATGCCTTTTTTGTTTTGCTAATAACTTTGGCCCCATTTCACGAATCTCCATGAAACTTTTTTTAAAAGTGCTCTATTTTGCCTAGTTTCTGCATGGAATGTTCCGGTGTGATCCGTAAAGCGGGAGTCAAGAAAAAAGGATGCATCCCAAAACACAAAATACCCATGTATTTTCCATACATTTCTTTAGGAAGGGCTACCACATAAACTGCTGAACAGAATCACATCAAATTTGCCAAAATTAGATCATAGTCCGCAGATTGTGCTTAAGTAATTTGGTGTAAATTTGGTGATGGGTATAGACGACATTTGGTGGGGAATCCAACGGTTTCCAATGAAGCACACCAAACCATAGAACTGCCATTGCCGTATTCGCTAGGCATTACTGCCTCAGAGATACCCCTGATGAAGGGCCTCTGTGTTGGCCTGAAATGCATTGGATTGGATTGAACTGTCAGTATTAAAAGAACATTATGATCAGCATTTGTATGGATGATTCATGTACAAGGATCTCGTCTTTGGAACTAAATCAACTTGATTAAAGAAATTTGATTTATCCAGCGAACTGTACGCTGCATTGTTTGCTGATTACCATTGCTATTTAAGCTTATTGTTTATTTAGCTTAACAATGTATACTGATGTATAAGCTGAAAACCCCATTTGGGATATAGTAGTGCGCACTGTGTCTAGACCGCTGGTTCTAGTTATCACATTAACTTTCAAAAAGTGGCATTTTCAGAATTGCAACTTAAAATACAACTACATCATAAGTGTTTTTAAATTGTGATTCCAGAGACACCAAATTTGGGGGTCCCATTTCTTCTCAATTGGAAATTACACTTATAAAATGTAATAAGGCTATCCTAATGTTATCCTATTCTAGAGAAAGGCCTTGCAGTAGGGAAATAGGAGGAGAAGTAGGAAAGAGTATTTAACTACCAGGACATGTAAAACTTAAATGCAGAAGGGCATAGCCCCCCCTGAGCCTTTTATGGCCCTGGGGATCCCAGCCCCTAGGACTGACTCACATACTGTGACCCTCAGAAGACACCACCAGGACACAGCAGTTTCCCTGCCCACACTGGCGTGGGCAGGGGAACTTGTGTTTGCCCCCTCCTGGCGGGAGTATCTTTGAACCTCCCGCCATGCGGGAGCAAATGGAAAGTCTGCTTCCAGCAGGTTTGAGCTTTAAAAATGCTTTCGCCGGCTGGGAGCAGACTTTTGATCTGTTTGCCTGCCTGCACTGATGTGGGCGAGGAAACAGAACAAGATATTGCTCCTGCCTGGAGGGAGCAGCATAAACAGCTGCTCCCTATGGGCAGGAGCAAATGCAGCTCCCGCAGCATGCGGAGAGCTGGCTGGAGTGAACGGGGCCCTTCAGCTCCCCGGCAGCCCCCAACCAGTGTATGGGGGGTGCCCTGGGTGGGCACCAGGGCACCCACATTTACTTAATGCAGGCCCCTGGGAATGGGGACCCCGGCCCAAAACCAACTCAGGGAGGTGGGCCACATGACCAACCACCCTTTTTTCTATGTTTCTGCCTCAGGGTGGGCTCTTTGGGGTCTATCATGACTCATAGCCCTGGGGTCCACAGGACCATAAAAGGTTTGGGAAGGGGGTCAGGTGGCCCCCCTCCCCTTTAAAATACATAAGCCCCTGGGGGATGGAGTGCCTAGGGCCTAATGAGCCACAAGGCTCACTCCCTTTTTTTCTTGTATTTTGCCCCAGATGGGGTCTCCATGGCCCAAAAGCCAAGCTTATGCTGCACACGGCAAGGGCCATGGCCAGCATGGGGTTGGCTGCCTGCTAAGAATTTGGCCGCAGGGCCTGCTCACAGGCTAGGCCCGGAGGCCAACCCTGCATGGCGGGGTTTGGCTTTACGTATGGTAATAAGATATTACTTTATGTTAAAAAAAAACTAGAAATTCTGAAAAAAACCAAAGGTAAAAGTAATGTTATAATTAGGTGTGATAAAAAGATCATTTTTTTGTTTAGAAAATTCCCTTGAAAAAAACAAACGTACAGTAACATTATAGTTGGGGGAATATGCCAGTGACAACATTAACGTTTTGAACTAAGAAAATCACAGAAATTCACCAGTTATAGTTAGCACTGATAACTATAACTCCCCGCCCCCACCATGCACTGCTTATGACCTCACATCTTACATCACTCATGACATGTTCTATGACGTCATTTATGACATCGCTCATGACATCTCAAATGTCTCGTGGCCTACCCACACAAATGGGCTATCATTCTTATCGGGGGACATGTGGAAAATCAGGGGGGAAGGAAGTTTGTGGCTCCCTGCAGATTCCAGAATTTTCCATCAAAGAAATGAGAGGAAAATGTGTTTTTTTAGTCAAGGTTTGAGGTTTGCAAGGTATTGTGAGTAAAAAAAAAACCTGGTGAGAGTGACACAAGTCACTCCACCCTGGTTTACCCCAGGTGTATAGTTTTTAAAATGTGCAAGTTTGCTAGCTGTCCTGAGGTGCCACATTGCAAAAAAAGGGTCAGTTTTAAGTGCAAAAATGTGATGTATCCATGTTGCGTTTTGGGCCATTTCCTGTTGCAGGAGCTAGGCTTACCCACACAAGTGATGTGTCATTTTTATCGGGAGACTTAGGGAAATGGTGGGTGGAAGTTAGTTTGTGGCTCCTCGCAGATTCCAGAAGTTTCTATCTTAGAAATTTGAGGAAAATGTGTTTTTTAACCTGCTGCTCGCCATGCAATTCACCCCACCCTGGATTCCTCCAGGTGTCTATTTTTTATATACAAGTTTGCCAGATTTCCTTAGGTGCCGGCTGAGCTAGGTCCTAAAATCCACAGCTGCCCACTTTGCAAAGAAAGTGTCAGTTTTCAATGGAAAAATGTGATGCTTCCATCGTTTTGGCCTGTTTCCTGTCACAGGCACTATGCCTACCCATACAAGTGAGTTACCATTTTTATCTGAAGACATGTGGGACTGTAGAAGAGTAGAACATTTGTTATTACTAATTGGATTTCGTTGCAATTGTGCCTTCAAAATGTAGCCAGTGGGTAAGAAAGAAGACATTTTGCAAAAATACCCTCTAAATCATATGCTAGTATGAGTACCCACAAATTCAGAGATGTACAAATAACCACTGCTCCTAAACTCCATAGCTTGTGTCCATTTCAGAAATACACAGGTCTCCTTAATGCCCATTTTCCACTCTACAGATTTCACCATATGAATTTGTCTATACTCGGTAAACAATGACAAACCATTGCACAGTGCAGCTCAGTTGTTGGCTCTGATTACCATGGATTCTTGGAGAACCTAGAAACCCTATATATCCCTGCACCCAGAAGGGTCTACAGGATGTAATGGTATATTGATTTTGTAAATCGTCCATCATGACAAAAAGTTACAGATAAAAATGTTGTGGCAAATGACAGTTTTTTCCTACTCATTTGTAATAATATTTTAATTCAATAGTAAGGCCCCCTATTCCGATCTCGGGCGGAAGGCCATCCGACAGCTCGTCAGTGGCGCTCCACCCAACATCTGCTGCTGCGGTTCGACTGCCGCATTACAAATAATGCGGTCAGAGGCAGCAGGCGGAGGGAGCGTCCAACGCTTTGCGATGGACTCAAGGAGCCTGTCGTATGGTCGGATGGACAGTAATCCCTACAAAAGGGGCGGTGTCTTCTCAGATACCGCCTTAGGGATTACAATGACCCTTTCTGTCTGCCTGTCTATGGCGGTCCGACCGCCATAGAAAAGCAGACAAAAAGGGACTTTTTGGGGCCCCTAGCAGGGCCCCCAATATTTTCCCTGGAACCCAAATATCCCTGCATCGTGTTGCAAGCCCCGCATAGTGCCTGCCACACAGTGCAGGAAGGTTTAAAAAGTGCATATTTCCATTTGCGGCTTGTGTTGCAGCTTGAGGCACAAGCCACAATAGGAAATATTCACTTTCCGACTGCTGTAAAGACAGTCGCATCATTATCAGGGAAGCGGAACCTCCGACTCCTTGTTGGGCGGTCTCGTTTCCGACACGATGCCTGTCGGACGCTCGTTCGACTAGCATCGTAATGATGCCCATAGTTTCTTTGAGAAAACCTTAAGGGATCTACACATATGCACCGTTGCTGAATTTGAATTTTTTTCTACTTTTCAGACGAGTTTCACACGGATTTCCCCCACAAACTGTAAGTAGGTTGAAGGCACAAAAAATAGGAAAAATGGCCTACCTCTTTGAAAAATGCCACAACTGAGGTAAAAAAAAATGTTTTTTAAAATTCAGCTGTGCATGTTACGGAAACTTGGGAAGATGGTGACTTTAGCACAGCAAACCGTTAGTTGATGACATTTTTAGGGGAAAAAACAGACACTTTTATCCAGAGCACTTTTTTCAGATTTTTCTTCAAAACCTCAAAATGTAGCTATATTTTGCCTATTTACCGGTCCCCTCAAGGGGAATCCACAAACTCTGGGTACCTTTAGAATCCCCAGGATGTTGGAAAAAAGGACACAAATTTGGCATGGATAACTGACGTGGAAAAAGCACTAAGCACAAACTACCCCAAATAGGCAAAAAAGGGCTCAGCTCAGGGAGCGGGGGAGGCCCAGGAGTTAAGAGGTTAACGTATTAAACTCCTGTCTGTGGACTGGCTGGTCCATCATACTGTTAAGATCAGGGTAGTTCTCCTGCTACTGAAGAAACCTGCACTAGATCCCCAACACCACCAGGTATGTCTCTAATTGACTATAGTGAAAATGCTTGAGCCCTATGTTGGCAGGAAGCTTTACTTCTTCCTTAAACACAATGTAGCTCCAGCAGATGCTCAAACTTTTTAATGACTAAATAGATGTACCGAAGCAGTTACCTTATTGGTTCTTGGCGATTTTTGTTTTAAGGCCTTAATCTTACTCAATAAGTCAGCAACATCTAACTCGGTCAACCATTTTTTTCTTCTTAATGGGCTATAAAGCTATGACAATGGCACAAAAACAGTTTTTCTTCTTTCTAAGGTGGAAGACTACAAAAAACTAGCACTTATTCCTTTTTTCTCTTCTGTTCGTGAAATTACTTGTTGTGTGTCCCAAGCTCCTCTCTAGCTGCTATGTTTAAAGAATATCGTAGACCTCTTGCAGCAATCTCCTTTATGGCCATCGACTCTGCACCTACCCAGATGACACCTAAATTTTATTGAGACTGAGCAACCACTCAAAAGATGATCTTTCAATACAGAACTGTCTCTCAGCAGTCCATATTGGGATGGGACAGAATTCGCTAAAATCGAACACCAATAACTATGATATTTTGGTTGTGGTGGAACACCAACCTTTGGCAACCCTCATTATGACCGCCTGATTTTGGTCCTTGTCCCACCCTATCTCAATCGTCAACACCTTGGGAGTGGTGAATCTCTTGCCTTTTCCTAAGGGATCTTCAGGTAAGATAAGATAAGATAAAATTTTGTAAAGCGATCAATTGCCGCGGCGTCTTGGCGCTGAGAGTGTGAAGAGGGACTGTACCGTTGACACCGGCGACTTAGTTAGGGGGGAACAACCAGGACTTTAGCAATTTCCTAAAAAGCTGCCTGTTGGATTGTAGTCTCATAGCGATAGGCAGCTGATTCCACAGTTTGGCTGCACAGTGTGATAGACTCCTACCTCCCCATCTTGCTCTGCGAATTTTGGAAATGTGAATGAGACCCGCCTTTGTGGATCTAAGATTTCTGGTGGGAGTGTACCATGAGAACAATTTCTGGACATCAACCAAACCACCTCCATATAGTGCCTTGTGCACCAAACAGAGGGCCTTAAATTCTACTCGTTGCTGGATTGGGAGCCAATGTAGTGACCTTATGCCAGCCGAGGTGGGATGGCCTTTAGGAATGTTTAATAACAATCGTGCAGCAGCATTTTGTAATGATTGTAATTTCGTCCTCTGTGCCTTGTCAATGCCCATAACAAGTGCATTGCAGTAGTCTATTTTTGAAAGAATAAGAGCTACTACCACCATTTTCCTGAGTTCCTGAGGAATAAAGGGGAAAATCTTCCGTAAGGTCTTCAGTAAAAAGAAGCAGGAAGAAGTTAGACGATTGATCTGAGCTGCGAAATTAAGCTGATCATCAAAGATCACTCCTAGGTTCTTGGCCTTAGCTGTTGGACGGGGACATTCACCAGCCTCAATCGGCCACCAAATTTGATTCCACAGGGATTGGCCCTTGCCGAACTCCACTACCTCAGTTTTATCGGTGTTGATCTTAAGAGAAGTTTGACTCATCCAGCTCATGATTTCTGTCACGCAGGTATCAACTGTAGTCTCCTGACTGTTGCACCTTTACCTGAGAAGAATTCATCCTATTTCCTCCTCTTCTCAACGAGGAAGGTTGTTGTTCTACTGTGATAGCTTTAGTCCAGATTTGGTTATTGTAACAGTATTTATTTACAAATCAATGGCTAAATGTACAAAGAATTTTTAATCTTGCAAGCACTCCAATACAACAAAATGCTTTTTTAAATGTTTTAATCTCATTTTAGGAATAAGTAAACTCTTACCAACTCCTAAAATAGGATTGCAACTCCATACTGATTCAGTTTTTTGAAGGGGCGAGTTGTAGGCCTCAATTATAAATTCAGAATCAGTATGCAATGTCCAAATGTTTTGCAACTGAAACCCAGTCACAAAACATTGAAAAATTATCAACTCCCTTGCAGGGGTTGTAATGAATTTGCTAAAGGGAAGGGGTCCTCCTGAGACCATTTACCCTTTGTGAATGGAAAAAAAACATTGTTGGGGAGTAAAGAGCAGTCCAGGGAACCACTGCCAACTCTAAATCAAACTGTAAAAAATCTGAAAACTTTTTTTTTAACCCCTTCGGTGCGTCGGACGGCCAGGGGCCGTCCGACGCACCAGTGCTCATGTGCGTCGGACAGCCCCTGGCCGTCCGATCACATGGCACAGGGAATCCGTTTCCCCCCCCCAACAGCCTCGGGAGCTGGAAAAGAGCTTCCCCAGCTCCCGAGGCTGCTCCCCTGGTTTTCCTGAAATGACGATCAGCGCGCACGTCGCGCTGACGTCATTTCAGGGATACCGAAACTGAAATGAGCAGATAGGCTCATTTCAGTTTCCCTTTCTATGTGCTCAGGGGGCTATCTCAGCCCCCTGAGCACGGGACGGGAGAGGTATCATTGGAAAGGGGAGAATTTCCCCTTTCCAATGGTACTGCTCCCTAGTGGATCCCTGCTTGGGGATCGCCCCAGGAGGGCGATCCCCAAGCAGGGATCCACCCACTAGACATCAGGGAGGGGTGAGTGGCCCCTTGGGCAAGGGCCTTTGCCCCACCCTAATTCTTTGGGGCAATACAGTCTTTCTGCCCCCCTGGGGGGGCAGATGGGGGCATTAGCCCCTAATTGCCCTCCCGGGGGGCAGAAAGCCCACTAGATTTTTTTTATTGATGTTGGGGTGGGGGCTGCCCAAAATGGGCATGGCAATGCCTCTCCCCCAGAGAAATTCCAGTTTTTCTGCCCCCCGGGGGACAAACGGGTGCAGTAGCCCCCAATCTGACCCCCGAAGGGGCAGAAAGCCCACTAGAAACCAGGGATTTTTTTTGTAGTAATGTAGGGGTGGGGGCTGTCCAAAATGGGCATGACAATGCCCCCACCCCCTGGAGAAATTCCAGTCTTTCTGCCCCCCCAGGGGGCAGATGTAGGCAGTAGACCCCAATCTGACTCCCGAGGAAAATCTGATTTTTTCAGCAAGATTTGAGGTTTGCAGGGGATTCTGGGTAGGAACGTTGGGGGACCCAAGCAAGCCATACCTCCTTGGACTCCCCTAGGTGTCTAGTTTTCAGAAATGTGTGGGTTTGATAGGTTTCCCTAGATGGCCGTGAGCCCGGGGCAAAAAAAACAGGTGCCCCCCTCCTGCAAAACCAGGTATTTTTATGATAGGGAATTTTGAAGTCTCCACAGTACGATGTGGGCCATTTCCTATTGCAGCCACTATGCCTACCCACACAAGTGAGGTACCATTTATTGGGAGACCTGTGGGAACGCTAGGTGGTAGGAAATTTGTGTCAGCCCGGTGATCCCACAACATTCCCACACAGAAAAGTGAGGAAAATGTGATGTGATGTAAATTTGAGGTTTGCAGGGGATTCTGGGTAGGGAAACGTTGGGGGATCCAAGCAAGCCTTACCTCCCTGGACTCCCCAGTGTGTCTACATTTCAGAAATGTGTGGTTTTGGTAGGTTTCCCTAGATGGCTGCTGAGCCCGGTGCCAAAAACCCAGGTGCCCCCCCTGCAAAACCAGGTCGTTTTGTGATAGATGATTTTGATGTCTCCACAATACGTTTTGGGCTCTTGCCTGTCGCCCGTACTTGACCCACCCACACGACTGAGGTATCATCTCTATCGGAAGACTTTGGGGAATGCAGGGTGGGTGGATTTTTCTGGATTCACGCAGATTCCAGAACTTTCCATCACAGAAATGTGAGAAAAATGTGGGTTTTTTACAAAGTTTGAGGTTTGCAAGGGATTCTGGGTAAGAGAACCTGGTGAGAGCCACACAAGTCACCCCATCCTGGATTCCTCTTGGTGTGTAGCTTTTAAAAATGTATAGGTTTACTAGGTTTCCCTAGGTGCCGGCAGAGCTACGGTTCAAAATCTACAGCTAGGCACTTTGCCAAGAAAGGGTCAGTTTTCACTGTAAAAATGTGGTGCTTCCACGTTGCGTTTTGGGTCGTTTCCTGTCGCGGCAATAGGCCTATCCACACAAGTGAGGTATCATTTTTATCGAAAGACTTTGGGGAATGCAGGGTGGGTGGAAATTTGTGGATCCACGCAGATTCCAGAACTTTCCATCACAGAAATGTGAGGAAAATGTGTTTTTGTTTTTACAAAGTTTGAGGTTTGCAAGGGATTCTGGGTAACAGAACCTAGTGAGAGCCAAACAAGTCACCCCATCCTGGATTCCCCTGGGTGTCTAGTTTTCAAAAATGTATGAGTTTGCTAGGTTTCCCTAGGTGCCGGCAGAGCTAGGGTTCAAAATCTACAGCTTGGCACTTTGCAAAAAAAGGGTCAGTTTTCACTGTAAAAATGTGGTGTGTCCATGTTGCATTTTGCACCGTTTCCTGTCACGGGCACCAGGCCTATCCACACAAGTGAGGTATCATTTATATCGGAAGACTTTGGGGACTGCAGGGTGGGTGGAAATTTGTGGATCCACGCAGATTCCAGAACTTTCCATTACAGAAATGCGAGAAAATAAGGTTTTTTTGACAAAGTTTGTGGTTTGCAAGGGATTCTGGGTAAGAGAACCTGGTGAAAGCCACACAAGTCACCCCATCCTGGATTCCCCTGGGTGTCAAGTTTTCAAAAATGTATAGGTTTGCTAGGTTTCCCTAGGTGCCGGCAGAGCTAGGGTTCAAAATCTACAGGTAGGCACTTTGCAAAAAACGGGTCAGTTTTCACTGTAAAAATGTGGTGTGTCCACGTTGCGTTTTGAGCCGTTTCCTGTCGCGGGCACTAGGCCTGCCCACACAAGTGAGGTATCATTTTTCTTGGAAGACTTTGGGGAATGCAGGGTGGAAGGAATTTTGTGGATCCACGCAGATTCCAGAACTTTCCATCACAGAAATGTGAGGAAAATGTGTTTTTTTTTACAAAGTATGAGGTTTGCAAGGGATTCAGGGTAACAGAACCTGGTGAGAGCCAGACAAGTTGCCCCATCCTGGATTCCCCTGGGTGTCTAGTTTCCAGAAATGTATGGGTTAGGTAGGTTTCCCTACATGGATGCCGAGCCCCGGGCCAAAAAGTCATGGGACCCCCCATGCAAAACCAGGTTGGTTTGTGATAGGTAATTTTGATGTCGCCTCAATAGCTTTTGGGCCTTTGCCTGTCGCCGGTCTTTGACCCACCCACGCAAGTGAGGTACCATTTTTATCAGGAGACTTAGGGGAACACAGAATTGTAGAGCAACTGTTATTACCTATTGACTTTCGATGCATTTCTGCCTTCCAAATGTAAGACAATGTGTAAAAAAGAAATCACTTTGAAAAATGTCCTATGTCACATGCTAGTATAGGTACCCACAATTTCAGAGATGTGCAAATAGCTACTGTTTCTAAACTCTATATTTTGTTCGAATTTCAGAAATACACAGGTGTCTTTCATCGCGATTTTTCACTGTTTATATTTTCCCAAATTAATTGCTATGTACCCGGTACACACTAAAAAACCATTGCAAGATGCTGCTCAGTTATTGGCTCCGGGTTCAATGGGTTCTTGGTGAACCTACAAGTCCTGCAACCAGAAGGGTCCAGCGGATGTGACGGTGTATTGCTTTAAAAAGTCTGTTATACTGAGAAGAAGTTACAGGTGAAAACGTTGGCACAAATGGCTGTTTTTTTCAACTCATTTTCAATTTTTCCTATATTCAACTGTTAGGTTCTATAAAAAAAACCTTGAAGGATCTACACAAATGACACCTTGCTAAATTCAGAATTTTGTCTACTTTTTTGAAATGTATAGCTTTTCCAGGATCCATTATTGTTTTCATACCCATTTCTACCATTAACTGGAAGGAGGTTGAAAGCACAAAACATAGCAAAAATAGGCTATGTCCCAGTAAAATGCCAAAACTGTGTAAAAAATTGTGGTTTTCTGACAAAAGTCAGTCTGTCCCTGAAAGCTGGGAAGATGGTGATTTCAGCATCACAAACCCTCTGTTGATACCATTTGCAGGGGAAAAACCAGACGGTTTCATCTTCAGCACTTTTTTCAAATTTTTCCCCCCAAAAACTACATTTGACTGTACTTTGGCTAATTTCTGGGTCCCCTCCAAGGGAATCACCAAACCCTGGGTACCTTTAAAATCCCCATGATGTTGGAAGACAAGGACGCAAATTTGGTGTGGATACCTTATGTGGTCAAAAAGTTACAACGGCCTAAGCGCAAACTACCCCAAATAGCCAAAAAAAGGCTTAGCACAGGGGGGTAAAAGGCCAAGCAGCGAAGGGGTTAATGTAGCCCTATTTTCTTTGAGGGAAAAAGGCTGTATTTAAAAAAAAGTTTACTTTAGTAAAAGACAATTGAAGGCATGGTGGTCTTGCTGACCCTTGCAGGTCACCATCCCTATGTTGACAACCAATCGCTGTGTGTTAAAATTTGTGGAATTACCGCATTAATATTCATGGGATAGGTCGAATTGCGACCCACTCCAAAACACAATTTTGTGTATATACCTACTGGAAAATGTGTCAGTTCATAAAATTCTTTACTGCTTAAAATAATACTAGTTGCAAATTACATCAGTATTTTTGTGGCCATATCTTTCAACATCTGCCCCATAGTATTATTTGATTCATTGGCTTCAGCCATCCAGAATCAAGACACTTGCACTATTATGCTAACACATAATTATGTTGAGCCTCCCCCATTCTGAAATCTTTCCACTGGTTCTCAATTCAAGCCAGAATTTAATGTAACATGCTCAATGTTATTCACAGTTACATGTACTGAGCAGTCTCTAATTTCATTGTCAGTAGTTATTACATCATATTCCTTTCAGAGTGCTTTGCTCCTAAAGAAAACCTTTATTGGCGCCCATTCCATCTCTGTTCTTTCTCCCTGTGACAGTGAATGAGAGGAAGACCCCTGGATTTTAAGGATGCCATCATGAAGCAGCCCAGGAGTGAGGAAATGAGCGATCTAGACGAAAAATATTTTACATGTTCAATAATTTTGTAAACATTTTTTAAACATATTAAACTTATATTCCCATTCATTTCTATAGGGAGATGGCATTTTTTTGGTTTCATTTAGCTGCTGCTATTTTTTTTTACCGCAACCTTCTATTTTTGTAGTCTATTTGTATTGTTTTTAGTTTATTTTGCAGGGGTCCAGGTCGCAAGAAGGAGCTGCTGTTTGTCGGAACAGGTAAGTCCTTTTTAAATGTTATTTTTAGGGTTTTGATGGTTGGGATATATTGAGGAAGTAATAGGGTCTTTTTTATAGTGTTGCTTGTGGGTTTTAGTACATTTTAGTACATTTAGTTGTCATAATTGTAGTGTTTTCACTAGTGTGTTGATTTAGGTTTTCGCACAGTGTATTAGTAATGTATCAATATGTTTGGTTATATTGTGTTATGTTAGCTGCTTTTTGATGATTAAGTGTGATGTATATTTATTGCTTTTTGTGGCTGGGTATTGTGTTTTACTTTGCAGGTTTTTCTTTATGAACGTGTCCTATGGACATTTAGAATTAGCAATTTCTTGTAAAGGAAATCTGTTTTGGTTTCTAATAAACCAATATTTTTTACTACGATTTCCTTTTTTTCAGGTTTCCAGGAGTGTTTCATTTTTCTAACAGTTTTGGGGTTTTTTATGGTTCCTGGATACTTTGGATTGCTTTGATGGCTCTCTATTGGAATGGTTTTATCTTTGTATTTTTTGGGGCATTTAGGATTTGTTTTCCAGTTTTTGGTAGATTATACGTTACCATACTTTACAATACTACGTGGATATGGAGGATGATCTGCAGCTACAGAACAGTAAGTAATATTTAATTTGTTTGTTTTGGGTGGGAAATGTTCTATTTAATCATTAATGTAAGTGTTATGTGATTGCTATTTGATAATATATATTTTATGTGTTGTAATTATTTTTCAGAACAAATTGAATTTGTTGTTTGAAGTTTCTTGCTGGTGAGTTTTAGGTTTTTTATATAAACAATAAACATATTATTTTATTTGATCAGTTTCAATTAAAATTGGAGTTTTATTTAATATTTTGACTGGTTTTTTTCTTAAATATCTTTATTTGCATTTTCAATTTTTACAGAGTTGCAGGATAACAGTAAACATATATATAGTGAGGGACAATTAATTACATTGTACGTGGCATAAACTGTCATTTTTACTGCCAAAGCATGTCTTACTGAGCCGGATATCTATATTCTGTATGTCCAGCTGACTTTACACGTAAGTGACCGTACCTGAGCGTGCAGGCAAATCAAAAGGATGAGGCAAAATATGATATATATTTATAATCAAACAAACTAACAAAGCCATTATCTACATGTCACGTCTGGGTCGGTGTACATGTAGTGCGTATACTTCATACCCAGTGCATCCTTGCCAGTCTCGTCATCCTCTCTTGACCAAGTGGGTCTGTCACGATAGATGCCCATGCTTCCCCTCTAGTGTCGTTCGCATACTGTGGCTGTGACCCATTTCCCCGTGGCAGCCCCTGGCCTCAACTTGAGACTATATCATTATGTGGCTGCGAGCCCGTGACCTCCTCCTGTACATCAGCTGCTTGTGAGGAACCATTTCCCCTCTCCCCATCCATACGTGTTAGATCTAAAAGTATGGTATCCCAATACTGTGCAATAGGGTATTTGCGTAGTCCAGCTATTTCCTCTCTGTGTAGTGATGTGCTTTCGGCTTGTGCCCACACTAGGAGTGATTTTTTCCAACTATTGACAACAGGAGGATCAGTGTGTTTCCATCTCTTAGTTATTAACCTCTTTGCGACTACCAAGCCTAGGTCAATAAATTGCGACGTGACACTGTTTGTCTTTGATCTAGGATAAAGACCTAATATGCAGACCTCCCATGTGCGCATGTTTGTCTTATTGGTGCATGTTGCAAGTGCTGTGATAAATTCTTGCCAATAAGTGTGCAGGGAAGCGCAAAACCAAAGCATATGTAGGAGGTCCGCATCTGTCTGTAGACAGCACAGGCACGACGTGGTATTGGTGTGAAAATATTGGTTTAATTTGTCCGGGGAGAGATATGCCCTTTTCGTTATATATGTCTGAATTAGTTTAAACTTAGAGTTTCTCTGAACATTAGTGGGATTCGCTAGCAATGTGTCCCACTCTCGGCCTGTCCATTGTTTTCCCCTGTCTGCTTCCCATCCCAATCGGAGGGCCGTCATGGGTTTCATTGTGTGGATAAGTAGCGCCTCAACCAGCCAGTGTACAATGTGTGATCCATTGCCCATAACATGCAAGTATTGCATTAGGAGATGCGTCTCCGGTTCGGTAGTGATGTCACCCCATGTCGTGAAAAGCGATCTCGTGATTGAATTATATAGTAAGAATTGACCTGCGGGCAAATCATAATCATTTGCCAGATTCTTAAATGGTATCAAAGCGCCCTCTATATAGAGATCGCCTAAAGTGCTTAACGCTGCTACATGCCAGTGTGTAAGTGCCCCGTTAGAGGTGCTCGCCTTGCCCCTAGGCATCCCCAGAAGTGGTAGTGAGGGGGCGTGAGGGGTTGCATCTTTTGTGAGATACAGGCTCCTTTTATAACAGCGGTGTGCCAAGGCCAAATAGGTCTGTAGCGGGCGCGATGATCGAGTGATAGGGTGAAACAAGTGATATATTTGGGATTGAGACCAAGGCGGTTGCGCTGTGGCTGTGTCTTCTAAACCCTTACCTGCAAACCATCTCGTCACCCATTATAACTGCGCCGCCAAGTAATACAATTCCATATTAGGAACCGCCAAGCCTCCTTTACTGGTGGGGGCATATAATTTGCATTGTACGATGCAGGCCGGCCCTTGTTCCAGATGAGATCTCGGGTCAGTTGTTCGAGGCCGCGAAAGGTTCTGGCCGGAACATAAACTGGGAGATTCGAAAAATAGTACAATAGTTTTGGTAATATTATCATCTTGGTCAGTGTGATTCTGCCCATCACATTCAAAGGGAGTCACTTCCAGAATTGAGTCTGCGCTCTGACAGCAGATATTGCCCTGATCAGGTTTCCCTCCAGCACATCCGTGGGATTCCGATATATGAAGATGCCTAGATACCGAAAGGTAGCTGGATACCATCGGAGAGAAGAGTTGTTCATGCCCACGTTTGTTTCGGCCGTGTCATCACAGAATGGATACAGGCCTGACTTTGCCCAGTTCACCCGGAGACCCGACACTTTCTCAAACTCCTGGAGTGTGTCCGCTATGGTAGCAGGGATATCATGTAGGTCCCTTAGGTACAATAGAAAATCGTCAGCATATAATGAAACAGTATGTAAACCATCTCCCAGATGGATGTCCCACCCCTCCCCCTCCCTGCGGAACCGTGCTGCCAGCGGCTCCATGGCAAGAGAGAACAGGAGCGGGGACAAGAGGCAGCCTTGTCTGGTACCTCTATTCACCTGTATGCTGTCCGATATGAGTCGGCCCGTCTGAACTCTAACAGTGGGGCATTTGTATAATATTTTGACTGATATAATAAAAAATTATGTTTACTATTTATATAAAAAATTATTTGTATTATTGGTTAAGGTTACGCTATACTTCTGTGGGAGCTTTGTAGGTTAGAATATATTTCATAATACACGTTTGGCTATTATTTTTAAGGAATCTATTCCTTTGTTGTTTATAAAGAGTTTTACTTTAAATTGTGGCTTGTCGTACATTCTTTTGGTTTGTTTGCTAAATTAAGGTGCAATTTGGGTTACATTTTTGTAAGTGAGTTGTTTATGGTTCAGTGTGAGGAGCCTTTGTTTTTTTTTTGATAACCAATTTTATTGATTTTGTGAGAGACCAACAAAAGAGAACAATACCAGCAATTCGTACAAATATCAGTGCACGGCAGAAATGAGATAGTTTTACACCAGCGCACATGACCTGACATGCAAGGAAAAGACAGCGCAGCACCCATCCCAGTCTTCGGTTGCTCAGCGAAAGTGTCAGTCCTCTATCACCCCGACCCATTTGCCCCACATTCTGCGAAACGTCTTCGGGCATCCTCTGGCCTCATAAAGGGGCCGTTCCTGTGCGGCGCACCAATCCACACCCCTGCGCCAGGGTGTCATGGTAGGAGCAGTCGAGTTCAGCCAGTTTGCCGCAATGTCTCTCTTGGCCACCATCATTGCTGTGTTGAGAAAGAGCTTTTCAGCTCTGGAACCATCCATCCCCTCGGTGATTCCCAGAAGCACATTCATTGGGTTAAGGGGAACCTCCCAGCCCAGGACCTCAGTAAGCTCCCCTATCACTGATTCCCAGTAGCCCGTGATTGCAGAGCAAAGCCATACCATGTGATAAAAGTCAGCTTGTGGGTGATTGCAGCGGGGACAGGATGCATCGGGTCGGAGCCCAGCGCGGTGGAGGCGCAGCGGTGTGAGATAGGCATCGTGAAGATAGTATACTTGAACTAGGCGGAGCCTTGCCGAGGCTGTGACTGTCTTGGGAGCCATCAATGCGTCCCTCTAATCGGCGTCTTCCAGGGACCCAAGCCATTCCTCCCATCTGTCCCTGAGTTGGGATAGTGTGTTGGGGGTGTTGTTTGTAAGGGAGCGATAGATACGGGAGATCCCCCCTTCCCCAAGTTACCGGTCATGATCTGGGCTTCGGGCGGGCTATATTCAGGTAAGGAGGTGCCCTCAGAGATATGAGAGTGGAGGGCGTGGCGTAACTGCAGGTAACGATAAAACTGGGAAATGTGGAGGGAGTACCGGTTCTGCATGTCTTGAAAAGTGCGTATGTGGTTCCCACCCTAGACGTCCCCCAGTTGTGAAATCCCAATGAGATCCCATGCTCTAAAACCAGAGAAGTTGGCGACCTCCCGGAGCCAAGTACCCCGCCACAGTGGGGTATATTGGGTCAATTTGTCCGACCAGTGGGTGTGGCGCAGAGAAGCCCGTCAGGCCAAAAGCACCCCACGCGTGACCTCGGGCAGAGTTTGGGAAATGGTGTTCCCATACAGCATCCCCTGAATGTTATACAGACCCAGGGTGAGCAGTTAAAAGCGGTATGCGGGGTCTGACCAGCCACCATTAAACCAGTCGTGCAATGTGAGGAGCCGAGTAGCTAAATAATAAAGGTACAGATTCGTCATCCCCAGGCCACCATCGAAGGGTGGGATCCGGCACTGGGCAAGGGTCAGCCGAGTCCTCCGACCTCCCCACAAGAACTTGATGGCCAAGCTGTCCATCTCCCGGAACCACGACCGTGAGAAGGAGAGGGGCGTATTCTGAAGCATGTAAAGGAATCTGGGCAGAATCATCATTTTAAATAGAGCTATTCTGCCCATAGGGTTCAACGGCAGCGCCTGCCATTTGAGGAGGTCAGCACAGGCCTTTTTCACTAGCAGGGTTACATTGAGTGACCAAGCAAGGTCGGGGAGGAGGGCAACCCAGATCCCCAGGTATTTGAAGGACTGCCACCGAAGAGGTATCGATGACTGCCAATCAAAGCACTCCCTCGAGAGGTGAAGGGGGACCAGGACGGACTTGGCCGAGTTCAATCGAAGGCCGGAGGTTTGTTCGAAAAGACTCAGGGCCCGGAGACACCGGGGTCCCGATTGTGCTGGGTCTGCTAAAAATAGCAGAACGTCGTCTGCGTAAAGGGCGATCTTATCCTCTTCCAGGCCTGGCCATCTCCATCCTGTGATGAACCTGTCAGACCGGATAAGACAGGCATAGGGCTCCATCGCTAATGCGAAGAGGAGGGGCGAGAGGGGTATCCTTGCCTCGTGCCTCTCCTGATGGGAAAGGGGCGTGACAGAGCTCCATTAACTAATACCTGGGCCTGGGGCCTGCAATATAGCGTCTTGACCAGGTTACGGAAGGGGGCTCCAAAACCCATTTCCGTCAACACCGCCTCTAGGTATCGCCAATCCACTGAATGAAATGCTTTCTCGAAATCAACGAGAAGGAGGGACAAGTAGGGGGTCAGCTGTTATCGGTTCGCTAGAGCAAGGTGGAGACGTCTAAGGCAGTGTCTGGTTCCCCGGGAGGGCATAAATCCGCACTGGTCAGGGTGGACCAGTTTGGTCAGATACGGTCGTATGCGGTTGGCTAAGACAGAAGCAAATATTTTGAGCTCCGAATTAATGAGAGAGATGGGGCGGTAGTCGGGGCAGTGCTTCGAGGGAGGCTGAGACTTAGGGATCACCACGATGGTGGCTGTGTCCGTCTCGGGGCGGAATGAACCGTGATCAGTCGCCTCCTGATACACCTCTATAAGGTGGGGAACCAGCGTGTCTCTGTAGGACGCGTAAAACTCCTGCAGGAGTCCGTCTGGCCCCGGTGTCTTACCGGAGGCCATGCGTGATATGGTGTCATTGATCTCCTCTGGGGTGATAGGGAGGTCTAGCGCCTCCGCCTCAGATTCGCTGAGTCGCGGAAGAGGGAACCATTCGCGCTGAAGGAGTTCCGGGAGGGAGAGATTGGGAGGCTGTGCAGAGTAAAGAGTGGCGTAGTATGTGGCGAAGCATTGGGCCACCGCCACTGGGGCTCGCTGGATCGCTCCGTCCGAGTCGATCACCTCAGGAATGATGCGATTGGCCATAGGGTAAGTGGCCAGACGGTGAAGGAGCTTCCCATTTTATCTCCCCACCCATACACTCGTGCCACGGAGGACCTCCACAGCAGCTTGGCGGCCTCCAGGGAGGTCTGTTTAATCTCGTCCCTCAGAAACGCTAGTCTTCTATCTTGGGCTTCAGTTCTCTCCTCCGGAGGTTGAGCTTCGATTATGACAGCTTGGGCTTCCAGGAGCGTGAGTCGGGAGTCCTGCGTCGCACGCTTAAGTTTGAGCTGGCCCTTGGTGAAGCCCCGGATGGTGGCCTTACCAGCCTCCAATAGGGTGTCAGGAGAGGGAACCGAGCCCTGATTGGTGGTAAAGTAATGGCGGAGCTCGTCGTCCACTTGGGTCCTGAATTCCTTGTCCTGGAGAAACTAGGCGTTTAACCGCCAGATCGGGCGCGAAGATACAGGGAGGTTGCCCATTCGTATCACCACTGGGGAGTGGTCCGATAGACCTCTGGGGAGGATGGTGATATCCAGAATTACCCGGCAGTCCAGGGCCGGCATGAAGACGTAATCTAGTCATGCATGCGTGTGATGGGATGCCGATGTGTGGGTGTAAAGTTGGGTCGTCGGGTGCCAGAGTCTCCAAGCATCCCCGAGACCTAGAGTGGCAGCCCGGTTTGATAGGAGGCTAGAGTGGGCGATTCTGGAGGCTGAGGGGGCCCTAGCAGTGTCAAGGTCGTGGTTCATAACTGCGTTTCAAATCTCCCCCAATGATGGCCATCCCCGGGGGCAAGGCAGCAACCAGTGAGGCAAGTCGCTAAAGTGTGTGGTCAGCAGGGAAGGTGGAGAGTATACGGAGAACAGGTTCAGAGTCCGGTCCTCTAGGCTCCCTTCCAAGGTGACGAAGCAGCCCTGAGGGTCATGGGTCACCTTACGCACCACGAATGGAAGGGCACGGCGCACCAGGACCGCCACCCCTCTCGATCCCCGATTAAAACAGGAGTGCCAGACTCCGCCATAACCGTATCTTGCCAGGAAGGGGCAGTGATTGCCTACCAGGTGGGTTTCTTGGAGCAGCAGTATGTCTATAGTGTGACGCTGGGCATATCGCAGGACCGCTGTGCGCTTGACCCTGTCTAGCAGGCCATTAACATTCCAGGACATTATGTGGCACGACGCTGTCCCGGTATAATTTTCAGACATGGGGAAAACGGGCGAAGGATCGGACACACAGTATGGATGGCAGGTGTGGCAGAAGTTGTGCACTTGCATGAGGTAGTGGGTGTAACTCTATAGTGCTGGGCTTGTGTGCGCTCGTCTTGCTGCTGGAAAGGAATGCTGGTGCAATAAACAAATGAAACATCCATGAAAACCGGGACAACGGTTCCCCCAACACAACCCCCTCCCCCTCCCCATACTTCAGGAACGGAAGCATCTGTCGCCCTAACAATGGAGAACTAAAAGAGAACCAAACTAGAATGCTTGGGAATGGGGAATCGTGGAGGACCCCTCCTCATAGTAGGATATTTGTGGCAGTGTCGATCGGGAGATAGAAGTGATATTAAGCTGAAGTGCAGCACCTGGGCCGCGGAGCTGGTTGCAGCCGAAAGATTAAGGTGGGTTCAAGCGGGTCCTGTGAGAAGGGTCGGGCTGCGAGAGAGGTCCGTGTCCGCTAAGTCCAACAGCGATGGGCGGGGTGAGGCGCCCCCGGGGTCCGAGTGGCCCGAGGAGCCAGTCCGCCGCATGGCAAGGAGATCCCCCGAGAGCACCCCGGGCGGCGGATGATGAGAGGGACCCAATGGTGAGTCCGAACGGGCCCGTCTTGGGCCTCGCCGCCTGCGCGAGCGATTGCGCTGTGGCCGTGGGGCAGGGATGTCTCGGCTGGCACCTCCAGTACTGTCTGTGGGTGACGGATTCCGGGCGTTGAGCCTCAAAGGACGCTCCTCCGTCACCCACGTCCATGCCTCCTCAGGGGTGTCAAAGAAGAGGGTTCTGTTTTGAAACACAACTCATAGGCGGGCCGGGAAGAGGAGCCTGTATTGGATGTTGAGGGCGCGCATCTTCTGTTTGACTTCCCCAAACGATCGACGCTGGCCCTGGACCTCACAAGTGTAGTCGGGGAAGATCATGATCGTCTGGCCCTCATACTTGAGATGTTGCTGCTAACGGGCCTCGGCCAGTACGGAATCTCGATCCTTAAAGTTAAGGATCCGCAGTATGATCGGTCTATGGGGCGCACCCGGTGGTGGGTTGGGCGCAAATGATCGGTGCTCCCGCTCAATCGCGAACCATGGGGAGAGGGAGCCCTCGGGCATCCATGAGCGCAGCCAGCACTCCACGAAGTCCGCCGCCCGGCCTTGTTCCGCACCTTCCGGAAATCCCACCAGGCGAAGGTTATTTCGACGGTGTAGGAGAGTAGGATCTGCTTCTTATAGTTACCCCCACTTTTTGCTGATGTTTCACTGTTTTCGACTTATTCTGACTGGGATCCTGCTATTCAGGACTCCAATCTAGCTGCTTTCTCCTCTAAATTGATTGCATGTACTTTAGGTACACTCCAGATTGGATTCTGGGGTACCCTTATAAGTCCCTAGTATATGGTATACTATGTACCCAGGGCATAGGTCCCCCAGAGGCCTCCCAGGGGCTGCAGCATGTATTATGCCACCCCTGAGAGGCCATTCAAAATGACACAACAGGTCTGCTACTGCAGCCTGTGTAAGGTGGTGCATGCACCACTTACTTAGATATAGGTTCACTATATCTATCCTGATCACTGCACATATAAGCCTATCAGTCACTCCTATGGCAGGCCTTATCAATCCTGAAGGCAGGGTGCTGGGTTTTATGTGAGAGGGTGCCCATGCATGAGCAGAGCCCCTCTGCAGCCTTCGGAACCACTATTCCAGGGTTGTCTGTGATGCAGCCAACCATATACTCTTAAGTGCATTATAACCTCGCGGTAAATGCTAACTTTAAAATGGCTGCAAGTAATTATGTCGTGTTTGGTGTCAAACACCTTGGAATCATACCTCCACACCAGTAACTGGTGTGGGAGGTATGATTCCTCCCTCCTGGAGGGAGAAATATGACAGCACCGGTACACCCGGTACCAGCTTCACAGAGCCCTGGCATCACAAAATGGATGCTGCCAGCCACAGACACGAGTCTGCCCTCCTGCTGCTGGACGAAACTCCGGCAGGGGAGGCTGGACAATAGGTTTCCTGTCACAGGGAGGTGTGACCACCTCCCAGACAGGCTTTACTGTATTGGGGCTGGGTGGGTGTACTCTCAGAGTGCTTTGATGTCTGCACTGGGGGCACATTTGGTGTCCTCGTGCATAGTCCAGCTCAAACCGGTTGCAGGGGCTATCAGCCCCTGCTCTGGCGTGAAACTGGACAAAGGACATGGGTGTAGCCACCCCTCTGTCCTGACCCTCCCATAGGTGGGTCCCCAGAGTTTGTCCTACCCCTTCCTTGGGTATAAAGTAGGAACCCTGACTACAGGACTTTAGATATTACCTGGACTAAACTCTGCTACAGAAACCAAGTCACCTTCGATGATCTACGCTTTGCTGGACAACTGAAGAATCTCCCTTGGAGTAAAGGAGTTACTCCCCTGCAAGGCAGGCACCTCAACGCATCTGACCAGTTTGCATCTACCCAGCTCCCGATGGACTCCGAAGATTTTGCAACACAGGAGGTGAGTGCCCAAGCTTCCCCGAGGCCGACTAGTGCTCTCAGCAAACCTGAGACCCACAGCCCTTGTGGGGACCGTGCAACCTGAACCCCTGGACACCATGCACATTTGTAGCAGCATATGCTTTTAGGCAATCCCTGAGGCTGTGCTTTGGGCTACTTGTAGTCCAAGCCCCAAGCAGTGTTTCCACTGAAGATTACTGGCCTACACTCTACGAGTGTTCCGTGGGCTGGTATTGTGTGATTCCTCTTGAGGTCCCTTCGCGATCCCTGGTCCGTTGACCTGTGGGTCCCTGAGAAGGCAACTTTAACTTTCAATGGGCTTCCCTGGTTGCTCCAGACGTGCCCTGACTCTTCATTGCTTGGGGAGTCCCCAGGACCTTGCTGGTCCTCACCGAAGCATCTTTTCTCTGACCGCGTGAGTTGCAGTTGCCAAGGCTTGTTGGTCTCCAATCTGGAAACTGACCCCTCAGCACTCGACATCCTTTGTGGGACAGCTCGCCTGCGGAATCTGGTCATCGTTGACATCTCCTGGTCTCCGTGGCAGCAGAGTCAAGCTTCACCTCTTCGCACCTGAAGTACCCGACATCGGTGGGCATTCGATTGCTCCGCTCCTGGTCACGGGAAGTGACCCAGACTTTGTCCCCTCTGCTTTCAGGTTCTTCACATCTTCAATCCAGGCCTGGATCACACCGGACACTTTTCTTCTCCACGGCAGCAGTACTTCTTTGCATCACGCCATTGAAAACGACGAGGGTTTCCGACACTACTTGACCCCTATGTACCCGGCTTCCCTGGGCTAGGTAACACGGGTACCTCGGTACTCACAAGGGTGCTGGCCTTAGAACCTTCTATGTTTAGCTGGGTTTGCTTGAAGTCCTCTCCGAAGTGTCCTTAAACTCTAAATTTCCAAACGCGACTTTCCCATAGAGTTGTACGGAGCTCGCGTCTCTGTTCCCACACTGCACCCGTCCTCCGTGGGTCCCATGTGTCACTACCTTGGGTGGTTCCTTGGGGTACCAGCGATTCTACGTGCTCTAGGCACTGTGTCTAGTCAAGTCGTGGTTGTTATACCACTTTCTTAGTATATGGTTTGGTCTCCCCCTGGAGCCCACTGTGCATTGTTCTATTTACTGTCGTTCTAGTACTGTAATTTTGTGTGCCTTGTTCTCTAATCTCATAAAGAGGTTAGTAGAGAGTGTTTAGTAATAAATACATATATTTTATATATATACCTTGTGTGGTTCTCCTTTCATTTGGTCATTCAAGAGGTTATAGACTGGTAAAACAAGCTGCTTTACATTCCTTCGAGACTTAGCCTGAAGGCTGCTCTCCATAGCTACCACTAGGATAGCTTTCAATAAAGGTTGTCTTTAACCTAATCATCAATAAGGGTCGTTTGGACTGGTGCAAGGTGCCCACTTTAATTAGTGGACAGCATATACCAGGCCAACTTCTCACAGACGGGACCTGTTTTCGGCATCTTCAGCCCGTCGGTGAAGCTCCTGGGTGTGGGACTGGAGGCGAGCGACTTGGTCTTTAAGTTGCTGGACCTCATCCTCCACGGTGGATATACGAGATTCCGTTTCCTTAATCCGGGCTGTGGCATTGCGAAGATCTTGCCGGATAAGAGTCATGTCGACCCGGACTTCAGCAATCTTGCCCTCCACCGAAGATTGTGAGGCATGGATAGCCTGGAGGATAGTGGACAGGTTTGCAGTGGAGGGGGCGTCTTTGTCCGCAGTCCCCCCAGTCGCCCTGGAGCCCCTGGTAGTGAACCGGTCCATTTTAGTCTGGGTGGCGGGGGTTTTTGGTGCTCGGTCTCTGCCCATGGCCGCCGCCCAGCAAGGCTGGAGGTCTAAACGTTCCTCTGATGATCCGGTGGGGAGAGGGAAGAACGGAGGAAGAGGATGAGGGGAGGGTAGGGCCCTGGCCACTCGGCTCCTCACCGCCCGACCGACGGCCGATGCTCGCCCCCAGCAGACCCACCGTGCCCCCAGGTGAGAATTCAGGCGTGCGGGTCCCACGAGTGGGCTGTGATCAACACCGGGACCGGGGCACGAGGGCCAGCTCAGGAGAAGGGGCAGGGTACAGTTCCGAGGATGTGCCAGCCGGGGGGGGGAAGGGAAGACTCCTCACACCCCGCCACCCAATGCGGTGGCCGAACCCCTCCGGGAGATTCCGGTCCACCCCGGGCTGCAGGGTCCACAGCGGCCCACAAGGAAGGGAGCTGTCCACCAGCCCGTCACCGCTGTCCGAGTCAACAGCCGAGGTGCCCTCCGCACACCGCCGCTGCACCGGGGGAGGGAGTGCGTGTTGCAAGGGCTGCTTCACTCAGTATCCGCCGGTCCAGAGCCACTGACCACCAGCTATCCGGGAGCCCCACACACCCGGGGCCCCAGGATGCGATGGGGGGGAGAGAGTCCGAACCCTCTGCCGCCTGAGCCGACGGCCGAACCCCACCACCCCAGGGTCGGGACCAAGCATGGCAGTCGGTCGGATTTAGTAAGCACCCCAGCTCCTCAACTCCGTGAGATCAGGCTTTGCGGCAGGGGGATGGCTCCTCAGCCCGCTGTTAGGGCAACGCAGCAGCCTCCGCAGGGCCTTGTTTCTACTCCCGGCGCTCAGTCCCCCCCAGGGGGGGTCCGCGTCGGGCACGGGGTCTCTGCAGCACACGTCCGGGCCCCAGTGTGATGTCGCGGGGGGAGATCACTCACCCCCCCGCCGCTGTCCGGCTGACAGCCGAGGGCACACCGCAGTCCTCGTGGCACCAGGCCGGTGCACAGGCCCGGTCTCCCGAACCGCCAGCTGCAGACCCAGATTTCAGGCCCGGGACCTGGCCAACAACTAGGCAAGTCCGGGCTCCAACAGCCTGGAGCACCAGAGGGGCGCTGGGGAGAAGGTCACCTCCCGGCAGCCCGATCGACGGCCGATCTCACCTCTTGACTCACCGGCACCTCAGGGTCCGCCTCTGGATGTGTGGTGGGCAGGGCCTCCCCAGGCCGCCCTCAGCACCCCCAGGCCAGCCAGGCACGATCTGCCGCACTCTCCAGCCGGGGCAGCGCCAGCAGCCCTCCGGGGGTCCTCTCCTCTCCGCACCACACTGCGAGCTGCCCCAGAGCTCAGGGCCTCAGGAGTCACCATGAGTCGGGACTCCCCTGCAAGGGCTGCCTGCGGCGCTTGGATGCCACCCACACCGCCTCCAGGAAGGGCCCCGGGGTCCAGGACAGCCAGGCAGTTGGGTTTCGGGGTGAACACTCACCGATGGTGGCGTATTAAGGAGCGGATGATGGAGGGGTCCGGAGCACTTCTAAAGTGCAACCGCCATCTTGACGTTCCTGGCCACGCCCGAGCCTTTGTTTTTAAAGAGACACTTGGCAATCTTTAATTTTTGATATAGGTATCCCCATCATGAATATAATTATGAACATAATCCATTTTGATTTTATGTATTCACATTTCATTTATTGTATTTTCCAATGACATGAAAACCTAAGTTTATGCATATTGTTTGCATTTTCTCCTGCCATTCTTTTTCAAAGTATGTCTTTTATGTCTATCACAGCTGTCTTCACAAAAGGGATTTGTGCACTGTGTCAAAAAAACAGCTGTGCCGAAGACCCGGCAGGGTTGAAACGTGTTGCCATTAAATATCTATTGAAATCGACACGCTGTGTGCAGGCTCTTTATCTTGTTTATCTATGCAAGATTGGTCGTTAGTGATTTAGTAGATATTGTGGTAAAGATTGTTCAATTATGTGAGCACTCTGTGCAGTGTATCATGACGTATAATACACGAGACACCCCAACATGGAATGACAGACAAAACATACAGTTACATATAATTATACACACGTAGTGTTTATGCTGTTTACATACATGTTATGAGACCATGGATGGGCCTCATGAGTCCAGTGAGGAGCGGATTGACGCCTGTAGTCAAACCCTACGGGTTTGTTTTGAGGAGAGAGACTCAGGTAAGGTTTTCCAGTGAGAGAGTAGCCTTGAAGAAGTAAGTGAACACGCACTCGCCTGGCACATTCGAGCATTTTTTTCACCTCCTTTAGGCTGCAATTTTACTTTCCTGAGTGATCACATAATTAAACAATCTTTACCCCAATATCCACTAAATCACTAACGATTTTTACATGACTGTAGGCCCTAAGGGTCGTGCATTTTTTAATTCTTTTGTCTTTTTCTTTCCAAACCTCTGTAGGATTTTTTCAATTTTAACAGACCAATTAGGTGCTGTATAATCTTTATTTTCTGTATTTTTTGTTTATTATTGTGAATTATAAGTTAATAGAACTTTAGGAGTGGTAGCAATTTTTCTCCTTTAAGGTCCTGAAGACAAGCCTTTGGGTAGAGCTTGAAACTAGTCGACTGACCAGGAAACGGTAGGTAGTTTACCTCAAGCATTTCCCATTTATCCCCAGATTTTAGCATAGCAACTAGGGGAATGAATAAAGGTAATTTTTCCCACTAGCTTGATATTTTTAGCATTTTTTGTCATATAGATAACCCACCCCACGTCTCCAACTCACATAGGTGTGTAGGTGTATAGGAACATCCTTTTTACAAAGTGCTCCAGCGTCTCTGTAGGTAATAGCACGCCCCTGTCCGTAGAGGGCAGGGATGAACCCTATGGTGAAGCTTGCCACCAAGGGGCAACCCTGGTGGGTGAGGGTTATTTGAAAAAAAAAATCTCTTTTCAGTCCTACTTAGAGGTTACTTTTTCCCCTTTTCTTGGTTATTTTGACAGAATTGTGGAGGACGAGTCCTTCTTTTCCTACCTCTACTCTCCCTCATTGATGTGATATGTTATAGTTAGGCTCATATTTTGCTCGTACAAAACCATAGAAATTCAGCACTTATAGTTACCTGAACTAACTATAACTTACACAGCCATAATGCAATACTTATGACCTCACATATTACATCACTCATGACATGGTCAGTGACATCACTGATGACTGATGGGTGTAAGTTATAGTTAGCTCAGTTAAATATAACTGATGAATTTCTATGCTTTTGTACTAGTGAAATATGACCCTAAATATAACGACTGTGTAACCTTTGGTTTTTTCTGTGAATTTTCAAGGTTTTTAAATTCTTTTTCCTAACTATGACGTCCTTGTAACCTTTGGTTTTTTCAGTGAATTTATACTTCTTTTAATGTTTAATTTTCTCACTATAATGTTTTTTTCCCAACATTTTTCAGACTGTGAATTTATTTAAATTTTTATGTACTAATTCAGCAGCAGTTTTTTCAAGAACAATTCAATGTTTTTAAAGGTGTGTTTTACAACTGTTTTTTAAATTATTGTATTGTTTATGGCTTATTTGTAAAAATATATAACAATATAATTTCTATTTTTTTAGAAAATTAAACTACTTTTTTTTTCTTGTGTGTATATATATATATATATATATATATATATATATATTAATTGAAAGACTTTTTTTTTTTATATATTATAATACATTTCTAAATGTTTTTTTCAAATAAAAAGTATTGGATTCCGGTTCTGGTTCTTGCTGGCGATTTGGCGATACATGTCTGTGGAGGTCCGCTCCCGCTTCTTTGCCTTTTGCTTTCTGCCCCCGCGGCCTCTGGAAGGCCTCCGTGGCCCCGATGACAACCGCAAAGAGCAGAGGCCAAGTGAGGCCGGGTGAAAGCAACCGCAATGAGTAGCGGCTGTGGCTGAGGCGAATGCAGTGAGCGGAACGGAAACAGCGGCGTATGAACAGCGGTCGCAGCTGTTTAATTGAAACCGCGGTGGCGGCGGCGGTTGTTCTGACCTCCTGGCTGAGCAGTAAGAAAGAGGTGAGAGGGGGTTTAAGGGAGAAAGCCCAGGCAGGTCCTACTGTCCGCTTTGGCCTTGATTCATCCAACGTCAACTGCATGCCCCCTCGCTGCTGACGCTCCTCTTTCCTTCTGCTCTCATGCAATGAGCAGGGGATCTCTAGCCTGCTCTGGCCTTGATTCAACCACCATCACCTGTATGCTCCCCCGCTGCTGACGTTCTTCCTTCCTCCTGCTCCCCTGTAATGAGCAGGGGATTTCTAGTAAAAGGGAAAAAAAACGGGGAATTAAAAAAGGCCAATTCATAAGCCTAAAGCATAAAATCACAAAAATACAACATTTAGGGGCCGATTCTGATGCGGGTTGGAAAAGCTTCCCGACCGAATCGGTTGGGAAATGGTGTCCGACCCACTCGGATCGGGAAAGTCCGACCGGCGGAGTAGGATGCATCCGGATGCTTCCAGATACGATTTGGTTGAACTCCCATTGACTTCAATGGGAACATTTGTTCCTAACCGCATCAGAATTGGGCCCTCGGTCGGGAAGACACGTTCCCGATCCGATTTGGAAGGAGCAAATGCCGTTAGGAGGCCTTCCTAACCGCATCAGAATCAGGCCCTCGGTCGGGAAGCTTTTCCAACCCGCATCAGAATCGGGCCCATAGTGCCCACTCTGGAAAAATCACTCTTGACTCTGGAAAAGAGATAGGGGTCGAGGGGCGCGCTGGTCTCCGGCTATTGTGACATCTGGCTTTTGGCTTTTGCTGATAGTGGGAAATTTTGCTAATTTGGTCACTGTTGTTGTAACAAACCGGAAGGCAATTAACCCCCCTGTGCTAAGCCTTTTTTTGGCTATTTGGGGTAGTTCGCGCTTAGGCCCCTGTAACTTTTTGACCACATAAGGTATCCACGCCAAATTTGCGTCCTTTTTTCCCAACATCATGGGGATTCTAAAGGTACCCAGGGTTTGTGGATTTCCCTGAGGGGATCCAGAAATTAGCCAAAATACAGGAATTTTTTTGGGGGGGAAAATGGGAAAAAGGGCTGCAGATGAAAGCGTCTGGTTTTTTCCCTGCAAATGGTATCAAAAAAGGGGTTGTGGTGCTGAAATCACCATCTTCCCAGCTTCCAGGGACAAGCAGACTTTTGTCAGAAAACCAACATTTTTTACACAGTTTTGGCATTTTTCTGGGATATAGCCTATTTTTGCTATTTTTTGTGCTTTCAACCTCTTTCCAGTTAATGGTAGAAATGGGTATGAAAGCAATAATGGATCCTGGAAAGCTATTCATTTTAGAAAAGTAGACAAAATTCTGAATTCAGTAAGGGGTCATTTGTGTAGATCTTTCAAGGTTTCTTCATAGAAACTAACAGTTAAATATAGGAACATTTTTAAATTAGTTGTAAAAAACAGCCATTTGTGTCAACGTTTTCACCTGTAACTTCTTCTAATTATGACAGTTGTTTGAAAGCAATATACCATTACATCCGCTAGACCTTTCTGGTTGCGGGGATATATAGGACTTGTAGGTTCACCAAGAATCCGACGAACCCAGAGCCAATAACTGAGCAGCGTCTTGCAATGTTTTTTTTATTATGTACCGGGTATATAGCAATTCATTTGGGAAAATGTATACATGGAAAAATCGGTATGAAAGACACCTATGTATTTCTGAAATGGGAACAAAATATAGAGTTTAGAAACAGTAGATATTTGCACATTTCCAAAATTGGGAGTACCCATACTAGCATGAGAATTATAGGTCATTTTTCAAAATGACTTCTTTTTTACACATTGTCTTTCATTTGGAAGGCAGAAATGCATCGAAAGTCAATAGGTAATAACAGCTGCTCTATAATTCTGTGTTACCCTAAGTCTCCCGATAAAAATGGTACCTCACTTGTGTGGGTAGGCCTTGTGCCCACGACAGGAAACGGCTCAAAACGCAACGTGGACACACCACATTTTCACAATGAAAAATGACCCTTTTTTTGCAAAGTGCCTAGCTGTAGTTTTTGAACCCTAGCTCTGCCGGCACCTAAGGAAACCTAGCAAACCTATACATTTTCGAAAAGTAGACACCCAGGGGAATCCAGGATGGGGTGACTTGACTGGCTCGCACCAGGTTCTGTTACCCAGAATCCCTTGCAAACCTAAGAAATTGTCAAAAAAACCACATTTTCCTCACATTTCTGTGGTGGAAAGTTCTGGAATCTGTGTGGATCCACAAAATTTACCCCACCCGCGTTCCCCAAAGTCTTCCAAGAAAAATGGTACCTCACTTGTGTGGGTAGGCCTAGTGCCCGCGACAGGAATCGGCCCAAAACGCAACGTGGACACACCACATTTTCACAGTGAAAAATGACCCTTTTTTTGCAAAGTGCCTAGCTGTAGTTTTTGAACCCTAGCTCTGCCGGCACCTAGGGAAACCTAGCAAACCTATACATTTTTGAAAACTAGACACCCAGGGGAATCCAGGATGGGGTGACTTGACTGGCTCTCACCAGGTTCTGTTACCCAGAATCCCTTGCAAACCTAAGAAATTGTCCAAACAAACACATTTTTCTCACATTTCTGTGGTGGAAAGTTCTGGAATCTGTGTGGATCCATAAAATTCCACCCACCCCGCGTTTCCCAAAGTCTTTTGAGAAAAATGGTACCTCACTTGTGTGGGTAGGCCTAGTGCCCGCGACAGGAAACGACTCAAAACGCAAGGTGGACACATCACATTTTCACAGTGAAAAATGACCCTTTTTTTGCAAAGTGCCTAGCTGTAGTTTTTGAACCCTAGCTCTGCCGGCACCTAGGGAAACCTAGCAAACCTATACATTTTTAAAAACTAGACACCCAGGGGAATCCAGGATGGGGTGACTTGACTGGCTCCCACCAGGTTCTGTTACCCAGAATCCCTTGCAAACCTAAAAGATTGTCCAAAAAAACACATTTCCTCACATTTCTGTGGTGGAAAGTTCTGGAATCTGCGTGGATCCATAAAATTCCACCCACCCCGCGTTTCCCAAAGTCTTTTGAGAAAAATGGTACCTCACTTGTGTGGGTAGGCCTAGTGACAGCGACAGGAAACGGCCCAAAACGCAAGGTGGACGCACTGTTGTATACTTCCTTGGGTGTCCATAAACGGGCTTTCCAGTATTATGTCCTTATATAGGCACAATTCACCTTGCCCTTATATAGGCATAAAATCCCAGTCCTTATTTAGGCATAAACCATGCACTCCAAATACAGGCATGGATTCCGACATCCGTCCACCCTAGCGTCTCAACGAGTTCATGAAAAAACAGACCCTTAGGCAGCGGGACTTTTCCCTAGCCCAGGACTATTGATTTCTTCAAGGACTCATATATTATGCATGAACCATTATTCCTTAGGGGTTCATTCATGACGTCTTTCCGCTGTCCGACTCACGTCAATGCTAATATTTTCAGGTATAAATATACCTTCCCAAACCCCTGTAAATCAGAGGAGACCTCGACTTCAGAGGAGCCCGATTCCCGGCCGGACGCACTGAGAAGACGCTGTCATTCCTGCCCGCAGAGAGTCCAGCTTCCAGTGATCTAACTTCCCTTGCGGGGTGTTGGAGTTCGAGTTTGGAAAGAGATTCCTATCTCTCTCATTCTTCAGGTATGGAGCAGACTAGAACCTAGAGGAACTCTTGGCATACTAGAGTCTTGGCATACTAGGCATACTAGGCTTAACATACTCTTAGTATACTATAGTAAGGAATACTTCACCTACTTCTACTTCTCCCTACACCTAGGACAGGTTAGGTACACTGGGGTAGAACTAGGCTAGAAACGCATCGTATGAGTACTCGCATTTTTAGGCTGTGTCATTTTATGTAAATGCATATATGCTGAAAAGATAATGCTAACGCAGTATTATTTATTTCTACTGCTCACTCTGTACATTATTTATCTAGCATAGTGTCTTGCGATCGTAACCGCACATTTAACTTACACCAGAAACAAGACTGTTCAATAAATCTTTTATTGAAACGCCCGTCTGTTATTTCTGTGTAACTTTGAGAGTAACTAGACATGCACGACTGAGCTGAGTGAAATAGTTATCTATTGTTTCCACGACTCTGGGACACGTTCTGATTCTAAAGGGAAACACAGTGGTCATGTTTTGCGGCTGCCAGAAACTACTCCCTTCTTGTTGTCAAGGAGTTTCTAGTGGCCTCTGAGCTAGCTGGCACAAGTAATTAAGTTTAATATACTCGATAGGGACATACCGACCTTAGTCCTATGTCAAACCTATAGCATATATTATTCCAATGCGCAGAGCCTATTAGGGAAATAGGAGCTACACTACATGGCGCCCAACGGTTTGGTAAGGCAGTAATTCAACGTTAGATACTGAGTAACTCAGCCGTGCTTCTTCTTTTACTCTCAGAGACCCCTACCCATATACTCCTTAAGACGTCTGGAGTGGGCAGGGTTAGTATCCGCCATGGCTACATAGGGCAGTACCCTATATATTAGCTGTTTGGTTTGCTCAACGTTGAAGGATACAGTGTTCCAAAATATTGTGCACCTTAACTTTGTTTCCTTGAAACTTGTTCTACATTTTTCATAAAACAAAATGTCCTTAAACGGGGACAATCCCGCCGGAAACGGTGCAGCTGAGGCTGATCCAGCCCAACCAGCACTTTTTAACTTTACCGGTTTAAATGAAACCGAGGAGGGTGTCATCGACATCGCTCCAAACTTAAGAAGAGCCATTACTCTAAAACTTATAAAACATGGCCTACCACTGAGAGGAGGTAGAGCAGTTTTCGTGATAGAGGCACACGAATCTTTTCAGACAGAGGTATTCTATTCATGGGTAATATTTCCTGAATCCAATTCAGTAACACACATGTTTCACTTCTACAAAGAAGATGAACCACCAGAGGAATACATTCCTTTCGAGGATATTGAAATTCCATTAACATACCAGGAGCACCAGCTCTGGTTTAAAGGCACCCTAAAACATCACAAAAATAAAACCAGGCTCGGTCCACTAGGTAGACCAGGAGCAACATGGCCGATTCTAGCTGGCTATACACCTCATCCCGACATAGAAATAATGTCAGACGAGGAATTACTTACTCAACTCACAGAGTTAATAAAAATTTACAGACAATTGGTCCAATATATCATGCGGACTTTTACAGTCCAGCAACCATTAACAATTCCAAATCAAACTCCTCACCAGGGGAATACACAAAAAATTACACCACAGACTCTATACGCAGTCATGGGTAAAATGCCCACAAAACGTGAGCAAATTCCGTTTTGGATAGCTCAAAAAATTACTCAAATCGAAGCAGTATTTCCAAATACTAGCCCGCATGAGAAACACAGAATCCTAACCATTAGTTTACCAATGGGGATCACACCACAACTGGAAGACTGCACCACTTGGGGCTCAGTCTTTGCTGCCATCTACACTAAAACACACGGCATTCCGTCAATTGCGGTAATACCTGATGTCCTAAAACAAATTCAAAACGAATACGGGGCAGAGCCTGCTTTGAATTTAGGTATGAAATTACTGAAAAAGTTCGACCAGGTCTCAACAATAATATTATCTAATATTAAAGGGGAGGCAGCAGCAGTGGCGATCCGCCAAAAATTAAGGGAATTTGATGTTACAGAACATCAAACAGAGCTACCCAGAATTATAGAACAATCTTATGCAGAATTAGGCAGAGATAGTTTGGGTGGGAGACCAGTTAAACCGAAACTATCTGAAAGTCCTGAGAAGGACTCAATTAAACAAACTCCTACATCTTCTAAAAAGAAGTGGGAACCTAATAAACAAAATTCAAACGAGAAACGTTCTCAATCCCGAGGTAGGTCTCCTCAAAAGGAGCCCTCTGAAAGGAGGTATAACCTCAGGAATAGGGATAATTTGAGAAAACCTGATAGGTATCAAGATACTGATACACGTTCCTCTCGTCCCTTTCAGGTCTCATCACAGACTTCGGAAAGAAGAGGACGAACAGAACATAGAGAAGAACGCGTGAAATCGAAAGACGACAAACACGCTCCAAAAACTAAAGCAAAACCTCAATTCTCCAAAAAGAAAGTAGCAGGTCTGAAGATCAGACATGCCGAGAATACTGAGAACACAACTCAAGAACGGAGAATGGGCTCAGACAATGCTGGACAGTGCAGCAGAAGTCACAATAGCTCGCCAGAACCTGATGGAACTTCTGGAGATAGTGGACTTGAATGAGTACATCACAGTAGAGACTGTAGATACCAGGGTTAGTACTCCACAAAAGTTATATGACATAACACTCCGGATGGAGGGAGACAAACCTAGACAGGTTAAAGCACTCTTTTGGGAAAGACTATCAAAGGGTTATGACATACTTCTAGCAGAAAAGGACTGGCCACCACAATTTGTCAGGGAGTGCCCACACGGCGAGGACATTATTATGCCTGCCTTCTCCAACCATATACCAATGCATCTAAGATATACATATGCCAGGAAATGGGCAGTGGCCCAGGCCCCAGCATTATATAAAAATCATGTAGGATGGGATGAGGACTCACCTCACCATAAAATAAATCTGAAACATGAACCAACTGCACAAAGGCAGTATCCTATTAAGCAAGAAGCTAAAAAACAGGTCAGGGAGATCTTAGATCAACTTGAATACCAAGGGGTGATTGAAACATGCACCTCCTCCATGAACAATCCTTTGTTTCCTGTCTCCAAACCAGACAATACATATCGTCTAGTTTTGGACTACAGACACCTAAACACATGTTCTAAAACTTTTGCAGTGCAAAATGCACATAGCACAGCATTAATGAATAACATTGTGCGTAAAAAATACAAAACAACATTAGACATCTCAAATGGTTTCTTTTGTCAAAACATAGCACCTGAAAGCAGGTACTTAACGGCATTCTCCATAATGGGGACCCAGCGTCACTTTTGTCGACTCCCACAAGGGTTCAAGAACAGCCCAGGTTTATTCTCAGCGAGGGTAACGGAGTTACTACAAATTTATGACAACGAGGCATTGTCCTATGTCGATGACATCTATCTGACAGACGATGACCTGGACAAACACTTGAACAGGGTGAGCACCATTATATTGGGATTCGCCTCTGAGGGCTACAAGTTCAACTTTACAAAGTCCCGAATTGCCCATCTCAATGTCCTATTTTTGGGATATGAGCTTTCAAGTGAAGGCAAGAGCTTGGCAGCTAACTTTCTAGAGAAATGTGCGCTGCTCCAACCTCCAAAGACGCTAAAACACTTACAATCCATCCTGGGTTTCCTCAATTTTGGCAGAACATACATTCTGAACTACGCAGAAGGGGTTAAACCTCTCTACGCATTAATCAAACCTGATTTTTCAATCAAAAACTGGACACAGGAACACACAGAAATTTTGCGTTCACTCCAGGCTAACATGTTAGCAACAAATCACTTACAAACACGCGTAAGTCAAAGAAATTTGGTGATTCGAATAATTTCGGGTCAATGTGGATTCACCTACTTAACCTTCAATGAGGGTGAGAAAGTACCAATCGCGTACAAATCACATTTGTACACACAAGCGGAAATGCGCTTCAGTTCAACTGAAAAAATTCTAACTGCAGTTCAAACGGCTGTAGCAAAAGAAAGAGCCTTAGCCCAAGGGAAACGCATAATTGTCGTAATCCCGGTACCAGCTTTAGAAGCGGTCACAAAAGCAAGCATTCCAAATGCTAAAGCATTACATCCGAGATGGATACAATGGGTTAATTCTCTTGCTGCAACTGATGTTGAATACATTTTTGATCCAGATTTGAAAACACAAGCATTTCTCCAATATGAACAAGAATGTCCTCTGCCCACTGAGATTCTGCCTCTCGATCAGTACGAATTTATAATTTACACTGACGGATCCGCACAGCCCGCAACAGGGAGTAAGCAAGCTTACAGTGCAGCGTGTGCTATCGTTAAAGGTCGCATGCAAAATGGCATCTTCAGACCTATGGTCACAAAAACTCAATCTCTAGGAGATTGCACAGCTCAGCGAGCTGAACTACAGGCATTCAAACTTGCACTTGAGAGTACGGATCGAGAATTCCTCACACTGATAGTGTGCGATTCCTTTTACTGTGTTCAGTCGTATAATGACTATATACGAACCTGGCTTGAAAACGGTTTCAAAGATGCGAAGGGTGGCACAATAAAGCATAAATTGCTTTGGGAACAAGTAGTTCAGTTGAAAAACGAACTACCAAAGGCTCACGTGATTCACACACTGAGTCATCAACGTGATGGCGTTCACGTTGCAGGGAATTCATTGGCTGACAAAGCCGCGAAGGGGGCTGTTCAGACGTCTTCCGTAGCTGCGATCACTCGTTCAAAAACAAAAATAGACGGTGAGATAATGTTAGCTGTCAATGCTTCAAGCAAAGGCAGCAGTGCAGCGTTACCAAAAAAGTTTCCACTCAAGTACTCTTATGTAATTGATGCGAACAACGTTCCTTTTGCTCGAATCCCTGGAGTGGGGGATAGGGTAATTCCAAACATGGAACGAAGAGCAGCCTTGATTTATGAAACACATTTGGGGGAGGGTCTGTCACATCAAGGGATCTCAAAAACAATTTTTAAGTTAAAAGAGATGTACTGGTGGCCGGGAATGAATACACACATTCACATATTTATCAACAACTGCTTAAACTGTAAATTACAGCAAGAGAGCCACCAGACACCATGCTGCGAATGCGGCAGCCCAGTACAGACACCACTGTTAGACAGCTTTAGGCTATCTACTCGCCGGCGTCCCACTGGACAGAGGCATTCCCGCAAATACTGAATCTAGGTTCCTATGGTTATGGCCTCAGCGCTCGGCTGACGCTCGAACTGTTATAAAAGATTTGCGAGTCTTTATCGGCACATACGCAATAGGCACGCTACATTCTGACCAGGGTCCTGCGTTTAGCTCTAGGGCTTACAAAGAAGCCATGGCCAGTCTGGGCGTTGCATTGCGGTACTCCTCTCCATTCCATCCTGAGGGAAATTCTGTTGTGGAAAGGAAAAACCGGGACATAAAGCAGTCTATAACAGCTAGGGAATTAGGTTCGGGTGATGGGTGGGTCAAACACCTCAATAGCGTACAGCGCGCTCTCAATAATTTGCCAAGAAGTTCTCTAGGGGGGGTCACTCCATATGAGGTCCTATTTGGGACAAGAATGTGGGTTCCAGACTTAGAACACGTAGGCACAGTGGTGGAAAATAAACCATTTGATATCAAAGATCGTTTGGCTGTTTTACAGGATCTTAACAAATTAAGAACGAAACAAAGCAACGTATTCCTGCAGCCAACCACCACTGGGGAAAAATCGGCTGTCCCAGCAAGGCCTGTCTGGATTCCGAAAGTTGGGGATCTAGTCAGAGAAAAAATCGCGGACAAGAAGGAATTTGGACCTTCTTACAGACAACCAGTACCTGTTCTAGCAATTCAAGGAACAAGAACAGTACTTCTGCCGCCCCTTGCTGGAAGAAAGGAGAAAAGATTTGTGTCCATCGACCTCATCAAACCACAGTATGTGGCCAATACTGAACAGTAGGCCTCGTGGACTCCGACCTAGTAGCAGACGCACTCCTCTCGCTACTATCCAAGAGGTTCAGACTGAAAGACTGATAACTATTGAGAATTCAGCTGTAACAGATGGAGGACTAAGCAACCAAGCTATGGAACTCATCCCTCTTGACAACCAAGTAACAGTTCGTCCAAATACACCTGTCTACACCAACGTGGCACGTGATGAACTGTCTCCTGTGATTTCAACAAATCCTGATGCAATTCCAACAATTGACAGAACTGCTTCTGGCTATTTCATTGACTTTGATACGTTCTCAGAAGATCTAAGTGAACCTGAAACGAGGCCAGCATCATTCAAACTCAAGCAGCAAGTACAAGACTTTATTCACTTTCTGAAAAAGACTTATCTGGTTTCTCCATGGATTGAACTCTGGATTACATCTGGACTTTTTGTTTTCCTGCTCTGGCTAGCTTTGGTAACAGCTGTGAGCATGCTTATAAGTGGCAGATACATCCATGTGAACATTGAAGGAAAAAACGTAAATGTACTTTTGAAACCACATAAATCTTCCCATCGTGAAGCAAGAGACTTGTCATCAGTGAACATCACAGCTGTTCCTATACAGGATGGTATAGTGTGGGACAAAACAGATTATGAAATTTTCGGACCAACGGAACAATTGAACATTCCACATTTGTTTAAAATTTCACTAAGTGATTTAATTACGTCCAGTACCTATTCAGATGATTGGGACTTTGAGACTGTACATGACATAATGTTTGATCTAGAAAAATCTGCTGCATTTTCTAAAAATGAATATTTAGAGGGTTCATCAGACTATGAAGAACTGTATTGTTATAACCACTATGGTCATCATTATTTGTATAAAACTGCATATCCAAGAAATGTGTTTATGTTTAACCAATGGGAACATTGTCCTACACCACCACAAGGTAGTTCAAAGACTTTTGCTAGTAAGTTTCCATATTTTTCAGGTTATAATACATCTGACCCAGAAACGTTTTACTACAGAAATGTAAACAAAACCGGACTGAAAATTATGTTAACAAATACTAAACAGATTTACTCTGAGGCATTTATTGCCCAACTGTCTACACAGGGTTTCGACTTATGGAAAGACACAATTGAGACAAAAACTGTCTGGGGTAGTAAAGATTGGCAAGTACAGGGTATAGAAGCTTTATTTAGAGCCTGTATCATCCCTGAACAAATACTGTTTTTGAATGAAACCGTCCAACAAACATCTTGTCTTGGATTAGCCAGGATCAAAGAGATGAAAACACCTTCTGTGCCAACACCTGCCAGTGATAACGATACAAAGGCAGTGGTGACAGTTGACAATATACTACAACTCAACAGATCTAATCCTGATTGGAAGAAATGGTTGATCTGGCCCACAGACACAAACAACTGTCAGGAAAGATTCCTGAACAAAACTCAGGGCTTTACTATACATAGGCCAGACCCAAAGTATGTCCAAAGACAACATCCGGGGGTAGTAACAACATACGGTGTAGGAAAATTATGCCTCGATTGGCTGCATAAATCTACACTACAGGATGTGAAACAACACTTATCCTTACTTGCAGATGACGCAGATCTTAGGGAATTCTTGCTTGGACCAAGAAAACCGCGTCAAAAACGTTTCATATATGCCGGCATTTATGCTGCTTATAATGAAGCATGGAAAGTGTCACAGATAGAGGCCGCAGAACGAATACGTGAACTTGATCGTATTAATTTAGAGAAAACACTCTCTGTGGTCGACAATGGGTTAACAACTTTGTCCTCCAGAATATATTCATTGGATGGCATTGTATCCTCTGCTATCGACATTCTAGAACAAGATTTGGCTATGTTACAACAAGGTCAATCCCAATTACGTTCTATAGTGTCATTGAGCTGGACGCTACAATCTTTGCGAGCGGGCTATGTGCCTTGGCGTTTCATCAACACGTCGTCTCTGTTTGCAGAATACAATCTCACTGATAAACAGATCGAATTGGCACAAAGAGGAGCAAGGTATACAGTGCTAAGCATTGAAAAACTGGAGAAGTTACCATTCACAGTGGCAGAAAAACCAGCTACAGAATGGGTTATTCATGGCAAAATAACATTACCTGTGACTACTTTTCAGTTTCAGTATTGCCTCAGACAAATGCAAGCAGGCAAATATGAAAGGTTGGATAAGGAATACATTTAGACATCTTGGGATTTACCGTATACACATAGATGTTGGAGTGGGGATCGTGAAGTGTTTCTTAGCGGTACCAACTGTAAACATGCACTGACCGGTTCACTTATGTGTCAGGACATTTCTTTACACGGGGCTTGTAATGGTTCTGTGGCAAATTTGTCTTGCCACCAGCGGCGTACACCAGCTGCTGTGATTAATCCAACGTTTGGACAACTTTCTAATGAGAGTTACCTCATGTTGAATGATCAGAGTTGCTGCGGAATGTTGCCAGGCATCCCATATCTAGTAACGGTCAACTCCAGGGTCAATTGCTGTATGCAAGTATTGTTTCCCCCAATAGACACAGTCAGGGAGTCGCCTCTATGGCCTTCGCTGAACGTCTCTTTTATAAGATTTGATACTTTAAGCAGAATGAAAGCCATGCTTTTACAGCAAACAGTGCCTTTGACCTCGGCCAAAGAAACCTATGATCTACAAGTAGCAAGGACTTCGGCTGAGATACAGACTTTAATACATACAAACTGCCCTATACATTTCGTAGAAATGATATCACGTATCTTTAACATGTCAGATACGACAGGAATTGTACATGTATTTAAGAGCATTTGCTCCGGTCTATTAGCACCTTTCCAGGCAATACTTGGAATTATCCCCAACTTTGCACATTCGGTGTTTGGTGGCATACCATTAATTCTCACACTTGTTGCCGGGATTTTATTCATCTTTCTGCTATTGCGCTATGGCCAGCCTATTCGCAGACATCACTCCGTGCGAAATGGAGAAAGCTCTCCTTGAAAGAAAGTGCCGTGATCGAATATTTCAGCTATTGGGCATGACTCGTCTACGGGACCTTAATACAACTTGGTTCCTGTCATTCAGACCAATCTGGCAATATTGCATCTTACCTGTTCTACGATGCCTGCTATGCGGTGAAGAATGCGTGTTGGACGCTTGTCTAGCATATCCATCAGCCACGCCAAAGGACGTCGATACTTTGCTGGTCCCGATAACGGCCCATGCTCTGTGTTGTCCCCAGAGGCTACCAATCCTGATGTCAGCATTCATTGAGATCTCACAGACGCTTCCAGCTGCTGCTGAGGTACGAGAGACAACTCCAGGCACACAGGTAACAACGGACGCGAACATTGCTGCGGCGACCTACGCTGAGAGCGATGCTTCACATCTTTGTGCGGTCAATCTCTTACACGAGGTGTTCCAACTTACACCAACGACAGTGGATGATGTTTTGTCTATTGAAATAGATGATCTATTGTTTACACCAGACCCGTAAACTGACTCTGATTCAGCATACAGTGTTCCAGAGAAGCAGTAACAATTTGGCCTTCATTTTTCAAAGACTTGGAACTCTACCAAATTTGAACTTTCTGTCCCATTTTTTGAACGAAAATGGCACTTCAATCTGCTTAAAGTAAAACTAGCCTTATAATACAGACTTGGCAGTACTTCCAGGGACACTTAGTAATCTTGTGTGTCTAAATCAGTTCATTTAATTATCATGACAGGGAATGACTTTGATTTTGTACAACTTATCGATCATTTTCGTCATATGTAAATATTGCTTTTTATGTTTCATTCCAATTGCATTTATTTCGAACTTTATGCTGGAAATGAAAAGCATTGCTTAAATGATGTACAGTACCTTTTGCATTTTTAATATGTTTTTTAATGCTTTTAGAAAATATTTTTAATATGCAGTACTCCGTTTTAATGTTTAGCATTTTTAATGTTTAGCATTTAGTATTATTGTACACACGAAAGAGGAGTGGGTGTTGTATACTTCCTAGGGTGTCCATAAACGGGCTTTCCAGTATTATGTCCTTATATAGGCACAATTCACCTTGCCCTTATATAGGCATAAAATCCCAGTCCTTATTTAGGCATAAACCATGCACTCCAAATACAGGCATGGATTCCGACATCCGTCCACCCTAGCGTCTCAACGAGTTCATGAAAAAACAGACCCTTGGGCAGCGGGACTTTCCCTAGCCCAGGACTATTGATTTCTTCAAGGACTCATATATTATGCATGAACCATTATTCCTTAGGGGTTCATTCATGACGTCTTCCACTGTCCGACTCACGTCAATGCTAACATTTTCAGGTATAAATATACCTTCCCAAACCCCTGTAAATCAGAGGAGACCTCGACTTCAGAGGAGCCCGATTCCCGGCCGGACGCACTGAGAAGACGCTGTCATTCCTGCCCGCAGAGAGTCCAGCTTCCAGTGATCTAACTTCCCTTGCGGGGTGTTGGAGTTCGAGTTTGGAAAGAGATTCCTATCTCTCTCATTCTTCAGGTATGGAGCAGACTAGAACCTAGACGAACTCTTGGCATACTAGACTCTTGGCATACTAGGCATACTAGGCTTAACATACTCTTAGTATACTATAGTAAGGAATACTTCACCTACTTCTACTTCTCCCTACACCTAGGACAGGTTAGGTACACTGGGGTAGAACTAGGCTAGAAACGCATCGTATGAGTACTCGCATTTTTAGGCTGTGTCATTTTATGTAAATGCATATATGCTGAAAAGATAATGCTAACGCAGTATTATTTATTTCTACTGCTCACTCTGTACATTATTTATCTCGCATAGTGTCTTGCGATCGTAACAGCACATTTAACTTACACCAGAAACAAGACTGTTCAATAAATCTTTTATTGAAACGCCCGTCTGTTATTTCTGTGTAACTTTGAGAGTAACTAGACATGCACGACTGAGCTGAGTGAAATAGTTATCTATTGTTTCCACGACTCTGGGACACGTTCTGATTCTAAAGGGAAACACAGTGGTCATGTTTTGCGGCTGCCAGAAACTACTCCCTTCTTGTTGTCAAGGAGTTTCTAGTGGCCTCTGAGCTAGCTGGCACAAGTAATTAAGTTTAATATACTCGATAGGGACATACCGACCTTAGTCCTATGTCAAACCTATAGGATATATTATTCCAATGCGCAGAGCCTATTAGGGAAATAGGAGCTACACTACAGCACCACATTTTCACAGTGAAAAATGACCCTTTTTTTACAAAGTGCCTAGCTGTAGTTTTTGAACCCTACCTCTGCCGGCACCTAAGGAAACCTAGCAAACCTATACATTTTTGAAAACTAGACACCCAGGGGAATCCAGGATGGGGTGACTTGACTGGCTCTCACCAGGTTCTGTTACCCAGAATCCCTTGCAAACCTAAAACATTGTTTAAAAAAACACATTTCTGTGGTGGAAAGTTCTGGAATCTGCGTGGATCCACAAAATTCCACCCACCCCATGTTCCCCAAAGTCCTCAGAGAAAAATGGTACCTCACTTGTGTGGGTAGGGCTAGTGCCCGCGACAGGAAACGGCCCAAAACGCAACGTGGACACATCACATTTTCACAGTGAAAAATGACCCTTTTTTTGCAAAGTGCCTAGCTGTGGTTTTTGAACCCTAGCTCTGCCAGCACCGAGGGAAACCTAGCAAACCTATACATTTTTGAAAACTAGACACCCGGGGGATGCCAGGGAGGTATGGCTTGCGTTGACCCCCCAACGTTTTCTTACCCAGAATCCCCTGCAAACCTCAAATTTAGCTGAATAAATCACTTTTTCCACACATTTTTGTGTGGGAAAGTTGTGACATCACCGGGCTGACACAAATTTCCTACCACCCAGCGTTCCCCCAGGTCTCTCGATAAAAATGGTGCCTCACTCGTGTGGGAGGCCCAAGTACCCACAACAGGCAAGGGCCCAAAACGTATTGAGGCAACATCAAAATTGCCTATCACAAAACGACCTGGTTTTCCAAGGGGGGTCACCTGCTTTTTTGGCCCCGTGCTCGGCGGCCAGCTAGGGAAACCTACCAAACCCACACATTTCTGAAAGCTAGACACCGGGGGGTTCCAGGGAGGTATGGCTTGCGTGGATCCCCCAACGATTTCTTACCCAGAATCCCCTGCAAACCTTAATTTTAGCTGAAAAAAATCACTTTTTCCACATATTTTTGTGAGGGAAAGTTGTGGCATCACCGGGCTGACACAAATTTCCTACCACCCAGCGTTCCCGATAAAAATGGTGCCTCACTCGTGTGGGAGGCCCAAGTACCCGCAACAGGCAAGGGCCCAAAACATATTGAGGCAACATCAAAATTGCCAGGGGGGGAAGAAAGACTGTGGTGCCCAAACAAATATGGGGGGAGCAAAGGCCCTTGCCCAAGGGGCCGCTCCCCCCTCCCTGGTGTCTAGTGGGTGGATCCCTGCTTAGGGATCGCCCCCCTGGGGTGATCCCCAAGCAGGGATCCACTAGGGAAGGGTACCATTGGAAAGAGGAGATTCTCCCCTTTCCAACGATACTGCTCCCATCTTTTTCGGTGCTCGGGGGACTGAGATAGCCCCACGAGCACTGAAACACTGAAACTCAAACTAAGTTTCAGTTTCGTTTTCGTTGCAATGACGATGGCGCGCCATGCGCGCGATCGTCATTGCAACGAAATTCAAAAAGAGGCCTGGGGAGGTTGGGGAAGCTCTTCCCCACCTCCCCAGGCAAAAAAAAGGGAAATCCCTCTGCTGTCTGCAGCAGAGGGATTTTCTGAGCATGTGCTCATGACGGAATGGTTCCGTCATGAGCACACTGGAACTTGTGCTCATGACGGAATCATTCCATCATGAGCACTGAAAGGGTTAAAAGGAAGCTCGGACGGCAACTGCCAACTGGTGTTACACCTAAAAAGTGGTATAAGCGAAATGAGATCAGGACAGGTTAGGCAGGTACCCCCGTTACAAAAATCACACAAACAAAAAAAGTCGCAAAAGAATTCAACTACAACAGGGGGGACATCTCCAACAGGGTCATAAAGAATAGTAAGTCATTCTAGCCCAATAATTTTACCACTGGAAACTTATTTTGGAAAAATGAAAAGGTCGGAACAAAAAAATAAATTCTTTCTGAAAGACCCGGCGGCAGCAATCTTTTCGGAAACAGGAAATATAAAGGGTCTGTTCACACCTCTTGCACCACAAAAAACAATGGCTTCAGAAACGCGAGAGGTACAACAACTAGTACCTTATGCAACGGCACCAATTACAAAGACCAGATACAGTGAAAGTGTAGTAAAAATGGATCAAATAATAACAGACTCAATAGATGGGGAAAATCAGGCAAAAATTCACCAAGCAAAAAGTACGAAAAAAATCACTGTACAGGCAATTATACACTCTGTGAATAATCACAAGAATGACTCGGAATTCACCAAGCAAACAGTAATAGATTTGACTACTGAACTTAAGGAAAAAAAACAACAACAGGGCGAATTAGAAATGGCACCAAAGATCAAAACACTGGATCACTTTCACTCAACTCCTAAAAGAGATAAACTGGTTGAGCATAATCAATGCTACGATTTCCCTTTAGCACCCTATGTTACAAAGGTTTCAAAAGAGGAGGATCTGCAAACTTCATGGTTGCATTCCACATTAATAATGGATAACGCTGAACTTGTAAAAGCCTTGGAGACAAAAACAATAAATCAGACAGACTTGGCAATCACTCCTGAAACATCACAAGTAGAAACTACAAATCAATTACACAAAACGAATCAAGTTTTTGCAACAAGATCAATTGGCACTGCAACAAATCAGGACCTTTTCTCAATTATAGAAATATCAAGCCACTCTTCACCCCAAATCCCAACAAATTTAAAGAATAATTCAACATATGGTCCAGTACCCAACCGAAGGCAGGATCAATTCGATATGCAAATAGGAAAAAGTCTAAGAATCTCACCATTGCAGCTGGATAATTCCAAAATAGGAGGATATGAAACCTGTAAACCTAAAAAATATATCAACCAAATGGATACAGACAACCTATCCTCTCTACATTCCTCATTATTAAGCATTCTGCAAACGTCGATTTCAGTATTAAATACGCAATCGGATAAGTTAGACCTTCAGATAGATCTTATGAATATTATGGCAACGCACGTTTCCAGCATTAACACCAAAATAGACGTACTTACTAAACAGCTGATGAAGGTCCAAACACCTAAGAGCACAGATCTACAATGTATCTGCAAATGCGACCAAATAATAGATAAATTAAGTACTCTGCCGTCTATATTAACAGACATACTGAAAGAAATAAGGCATAAGGACGAACATAAACCATTTTTAATGCAAATTCCAGAGGAACATATAAAAGAGCAATTGCAGTTAATAGACAACTCAACAAAAAGGAAACCTATGAACAACGAGGAGGACAACCAAATGTGTCAGATAGTGTAAGCACAAATGAAATTCAAAACAATTTATCGCTGATTCATTTAACATCTAATGCCTCACAACCTCTTACTACAAACGCAAACACTACATTCACCCAAGTATTAACAAAAAGGCAAAAAAAAACGCGCTAGAAAGGGAAGAGTGAACACGAATGGTTCCATGCAAAAGGATGCAGAGGCCAAAAAATTCTATTCAGTGTTCAATGCCACACAAAAAAAGAAATATCTTCCAGAAATAAAGGTCACAGAAGAAAAAATCCCAATACCAGACAAATCAGTGGACAGAATATCGCACCCTCAGATTAACAAGTTAGAAAATAAAGTTAGCGAAAATAGCACAAAAAGTGGAAGGCAAGTCAGAAGGATAAAGACAAGCGTACCCTACCCAAACAAGTCTTACCTCCAAAGGAAATAGACGCAAATAAAAAAACAAAAAAAAAGGGCGGCCTTCCAGACACCTTGCAAATGGAGGCATTAACTTCGGATGCTGAACACGATACATACTCAGAGGATGCAAAAGGACAAGATCGACTTATGGCGACCCGAGGTACCATCTGACAATCTCTCTGAACAGAACCTCTTGGTAAGGCCTAAACCAACCAATAATAGTCCAATAGTGGCTTCTGCAATTAATCACTGTAATAAAATTAATAAACACGAACGTATAATAACTTCTAGGGTGGACAAAACAATCGTGATCACATGTCCCCTATCAGATAGTAATATGGAGTATGAGCCTCTCTGCACAAGAAACATCACTCTGTTCCCCAATGACGACAAAAATATAAGAAATAATTCTTCTCATTGTGCAGGCTAAATTAAATATAAAAGCCCAATGCAGGACCATATAAATGAAGCATCGTCTGAATAGATTTTACCAACAGAAGCAAAGGATATCAGCGATCGGTGGCAAATCACATTAATCCCTCTATATAGTTCAAGAGGCAAGCAAGACATTCTAAATAGGGGAAATATTTGGAGGCTGCTAACTGAGGTGCAATCATTACGTTTTATTAAAACAACAGACTTATTATCGGTGAAGTTTTTGCCAAACACACATAATCATCTGTCAGAGATAACTGTAACATCATGGAAGTCAGAAAAAATCGCAAATCAAATTCTCGACGCCAAAGAGCAATTCGAATCATGGGGCATATCAATAATAAAATCTATACCACAGCGCTACCCAGCTCCATTAGCACATTGGGACAATAAGAATAGCACCCATTCTTCTGTATACTCGATTTTGCATAATGCCCGAGGACCAACGGGTACAGAAACAACAATATCAACAGACAGAAGACATAATTATAGGCATTGGTCACCGCTAATATCAAAAAACGTAAATATGCAATGACCAACTTCTGAACCAACATGTGCCCTGCAAGCTGCCAAACTAAATATATATTCCTGGAATATTGCAGGTGCAACAACCAAGCTTACTGATAGGACTCTAATGGAAACTTGGGCTCCATACGACATCATAGCACTGCAAGAAACCTGGTTGACAGGCTCAATGCAATTGCCGGGATTTACATTACATCAGGTGGATGCTGTAAAAACAAATCGCATTGGTAGACCAAAAGGCGGATTATCGGTCTATATATCAAACAACAGTAAGGTAGAATCAGAACAGATGTCGACAACTTCAAAAAACATACAAATAATCAGACTCAATTTCGGTGGTGATCATTGGATAACTTCTTTAATTCTTTTCAACATTTACGCCCATCCAAATGCCCAAGACAAATCAATAACATTTAAAAAGTTAATACACTAAATATCCGAAGTAAGATATAATACCCTGAATTGGGAAATAGTCATTACAGGCGATTTCAATACCCATCTTATTCACACACCGGACGAAGACGACCAGTTAACAGTAGAAAATGAAATTTGGTCGGTAAACCACCAAACGGCCCATCCCTGGAGGAAACCCAATAAAGTAGGTAAGGAACTGGTCACCACTCTAGAACATTTTGGTTTGTGAGTAATTAATGGGAGAACACCGGATGATAATCGTCCAAGTTTAACATATTATGGACCGACATCTGGGTCCGAAATTGACTATACTATTCTTTCCCTGCCACTAATCCAGCAACTAAGTACGTTTAAAATTAAGTGCACAACGGACAGCGATCACTCAATCCAGCAAATAGCAATAAATATACATCCAGACAGATATCAGTCTGTTCTAACAATCGACGAGGGAAGTGCAGTAACTACCCATAAACGAGTGAATTGGTCATCTCATCAACTTCCAGAACTCGCAGGCAAAGCCAAAAAAATATCGGAGGATAGTATAGTGTTGTCTTCTACCGTATTAAACGCCTGGATCAAATTTGTGATTGAAATAACGAACCAGAAATCAAATTTATATTGAAATGGACCAAAAGCTATATTCATCCATCATTACAGAAAATTAAAGAGCTAAAAAAAGAACTGAGAAGGGAAATAAGGAAGGTAAAAAAACAAGGTAACCAACCAGATGCATGGGGTAAGCTAAAATCACTGAAGAAGGAATTTAAGAGACATGTCTGGCAAGAAAAAAGAAAAATAACAGACGAGTTCTGGGCAAAGTTGGTCTAAAACTACAAACAATCAAATACCAAAGCTTTTTGGAAAACAATAAACGGCTTAAATAAGATTAACAAAGTAACAGTATCATCAAATGTTACGGAACAAGATTGGGTAGTGTATCTGAAAAAACCTTTAATTGACGAAGAACAGCTACAAGTAAACAAAACTAATAAAACTAATAAATCTATTGAAACTGAATTAATAACCAGTAAAAAAATATTGCCATATCATGAGTTTGTACCCACTTCAGATAATACATCGTGTGCGCTTACAAGAGTTGAAAATGTCATCAAATCAGGAAGAAGTGACAGTGCCCCAGGACCAAATGGCATTCCACAGGCTATATTTAAATTGGACCCAAAATATTGGGCCAATCCGATAATGCCACTATTTAAAGAGGTGGAAAACACAGGCACGATTCCAGATAGTTGGAGGGGATCAATAATAAACCCTATCTTTAAGGGTGGTGACAAAACAAAACCATCTAATTACAGATTAATAGCACTCATTGACTCAGAGGCAAAATATTATGCATCAATAATATTGGAAGATCTAATAGAGTGGTCAAATTCTAAGAACCTGATTCCACCCCAGCAAACAGGATTTCGGAAAGGGTATGGTACCTCAATTAATATGACAACAGTAGCATTAATTGTGGAAAAAAGCAAACGCCTAAAGAAAAAACTGCAACTCTGCTTTATAGATCTGAAAGCAGCTTTTGATCGGGTGGATCGACCACTTCTATGGGCTAAACTAAGACGGTGGGGTATACAAGAAAAAATGTTAAGAGCAATTGAATCGCTATATACAGAAACATGGATTCAAATCAAGGTAGGGGATGGGACCAAACTATCAAGGAAAATACCAACCGCAAGGGGTCTTAAGCAAGGGTGTGTGCTAGCTCCACATTTGTTTAACATCTTTACGGCGGATCTATCCCCCCACCTGGACCTAGTCAACTCACATGCTCCAAGGTTAGGTCCACTAACGATATCCCATCTATCGTACGCCGATGATATTGTACTGCTGAGTCACGCAGAAATTGGACTTCGAAGATTGATCAAAGAAACTGCGGCCTATACAAAACTCAACAAATTGGAAATTAACATTGCCAAGACAAAATCCATGCTTATTGGGAATAATCCCCATGCCTCATTAAAGATCAAGCTGGATAATGTGATCATAGAAGAAGTCAGTACCTATAAATATTTGGGTTTTAATTTTGATACAAATTTCAACTTTTATGCACACCAACAGTATATAGTTAGGAAGAATAATGCTTTAATACATGCATTCAGCTTGCTCGCAAAAAAAATTAGACGGTCCCTCCTACCAACCACTTCTTTCTGTTATTAAAGCAAAATTGCTTCCATCCCTAACTTACGCAAGTACGGTGATGCATGGTAGGGATTCTAAAACGTTGGATAGACTACAAATTAAAACATACAAACAGGTTTTTCGTTTGCCCTGTAATGCATCCCCCGCTCAAATTCGTTTGGAATTTGGATTGACACAGCAAAACATAGCAAGAAGGTACCATTTCATTAAATCCATGCATAAAATACGAAATAATCAGTCTAGCCCTCTAATCAGTGCTTTATGGGAATCCGTGACTAACGATGAGACTTCAAGTTACAATAAATATTTGTTCTCATCTTTACAACTAACCAATGCGGGTGACTTGTGGGACTTGAATTTGTCGCATCCTATTTTTTGTCAAGCCATGAATAAAGCACCAAAATTAATTCGCTAGTTGATGATAAAAGTACATTTTCGCGGCGAGCCCATGCATGGATGACAATTCAAACGTATGTCACATTGCAACCTGCAACCTATCTACATCTAACCTATCCGGTGTATTTTAAGAAAAAACTATTGGCCACGCGCTTAGGTGATCTACCGTCTCTGTCAGACAAACTAGTATGGCAATATAAAGGACCAAAAATGTGCCGACTATGTGATGCCCCAGACGAGGATTTTGTGCATTTGGTCTGCATATGTCCCGAACTGAATAATGTGCGCCGTGCACTTTTAAAGCGCTTATTTAATGAGAGAGGGATTCGAACGTGTAGAACAGCCATCATGAGAAGTCTGGACTCTACAGATCCTCAGTTAAACTGCAAACTTCTGAAGTTTTTACAATTTCATGACAAAGCAGTAAAACAGAATTGTAAGTAGTGTACAACAGAATAAGAAACGAGTCCAGTCGTAAGAGCATAAGACATTGATACGACGATAAAACAGTAGCAGGATGTTGACATTTGGAGCTGCAGAATTTTTTTTTATAGACGCATACCATACTTTATCACAACGGTGAAGTGTACCCACAATTATGAATTGAATGAATTTTATAACGTTCATTTTAATAAGTCCAAGATATTTTCCTGTGCTGCACTAATATTAATCAATGTTTTTAAGAAAACTGATTATTTTAAAAAATGATTTTTTTATATGTATCTAACTTGTATTGTGATGGTTTTTATTAACTAATAACAATAAACAATAAACTAAAAAAAAAAACATTGGTCATTTTTTATTGTTATTGAAAATATGTTGGTTTCTCTTTTAAAAATTATTTCTTAGATCCGTGGTACTTCCGCAGTTCCTGAGACATGCCATTCTTCCACAACTCTATGGTTTTGTATTCCAATCACATGATCGCAAAGGCAGTAAACTCTCATCCCTGTAATTTTTTGGGGGGGAATTACATCATCCAGAATTTTTGGGTGTAATGCTTAAGATAGAAAACATGTTTGTTTTCTTTCTAGTTCTTTTACTAGAGTTTTGTACCATCTTCTTATCAGTACTTTAGTTTTATAACTTGAAAAAATATAAAGAACAGTGTAAAAAAAGTTCTATTTAGAACCGTACAGCATCCAAAAAGAGCTGTGTTTCTGCGTTTATTAATTTCTCGTAAATATAGTGCATAAGTGTGCGTGAGTGTGTTACTGTATGTACCAGTGTGTGCCAGAGTGTGTTAGTGTATGTATGAGAGAGTGTCAGAGTGTCTCAGTGTTAGATTGACTGCGTGAGTATCTCAGTGAAGGCATCAGTGTGTTCATGGGTGTGTCAGTGTATGTATGAGTGAGTTTCACAGTGTCTCAGTGTGTGTAAGAGTGACTGGGTGACTATCTCAGTGAATGCATGAGCATGTCTGTGAGTGTCTCAGTGTACATATTAGTGATTCCTAGGGTGTTTGGGGGTGTGTATGAGTAACTGTATGAATGTGTTAGTAAATGGATTAGTGTCTCCATGGGTGTGCCAGTGTATGTATGAGTGAGTCCGAGAGTGTCTCAGTGTGTGTATGGGTGAGTGGGTGAATTTGTCAGAGAATGCATCAGTGTGTACATGAGTTTCTCAGTGTATACATTAGTGAGTTGTAGAGTATCACTGTGTGTATGACTGAGTGAGTGATTATGTCAGTTAATGGATCTGTGTATCAATGGGTGTGTCAGTGTATGTATTATAGAGCCTGGAAGTGTCAGAGTGTGTATGACTGAGTGAGTGACAGAGTTTGTTAATTAATGAATTAGTGAGTTTATGTGTGTGTCAGTGTACATATTATTGAGTTGTAGAGTGTGTCAGTGTGGGTATGACTGAGTGAGTGAGTATGTCAGTTAATACACCAGTGTGTCGATGGGTGTGTCAGTGTATGTATTAGGAAGTCCTAGGTTGTCTCAGTGTGTGTAGAAGTAAGTGTGTGAGTATGTTAGTGAATGGATTAGTGAATCCATGGGTATGTCAGTGTATGTCTCAGTTAGTCCTAGAGTGTGTCAGTGTGTGTATGAGTAACTGTTTGAATGTGTTAGTGAATAGATTGGTGTGTCTATAGGTCAGTATATGTATCTGTTAGTCCCAGAGTGTCTCAGTGTGTATATGAGTGAGTCATTGATTTTGTCAGAGAATGCATCATTGTGTCAATGGGTGTGTTATGGTATGTATTAGTGTGTCCCTGGGTGTGTCAGTGCAAGCATTAGTGAGTTGTAGAGTATGTCACTGTGTGTATAACTGAGTGAGAGAGTATGACAGTTAATGCATCAGTGTGTCCATGGGTGTGTCAGTGTATGTATTAGAGAGACCTAGGGTGAGCCAGTGTGTATAACTGAGTGAGTGAATATCTCAGTTAATGCATCAGTGTGTTCATGAGTCTGTCAGTGTATGCATAAGGGAGTTCTAGGTTGTCTTAGGGTCTGTAGAAGTAAGTGTGTGAGTGTGTTAGTGTATTCATTAGTGAATCCATGGGTATGTATCAGTTAGTCCTACAGTGTGTCAGGGTGTGTGTAAGTAACTGTTTGAATGTGTTAGTGAATGGATTGGTGTGTCCATGGGTATGCCAGTTAGTCACAGAGTGTCTCAATGTGTATATGAGTGAGTCAGTGATTTTGTCAGAGAATGCATCAGTGTGTCCATAGGTGTGCTAGTGTATGTATTAGTGAGACCTAGGGTGTGTCAGAGTGTGAATGACTGAGTGAGTGAGTATGTCAGTTAATACATCAGTGTGTCAGTGTTTCTCAAACATTCTGCTCACTTACATCCTCCTTACTAACACTCACTCCTTATTTATTTATTTAAGAAGCTTATAGAGCGCGCAGCTACACAAAAGGGTCTCCCGGCGCTATCGGCAGACAAATAGCAGGGGCACATCAAGGCGAATGCCTAAGGTGGCAAAGGCTCAGTCAGGGCAGTTGAAGAGCATAGTTTTTAGGTTCTTATGGAAATGAAGCAATGAGTTACAGGATCTGAGAGCTACCGGAAGAGAATTCCAGAGTTTTGGACCTAAAATGGAGAAGGAGCGTCCCTTAAGACGAGCTCTGCGAAACCTAGGCACAGTAAACAGTGCGAGGTTAGCTGATCTCAGCGCTCGGGTAGGGACATAAGGAGACTCCTTCTCTATCAACTATATTTTTATACTGCAGCTTAATTCACATACCTGTTAAATGTGATTGTTGGTGTGAATTTTTCTTTCTTAGTATCAGGTAGTCAAACTTGTATGAAGAAAGCACACAAAAATCCATCAGAAGAATGGTTGACCACTCTCATGCAAGGCAACCATTAATGGCACCCTTTTCAACTTTGCTTTCAATGTTACAGCGGCTGCAAACAAATGGAAGCACTTCTTTCAATTTCTTCCTAATCATACAACTCTTCTGAATGGTCACATTTCTTAAACCTTTGTTTGACTCCTCTAAAGAAAGCCCAATTTGGTAGGGGTTTTGGGCAGGATTCTCGGATCCATTAGCGGATCTGCGGTGCTCAGCGTGGCACACAGTGTAACCTTGTGGTTGATCCGTGGATCGACTTGGCAAACTGAAATCTTTTTCCAAACACTACCATTTACACACCAATTCCCACAAATCCCTAAATTTAGACCCAGGCAATCTTTACTCATTATTTCTTTCATGGACAATGTCTCCTCACATTGACATTCTAGGCTTGTTTTTCCCTTCCCCCATACTCCTGTACCTCTGTTTCCATGGTGACCAAAATTGTAACATTCTCTGCTAGCAGTAAGTCACAACTTCACAGCAGTATCTAGAGAAGAATGCTAACTCCTAAACCCAAGACAACAGGTGTGGTTGACTGTATGCAACTAGAAACATATCCCACATAGCCAATCAGACATGTACTTACTTTAAATTTATACCACAGCCTATTTTAAACAGTGCCATAGTTGGAGCATCCAATTAAATATGATCATTTAAATTTTACTTCCTAGTGTCTCTTTTTATCCACTTTATTTTGAAAACTGCCCCATTCAGCTGCAGACATCTCCAGACTTCTCCTGTGTACTACTTCTCCATCCTTCAAAATGGTTAGAGTGTGGGTATTAGGTCATAGCTTTATCTTCTGGGCTATAGAGCTTGCTAGAAAGAGTAGGATTGACAGAGACCTGGATTTGCCTAATGTGGATATTAGTTGGTTTGGCCAGAGAGGGTGGAAGTGGCAGCAAATGCTTCCATTGGTTAAAGCATTATGGATTCCAGACACACAGACCTCATAATTGTGCACTGTGGTGGCAATGACCTGGGCACACTGACTGGGGTAGGACAAGAAATCCTAATGAAGAATACCTTTGAACAAATAATGTAACTTTTCCCTTACACTGCCTTGGTGTTATCTAACATATGCCAGAGGCAGAAATGGAAGTGGTCTTCTGAATTTTGCCCACAGATAGAGAAAGCCAGGAAACATGTTCATAAAACTGTTTCAGCATTCCTCAGAGACCATAATTTGTGCTCTGTCTACAATGATAATCTGCACTTCAACAGGCACGGAATATTCAGGAGAGATGGTGTTCACTTCACGGACGAAGGCAACTTGAAACTCTGCATCCACTCGTATATGTAGTGATCATATACACACAATGAACACAATGGCTCTTCTAAGAGCCACCCTTTTTCCAAAGCAGCTCTTACTTTTAATGGTTATTCCTTTTTTTAAATTAATTACTGAGTCCGTGGATCCATCACGGATCCGCAAACCAAAAGCACATATTCAATGCAAAAGAGCACATTTAATATTTCTACTAGAGGGTTCTGAATGGGTCTGACAGTGGGTATAACAGACTCTAAATGGGAATCATTTTAGGTGCATAAGTGTCTTAGTGACTGTAACAGTGTCTGTATGGGTACATCAGTGGGTGTGAGACTGTATCATTATGTGAGTGGCTATGCAAATTTCTGTATGGGTGTAAGTGTAAGTGTGAGAGTCTCTGTATGGGTTTGTAAATGGGTGTAATGGTGTCTCTAGGATATCTGAATCAGTGTGACTGTGTCTGTATGGGTGTGTGAGTGGGTAAAAGAGTGTCTGTATAGGATTAAGTGTGGGTGTGAGGATCTCTTTATGGGTTTGTGAATTGGTGTAACAGACTCTGTATGGGTGTAAAACTGGGTGTGGCAGTGTGTAAATGAGTTTGTGAATGGGTGCAACAGTATCTATATGGCTGTAACAGTGGCTTTGAGAGTGTCTGCATTAGCTTTGTGAGTGGATGTGAGAGTATCTGTATGGGTATCACAGTGTCTTTATAGTTTATATCTCTGCGTCACAGAGTCTCTCTATAGTTTTCTGAATGGGTATGACAGTGTGTGTATAGGTTTGTGAATGGGTGTAACAGTGTCTGCATGGGTGTAAGAGTGGGTGTGAAAGTGTCTGTATGGATGGAACTGTGGGTGTGAGAGTGCCTGTATGGGTTTGTGAATGGGTGTAACAGTGTAAGTAGGATATCTGAATGAGTTTGACAGTGTCTGTATGGGTATGTAAGTGGGTGTAAAAGTGTCTATATAGGTGTAAGTGTGGGTGTGAGAGTCTCTGTTTGGGTTTGTGAATGGGTGTAAGAGTCTCTGTATAGGTGTGTGAATCGGTGTGACAGTGTCTTTATGGTATAAGAGTGGATGTGAGATTGTCTGTATGGGTATGTGAGTGTATGTGACAGTATCTGTATATCTATTTTGGAGCCGCACTAGATCCACAGGTCCACCCGCAGAGTTACACGGTGGGGGCCGTGCTGAACCCCGCAACGGATCCTCGGATCTCGGGACTGGCCAAACAAAGCCTTTTTACAATTTCTGACCCCAGGACACATGCTCACCCCTTCATTCAATATGCAAACAAGTTTTCAGCCCTGGGAACTGTTCCCCAACAAACAAAATAGTGGCCACAAGTTTTCTGTCAAGGTAGCGCCAGTCAATCAGGACTTTGCCTTGGTGCGTGAATCCGCACATGGAGAGACCACGTTCCTATATATACAATTTTTTTTAGTATCCCTAAAACTCCTGAATGGATTTACACCAAATCTCAAAAAGCACGATCTGCGGACCAAGACATACCTTCCTGCCAAATTTAATGTAATTCCGTCCAACAGTTCGGGCTGTAGTCGTTTTTAAAAACCCTATGGGAATTAACATGGGGAAAATATATATATAGAGAGAGAAAGCCAGGAAACATGTTCATAAAACTGTTTCAGCATTCCTCAGAGACCATAATTTGTGCTCTGTCTACAATGATAATCTGCACTTCAATATGCATGGATTATACAGGCGAGATGGTGTTCAATTCATATATAATATATATATTTAGATTTATATTGTTGCATAAATGTATGTAGGTATTTGGGGTGATTTATATTTATTTTATTTTAATGATGTAATATTTTTTTGTTAAAATATGTGTATATATTGTGTTATGTTTACTTAATTATTTTTATGTTTATTAATGATAATGCATTATTTTGGGGATAATATTGTAGTCGACATTGTGTGCGACGATATTTGGTCTTGTTATATGTTTATTCAAAGGTAACAATATTTTTTTTACTGATAATTTTGTTTTCGATATTTGTAAAAAACAACAATTTTTACAACGATATTTATGTTAAGAATAGGGAGTCAATATTTTTGTTAAGGTTATTTAATTTCCGATATTTTGTATATATCGCTATTGTGTCAAGGAACCGTGATGCTGGCATAATGTTTATGCTTATATTTTATAGGGTGCAGACACAAGCAATAGACACAAACCATACTTAGCTGTCCTGGCTTGTCACCCAGCACCTCCAAGATTCACAAGCGAGTTGTGACATGGAGTAATGGGGTAAAAAAGCAACACACACAGCTCCTCTACTCACATTTATGACTTGGAGCCCAATTATGCTTACGAGGAGGAGGGGAAGAGGAGAAAAGGCAAATCAGCCTCAACCTCAGTATCTGTTCAAAGGATTGCATGGTGTCCTGAATAGGCATTCAGCCCCCTCATCCTACAGATGACATTGTAGTTGGTCTGTTTGATATCAAATAATAGCTGAAGTTTGACGTAACAATGTTTTGTTGCCCAAGTGTGTTGGCTGAGTGCCCAATTGTCTAAGAGTAGAAAATATATATCTATAAGATTTAAGGGAAATAACCCTGCTGCATTTCATATTCTCCAAAAGCATTAGGATGTAGGAATACTGAGGAAAGTGTTAGCATAATGCTGGATTAAATAGGCGTGTTAGGTGTGGCCTAATCTTTCCAACCACACCTCTATGTCACAGTGATCTTTGATGACAATACTGCACGCCTTTTTTCGAACAGTCCTCTTCTTTGTTAAGCAGGTCCCAGCCTCAAGACACTGACCACCTACTCAGTCTCCATGTTGATTTATGTTTTTCCTGTCAATAACCTTTCTTTGACAGTCCCAACCAACTCCACTCAAACAATCTCACACCCACTTTTCTCCCACAGTGATTTCTGTCTATGATGCCCAGCTTTCAATACATCTTGTCTGTCAGTAACTTTCACTAACCTAACCTTCCCCCTTCCCACCTAAAATCACAGTGATTGCTATTCGACCATCCAGCCAATAACCTGCCCATTTTCAGACTTATCTTTGTCTACAGTTCCAAATAGGTATAAATATGTGAGTTCCAACTTACTACTTTCTCTGTGAATCGAGACCAGGGTGTGCACTGCATGTGGTAATCCAATTTCTATTCCTGGGCTCAGGAAAGCATCTCATCACAAATGAATCAGGCTCACAGCTTTATCATTGGTACATTTATGAATAACATCAGATGAGAATTAATGCTCCTCAGTACTGTGGAGCATTAGATGGAAACAGTTGAATAGAACAATTTCTGTACTACCTGTATAAGTGTGTTTACAATATTATTGGATACTGTGTTGCCCCAGTGTTCTATTTTTCTGTGAGTGGGCGCTGGAACCCCATTCTGCAATTCTGAAAGGTTTTCCCCGATTTGAAAAATGGGGTGTCTGACACCTGAATTCCAATTTAGAAGGGAAATATTTTGGGAATTCCTTCAAATTGCAAGTTGGTAACATGTATATAAACGGTTTGTAACCGGAATTCTGGTTGCAAATAATTGATCTATTACCGACTCCAACACTAATGTGTGTTGGATATTGGGTTACTGGTTGAGGGGGGTAAAACCCTACTCAAGCAGCAACCACAATCTCTGGCAGGGTGAAACACAAGCAAACCCCAAATTAACCTGTGCGTAGCCCTCTGGTAGCATGGCCTAAAAGCAGTCAGGGTTAATTTAGAGGCAATGTGTAAAGTTTTTATGCTAGAAACAAAAAGGGGGAAACCCCTCACAACATAGATGCATCCACTGTTTTGAGGGGGCTACATAATATTTCCGTACCTCTCAATGCCAACATTTATTGGAGATAATACTCTATCTCTTATTTATATAGAAATCCTCTCACTGGTATACCACACTTTCTCACATTCCAACCCACATTGGATGTACAGATTGGAACATGAAAGGCGACGAAAAAGCATTAAACTCTAAAACACAAACAGAATTTGTTCTCTGTAGACTGGTCCGTCCCCAAAAATTATATTAATACAGGAGTACAGGACACCACTTTACATAAATTGTAACTTAAGACCACAAAATCAAAACTTAGACTCTCACATAAATGGCATAACTTATAAAAGTCAAAGACTTTGATTATCACATAAATGACAATTACTATGTATTTACAGGTTAACATACATAAGTGTCCAACATATATAGTACTTGTTTATCTTACTGACCAAACTGGACAAACATATAAAAAAGGTATCCCACAAATAGTGAAATTTCCAGTCACATTGATGAGTTTATACTCCAGCGGGTATATATATTATCACCCTCAGATATATGGTCCGTCTGATGCCAAAAGGCCCTATAGGATTGGGGCACACAACAATTGTTTAAAAAGCCATAGAGTAAAGAGATCTGAATCTTCTCATTCTTTTCCGTGATGTTTATTCATATTACAACGGATAATGGGTGCCCTCAAATCCTTAAAAGCACGCTGATGCGTTTCGACCTTCTGGATGGGCCTGTTACTTTAATGAAGGTCTTCCTCAGGGCTTGATGTTGTAGGGGATACGTTACTTGGTTCAGTTTTTGCTCAACGTATGCCACCAAGTGGGTGCTCGCAAATATAGTAAGTACTGTGATGAGTTCAGCCTATTTTGTGTGGAGGCTTGAGTCCTCCTTAGTTGAGAGGCACTTCTGAGTCATGGGGGTTCTGAGCAAAATGAGAATCAGCCGCACCATGAGTGAGGACGCCATATGAGCTGAAGCAGTTATGGGAGCGGTATTGTTACAACACAGAGCGCGTAACTAAATACCTAGACCCGATGCCCCGCCAAACAATATTGAGCACGAGAAAACCAGAACCAGGTGCTGAATGACCCCAACCCCCACCCCAATGGCACCATGACTCAGGGCTACCTCTCAACCAAGGAGGACTCAAGCCTCCATTTATAAAGAGGAAAACACCTCTAAGGATTGTTTTTGTGCAGGAAAGTGCCCCTTCCTGCACAAAAACAATCCTGTCTGCAACGGAGGCAGCAAATTGTGTACCATCTCAAGGAGGTAATGACTACATGCAGTTCTTGGAAAATAATAGAGAATCCATTTTTTCTGATAGTTTCTACAAAATATTTAAATAAGTTTCAACATCAATATTATAAGCTGTTTTCGTACTTTTTATAACATCTTTCATAAAAGCCTCTTTGGTTCCTTTGGGTTCGGTCTAAGGATTGTTTTTGTGATCTTATATTTAATGTGCCAATCTACTGTTCTCCAGTTGCTGAAGCCTGTAAGCAAGCAAATAATCAACCCATTTTTCAATAGCTGTGTTTGAGCTGGAAGTGTGTGAATTTTCCACTGTTTTGCATGATTAATTACCACCAGTCACAAGTTTGAGGTAACTGTGCAAAAAATAGAGCAAGTGCAATTTGTGCCTAGCTCCCTATGAGATCACGTGCTAAAATGGGCTCTGGTGCTGTTTGCACCCATGTTTTTACTTACTCATGGGTTAAGGTGACCATGTAAGGCAGCAAGCAAAGTCATACCAAATAAATTCTAGTTGAACACTCATGGTTAATATTGAACTTAGAAATGGGAAATTGATGAAATGCATCCAAGTTTAGAAATGTGGCAGAAAGAACGAATGGTTTTAATCATTTAATTACACATCCAAGAATGCCTGCTGGTTTGTAGCCATGTGAGGCTCAGTCCAGACAACCTTAGATATTTACACATACCTAGGTGGAAGCCTGATCACCTCTCTGTGGTGATCAATGTATGAAGGAAGCCTTGTAGGAGTACTACACTGTAATCTGGTTTTACATCAGATATCAGCAGCAGTAACTTAAATCATCACTGAAATTTGAATTCAAGTTAAAGACTCGTCCTTAATCCATTTATTTAGGTAAGGTTTACATATAGGTGATGAGTTCTAATGCCAAGTAATGTAAACAGATATTCCATTAAGTTTTACATTGATAATCTTGTTCAGTCTGAAATATACATAGTTTCCATATTTTAACATATAACATTACAACATAATATTGTGTTTTCTTAATACTTTGCATAGTTAGTTCCATGGGAAATTAAATACAAGTATAAACTACTAAATAGCAGTGTTTAGAAATTCTGTTCCTGCTAAAGATCTTGTAGAAAGTCTATATTGAGCAGTTGTTAAGTCACAATTTCTTTATTTAACCAATATCCGATAATCAGATTTTCTCCAGCTTCAGGTGAATCCCATTCTTGGAGCGTAGGATGAGTTGAGGGACTTTGATGGGAGGTTTACTTTCATCTGGAGAAAGTTTGAAGCGGAGCAGGGTCAGCGCGACGGCCACTTTCATCTCGTTCATGGCGAAATTTTGTCCGATGCAGTTTCTGAGGAAAGATGTTGGATTGATCAGTGTGGTAAATGATAATGCCCCTTATCTTTTATAACATTTTTGAAACCTATTTTAATACAATAAAGCTAGCAATAATAACACAAATATTTCTAATAATGAAATGTATGTAACATTAGTAATAATAATAATAATGCAAGTGTTCCTAATATTGTGATTATTATCAATATTATAATTGATATTGTTATTATTATTATTGTTGTTATTGTTATTTGTTGTTAATATTATTGGTATTATTAGTATTATGATGATGATGACATTGTTGTACAGTTGTTGCTATTATTATACTCAGATAGACAAAGAACTAACATTTTTGCCCTTCTTAGGATTTGAGAGCATTTACATATGCTAATCTTTCATTTTTTATTTTCAGATTTTATTCTCATGTAGTAGGGGAGATGATGTGGTCTAATGATCAGTGCTGTTGGCCTTACACTTGGAGAACCAGGTTCGAGACCAGCGTTTGCTCAACATTTTGTGATTCTGGGCAAATTGTCTAATCTCCATGTGGCTTAAATAAAATTAGTCTGACCTTATGCAAGGTAATCTAGTGCTCTAAATACCCATGGGCACATGTTGTGCTATATAAAACTGCAAAGAAAACTAAAATAAGCACCCCAACTTTGTTGATTTCTTGATGGAGGTTTTAAGATCTTCTGAAACCTGGTTCAGAACATTGCTTCAGAAACATGTTTTGTAAAGTCATAAACATGTACAATTTCTACAGCAAGACTGATGCTAGTTTTAGGGGACAATGGTGCCGAATGTTGGAGGGATTCATTGAATGACCAATTAGTTCCGCAGGGTCAGGTCCAGATTAGAGTCAGTGTAGTGGCTGTCCCTATTGAAGCCCAAAGAGCAATAAGACAATGTTGCAACAAAAAAATAGCAATATTTTCAAAGAGTGCTCTCTGGGACTGACTGTCCTAAAAGGTTTGCACTTCATGGGCATCATCTAGAAACACGTGTTTCTGCCATGTTGTTGCTTGCGGCATCTCAGGATTTTTGTTAAATCAGGCCGGTGATGGGGGCTGGGGGGGGGCATTTCATAGTCTAGAGAGAGGTGAATGTGCCATAGAAGAGTTCAACTACAAGCAATAGGCCTCATAAAAAGAGAAGACTTGCATTATTCCTGTGAGTACAGTTCTTCCACTGTTGTTTCCATTGTTATTAATCTGTGGTAGGAAAATGTAGAAGCCAACTCTTTTTTGGAGCTGTGTTTTTATCATTCCCTTAAAGTAGGTGACAGAGGTTCAGGAACCCAACTTGGACACCAAAAGCCATATTACAATAACAGGGCTCACAGCCAAGTCTATCCTGGGTGAACCTTTATAGGGTGTTTCCAGTGCAGTTGAAGACAGTGCTCCATATTATAAAAAACATTTGCTGAGCAAACTCTTGGATGCAAACGCAATGGTGCAGTATTGTAATAGGGGCCTGTTGGACCTTGCCCTTTTTGCAGGGTTATCCCCAAACCTTTTGCCTTCTCCCTCCACTCTTTTCTGACCTGTTTTTGTGGGCTTTCAGTACTCTGGGCACTTTACCACTGCTAACCAGTGCTAAAGTGCATATGCTCTCTGTCTAACTTGTATTGGTGATTGGTTTATCCATGATTGGCATATTTGATTTATTAGTAAGTCCCTAGAAAAGTGCACCAGGTGTGCCCAGGGCCTGTAACTAAAATGCTACTAGTGGGCCTGCAGCACTGATTGTGCTACCCACATGAGTAGCCTTGCAGACCCACCTACTTGCCAGGCCCAAACCTTCCCTTTTACTACATGTTGGTCACCCCTAAGGTAGGCCCAAGGCAGCCCCCTGGGCAGGGTGCAGTGTATTTAAAAGGTAGGACATGTACTGGTGTGTTTTACATGTCCTAATAGTGAAACACTGCTTATTTCGTTTTTCACTATTGCAAGGACTATCTTTCCCATAGGGTAACATGGGATTGCCTTGAAATATCTTTTCAGTGTAATTTCCTTTTGGTAGCTGATAGAGATTTGGAGATGGAGTCACTGAACTCACAATTTTAAAGTACATCTTTTGGAGAAGTTGTTTTAAATTGCGTGTTTAAAAATGCCATTTTTAGAAAGTGTATACCACCAACAAATTGCCAGTACTGACTACTCTTTACCACACTTAATTTATATGAACGTTCTCTTTAATAATAGTGATCATCAAATCTTCGTTTACACATTTTTCATATCCTTTGCAGTTCTGAATTCTGCTTGCCCAAAAAAAAAGACACATAGGTTAACATATATTGTGATAACTTGCCAGTTCCTTTTTCCAGCTTAAACATTCTGTGCCTCTGCCTGTCTGTAGAATCCATGTTTGGGTTAGGATGACAGTTGGGCTATTGTGAATTTACTGTAGACAGTCACGTAAAAGGAGTTGAGGTGGGCCTTGCATATCCTGATGGGCTATCACCAGGCTGACGGGCTTTCCTGAGCTAGAGTGGTGGGAGGAGTTGTCACTGACACCTTAATGGGGCTGTGATTGCACACACCTGTGGCAGGACAGCTGGTAGCTCCCTGCGACATATATATCCACTCACGCTACACTCTTAGGGGACGCACTGACTCTGCATCACTTCCTATGTGACACAATCAGTATGACTCAGAACCTGTTGCCCCCTGCACCTGAATTGGTGATAGGGTGCCGGAACAGGGGCAAAAGGTGTTACCTCATTTACATGAAGACCTACCCTCTTAAATATGAGGAAATGTCTCTTTGAGTTAACGTAGGCATAAAATGTGGGCCCCCATACACATTATAGACAGTACGTAGCAAGCACCTGCAGTCTCCTCTGTAATCTAAATGTCCCAGCGCACAAAAATTGACTCAAATGTCCCTGCCACCACCAAGAGTAATATGTCATCAGAATGCCATACGAATCATGATTCAGTCAGCTCCGAAACTGCATTGGATACCCCAAGAAGGAACTCAAACATGCATGGAGTTTTGGAGCAGTCATCAATTGAATTATTTTGACACAGTACATTTTAGGAAGCAGGAAAGTGGATTGCATATTGATATTAGTAGATTCAAACTCTATTTTAGAGGTTGTGAATAAGTGGTAGAGGGAAGTACATGGTACTCCTCTGAAGCATACTCAGCAGTCAAATAACTTAGTTGAACAATATTGTAGGAAATGTACGTTTTCTGCATGGTCAGGCCATATTTTCTGTCTTTTGCTGGACCCTTTAGAAATCTGTGCACTTTAACCCTGCCTGCCAGGGGTAAAGTGCCTGTGCCCCCGCTTTAAACATGATTGAGTAGGCATATTCCTCATTGGCAGATTTTAAATGCCTATAAATCCCTACTATACGGTACAAAGTGTAACCTGGGTCTGGAAGTTAAATGCTGTCAACATGGGTTGACTGAATGTACCACTGTAAAAACTGCAATTCAACCTGTGAAAATAAACCTTTTTCAACCAGTCAAAACACACCTCCCTTTTAAATATTAAAAAGTTTTCTAGAAAGTTACCTTTTTCCAGCCTGAAGTTCGTGGAGGCTATTTTACATTTGTTCTCCAACTTCTCCCAGCCAGTGATTAGCATTTGAATAGGTGTGAAGAAAGTTTTAAATACCCCCCACGAGCAAAGAATAGGCTGACCTGAAAAGACTGAGATGACTCCTCTGAACCTCAAAGAATATGAAGGGTTGAGGCTGTGGGCATCATTTTTAACACTGCAATGTCAATTCTTTTTGGAGTGTCAAATCTTGCTGGAGTGTCAAATCTTGCTTTACAGGTCTGCTGAGTTTACATATAACACTTGGGAGTGCACTTGAAAGGGCGGGAACAGGATGCCAAGACAATTGCTATGGTTTTATTGTCTGGGTGCTGGAAAACCCTGCTTTTGTTCTTCCAGACTCTGTATCTTGGTTTATTGGGGGGACAGTGGCTGCTTCAAACTTGATTTTGGTGTTAGATGTGGGAGGACACTAGGATTACCATAGTACATTCTCCACACACCCCACCAGCCCCCAGAGCCCACGTTTAGAATAGCCGAAGTATTTCACCATCTTGAAAATGGCCAAATGGGGGAGGGTTTACACGTGGAACTTTGACCCATTGGTTAGGGTATACCCAAGAGTCATCCCCACCGACTAGCTCATGCCAGACAAAAATGTGGCATCTCCAGGCACCCACTACAGAAAACCGCTGGAGCTGAAGAAGAGCAAAAGAAGTTGGAACACTTCTGTTCCTGAGGCAGTGCAGAAGAGGACAGAACACTTCCTGGATCAGAGGAAGTTCAGAAAAGGACTGGACCTGCTGTTTGTGACCTCAGAGGTGCCCTCCAAGACTGGACATTCTCCTTCTTGTACCCAGGACAAAGAAGTGAACTCCAAGAATTTTAAGGCTGACATCCTGTTAAACCTACAGGGATACAAAAAGCTGCAAGAGGCCTTATTGGCAACTGCCCGGCTGACCAGTGGTGACTGTATTTGGACTAGACCCTGTTGTTGGCCTTTGCCTGACACCCTATAAGTCTCTAAGTGCCACCTATGAGGTATTTGGTGGCTTTAGTGTACTTCTTTAGTTGATTGGGACTAAAAGGGCTAAGTCAGAAGGTAATAATAATAATAATAGTAATAATACATTTATTGTATGGTTAATAAAAGCCTTTACAATTCAGCATGTATAAAACAATAAAACGTTCAGATCACGCATGTGAGAGAAGTTAAGCCACAACAAACATATATGAACACGGTTCTATTGCAATTTTAACTCAATGTTAACTGTGTCCTGTGTCTAATCTTTAAAAGAGACAGTGCTTTCCTACAATTATGAAAATGGGCAAGTCAAGTAAGAGCAGGACAAGAATCCATAAAACCGAGCAACTAATGTTGAAAAAAATCATTTTATAAATTGCTGCTACTGTGTGAAATGCAGAAACATAAAAAGGCCCTCATATTTAATACATAGTCAGGGGCCACATATAGACAGGCACTTTTCAGCCTTTCCAACTCATGCAGTTTCATCATCTGAGAGAATACTGACATGAACTTGACAAACTGATGTTCAGCATTGAATTTTGCGGGCACAAAGTTGACATGACTGCCTGTCGACAGGATAAACTGCTGGCGGAGCAGCCGCCTGTGATATTCAAGTAACATAGGGGACACATAAAATATGGAGCAGGATTGTTAGTCTACATTGTGTCTCCAATGGCTGAGTGTGCCACTTTGCACAGCAGTCGAAGGTTGGGAGGGCTCCAAGGTGAAATGCTAGAAGTCTATTTTTTGTATATTTTTGATAATTTGCTCCCAGGTAAGGCTGTTCACCCAGATGATTATATGATGGCAAGATCATCCAGGCATGGGATCGCTGCAATAGAGGTTCTTTGTCGACCATTGTACCCAGGACCCAGGCACTAGCCTTCACCATTTTCTTGCAAAAGCTTCATGAAAGGGTTTCAATGCTTTTGCATTTGACTCGTGCGGGACATCTAGTAACGACTAGTGGAACTGCAGCTTGATGTATTAATAATTTCAATGCTTTTGCATTTGACTCGTGAGGGACATCTAGTAACGACTAGTTGAACTGCAGCTCTTTGTAGAATTATTTTGATATTGGACACTATAATATTCACTGCCCACTGCTAATCTCGTCCCATAATGCTTTGCAGTGCCTTTGGTTGGGATTGTATTTTTGCCCATAACTGTGCTTGGGGTGGTCCTAGGAGGAAGGGACCACCACTGAATCATTCAGCATGATTTGCTCTTTGTGTTCAAGGCATCTGCTTGGTCCTCCCCCTAGGTTAGGGGGGACCCCAAAATCATCACCTCTCTCATTGCCTGATATTTTCATTCTCACAGTTCATTTTTGTGAATTGGTTATATGCTTTTTAGTATGTAAAATTGCTTTGTCAAAGCATTTGTAGGTGTTGATGATTTTGCTGCTACGCTACGTCAATTAGCACAGTTTTTGCACTGTGCTACGTGCAATGTGCGTAGTAGCACATACTACGCATGCTCCGTGAGCGTAGCGTAGCACTACGCCCAGGGTTAGTTGTAAATAGATGTATATTATAATCTCCTGTTAGGATTATATCTGCAGCAGTGTAAGCAGCCTGCTAGTCTGTTAAAGCTGCACATTGCTTGTTAACCTCAAGGGCCTTTTCTTTCAGGCGAGGGTTCAGGTAGAAGTTTATGATGAGAAGGCTCATGTTCCCTTCACTCTTAGTCCTTCCATGAGAACTGTGAAGAAGCTGTGTTCCAATAATGCAGTGTGCAATATCTGCGCTGCCGATTCATGCTAATTTATATGGAAAGACCTCCTTTAGGACTTCCATACTGCATTGATTTGACTGCCAAGCTAACATTTTCATTGTATCATATTAATGGCACAGGATTTTGGGAGAAAGCTTCCTGCAATAATATAATATCAAATTGCTTCAAGTACGATACAACATCGACACCATCGATTTTATTGTTCAGGCCCACCAATATTCCACAAGCAGATCTTTAATTCTTTGCCTTTCTGCGACTGATTGGGTGGAGCTCTAATTGGTCACTTGTTGTTATTCTGGCTGGACAGTGCAGTTGCAATCCAGCCCCATTCTGACATTCGGCTGCTGGGTCATCCGGTGTTTCTCATGTCCTCCCAGCAAAGCTTTGTTGGGGCTAAGAGAGCATCCTCTTGCTGTCCTGACATAAACCTCGAGGATGCCTCATTGCTCCTTGTAAAACAGAGGTGGTTTTGCATCTGCCTTGTTAAGGGGATGCCTGAGTGACTAGTGGTGGTGGGTATACATTCCCTATAAACCAGCTGATTTTAATGCATGAAGAGCAGCTCATCACTGGAGCTTTGCATTGGTAGGAGACGCGGTGGTAATTGCTGACGCGTACAGTTGTAGCTGATGCGAAGAGCAGACCGTCACTTGCGTTGGCGGGCATTACAGACCGTAGTTTCTCGGCTCGAATAGTCTGCTCACAGTCGCGAGGAGCCCGAACCTTTGGATTTTCTGCTGGAGTTCTGTTTTGAGGAAGTATTAGTACACTCAGATGCCAGCCAAGCACCTCTTTGGAATTAGGGCTCACTCCAGCAGAGTGTAGCAGCAGGTCCAGGTGGTGCTGGTCAGCTACGCAGTTGCAGGGAGGCCTCTGTAAGCTTGTTGTGTCCCTATAGCTCAAACAGGAGGCCATCCAACTGACCTTTTGAGTCACTTTTGGGGATCCTGGGCTCAAGGCGAGCAGGCCCAGTCTTCCTTCTTCAGACGGAAGGGAAGTCCTTCTTCTGAAACTTCCACTGTCCAGGAGTATACTCATGAGAGGTTCTGAAGGTGTTATATGTAGTGCCAGCCTGTGGGTGTAGGGTGGCTCCTTTGTCTGACCTTCTCCTTTTCCTGGTTTAGCTCCAAACTGCCTACGGTACAAAATGGCAGGCCAGCCTATGTGTGACCTGCATTTGTCAGTGGCAGGGTCAGCATCTCCAGAAATCAGGAAGTGGGCGGGCACAGCCTCACGACTACTCTTTGAAGTTCAGGAAGGCAGAATACAAACTCCCAGGACATCCTGCTCTGGAAAGTGACACCCTGAACAACACAATACACAGCACACCACAGGAGAGCCATTCACAGTCATGTGATCCTGCACGCTGGCAGAAAGGTTAATTTGGTTTAGGTAGAAAAAAGGCAACTTTCTAAAAGGGGCATTTTCAGAATAGTATCTTATAATCAGATTTTTCCATTTCCAGAGTATTTTAAATTACAATCCAAATGAGTGGAAGAGGCATTTCTCTAACTGTTCCCAAACTGAAGTTATCACTTTTTAAGTGCAATAAGGTAACCCACGGTTGAAAAACGACTTTGGGAGTTTTTCACTGTCAGTACATGTAAAACTTATTGACACATGTCCTGCGTTTTAAATACAGTGCACCCTGTCCTAGACAATTGTAGGGCCTACATTAGTGGTGACTTATAAGTATGAAAAAGGAAGGTTTAAGCCTGGCAAAAGGTTTATTTTTACAGGCCGACATGGCAATATAAAACTGCAATACAAAGAAAGGTAACCCAGGAGACCCAGCCAAATACAGGCTAATTGCCTTCATAGACATCTAGGCAAAATGTTTTGCCTCGCTTATATTAAAGGACCTACAGTCATGGGTGGAGCAATTAAATCTTATCCCAATGAATCAGATGAGCTTCCAAAAAGGATAAGGTAAGAGTTTGAATTTTTTGCTGTAGGCATCCTGACAGAGAAGGTCCTTGCTGAAAAACATCCTCTCCATGCCCGTTGTGTAGATTTAAAATCTGCCTTTGATAAGGTCCCAAGACAAAGGTTTCGGGCGAAGCTTAAAGGATAGAATATCTCGTTATCACTACTCCAGGCAATTGAGATGCTATACACAGACACATGGGTCATTGTTTTGTTGGGCGATGCAGCGACCTTAACTAAGAAGATTCAGATCAGGGTTGGTCTTAAACAGTGATAGGAGGGGATCCACTCTTATTTATTATGTACTTTCCTGACTTGAATTACTTGCTTGCTGAATCCACCTTCAACCCTCCTCGACTACATTTTCTGCCAATTTCAAGTCTTCAATACACAAACGATATTGTGTTGCTGAGCAAGACCTCGGTTGGTCTTCAGAAAATGATAAGTGCCTTTGCAGCCTTTACCAAAACAAATAAAGTGGAGATTAACTGAAAAAGACCAACATTTTGACTTTTGGAAGTTGTTTAACAAAGTCTGCAATTTGTTTATCTAGAAGAGAAGTTGTAAACTGTCACAAAATATACTTATTTGGGTATCACGTTTGATAATCTGGGTTCCTTTAACATATGCAAGCAATTAAGTCAAAGTCCAGATCCTTGTTCTTTGCATTTGCAGCATTGCAAATAACACTTAAGCTGCACCTTACTGGACTCCATCTTTAGAGTAATGCATTGCAAAGTTCTCCCTTCGTTGACATACAGATCAGAAATCTGTAGAGGGAAGGAGGCAACATTATTGGACTCTATATAGAAGTCTCCATTCACAAAGAACTGTTTGGTCTGATGCAGAACAATACGCAAGCTCAGTTAAGCCTGGTGTTTGGCCTTGCGGTGCAACAACTAGCTTGGCAAGGTGCATTTATAAAATCCTGTACAAGAGATGAAGGAGGTTCCAAGGAACAAGTTTAATTACCATTTATGGCAAGAAATCCTGCACTCTAGACCTGATAACTCGTGGCAGAAATAGCAAGAATCTTCACTAAGTCAATTGGCCTTAACAATATGCGGACCACGACAATTTTGCCTGCAGTGTTTAGATGCATGGTTAACAAAAGTGTAGAAAGAGTTTTGCACATTTGTTTCAAATTTGTATGTTTTTCTTCAGTGCCAACAATATTTTAAAATTAACTTTTCTCTTCATCTAAAGTTCCATTCATGCATGATGGATAACTTTCCTGCAAAAGATTATGTCCCAAGATGAAAAGCAGCATGGGATAATGCAAATTGCAGACTTTGTGGTTTTAATGAAGAGACTGTTGCACATTGTATGTATATGCCCACTTTTGCTGGAGGCTCGAAGGAAATTGCTAAATAAAGGCTTTGATTCAGATATTAAATGATCAACATATTAGGCTAAGCTGCAATTTTGTTACATTATGGACCACTTTTCAAAGGTGTTGTAATTTTTTTTTTTTAGCAAGTTGAATTGTTCATATTTAACTCATTGGTCACAATATTTTACTCGTTGTCTGATTTTAGCTTGTGATTTTACATAATTTTGTATGTTTTTATTTTGTAATGGTTTTTATCGCCCCTACACAGTAAAGACTAATAATAAAGCTGCACTACAGGATACAGTAGCAGGCCTGAGACATGTTTTAAGGAGCTACTTTAATGGGTTGCACAATAGGGTGCAGCAGCCCACTAGTAGCATTTAATTTACAGTTCCTGGAAACATTTAGGGCCCGATTCTGATGCGGGTTGGAAAAGCTTCCCGACCGAGGGCCTGATTCTGATGTGGTTAGGAAGGCCTCCTAACGGCATTTGCTCCTTCCAAATCGGATCGGGAACGTGTCTTCCCGACCGAGGGCCCAATTCTGACGTGGTTAGGAACAAATGTTCCCATTGAAGTCAATGGGAGTTCAACCAAATCGTATCTGGAAGCATCCGGATGCATCCTACTCCGCCGGTCGGACTTTCCCGATCCGAGTGGGTCGGACACCATTTCCCAACCGATTCGGTCGGGAAGCTTTTCCAACCCACATCAGAATCGGCCCCTAAGTACTGTTTACTAGGGACTTATAAGTGAATTAAATCTATCACTCAGGTGTAGGCCAACATTATCATGGTTAGCAAGAGTAATGTAAGCAGAGTCCTAAAAGCCAAAAAAAATGGATTCAGCAAAGGAGGTCCAAAAATCAGGGGTGACCCTACTGAAAGGGTCCGGTCCAACACACACACACAAATATACTACCCTTTACTTCTATCCAACCCTGAACCATAAAAAAATCCCTTACTTGCCCTCACCCTTACCCATCAGAAACATACATCCCTTTACAACACTTTACGCCTACCCATCCCTGAAACCTAAAAACTCCTTACTACCCTTTAGCCCTATCCCTCGCCTAACCATAAGAGCCCCTTACTACAGCTTACCCTTATACATCCTGAACCCTAAAAACCCTTCACTACCCATTACCGCTACCCACCCTGAAAACTAGAAACTCTTTAAATTACACAAATCATTTTTAAAATGTATAATATAATATAATATAATAATGGCATGTATGGTACTTAACTGTGTGGTAAAGTGGTAAAGATGCTGTGTGGAAAAAGATGCATTATGAAGGTGACATAGCATTCATCACTAGTCCAAGGAGAGGTTTGTTTAAATATCTGTCATATATCTGCAGCTGTTCATACCCAGGCCGTAAAGTTTGTTTTTTGGGGAACCTTCAACTACATCTTTTGAAAGTTTTGCTGTTATTTGTGCTATTACAATTTACCTTTGCTTACCGGTGGACGTATTGGATATCCCTTCAGTTTTTTACCAGCCAAATAGCGAACAATGCGAGCAACAGACCCAGGGCCAGATTTATTAATAAGTCATGCAGCGCAACGCAGCAAGACAACTTGCTGTGCTGCCCTGCATTGCAGGGAGAGAGCAGGAATGTGCCATACCTGCTAAGATATGACACATTCCTGCTCGCTCCCTGCACTGGTGCACGGAGTGCAGCCTAGTTCACACGCAGGCACCCTTGCACCAGGGTTTACAGGGGGTCCTGCGTTACACCCAGGGAAACCTTCCTGCACAAAAACAATTCTCAGAGGCTTTTTTCTCTTTTTAAGTGTTTTGTCTTTAAAGATATTTGTCCTTGTTGCACCTCTCTTGGGAAGGCGTATCATTTTGATCCATTCCCAAGTTTACTAGTTTTAGTAAATCTGGGGCTGTGCCAAAATACATTGGTAAATGCATGGGAACACCCACTCTCCACTCATATAAAGCCTTCCCGGCGCAGATTGACGCAAGGCAGTGACTTACGCTGTCTTGCGTTACTCCAGATCTACTATGCCATGCAGAGCCACTCAAGGTGGCTCTGTGTGACATAAAAAATCTCACTCAGGAGCTTGTACTGCACTTGCATCACCTTGCGTGACACAAGGGCTAGGCATGCTCTTGCTAGAATTTGACCCTCAGTCTCAGTGGCTAAGACCTATTGGTACGTACAACTTTATTTCCATCGGACAAAGATTATAGTCTTAGAGGTACATACCTTGCTCCGGCTGCAAATGGTACAAAGGCATGTGAGTGCCTGTGGGACGAATTCTCTTTTGAAAATCTCAATGGATCATAGCGCTGCAACATGAAAATGTAGTTCATTAATTAGGACACAGGAAAGTGCAGTCACTTTACAGCATAAGGCACACATATGAACAGAGCTTGAGTTTCTTATCAGTTAAATTTGTTATAAATAGTGTGTGTTCATAAACCTGCTTGTCATGAGTAAGAAATGCATATTACTGATACATAGATAAACTCTGAGAATCTATCTGAGGAAATTCAATATGAAGTCCCAAAAGATCATGCATACATCTGTAACATGTACTTATATTCTTATCTATTTAGGCAGTTGTTTTGGAAAGCAGTGGTTGTGAAAGAAATCTACTCTGTATCACTGATACATCACTTGTATTGTCGAGCAGAAGGTGAGCTATGACTACTTTATTTAGACCACCTTTGTGAGCACTCTGTTACTCCGGGGAACGGAAGCTCTCTTTTTCAGTTACCCTATTTTTTGTTTTTACTATAATAAAAAGGGAGGGGGGCCGCGCGTCCCCCCGTTTCAAGGCCGATTTTGGCCCTGGGGACCCCATCCCCAGGGCTAGGCCTATCTTTATTTTTTTTAATAATAAAGGGGAGGGGGTCGTGCGCCCACCTCTCCAAGCCAATTTCGGCCCCGGGGACCATCCCCCGAGGCCCGGACAATATACATTTTTTTTTTTTTTTTAATGGAGTGGGGCTGAGCGGCCCCTCCTCCCCAGGCCAATTTCAGCCCCGGGGACCCCATCCCCTGGGGCCCGGCCAATTTCTTGCTGTATTTTTGATTTTTATTAAGGAAGGGGGCCAAACGGCCCTTCTCCCCAGGCTGATTTTGGCCCCGGGGACCCCATCCCCCGAGGCTTGGCCAACTCATTGGGGACCGTGTGGGGAGCCTCAAGGCCCCCGCGGTCCATGCCGGCTCCCCGCCCACTGCGGGAGCTGGCATTGCTTTTGGGCAGAGGGAGCTGCAAACATGCATTTTCAATGCTCTCCCTTTCATGAAGCGAAGCAGAGTTTGCTATGGCTTGGTGGGAGCAGTGCTCCTGCCAAGTCATAGCAAACTGCAATGTTCCGGGGGTGGCCACCCCAGGACATTGCTGGAGCCGGCCCCAGGGACATGGAGAGGTCCTGGAGGGACGGAGCCCCGGGGAGGCGGCGGTCCCCATGACCCTGACCATGTCATAAGTGATGTAATATGTGAGGTCATAAGCTGTGCATTGCGGGGGTGCGAGTTATAGTTAGCTCAGCTAACTGTAACTGCTGAATTTATCTGGTTTTGTATGAGTGAAATATCACCCTAACTATAACGTCCCTGTAACCTTTGTTTTTTTCAGTGAATTTCTGGTTTTTTAAAATTCTATTTCCTAACTATAATGTCTCTGTAACCTTTGATTTTTTAGTGAATTTCTAAGGTTTTTTAAATGCTAATTGTTAACTATAATGTTCATGTAACCTTTGTTTTTTTTCAATTTCTAAGGTCTTTTAAAATTCTATTTCTTAATTGTAACGTCCATTTTTTTGTAAGCTAACCTCTAAGATTTTCGTACTTTCTCTCTATAATTGGATAGTGTGTATTAAATCTATATAATACACTACTCATTTTAAAATGTAAAAAAATCATTCTGACCATTGCCCTACACATATTACTATATACATAGTTCTTTCAAAGCATGTTTAAACTTATATTTTTGTACTAACTTTCTTTAAAAACCATCTTTCAGACCTATTTTCCGTTTTTGCGGTTATTCAGGATGTTGCGATGACGTCGTTAACCGCAACGATCACGCCTTTTCCATAAAGTGAAAACGCACATATGCACACATACTATATTATTTTACACACTAGGGGTTTCTTACAGTATTCTGTAAAGTCATGTTTTTGTAGAGAGTTTCTATAAAAACAATCTGTAAAACCTATTTAATGTTTTCGCAGTGACGACGGAGATCGCGATGATGTCGGTAAGCGTGATTCCCCCAGACACGTTGCGGAAGAGGAAAACAAAAGCAGACATTCAATGACCACCAACACATCTAAAAATAATATGTAAAAAAATCCATTCTGAACATTGCCCTACACACTTTACTATATACATACTTCTTTCAAAGCATGTTTAAACACATATTTTTGTACTAAGTTGCAATAAAAACCATTTTTCAGACCTACTTTCCATTTTCGTAGTTATTCGGGACGTCGTGATGACGTCATTAACCGAGACGATCGTGCCTTTCCCATAAAGTGAAAACACATATATGCACACACATTACAGTATTCTACACACGAGAGGTTTATTACTGTACACTTCAAACTCATGGTTTTCTACTGTATTTCTAGAACAACCATCTCTAAAACCTATTTTCCGTTTTTGCTTTGAGGCCAGAGATCGCAATGATGTCGGTCATCGCTATCCCCGCGGTTATGTCACAAAAGCAGAAAGCAAAAGCAGGAATTCAATAGCCACCACCGCATTAAAAAATTATAACTATATAATTCATTCTAACCATCACAGTAGATATCTCACTATATAAATAACTCTATTAAAACATTTATCAATAGCTCTATAACAATGCATACTAATGAGTCATTGATATATTTTTTAAATATTTCCACCAATATTCGCGACGACGTCGATAGTCGCGATGTCCCTGCGATGGTACACAGGGGGGCCGCGTTGGTGGTCGCGGTGGTGTCACGAATATCACTCATGATAAAATCAATTTTGGACATATAACTTCTGCCACTAACACCTCCATTTCTTAACCATGGGGTCAGAGTATCTCCACCCTGACCCCTTATGTGGGCACAGATTTTCAGCCCCGGGAACCGTACCCGATCGATAAAATTGTCGCCGCAACTTTCTATTCAGGTTGCCTCCAGCCAATCAGAGCATTCTCGTTGGCACATGCATTCGTGATTACTTGCGAAACAGTCACAAAATATCCGCCGCCAGTGATATCACTATAAGTTCAACATAAATTTCTCAAAAACTACTGAACGGATTTACACCAAATAAGCAAAAGGCACTTCCTTGAATGACATCTACCACCCTGCCAAATTTGGTATAAAACCGTTCAGCGGTTCGGCCTGTAGCAGTGGCTAAAGGGTCCTATGGGCATTAACATTACAAATGCAACCTTATTTAGCTCCCCAAATTCTCGGTCCCCACTGGACGGATCACTCCCAAACTTTCCTAAGCAATAGTACCCACCATGACACTTTTTTGGCAAAATGTCATGCAGATTGGTCAAACGATGCCAAGTCAAAAAATGCTTTTCCTATGGAAACCAGGTCCTAACTATAACTACCTACTTGCGACCGCCAGTAGGTAGTTATAGTTCGGATGTAGTTTCCATGGGAAGAGTGTTTTTTGTTTTGCCAATAACTTTGGCATTGTTTCACTCACCCATACAGCCACTGACACACCCATGGAGCCACCCACACCAACACTCACACACAATACAGCCACTGACACACCCACTCACTCACCAATGCAGCAACTCACACAGCATTTCACTCACCCACACAGCTACTCACACACCCACTTACATACCCATACAGCCACTTACATACTCATACACACAAGGATACTTACAGTGAAACAGCCACTCACTTAATATATGTTAGAAGTAGTATCAGTCAGTAGTAGTGCACATAGCATACTACTTTAACTTTTGCCTTGGGTTGGTATATATTTTTAACATCAATAAAGTCTTTAAAACACTTACACTCACTTGATGATGTCATCAGTGATGTCATTTGAGATGTCATCAGTGATGTCATGGATCATGTCATGAGTGATGCAATATATGAGGTCATAAGCAGTGCCTTGCGGAGGTGTAAGTTATAGTTAACTCAGGTAGCTATAACTGCAGAATTTCACTGGTTTTGTATGAGTGAAATTTGAGCCTAACTGTAATGTCCCTGTAACCTTTATTTTTTCAGTGAATTTCTAAGGTGTTTTTGATTACATTTCCTAACTATACCAACTCTGTAACCTATTACGTACTGGCGGTTACCAGTAGGTAATTATAGATAGGATGTAGTTTCCATAGGAAGAGCGTTTTTACATTTGCTGATTACTTTGGCGTCGTTCCACGAATCTTCATGAAATTTCCAAAACTACTTTGCCACTAACTTTAGCTGTTGTCTTGAAAGGTTTGGGCTGAGAAAAAGGGGGGGTTCCAAAATGTGTTTTCCCCATGTTAATTTACAAAGGAATTAGACATGGCTACAGCCCAAATTACTGAACAGAATTGCACCAAATTTTGCAGAAAGGTAGCTGTTGGTCCAGAAAGCGACCTTTTTTTGTTAAATGGTGTAAATCCATTCAGCAGTTTTGGAGTTATTTAAAGAAATTTTCAGTTGTATATATGGGGGCCGGAAGCGTTCGCGGCTCCTTCACAGGGCTACGCGAACGCACGCGGCAAGAGGAGTGCTCTTATTGGCTGGGCTCAAGCTGAGGAAAATGTTGTGCCCACCATTTTATGCAGTGGAGCCGGTCCTGGAGGATAGTTTTTGAAGCTGAAAAGCACAGAGGGGGTCAGGGTAGGAGTACCTTGACCTCATAGGTGTATTATGAGGGTATGTTAGACGTCCTTTATGAGTTTTAGAATGTGTAGGTATGTTTTTTTTCCATGTGGATGGAGTCGCGACCCCATCACAGTGCTCAGAGTGGACTCCCGTGTATCATCACTGTGGAGGCGTGGACACACCGAAACCAATTTGTTTTAAAAAGGGCTGCCATTTTATAAAACGGTGGTCGGTCCAGAGGAATAGTTGTTAACTGGAAAGAATGTGGAAGGGGTCAGGGTTGAAGTACCATGATCTCATTGGGATATTGTAATTGTTATTGGTTTTATAATGTAAATATAGTTTTTTTTGTCACGTGCATGGAGTCGCGACTCCATCTTGGTGCTCAGCGTGCCCCCATGTAATGTCACGGTGGAGTCGGGAACGCCACTGCAATAAATTGAAAAAAATATACATTTAAACACTCACTAATACATTAATGCATGCACTCACAGACTCACACAGACAGTCACACATCCACTCACAGATGCACTCAGATACATACACCCACTCACATAACGACTCTCACACTCACGTACCCTCTGACAGAGCCACTCAGAGTCACAAACCCACTTAGAGACCCACTCACGGACTGATAGACCCACTCACCGACCCACTGAAACACTCAAGCACTCACATACAGATCCACTGAGAGACTTACATAGCCACTCACAGACACAGTCAGAGACTCATGCACCCACCTACAGAGTCACTCAGACAGGTACACGTCTACTCAAGACCTATTTAGACACTCATGCACCCACTTACAGAGCCACTCAGAGACTCACACAACCACTGATAGACCCCCTCACAGACTCATGCACTCACTCACAGACCCACTCATAAACTCATGTACTCAGTGACAGATATACTCAGAGACTCATGCACCCAGATGCAGTCAGAGACTCATGCATGTACTTATAGTGTTATACAGAGAGTCAGTCTCTCAGTCAGAAACCCACTCACAGACTCTTAGAGCCACTCAGAGACCCACTGAGACACTCAGGCACCCATTCACAGATGCACTCAGAGTTACAGACCCACTCACAGACCCATGCACCAACTCACAGACCCACTCAGACTGCCACACACCCACTCAAGACCCATTTAGTCACTCACGTACCCACTCACAGCCCCACTCAGAGATTCATGCACCCACACACAGACCCACTCAGAGACTTACGCACCCAGAGACCCACTCACAGGCTCATGCACTCATTCAAAGACTCACTTATAGACTGATGGAGTCACTGAGAGACCTACTCAGAGACTCATGTATTCACTCAGAGACCTACTCAGACTGTCAAGCACTCACACACAGGCATGCTCAGAGACTCATTTACCCACTCACAGATGCTCTCAGTCAGCTACACTCCCACTGAATACCCATTTAGACACTGAAACACCCACTTGCAGAGTAGACCCAGTCATGGACTCACTCACCCACTCTCACACCCACTCGTAGAGTTATGCAATCACCCACAGACCCACTCAGACTCATGGACTCAGTGACAGACATACTCAGAGACATATGCGTTTATACACAGATGCAGTTAGAGACACATGCATGTACTCTCAGAGTCATACAGAGAGATACTCACCCACTTAGAGACCCACTTACAGACTCATAGACCCAGTCACAGACCTACTGAGACTCTCAAGCACTCACACACAGACCCACTCAGAGATTTATGTATGCACTCACAGATGCACTAAGAGTTATGCACCCAGTCCCAGACCCAATCAGACTCATGCACTCAATCACAGACTCACTCACACTGCCACACACCCACATAAGACCCATTTAGACACTCATGCACCTAGTCTCAGACCTACTTACACACTCACATACCCAGTGACAGACCACTCAGAGACTCACATACCCACTGAGAGATGCACTCAGACACTTATGCACCCACTCACAGACCCATTCACACACTCAGACACCCATTTACAGAATCAGTCAGATAGTCAGTCTCCCACTGAGATAACCACTAATAGGTATAAAAATGAAAATTTAAGTTAAAAACTTAAAGGGAACTTTTACTTTCCATACAAAATTGAAAAAACCATAACAATTTAGCCAAGAAAAGCAAAGGTAGCAGAGACATTATATTTAAAAATACAAGATAAAAAAACTTTCAAATTCACTTAAAAAATCAAAAGTTACAAAAATGTTATACTTTGGAATTTGATTTTTAAAAACCATAGAAATTCACTTAAAAAAAACCAAAGGTTACAGGGACGTTATAGTTAGGAAATAGAATTTGAGAAACCTTAGAAATTCACTGAAAAAACCAAAGGTTACGGGGACGTTTTAGTTAAGCTCAGACTACACTTCTACAAAACAAGTGATATTCAGCAGTTATAGTTACCAGAGCTAACTATAACTTATGCCCGGCAATGTACATGACCTGACAGATTACATCACTCATGACATGGGCAGTGACATCCCTGATGACATCATCAAGTGAGTGTAAGTGTTTTTAAGAGTTCATGGGTGTTAAACATGTGTACTAACCGATTACAAAAGTTACATTAGTATATTAGGTGCACTACTACTGAGTGATTCTACTTCTAACTTATAGTATGTGAGTGGCTATGTGACTGTATGTATCCTTCTGTGTATGGGTGTGTGAGTGGCTGTATGGCTATGTAAGTGGGTGTGTGAGTAGCTGTGTGGCTGATTGTGATGCTGTGTGAGTGGCTCTATTGGTAAACAAGTGGGTGTGTCAGTGGCTGTATGAGTGAGTGAGTAGCGATGTGAATGACTCTATGGTTGGGTAACTGGGTGTGTAGTGACTGTATGGGTGAGTGAGTGGCTGTCTGAATGGCTGTATGAGTGAGTCACTGGGTGTGTAAGTTGCTGTATGGGTGAGTGAGTGGCTGTTTGAGTGGGTGTTTGGTTAAGTGAGTTGGTGTGTGAGTGGTAGTATTGGAGAGTGAATGTCTGTCAGTAAGCAGATGTGTGAGTGCTTGTATGGATGTGTGACTGGGTCTGTAAGTAATTGTGTGGGTGTGTAAGTGAGTGATTGAATAGGTGAGTGACTGTGTTGAGAGGCTCTATGCATGAGTGAGTGGGTATGTGAGAGATTGTAGGTGAATAAGTGGGTGTGTGAGTAGCTGTATGGCTGAGTGTGTGGCTGCGTGAGAGGCTGTATGGTGAGTGTTAAAATGGGGGTATCTAGTTGGCAAGGGTTTGCACCTTTGTCCAAGTAGAAACGCTTCTTCCTAGTCAGGGTATGGAGGATACACCTCTAAAATAACCCCTGCTCACCCCCTTGGTAGATTGGCACGAGCAGACAGGCTTATCTCAGAGGCAGTGTGTAAAGCATTTGTGGACACATACAGTATTACAGTGAAAACACTACAAATGGACACCACACCAGTTTAGAAAAATAGGTAATTTTTATCTAAACCAAAACAAGACCAAACGACAAAAATCCACAATACAGTAATCAAAAATGACTTTAAAATGGTAGAAAACAGTTCTGTTCCAAGAAAATGTTGGGTGCAACACTTTTACACAAGTACCTTGGATGCGTTGAAAAATGCAAGCAAAAAGGGTCGCAGGGAAGGTGATGCGTTGGTTCCTTACACTCAGGGAAGGTGATGCGTCAGTTTCTTGCTCCGGGGGAGGTGATGCGTCGGTTTCTTACTGCGTGGGGAGGTGATGCGTTGGTTTCTTACTGCATCCCCCAACGATGCAACAGACTTGGCGCTTCGATGCGATGTGTGCAATAAGGCACAATGCAATGTGTGAAGACCGGGGATGCGCTGCGATGATTTCAGCCCCGTCACCTCGATGTGTCGGTTCTTCCACAGCAGGGCCTGCGCCAGAATCGGTGTGGTGATCTCGGACGTCGGAGATCGGTGCACAGGATTTGTCGTACGGCAGACACTTCAGCCATGAGCAGGCACTGCATCGATTCTTTGGCGGCAGCGATGCGGCAGAAAATTCTCCTCGCACCGCTGCGATGTGTCAGATACAGGTGATGCGTACATTTTCACAGTTCTTGCAGTTTCCAGTCCCCAAACAACCTCCAAAGGTCCAGAACACTAGCAGGCACCTCTCAGCGGGCCAGAACTCTCAGCAAAGGAGTTCAGGGGGAGGACTGGGGGTTGGAGTCTTTGTGTCCCTGAGACTTCAGAACAGGAGGCAAGCTCTATTTCAAGCCCTTGGAGATCTTCCTCAAGCAGGGGACACAGCACACAGCAAAGTCCTTCTCCTTTCCTTGGCAGAAAGTAGCCACTGCAGGCCAACCCCAGACAGAAAACAGCACAGTGGCAGTATTCCTCCTCAGTTTCTCCAGCTCTTCTCCTTGGCAAAGGTTCCTCTTGATTCCCAGAATGATCTTTGAAGTCTTTTCTATCCCTGAGACTTCCAACAGGAGGCAAGCTCTACTTCAAGCCCTTAAAGAAAACTCTAACAGCAGGATGATGAAAGCACAGTCCAGTCCTTTCCCTGCCCAAGACAGAAGCAACCACCGCGGGCCAACCCCAACAGCACACAGCACAGGGGCATTACTCCTCCTCCAGCTTTCCCGGTTCTTCCTCCTGGCAGGTTCCTTAGTTCAGCAGTAATCTTAAGTTCAGGGGTCTGGGCCCCACATTTTATAGCACAAATTCCTTTGTTCTCTGGTGGCTCTTTGCCCAGCCAAATCCAGTTCTCTCCTCTCTGGTGGAGCTGCCCGGCAGGAGTTGGAGACAGCATTGTCCCAGGCAGACCAGGCCCATTCAGGTGTGAAAGAAATCTCCCCCCCTACTCTAAATGCAGCCCAGGTCTATTCAGCCCAGCCCAGACTCATTCAGGAAAGGCAGGACACACATCAACCCCTCCCCCCGGTGGCCGTCTGAGAGAATGCACATCCCCTGTCATTCAAATGCCAGACAGTCAATCCACAAACCAGCAGAGGCACACAGGAATGCTAAGCAAGAAAATATCCACTTTCTAAAAGTGGTATTTTCAAACACACAATATAAAAATCATCTTTACTAAAAGATGCATTTTTATATTCTGAGTTCAGGCATACTAAACTCCATCTTTCTATCTTGTCTCAATGGGAATACTATCCTATGTGACAGATAGCCTTTCAATAGTGAAAAACGAAATTGGCAGTAGTTCACTATCAGGACATGCCACAAACATCAGGGCATGTCCTACCTTTCACATACACCGCACCCTGCTCACAGGAGTACCTTGGGCCTACCTTAGGGGTGACTCACATGTAAGAAAAGGGAAGGTAGGGCCTGTCAAGTGGTGCACTTGCCAGGTTGACATGGCAGTACCAAACTACGCACAGACATTGCAGTGGCAGGTCTGAGTTACATTTACAGTCTGCTCTTGTGGGTGGCACAATCAGTGCTGCAGGCCCACTGGCAGCATTTGATTTACAGGCCCTGGGCACACACAGTGCACTGTACTAGGGATTTACCAGTAAATCAAACATGCCAATCATGGAATCACCAATCCATCATAACAATTTAAAGGGAGAGTATATGCGCTTTAGCACTGATGAGCAGTGGTAAAGTGCCCAGAGTCATAAAACCAACCAAAACAGGGTCCAAAACAGGACGCCAAAAAGCAAAAAGTCTGGGGATAAACCTGCTGGACAAGCCAGGTCTAACAGTGAGTGACTGGTTGTATGAGTGGCTGTATAGGTGAGTGACTGGTTGTATGAGTGGCTGTACGAGTGCTTGAGTGGGTGTGTGAGTGGCTCTATGGAGGAGTGAGTGGGTGTGTGAGCACAGGTATGGTTCTGTGAATGGGGATGTGAGTGGTTGTGTGGGTGTGTGAGTGGGCGTACAAGAGGTTCTATGGGGGAGTGAGTGGTTCTGTGGATGATGTCATCAGTGATGTCATTTGAGATGTCATGAGTTTTGTAATATGTGAAGTCATAAGCCATGCATTGCGGGGGCATAAGTTATAGTTAGCTCAGGTAACTATAACAGCTGAATTTCACTGGTTTTGTACGAGTGAAATCTGAGCCTAACTATAACATCTCTGCAACCTTTGTTTTATCAGTGAAAAAAAAAATACACACACAATTATATATATATATATATATACACACACACACACACACACACACACACACACATTTAAGGGTTTAGGGGTGGGTAGGGGTATAGGGTGGTAAGGGTATTTTTAGGGTTCAGGGCAGGGTAAGGGTATTGGGTTCTAAGGGTATTTTTAGGGTTTAGGGGTGGGTAAAGGAAGTGGGTGGTAAGGGTGTTTTAGGGCTTAGGGTTGAGGTACAGGGTATTAAAGGTGTTTTTAGGGTCTAGCAGTGGTAGGAGTATATGGTGGTAGCAATAATCAAGAAAGTGGAGTGTTTGCGGGAGTTCCCCTCCCACAAAAATTAAATGAATTTATTTTTTAAAAATGAGGGGTTTGTGGATCTCCACCCAAGAAAAAGATATTACCTGTGTGGTAAAGATGTGCATGGTAAAGGCAGATGCATGGTAAATGCATGCGCTATAAAAAATGCATGGTAAAGGCATGCTTGATATATGGCTGCGTTGTAACGTCGTACAACCCTTAGTGGAAACCCACCCTGATGTTGATAGTTAGCCAAGTGCAGGATTGGACTGGCCTATAGGAGAGTCAGGCAACGCCCGATGCACTGGTCACAGGTAAGTGTGTAGGCTGTTTTTTGGCTAATTGTGGGACAGTTTTATGGACTGCTGTGCCAGTTTGAACTGTTGATTTCCCTTATATTCTGATATTAAAACAAACATTGCCTTCATCAAGCACAAATTCCTGCAGTCTTCCATACCTTACAAAACACTTATATAGCAGGTCTTTACTAGTACAAAACTGCCCCAATTTTCAAACATGGGACACTTTTTTAGCGCTTAATTCGCTAATGGGGGGTCACCTTTTTATTTTCGTGCCCAGGCCAATTGTCTGCCCCAGTCTGAGCCTTTCAAAGTGCAACTGTATACATATAAATGATACTCATGGATTCAAAAAGTGGCTTTACCATGAGAGGTTGACATTTGTATTTCTTTCTAAACTTGACAGAGGTCATCACGTTGCTTGCCATGTAAGCTACTTGAATCAGAGCTTTTGCACACTAGTTTAGAGTCTTCAGCTGCCCTCAATGAAATGGCCAAGCTGAGTCTTTTGGATATTTGGTAAAGCAAAGATGGTCTCTGCATTGACTGAGTTAATAGCCTTGGTCTCATCTCCCTATAAATATCTCTAGTTTTAAACGATTCCCGAAGAACTGATTTTTGAACATCCATACCTCTATTCCTGACCAGGAAATTGATGTGCTTACTTAGGTGTTATCTATTTATATTTTTTAGATCAGGTCACCACATCATATCAGCTTGCACCATGGTCTTTCATAATGATACAACTTCCTAAGCATCTGTTTTTAATTAGCATGTTAGATTTTGCTATTACTTTTATCCTTTTTTAGTTTGAGTCATTTGCATATTTTCTGCAATGGAAGAATGTGTATTCTTCCACATCAATTCCTATTTTAAATAGTAAACATATAGTACTCCTGGGACATATTATAGGAGAATACATATGGGAACTGCAGCAATTAAAGCAGCAGTGCATGTACCCGAAGGGACCAGAGAGCAAGTTTTAAACCTCGGAAAATCATTGTCAGAGGCTTGCTCACGTAACTTGTTGAAGGGTGTCTCTGTTAGGGTGAAAGGTGATGGAACCAAGACGCTTTTCAGTTTATCTTATTTGGGGAACATGAATTCACAGAGCATTAAACTGTAGGGATGATGACAACAGATGATACTAGACCAAGTACCAAACCAGGTTCCATGGTGTGGTTAGACAAATGGTAATCTTTCCAATGCATCAACACCCTGACTGCAAAACCCTTCAAGGATAGCAAATCACAAATCTCCTGAACCTTCTAATTGAACTGGGAGCTCAAATGCACCTGGGGTGATGGGGGAAAGTATTGCTTAGGAAAGGGGCCACAGACAAAATTCAAAACAGGAACTGCAAAATAAGATGACTGTGGTATGACTGGGGAAGCATAAACCTATGTCTTGTTTTTGGAAAAAGGCCAAAAGCAGCACAGTGACTATTAGTATCACTCAATCATTCTATAGGTATGTCAAGTGACCAACTACTTGAAGAACTGGCTGATGGTATTTGGTAAATTGGGTCTTGCTTTGTTCTTGGGCCTTGTGTAAAGTTTCTTGCATCTTTCAGTTTACATTTGTACAGTATATTGTACTGACTTTACTAGTAGTAACTTACCTTTGTGAATACAGAAAAGTAGGAAAGTTAGACTTTTGCTCTAAGTTTACCTTAATGAATACCGAAAAGTAGTAAAGTTAAACTTTTGTTCTAAGTTTATCTTTGTGAATCGGGCCCAATCAATATAAAAGGCTTATAAACTCAGATATATATTACCTATTCTTAGGCTAAAATGATCACAAAACTCACAGTCAGACAAAATTAGGACAAATTAGTACATATTTTAATACACAATAAGAGAGTTCAGTAATTCCCAATACTTCTCTGATGGTGATGGGGTTTTTATTTCAGTTAACTTCCCTTAGAAAACAGAATTATGGCCTGTTTTACAAAGGACATCCACACTTGTGGCAGAGGCCCCGCAGTCATGGGGAAGTCTCCGCCCTCGGGATGGAATCTCTGAATGAGTATTCTCATTGTCGAGACTACACCCCGAGTGCGGAGACTACCCCATGACTGCGGGGCCTCCACCATGAGTGTGGAGACCTTTAGTGAATCAGGCCCATAGTATTTTCTGATTCCTAACAAAATAGCAGCACCTTTTGAAGATGGCTTCATTGAGGAATTGGAGTTTGGGTGGTTCATTGCAAGTCAGTTTTCACTGCTCATAGTCTTATCCACCTGCTCCCCCACTGCTTCATCCTATCTAACTCCTCCTGTTAAAAGTCCTTTGATCAGTATTCCAAGAACCTTGCTGGAACAGAGCAATTGCACAGCCTGAGGTGTGGTGGTGAGGGTGCAGAACAATATGGCCACCTCTCGCTTGTAAAACCTGTGGTGCTCTGGCAAGACTCTTCTTGCAAGCATCACAGACCACCCAAGTCTATGTGTCTCCGTCTGGCTTACCACACCATACACCTAGTATCAAATTGCAGGACCCACTGTTGCCACAGGGAATGTCTAGGGAATGCTTGGGGTGCACCTGAAGGAAGGTGAACACTTGAGGGGCAATAGCAACACCAAGTATTATGACACTTGCTCAGAGCACATAACCTCATCAGCAGTTTGTACTCTTCTCTCTTTATTTATAAAATACATATTACTATTCAGCCTCTAAAATAAATAGACGACTAGATGATTTCACAATTGTTGAGTATGCACCACAACATCCTAGTACAATAGTATGCATCTGTGGACATTAAACACTATGATTATCAGAATGATTTGGACAGCTAGCAGCTGTACCAAGTAAGGGATTAGTGCCACTATGTTAAGGATTGTGCATACATATTCTGTAATGTGAAAACTCCCTGGGGCTGGTTGAACTCTCTGGACATGCACCTTTGGTTCCTGGCTGGTATTAAAGTCAAATTGATCAAATGAACAGCACAGTGGAACGTTTACCTTGAATATTATTCTCTAATAATTGACAAAACACATGAAATTGCCAGCGCTTACTAAACAGTATTTGGTGGGAAACATTAGTTAAATCAAACTGCTACAAGATATAACAATTCAAGACCTCTAAACTCAACTGTGAACACTACAAGTTCTCGAATTCTTCGGGAGGCTAGCACATACTGCAAGTAAAAGATAAGTACAAATATGTTAAGGAGTGTGCGTTCAAGTTCTGTAAGGCTTTTTCCCTGCGTTGGGTCTTTGTTCGAATCACTCCACAGTTACCCTTTGAGCCCTCAGTTTTGGTCTGAAATGACACTGATGGTATGAGTTTAGGAAATTGGTTTCAGTGCTGTCAATATAGACTCAGGGCCTGATTAAGAGGTTAGCGGCGATGAAACACTTGACAAAACTATAAAATGTCCAGTCTTCCTATCGCTGCAAAGTTTAGAGGGGGGTGTGGTGGGTTGATGCCATGTCAGCAGGGGTCACAGTCATCACAATGGTCTTTCCCACAGTAATGTGGTTATTTTCCACCTGATGGTTCCAAGTGAAATAATAGACAAGTTGACCTTTGCTCTTGTGTCTTTGATGCCCTGGGAACCCCTGGGTTAAAAACTTCCTTATTATTGATATCTTCCTATCTTCGGTTCAATAAATGTAAAGCGATTTGTTTTCCGTATAGTGAGTGCATGTGGAACTTTTTTTGAAGTGCACTCTGCTTAAACCATGTCTTTAGGCAGCATCCCTTGCAGTTTATCACAGGAAGTAAATAATATAAAAGTACCTCTGGATCTTCCCATACACTCGGGTTTCTGTGAATCCCATAAATATTAAATGCAATAATAGAACCTGGAAAAAGACAAAAAGGAGATGATGTTACAAGGTCAACTCCCAACCACCTTATAAAATGTGTTTATTGTTTCCTTGAGAATTTTAGAAACTTCAAAGTGATGACAGGTGGGGACTTTGGTAAACATGCAAAATACATTCCTAAATTGGTAATCTACATATTTCCTCCACTCCTGAAGAAATTAGTCCTCACACTATGGCTGTCACTATGAGTGGGCAATAATTACCAATATATCTGGTAACTCCTATTACATTTGATAAATCTCAAACACAACGGTGTCGAAATTTATCAATGCGATAATTATTGCATCAAAATCCGAACAAACTTGTAATTAGAGCCTATGACACATGTGTCACTTCCAAGCCCCTTTCCACTTTTTTGCATCATATATTTTCTAAAGTCCCTCTGCCCTAGAATGACTGGCTGTTACCTATGGTCCACATTGACCCTTTGGTCTTCTTGACCTTCCAGTCCTTCCTTAACGAGGGCTTTCCATCCATGAAAAAGCCTGAACCAGAGTGTCTATTGATTTAGTCATACCCTATACAAATGAGCTTAAACACAATTTGAACTTTAAAAATTAAGCTTTACTTACGCCAGTTATCACACATCCTGGGACTTTGGGCAGCTAAAAGAAAATATTATAAGCTTGGAGCAAATGCTCCCTAACTCTGACAAACAGAAGCCCACAAAGAATCAAATAATAAGGGCGGGGTGGAAATATTCATCTGCTGACAAATCAAAAGTAAAGCTTTCAGCTTTTAAACCTCAAGCAATATCATTATTTGATGAACCAGGTAGAAGTTTTATGATTGATGCTCCCAAAAGGCTGCTGATCATCAAGACGCCTGCAGAGATAGGCTTCCATTTGATGGACTGGTGTATCAACCTAAAGGCCAACTGTATGTTACATGTTGTTACTTTCTCCCCCGTCCACACTCCATGTCCACGTTTATGGCCTTGTCCACATCCTGGGAAGTCCACCTGACTAGTAAACTAATTAGAGAAAGAGAAAGGGTAGATAAGACTGAACTGCACTTTCCATTTTTGGAATTATGTATAATGGTGATGTAATTATGTTCTGTATACGGTGGTGCTCAAACCATTCTGTCATCTTTCCCACCTTCATTTGCTCTTCAACTTTTTTTCTACCACTTCCTCATACCCTTAGCAAATTTATTGTTTCCACAAACCTGCCCTACTACACCATGTTAGAGGATCCTGAAGCAACCAACAAAGCCCTCACTGACAAACCTAGCTACCTACAATTTTTGGTAAAGCACCAGTCATCCTCCCATGCAGTCCACTTCAGTGCATTGCTACCTCCCCACAATATACCTCTTGGTCTGCTGTAATAGTGAAGTTATTGAAGTCTGCATCCTGCACGCGTGTGCTTCATCTCATATAGGAACTAGGAGCACATATCCTTGCTGAAGGCGTAGCATGATTTCGTTTTGGGCTCTATTTCACTTTAAAATGTCTACTCCCAAGTAGAGGGAATGCCCTAGCAATGCAGAATGGGACCTGCAACGGGCATGCAGTGGGCCCTATTAGTGAAAGCCTTGCAAAAGTTACTCACTGAAGTGATAGGTGATTAGCTAGCTTGCCCCATACCAGGTCATATCTTTCGTCATTCTTCTGTGAAATTTGTGATAGAACTGTAATGATATCCCACCAAACGTTAATTTATTTTCCTTATAACGACTAAGGGGCCGATTCCGATCTCGGTCGGAGGCGCACCCAATACCATTCGGTCGGGAAAAAAGCCATGCGAAAGCCTGTTTCCCGACCGATCCGTACAGCACACCGAACGAGCAAGTACGATGCGCACAACAGCAAAAATTCCGGCCGAGCCGTACTCACCCAAACCAGGTCCTGTTCTCCGACCGAGGCGAATCCGGAAACGCCGAATCGAGTCGCACGGAAGGGAAAATGCAGCCCCGTCCGGCCGGACAAGTACGATGCGCTTCCCGTACGCGCCGAACCCGTCGCTACGCACGGCACGTCAAAGCATCCGGGAGAGGCGCACATAAGCTCCGAATCGCGCCACAACACGATCCACGGCTACGAGACGAACACGGCACCGACTAGGACGACGCGAAGCGACGAGGACGAAGCGAAGCGACGAGGACGACGCGAAGCAACGAGAAGGACGAACGACACGAACCAACCATGAATCCCTTCGTCCCGATCATACCAATATTCTACATCTACTACCGGAACAGGCACGGACGCGTACGGCGCAGAAGGTAAGTCAGACACCAACCACAAAACACATACAACACGTACACGACACATCACACACATACACTGGGAATCTGAATATACTTACACCAGCAACAGCAGCACCATAGGGGCGGGATGCCCATCACCAATGCCACATATGCACACAGGGGCCTGAATGCGCGCCACCACCCCAACCCAGGGGGGCTGGATGCCTACCACTACTACCACCCTGACCCAGGGGGGCAGGATGCCTACCACTACTACCACCCTTAGCCAGGGGGCAGGATGCCCACCACTACTACCACCCTCACCCACGGGGGGCAGGATGCCTACCACTACTACCACCCTTAGCCAGGGGGGCAGGATGCCCACCACTACTACCACCCTCACCCAGGGGGGCAGGATGCCTACCACTACTACCACCCTTAGCCAGGGGGGCAGGATGCCTACCACTACTACCACCCTTAGCCAGGGGGCAGGATGCCCACCACCACTACCACCCTTAGCCAGGGGGCAGGATGCCCACCACTACTACCACCCTCACCCAGGGGGGCAGGATGCCTACCACTACTACCACCCTTAGCCAGGGGGCAGGATGCCCACCACTACTACCACCCTCACCCAGGGGGGCAGGATGCCTACCACTACTACCACCCTTAGCCAGGGGGCAGGATGCCTACCACTACTACCACCCTCACCCAGGGGGGCAGGATGCCTACCACTACTACCACCCTTAGCCAGGGGGCAGGATGCCCACCACTACTACCACCCTTAGCCAGGGGGCAGGATGCCTACCACTACTACCACCCTTAGCCAGGGGGCAGGATGCCTACCACTACTACCACCCTTAGCCAGGGGGCAGGATGCCTACCACTACTACCACCCTTAGCCAGGGGGCAGGATGCCTACCACTACTACCACCCTTAGCCAGGGGGCAGGATGCCCACCACTACTACCACCCTTAGCCAGGGGGCAGGATGCCCACCACTACTACCACCCTTGGCCAGGGGGCAGGATGCCTACCACTACTACCACCCTTAGCCAGGGGGCAGGATGCCTACCACTACTACCACCCTTAGCCAGGGGGCAGGATGCCTACCACTACTACCACCCTTAGCCAGGGGGCAGGATGCCTACCACTACTACCACCCTTAGCCAGGGGGCAGGATGCCCACCACTACTACCACCCTTAGCCAGGGGGCAGGATGCCCACCACTACTACCACCCTCACCCAGGGGGCAGGATGCCTACCACTACTACCACCCTTAGCCAGGGGGCAGGATGCCTACCACTACTACCACCCTCACCCAGGGGGGCAGGATGCCTACCACTACTACCACCCTTAGCCAGGGGGCAGGATGCCCACCACTACTACCACCCTTAGCCAGGGGGCAGGATGCCTACCACTACTACCACCCTTAGCCAGGGGGCAGGATGCCTACCACTACTACCACCCTTAGCCAGGGGGCAGGATGCCTACCACTACTACCACCCTTAGCCAGGGGGCAGGATGCCTACCACTACTACCACCCTTAGCCAGGGGGCAGGATGCCTACCACTACTACCACCCTCACCCAGGGGGGCAGGATGCCTACCACTACTACCACCCTTAGCCAGGGGGCAGGATGCCCACCACTACTACCACCCTTAGCCAGGGGGCAGGATGCCCACCACTACTACCACCCTCACCCAGGGGGGCAGGATGCCTACCACTACTACCACCCTTAGCCAGGGGGCAGGATGCCTACCACTACTACCACCCTTAGCCAGGGGGCAGGATGCCTACCACTACTACCACCCTTAGCCAGGGGGCAGGATGCCCACCACTACTACCACCCTTAGCCAGGGGGCAGGATGCCTACCACTACTACCACCCTTAGCCAGGGGGGCAGGATGCCTACCACTACTACCACCCTTAGCCAGGGGGCAGGATGCCTACCACTACTACCACCCTTAGCCAGGGGGCAGGATGCCCACCACCACTACCACCCTTAGCCAGGGGGCAGGATGCCCACCACTACTACCACCCTTAGCCAGGGGGCAGGATGCCTACCACTACTACCACCCTTAGCCAGGGGGCAGGATGCCTACCACTACTACCACCCTTAGCCAGGGGGCAGGATGCCCACCACTACTACCACCCTTAGCCAGGGGGCAGGATGCCTACCACTACTACCACCCTTAGCCAGGGGGGCAGGATGCCTACCACTACTACCACCCTTAGCCAGGGGGCAGGATGCCCACCACTACTACCACCCTTAGCCAGGGGGCAGGATGCCTACCACTACTACCACCCTTAGCCAGGGGGGCAGGATGCCTACCACTACTACCACCCCCACTCATAGGATGGACAATGCATGACACAACCAGCACACCACAACCTAGGGAATGCAAGATAAAGACATCCCCCACCACCATGACAAGCGTGTGTAGGCTGTGTCAAATGCCTACAACACCGAACATGACTTTGAACATACAATGTGACCCCCTAGCACATGTGCCACACATATATGTGTGTGGCACCCACAATGCAAGCAGCCCATGACCATTGTGGCAATGGGGCCTAAACCCCCATCATCACAGTGACCAAAAGGTAAGTGTGGGGTCCATAGCTGAAGCACATTTTGACCATTGTGGCAATGGGGTCTAAACCCCCATCATCACAGTGACCAAAAGGCAAGTGTGGGGTCCATAGCTGAAGCACATTTTGACCATTGTGGCAATGGGGTCTAAACCCCCATCATCACAGTGACCAAAAGGCAAGTGTTGACAAAGAAAGAGCTGCAACTGCCAAACTGCATGGATCATTCCTGGTCACAGAACCAAAAACTCATGTGTGGCAAAGTAGTGTATGTGTCCCATTGCAACATAAATTGGGGGAGCCAAATACTGCAGTGCAAATGAAACATTCCTTTGGCCATGTGCAGACAAACAACACCCATGGGGGCTGAGACCGTCAACAGTCATCAATGACACAATGACAGAAGTGACCATCAGAATGCAGAACCACATATTTGCACCAATGGGCACACAAATGCAGATACCCTGTGGAGACAGCAGATGTGAGGTGAACAGATACCATACCATGGCAGCAATGGGACACACAAACCATGATCACTGTGCTGACCGATGACCTAGGAGTCCCAGGGACAGCAGGGGAAACACACCAAACAACATACAGCCAATGGCACACCCAAGATATGCCAATGCAGTGGTGCAGATGCACAAACACAAACAGGCAGACCAACACTGTCATCATACACAGCAGGTGAGGGGTGGGGGTGCCAGTGTCCCCAGGCAACAACACAACACATGAGGAGAGCTGAATACCAATCATACAGATGTGCATACACTGCCACACTAAGGTAACTCATGGATCCAAATCCCCTATGTGGGCAAGCAGGCATTGACAGGTGAGAGGGAGCACAAAACACACATGTCACACAGGCACGTAGGAACAACAACTGACACAGCAAGTCACAGACACACCACAGCACCACCCCCAGGGCCCCCACAATGTGGTGACCCTGGGCTGAATAAAAATACCACTGTGATGACAAAGCTAAATGTCGTTCACACTGTGAACCACAGTCAGGTGTCCTGAGCAACAAACTACCATCACACCTACACAAGCACAAATCAATCAGCATGGCCAGTAAGCCAAGGCCAACATGGAGGCAGGGGCCTAGCCGGGCAACAACTCTCATCTGCACACACTCAACACCACACCCCTCGACCTCCAACAATGTGCAGCAGTGAAGTACACATGCACTGGTGACATTGCACATGCACCCATGACTATTCCAGGGTGGTGGGTGGGAACCAAGGTGTAGAAACACATCACACATGGACACTCAACAAGACTCCTGAATGTCTGACACACTGCACACTACGCTGTACATGGACATGACGGCAATACCACACCGACCAATGGGATCCCAGCCACAGTCACACACCAATGAAGAAGCCAAGGTCACCCACAAAGAACACACATAGACAACAACCAACATTGCAGCCCGGACCCTAAGGAGTGCCAGCAGTCACACACACAACGTGTCACAATCACTGAAAGATAACACAAACTGGAAATCACATGACAGGGGCAAACAACAAGTGCCAAAGGGAAACCTGACTGTGACCCATCTGCGTCTGCACACAAACTCTGCCCTGACAGCAAACACACCTATGGGTGACACCCTGATGACCAGTAATGTGCCATGCACCCACATCACAGAGAACACAGGGAGAAGACTTTGGGGGAACATAGCTCAAGTCAGCAAGCATCACAAACAGGTACAACACTAGGGATCACAGCATGCGCAGATGAATGGAAGTGAACACACAGACATGCACATACAACACACACCTTGGGCGCAGGCAATGTCACACGTGTACACACTGCCATGAGGGGACTCCACTCCTGTGTGAGGAAAGCTGTGCCATATGTTGCCTCAGTAGGGCCCCATCATGTCAGCTGAGCACTTGGTCACACAATCAACAATTAGCACCAAATGAGGGCTCCCATCACATCAGCCTGGTCATGGATGTGCCAACGGAATCATCAGCACAGATCCAACACACTTGTATAGCAATGTTGCACTGACTACACGGATGAGTCCCTCCCCATTGATGCCCAAACCTGCATGTCCACTGGAGATGGCAACACGGTCAGGGAAGTAGACAAATGCAACGATGGCAGGCACAACAGATGTGCAGGGGTGGAAGCCACAGATATGAAATTGCCAATGTAAGTAGGAAACCCATTGCCAAATACTGAACACATGACACCCTCAGATGCTGCTATTGATGACATGGATACACCACATGATAGGACACATTCCCCCTGGACCACATGGGTTCCTGCACAGTAACACTTCATAATCATGAGACCAGATATCACCATCACTGCAGCAAGGGCATGGTTAGCTGCACCAACAACATGTACATCTGAAGCATGAGCACTAGAGAAAAGAAAGTTGCTTTATTCAGCATATGTGTTGTTTGATAACGACGTCCAGAAGAAATTAGAGCAAAGGCCAATGGCCAGTCCATTGTCAAAGTTCAAACAGGGTGACACTGGCAGATGTCACCCTACGCATGCCTGCACAATACCAGGGACAATCCACTAGGAGGGGCAACCGGGGGCAGGCCAGGCACCGCAGGGACAGGATCAGGGCTCACCAGGGGAGTCAGGGAAGGGGTGGTGGGTGCTGGAGAGCCACTGACAACTGTAGTGGAGGTGTCTGACATGGTGTGTGCCGGCACAACTGGGGGCATGACACAGATGTCGTGGGTGCCGGCACAACTGCAGTGGACCCTGCAGATGGGGTGGACAGGTCCGCCACTGCAGTGCCCAAGTCAGACAGGGCGGTAGTGGACTCCACTGCAGTGCCTACCTCCAGGGGAGGAGAATGGGGAACAGGCAAGGTGGGTTGGACAGAGGGGAGGACACCCTCACCACATCAGTGGCACAGACAAGCGCAGCGGGGGTGTGGTGCTGGGAGTGCAAGTGGCAGGGGGAGAAGGCCGGAGCATCTTGGGGATGGTATATCTGTGGGTGGGGGAACCTGGGGCAGGGTGTGGTGGGGGCACCTGTGCAGTGGGGGCCTGAGGGATGGAGGACGGAGACCTTGTGCCTGAGCTGCAGGGCGGTGGCGGGGTCTTGCTCTTACCACTCCGGGGGACTTGCGGGTGGGGGCCTCAGTCCGTCTGCGCCTGGGGGAGGGTGTCCGGGGCGAGGGGCACTCTGCTCCGTGTGGGTGGGCTTCCTCTTCCCCGGGATGCTGGAGCAGCTTCATCGGTGGGGAAGAGGCCGAGGTCACAGAGGAAGAGCTGCTGTGACTTTGGGGTTGCAGGTGAGGCAAGGGAGGGTGCTTTGGAGGGAGAGGGAACTGAGGACTGCGCAGTGCATGTGGATGCGTGTGTGTGTTCCAGGGCCACATCCCCTGTGAGTCTGGCTTCAGTCCCCTGAATGTGCGTGCGTGTGCGTTTTGTCATTGGCGTGTGTGTCAGTGTGCTGGATGTGTGTGTGCTGGTGTGTGCCTGTGCCGGTGTGTGTGTGCCTGGGATGGGTAAGGTGCTGGGGAGTGTGGATGGAGCAGAGGCAGGAGGGGTGAGGGACCGTTTGAGGAGGGACACTGCTGCCGTCAGGGAGGAGTCCATGGACCTATTGCCCCTCTGTAGGTCAGACATGCCCGATGAGATGCCCTCCATGAACGACACCAGCTGAGTCAACAGCGCGGTGTGCGCATGGAGGACACTCAGCATGGCTGTCTGCCCTACATGGAGCTGGCGAAGGAGGTACACAGACTCCTCACTCAGGGCAGCAGGGGACACAGGGGCAGGGGGTGCGGTGCCTGGCCCAAAGGAGACACGCTCCCGGACATGGGAGCCTCCACGGACCTGGGGAATGGGAGCCGATGGGAGGGCGGTGGTGGTGCTGGTGGTGGCGGGGACAGCAACACTAGCTGGGGTGTGGTGGCTGCTGACACCCGCCTCCACAAGGGAGTCATCCTCCGAGTTGCTCTGGTCCTCAGCTGAGGTGGATGCTGCTGAGGACTCCTCGGTGTGGCTCCCCTCGCCCTCCGTGCCACTGGGTCCCTCCGACCACTCCTCGGCTGCTGACCCAGTCTGGCTCTCCGGCTCCTCCTGGTCCGTGGAGCTGTCCCCTTCCGTGGCCGTGGATGTATCTGCAAACAATGGTGAAACAGACAGACATCAGTCACCTGCACATAACGCACACACCACTGTGAGCACAGCACAGCACATCACAGAGCAAGCCCTGGCATCATTAGTTGTACATTGCTAAAAGTGCACTAATTGAACAGGAGAAGTCAATTGTCAGTCTGATGCCAAGCATGGCACTCACATCCCACATGGCCTTGCACCCATCTGTCTGGTGTCTGTTGGATTGCAACACCCCAGTGTTGACACATGCACCAAGTACACAGTAGTTGGACAGTGCAGAGGACACGGTGTGGACACATCACAGCTCTTGCCACTGAGTCAGTACAGGTTTCCGGATGTAAGGGATGCCCAGAGTCAAATAGGAAATGCATGTGATGCATACCAGCGACAGACACCATGATGCACCCATGTCCTGATAGCCAGCGCCACTATGGTGTGCATGTAGAACATGTCACTCCCCTGCAGGCTCACCAATCAGTAGACACATGCCATGGCGGAGGCATGACTGCAAAGTCATACATCACTGGCTCAGTGATGTATGACTTTGCAGCCAGACAACAACACTCTGCACTGTGTCACAATAGTAGGTCATGGGGAATGCAAGTCCTGGAGCTGCACAAGTGCACATGTACATCCCCCCACAACACATCCTCTTAACCCTCATCTGTCCAGGTCATACCTATTGGACATATGGGAGACCTGTGACACTACCCTCTGAACCTGAGCCCCTCACACTCTGCTGTGCATGGGGAACAGCTGCCTGAACTTCACATTTACATGCCCCAGTCTGCATGGGCAGCTGATCAGACACCTATGTGTCACACAAGTATCGTCTCCTATGGTCACATCTCCAGTGGCATGCTGAGCCCCTACCAAGAAACTCCACAGCAGTCCTGGCGACTAATCCACAGCACACTGACACAGAGGCAGACACCTGAGGGGTCAAATCACTGTGCACAATGTGTCCGCTGATACACGGGAGTGGGAGTACAGAGTGTATTGTATGGCCTGGAGTAGGCATGACTGTCCAGCCCCACATGAATGAGGGATGAGCCCTGGACTGTAGGCAGCTGGCTAAGTATGTGTGACACACGTCATATACATACTCCTGGGGCCCAAACATTGTTCCCACCCGCAGCATGGGTGTGTGCCAGGTACCCCAGCCACATGTGGTGGATCAGCTCAGCAATTGGACCACAGATCAAAGTAACACGCTGAATACATGTCAGAATACAGGCATTGTGTAAGCAATGGACCCACCCATGATGCCCACCACAGAGTCAGGGAAACAGATGCTGTCTCCCACCTTGAGTCAAGCAAACTGCAAGGACACAGTCCTAAGTGACAGAATTCCTGCATGTAAGGGCCACACCTGGGTATCAGATGAGGAGTGGGCAGTGCACAATAGAGGGACATGGCTCCTGGACAACATGACTGCTGTACTGTGGCAGTTTAACCAGGCCCGAGGAGGGCACATAGCATGTTAGACAGAGTACACAGTGCAGTCTTTGACTCACCCCCTCCTTGCTGCTCTCTGGCCTTCAGCTGCCCATCCAGGTCTGGAAAGACCACCGCCAGGATCCTGAGCATGTGGGGGTCAGGGTCCGTGTTCCGCCCCTCCTGCGAGGAGGCGACAGCTTCAGCTGGACCCGTGCAATCCTCCGGGTCCAGCCCCGAAGGTCCTGCCACCTCTTTTGGCAGTTGCGGATCCGGCGCTTGTAGACCCCCACGGACCGGACAGCCCGGACGATGTCCTTCCATATCTCATGCTTCCGATGGGCAGAAGCCTGTCAGGATGACAAAGTGATAAGGCCATTACTACACATGCAACATATCCGTGCATGACACAGTTGCATATACATGTCGCAATCACAGGGGCACATGGTGTACACAGGCAGTGCACGGCTGCCCATGGACAGTTTTCCAGAAGTCACTACATGGTATCATTGCATGGGGAGTAAAACCCTGTTCAGAAGCACTGTCACTGCACCATACCTGTCCAGTGCAAGTCACTACACACTATGGGGGTGACAACTACTCAGTGAGCCTGCTAGCCAGTGGTGTGCTGACTCTCAGCCTTGCTAGTCAGACAAAATGCACATTCAGAAAGGCAGTGCACAGAACACTCACCTGCTCCCCTGGTGTCCCATACAGCTTGCTGTACTGTGGAAGTAGGCTGTCCAGCAGGGCCTGGTTCTCCTCAAGGCTGAAGGCTGGGGCTCTCTCCACAGTACGTGCCATTGCAGGGTCCAGAGGGGCAGAGACAGCAGCAGTGCAGTGGCAGATGTCGTCCTGGAGCATGTAGTGCAGGCAAGTGGGCTCTCAGGGGAACAGGCAGCAATATATATGTGCTGGAGAGGCAGATACTGTCCCTTGTGTCCAAAGTGATAGGTCCAAGTCGTTTGCATCTTCTGAATCTGGCCAATCCATGGAATAGCAGCACCAAAACACGCCCACAGCATCCTTCAAAACTTCAACTTCATGACATACATGATTTTGCAACATTGTTGTGGGTGACCAACTGATTTTCCAGCAACCGACTCGTTCAAAATTCGAAACGCGTCCGTTGCCAGGCAAGCCCATTGTCAATGGGTGCGCACCGATCGGTCCATTGAGGTACAACGCGCACAGGGGTACAACGCGTACCCGCACACATTGAAAGCAATGGGCCGGCCGGAGGCACCGATCGGTCCATTGCAGTTCAACGCGCACAGGGGTACAACGCGTACCCGCACACATTGAAAGCAATGGGCCGGCCGGAGGCACCGATCGGTCCATTGCAGTTCAACGCGCACAGGGGTACAACGCTGCACTCGCACACATTGAAAGCAATGGGCCGGCCGGAGGCACCGATCGGTCCATTGCTGTTCAACGCGCACAGGGGTACAACGCGCACTCGCACACATTGAAAGCAATGGGCCGGCCGGAGGCACAGATCGGTCCATTGCTGTTCAACGCGCACAGGGGTACAACGCTGCACTCGCACACATTGAAAGCAATGGGCCGGCCGGAGGCACCGATCGGTCCATTGCTGTTCAACGCGCACAGGGGTACAACGCGTACTCACGACACATTGAAAGCAATGGGCCGGCCGGAGGCACCGATCGGTCCATTGCTGTTCAACGCGCACAGGGGTACAACGCGTACCCGCACACATTGAAAGCAATGGGCCGGCCGGAGGCACCGATCGGTCCATTGCTGTTCAACGCGCACAGGGGTACAACGCGAACCCGCACACTTTGAAAGCAATGGGCCGGCCGGAGGCACCGATCGGTCCATTGCTGTTCAACGCGCACAGGGGTACAACGCGTACCCGCACACATTGAAAGCAATGGGCCGGCCGGAGGCACCGATCGGTCCATTGCTGTTCAACGCGCACAGGGGTACAACGCGTACCCGCACACATTGAAAGCAATGGGCCGGCCGGAGGCACCGATCGGTCCATTGCTGTTCAACGCGCACAGGGGTACAACGCGTACTCGCACACATTGAAAGCAATGGGCCGGCCGGAGGCACCGATCGGTCCATTGCTGTTCAACGCATCACTGTATATGTGACTGGCATAGGTCAGCATGCCTGTCTCAGATGGACATATGCCAGCCACAGATAGCTCCCAGGGAGTGAGGGGCACACCTACATCACGACAGCCTGTCCAAACCTTATCATAAGGCATGTAAGGCTGCATTTCCTATTGTGTGTATGTTGGTGTACATGTTGTCCTGTGGGTGTCACCTGTGGGCAGCCACCCCCAGGCTGTGCACGTGTTCATGGGGACAGGATCCTGGGTGTTACGTGTACGTGACCACTGTGATGTGCAACTGTTCATATCTGTGCATGTGTCATGGTCACATTTCACAGTGGTGTTTGTGTATGTCATGTCACATACCCCGTGAGTCCCATGTGGGACGGTATGTTTGAGCCAGGGTGTCCCAGTGGCACAATAGTGATGGCCCTCCACAGTCTTTGTGCATGTAGTGTTTACAATGTCTCTGATTTCATGTGCACAATGGGAGACAGTCTCCACATCCACGTTGTGTGTGCATGGACTCTGATGTTGTGCGTGTGTGTCACAGACGTCCATGGCTCTCCTGCCATGGCAAGTGTGGCCACTACCTGTGGGGGTCATGTTTGTTTTGCTGTGGTGTACACATGATACTCCAGGTGATGCCAGTGTCCATGTGGCATTACAGGGTCCCTGGGAATGTGCCTGTCGTTGAGCTGTGGTGCCTGGGGCACATCTGTCCTCACATGTCACTGGGGGGTGACTTTGACACAGCATCATGATATCCAATGGGCCAACCTGGGACAAATTGATGCCACCTGTAGGACCGTGTTGACAGATGTTGGCCATGTATGTACCATACATGTCGTTCCGGTACTGCACACTTCATGTAGTTGTGCCTCATGATGATGTATGTTGGGAACTTGAGTGTGTTCAATGCCGCATATGTGGGGTGACTGACGATCTTGCTTACTTCTCCTCTGCACTGCAGGGCTCCTGCTGTCCATCGGCCATTCCCAGACCTGGCAACGATGGTGGAACGGGACAGCATCCGACGGTACCGCTTCACCAGGCAGCTGATTGAGGATTTGGCAGTGCAGTTGTCCCCACATTTGCAGCCTGGCCGGCCGTATCCTACAGCGCTGACCCCCAAGGTGAAGGTGATGGCAGCCCTACACTTCTTTGCCACCGGTACCTTCCAACATACTGTGGCGTCTGCTGGTGGGATGTCACAGACCATGTTCAGCCGTGTGCTCCGCGATTTCTTGGCGGCAATGTTGCTCTTCCTGAACCGGTACATATATTTCCCTAGACTGCGACGACTCACTGACGTGAAGAGTGACTTTTATGCCCTGGGGAGGATGCCGCATGTCATTGGGTTGCCTCTTGGTCAGAGCCGTGTTGAGTGCCTGCCAGGACGGTCGGAGATTGTAAAATTGCTTACTTTGCACCGTTTTGAAAAGTTTGTTTTAAACTATATTTCTTTAAATTGAAGTCCGTTTTTAAAATTGTATTTGCTCTGTGTATGCTTAGCGCTATTTGCACACCTCTGGGGGCTTGATTGAGGCTCTGGGCACTGCTCGATTCTTGGGAATCGGAAGCAGGTCACGGGCTGCCTGATTCAGGTTAGCAGGCTAGTCTTCCTCAGCCGCAACCTACTAATTACACGCTGATGCGACCGCGCAGCGTTGCCTCTTGGTCAGAGCCGTGTTGAGTGCCTGCCAGGACGGTCGGAGATTGTAAAATTGCTTACTTTGCACCGTTTTGAAAAGTTTGTTTTAAACTATATTTCTTTAAATTGAAGTCCGTTTTTAAAATTGTATTTGCTCTGTGTATGCTTAGCGCTATTTGCACACCTCTGGGGGCTTGATTGAGGCTCTGGGCACTGCTCGATTCTTGGGAATCGGAAGCAGGTCACGGGCTGCCTGATTCAGGTTAGCAGGCTAGTCTTCCTCAGCCGCAACCTACTAATTACACGCTGATGCGACCGCGCAGCGTTGCCTCTTGGTCAGAGCCGTGTTGAGTGCCTGCCAGGACGGTCGGAGATTGTAAAATTGCTTACTTTGCACCGTTTTGAAAAGTTTGTTTTAAACTATATTTCTTTAAATTGAAGTCCGTTTTTAAAATTGTATTTGCTCTGTGTATGCTTAGCGCTATTTGCACACTTCTGGGGGCTTGATTGAGGCTCTGGGCACTGCTCGATTCTTGGGAATCGGAAGCAGGTCACGGGCTGCCTGATTCAGGTTAGCAGGCTAGTCTTCCTCAGCCGCAACCTACTAATTACACGCTGATGCGACCGCGCAGCGGACGCGCGCAGCGGGCGCGCGCTAGGCGCGCCTAAGGCGCGCCTAAGGCAAGCCCGTCTGCGCCCGTCCGCGCTCGGACTGGGCTCGAGGCCAGTCTCCCTGGTCCCCGCAACTCGAATGCCCCTATCTATTCGAGAGCAATGCTCCTGAAGCTAGACCCGAACGGCGGGAACATGTGCTGCCCGAGGTTTTTACCTGAGGAGTTCAGTAACGGACCCTCAGGTACCTGCCCTAAATGTCATACGTTGATGCCCTACCAAATAGGACTGAGCAGCAGATCAAAGTTCTGGCCAAAGTTAGATCCCCTTGGTACAGGACACCTCGCAGCTGTCAAAATCATGCTTCTGAATGCTAGATCCCTAATAAAACACAGTGAGGAATGTGCTATGCTGATAGAGGATCACAATGTTATGTTGGCTTTTATTACGGAATCCTGGTCCAATGATTCCTCTGGCCCTGACCTTGTTAAAGCCCTACCACCGGGATATCTTTGTCACACTCAAGATAGACCCATAAGGAAAGGGGTGGGCTAGCGGTAATTTATCATAACTCCTTAGAGCCCTCCTTCCTCCCAGCCTCTAATCAGACCTGTGAAGCTTTGTCAATTAACGTCCGCATCTCTCCTCATGACACCTTCAAAGCCATTCTCCTCTATCGTCCCCCTGAGCCTAGAGGGGCTTTTTTAGAGTCGGTTGGTATGCTACTTGAGGAGGGACTCTGTGCTAAATCTTTTACAATTCTAGGAGATTTTAATTTTTATCTTGAGGACCCTACTGACTCAGACAACATAAAACTACAACAAACGCTAAGTGGGGGGACCTCACGCAATTAGTGCTGGATCCCACCCACACGGCAGGTCATACGCTAGATGGTATTTTTTCCAACCATCCAAATATTCATTATCGAGGAGTTTTACCAGTTCCTTGGTCGGATCATTCGGCCGTCTTCTTTGAAATTTTACCTACTTTACCTCACAAACCTAAACTGGAACTCAAACCTAAGGTTGAAGTAAGGGTCTGGAAAGATATTAACAGTGTGGAGCTAGAAAACGCTTACAAGCAACGTTGTGCGATTGGTCTTCCTCTGCAGAAGAGGCCTCGGCTAAATATACGGATTGGCTGGACTCTGCCTGCAGATCACTAGTTCCTGTTAAATTGTGGGTTCCCAAGAGGGTTTCACCCTCAGCCCGTTGGTACTCGGACAGCCTAAAAATATTAAAAGTTGAATGTAAACGCTTGGAACGCGTTTGGAGAAGAGGCTACACCAATATCACTAAAGAGGCTTACAAAGAAAGTCTTGCTCGTTATAAAAGAATGCTTTTGGACACAAAAAAGAAATACTTTGGTGAACAGATCAGTAAGGCCAAATCCTCCACAAAGGAACTTTTTAAAACCATTTCCAAACTTACAAATCCCACCAGTGCTAAACCACGGAATGGCCCTGAAATCTGTGAAACCTTAGCTTCTTTCTTTAGGGAAAAAGTGGATATCATCTTTTCATCTTTCAGGATTTCTCAAAAGGAGGGCTCCAAGATGGAAGTATGGGGCCCGGTTAAGGACGTCAAGAGGATTCCGATTTTAGATAGCTTCGCCACAGTGCAGGCCCAGGATGTTTTAAAGCTCCTGTTGGGAATCCAATCTGGCTCTCCTCTGGATCCCTGCCCAGCCTCAGTGGCTAAACTTGTTCCAAACATCATTGGGACGGCCCTTGCCCCGGTTTTTAATATCATCTTTAAGTCAGGTCGATTTCCCAAGGTATGGAAAAAGCCTCAATTCTCCCTCTCCTGAAGAAAGCGAACCTGGACTCGAATGAGCCAGGTAATTACAGACCCATCTCTCGTCTCCCCCTACCGGCCAAGTTGATCGAAAAAGAAATGAATTTCCAACTAAATTCCTTTCTCAAAAATAATGGCCTGCTAGATCCAACACAATTCGGCTTCGTGCCGATCATAGCACTGAGCTGGCTCTGATTAAATCAACTGAAGAAATCAGAGAGGCATTAGATCAGGGAGGAGCGGCAATTCTGATTATGTTGGATCTGTCCGCTGACCTTCGATACGGTCCACCACGAAGTGTTGTTGGACCGGTTAGCCGAAAATAGGGGTTTCCGGCAATGCCCATACCCTATTAAAATCTTTTCTTACTGATAGAATCCAAACAGTGGATTTGGGAAAGGATCGATCGAAACCTTTCTCCCTGCCCTGTGGAGTCCCTCAGGGATCGGCACTTAGCCCTACACTGTTTAATGTGTATGTATCCCCGCTGGCTGTCCTTATTCGATCTTTTGGGCTCCAGCTGACCTCCTATGCCGATGACACACAAATTGTGCTGTCAATACAGAAGGGCAATGAGGCCAAGACAGGGCGCGATTGCCACAACTGTATGCAGGCCATCCAAAGCTGGATGACAGCAAATTGTCTTAAGTTGAATGCGGGGAAAACCGAGGTGATCATTTTCGGTAATTCCTCGAACCTTTGGTCACCCGATTGGTGGCCTGCAATCTTGGGTCCACAACCAGTTCCCTCCACCAAGGTGAAGAACTTGGGGGTGATCATTGACGTCAAATTATCTTTCGGAGACCAGATTAGCCGAGTTGCCTCCTCCTGTTTTCATCTTCTGAGGATACTGAGGAAAATCAAGTTTCTATTGCCCGAAGATAGCCTCAGGACAGTAATTACTGCTCTTATTTTTCTCGCCTGGATTATTGCAACGGCCTTTATCTTAACATCCAGAAAAGACATCTTAGCCGATTGCAGGTCGTGCAGAATGCGGCAGCCAGGCTTCTTTGGGGATCCCAAGGTTTGTCTCGGTTAAGAAGGAACTTGGGAAGCTTCACTGGCTTCCGGTGAAACAACGGGTGGATTTTAAGGCCCTTTGCACGGTCTTTAAAGCCCTCACAGGTTCTGGCCCAGCCTACACGAGACAACATCTTCAATGGTATGTTCCCGGCAGAGCATTGCGCTCTGCCGAGGCAAAACTTATAAAAGTTCCACGGGCAAAGACAGCTAGTTGGGGGGGCAGGAGCTTTTTCTGCGGTGCGGCGAAAGCATGGAACAGCCTTCCCCTCCATCTCAGAAGTGCCACCGAGCTTCTTTCCTTTAGAAGGGGGCTGAAAACCTGGCTTTTCCCCTGAATCCTTCTCTCATCCAGCAACCAAGTCGGCAACTCTCAGCGCCAGGACACCCTAGGGTAGCAGTGCGCTTTACAAGCCTTATTAACATTAACATTAACATTAACATTGGCTCCATTGATGGGACACATGTGGCTTTGGTACCACCACAGGCCCAGGAGCAGGCCTACAGGAACCGCAAGCACTACCACTCGGTCAATGCACTGGTGGTGTGTCTTGCAGACATGACCATCACACACGTGTGTGCCCGTTTCCCTGGTTCAGCACACGATGCCTTTGTGATGAGGAGTAGTCGCATCCCCAGGTTGATGGCACAGATGCAGAACCAGCGTGCCTGGCTTGTCGGTGTGTACTGACTTTGTGCCATTGTGTGTGATCTGATCTGTAGTATTCCGCCCACTTTTCCAAGTCAGCTGATGTGCACTTGTCTGTCCGTAGGTGACTCGGGATACCCCAACATGCCGTGGTTGCTGACACCCCTCAGGAACCCTGTGACACCTGCCCAGATGCGCTACAATGAGGCACATGGTCGGACCAGGAGAGTGATTGAGCGGACCTTTGGTCTCCTGAAGAGCCGCTTCCGCTGCCTGGACAAGACCGGAGGGTCCCTCCCATATGCCCCTGCGAAAGTGTGCAAGATTATCATCGTCTGCTGCATGCTCCACAACCTGGCAGTGCGGAAGGAGTTGCCTCTCATCCAGGATGACGATGACCAACATCCGCCACCTGTGGAGGATCCTGGCCTGGACCACGATGCCAGTGACGATGATGATGATGATGATGGTGATGGTGATGTCCGCACACAGCTCATCACCAACTTCTTTAGCTGAATGTGAGTATCCTGAGGTGTCATGTCAATGATGTGAGTTGGCATGATGTGTGGGTGGTGCTCTGGTGCTGTTGGAGTGTGTCCATGGGCTACTTGACAGGATGTGTGTTGCGATGTGTGGTGACAGGTGGGCTGTACTCCCCAACAGTGTTGACATGCTAACTTGGTTCTGGGTGGGTATCTTGTAACATGTATTGTGCATGAGTTTTGCTGATCTGTCCTGTACTGCATTGCTTTTGACTGTGTGTCATTTCTGTCCTTCACAGGGTACTTTCAGATTCGTTTGCTCAACTGTGTCCACCGACGACGTGATTGCACATCCAGGCTGGTAGCTGTTGTGTCCCTACAGGTGATGTGCGCCACACCCATGGACTTCCTTCCGTCTACAGTTGTTGACTGTGTGCCCGCTACCAGGTGGGGTTACCTTGCATCTGTAGTGGTTACGGCATGTTGCTACTGTGTAATAAACCTGTGCTTCACTTAGTGATGTGCGTTGTCTGTGGTCACACATTTGACTGCCATTTGCTTACTGCACCTGTGGGCTACTTGACTACAACTGGGAATGGGTGTGGTGTCTGTGCATTGCACCGTCTTCCCTGGCAACATCAGTGTAGGCAATGAGTCAGATGGCCTAAGTGTGTATGTGTTGTGTAGCCCTGGTGGTGTGTCTCCCTCATATGTGTCACGTTGCCTGTACTCACATGCCTGTGTTGTCCTTGCTGTTGCAGTTCGCATACACAGTGTAATTTTGCAGTTCATCATCCCCATAACAGCACCCACGTTGGAATCACGACAGAGGCAAGTATGGTGTATTAGTGTGTTTATTGTGATACATCTGTGTTAATAGTGCATAGGATGGATTGTGCTGTACATGAATCTTGCAATCCCAAGTTCCTAGGTGAATTGAAAGTCCAGGTAGACAGGATCCCCAGTATCGGGGCCACAGTTGTCTGACACATTGTTCCAACTTGTACTCCCCATGCAATGTGTGGGAGTAGTGTTGCCATCAACAGGGTGAACAGTCTGTGCACAAAGGCGAAAATCCAGAACAGGTTCAGGCTTCCTGGGAGTTGCGCTTGGCCATCAGCTTCTCACTTTCCCCTCCTCGGACGACCCCTCTTCTTGGGGGGGCCTCAAGTGCAGGCTGCTGCGGTGCAGGGGACTCTCCGCCAGAGTCCTCCTCCTCCCTGTGGCAGTTGCAGTTTGTTCGGTACCAGATGTTGTTGGCACACAGGGAGGTGTGGACTGGTTGCTGTTCATCTGGCGGAGGCATTGTAAAATGTCCCTGTGCACCGCCGTCATCTCATGTAGTACATCCCACTTGGACTCCACGCGGGACATGTGGGAGTCCACACGTGACATGTGTGACTCCACGTGGGACATGTGGGAGTCCAAGCGGGCATGATGGGCAGCCTGCTGCTGTTTGATGTCTCTGAGGAGCCCCACTACCTGGCTGAGCTCTCCGGTGCTGGACTGGTACGCATCAGCTATGCGTACCAGTTGTGGGTCTTCATGCACACCAGCAACGTCTGCAAGCAGCGACCTCTGTCTCCCACCCCTCCCACCACCCCTGCTGACATGTGCAGTGTGTGCAGTTGCACGCACAGATAACCCTGGTCCACCTTGGGGGTGGTGGTGGTGGTGGTGTCCATGGCCCCAGGTTGGTCCAGGGTCACTGCGCTGGTGTTGTTCCTTATTCTGTCCATGTCGGCAGGGATGGTATTCGTGGTGACAGTCGTTGGAGGGGTGGGTGCAGGGGGTGCAGCTGGTGGACCTGCTGGTGCTGCAGCTGGTGGTCCTGCTGGTGCAGCAAGTTGACTTGCACCGGATGTGCCAGGTTGTTCATCGTCCGAGGAGGACAGAGGCTGTACGACGCCAGTGAGCTCGGCATCCTCTTGAGCCTGGGACTGGGACTCCTCAGCGTCTGCTGCTGTGTCCCTATCATCACCTGTTTTTGGGAGACACAAACAATGTATTTCATGTTTCTGCAGGCATCAGTGGTTGACACACCTGACAGTTGTGACTGTGCCTCGGGGTGCGGGCCTGTACATTGTATTGTCCTAAGTCGTCACAGTCAGGGGTTGATATTGGTGTGGCACATTGTCCTGCATTATTTGGGCATTTCTATGTATTCTCTGGGGTGTGAACATGGTCTGCATTGATTGTGTTTGGTTGACAGCCAGACCTCCTTCCCACCCACCCACCCACCCAGTCAGTTATCCCACCATGGAACGTGCTTGCATTGCAGGGAGTGGAAGTTGTCTCTCAGGATGTCAGTCAGTGGTGTCCTGCTGTTTGTTGGTGCACAGTTGCCAGCAGGGCCTTGTGCTCCCCACAGCAGTAGCCAGTGTCAGCCATCTTGTGAGTCCTTCTCCACTCCCTGTGATGTGAGCATGGTTCAGGGTGGTGTTGATGGGACAGTTGTGGGGGTGAGCAATGTCTGTAACTACGACTCCCATCATGCTATTGCCTCCACCCCCCTTCCCAGCATGCCCATGCTTCCTTCCTTTTGACTCTGCTTCCCTGTGGGGTGGGCTGGCTGTGCTGACAGGATGGCTGGGAGTGTTGTCCTGGCAGTTGTTTGGCTAAGAGTCCCAAGAGTGTTCCTGTGCTTCACACAACATAACCCAGGGTGGTGGTGCTTTGTGGGATCTTGTGTTAGGATGGAGGGCATTGCATTCTACCAGGTGGGTACTGTGGAGTTTGTGTTGGGGGGTGAGGGGAGGTGCTGGTGACTATAGTCAGTGCTGCAAGTCCCCCTTCCCACCCAGCCAGCCAGATATCCCACCATGGAACGTGCTTGCATTGCAGGGAGTGGAAGTTGTCTCTCAGGATGTCATTCAGTGGTGTCCTGCTGTTTGTTGGTGCACAGTTGCCAGCAGGGCCTTGTGCTCCCCACAGCAGTAGCCAGTGTCAGCCATCTTGTGAGTCCTTCTCCACTCCCTGTGATGTGAGCATGGTTCAGGGTGGTGTTGATGGGACAGTTGTGGGGGTGAGCAATGTCTGTGACTACGACTCCCATCATGCTATTGCCTCCACCCCCTTCCCAGCATGCCCATGCTTCCTTCCTTTTGACTCTGCTTCCCTGTGGGGTGGGCTGGCTGTGCTGACAGGATGGCTGGGAGTGTTGTCCTGGCAGTTGTTTGGCTAAGAGTCCCAAGAGTGTCCCTGTGCTTCACACAACATAACCCAGGGTGGTGGTGCTTTGTGGGATCTTGTGTTAGGATGGAGGGCATTGCATTCTACCAGGTGGGTACTGTGGAGTTTGTGTTGGGGGGTGAGGGGAGGTGCTGGTGACTATAGTCAGTGCTGCAAGTCCCCCTTCCCACCCAGCCAGCCAGCCAGATATCCCACCATGGAACGTGCTTGCATTGCAGGGAGTGGAAGTTGTCTCTCAGGATGTCAGTCAGTGGTGTCCTGCTGTTTGTTGGTGCACAGTTGCCAGCAGGGCCTTGTGCTCCCCACAGCAGTAGCCAGTGTCAGCCATCTTGTGAGTCCTTCTCCACTCCCTGTGATGTGAGCATGGTTCAGGGTGGTGTTGATGGGACAGTTGTGGGGGTGAGCAATGTCTGTGACTACGACTCCCATCATGCTATTGCCTCCACCCCCTTCCCAGCATGCCCATGCTTCCTTCCTTTTGACTCTGCTTCCCTGTGGGGTGGGCTGGCTGTGCTGACAGGATGGCTGGGAGTGTTGTCCTGGCAGTTGTTTGGCTAAGAGTCCCAAGAGTGTCCCTGTGCTTCACACAACATAACCCAGGGTGGTGGTGCTTTGTGGGATCTTGTGTTAGGATGGAGGGCATTGCATTCTACCAGGTGGGTACTGTGGAGTTTGTGTTGGGGGGGTGAGGGGAGGTGCTGGTGACTATAGTCAGTGCTGCAAGTCCCCCTTCCCACCCAGCCAGCCAGCCAGATATCCCACCATGGAACGTGCTTGCATTGCAGGAGTGGAAGTTGTCTCTCAGGATGTCAGTCAGTGGTGTCCTGCTGTTTGTTGGTGCACAGTTGCCAGCAGGGCCTTGTGCTCCCCACAGCAGTAGCCAGTGTCAGCCATCTTGTGAGTCCTTCTCCACTCCATGTGATGTGAGCATGGTTCAGGGTGGTGTTGATGGGACAGTTGTGGGGGTGAGCAATGTCTGTGACTACGACTCCCATCATGCTATTGCCTCCACCCCCTTCCCAGCATGCCCATGCTTCCTTCCTTTTGACTCTGCTTCCCTGTGGGGTGGGCTGGCTGTGCTGACAGGATGGCTGGGAGTGTTGTCCTGGCAGTTGTTTGGCTAAGAGTCCCAAGAGTGTCCCTGTGCTTCACACAACATAACCCAGGGTGGTGGTGCTTTGTGGGATCTTGTGTTAGGATGGAGGGCATTGCATTCTACCAGGTGGGTACTGTGGAGTTTGTGTTGGGGGGGTGAGGGGAGGTGCTGGTGACTATAGTCAGTGCTGCAAGTCCCCCTTCCCACCCAGCCAGCCAGCCATATATCCCACCATGGAACGTGCTTGCATTGCAGGGAGTGGAAGTTGTCTCTCAGGATGTCAGTCAGTGGTGTCCTGCTGTTTGTTGGTGCACAGTTGCCAGCAGGGCCTTGTGCTCCCCACAGCAGTAGCCAGTGTCAGCCATCTTGTGAGTCCTTCTCCACTCCCTGTGATGTGAGCATGGTTCAGGGTGGTGTTGATGGGACAGTTGTGGGGGTGAGCTATGTCTGTGACTACGACTCCCATCATGCTATTGCCTCCACCCCCTTCCCAGCATGCCCATGCTTCCTTCCTTTTGACTCTGCTTCCCTGTGGGAGTGGGCTGGCTGTGCTGACAGGATGGCTGGGAGTGTTGTCCTGGCAGTTGTTTGGCTAAGAGTCCCAAGAGTGTCCCTGTGCTTCACACAACATAACCCAGGGTGGTGGTGCTTTGTGGGATCTTGTGTTAGGATGGAGGGCATTGCATTCTACCAGGTGGGTACTGTGGAGTTTGTGTTGGGGGGGTGAGGGAGGTGCTGGTGACTATAGTCAGTGCTGCAAGTCCCCCTTCCCACCCAGCCAGCCAGCCAGATATCCCACCATGGAACGTGCTTGCATTGCAGGGAGTGGAAGTTGTCTCTCAGGATGTCAGTCAGTGGTGTCCTGCTGTTTGTTGGTGCACAGTTGCCAGCAGGGCCTTGTGCTCCCCACAGCAGTAGCCAGTGTCAGCCATCTTGTGAGTCCTTCTCCACTCCCTGTGATGTGAGCATGGTTCAGGGTGGTGTTGATGGGACAGTTGTGGGGGTGAGCTATGTCTGTGACTACGACTCCCATCATGCTATTGCCTCCACCCCCTTCCCAGCATGCCCATGCTTCCTTCCTTTTGACTCTGCTTCCCTGTGGGGTGGGCTGGCTGTGCTGACAGGATGGCTGGGAGTGTTGTCCTGGCAGTTGTTTGGCTAAGAGTCCCAAGAGTGTCCCTGTGCTTCACACAACATAACCCAGGGTGGTGGTGCTTTGTGGGATCTTGTGTTAGGATGGAGGGCATTGCATTCTACCAGGTGGGTACTGTGGAGTTTGTGTTGGGGGGGTGAGGGGAGGTGCTGGTGACTATAGTCAGTGCTGCAAGTCCCCCTTCCCACCCAGCCAGCCAGCCAGATATCCCACCATGGAACGTGCTTGCATTGCAGGGAGTGGAAGTTGTCTCTCAGGATGTCAGTCAGTGGTGTCCTGCTGTTTGTTGGTGCACAGTTGCCAGCAGGGCCTTGTGCTCCCCACAGCAGTAGCCAGTGTCAGCCATCTTGTGAGTCCTTCTCCACTCCCTGTGATGTGAGCATGGTTCAGGGTGGTGTTGATGGGACAGTTGTGGGGGGGCAATATGTGTGACTGCGACTCCCATGATGCTATTGGCTACACTGACTTGGCCAGCATACACAGAATTCCTTCCTTTGAGTGGTCTTCACTGTGTGTTGGTGTTGTTGTGGTGGCTACATGTGTGGATGTGTTTGTTAGTTCTATTTGTGCCACTGCCTAGCTGTAGTTGTGGTTGTGTTTGTACATGTGTTGGCACGGTTGGATGTGACTTTTTTGATGGCATGTGTTGTGTTTCTCTGACTGACATACACATTTTGGGATGATTCTGTTCTGGTTGCTGTGTGATTGCTATGAGTGCATGGTTTGACTCTCCCTTGACAGTGATGTGTGTGTGTTTTGTGGCAGTATATTGTGTACATTTGTTGTGTACTCACCAGGCTCTGGGATGTCCTCTAGTCCATATATGCTCACTGGCGGTAGGATGGCCCGCACCTTCTCCTCCCAGGGCCTGAGGTATATTGGCTTGGCAGGAGGGCCACTGCTGGTGTGTTGGCTGTTGATGTAGTCTTGCTTCAGCAGTTTCCGTACCCTCCTGCGCACGTCATACCACCTGTTCTGGATGTCGGTCTTTGTGCGCCGACATGGTGATTGGGCGTTCACCCTGTTGATGATCCTCTCCCACATCTTGGTTTTCTGCGACATGGGGGTCTGTTGGACCAATGTGCCAAACAGCTGTGGCTCTACCCTGAGGATCTCGTCTACCAGGACTTCCAATTCACAATCTAGGAACTTGTGATTCTTCTTGGGGGCATGGTGATGGGTGGTGATGGTGAGTGATGTGTGTGTTGGTGTGCAGGTGAGGGTGTGTGAGTGTGTGTTTTGCTGGGTGTATGTGAGGTAGGTATTTGTTGGTGTGCTGATGGTGTGTGGCTTGTGTGAGGGATGAGCTGTGGGTGTGTGGTTGCTTTCTCTTGGGTGCTGGCAGTGGAATGGCATTTGCAAAGGCTCATGGTTGTGATTTGTGTCCTTTATATAGGTGGAGTTGTGGGTGTGTCTTTGTTCTCTGTCCCCACCCCCCAGTATTTATTGGCTTGGTAATTGCTTGTTTGGCCTTTTTTGGTTGATTTTTCCTTTGTGCTGTTTGTGTATGTTGGAAACGTTCTTGTGACCGAGTCGGACCCTGCATTGGTCTCGTACGGTGTTTTCCGTTTCGTTCACGCTGTGTTTGTGCAGTTTTGTATGCTGCGTACGCGTCGGTCGCGGTGTATTGTGTTGCTTCGGCTCGGTTTTGTATGCGTGTCGGTCGTACGGCTTGTCCTCCGTCCGACTCGGTCGTGTTTTCGCGCCTTGCATCGTACTTTGCGGTTTGGAGTTGGCGGGTACGATTCGGTCGGATTTGTTCCGGGTGCGTGTCGGTCGGTTGGATTAGCGTGTTTTTCCGGCCGGATTGCTATTTTCCGAGCGGCTCGGTCGGTCGGCTTGGTTTCCTAACGTGTCGGTCGGATTTATCGCGGCTTGCATCGTACTTGGCGTGTCGGGCGCCACTGGTACGTGTCGGTCGGTAATTTTTCCGGCTCCGAGTCGGTCGGTGCTTTTTCCGGCCCGAATCGGATTCGACCCCTAAGTATTTTTAAAAGTAACTTACCCATGTCAGAAAATATTAGATCAGTCAGCCTTGGGGTGGTCTTCCCCCTCAACTTTTTGCCTTCCTCCTCCATTTTTTCTGACCTTGTTTTTGCTGGCCTTAGGACTCTGAGCACTTTAACACTGCTAACCAGTGCTAAGTGTATGTGCTCTCTCCTCTGAACATAGTAATATTGGTTCATACCCAATTGGCATTTATACGTCCCTAGTACAGTGCACTACATGTGCCCAGGGTCTGTAAATTGAGTGCTACTAGTGGGTCTGCAACACTGATTGTGTCACTCACTTAAGTAGCTCTTTAAACATGGCTCAAACCTGCCATTGCAGAGCCTGTGTTTGCAGTTTTATACTGCAGATTCGACCTGGCAAAATAAACCTTTTACCAGGCCCAAACCTTTTCTATTAAATATATATAAGTCACCCCTTGACAGCCCAGAAGGCAGGATGCAATGTATGAACAAAGTTGTACATGTACTTTTAAGTTTTAAATGTCCTGGTAGTAAAAAACTCTTACATTCATTTTTCACTACTGCAAGGCCTACATCTCCAATAGGATAGCATTGGGATTACCTTATTAAATTTTATAAGTGTAATTTTCAAATGAGAAGGGATTACTGGTTCATATTTGTTGTCTCTGAAATCCAAAATTAAAATCCTAATTTCTTGTGAAGTCTAATTTTCAATTGCAATTCTGAAAATGCTACTTTTAGAAAGTTGGCATTTTCTTGCCTTAGCTATTTGTTGCCTGCAGCCTGCCTCTGGTCACATGACTGGTTTTAATTGTCAGTTGTGCTTTGTGTATTCGTCCTAGACAGTCACACACAATGAGAACTTAGGTGTGACAGAGTTGGCAATCACTGGCAAGATGGGAGGGAGAAGCTGTGCCCAGCCTCACTTACACCTGAAAATGCTGTGTCCTGTCTTCACACAAAGGACTGCATACCCCCTGTAGTAAGTCTGGAGCCAGGGCAGGGAGGGCAGGGAATCTGTGGACATCAAAGGCGTGCCTCTAGAAGCTTCTCCCTACCTCACAGGCACAACTGTGTATAAAAGAAGGACCTCACTCTTGAACCCAGAACCCGAAATGACCCTAAGGGCTAGTTGGCTGACCTCCTGACCTGAAGCCTCAGGGACATTACAGGCTTCCAACCTCCTTGCATCTGCACTTAGACTCTGCCATCTGTGAGTCTATCCTGCTAAGTGGTTCCACCCCAGTCCTTGACCCTCGGAAGTGGGCCTAAGGTTCTTGTCAGCGGAACCAACACATCTTTTCTGCAGAGTGGTGCATCCCCGAGCAGAACCGACGCATCACTGCTGCTGCATGGATTGGATCCAACACAAAGACCTGCACCTCCCCCGAACTCCTCGGATCCAACCCATTGCCGACCGTGCGCACATTTGCAGCCAGATTCTCGTATCTCTCGACACTAGACTCCGATCTCAGCATTGCAGCTCCTCGGAACAGATGCATTGACAGCTGTGTGTCACATCCCTGACTCCAGGACCCCGCATTGCAAGCCCCATCAATGGGATCCTCGACGATGACATTACAGAACCTCGCACCGCAGCCTCGCCCTATCTCAGAACCGACACATTGCTTAGGGCGCTCGGCTCATCTTTGACTCAGATCCATGCAATGCCCCACAACCAGGATATTAGGTATACTATGTTCAGCTTGCCTAACTGGGTCCCTGTAGCCGGCCTGCGTTCCATTGCAGTGGGCCTGAACTTGTGACTTTGTCCCGGTCCTGCATGACCAAATATACCCAATTGGCGCTTTGTGCTTTTTGGCGTTATTTTCACTGAAAATCTAAAATTTAATATCTCTGGTTCTATTAATTGGAATTTTGTTGCTTTGGTCTTGTTTTATTTATTAAAAAATACTCTATTGTTCTAAATCTGTCGAGGGCTCCTTTTGTGGTGTTTTTTCACTGTTTTACTGTTTGAAGTGTTGCACAAATACTTTACATATTGCCTCTGTATTTAGTGACTGCTCTGTGCCAAGCTACCAAGGGGGGGAGCACAGATTAATTTGGGGTTTACTTGTGCCTTACCCTCACAAGGATTGCGGTTGCTGCTCAACCAGGGCTTACACCCCAGTCAACCAATAACCCAATGCCTCATAGAAAATATCTGGCAGTATTGCCGTCCATGCCCATCTTATTCTTTTCTCTCTCTGTACCTCTTGGTCTTTCCCCTAAATGGAGCAGGAGGGACCATCCTCTCCCAAGTGGCTTGTCTCTTTTCCCATCCTACAATCCTGAAAACTCTGACCTTGTCTTTCCATACGCTCTTCATTTTCATCCGTTTTTCGTCCTTATTAGTTTAGTGACTGAGATCTTTCCATTTTAATTGACAAGCAATTCTCTGTGAATGTAGAGATATTAATCGCCAATAACATCCCCCTTCTGATTCCTAATCTCATCTGACCAATCATTAAGGAATAAATTATTCATTTAATTGGTTAATATAATTGTAACACATCCCCCCACTGATCTCCTACATATATAATATCAAGAGCTCTCAAATTAATTTGGGTCAAGCCCATTCCAACAAAACTAGACATTGGGGTTTGTGGTCCGATGATGAACCATGCCACAATGTATGGACCACAATAAACCTATCGAAAAGGATTCATGATGTATGCCAACCAATTATAGGCGACTCATCTCTTGACACCCACAACATTATATTTGCAGACTTAATTAACTATCTTCATGCTGGTATTCAGTTTACATGATCAGTGAATACTATAAACATTTTGAATAAACAGACTGTTCTCCATTGTTTGCGCATGATTTCACTCACTATTGCCCTTGCCGCTCCATATGCGTGCTTACTGTTGGAGTGCCAAAAGGTGGTGACAGTGTCAGAGAAGGTTTGATTCAGGGCCTGAAGTTGAATTAAGCTGATTCCAGATAGAAAGAGCTTTTGCTCCTAATTCTTCTTAGATCCCAATGGATTTGTTGGAGAGAGCATATGCTTCAGGTGGACGGCTTTATAAGGTAGGTGGTTGATGATGGGTTTGATTCTTGTGATGGGGAGCCAGTAGTTCCTTAAGACTAGATGATGTGATCAAATTTTCTTCAGGGTGACATAAATCTGGCTGCTCCGTTTAGGACTTCTCTGATGGGGCAAGTGAAAATTGAGAAATCCCATCCAATGGCTAACGTCTAGTCAACTGATGACCAAGGCATAAGCAGCCATCTTGGAGAAAGGAAGGAGCAAAGGTGAAAGTTGGCCGAATTGGCAATTCTTTTAGTAAGGCGGAAGAGATAGTGTGGGATTGACCCCATAATTAAAGCCCTTATCATGCATGGTTTACATCTCTCTTTCCACTTCTAGCAGTTGGGACCAACACAGAGCCAAGCATAGATGACTGCCTTAAACCTATCCATGATTGAACGTCCTATTCAATTGCCTCTAGACCATACCCATTATTGACTTTAATTATCTTTTCCAAATGTGTCTTCCATGTCAATGAACAAAAACTAATCTAAATGATGATTCCTAGATATAGATTTCCTATTTCTGGATAACATTTTCATTACATTTAAATATAGTTTTTAACCACTTATTTCTTTATTCAAACACATTTATTCTGAAGTATGAAGACTTAAAGGATAACTAGTTTCTGTGACACCCTTCTTAAGCTGCACAAGGGTTCTCTTCAAGAAATATTTTTTTTCTGTCATTTGCTTAGTCTGTGTAGTGACCTGCTGGTCACTGTTCTAGTTGTTTGATGTACCAGCCACTCCCTGTGGGCCAGCTCACACCCCACCCCACACCCATCCAGCACAGGCGTCACAGAGCATGTGACCCTAATAATAAAAGTAACCCTGGGCGTAGTTTGCGTAGTAGCACTACACGTAGCTACGCGAAGTACACTTTGAACTACACTCAGCTATGCAAATATACATAGTGCGTAGCTGTGTGCTTGTCTGCACTGTGCAATAATTGCTAACGGCATCTTGCACAGTGCAAGTTATGATAAAATAAGTATCTCTGTCTTTATATGCTAAAATGCATATAGTCATTTCACAAAAGTGAAAACACTACATTAACAAGCAGTGAGAGAGGTGATGATTTTGGGAACATCCCTAACCTAGGGAGAGAACCAAGCAGATGCCTTGAAAACAAAAAGCACATCTTGTTGAACGATTCGGTGGTGGTCCCATCCTCTTAGGACCACCCCAAGCACAGTTATTGGCAAAAATACAATCCCAACCAAAGGCCCTGCAAAGCATTATGGGACGAGATTAGCAGTGGGCAGTGAATATTATAGTATCCAATATCAAAATAATTCTACAAAGAGCTGCAGTTCAACTAGTCGTTACTAGATGTCCCTCACGAGTCAAATGCAAAAGCATTGAAATTATTATTACATCAAGCTACCGTTCCGCTAGTCGTTACTAGATGTCCCTCACGAGTCAAATGCAAAAGCTTCATGAAAGGGTGGACTGAGTGAGAAAACTCCTTGAGGTGCAGGATGGAGGGAGGAAGGAAGGACTCCATTGGGCTACAAGTGAAGGCATTACCTTGGAATTAGGCAGCATTACCTTCTTACAGTGTAGAAAATGACATCTGCCTTGTGATAGATTTTACATAAATTTATGAAGCCTTGGAAACTGAAGTTGCTATCCTGAAGTTGGCTAACATACATGCCTAAACAAGCTTCATCACAAATTGTCGAATAAAGCCAGTTTATAGCATATTAATTTCAGAAAACTAAGGGGCATATCAGCAAGGGCCTGTGATAATCATCGCTCAGCGCTTTTAGCGCGAGGATAATTATCGCAGGCTAACGCTGGATTCTATCGTGGAGATAGCATGCTATCAGGAACGCTTATCTCCCAAGCGATAGGAATCCATGCGTTAGCTGGAAAACAGTGTGATTATCGCTGGAAATCCAGCGATAATCGCACTGCGACCAGCGATACCTTGCTGATAGGGCAGGGTGGTTTTGGCCATGTAATCCACCTCCCATTGGATTACATGGCTAAATCAGATTACAAGCAGGCGTAAGGAAAGTAGCGATAACTGTGGTTATCGCTACTTTTCTTATCGCTCTGCTTGTTTGCGTGCAGCTTGATAATTGGAGAAATGTCGGTTAGCGACATTTCTCCAGTTAGTCCCGCATCGGAACGCCCACTTTGCATCTCATTAGAGATGCAAAGCTGGGCGTTGTTGTAAGGGCGCTAAATCAGCAAAACACGCGATAACGTGTCTTTGCTGATACGGCAATGAAATTATCGCCGCTTTTCGCCCGAAAACGGACGCAAAGCGGCGATAATTTCATAGCGCCGCCTTGCTGAAATGCCCCTAAGGAGCTACTTCGGGACTAGACTCCAGGCAAACACAATTAAATGACCAGTCTTATAAAATTAGTATCCTTTAAGCAGTCAGAGGAGGCCATGTAGCAACATCATCATTAGGGGATTACCTTTCTGCATCCCACTTCTGAGATGTATGAAAAGAGCCTGCCTACTTCAGGAAGTCTTTCTGCAAAGTGGATAGGCCATTGTTACTTGTTTAGCCTTTGCTTGAGAAACACAGGACCTGAACATTCATCCTATTCAGCCTATTTTGTTTAACTGCTAACACTCACTCACATTTGGGCATACACAGATCTGTATTTCAGCCATCAATTTTCTTGAATGAAGATAAAGATAAATATCCCCCATTCTAAAGCTCAACCTTTCATACCTGTGCAAGGCCCATCTCTTCTTCTCAATGGACTCAATCTATTTCTTTAATATAAAAGATAAGACATGCTAATATAGTCTCAGCGAATTCACATATCACTTGATTTTCCATATTGTTCCAAACAAGCCTCTGTGAATGTTCAAATCATCATCATGATCGAGTATCTTGATTCTGTATATATTTCCCTGAGCAAAAGACCTACTAAATTTACAAATCCTCATAAAAATATATTTTGTCTTCCTCACACGCCTCACTGAACTCTGAGATTTGAACACAGCCGCTTCACTGCTTCTGTCATACTTCTTAATTTAAATAAGTCCTGATGTATTAAAAAAAATCCTCTAAGCTCTGAAAACACTACAAGAACGGAAAATTTAATAGCGCAGGGTCCCTTCACTCCAAAAATATCTACACCGTTAACTCAACAGTGCCCGCTTCATCATCTCAAGACGTGTCACTTTACTTTCTAGCTAGCTTGTAAGATCTTCTCAGGGGAACACCAGGTGCTGTGATACACTTCTCTGTAAAATACCAGCCTTTACAAAAGCAAAAAAACATAAGCAACTCAAGGTGTGGAATGACATCACATTGGTCATTAGAACTACCACATCCTGTTAATTGTATTTCACTATAGCAGCATTTGTCAATGAAGTATCTGAGTTCAGGACATGTCTAGGTAACAGGTTGCTGAGTTCAGCACAAGGGTAGGTAACAGGGTTTACTTGCTCTCAACAAGGACTAGGGAATTCAGGAGAAGCGGTTTAACATCTGCTAGTATAACAACAAAAGGGTACAAAGGAAACAATAGATAAGCTATTTTACAAGGTGGGTTGTATGCTAAAAGGACAGTGATATCTACGAGGTTAAATAGATCTTAAAAGATGGCAAGGAGCAGAATAGTCTTACAATGTTCAGGAAGACACTCAGCATCTCTTATGGAGAAAGAGTTTTGGATGGGCCTCTGTGCCAGAGGCACAAGCCTCAGAATCTAACCTGCACCCTTGGTAGCAGTGATAATTAAAATAATAATACAAACACAAGAACGTACAACAGGGAACAGAGCAGGGAAACACATAACACAGGGACATGGTTCAATGTAAAACTGGATTGAAATCAAGATCAGGAAGATGACTGGAATTATGATTGACAACAGAACTGGAATATCCAAAACTATGAATATAGGAAACGAGACTGGAAATCTGTACACTAACTAGAACAGGACAAGAATATGCAGCTGGTACAGAACCACAGACCACAAGGCAAGGAATTTGAATTTAATTTACAGGGCAGATCAGGAAGTGTGCAGTCAGAACAAGGAAAAAGGCCATCACATGTACAAAGGGGCAGGATAAACAAGAGAAAGAAGACAAATACAAATAGCTATCCAGAACAGTAAAATGGAACCAAGTAACAATGGAAACATAAATCAAAGAGAAATTGTGGAAATATGCCAGCAGGATTGTGAAAGAGCCCAAGCAGACCCAGCAGCAAGGTCATTTGTGTGACTCTTCACACTGAGCTCACAGAGTTGAAATAGCCTGAAGCAAGAAAGAGTAAACCAGGTTCACGGAATCAGGGAACCAGTAATGAAGGGAAGGCTGAATTGAGTCTTGGAAAGGGGTAGACCCGGAAAACCAGGAGGCAGAAAACCCTGTATAACTACTAAGGCCCTGATGTCGTTCGGAAGGCCTCCGAATTGGATTTGGCTTTCCCGGATCCGATTCGTAGCCCTTGCTTATGACCGAATCGTACTCAGGTCCGAACGACCAAGTACGATGCGAAGATCGCATACGCACTGACCGAATTGTTTCCGGGATCCGAACCTGTCCGTACGAATCGTTCGTAGCCGAATCGTGCCGCGATATGGAGCCGAATTACGACTGAGCGAGTACGATACATGATTCGGACAGCCGCTTCACCTCGGTGTCAGCAAGACGAAACGGCTGTCGAAATTGTACTTCGGTGGGCCCTTCACCCGGTGCCCTCCGAATCTGTCACAGGTGTGTGCCCATGGGTCCCCCCGATCCAGGCATGCACAGTGTGGCGGGCACCATGGGGTGCCCACCACAGGGTGTACACTTTTCCCCACCCACCCCTTTTTGCTATAGGAGCCTGTGTACGCGTCTGTACACAGGCTCTCATAGAGTTCAATGGGAGTCCGAGAGAACCGTGTCTGTAAGCATACGGCTGCATCGTACTCGCTCGTTCGGACTCACGGAGCACGTTTCGCTCGGAAAGCCCTCCGGATCCGAGTCGTACGAGGGCTTTCCTAGCGAGATCGGAATCGGGCCCTTAGACTGTATAACTACTGAGTCATTTTAATCACATTTGCAGGAGCTGAAAAAAATCACATCGCATAGCTGAACATCTGTGAAACTGAGATAAGATAATATACATTTCAGGAGCATAAGTATGACCTTCTGGTAAAGTTCGTCCATCAACAAATGTGATTGGCTTGATGAGCTGCCGACCCACTCTCGGTACCGGTGGGTAAAGGCGGAGGCTTTCCTTAATACACATTGTTGTGTATGTCATCTGACCAAGGTCATCCCTGTAAGAAACAAAGTGTAGATGCTCTGAATAGGTGGCTGGTGTCCATATATATATTTGATTCTTTATTTTAGTATTTTCTATAGAGTTGTCTCTTTCCCTCTTTGTCCATATAAGAGTGATGTACATGGTACAATGCAATAAGTCAATGTATATTACAGTCATGGTCAGCAGTGCCCAATAATATGTTGGCGTGATAACTAAAACATTTGAGGATTTTCACCTGGCCTGCTGCATGGGGAAGCAGTGGCAAAGCTTCCACACCACCTATTGGGGTAGATTTATAAAGGTACACCAGTCTTGCTCTTAAGGGTACATTCTGTCTCACCTTTTGCAGGTTAGGGGGTCAAACAGCTAACTGTGAAGACATTTGTATTGGATGATGTAGCAACACTTTAAACAACTATGCATTTACGAATATAAAAAATGTGAAAATCCAAGTCAAAGTGTAATTAAAAGAGTAAACATACATTAATGTTAAAGATTAAAAATAATTATATAAGTATGATTATAATATAAGTGAAGATGATATACAATGAAGGAATACCTTAGGTTTTAAGTTTTTCTGTCTTGGAAGGCAGTACAGGAAATTTTAAGTTGTGTAAAGTTTTATAATAAGCTAAAAGTAAAATAAAGTTGCATAATAAATCCATTTTGTATGCAAGTGATACTTAACTTAGCCTTTTATTTGTAACTGAGTCGACTGTAGACACTCATACAGCAATGTAACAGGAGGAGGTCATTATATCCAAGTGCAGATAATGAAAATGGGGCCAATACAATAAAAAAAAAAGATTTGTGAAACTTCACATGGAAGCCCCCATTTAAGGAACCAGTGAACCTTGTAAATAGTCTAGAGTTTGCACAAGAAATACATGTCAGTTTTGAAGAAAAATAAGGAATGCTTTTTTAAAAATCTTTGGAAATTCAATGGCTTCCACTGAATTAATTTGCTTAGTTGGGGATTTGTGACACTGGACAATACAAGTGCATGTAGTGATATGAAAACATGGACCTCAACATCACATCAATACTGGTTACAAGATGCACCTGAAATCAATTTTAATTGTATGCATAGCATTTCAGTAGATGTCCAACAGTTAAATGCAATAGAAATCACTTGAAAATGGTTAACTGGAATTCTTCCAAGCAGTGCAACCCATTATGGGTGGTATTCTAAATCCTGTGGAATAAAAAGTCCACAATAGCCATTTTAATACAGACCTGCCATTTGCCTTCGCTAGCTTAACCACTACCATCACGGTTCACTGACAAAATATTGACCAATAATATCGAGACATGAATATCAACTACAAAAATATCGATAACCTGTACTTGAAAAGGTAAGTACAAAAATATCGAAAAAATTATTTTTTCAGTAATATCGTTGAAATAAATATTGATTTTTAAAATAAATATAAAAAATTAAATTAAAAAAATTAAATATAGTTAATGCATATTGTAACAAATATTACAAATAAACAAAAAAGTTAAATACACATATATACATTTTAAATTATATTATGATTGAAAACATATTAAATAATATATATATATATATATAAACATACCAGTAACATAAAATATTTAAAAAGCAAACCACTTTAATTAAAATTAAATAGTAAACAACATATTATTTTTACAATTAAATAAAAAAATTACAAATAAAAATCATTAACAATTAGAACTATTATAATTTTAAATAAACAAAAACATAATTATATAAATTAAAACAATATACAATAAATTATTAAATATTAAAATTAATATACATAAAATTCCAACTACAATTTATACAAAAATAGACAAATACTTATACTAATAATATATAACATTTACTACTCCCACCTCACACAACACAACAGTAATAAAACTGATACATCACACAAAGGTAAAATTTACTACTCTCACTATAATAAATGCAAAATGAGATAAAATATTCTATTGCTGAGTACTAAAATTTACTATTCTCACTACAGTTAATACAACACTAGGAAAAGTTTTGCAATACAGAGAGATAACATTCTGGGGGTCGATTCCGATCTCGGCCGGTAGGGCACCGAATCGGATTCGGCTTAACCGGATCCGATTCGGAGCCCTATTTCCCGACCGATTCGTACATGCGTCCGGGCGAGCGAGTACGATGCGTGCGCTCGCGAAATCGCCGACCGACTCGTTCGCAGAACCCGACCGCTCCGACCGACTCGCAAGGACTCGACTCACACCGCGCAATGGAGACGTTCCCCGGCCGGGTAAGTACGATGCGCGCCTCGAGCAGTCCGACCGACTCGCGCAGTCCGGCTCCAAAGAGCAGTCGGAGCCGGACTTTGGGGGTCCGTGTCGGTCCCCCCTGTATGCGTAGCTGCGCGAGTCGCACACAGGGGGGACCCATGGGTCCCCCCTACCTGTGCGTGTACGGCGCGAGTCGCTTCGCAGCGTACCCGCTGTAGGGGGCGCCCTTGTTCGCCTCGCACCCATTGAGTCAATGGGAGCCCGCGTACGCGTTGTACGACCGGCTCCCATTGACTTCAATGGGAGTCCGACCGAATCGAGTCCGATAGCATACGTGCGCATCGTACTCGTTCGGTCGGGCTACTAGGGTCCGATTCGGTCGGAAATCTCTCCGGGTCCAGCTCGGTCGGTGAGATTTCCGGCCCGAATCGGAATCGGCCCCTTAATATTCCCACTCCAATAAGTGCAAAAGTAGGGAAAGTGTTGAATTGCGGAAAGGTAAAATGTTATATTCCCACTCCAATAAGTGAAAAGTAGGGAAAGTGTTGGATTGCAGATGGGTAAAATTTAATATCCCCACTCCAGTCAAAGCAACAGTAGGGAAAGTGTTGGATTGCGGAGGGACAACATTTTCTATTCCCACTACAGTCAGTGCAACAGTAGGGAAAGTTTTGGATTGCGGAAGGAAAAAAAATTAATATTCCCAATGCAGTCAGTACCACATTGGAAACAAACAAATTCTCTGCAAAACTATAAAATAATTTCAAAAACAAAATAAAAAAATATAAATATTAAAAAAACAAATATATTTAATCAAAAACCTTATTTAAAATAAATACATATTATAATGTTAAATACATATAAATAATTACAAACATTATTAAAAGTTAAATTCAAAAATAATTTTCATATAAAATTCTTTAAAAAAAAAATTCTTTATTAACAAAAATAATTGATTAAATAATTTTTATTTTAGTTACTGTCCACCATCCACCATATATCTGTAGTGCTAGAGGCACTCTTGTGGTCTGACACCAAGTGATGACCTTTGACTACCATCATTTTAATTGACTTTGGTGTTTTATTTTATCCTAGCCTGAATGTAGGTCCTGCAAATGCCTTGTTTCTCTTGAAGATTTCTTCTCGTAGTTTTGAAGTGGGAGCTGTCACAGTAGAACAACCTTGCCAAGAACAGAACGTGTGGGATGTGCATTTGAAAGCATGAGAGAGAGAGAGAGAGAGAGGTGTGGAATGTACTTTTTGGTCTCGAAGTGCAGTGTTATGAGCAGTGGTGCACAAATGTGCATTATGTTGTGCATTGAGAGATCAAGTATGTGATGCTATAGGCAGTGGTGCACAAATGTGCATTGTGTTGTACATTGGAAAGTATTATGAAGTTCTTACTATTGGCTTTGACAAGGCCTCATGTCATCCTGAATTCTGACTCTGCCTTGCTTGAGCTTTTCTGCACACACAGACAGGCCCCCAGAGTGTTTGCAAGTTGTTTGGGTTAATCATGTTCAAGGATGTTTTGTGAGAGATTGTTTAATGTACCCTGGAAGGCTTTCGTAAGCTTCATTAAGATAAAGGCTGGAACATGTGAGAATGTAGAGGGAACATGGGAACTCCTTTTGCCCTGGAATGCTTGCATGGAAACTGGCCAGTTCCAGTAAGTTTCCTTGGCGCAGAGGGAAAGACTCTCGAACCTTCTAGTGTGTTTTGAGACTATAAAGCCGGAGAATGTTGACAGCCAGCTTGGGAGTTCACTTGTGGAATAGACGTACTGTCACAAGAATCTGGATCTGAGTCCTGATCGCGAGTCCATTGCCTGGCTGTTAATGGGCTCCTCCAGCTTGAGTTGGCAAGGATGTCGAGTGAACGATCAGGTGAGGTGAATTGTTTCTGACTAGTGCCATTGTGATGCGTGGTTCCAGTGGCTGTGGTCATTTGAGGTGTTTTCTTTGTGATGTGTGAATGAGTCAGAGTGCACATCCAAAGTAATCATTTGATGTATTTAGTGTATATATCTTTCGGATTTCTTGCAGGACGTCCAGTATTATTTGTTGCTTGTTTATTCATTTTTATTATTCATGCATTTAACTAGTGCATTTACCAAGTGTGTTATTATTGCTTGCATATAAATATATATATCTCTATATACATTTGAATGTTGTTAATTTGGCATCTGGGAAAGCCTTTCTGTTAGAGAGCATTGCATAAATAAAACCCCAAGCCTCATTCTAAAAAGAGAGTCTTTGATGTGTTTCATTTTGTAAAGTGAAACCCCTTGTCTAGTTGCTGTTGTGTTTTATGTCTTCTGCCTCATCGTGCTTGGGCCATCATGTGGGGGTGGTAGTATTGTGAGGGCGAGGTGAGGCAAGACAATACCCCTACAAAACGTACACACAACACCTAAAACTTAACTTTAATATCAAATTATTTACATTACTAACATAAATATTTAACAATAAGCTAAATATCTAGAAATAAAAATTATTATTTAATTAAATTTAATTTACTTTCCACAATATACCCCACAAAATTTACAACACACTCCTAAAATGTAATACAAAAACTAATTACACAATTAACATAATACATTTTAATAATTATTATCAATTAAAAAATATTATTCTATTTAAAATTTAATTTACTTCCTACGATTTACCCCAACAAAACCCAAACCCACACATACAATTCTACTTAAAAAAACATAATTGCACAATTAACATAAATAATTCTAAATTAAATAATCATTATTAAATAAAAATATTAATATTAATTACTTAGAATTAATTTAATTCCCACCCTGTATCCCTATAAACCCCACACCTAAAATTAAAAAAATATTTACACAATTAATATAATTATTTATCAATTAAATAATTAATAGTAATTAACAATTCATTATTAATTACAATTAAATTACTTCCCACAACCCGCATATAAAATTTAAATTATAAAAATTACTTACACTATTAACATAATTAATTATAAATTAAAAAATAATATTAATTAAAAATGAATCATTATTTTATTATAATTGAATTACTTCCCGTTTGCAGCCAAAGTCACCGAGAGACTCGTAAACGCCCAGCTGACCGCCTTCATCGAAGAGAACTCCATCCTGGACGTCTCCCAGTCTGGATTCCGCAGCAACCACAGCACTGAGACCGCCCTCCTCTCCGCCACTGACGACATCCGCATGCTACTGGATCAGGGACACACTGCGGCCCTCATCCTCCTAGACTTCTCCGCAGCCTTCGACATCGTTTCACATCGCACGCTCGCAGCCAGACTTCACGACGCGGGAATACAAGGAGCCGCCCTCGGCTGGATCCAATCCTTCCTCTCCGGCAGAACACAGAGGATTCGACTTCCTCCCTTCCTCTCCAAACCCACGGAAATCAACTGCGGAGTACCCCAGGGATCATCACTGAGCCCCACACTCTTCAACATCTACATGGCCCACCTCGCCACCATCGTCAGACAGCATAGGCTCAGCATCGTATCCTACGCTGACGACACCCAGCTCATCCTCTCACTCACGAAGAACCCCAAAGACACCAGACTCTGCTTCCAGGAAGGAATGAAGAACGTGGCAGCCTGGATGAAGGACAGCTGCCTGAAGCTAAACTCAGAGAAGACCGAGGTCCTCATCCTTGGACCCTGCACCTCCGCCTGGGACAACACCTGGTGGCCCTCCGCCCTCGGGAGCCCACCCACCCCCACAGACCACGCCCGGAACCTCGGCATCATCCTAGACTCCTCCCTCTCCATGAACCCCCAGATCAACGCCGTCGCCTCCACTAGTTTCAAATGCCTTAGCATCCTCCGTAAAACCTTCAAATGGATCCCCCCGACTGCAGAAGGACCATCACCCATGCACTCATAACCAGCAGAGTGGACTACAGCAACGCCCTCTATGCCGGAATCAACAAAACTCTTCTACACAAACTCCAAACCATCCAGAACGCCGCAGCCAGACTCGTCCTCGGGACACCGCGCCACAAACACATGACCCAACACCTACGAGGCCTCCACTGGCTCCCCGTCGAGAAGAGGGTCACCTTCAAACTCCTCACCCACGCCTACAAATCCCTCAACAACATCGGATCCAAATACCTCAACGAGAGAGTATCCTTCCACGTACCCAAGAGGAACCTCCGCTCCGCCGACCTCGCCCTGGCAGAAGTCCCCCGCATCCGCAGAAACAGAACCGGCAGGAGAGCCTTCTCCTACATCGCAGCCAAAACCTGGAACAAGCTCCCTGTGAACATCAGATGCTCCCCGACCCTGCACACGTTCAGGAAGGACCTCAAGACCTGGCTTTTCGACTGATCCAGAGCCGCCCCCCCCCCCCAGCGCCTTGAGACCCTCACGGGTGAGTAGCGTGCTTTATAAACCCCTGATTGATTACTTCCCACCCTGTCCCCCTAAACACCCACTACCCCCTACAGTACTAAACATAACAAAAATTACTTACATTTAATTTAGTAACTACAAAAAAGTTTACAAATACATTAAAAGACATAAAAAATATTTATACAAAAAAATTACATCATATATATTCAAAATATATACCAAAATGCATAACAATAATTAAGAAAACGGTATTATAAACAACTATATTTTTGTAATCAATATTAATGACTTAGGGCCTGATTATGATGGCGGTCGGACTTTTGGCCATCCTATCGGGGATGGGACCGCCCGACTAGCTGAAATTACAATGCGCCCACCATCAAGGCGGTCGCAATGTATATTTTTTGTATTGCAGTGTGTGCTGCTGGCTGCAGCACACGCCGCAGTCCAAAAAACGCACATTGTGCATATGCCTGCACTGTGTGGCAGGCGCCATGCAGTGCCTGCCATATGGTGTAGGGATATGTAGGGGGATACCATAGGTGCCCCCCAGAACCTAAGGCCGAGAGCAAGGGGAAAGTCCCTTTCCGCCTGCCTTTTCATGGCGGTTTAACTGCCATGAAACGGCCGGTGGAAAGGGGCATTATAATTCCTAAGGCGGTGCCTGAGCAGGCACTGCCACTGTTGTAGGGATACAAGTCCCTCCGACGGACTGACAGGCTCCTTGAGCCCGTTGGATCCATGGCGGCCGGTCTCTCCGACCGCCTACCATCCGCCCGCCATTGTACTGTGGCAGGCGATCAAGCGATGGCCTGATGGTGGCGGTCCCATCGTATTGAGGCCCTTATATATTTTAAAAATTGATATTACTTGCCTTAAAATCCATTTTCTTGACAACGATAGTCTTGCTGACGATATTTCCATGTCACGATATTTTTGATTAAATACTTTTGCAAGTCGATATTTCCAACTCGATATTTTGTCTCAACACCCATCATCAGCAACAATGTTTAGCAAGATAATTCTGAAATTCTCTAATAGAAAAAGTCCAGTAATGGTAAGTTCTCACCATTCCATTGTGTCTCGATCTCCCATGATTCCTTTAAGCTCTTCTCTACATTTCTCTTGGTGCTCTGGGTACTGTGCCATGCAGTATAAGATCCAGGAGATGCCACTGGATGTTGTATCATGGCCTTCAAACATGAAGGTATCCACTTCAGCACGTACATCCACGTCTGATAAGGATTCCCCATTTTCATCCTGAGAATTTGAACATTTGATTATATGTTTACACATGTTGGCCAAGCAATAAGAGTAACATATATACTTTTCTACTCAAATATAAATTGATCATAATTGTTCATTCAAAAGAGCTCCAATCACTATAAAGGCTTCCTGATGCTAGATAAATAATCTGCCTGAGCTGCCGTGAATTATGTTGGGAATATTCAAGATCTTTGTGACCGATTACTGAATTCCCAGAAAAGTACAGGAAATAGTTGTAATTTTATAATACATTTAACAACATCAAACAAATTAAGAATACAAACTACCCAGAATATTATTGTGCTTGTAAAATCCTTCTCTGCATTTCTATTCTGGCAGGATGGCCATTCGGTTTCAGTTTATGTTTAAGTTTATTGTTTGATAATATGCCAAAAAGGGAACGCGACCATTTAAAATCCCAATCACATATACCTTAATCTCCAATCACTTCCTCTCAAATAATTTCAACTTTAAAAAGTCTTCTTAAGCAAGATATACAAATATAAACAAACAAAAGGATGTCCATTCAATGGGATGGTAAATTGAGCAATTTTTGTTAATTGAAATGCATTAATCTTTCCCTGCATTCTAGACAGAATCTTTGCAATCACATAACATTATTAGCTTGCCGTGGAAATTTGTGGCTTGATTAAAAGTGTTACAACCAAATTATCCTAAACCGTTGTATATATTCTTCAACATTTCACTTAAGATCCATCTCTAACATGTCTCCAGTTATCACACATCCTAACATTAAAAATGTCCCCTCATATAAAAATTGAAACTAGAAATGAAGATATGTAAAATAACTTTCATCAGTACATAATAAAGGTATTCTTTCTCTGAGAGATTGTATATTATAGCCAGCCCCAAAACAATACTTTGATGCATTAATTCTGCCACGGTTTCTAGCACCCCACCAGTGCAATTTGACTCTAAAGTGTGGGTTTAGTTATTCCTTTGCCTTTTAGATAGCTTTCTTGAATGTCAAATCATGGGTGTTGAGTATGTGCCCAAGTCACAGATTTTTATGATACCCATATAAGATAAATCTGCACACATTGTTGCCTATTCACAAACTTCACTTTGTAGTACGTAAAGTAGTAACGCATTAGTACTACTCATGCACTACAAAATTCTATTAACAAACTTATGTATTTAACTGATTTTTAAAAAAAACATAAAATACCTTTTATTAAACAGTAAAAATAAATGAACTTTAATTATAATTTTTAATTCAATGTACTATTAGAAATAAAAATAAAAAATCAGAGTGGTTTTAACTAATTTTGTATAAAAACTAATATTTGGAAAATAAATGTATATATTATAATTATTCAATAAACATTTAGGGCCCAATTATGATGTCGGTCGAATTTGCCTATGATCAACATCATCGCGGATTCGAGACCGACGAACTCCGGTCGGCAGTCCCAACCGCATAATTACGATGTGACTGCACATGGTGCGGTCACATACTTCCATTTCGCTATGGAAGTTTGTGCTTCAGCCGTAAACCGGCCGTAGCACAAGCTCCCATAGGGAAATGGGAGATTCTGTTAATCCCTGCACCGCATGGCAGGCACCTTGAGGTGCCTGCCACGCGGTGCAGGTATTAATAAGGGGCACCATAGGTGCTCACTCGTCCCCTAACTGGAGGCCGCATGGAGAAGGGGGCCCTGCCAGGGACCGCAAAACTCTCTTTCCGACAGGCTTTCCATTTCGGATAGCCTGGCATGGGAAGCCTGTTGGAAACTGAGCATCGTAATCCCAACGGCGGAAACGCTGTCCATTGTGATTACGGGTTGGTCTCCAAATGGCCGACAGGCTCCTTGAGCCCGTCGTAATCAAGACGCGATGAACGTCCGGTTTCAATTCTGACTGCCTAGATTGTAACTATGCGGTCGGAATGGAAACCGTGGATGTCGGTTGGAAAGCCTCTGACCTGTGGTCGGAGGCTTTCCGACCAAAATTGAAATAGGCCCCTTAATATGAAGAGGTAATGCGCTGTAACATTTTATTTCATTATTTTTAGGGTAAACACATTTATTTTAATAAATTGTATATTTATATTTTTACTTTTTGTAATATCAATGAACTTTATTTATTTATCAATACTTTCCCATAGGGATATCTCTGCCATGGTGGGGAAGTTCTTCACCTACATGCGAAAAGTTAGTGGTTATAATTTTACACTTGGAAATTTAGTCTTAGATGTCTTTCCACATGAACTGAGGGTGTGTATGTAGACAAGCGAATCTACAGCCAAAAATTATGACTAGGGAAAAGGTGTAGACTTGCAACTTTGGGTAGCAGAAGATTTAAACAATTAAAACTAAGGGCCTCATTATGATGTCAGGCGGAAAGCCTCCGCCCAACAGTCGGAATTCCCTAAACCGCGTCGGGACCCCTGCGACCAACTCGGTCAGCTTACAATCGCCCCGCCGATTACGATGTTTGCGGTCGGAAACTAAACCGCGTAGTCCTTCTGAATCGGTTCTGACTGACTCTCGGAGTATCCATGTCGGTCGGAACCGCATCGTGCACCTCTACGAACAGCGTTTCCGACTGACCGATTACGATGTCAATTTCCAACAGTGTTTCTGAGTCGGTCTGTCCGACACAAAAAGGCTGTCAGAAAGTGAATTTGGGGGCCCCTAGCAGGGCCCCCTTCATCCTGCAGCCTCCGGTTGGTGGCCAAGGGGGTACCTAACGGACCCCCCTGTAAAACCCTGCACTGTGTGGCAGGCACAATGGGGTGCCTGCGACAGGGTTCAGGGTTTTACACACACCCCCCATTTCCCCATAGGAGCCTGTGTTGTTGGGCGGAACACGGGCTCCCATAGGGAACAATGGGATTCCAACCGAACAGTGTTTGGTTGCATTGTAATCGGACAGGCGGAACCGCCAACCGTGAGTCAGTCGGTTTCCGCCTCCGAGACGGTGTCTGGAGGAAAGTTTCCGCCCGACATCGTAATGTGGCCCTACATCTGTAAATATACCTTCATGAAAAGGACCCAATGAATTAAAAAAGAATTTATTTGCATATCATTTGGTGATCCTGAAAATCTGGTTTGAAACCAGACATCTTTGCTCTACTGGATACACCTGTCCTAAATCAGCACTAACTTACTGAACACTTTGTAAAGTTTCCTGAAAGTTTCTTCCCTGCCTCACCTTAAGCACACAAGATTGTGAGCTAGTGATATGATAGCACCTTGCACATGCACATTTTAGATTGTATCTGAATGCTGAAAATGTAGATGATGCAAAAAAGTTGATTGCTGGATTTGAGGTATCAAGTGAATATCGTAGCAAAGAATATAAAAATAATCTACATACCGCAGGACCATATTATTCAATCTTTTGTACAGAGTTTCAACACGTTTAGCTCTAGTGATTTGCAGAATATCCTGCCAAGCTGTTAATCATTCAAGCTGTTAATCATTTTTCTGATACCTTCTACCTCTCTCTAGGTAGGTGTTTGAGCCTGTTACTTGAGTTATTTGCCTTAGTTTTATCTTGCTTTGGTTTTAATTTTATCTCTTTCTGCCCCCTGTTTTCACTTCTGCCTCCTTCCTGTTCCCGCCCTACGTGCCCGTTTTTTCGCCGCTGCTGCCCACGCGACCCCTCCCCCTTGCGGTTTCCCGCTCCCACCTCCCAGCTGCACTTCCCTCCCCCTTCCCCTATTTAATAAGGGCCGCTGCGTAGACGTCTGAGCTGGACCTCTGACCTCCTGGTCAGTGACCCAGCTCTCCGCCCGTGCAGCTCCGCTGACTGTGCCTCCGCCGCTGCCCCTTCCACCTCTCTCTAGGTAGGGGTTCGAGCCTGTTGCTTGAGTTATTTGCCTTAGTTTTATTTTGCCTTATTTTGCTTTGGTTTTAATTTTATCTCTTTCTGCCCCCTGTTTTCACTTCTGCCTCCTTCCTGTTCCCGCCCTCTGTGCCTGATTTTTCGCCGCTGATGCCACCGCGGCCCCTCACCCCTGCCGGCTTCCCGCTCCTGCCTTCCAGCTGCACTTCCCTCCCCCTTCCCCTATTTAATGGTGGCCGCTGCGCACCGCTGGCGTGCCAAAGGCGTGCCAAAGGCAAGGCCGTCTGCGCCTGACCGTGACCAGTGCCAGGGACCCTGGGTCTCTGGCCACCCGTCGCTACAACTCAGCTGCCCTCCTCGCACTCAACCCCGGAAGGAACAACAACTGCCAGCTGTCGAGGCGGAACACCACCCAAGGCCAGTTCTCCTGCCGTCACTGCCGCCGAACCTTCACCACCCTCCACACCACCACAGCCGCTGCCCCCATGTCGGCCGCCAACACCACTGAAGCTGTGAAGTGCATCCTCCTCAACGTGCGCTCCCTGCACAGACATGCCATAGTGATCTGAGACCTCCTCGACACCCTCTCACCAGACGTCGCTTTCTTCACGGAAACCTGGACCAACGCCTCCTCCGCCGCCGACATCGCCACCGCCATTCCCAACGAATACAAGATCCAGAGGAAGGACCGCCCCCACCGCTCAGGAGGAGGACTCGCCATCCCACACAAGAGCTCCCTCCGACTCGCCACCTCCAGCACGAGCGACCCCCTCTCCAACACAGAACACCTCCACTTCCAGATCCAGACCAGCCCCAGAACCACGCTTCGCGGCACCCTCGCATACAGAACCCCCGGGCCTGGCGCTTCTTTCACCACTACCATTGTGGACCTCTTCACACCCCATGCCATCGCCTCCACAGACTACATACTCATCGGAGACCTGAACTTCCACCTCGACAACAGCAGCGACCCCGATTCCACCACCCTTCTAGACAACCTCGCCAACCTCAGACTGAAGCAGCTCGTCACCACCCCCACACTCAAGGCAGGACACACCCTTGACCCCATCTTCGCAGGTGGGAACAACATGCGGTTCAGCCACACCTCGCAGCCCCTCTGGACAGACCACCACTGCGTACACTTCTCTGTCAACACCATCACCGCTCACAAGCCCACGCCGCGCCCACCACAAAGGAATTGGAGCAAGGTCACAGTCGAGTACCTCAACTCCACCCTCATCCACGACCCCCCGCCGCCACGACCGACGCCAACTCTGCAGCCAAGGAACTACACTGCTGGATCACTAGCTACGCAGACAAGCTTGCACCCCTCCACAATCCTGACAGACAGCGTCCCCTGAAGGCCACTTGGTTCACCACCAACCTCCAAGAAGCCAGATGCTCCTGCAGACACCTCGAAAAACGATGGAGAAACACCAAAACCACCAAAGACCAGACCGCCTACAAGAACGCCATGACAGAATACCACCAACTCATAAGATCCACCAAGAGGACCTTCATCCGGAACAAAATCCTCACCAACTCCAGCAACTCGAAGGATCTTTTCAACATCATCCTGCAATTCACCAAACCCCCAGCGAAGCCATGGACGTCACACCCTCCCAGGACCTCTGCAACAAGCTCGGCTCCTACTTCCACCTGAAAATCAAGACCTGGTACGACAACTTCAGCGAACAGATTCCAGAAACCACCATCCCCTCCAGCGATGACAGCCAGCCCACCATCATCACCTGGACCCCGGTCACCACAGGAGATACCACCACAACCATGAAGAGCACCCGCTCAGGAGCCCCCACGGACCCCTGCCCGCATTGCATCTTCCACAGAGCCGCTGCCACCATAGCACCCGAGCTACGCCGCATCAACGCCACCTTCGACTCCGGCATTTTCCCTGACGACTGGAAGCAGGCAGAAGTCAAGCCTCTCCTCAAGAAACCCTCTGCTGACCCTACGGACCTGAAGAACTACCGTCCCATCTTTCTCTTTCCCTTCACAGCCAAGGTCACCGAGAAAATCGTCAATGCCCAGCTAACCACCTTCATCAAAGAGAACGCCATCCTCGACTCTTCCCAGTCCGGATTCCGCAGCAAACACAGCACCGAGACCGCCCTCCTTGCCGCCACCGATGACATCCGCATGCTCCTCGACCAGGGCCACACCGCAGCCCTCATTCTGCTAGACCTCTCCGCAGCCTTCGACACCGTCTCGCACCGCACTCTCGCAGCCAGACTCCACTACGCTGGAATTCGGTGAACCGCCCTTGAATGGATCCGCTCCTTTCTCGCCGGTAGAACCCAAAGGATAAGACTCCCACCCTTCCTCCCCGAACCCACAGAAATCACCTGCGGAGTACCCCAAGGATCATCGCTCAGCCCCACGCTCTTCAACATCTACATGGCCCCCCTCGCCACCATCGTCAGACAGCATGGACTCAGCATAGTATCCTACGCCAACGACAACCAGCTCATCCTCTCCCTCACGAAGAACCCCGATGACACCAGACTCAGCTTCCAGGAAGGAATGAAAGATGTTGCAGCCTAGATGAGCGGCAGCTGCCTAAAGCTCAACTCGGAGAAGACTGAGGTCCCCATCCTTGGACCCTCCTCCACCGCTTGGGACAACACCTGGTGGCCCCCCGCCCTCGGAAACCTACCCACCCCCACTGACCACACCCTGAACCTCACCAGATCAATGCAATCGCCTCCACCTGCTTCAACTCCCTCTGCATCCTCCGCAAGACCTTCAAGTGGATCCCACCTGAAGCCAGAGAGACAGTCACCCACGCACTCATAACCAGCAGACTCGACTATGGAAACGCCCTCTACGCTGGTATCAAAAAATCCCTGCTACACAAACTCCAGACCATCCAGAACAGCACGGCCAGACTCGTCCTCGGCACCCCACGACATGAGCACATGACCCAACACCTGCAAGACCTCCACTGGCTCCCCGTCGAGAAGAGATTAACCTTCAAGCTACTCACCCATGCCTACAAATCACTCCACAACCTCGGACCCAAATACCTCAACAAAAGAGTCTTCTTCCACGTACCCAAAAGAAACCTCAGCTCTGCCGACTTCGCCCTAGCAGAGATCCCCCGCATCCGCAGAAGCAGGAGGAAGGGCGTTCTCCTACATCGCAGCCAAGACCTGGAACAAGCTCCCAATCAGAAACTTCACGCATCCGCAGAACCAGAGCAGGTGGAAGAGCTTTCTCCTACATCACTGCCAAGGCCTGGAATGAGCTCCCAGTTAACATCAGACGCTCCCCTACTCTACACACCTTCAGGAAGAGCTTCAAGACCTGGCTCTTCGGATGACCCAGAGCTGCACCCCCCACCCCCAGCGCCTTGAGACCCTCATGGGTGAATAGCACGCTTTAAAATTCCCTGATTGATTGATTGATTGATTAGAGCTTTCCATTATCCTTATATTTCGTGGTTCTCCTCAAAATAAAGGTGTTTTTCATTTTTTTTTACAGAAGTAAGCAATTTTGTTCTGATTTTCACAGTACAGTCATAATTCTTGGAACTCAATGCAGCTTGTGTCTGCTAATGTTCAATGCATATATGTGCATTAAGTTTATAAAACAAGTACTGAGCAATACCAACATATCAAAAGTGTTTAGCGAGTAAAAAGCAAGGCTGAATCTAAAGACACTATGGGCCTCATTACGATGTCGGTCGGAAAGTCTTCAACTGCTGGTCAGAGGCTTTTCGACCGACATGGTAGGTTTGAACTCTGACCACTTCATTTGGATGACGGCAGTTTGAGTTTAAACCGGCAGGGGAATTCAATGTGGTTCCGATGGGCTCAAGGAGCCTGTTGGGCACTCGGATGTGCGCCATAATACCTGTAGGACGGCGTTTCCGCCGTCGGGATTATGATGGCACTGTCCCACAGCAGTTTCATGTTAGGCTTTCCGAAATGAAACTGCTGTCGGAAAGTGTCTTTGGGAGCCCCTAGTAGCGCCCCATCCCGCCTCATTTCGGCCTAACATCCCTGCACCGGTGCAGGGATGTTTACAAACTTCACTAATTAATGGGAGCTTGTGCTGCAGGTGGTTTCAGCCCGCTGCACAAGCTCCCATTGAAAAATGGAAGTGTGCGACCACACCATGTATGGTCACATCCTAATGGAGTTGTCGGAACCGCGGACCTATGGTCGGGTGGTTCCTTCCCTGAAACCGTGTTGGTCGGACACAAGTCCAACCGACATCGTAATAAGGCCCTATTTGTTTGTTGATTTTTTCATGTAAATAATTGATATTTCTGAGCTACTGGCTGATCTCTTACCATTTAACTGATTAGCCTTGCCAAGTGGTTTGCATTTCAGTATTTGTCTTTAACTGACACTGCCTCCATCATACAAATATCTTCACTGAGCTATAGAAGTCGGTGCAGAGTCAGTTACCTCCCCTTTCACTCCTCCCCCTTCCACATGCAGGGGGATCTTTGACTCCTTCTGAAATTGTGTCTGGGTCTCCTCCTGAAGTTGAATGCAGACCGGTGTGATCAAACAGTTGGCAGTCTTTCACTACTGCCCAAGTCTGCGCTTATTACACCCAGTAAGGGGTGCATCGCATTTGACTGTAATGCAGTGTGTCCTTCCTGCAATACAGCCTGGACAGAATCCTATTCAAATTAGTCATATTCATAGTTAAACACGTTAATATTTCTGCACCAAGCTATCAAGTAAAAATGTTCACCCTGTATCAGTCAGCTAGACATATAAGGCACCAGGACCAGCGACTGGTGACCAATCCCATGCCAAACTTAAAAGCAGATGATGCAAAACATTCTCTGTGCAGGGGGAGCCCACTTTTGAAACCAACATTCTTACAAACTATGGCCTTTGTTTAGTTTGGCTGGCAGGGGACTTCATCACAACTGTGCCCGATGCCCCGTCTGCCGTATTTCAAATGCATCATAACTAATAGTACTTGTATTGTGATAGACGGGAATCTGCAACGTTTGTGGTGGAATCCCTGTCTGCCAAACTCTAAGTAAGGCCCTAAGTCAGCTGACCACTTTTTCCTCCTTCAAAAAATCCCTAAAGATATTCCGTTTGTAGATGACCTACATGACGAGGGACAAGTCATGAGTCATGAGTAAAACATGTGCTACAAGTGGCATAATGCATTCCTTCCTATTTCAATGTTTGTTTATTCTGTCAAGGGTGAATGCAACTATTCCCCTGGGTGTGGCAACACAAAAACCTTTTTTAGCCCTTACAGGTCCTATATCAGGAGTGGGATAGATTTTTGGTGTGTGTGTGTGTGAGAGAGAGAGAGAGAGATTGAGAGAGAGTAAGGGAGAGAACCTTGTAAAATTGGCAGTTTATTGAGTTCCTTACTTTGAGATTACCACTAAACTGTAAACTAGCATAGCAAGCTATATACTTTGTGTTACTACATGCACAATCGAATGCACATCTGGGTGTGGCTTTTAATTTGTTGCACTGGCATTTTAGCATTAGACAATAACTTTTTATACTTTCTCTCACTCACACCTGGTGGTTGCTGTGACCTAATGTCACTGAATTATTTGAATTTGCAACTCATTTATTATATGTTCTTTCTTGCGATGAAAGGTGCTGCCTGGCCCTGGTTATATCCTATTGATGTGTTAATTATCTTTTGTTGGAATGTGGTTTATTAGTAGGGGTAAGTAGGTACCTACCACTAGAAATAAGTCCACAATCACAATATAAGACCCAGATAAGGTCTCAATAACTTGTTCCCTTGCTCAACCCTTGGTAGCTGGCTGCAAGCAGACAGGATTAACTGAGGAGACAGGTGTGTAAAGCATTTAAAAACACCAATACATTAAATACGTAAGACACAACACACAATAAAAATCGAACACCAATTTATAATAATAGCAAATATTTTTATGATCAAAATGACAGAAATCCAATGTAGGGAACTGGAGTTATGAATTTTTAAAGAATAAACCTCTCTAGTGCCTAAAAGCCAAAAGCTCCATTTTGGGACTTCTTGTCTCGCTTGACCGGAACAAAGTCAAAGTTTCAGGCCGACCGTGATGGAGCCCGGGTCGGATACAATTAGCATTAGGGCCCAGTCAGGTTTTTACTTTCTGACTTAGTCACTTTTTGGGGACTTTTTCTCTTGCTGCCAAGCAAGGCTCCTCGTCAGGCCGGCTTTGTGTTTGACGATGGCAGCTTGGTTCAGCGCGATGCCTCAGTCAACCCCTGGAAGTCTCATCGATGATGAAAAGCTCTGGAATTTCAGCGGGGCAAACCTAAATCTCAGAGCGTTGTTTTAGGGTTACCCACAACACTAATCCAAGGTTCCAGAGACTCTGAGTTGCTGTTTGGAATGTTGGGACTACGTCTCCTACAATACACCTGGCCAAATCTTTTAAAGTCCAGCTGAAGGTGGTCGGCTGGTTTCTTCTTGCTGGAGATGATTCTGGTGGAGCTCTTTCATCTGTTGCTGTCAGGGTGTCTACTCCTTCACATTTCAAACCAAGGCAAAGTCCATCTTTTCCACAAGCCCACACGTCTCCTTCAACCACACCTTAGATCCCCACTGGACTGACCTACAGGAAGCCCACCACGCACCACCGCACCCAACAAATGCCTCGCCGCTGCTGGAGCAGAGTCACCGAAGACCAGCTAACCACCACCCTCGCCCTGAGCCCACCCGCCGAACCCTCCGACCCCGACACCGCCGCCCGCAACCTCAGACAGTGGATCGACGACTGCGCCAACACCCTCGCCCGCTCAAGAATCCGCCCAACAGCCACACCAGCAAGAAAGCCACCTGGTTCACCGAAGACCTCCAGGCCTCCAAACGAACATGCCGAAAACTGGAGAAGATCTGGCTCCACGAACGGACAGCGGACAGCTACGCCGCCCACAAGAGCGCCACCCGCAGTCACCATCACCTCATCAGGTCCGCCAAAAGGGCCTCACTCAAAGACCGCCTAGACAACAACGCACACAACAGCAAAGAGCTATTCAACATCGTGAAGGAACTCTCCAACCCCAGCTCCAACACCAACTACATCCCGCCGTCGCGAGACCTGTGCGACTCACTGGCCACCTTCTTCCACCGCAAAATCGCCGGCATCCATGACAGCTTCAACACCACGACCGCCCCGGCAACCACCGAGACCACTGCCCCCACGACCACCAACCGCCTGCTCTCCTGGACCAACATCAACGACGAGGACACCAGCGAGATCATGAACACCATCCACTCCGGTTCACCGCTAGACCCGTGCCCTCACCACGTCTTCAACAAAGCCAGTACAGCCATCGCGCCCCATCTCCGGAAAATAATCAACATTTCCTTCGAGACAGCAACCTTCCCGGAAAGCTGGAAGCACGCCGAGATCACCGCCTTACTCAAGAAACCCAAGGCAGACCCCAAGGACCTCAAGAACTTCCGACCCATCTCTCTGCTCCCGTTCCCCGCGAAGGTCACCGAGAAAATCGTCAACAAACAACTGACCTGCTACCTCGAGGAGAACAACATCCTGGACCCTTCCCAGTCCGGCTTCCGCAGCAACCACAGCACCGAAACCGCCCTCATCGCCGCCACCGATGACATCAGGACCCTGCTAGACAACGGAGAAACAGCAGCCCTCATCCTCCTGGACCTATCAGCCGCCTTCGACACGGTCTGCCACCACACACTACGAACACGCCTTCACGACGCCGGGATCCAAGAGAAGGCCCTGGACTGGACCACATCCTTCCTTTCCGGCAGAACTCAAAGCGTCCGCCTCGCCCCTTCCGATCCAAGGCCACCAAGATCATCTGCGGCGTACCCCAAGGCTCCTCCCTCAGCCCGACGCTGTTCAACATCTACATGGCACCCTCGCCCACGTCGCCCGACGGCACAACCTCAACATCATCTCCTACACCGACGACACCCAGCTGATCCTCTCCCTCACCAAAGACCCTCACACCGCCAAAGCCCACCTCCACGAAGGAATGAAGGCCGTCGCCGAATGGATGAGGACCAGCCGCCTGAAGCTGAACTCAGACAAGACGGAGGTCCTCATCCTTGGTTCCAACCCTTCAGCCTGGGACGACTCCTGGTGGCCGACATCACTGGGAACAGCCCCGACACCCACCGACCACGCACGCAACCTAGGGGTCATCCTCGACCCCACCCTCTCCATGACTAAGCAGGTCAACGCCGTTTCCTCATCCTGCTTCAACACCCTCCGAATGCTCCGCAGGATCTTCAAGTGGATCACCACCGAAACAAGAAAAACAGTCACCCAGGCCCTCGTCACCAGCAGGCTGGACTACGGAAACGCCCTCTACGCAGGAACGACGGCTAAGCTCCTGAGACGGCTGCAAAGCATCCAGAACGCCTCTGCACGTCTTATCCTCGACATCCCCCACCGCAGCTACATCACACCCCACCTGAGAGACCTGCACTGGCTCCCTGTCAACAAGAGGATAACCTTCAAGCTCCTCACCCACGCACACAAAGCACTCCACAACTCCGGACCAGCCTACCTCAACAGACGACTCAGCTTCTACACCCCCACCCGCCAGCTCCGCTCCACCAGCCTCGCCCTCGCCACAGTCCCCCGCATCCGGAAAACGACCGCCGCCGGCAGATCTTTCTCCCACCTCGCCGCCAAGACCTGGAACACCCTCCCCACCAACCTTCGACAGACCCAAGACCTACTGGCCTTCAGAAGACTCCTCAAGGCCTGGCTCTTCGATCAGTAGCAGCACCCCCCCCCCCTCTTCCCCCAGCACCTTGAGACCCTTGCGGGTATGTAGTGCGCTTTATAAGTGACCTGATTGATTGATTGATTGATTGACTGTAGTTCCAAAATGTTCAGCAGGTGCAGTCATTTGGAGAACAATCCTCTTGGTGCAGGCCAGGGCTTCAGCAGGGCAGTCCTTCTTCTTCCTGTAGTTTCAGGCAAGGATCTGAGCTGCTGGGCAGCTCTCCCATATGTATCCGTGCTTCTGTGGTGACAAGCAGGGGGGCACCCCTGACCAATGGAATGCAGGGTGCCACCCTCAGGTATGACAACTTCCTCCAAAGTGTGGCAGAGTCTTGACCCAGAAAGCACTATTCTTTAAATACCCAAAATGGAGAATCTCTCTCCTGGATGTTAAGATCTGGCTAAGCCAACTCACTGATGTGGCTACCTATCCCTAACACTCTTCTTCCAGCCCTACTGCTAATTTGATTAATCGGGCCCCTGTCTGCCTGGGGGTGTAGAAAGTGTTCATGTCCTAACTGCCATTCCCTCTTTTAAGACCAGCTTAGCTACTCCATCCCCATCTTGCCTTTTGCTCTGCAGCTGCAGCTCTCCTCCCACCAGATGTCCTTTGTCTCTATGCAAGCCATGTCACACCCAATCAGAGCAGTTTGGCTCAGCCTGTCAAAGGCTAGCCCATCAGGAGAGGCTGCTGGAATGTTGGATTTTGGTACATCAGAAAAAAAAGTTGTACAAAATATTTTCTGTGATAGTTATAATAACTCTAAACTTGGCAAGTTGTTGAATTTATTCTATCATTTTAATACTTTGAAGTATGATTTTATCTCACTCCTGTCAATAGTTATACTTTATTAGAACATTAGAATGTTGGGAGCTCCATTGAAGACAATGGAGTTGCTCTGGGCTTATAATGGCTGGTATAAGCCCAGCACTCCAACATTCCAATGTTTGTCTTTTTGTTTCTCCATTTTTAATTTAGAACATTCTACCCTTAGTGGGTGGAATGTTCTAATAGCCTTATAGCTCTTCTGCCTCAGGCTACACCAGTTGTTAAAGGCCCTCTCCCTCGTTATAGGCCCTCGCCTGCGGCTCGGGCCTATAACTCGGGATCAGGGCCTTTAACAACTGGTATAGCCCTCGGCAGCGGGCTATAAGGCTATATTAAAGTATTCCCATGTTAGCCTATTCAGCCAATGTTCTACAATGGGGAAAAGTCAAATTGGCAGTTTTTCCCTCGCCATGGCATATAAAACATCTTTTATAATGTCCCTGCTTATTTTAACATTGCACCCTACTCTTGGGGTGACATATATAGAAATAAGGTAGTTTAAGACTTTAAAAGTACCTTTAATTCCAAAGTCGAATTTGCATATAATTTTAATTTAAAAGCAGTTCACACTTGAGTGCATTAAATTTGCTGGGCCTCTAAATGTATATGCCCTACCATATGCTAGGGGCTTACAGAAACGTTGTCATACCCATTGTAATTACACCTAATTACCATATACCTTTTACACAGAGCACTGGCCCTGGGCCTGGTTAGAAGAGGCCAGGGCACAATTAGATTCAATAACCGCAAGTATCAGTCAATCAATCAATCAATTCACTTTATTTGGTTTTTGCATAAAAAAATAAAAGACAAATGAAACCGAATATACAAAATAGTCTATCAAAAAACGAGTCTGCCAGATAACATCAAATGTGGTACATAAAAATACGATATAAGTAAGGTGAATCTATAATTTATGTTTAAAAAAAGAAAAGAAAGACCATTCAAAGACTAAGTACAGGGTAACGATACATCCAGGGACACAACTCATCCATCCTTTGTATACCTCAGATGATTAATCACAACTGGCTCGTAGCCTAACTGCAGATTTTTAAAAATTAAGAACATAAAAAACAGTGTTGCTAGATAACATTTGTAAAAAAGTAAAAGCAGGGTGAACCGCCTTAGACTCCACTAAAACCGTCTCCAAATTATTGATATATAGATTAAACAAAAAAGGGGCTAAAATACACCCTTGTCGAACTCCTCGTTGTAACCTTCAAATCTTAAGTGTATAGAACTTCGGCCTTTGTCTCTCTATGGAGGTCCCGCAGGAAATGGACAATATCACAATCCACCCCGATTGACAACAGGGTCTGCCAGAGCTTTGTTCTATTGACCCGATCAAACGCAGATGACAGGTCCAGAAAGGCCAGGTGGATGGTACCAGGGCGAGCAACTGTGCACTTGTTCAGAATCATAAATAGGTGTAAACATTGGTCCACGGTCAACCGTCTTGGGCGAAAACCATACTGGGTCTCTGGTAGAATGTTGTTATCTTCTGCCCAGTGGGCCAGCCTATCTAATAGGATGCGTCCAACCACCTTGACCACCAAGTCCAACAGGAAGATTGGCCTATAGCAATGGGTGCTGTCTATATTTCCCTTTTTAAATACTGGGACTATGATGGAAATGGCCCAGGAACCAGGGGACCGGTCCCTACCATAGCATTAATGACAGCTGTAAGGACCGGTACCCACAAATTCAAGTTGGATTTGTAAATATCTGGGGGAATCCCATCTGGTCCTGGTGCATTATTACTGGACAGCCCAACAATTCCTTTCCTAACTTCTTCGGTTGAAAATACCAAGGCAGATTTCCCTTCACCCAGTCCAGTAGCTGTGGTCTTGTCAGGGGGGCACTGAAATATGTCCTCGAAGTGGTGTACCCATTCGTCCTCCATTATATGGGCCCCCAAGATGTTTCCAGCATCCTCTGCTAAGAAGGGGCTATTAATGATGCTCCACAACTTGGAGCTTCTCTTTAAGGTGCTTGCCTCGATTAGCTCCCTCCATGCTTCCTCCTTCAGTGCAGCCTTTCGTCTTGCTAATTCAACTTTATAGGACCTTCAACTAGTCTTGATTAAAGCAGTGTCCCTCGGTCTTTGGCCTAAGGCCTCCTTAAACTTCCTAGATGCACGAGAACAGGCAGAATCAAACCATATGGGGGCTAAGTGGGAAGGTCACCCTGCTGGGGCTGTGCAAATAGCTAACTCTTTCTGGCGCAGGGTAGATAATGATGCATGAAAGGACTCTGGGATTATCGAAATCCATTTTCGCCTTCTACTCCCATCTATGGCTTTCAGTGACCCCCTCTTTCCTGCCCCCTTATTTGGAGCTAGGAATGGCCAGCTGATTAAAACACATAGTAGATTGTGATCACTATATATGCTTGCCTCGATAGAGAAATTTGAAAACAAATAAAAAAGAGGAATTGACACCGGAATAAAATCAATAAATGGACCATTTCTCCTCCCTAAAAGGAGGGGTTGATGTCCTTCCTGCAGGGTTCCAGTTTATACATTGCCGATATTAAATCAAATTAATTTACTAGGGCATTAAGAGAGTCTCCTTGTGAAGTGTGCTCAAAATGGATACCCTTCAATCGGGGGCAACCCAGGTCTCTAAAGCCCGTTACCCTGGGGTCCCCACATAGGTGAATATTAAAATCTCCGACAATCATTAAATTATTTTGATCTAAGGAGGTCAAATTTCTTTAAAAGGAGCCCAACAGGGATATGTTTAGCCAATGTAAAAATTTAGAAGAACCAGTTTACATGACCCTCTACTCAACAACATTGATTGCAAACAAAGGTTATCTGTGGGCAACACGGTCACTCTGCATTCTACTGCTAGGGAGACATAAACCACTAAACCTCACTTGGGTCTGCCTGACCTCGAGGGGATGGCAGATACAACAAGCATTTGCAATGCAATAGGTCTCGCATTTACGCGAGTTTGAGCTATTGACATTGCAAATAACAATGCCTTTTATTTTTGTTTTTGTTTTGAAACATAAATAAAAGGCATTGTCATTTACAATGCCAATAGCTTAAACTTGCATAAATGCGAGACCCATTGCAAATGCTTGTTATTTCTGATTCTTGATGTACTGTGTCTCCTGTGGAGTTTAGTGGATGGGTTGTGCGGTTTTAGCTTTTGTATCTGGGGCACAGCATTCCCGGTGCGCTTAAATTATGCACAAGGCCTCGATTCTTTCCTCAGCAGGAGCCGCTGGAGATGAGGCGGCCAGGTGCAGTCTAGGCCTCTTGCAGGGGTGCCTCCTTTGGCCAGCCCTGACCTTTAGCTGACAGTTTGCAAGCTGAAATGTTTATGCACAAACCAGTGGCATAAAGCAAAATCATGCCCCCCCCCCAAAGAAGGTGATGTGGGAGGAGAAACCCCATAGCTCACAGATGTACATTGGCCTTACCGAGGCCCCCTTGAAGGGTTGCCCCGCCCCACGCTCTTGAGCAAACGTGTATGGTTAGAATGAAACTTCAAGTCCCAGAATGCACAGCGCCACTGGCTACAGATGTAAAGCCTGACCGAAGTCATCCGTGAATGGCAGCTATAGGTTTACTCAGCTGTTTAAGAAAGTTATCAGCCCCCAACCAACTCCAGGCCTCAAGCTGATTAAGTAGATGTTACGAGATGACGACAGACGAACAGGAGGAGACGCGCACTCGGTTATTTAAGCGCCCAAAGTGGTGCAGGGGTGACAAGCTCGCCCCCCATGATGGAACAGGTGTGCAGGTCACCCCAATATCCACCCCACCCCCCTTCAACCCAGAGAACTACAAAGGGGAGAGCCCTAACATCTCTAGTACTGCGAAGTGCGACCGCTTCACCCGAGGTGATGTGAGTGACTCCCCATAGATCAGATGTGGAGGAGGCTCGTGATAGCAGCCAGACGGTCAGCAGACATGCTCACAGCCCGCTAGTGGTTCGAGGTATCTAGCCCCCCCTCCTCCCACATCTGCATCGTCGCACTTTATGGGCACAGCAAACGATCAACCACGGCCAAAACCTACGTTTAAGTGTTATCAGAACACCACATTACCTTTAAAAGAATCGCTTTGTTTGTAATCCGCAGTGACCTCGGTAAACAACGGAGTGTGGGGGCGAGAAGGCACAGACTGCGGGAGGGGGAGGCACGGGAAGAAAATAGTGCTCACAATCTAAATAAAACATACTGTGCAACACTCGAAGTAAAGGGGCCAGTAGGCATGGAAGGATACAAATGACGACATGGCCGTCATAAGGAGGGACAAACAAGCCTAAAACCAATCAGAAGGCAGCATTTAGGAACGACAAAGACACACGCCAATGAAAAAGATGGGCGGAGAGTGGGCGGAGCTTTCACGGAGCATCCACTCCATACTGAATACTGCATGCCTCGCAAAGCGAGCAGCGCATGCGCGCTGCCGCTATAGGCTCGACCTAAAAAAGGGCTTATATCCCTCCAAAAAAAGCTATTTTCGGTGGCCCACATTTCTTGTAAACAAATCACTTTGACATTTTTTATGAATAAAGTCCATGCAGGATCTGGGAACTTGGCTGCCAGACAGCAATGTTCCAAGAAATGAGGTTACAATCCTTTCCATGCAAGGGTCCATGGCCTTGCCAGGAGCAGTCACACTGATTTGTTGATATCGCTGATTCCACAGAAGCTGCCCCACACAGTCAATCACAGGCGTCCATGGAACCCAGAGGTGCAAAGCTGTTAGAAAGTGTTATGAGGGGAGCGACAAACTGCCCACTATGCTGGACCTGTTTCGTGTAATTTATATTGCTCCATCCAGTGGGCGGGGGTTTGTAGAAGAAATCCAATGGGAGGCCCACAATGGTCGAGTGAGTGCCAAAGGGAGTTCAAGCTAGGATCCTTTCCGCAACATGAGGTCTATTAAAATTGATGATAACACAGTCTCCTTTGCAAGTTATTTTAGACCTCCCTACCGAGTTAATTCTACGCACCATGTTGATACATTTCCCCACCCTTAATCCCAAAGTAGTGTTACGGGTCAACCAGTGCAAAACTTTGTTATTCAGCTGAGAGAAATCTTCTGTGATACCCGGTGTAAGCAATAGTACGTTCCCCAAGACTACAACAAACAGTGTAGACTCTGGTGGGAGGTGTAAAGTAACTGGGTTCTGATTAAAGCAATCCCAACCCCCCTATCTTGAGCTTCCCTCCCCCTCTTTTGGTGTTTCTCCCACGTTGTGATTTCTTGAACTGAATTGTTCAGATGAAGAGGCCCCTCCTTTTGACCCTACTAATGGGGCCGTATGGTTCCATGGGAAATCCGAGAGCCATAAGCGTCCTGGAGTATGGGGGACACTCTCTGTTGCGAGAGTGTATTGAAGTGGCTGCTCCTTGTGGCTTGTACGATGATCATCAATATTGGGGGCCTCAGTACAGACACAGCCAGAAATTGCCTTAGGTTCCACCTGAGGTGCCTGCTCCCTTTATAAGATATACTCATTAAGATTAAAAAGTCCAGATTCTATAAAAGTAGGGTGTTGCTTAAGTGGGTCTAATTTCGAGTCTAGTACAGCCCGTAGGGAGCCTAGAAAAGAATCCAACATGGCCTTTTCAAGAACTTGTGCAGCGGATTGTGCTGCGTGCCCTCAGCTCTTGACCGCTTAGCTTTCCCCCAGTCAAAGAACACTTTCTTTTTGCACCAGAGCTAGCCCCAGCTCCTCCTCTGACCCCCCCGGCTGGGATTGATGGATACATGGCTGGTGACTTAACAGGGCTGCCATTACCCTGTACCTGGGGGAGAGAGGAATTAACAACAGGGGCACAGACAGGGAGTGTAAAAGATGTAAGAGACGTGGGCCAGCCACACAACCTGACGTGCCACCAATGTCTTACATTCACGATATAGAGGGCGATCCTGGAGCGGGTTCAGGGGGCAATAACACTCTCGAGGGACTAGAGAGAAGATGATTTATGGGGGAACGAGAAAGACGCCGGGTCACCAACTCAATCTCCTTATCAAGGACCCCAGCCGCCCTTTGCAAGAAAAAGTCCATGATAACTACAGTACTTACGGAGGCCTTTGGGGTCAGCGTTACCACTTTGCGTTTACCCATAACTGTTCCACGCTGTTACGAAGACTGCTGAGTACTAAGATAAAGTCATTAAGCAAGCTGCTAGCTTGGATTATGATAAGGGACACATGGTCCAGAGGCTGGTATCACAACGTATAACAACGTAGGTGGGCCCTGTACCCCACTTAAAACGGCACAAGTAGGAAGCTCAAAAGATTGTGTAAAGAATAGGCTACTTTCCTACCTGCTCTTGTTGCACTGTGTGCTCCTCCAGAGCCTTTTAAGAGTCTCAGCTAACTGCGGTGTCACTGTGATGCTGCAAGCTCAACGGCTGGAGAAGAAAGAGACCAAGAGAGGACCCAACCTCCTCCGGTCTCTGACGGGTGCAGCAGGAGCCCCAGGCAGCCTAAGTGCGCGGCTCTGGAACGGAAGTGCAGGAGGAAGTGCAGGGGTGGGCGGCTGCCGCGAGCGATACTGGGGCTTGTGGTCCTGCCCCCTCCTCCTTTCCCATTATTGGGCGTCCCCCAATAGTCAAAAATACCAAAGGCTTTAATTAAGATCCAATGTGAAGATGGCCACCTACTTGTGTCCATAGGAGCCACACTGAGGGCAAAGAGGTTGACCAGCCCCCCCGATGACAGCAACAACACCAGAGCGTCCGTGCCACAGGCTCGATGGGCACGCCTCCCCCACGTCATCAGCAGCAGCCACGTTTGCACCCAGGGACCAGAAGTCTCATCAGGGTGAGCAGTGTGAGGGCAAAGGGGTTGACCAGCCCCCCAATAGCAGCAACAACACCAGAGCATCCCTTATCTCAGAAACAGGTCACAAATACTTCGGGGAAAGTGCAGAATTCACTCAGGACTTTAACATCAAGCAGCTGGGCATGGGAGTCAGGTCACTAACAATCAGCCCCTCCCATTACTGTGGAGCATTACTGACCCTGTTGTCAGGGCTGGCAGTACAAGGCTATGCTATGCAGGGCTGTGTCGGAAAATGACTCGGTCTGATATGTCACCTAGAATCTTCAGTTGGCACCTCCATGACAGGTGCTTCCTATGCGGCCAGGTGGGAGACGGACCACAAGGGCAATGGGCCTACTCTGCCTTGCACCGCCTAGGCATTGCGTAACAGTCAGGAGTATCAGTCAAAAAATGGGGGTGATCAGGGCAACAAGGATTACTTTCTCACATCTTTGTTTGTCAGTATTATTTGTTTAACCTGTCTGCCTGCTTATGGCCCACAGTACATATATCCTTTCTGCCTGATTAGGGTGGGTGGTTCTTTTTTTTAAAATTATTTTTATTTGCATTTTGCATAACAATATGCAGCCAAATATGAGATAACAGTCGCATGGATCATGAGTGGCTTTTTCAAATACATAGTTTTTGAGGGTGAGTGAGTATAGTCAATATAAATGAGTCTGAAAAGAGGTTTGTAAAACAGCTGGACAAGGGACACTCCCGCAGGTGGGAGGAGTAGTTCAGCATTCGAAGGCTAGGGCCTCAGTGTTAGACATTGAGCAAGAGGCTACAGAATATGCAATAGCTCAATGTGCCTAACTGGCAAAACAATGTAAGGAGGATGGGCAGGGGGAACAGTAGGAGAACAATGAGAAGTGGTAAGTTAATGAAAGTATATTACTTTTAAATTCAATGTTAATCTTAATAAATGTATTAATTGATAAATAATTATGTATATTTTACTTATTTATTATGTAAAATATTTGTTGCTTAGACTGGAGTGGGAATGTAAATCTTAACCCTCAGAAGTTCAACACGTTCTCTACCTTTGCTTAACTGGAGTGGGAAGAGTAAATCGAACCCATTTGAAGTCCAGTGCTTTCCCTAATGTTGCTTAGACTAAAGTGGTAATAGTAAATCTGATTGCTCCAAAGTCCAACACTTTCCCTACTGATGCATTTTTTTAGAGTGAGAGTAGTAAATATAACGCCTCCGAAGTCCAACACTTTCCCTCCTGTTGCTTAGATTGGAGTGGGAATAGTACATATAAAGCCTCCAAAGTCAAACACTTTCACTACTGTTACTTAAGCTAGAGTGGGAATAGTTACTTCAACCCCTTTGAAATCCTCTGCTTTCCCTAATGGCAGTTATCGTGGATTCATATTATATATTTTTTTAATTATTTGTGTCTGTTTTTATCTTTTATGTTTTGTTTTTTAAATGTTTACTTTTTTAGTAAACTGCTTTTATATATTTATTATATAACTTTAATAATTAATTGTTTCGCTATATACTTTTTAATTTATTTTTTTGTTTCTATTATGTTTTTAAAACATATATGTATATTATTTTAATATTTAATGGGTACATATATTTTGCTAGTTTTATATATGTTTGCTAAGTTTCACTTTCATTGCCTGTTATCATTTAAAATAAATGTATTAAAACAATTATTATATTTTTTAATGTTGATAAATAATAATGTCTTTTTAATTGTTTATTTATTGTAGGAAAGTGTTTTTTTTTGTGTGGTCACCCCCACACTTTTTGTCCCAATGCTGATGGTTATGACTCTAAAAGTGAACTGGAGCCTCCTTGCAAGGCGCCAGTGCTCTCTCCTTAAATATGATGTATGTGAATTGGCAACATCAATTGTCAAGGAATTTAACCCCTTTATAAGTCCCTGGTAAGTGGTACCAGTGGTACCCAGCGCATGGGATTTAAATCGGTCACTAGGGCATGAAGCACTGACCATACCACCCTGAGTGACCCAAGTAAACAGATAACAGCAGTCCTGCCATTGCAAACTGCATGAGCAGTGCAAACTGCTCAAACTCAACTTTGCTCTCACCATGAGTAGCAAGGTCACATCACTATTTTTAATATATGTCAGTCACCTCTATGCCTCCTGAGCCCAGGGTTCAGGGTGCATTATATTAAAGGTGTGGACACAGAAGTGCAAGTTATTGGTCCCTATAGTAGCCTCTTTCCATTAAGGGCTACTATAAGTGTTTAGCGTGCCATTGGATGATATGGGCTGACACCCATGCCTCCAAGGTTGCCAGCTCCATTATGGTCCCACTAAAAAGGGTCATGTTTGGTATTAAACAACTTGTATCATTAAACTGACATTCTTCCCATATTGGATTTGAAGTGACAAGCACAGCTGGTTGCCCCAGCCTTTCCTGTGCCCTGGCTGACAGCCTGCAGCTGCCAAGACAGGAATCTAACCCTCTGCCAGGTGATGTGAATATTCCCTGGAGTCAGAAACAAAGGACTAACTGGGAAGGAGGTGACACTTCCCTCCCTGACAGGATGACTAGTGACATGGCACATCAAGGTGGTGAACTTCTAAGCTTACACCACCTCTGAAACACATTCAGGCTGCCTCTCAAAGGAGAAAACAGCCACCCACCTGTCCCCAAGCACATTTGTTCTGGAGCAAATGAGAAAATGAGGTAGTCAGAAGGTGTACACCCGCAGAAGGCTAGCCACACCCCTAGGGTTGGCTACCTGGTCTGTACAGCCATGGAAGGTTTCTGCCATTTTTGAAACTGGCAAAATAGAGGGTTTTGGGTAATAATTTTCTTTAGGTCTGGCTCTTCATCCATTGGACATTTATTGAGTCATTCACATTTTCCTCCCACCCACTACAGCATACAACATGAGGAAATGGGTCAGCCTACTTCAGCCATTGACTAACCTCACTGTGAGTGATGGCATACTGCTCTTTCACAAGAGCACGTGCACACATAAAGTAGTTGCCTTCAGTTCTAGGGGCTACTATTGGAATGGGTGCTTTAAGAGACCACAAACTTTCTTTTGGTTTGAGCCATTTTAGAAAACATATTGCCTAGGACCCGTTAGTTCCTCCAACAATAACGTTTTTCAAAGAACATAACAAAACAAATCATGCATTGACAAACCCATAAGGCTGTCAGCCAACTCAGTACCTACTGCCTTTGGTAATGCTTGTTTTTCTTAACTGATATGTTCAAAAAGTATATTCCTAGTAGGGGTTGGCAAAATTTCAATTTATTTCCTTTGCTTAATTATAATTATAAGAAACTATGCATATTACACGAAAAACACTTGGCTGGAAATTCGCATGAACAATGATGGCATATGAGGGCATAGGTACACAAAAACCATGCAAGATATTGGCAGGGCACTTGTTTGAATAGACAATGTTTTCAGGTTGCAACACATATCTGTTTTGCAGTTCATGCAAATCAGGTTCTAATCGAATCAGCCATCTATAGGAGAAAATTATGTAGAAAAGCAACACCAATAAAAACAAAACCTGCAAAGTACACAAAACCTTAAATAGAGAATTGACAGGATTACACATTCAGAACACCACACTCACATCACACCACACCTGAAGGAGCTCCACTGGCTCCCCATACACAAACAAGCACTATTCAAGCCCCTTACCCACACTTTCAAGGCACTACATAATACTGGCTCAGAATAACTCAACAATCACATCTGCTTTCACAACCTTCCAGGCAATTCCTCTCACCCGGACTCCTACTTCCACGCATCCCACGCATAAGGAGCCTTTTCCTACATCGCTCCTAAAGTGTGGAAAGATATTCCACTACACATAAAAGCCTCATCCTCTTTTCTTGAATTCCACAAGAACCTTAAGACCTGGTTTTTCAAGTAGTTCCACTAGACCTTAGGTTTGGCTAAACTCACACCAACTCAGTCCTAAGATACTATCCTGGATGAAAGTGCACTCTACAAATCTGCATAATATAACATAAAATAACACTTGCAAAATAAAAAAATTGCCCAGGCATAATTCTGAGGCTAGAGCTGCACTCTTCCTCACAGTAATGTTTTGCATCCTATACAACATCCAGATTGGGGAACAGATCTTACAGTGAGTAAGACAGTGTGGAAGTCTCTTCCCTATGAAATATGCCTCATTTTAGTTTGCAGAAAATCACTGAAAATGTATTTATTCTAGTTGTTATATTAGACAGTTTAGTTTGCTTTTACTGTCAAGAGAAGCGTATCTATAGATTCAAACCCTCTGGTTAAGGTGTAGATAAGTGATCTACAAATACCCATATAGTAGAACTGTTAGACCAGTCAGCCTTAGGGTGGTCTTCCCCAAAACCGGTTGCCTTTGCCCACCACCTTTTGCTGAAATGTGTTATTGTTGGCCTTAGGACTCTGTGCCCTTTACCACTGCTAACCAGTGCTAAAGTGCTTGTGCTCTCTCCCCTAAACATGTTACAATTGACTTACACCTGATTGGCATATTTAAATAACTTATAAGTACATTGTAGAGTGGTATACTATATACCAAGGGCCTATAAATGAAATGCTACTAGTGGGCCTACGGCACTGATTGTTCCACCCACGTTTGTAGCCCCTTAAAACATGCCCCAGGTCTGCCATTGCACCATGAATGCAGTATTAAACTGCCAGCTCGACTTGGCAATATAACCCCCTTGCCAAACCTTAAACACATATTTTATTGCATATAACTCACCACTATGGTAGGCCCTTGGTAGCCCATATGGCAGGGTGCATTGTAATTAAAAGGTTGGACATGTACTTTTAAGTTTTACATGTCCTGGTAATCAAAAACTCCTACATTTGTTTTTTACTACTGTGAGGCCTATCTTGCCGATAGAATAAAATTGGGTTGCCTTATTGCATTTAATAAGTTCTAATTTTTCATTGGGAGTAGGTCAGCATTTTGTGTTTGGTGCCTGATAAATAATAATTTAAATACCTCTTTAATGGCAAAGTCAGGTTTTAAGTTACAGTTTTTAATATGCCACTTTTAGAAAGTTGGTATTTTCATGCTGTAATTGGTGCCTGCAGCCTGTACCTGGGTCAAATGACAGGGTGTAGTTGGCATTTGGACTTTGTTTATTTGTCCCATATAGCCACACAATAGAGCGATTAAGTCCGCCTTAAAGGGCAATCAACTGGCAGGATGGGGGACGTAGCTGGGCACAGCCACACTTTCAACTGAATGGGCTGTGCTCTGCCTTCACACAAATGACTTGTCACCCCAGCATTGTTCATGCAGACTGCTAGGAGCAAGGACATCTAAGCAGGAAACTTCAAGCCCTTCAAAGGGAATTCTCTAGAAACTTCTCCTACTTCAAAGAAGGCATCAGGTATAACAATAGGACCCTCAGACCCGCACATTCTTCAGTTCACGTTCTGGACCTGTGGAAGGACTCTCGGAGGACTGGCTGCTGCTGTGGTCTGCTGTGTACTCCACAAGACTGCTTTGCTGCACCTGGAAGGACTGATTTGCTGCCTGGAGCTTGCCCCAAACCTTCAGAAGCCTGCCCTACTGCTTGAGCCTTGTTTCATTACTTGAACCCATGGCTACCAGATTGACTCCATGGGCTAGTTAGTTGGCCTCTTGATCAGAGCCTCTGGGACAGAAAAGACTCCAACCATATTGAAACTGCACCTGGATGCAGCCTGAGTGAGTACTAGCCCCTCAAGTGGTGCCCCTCCAGTCTTGAACCCTTGGTGGTGGTGGTGGTAAAGGCTCTCAGAGAGCCTAAAGCCAAAACGTAGGTAATGTTAGCCAGAACCCAGAGAAGACCGGGGCCAACCTGCTTGTCTATCCCCCCATGCTGCATCGCAGGTCAGTCTGACTTAGCGGCATCTCCTGCTACATTCTTCTCTGCAGCAGCAAATCCTGTTCAGCGGACATTCGTCAATGGGGTATCTAGCCTTGTGGAACTCGTGTCAGCTACAGCCTCCACCTCATCCCGCAGGAGATTTTCAATTTCCGAAATAGAGACCAAGTTTGAACTTAGAATTCTTCACAGCGACTTCGGCCAGCGGCTCCCCAACAATGACGTATCCTGCTCGGACACAGCCTGCAGCCTTGCCCCGCTGAACTTTCCCTACTCAGAAAATTTTCTTCAGAATTTTTTCTAAGTTCGAAGGTAAGCGCCAACCAGGTCCAATCCACTCTTTGTCTCCGACCCGCACTCCAACCTGGTCAGCCATATTTTTTTTACTTTGGCCTGGTTTCGCTAAACTAGATGTCCGAGGTTGGCACTGTAATCTTTTAGGTACTATTTTTTACCTTAAACTTCAAAAATTAAAAACTCCAGTTCTACTGATTGGAGTTTTGCCATTTTGGTGTCAAATAATTTATTAATATTTATTCTATTTTTCTAAATTGGTGTTGGATTTTTATTGTGTTGTGTATTCTCTTTATTACTGTTTGTATGCAGCATAAATACTTTCCATATTGCCTCCAAGTTAAGCCTGACTGCATTCGTGCCAAGCTATCAGAGGGTTAAGCATAGGATAATTTAGTGGCTTTTGTGGTTCACCCTGACAAGGATTGTGGCTGTGGCTTTATCGGGGCTAACACCTCAGTCAACAAAAAAACTAATGTCTCACAAGAACCCCATAGAAATGAAGAGGTGGAAGGCACCATCAAAGGGCATTGCTGATTGAAATACTGAATTTTAGAACAATACTGTGATGTAGTGCAAACTCTATTTTTCATTTGTAGGCTGCATCATAGTCACGAGTAGTCCGTATCCACATATATTTCTTCGTTGTATTAACATGAGACATTAGAATGTGAATTGGTAATAATGTGAATCGTAATGTATTTGAGGAAACTTCAATGTAAACATGGAGAAATGTATGTTGTGAATAGATGTAACTGGCTGAAACCATTAACATGCAGAATTCGTGTATACAGCTGACAATTATTCATGTATTCAATGTGCTTATGGAACATGCTAATTTAGATGTACTCAGTAATACTAAGTAAATATGTTTATTTTATATGCGATCTCGTAAAGTATATGTCCATTTTTTTGTTATGTTAGATGGATTTTGTAGGATTGAGATGTGTTTTCCCTGGAAGCTCTCACATTTGAATTAATATTTGAATTTAATGTGCACATTAGGCTTTATTCTTTCTCACGCTTGTGTTGCAGGTCAAAGAATCATCCTTGTTAGTTAGAATAATGTCCTTGTTTTAGGAGTTAGGCAAGGGGAGAAGGGGATACATAGACCGTTGATACCGATAAGGAGAACTGTCATACTTTCTCACCTGAGAAAGCCTGGGGCTCAAGGTCATCTCGCCACCGCTCTGGAGCATCGCTGTCCAGTGGAAAAATACTTATGAGGATGTGGCCTGGCCGGATGGTGTGACCCGTAAAGGATCCTGGGAAGTCACCTGTGATATTGGCACATGGTAACTAGGGAAAGAGCCTCACTTCTTTTTTTGCCTTTGGAGCAAGAGCATCTTGGAACAAGTTCTGTCTTAGTAGCTTCATGCCGCTTGACCCAATTGAGTTGGATAGACTTCTAAGGAAGACTCCACACACTGACACCTTAACCGGTCCTGCCTCGTGGTATGCTTAATTCGGGATGTCACGTTAGTGCTAGTGTAGGGACAGATCAATGCTTTATTCCTATGAAAATCTTCAATGCAGGGGAACCTGGACTCCTGTATTCTGCTCTTTTGTATTCTGATCCTTGAATTAATCATCTTGTGTCTGTTGCACCGCCTTAATTTCATCCATAGATTTGGCTTTGTACTAGTCCCAATGTATTTCTACACCCTCATCTTGAGGTGTCTGTACGTTCAGTTATTTTTGGCTTTGTAATAAATTAACTAACCTCATTTAGATGTCTGTGATTCTTAACAACCCTAGTGAACTGCAATTGAATTGATCGATATGCTAATGATTTCTCTTCCCCCCTAAGCTCTCATGCCGAGAAAAAGTACCATTGACTCGAAGTTCTAGAGCAGATCTAGAACGTGAGATCCGGCTCCATTAACTGCACTGTCAACAAGCCAGTCACCCTACTTACCACTTGAAAAAAAAGGCTAACCTGTTGTGTGTGTTGGAATTCTTGCAAAGCATTTGTACACCAGAGAAGAGGTTGTCAGCAAAAACAGTGACAGTTGACACTAGATAACAGAAATGGCAAAAATTAACCTGACTACAATTACAAAAAAAATCATCCAGAGGTCTCTGGTTATGCTGGAAGGCTGCCTTGCACTGTGAAACAGGTTCCTGTGTGTTAGAATGGTGTGCAGGTTGGCAGGTTGATTTGCACAACTACAACTGGATTAATTGGTAGGTAAATGGATACAGGGAGAGATAGATTCTGAATGAAACAGAAGAATATGAACAGTATGAACAGAAAGACTTACTTTAGCACTCAGCAGAATATCAAGAAAGTCTAAGTGTCTCTTTTGTTGGATCTTCTCAAGCTCCTTTTCATCTTTGTATGTTGCTTTTCGCTGCTTGATCACTCTATCTATGATAGGAGTAGGCCAGTTTAGCAATACACTTTCCAGGTGAATCAGTAAAGCTACAAGCAAGTGAAGGAATATGGGATTTCTTTATTACCAGTGTGGTTGTGTGCCACCTTGCAGGCTCTTCGAAAGCGAGCACCATGAGGACTGAGATAGTAGATCAGATCGTTGTGATACGGGAAGCGTCGGGTTCTGAGATCCACCTGGTAGGAGAGGTCATAGATGGCTTGGATATAAGGGTTGTTGCTGAAACATAAATAGAAAAAAAGGAAGAAAAGCTGCAGAACCTGCTTTTTGATTAAGTACATATTAATGGTGCCATAAAGAGGTGCCTTAGTTAAAAGCATTGTTGTCTTGATGATACTGAATCTGAAACTGATGTATGAAGCAGACTGAGGGTCATGGTGAAGGAGTGAACAGGAAATTGTGATAGCAACAGTGCCTATAGACGTCTGAGATACGTTTTCTGACTGATATCCCCAAAAAGATCCTTGGTTTACCTTGCTGCTAAAAATATTACTTTAGCTCCTGTTTTTGTGATGAAAGTTTATAGAAGAAATAAATCAGCATAGAATGATGATACATTGGTGTACTCCAATCCCTAGGTCACTGGTAGCATTGTGATTGAGCTGAGGTAGGACTTGTTAAAGAGAGTAGAAACTGGGGGGAATGGAGAGGCCAATAGTGAATGGAGGTTTACAGGTTGTCCTCCTTGATGAACATGGTGTAATCAGCAATGAACATGGCTGGGCGAAATCACATCATTTTTTGGGGGTGAAATTCTATAACATTTATGTGAGATTAGGCTTTTGTCATGAAATTTTGCAAAATGTATACTTTCTAGAAAATTGCACACATTTCACGTAATGTAAAGCTAGTGAGTTTTACCAGCTTACTATCATTTCTTCCAGGCTTAGAACGAAACTACAACACGTTCTTCAAAGTATCCGAGAGGATGACCGGAGTAATTCCCTAAAGAGTATCATCACCTACGCAATTCAGTGAAGAAAATAGCACATCATGTGTTGTCTATTTTACAAGTATGTTAACTACTATTCTGTTACAAGCACGAGGTTAGTAGGTAACACAATGCGTGCTATATCCTTCATTGAATTGCATAGAGATGAAGATACCCTGGAGGACCATTGCCCTAGTGAAAGCCCATTGACCATTCACTGGCAAAAAGTATAGCCGAAACATGTTGTCTATCTGTATAGACAGGGTAATTATACGCTTACTAGCTTTCAGTCTGATGAGAGTGAGGTTGCCATTAAAAACATTTTGTACACCCACCCCTTCCAAAATTGTTATAATTTAACATGTTGTTATCCAGCATGAACATGACAGAAGCACTCCTAACGTAGCTTATTTAGGAACAATACAATAGAAGACTACAAGAGGTCATTCCTGGAACTGCGTCCCATCATCCCCTTGAAATAGGAAACTAAGAGTCAATGCTGTGCATACGAAGGACTAAGGTCCTTTAAAGAAAGGTGGCATCATACGAGACAACAATTTGGATAATTAAAGGAGCTGAGAGCTTCTAGATAAAATAGGTAGAGATGCATTCCTTTTAATAATCCTATGCTCTCCAAATTACATCGAGGACATGTAGTCAATCTATCTGCCACCAAGCTATTATTTCTGCTTCAAAACCAGGAGTATGAAATAGCCTGGGTACCCAAAATGTTAGTGGGGTGAAACATAATATTGAAATCAAATTTCCTAAAATACTCACCTATCTGTCTGACAGTTACTACGGTAACTGAAGGCGCATTTCAAGATGGTATCCAATGTCATCAAACTGACGTGTTCAAAAAGTTCTATTGAGTTATTTCTCAAGATAAGCTTCTCCCACTTATCCTATTGAAAAATAAACATATTGGTGTAAGGGTAGCAGAAAGGTTTAAATAGGAGAAGCCATACTGCATACTTGGTCTTGTTGGAGGCATTATGCACCTTAGGCTACATCCACATCTCCACTCTCCTTTCTAACATCAGGGAGAGGATGCATTCGCTGTGTTAGAAAATCTCAATTGTACTAATAGTTTATTTTTGCTTTATTAATTGTTCATTTTTGGAGTACATAAACTCTATGAACTAATTATTACAACCATAAACAACATTCATAAATATTATGTACAATTATCACTTTACACCATTAAGCGTTTTTAGCCCGAACCTAGCCTAATGGCAGTCAGTGCCGTCTTTTAACGCATTGGAACGCTGAGCAGTTGCCCGGGTGGCCCATGAGCATAGGCACAGACTAGAATATAACACTAAGTTTCCATGAAACATTTTTATTCCTGTGAGTGGTTGTGTAGGCAGGGCCCAGCACACTGCTTTGCTCTGGGGCCTATAATGCTGTTAAGATGGTACTGAAGGCAGCGGAGTGAATGGTTGCAGAAAATAGGTGTGTGAGTACGGGACTTCCATTGGACCCATCCTTATACATGAAGAATAAAGTTGTGGGTGTGGGGGCTCATCTTCACCCAGTTCTGCTTGCATTAGATATGTTTTTGATCTTATATGGCACCTGGGCACCAATGTCTGTCCACCTTGGTAAGGGCAACCACTTCTATGGTGCATCACTCCACGGTTGAGGTTTCCAGATATGAACAATGAAACCACAAAATCCGTGGCTGACCCCCTGCCTTGGTCTAAGCTGCTCATTTAAATCTTAGCCTTTCTCATGCTCCTGCTTCTAAGGCCAGTACACGAATAAGACCTTGCCCTGGTCTGAGTGAATGGATCTACAGGAAAGCTAGTGAGACATAAAGGGAACACATGGATGTCTCTAAAGTCCAGGTGTAGCTTTCGGTTCTAACCTCACCAATGGATACAACGAACTGAAAGAATGAGGCAAACAGACTGAATTAGAAGATCCAGAAGCATACTCAATAGAATGAGCACAATTCATTTATTTATTTATTCAGTGTTTTGTATAGCGCGAACTTGACCCCACAGGGTATCAGAGCGCTTCGCAGTAAAAGACATGACTACTTTTTCTTTAGTACATTACACTTTGGACAGCATTTAACACATTAAAGTCCAATTCAAAATTATAATAGAAACTTCACTCAGCAACAAAGACTTTAGCATATTCACAGAATCTAAGTCTAGAGGAACCATAGCAAAAAGAAATGCAATAACCTATATAAAACAGGTGAAATTGGACCTTAGCAAGAGATGCTCTTTCATCTTTAAGCGAGAGGTTTTAGGTGAATCTTACGAGGTTGTTCGGTAATGGTTATGGTAGGAATTTGCTCATTAGAAAGATCTTGGTTTCTTTCTTGAATCTTGCGGAGTTAGGTAATCTTCTGATGCTTGGAGGTAGCAAATTCTATAGTCTCGGTGCAGCACCCAAGAACGCTCTGTCATAAGTTTTTTTCTTCTAGAAAATCAGTGGCTTCAACACTAGGTCTCTGGCGCTCCTGGATTGTCTGCTTCCACCAGAAATCTCCAATTTCTGAGCTAGATACCTAGGTGAATTGAAGTGTAACGCTTTGTGTGTGATACACGCCAATTTGAGTTGAATTCTGGCTTTGTAAGGTAGCCAATTCAGCACTTTCAGGTGAGGAGAGATGTGGTCGATTTTTTTTGAACCTGTTATAAGCCTTGTTGCTTCGTTAAGGCAGCCTTTTAGAGGAGCTGTTGCGATCTTGGGAAGCCCTGAAAGTGTTGTGCATCCGTATTCAATCCTCGAGATTATTAATGCCTGAACTGCCATTTTGAGGTCTGCTGTTTCGATGAATGGTTTCAGTTTCTAATATAGTTCAGGTGAAATCGTGCATTTCTAGCCAATGAGTTGATGTGTGATTGCATGTTCAGGCTCTGGTCTAGTGTGATTCCTAGTGATTTGGTTGAATCCACAATGCTCGGGGTGCAGTTAAGTTAAGTTAAAATTGGTCCATTCTTTTATAAAGGGCAGGCTTTTGGTGGGGGATATTAGGAGGAATTCTGTTTTTTGCGTGTTTAGTTTAAGCTGATTGCTTGTTAACCATAGCATCATTGCCCTTAATGCCTTGTTCATTGTTTTGATCTCCCCCAAAGAAGAAATCTTAATGTAAATCTGAGTGTCATCAGCGTACATGTGGAAGGAGATGTTGGCAAGGCGAAGTATATCCGTTAGTGGTTCCACATATAGGTTGAATAGTGAAGGGGAGAGGGTTGAGCCTTGTGGCTCTCCGATCTGAATGGGGGAAGATGCTGACAGGTTTTTATTCACCAGAAATCTTTGTGTTCTGTTCCTCAAGTAGGACTTGAACCATTCTAGAACGTTCCCCGAAAAACTCATCCTGTTTTCCAGACATTCTAGCAACATATCGTGGTTAACTGTATTGAACGCTGATGATAAATCAAGAAGAATTAAAAAACATGTTTTGTTCTGGTCCAGAGCGAGTAATGCGTTGTCTACTATGTGCAGTATTGCCATTTCCGTGCTATGAGTTGGTCTAAACCCTGATTGGCAATCGTCTAGTAGTTTAAATTTAGATATGTGTTGGCTTATTTGTTGATGCACACACTTTTCTAGCACTTTTGCTAATAGGGCAATGTTGGATACTGGACGAAAATTGTTAGGGTCTGCGGGATTCTCTGTCGTTTTTTTATGATGGGAATAACTTGGCCCATCTTTAGACAGTCTGGGAAGGATGTGGTTCTGTTGAGAAATTTTATAGGAAGGTTAGATTCAGCCAATAATATGAATTGGGTCTTTCCCTTAGTTATAGAATGCACAAATTGATTTCATTTTCCAATAAGAAAGTACAATCTAAAACATCACGTTTAATATGAAAGAGCCATGGCAGGATCTGCCTAACATGCTATTCCATGCATGGGAAGTGAAAAGGAATAAATAGCTAATATGGAATAAAGACCTTACTCATAAATATGAAATAAACATATTACAGGAATCCTTTAGCAAGGATTTATAAGCTCCTCAAGGGTTCCCATAGGGTATTGACTGAAATGAATGTGTGCCTAAAATAGACACACCTATTCAAATGCATGATTTTGTTCAGTCTTCTGAAGGCGCTATACTGGCCCTTTGGGTAGGTAGTTGGTCTTATCTTTAGACTCATTGCCTCAACATTTAGACATCTGCTACTTCTATCAGGGTTACTACTGTCTCCAAAAGTCTACTGAAGTCCTGCCCACAATACAACAGATCTCAGTGGAATATGGTTGTGGACTCAGGCAATGTCCTGGCTCATTCCAAAACCTCCCAGAAAAAACAGACTGCTTCTAGCCTCACATGGAGTTGTTGCAACAGCTTTCTGCTCATCTTTCTCTTCTCATAAGCCTCTGCTTATGCTTCTGGCAGGTCCCTGGATCACAGGTAAATAATAAATAATGGATGTTTTTTGGCAATATTCTAATTGAGGATATTGGTCACCCAAGCTATAGTATCTATCAGGGAGCTTGTGGAGGCCTTATAAACCAGGGGAAGGGCCTAAATTCGCACACTGCCTTTGTATGTAAACCTGTTTAACACAGAGCACAAGGATGGGGACTATGGCTCAAGCATAGGCTTTATGCCTATAGGGTCATGTCTTCCTAAGAGACAGACAAGATATGGAGAGTTTGCAAAGCTTGTCCTGTCCTTGTTCAGAAGTTTCATTAGTCTTGCTGCTTAGGTGACCCTGCTCATCATCCCAAGCAAGCGGATCTAATGGACACCCTAGTACATTCTGCTGAATTTCTTCTTTGTAACAACAGTATAGACGTTCACAGAAATATTAATTACCAGCATCACTTTGGTACAGTCTGAAGTTAACTTCACATAGGGCTTCAGGACATCGTAGTGAAATCCTGGGGTCAGCAAGCGTCGATGTTGAAACCATTTTTGTCCAGAGAGAACCAATAGTCCATTCCCTGGGGAACACAGAGAAAGTGCTCTTGATCAAAAGGGCAAAGTATGTTATTTGTGCATTTATAATTTTCTAGTAAGGATTCATACTCCCGAATTGTAAAGGTGAATATTTTCAAAACTACCTATAGGCAGCTTTAACCGTGTACAAGAGCTCGTCATAAGCACCAAAAGCATTCAAAGTCAGGGAGATCGTCAACCATTGGTCGTTTTTTTTTTTTAGGTAGAAAAATAAGTTTATTTAGACAATTGTCCATAAAACATTCTAAAACCACAGTTAACAATTAAAATCAATAAAAAGTCCTGTCTTACTACCCGGCAGCCCCCTCACATATAATTCATCATAAAATGTTGTTTAACTGCCCGTAAAACCCGAGCAATTTCAACAGCTACATCTAAATAGCGCATTTCTGATAACAACTCCACAGCTTTCCCGCTGTGGAGAATACCATCTTAAAAACTTAATTCGATTTGCAGAATAAAAACCACAGTCCATTAATATATGCAGCAAGGAACATTGTACATTCAAGGGGCAGGGGAGGGACAGAGCCCACTATTATCCTGGAACCAAGCCCTGTTTAGGCGGGATGAGTAGATTGGGTTACATCCCACCCTGACCCTTAATATTTCATTTCGCAACCCTGGATCTGGCAACTGCAACAAATAGAGAAAAACAGTATCCTGACCCAGAGTAGGGAGTGAGAAGCTGATAGATTGTTTCTTGCTCAAGTAAGATAAGTTGTTGGATTCAGACACCAAGGTAACTGACTCTTTTAATACCTGCTTGCTTGGGAAGGGGTACCAGGATATAATTGTACTACTATCTGTATGGAGGTTCCTGAGGGCAATTAATCTGGTTCTTACATCCTTTGCCCACCTTCTTTCGCTACCTTGGATCTCTACCCATCACAATTTGGAAACTTTAGACACTTCATCAACATCAGAGAGTGTGTTAAAATATCTTAGAGCCCGAGTAAAGCCTATTAGGCTCCAGGAAGCCAACTTACACTCTCTCCTTACGGCTTGTACCATAGTGCCCTGGGGAAGAGATAAAAGCCTTCTAAGTACTGCCCCTTATAATCATCCCATTTATATGTCCGATCAAGGGAAAAGACCTCCCACCCATACAGAGTCAACGGGGTAATCTTCCCTTCATAAGCCTTTAATAGTGGAGTATGAGAAAGCCCCCCAAAACTACTATTAAATCTTGATAGGCAACTGGCTTGCAATAGGGCCTTCTGCTTAATATCATCCTGATGCGAGTCCCAGCTCAGGTTCCTCCAAAAAGTCAGACCCAGGTATTTATATTGGTCGACTTGCTCCACCTCCTGTGTATCTAAGTGCCAACTGAATTTCTTAACTTTTTTTCCAAAAATCAAAATTCTGGTCTTTTTCAAGTTGATACAAAGCTGGTTCTGCTTACTATAAGTTGCTAAAGCATCTAATTTCCTCTGCAGACCACAGTAATACCAAGTCGTCTGCGTATAGCAAGCAGTCAATATGATGCTTCCCAGCTTTGGGGGAAAAAGACTTAGATTGGGAAATAAAGGCGGGAAGGTCAGCTAAAAATAAACTAAAACGCAGGGGAGCTAAAATGCACCCTTGCCGAAGGCTATTATCGACGGTGATTTTTTGGGATAACCGACCTGACTTGTCTAGCTCCACCTGAGCCCAATTACCAGAATGCAGGCATTGAAGTACACTCAGGATGTTTAACGGAAGCTCCCAGGCAACAAGTTTCCCCCAAAGGGTGTCCCTATCCACAGAGTCAAAAGGTGTCCTGAAGTCTACAAAACAACAGCACAGCCTTTGATTTACTTCCAATGACTCCCGGATAATGGCCCATAATGCAAAGCAATGATCTATAGTGGAGTGACCCTCCCGGAAACCCCCGTTCTATTGGTATTTTCTTAGATTCATGGGCCCAGTCTTCTAGTTTGGATAAAATAATCTTAGAGAAGATCTTTAGTGAAATATCCAGGAGGCTAATAAGCCTAAAATGTTTGGGGTCTGTACCACTCCCTTTTTTTAAAATAGGTTTTACTATTTATACCCCTTCCAGGAAGAAGGGTAAAAGCCGGAATTAGCAATCCAACTAAACAGGGAGGAATAAACCGTGGCCCACCAAACACTATTTGTCTTGATTATTACTGCCGGGATATTATCGGGGCCAGCAGCACGAGAGAGCTTTACTCTCTCAATGACAGCTTTTACCTCCTTAACTGAAAACCAAGTGACGGGGAGTTTTAGCCTATGAAATCTCTGGACTCTATCTGAACTAGAACAGCCCCTATGCAGGTCTGTCAAATAAGTAGCCCACTGCTCTTCTGGGATCACACAAACAAGGGTACCCCTATTTGGGGCACTAAACTCGTTCACTTTAGCCCAGAACTTTTGCTGATCTTTGGAGAGGATACACGGCGCACTGACCGCATCGGACTTCGGGGGTCTGATTGAGGAAACTGCTGCTATGAATTAATTAGTGAAGATTGGAGCCTTAGGATACTCTTGTGAGAGCCCCTACGTGCAGTAACATAAAGTCAAAACCTATATCATCTTACAATCGGTGTCTTAGGAAGAAAGATACAAAAAGGTATTGATGCCACTTTTTGAGCGGTGCTGAAGGTCCTTGAATATAATCTGATAAATACTTGCCTCATAGTGAAAAGGATCAGTGGGTTCTAATCAACAGAAATGCAATACAGATGTATTCGCGCTTCGCGTGAAAGGAGAGATTTTTATCCGACCCTGATGGCGCGCCAACATCTGCATATCAGCTAGTAGCGGTGCCTCTAGGAATTTCCCCTCACTGCACCCACTTGTACCCCTACCAGTCGTCGAAAATCCATAATTTTGGAAGGCCCTGAGGAAGGTGGTCAACACAAGGCTAATACCACCAAAACGCGCGTCGACCCACTTGTATATGCGCTCAGCCCACAACACGGTCACGGAGACCTAAACATCTCTGTCCCCTTTTGACCAGGAGGTGTATGTGCTCTTGGGTTGGTTGTTAGTATGGATGGTTTGGTAGAGTATGAATGTGGATATGACTGGTTACTATGATTGTGTGGTGAATCAAAAGGGGTCTTATGAAGAGAATTGTATCCTATGTGTAACTATGTATAGGACTTTTTGTCTATTTATGAAATGTATAAGAGAAAAAAATTAAATCAATCTTCAATGATATGTATGGGTTTTAACTCTTTTTGATTCCACAAATGAAAATAAGTTTAAATCTAAAAAAAAAAAAAAATGTTTTTGATTAAATGTTGATGTTGTATATATCATGTCTTAGAGTGTACATTGACAGCCCATTGGAGCAGTTTTAGCCCAAAAAATCAAAGAAATAGAGGTCAAGTGGGAGGCTTTTTGATATAATGTTTGGTGTGTTTGTCCCCCTTTTCTCCCAGACCTAATTGAACTATTAGAGGGGGTTCCCTTTTCTAGGAGGATAATTCCCTTCATCTCCTCCCACTTATTGTGGTAGAAGGCGGCTTTTTTCGTCTGCACAAGAGATTTTTATTGGAATTTAAGCTTAACGAGCTTCTGGGAGGCTAGAGAGCCTGGCTGGCGCCTAGCGCTCCTGGCTCTCCTTCTCACCGATCGCTTCAGCTCTTGGCAGGCGGAATCAAACGAACCCCCCCCCCCATTAGGGCGAAGGTCTGTGCGCATACCCTTCTCCCTTATGTTTACTGTGATACAACCCAAAATTTGGCATACAATTTTATTGTACCACACAATGATATCATCAACATAGTTGGGGGGATATCAATCTTCTCCTCTAGTTGGAGGGAGGCTGTTAGAAATGGGGAATCTCTAGTTGGCAGTGGTAGGTACCTTTGTCCAAATAGGGACCCTTGCTTCTAGTCAGGGTAAGGACTTTAGATAACCCCTGCTCACCCCCTTGGTAGCTTGGCACGAGTAGACAGGCTTATCCCGAAGGCAATGTGTAAAGTATTGGTACTAACACTCACAGTAACAGTATGAAAACACCACAAATGGACACCACACCAGTTTAGAAAAATAAAGTATCTTTATATAAACTAAACAAGACCAATACGACAAAAATCCAACATACACAGTTAAACATATGACTTTAAAAAGGTTTCAAGAACTTGTACCATAGAAAACTAAGGATGCGTGACTTTTCACCAAAGTACCTGTAGATGCGTTAAAGTTCCAAAAGCCAAACAGCCGCAGAGTCGGAAAACAAAGAGATGCGACACTCCGGAGGTCTTGGGGAGGCGATGCGACAGTTCTGCGACACGCAGAGAACGAGTTGCGTCGAATCCGGTCTGTATGGGGAGTGATGCGTCGATCCTTCGTGACAGTTCCGGTTCGCAGGTGAGGCATCGCGAAACTTGCCACACAGGCACGATGCGTGGAAATCCGGGATGCGGCGGCATCGAGCAACTCTGTGTCGGTCCTCTTCAGCCGCGATCCCTCGATGCGTCGATTCTTGCAACGGCGACAGGCGCTGCGGTGGTTTCCGCAGCGGTGCAGCAATGCATGGGAATTCTTCTTGCGCCATGGAGATGCGTCGGGAAAACAGCTGCAAGAAGAGCGATGCCCCGATTTCTGTAGTTCTTTGAGTTTCTTCTTTCTTCCAGCTCCCAAACAGAAGCCACAAACTCCGGAGGCCCAAAACTGGCACAGGCGCCTCTTGGCAGGCTTGAATTCCCAGCAGCAGAGTTCAGGGGAGCTGGGGGTGAAGTCTTTGTGTCCCTCAGACTTCAGAACAGGAGGCCAGCACACTTCAGGCCCTTAGAGATCTCCTTCAAGCAGGGGACACAGCCCACAGCAAAGTCCTTCTCCTTTCCTTGGCAGAAACAGCAACTGCAGGCCAACCCCAGACACACAGCAAGGGCAGTACTTCTCCTCAGTCTTTTCCAGCTCTTATCCTTGGCAAAGGTTCATTTTGAATTCCAGGAATGATCTAAAGTTCAGCGGTTTTGGGTCTGATGCTTATACCCCAAAATGTCTTTGTTCTCTTTGTGCAAGGGGCTCTGAGCCCAGTTCAAACCAGTTCTGGGGGGCACTCTGCAAGTGCACAACAACATCCATTGTCAGTGTGAGCCTTGGCTCCAGACACACCACAGGGGGGCGGAGCCAGCATTGTGGAAGGCAGGCACAGCCCTATTCAGGTACAGGTGCTACTCCTCCCACCACTCCAAATGCAGATCAGGCCTATTCAGCCTAGTGCTGACTCATCCAGACTCCTGGAGCCACTGCACCTCCCCAGCCCCTGTCACTCCAAAGCCAGACAGTCAATCCACAAACAGGCAGAGGCACACAGTATGGTTGAGCAAGAAAATAGCCACTTTCTAAAAGTGGTATTTTCAAACACACAATTTAAAAACCATCTTTACTAAAAGATGTGTTATTAAATCCTGAGTTCAGGGATACCAAACTCCATTTTTCCATCTTATCCCTATGGGAAGATATGCTTGTAAAATGTTACAAAGCATTCCCCATTCTCTCCTATGGGGCAAGATAGCCTTTCAATAGTGAAAAACGAAATTGGCAGTATTTCACTATCAGGACATGTTACACACACCAGTACATGTCCTACCTTTCACACACACTGCACCCTGCCCAGGGGGGTAACTTGGGCCTACAATAGGGGTGCCCTATATGTAAGAAAAGGGAAGGTTAGGGCCTGGCAAGTGGGTGCACTTGCCAAGTCAACCTGGCAGTTAACAAACTACGCACAGGCACCGCGGTGGCAGGCCTGAGACCTCTTTTCAGGGCTACTCATGTGGGTGGCACAATCAGCGCTGCAAGCCCACTAGTAGCATTTGATTTACCAGCCCTGGCACACTCAGTGCACTTTACTAGGGACCTACTGGTAAAACAAATATGCAAATGAGGGAGAACCAATCACAATATCAATTTACACAGGCAGCACTTACACTTTGACACTGATCAGCAGTGGCAAAGTGCCCAAAGCGTCTAAGCCAGCAAAAACGAAATCCAGCACAGCATCAAAAACACTGGAGGTAGAGGCAAAAATTCAGGGAAAACCACACCAAGGATGCCAGGTCTAACATGTGTCCCCTCCAGCTGAAAAGTGGGGAGAACTACCCACCCTCTTGGGAGTTCTCATCACTAAGGCGTAAGAATCTGGCCAGACCATCAGCATTGGCTTGTTCGGTACCAGGGCGGTGTTCCACTGTAACGTCCATTCCCTGTAGGGAGATGGACCACCTCAACAGTTTTGGATTCTCACCCCTCATCTGCATCAACCATCTGAGGGGCCTGTGGTCTGTCTGAACCCGGAAGTGAGTACCAAACAAGTAGGGCCTTAGCTTATTCAGTGCCCAGACCACAGCAAAAGCTTCCCTTTCAATTGCACTCCACCTCTGTTCCCTAGGAAGTAGCCTCCTACTGATGAAAGCTACAGGTTGGTCCAAGCCCTTGTCGTTCAATTGTGAGAGTACTACGCCACACCATGCTCCGAAGCATCTGTCTGCACAACAAATTCTTTGGAGAAATCCGGTGCCTTAAGCACGGGCGCCGTACACATGGCAGATTTCAGGGCATCAAAAGTGGTCTGGCAGGCATCAGTCCAGATCACCTTCCTGGGCTGCTTCCTTGAAGTCAGCTCTGTCAAGGGGGCAACAATGGTGCCATACCCCTTGACAAATCATCAGTAGTACCCAGTGAGACCTAAAAAGGCTCTCACATCTGTCTGAGTCTTGGGGGGCACACAAGCCAGAATGGTGTCAATCTTTGCTTGTAGGGGCGCCACCTGGCCGCTTCCTGCCTGGTGTCCCAAGTACACCACAGACCCCTGCCCTATCTGGCACTTACTAGCCTTGATAGTGAGGCCTGCCCTTTGCAGAGCCTTCAACACTTCACAGAGGTGTTGCAAATGTTCCTCCCAACTGGAGCTGAACACAGCAATGTCATCCAGGTAAGCGGCGCTGAATTCCTCCAGCCAGGACAGTACCTGGTTGACCAGTCTCTGGAAGGTAGCAGGGGCGTTCGTCAACCCAAAGGGCATAACCCGGAACTGGTAGTGCCCTTCTGGCATTGAGAATGCAGACCTCTCCTTGGCCCCATCGGTTAAGGCAATCTGCCAGTACCCAGACGTTAAATCAAATGTGCTGAGGTACCGGGCAGCTCCTAACTGATCAACAAGCTCTTCAGCTCTGGGGATGGGGTGCGTGTCAGTCTTGATGACCCCATTGAGCCCACGGTAGTCCACACAGAACCGGAGTGGCACCAGGCGCAGCAGCTTTTGGCACTAAGACCACTGGGCTAGCCCAGGGGCTGCTTGAGGGTTCTATCACCCCTAACACCGACATCTTGGAAACTTCTTCCTTGATGCTGGCCCTGACTTTGTCAGCTACCCTGTAAACTTTCTGCTTCACAGGTAGACTGTCTCCAGTGTCCACATCATGGACGCACCAATTAGTGACTCCTGGTGTCAGGGAGAACAGGGAGGCGAACTGTCCCAGCACCTGGCGACAGTCCCTCTGCTGCTCTGGGGTCAGGGTAGGAGAGATGTTTACCCCATCCACTGACCCATCATGTTCCTTCGCTGACAGGAGGTCAGGAAGAGGCTCACTCTCCTCCTCCATTCCATCATCTGTTGCAAGGAGCATAGTTACTTCAGACCTCTCAAAGTGCGGCTTGAGGCGGTTTACATGCAGGACCCTCAAAGGGTTCCTAGGAGTCTGCAAGTCAACCAAATAGGTCACCTCACTCTTGCGCTCCACCACCTCATATGGACCAGTCCACTTATCTTGGAGCGCACAAGGCTCCACTGGTGCCATCACCCACACTTTCTGGCCAGGCTTAAATTCGACCAGAGTGGCATTCTGGTCATACCATCTTTTCATTTCATCCTATGTAGCTTCTAGGTTCACCTGAGCGAGTTTCCTGAAGCGTTAAGTCTGGTTTCTGAAGGCCAGCACATAGCTGAACACATCTTGTGGGGTCTTACTAGGAGTTTTCTCCCGAACCTCCTACGCCAGACTCAGAGGTCCTCTCACAGGGTGACCATACAGTAGTTCAAAGGGACAGAACCCTAAGGGCTTCTGTGGTACCTCCCTGTATGCAAACAGCAGGCATGGCAAAAAGACGTCCCACTTCCATCTCATGGGTTCTGCAAGACCCTTGATCATGCCCTTCAGGGTTCGGTTGAATCTCTCAACCAACCCATTCCCTTGAGGATGGTAAGGAGTGGTGAACTTGTATGCCACACCACACTCCTCCCACAAAGATGTCATGTACTTCGAAATGAAGTTTGTAGCACGGTCAGAGACCACCTCTCTGGGGAACCCCACATGGGAAAAAATCCCCATCAATGCACGGCCCACCATGGGGGCTGTGATTGTCCGGAGAGGGACAGCTTCCGGGTACCGGGTGGCATGGTCCACCAAGACCAAGATAAACTTGTTGCCAAAGGCTGTCTTGGGTTCCAGTGGCCCCATCATGTCAATGCCCACCTGCTCAAAAGGGGGGCTCTCCACAGGAAAGGGTTGGAGGGGAGCCTTACACTTACCTCCACTCTTGCCACTTGCCTGGCAGGTTGGGCAAGATCTACAGTGTGTGCCAACGTGCCTTCTCATTTTGGGCCAGTAAAAGTGGCTGACAAGCCTCTGAAAGGTCTTGTCGCACCCCAAATGTCCTGCGAGAGGCACGTCATGAGTCAGACCCAGTAGGAAGGTCCTGAAGCGCTAGAGTACCACCAGCACACGGGCTGCACCGGGCTCAGTGACCTTAGGCTCACTATACAACAATCCATCTTCCCAGTAAATCAGATGTGATCCGGACTGATCTCCTGCTGCCTGGTTTGCAGCCTGTTGCCGCAAACCAATGAGAGTAGGGCACTCATCTGCGCTCTGCAGAACTCCTCCCTGGAGGGACCCCCTTCCTGCTGCCAATGGGCCAGCTCCAGTAGGTCTCTCAGTTCGGCTACCTGCTCCCCTGTGGGCTCTAGGGCATCCCCCTCAGGGTCTGCTTCTTCCTGGACCGCAGGAAATTCTGGGGCTGGTTTCCCACACCCCCTGCCCCTCCTCTTCCTGGCAGGCACCTGGGCCACTGTTTCAGGCTCCAGGTCCTCTTGATTACCCCTACTGGCTGCCATTGACCGAGTGGTCACACAGACCTACTCAGGCAGACCCAACATCTCCAAATGAGCCTGGCGTTTCACCTCCTTCCATGGGGAACTCTCCAGGTCATTTCCAAGCAGACAGTCTACAGGCATGGACGGACTAACAACGGCCTTCAGGGAACCTGAGACCCCCCCCACTCAAAGGTAACTAGCGCCACTTTACATAAGCGCTCAGAGTTGTCTGCTGCAACTACAGGGTGAAGTACATTGGGAATAACCTGCTCTTCAGACACCCATTGACACCTGACAGATGTCACACTGGCTCCTGTGTCTCTCAGAGCCTCCTCCCATCGATGGTCACCCACTGCCTGTATTTCTTAGTGTTCTCGGGCAGATAGGATCCCTGGACCATCTCTCTGTCTCCTAATGAGACAAGGGTCATAACTGCTTGCTCCCCCCCTCCACTAAGAAGCTATTCTTCCCCCAGCGCTACACTCACTAATCCCGGTGACGGTGCACCAGTGGGTGCTGGGGGTGCGTTGGGGCACTTGGGATCTCTTGCAATGTGGCCCACTTTATTACATGAATAACACCTGGGGGAACCCCGGTTGTCGTGTCTGCCCTTAGGGGACCAGGACACCTTAGGCTTGGGGGGCTGGGACTCCTTACCCTGGGAACTGTTTTGGGGCCCTTTAGAGAACTTCTTTTGGTTGCCCTTGTCCCCCCCACTCTTCTGCTGGGGACCCTGCCCACCCTTGGCTGGGTTACCCACAATCCCCTTGTGGACCGTGGTGCTAGTTCAGTGGTCCGCCTCCTTAGCAAGCTCCCTGGGATCAGTTAGCTTACTATCAAATAGATGCTGGCACAGCTCTGGAACACACAGACTACTCAAGTGATCCCAGCCAATTAAGTTGTACAACCCCTAGTAATCAGTTACCTTGCTGCCCTTTATCCAACCTTCCAGTGCACAGGTATACATGTTCACACATTCAACCCAAGTATGCGAATCAAGCTTCTTAAAGTTCCTGAACTTCTCTCTGTACTGCTCTGGGGTGAGCCCATACCTGAGGCATAAAGCCTCCTTCATATGCGCATAGGTCAGGGTACCCGCCTGCTCTAAAGGTGGTAGGGTATCCCTCCCAGAGGCCTCAAAGTGTTTCCACAGGCCCGCCCCCCAATGCTTCGCAGGAACCTCATTCATTCTCAAGGCTATCTCATACGCCTTAAACCATGCATAAATATCATCACCCCTCTGGTAATTCTGCACTAGGTCCTTGGGTATGTGAACCTTACCCCCTTCCACTGGCTGCGCGCTGCCACCATTGGAACTGGACTCCACTTGCTTGGCCTTAATGTCCAGTTCCCTCATGCTCAACTCCTGAGCCAAAAGCAATTTCTTTTCCTCCAAAGCGAGAGCGCTCTTTCTCTCCTCTGCCATTTCTCTCTCTATGGCAGCCTTTTGGTTCTCCATTTCTAATTGCTTCATCCTTAAGCTTAAGAGCTGAACTTCATGATCTCAGACCCTTTGGTTTTCCTCCAGCTCCTCTGGGGAAAAGCTCCTAGCGGAATGGTGGCTGCCAGCCCTGGAGGCTGCTCTTGACACAGGCAGATCCTGTGACCTGAAAGCATTCCCTTGTGCATCCTCATCCACCTCTGCATCACCTGTCTCCCCAGCCTCTTTGGCCTCCCACCAGGCCCTTAAGGCCTTCTGTAGCTCCTCCTTCCTGGAGCTGCTCTTCATGTGACATCGAAAATCATTGCAAAATTGCTTGAGCTGATCTACTCTGTAGGTATGCAAAACCTCAGTATCAAACTCCAATTCTGCCATCTCACTTGCTGGTTTACTCTTCTGAGACATGATGCGTGGATACTTTAAGGGTCACTCAAAAATAGAACCAAAAAATAAAACACAGTATGTGGTTGCGTAGTGGTCTGCACTAAACTAGTGATGTACACCAATCACTGTGGGTCAAGTACAAATACAGGTTCAAATCCTCACCGCTGACCACCAATGTTAGAAATGGGGAATCTCTAGTTGGCAGAGGTAGGTACCTTTGTCCAAATAGGGACCCTTGCTTCTAGTCAGGGTAAGGGGGATACACACTTTAGAGAACCCCTGCTCACCCCCTTGGTAGCTTGGCACGAGCAGATAGGCTTATCCCAAAGGCAATGTGTAAAGTATTTGGGGCGACCATATCAAAACCAAAGGGGATGATGGACGGAGTGTTGAACATTGCAAGCACTCACCCCCAGTCAACTGATCTGGGTTTAATCCATCATCATTCTTTAGCTCACTCCGCCACCCCAGTTCAGACATGGCCATATGCAAATCAGTCTGACCCTGTGCCTCATGGGGACAGTCCAGCCCGAACTGCCAAGCCATGTCTTTCCTGGACCAGAAACAAGCATCCTGGGACCGGTTTCTGGCTTACAGCTGTCATCAGCCAGGCTATCTTGAATCAGGTGGCAAAGTGAGCAAGGGACCCACGTCTGGGCATACCCTGCCAACTTAGGGCGACCATATCAAAACCAAAGGGGATAATGGACGGAGTGTTGAACATTGCAAGCACTCACCCCCAGTCAACTGATCTGGGTTTAATCCATCATCATTCTTTAGCTCACTCCGCCACCCCAGTTCAGACATGGCCATATGCAAATCAGTCTGACCCTGTGCCTCATGGGGACAGTCCAGCCCGAACTGCCAAGCCATGTCTTTCCTGGACCAGAAACAAGCATCCTGGGACCGGTTTCTGGCTTTCAGCCGTCATCAGCCAGGCTATCTTGAATCAGGTGGCAAAGTGAGCAAGGGACCCACGTCTGGGCATACCCTGCCAACTTAGGGCGACCATATCAAAACCAAAGGGGATGATGGACGGAGTGTTGAACATTGCAAGCACTCACCCCCAGTCAACTGATCTGGGTTTAATCCATCATCATTCTTTAGCTCACTCCGCCACCCCAGTTCAGACATGGCCATATGCAAATCAGTCTGACCCTGTGCCTCATGGGAACAGTCCAGCCCGAGTATTTGGACCAACACTCACAGTAAGACAGTGAAAACACCGCAAATGGACACCACACCAGTTTAGAAAAATAAAGTATCTTTATCTAAACTAAACAAGACCAAAACGACAAAAATCCAACATACACAGTTAAAAATATGACTTTAAAAAGGTTTCAAGAACTTGTACCATAGAAAACTATGGATGCTTGACTTTTCACCAAAGTACCTGTAGATGCGTCAAAGTTCCAAAAGCCAAACAGCCGCAGAGTCGGAAAACAAAGAGATGCAACACTCCTGAGACCTTGGGGAGGTGATGCGACAGTTCTGCGACACGCAGAGGACGAGTTGCGTCGTATCCGGTCTGTATGGGGAGTGATGCGTCGATCCTTTGTGATGGTTCTGGTTCGCAGGTGAGGCATCAGGAAACTTGCCGCACAGGCACGATGCGTGGAAATCCGTAATGCGTCCGCGATCGATGCGGCGGCGTCGAGCATCGCTGCGTCGGTCCTCTTCAGCCACGATCCCTCTATGCGTCGATTCTTGCAGCGGCGACAGGTGCTGCGGCGGTTTCCGCAGCTGCACGGCGATGCGCGGAAATTCTGCTTGCGCCATGGAGATGCGTTGGGAAAAGAGCCGCAAGAAGAGCGATGCGCCGATTTCTGTAGTTCTTTGAGTTTCTTCTTTCTTCCAGCTCCCAAACAGAAGCCACAACCTCCAGAGGCCCAAAACTGGCACAGGCGCCTCCTGGCAGGCTAGAACTCACAGCAGCAGAGTTCAGGGGAGCTGGGGGTGAAGTCTTTGTGTCCCTGAGACTTCAAAACAGGAGGCCAGCACACTTCAGGCCCTTGGAGATCTCCTTCAAGCAGGGGACACAGCACACTGCAAAGTCCTTCTCCTTTCCTTGGTAGAAACAGCAACTGCAGGCCAACCCCAGACACACAGCAAGGGAAGTACTTCTCCTCAGTCTCTCCAGCTCTTCTGCTTGGCAAAGGTTCCTCTTGAATTCCAGGAATGATCTAAAGCTCAGGGTTTTTGGATCTGATACTTATACCCCAAAATGTCTTTGTTCTCTTTGTGCAAGGGGCTCTGAGCCCAGTTCAAATCAGTTCTGGGGGGGCACTCTGCAAGTGCACAACAACATCCATTGTCAGTGTGAGCCTTGGCTCCAGACACACCACAGGGGGCGGAGCCAGCATTGTGGAAGGCAGGCACAGCCCTATTCAGGTACAGGTGCTACTCCTCCCACCACTCCAAATGCAGATCAGGCCTATTCAGCCTAGTGCTGACTCATCCAGACTCCTGGAGCCACTGCACCTCCCCAGCCCCTGTCACTCCAAAGCCAGACAGTCAATCCACACACAGGCAGAGGCACACAGGATGGTTGAACAAGAAAATAGCCACTTTCTAAAAGTGGTATTTTCAAACACACAATTTAAAAACCATCTTTACTAAAAGATGTGTTATTAAATCCTGAGTTCAGGGATACCAAACTCCATTTTTCCATCTTATCCCTATGGGAAGATATGCTTGTAAAATGTTACAAAGCATTCCTCATTCTGTCCTATGGGGCAAGATAGCCTTTTAATAGTGAAAAACGAAATTGGCAGTATTTCAGTATCAGGACATGTTACACACACCAGTACATGTCCTACCTTTCACATACACTGTACCCTGCCGAGGGGGGTACTTTGGGCCTACAATAGGGGTGCCCTATATGTAAGAAAAGGGAAGATTAGGGCTTGGCAAGTGGGTGCACTTGCCAAGTCGACATGGCAGTTAAACTGCGCACAGGCACCGCGGTGGCAGGCCTGAGACCTTTTTTCAGGGCTACTCATGTGGGTGGCACAATCAGCGCTGCAAGCCCACTAGTAGCATTTCAATTACCAGCCCTGGCACACTCAGTGCACTTTACTAGGGACCTACCGGTAAAACAAATATGCCAATCAGGGAGAACCAATCACAATATCAATTTACACAGGGAGCACTTGCACTTTGACACTGATCAGCAGTGGCAAAGTGCCCAAAGCATCTAAGCCAGCAAAAACGAAATCCAGCACATCAAAAACACAGGAGGTAGAGGCAAAAATCAGGGAAAACCACGCCAAGGATGCCAGGTCTAACAGCGGCTAACTGTTGGAGATGAATAGAGTCCAAGCGTGTTGAGATCCTATGCGGATAGGACATCCCTAGAGGCAATACCCTGTCAGCGGACCCTGGCTCGCACAAGTCAAGAACTGCAGTGGTTGCCCAATGGTCACTACCCTCATATTTTGCCACCTCAAAGATCTGAAAAAGATTAAAATGCCAAAAGGATGTAAATGTATAGTTAATAGGGCCTGAGGACTGGCCCTGCCGGAAAGTTGCTGCTGCTGGAGAATCATTTTTAAATCGTCCGTTTAAATAAATCAGACCATGATTCGCCAACCATTGACTCAGAACTTTGGCATCCTTTTTGATGACAGCAGGAGGAACCTGCGCTGGGGGAATGTTATAAGATTCCAAAACGTCCTCCAGCTGCAGGTCCTGCTGTTCGGGGAAAAGACGAGCATTGACATCTCTGGCCATTATTATGACTGCTTCCGGATATTTTGCTAAGAGGTGCTGGAAGGAAGATTCATATAGTTCCAGCCACCCTTTCATTTGTTGATGATCTTCTTTATGGATATAAACATTTATGAGAAGGAAGAATCTAAAAATGTTATTACTCAAGCTCAATTCAACCACTGAGAATTGCATGCCACTTGACACATCTATAATCTCCACTGATCTCTTAATCACCTTAGTGGAAACTAGTGTCAGGACACCTGCAGATGCTCTCCCCTTACCCCGGATCTTGCCTTTGCTATTCAGTCCCATAAGACCTTCTACTGTCTGGTCCTCTCTCAGCCAGGACTCCTGAAGGATTATCAGATGGTAGGGTTTTAGATTTTCTTCCAGTTCACCACTGTTCCTCAGACGTTCAAACCTGTGGATATTCCAACTCAGGATTCTCAGGTTTAGAGAGGACCCCTCATTCTAGGGGGAAATGGGTCTAATGTACCAGTCACAATCCTCCACGAAATGCTGTAGGGGAGAAAACCTATTACCCTGACCCCATACTAATTGCTCAGGTTGCTTGGGTGGTCTATTGTTTGCTATGACCACTCTTAGATCATTTGGGGGCTGGCTACTTTGCCAAATACTGTTGGGCCTTAATGGCGGATTCCCAGGGATTAACCGCTTCCATTGGGTAGCTGTTAGTCTGCCATGTATATTTAAAATGGTGGGAGGAGTGCGGCCCAACTGGGGGACAAGTGGAGGAGGGCTCTTTTTTAATGGACAAAAAGCTTGTAGACCAGCTTTAGCTAGGTTATCCTCAGCCTTAAGCACTAGCTGCGCAATACAGGGCGAGATAAAGGAAATTCTAGAGACTTCTCTACCTTGTTCACCATGTTGAAACCCAAGTCTAACGAAGATATCCCTGAAAGGGAGGGAATTTGACGGAATATATGGAGTATTTTTGAGCGGTTCAAAGGTCGAAGTTTCTTTGCTTTTTTGCCCGGCGAGTAATATCCAGCAATTGCTCTGAAGTCCCTGATTGCAAACTGGGAAAGATTCAGATGCAGAAGGGAGTTCTTTATAGGCTTTATCCTGAATCTGAAACTTAGGCACCTTACTACGAGCTAGAGTGGAGCTTTTGATAGTTGGGGTGGGACAAGCAGCCGAAGGTGAGAAAATAGGATCCAGACTGGCTTTAAGAAGAGATTTAACAATTGGCTTTGCCTTATTGTAGGAGGATGCATCTATAGCTCTACCACTGGAGGGCCTCGAGTATTGATCTTGTAAGCGGGCACTGTTACTGGCTTTTCCCTTCATACTCAGCACCTTCTTTTTACCTGCACCTGGAGCATAAGACCCGGCCAATCTTTTCTGGGTTCTTGCCCTCTGTGTACAGCTATACCCTGAGGTAGATTTAAAAGGATGTAGATTGTGATACTTTTTCCTTACAAGCATAGGCCATTTGGAAATATAAACAGATCCTTGCGAAACTAATTGACCTTCAGTTTCCCCTATAATGGTACCAAGGCCCCCCTGGGGCTCGGCGACCGTTACTACAGTTGGTGGCTTAGTAATCATAATTTCGCCTGTATTATTTTTGAAATGCTGAAGTTCATGTCTGATGTCTTTCAGAACTTTTGATTGGTCCACCTGGCTTGTCCTTGACGACACCAATGCTTCCAGGATGCCATGTAGAGTAGTTTGCATAAGTAGCATTACATCTAACAAAGATGACGAAGTGGTAGGCTGGAATGTTATTGACCTTCCCTGAGATTCAAAAGTTGAATTTGGTACCCCTACCGGTCGGTTTGGGTAGGCACCTTCACCCATTGCCTAAACAAAGTCCAATTCATATGTTGGGGCAGGCCAGAAGAGTATTTCTGTGTCATCCTTAACTGTTTTTTTTAGGTGTGTTAGATCACCTGCCTAAAGAGTGTTCCCCAGTACAGTGCATGAATGGTGAAGAGAAGTGTCCATGCACTGTAATGGGGCACATTTGTGCTCCTAAATCTATTTCTGCATCTCTATTTATGTTACTACAACGGTGATTTGACAGCTAAACGTAATTTTGTACCTAAATGTGATTTGCACTCCTAAACGTTCGCTTGACATTCCACCAGTGATGATTTTGTACATTAATGGGATTTGCACCAAATGCAATTTGGGCTTATATAGACGGTTCTCTGTTCCTATTGATTTTGAATCAAGGGTGGCTTTGCACCTACATGTCATGTTGCACCTTAATGTGATTTGCACCTAATTGTGATTTGCTTCTTAATTTGCTACTATAATGCTACTTACTTTGCACCAATGGTGATGTTGCACCTAAATGTGAGATTCTACAATAAATAATTGTAATAATATTTGTATTCCTGAATGTTTACATAATTATGTTCATTTTGCACCAAGAGGAATTTTGCACCTAAAGTACTTTTGCATCGAAATGTTATTTTTGATCCTACAGTGTTTTCAGACCTATTGAAGATGTACCAAGGGTGATTATGGTTCGAAATGTGTTTTGATGCTAAGGGGCTTATTACAATGTCGGTCGGAGTTGCCTCTGACCGACACCAACACCATCTCGAACTCGGGAGCGACCGACCTGAGGTTGGCGGTTCCGACCGCCTGATTACGATGCGACCGAACACTGTCCGGTCGGATTCCCACTGTTCCTTATGGGAGCCTGTGTTACAGCCATAAACCGTCCATAATACCGGCTACTATGGAGAAAAAGGGTGTGTGTGTAAAACCCTGCACCCCATGGTGCCTATGACACAGTGCAGGGTTTTATAGAGGGGTACCCTAGCTACCCCTCGACCACCGACCGTAGAGCGCGAAGGCAGCAGGGCCCCCAAAGTCGCTTTCCAACAGCCTTTCCATGTCGGAAAGGCCGGCATGGAAAGGCTGTGAGAAACCAACATCGTAATCCCGACGGCAGAAACGCTGTCCATAGGGGATTATGGTGCGGTTCTGACTGACAAGAAGACTCCGAGAGCCTGTCAGAACCAAGTCGGAATGACAGGCCGGTTTACGTTCCAATTGCCAACATCGTCATGGGCGGTCGGAAAGCCTCCGACCGCGGTTGGAAAGCTTCCGACTAGCGGTCAGAGGCTTTCCGACCGACATCGTAATCAGCCCCTAAATGTGATTTGTGACTTGAAAGTGCTTCCACAATCCTGTTGATGTTAGACCAAAAGTGACAGTGCCCCTAGATGTTATTTTTCACATAAACATTACTTTGCATCTAAATCTGTTTTAAGCTTGATTATAATTTTTGCTTCTAATCTTTTTCCACACTTCCTCTGATGTTAAGCAATGAGTGATTTTGCAGCTGTTGGAAATTGGATTATTAGTAGTGAAAAGTGGTGACTTACTACTAGTAATAAGGCAGCAAACACAATAAAAGTGTCTGTCAAGATATCAGTAAATTATTCCCCTGCTCAACCCTGGGTAGCTGGTTACAAGCATGCAGGTGTAACTTAAGAGACAGGTGTGTAAAGCATTTAAAACATCAGTACATTAAATAAGTAAGACACAACACACAATAAAAACCAACTCCAATTTATAAAACTAGATTATATTTTAATGAACAAATAGACACCAAAATGACAAAAATCCAATATAGGGAACCAGAGATATGACTTTTTCAAGAATTAAAGTAAAACTAGCGCTTAGAAGCAAATAGCACTCAAAGGGTTAAACAAGTTGTGCTGCAGCCAGGCAAAGGCAAGAATTCTTTACACTTACTTGCAGAAGTGTTTCTTGATTCAGGAAAGTGGTCAACTGCACCAGCCAAGGGTTCAGAGGCTCTATTTTCCCTCTTGAGGTCTGGAACTATAACTCCCGCAATGCACCTGGTCAGCTTATGGAGCTTTTTACAAAGGTTGCTGCAAACTTCTCCATACTTCTGAAACTTCTCCCTGAAGTTCCTCCTTGAGGGTTCAAAGTGTCCACAACACCAATCCAGGGGTCTAGATTCTTTGAGATGGTCCTTGGGATGTTGGGACTACAATTCCCACAACGCACCTGGCCAAATCCTTAAACGTCCACTGGATGAACTCCTGGATGGGGACTTCTTGGTGGAGATGATGCAGGTGAGCTCAATTAACCTGCAGCTTGCAGGAGGTCCACTCCTTAAATCCTTCTTGAAGCAAGGCTGTAGTTCCAAGTGTGCAGCAGGTGCAGTCCTTCAGAGAGCAATCCTTTGGAGTACAGGCCAGGGTCCAGCAGATCTGAGTTGCTTGGCAACTCTTCCATATTTATGCAGTGTTCCTGGGCTTCAGGCAAGAGGGCAACCCTGACCAATGGTGTATGACCACCTCCTCCAAAGACGGGCATATGCTTGCCCCAGAAAGCACCATTCTTCCAAAATCCAACATGTGGAAAGTCTCTCCTTGGAGTTTACTTCAGGCTAAGCCAACCTATTGGTGTGGCTAAGATTCCCTAACACTCCCCTTCCAGCCTTCTCTCTAATCTAATTACAGAGGCTCCTGTGTGGCTGGGGGTGCAGGATGTTGGGATGAGCCTGTGCTGTCCCTAAGTGTCATTCTCCCTTTGAAGGCCAGTTTGGTCACTCCTCCCCCTTCCTGCTTTCTGCCTCTGAAGCTTCAGTTTTCCTTCTATAGGATAGGAAACCCATTGTTTCTCTAGCAGGCTAATTCACACATCATTTAGACAGCTTGGCTCATTCAGGCAGAGGCTAGACAATCAGGAGACAGCAGCTGAAAGGCTGGATTTTGGCTTACAGAAAAGAAAGTTTAATAACTTATTTTCTGTGATAGTCATAACTATCTTTTTAAGTCCTTGAATGGCATTTTAAGCTCCTTCCTAGCAATATTTATACTTAAATAAAATATTCCAATTTTAACCTACAGAGCTAATTATCTACAATGGGGAAAATTGGCAGTTATTCCCTCACTAGAGCATATATAACATATTTTATAATGTCCCTGCTTATAGTTACATGGCACCTACCCCTGGGGAGACCTTAGGGGTGACTTATATGTAAGAATAAGGTAGTTTACTGCTTTGGAAGTACCTTTAAAACCAAAGTACCTTTAATTCCAAAGTTGAATTTGCATATAATTACAATTTAAAAGCAGCCTGCAAGGCAGGGCTGGCTTTTAAAATGACAGCAGGCAACACAGCAGTGCACACTCTAGTGCAGGAAATCTACTGGGCCTCTAAACCTCCCTGCCCTATTATATACTAGGTACTTATAGGTAGTTTGAACTCCCCCCACCTTATTATAGACTAGGGACCTACAGCAGTCTGTCATTGCCAATTATAATGATACCTAACCATATACTTTTAATCAGAGCACTGGCCCTGGGTCTGGTTAGCTGAGCCCAGGGCGCAATCATAGTCAGAAAGGCAGAACCTACTAGTCAAAATGGGGGCAAAACATGGGGGTCACTGCAAACAGGTCTAGATTTCTCACAGCAGCTACATGTGATTTAAACATAAATATGAGTAGCATGTATAAATGTGTCTCCATGCGTATGCTAATGGTGCCCACTGGTGACTGCCCACCTTAATGTGACTTGCATGGAAAAGGGGGTTTGCTCTTAAATGTGATACTACAATGTTGCTTACTGTGCACCAAGAAAAACTTTGCACTTAAAAGTGATTTTGCATGTGAAAGTAATTTTCCACCAAAAAGTGATTTGCGCTCCAGTTTCTTTTCACATGCATGAGGCTGCACCAAGGATGATTTTCAACCTAAATGAATTATTACAAGAGGCCCATAATTCCCGATGGGGCAGGTATAGGGAGTTATGAGCCCCCTCAGGAATCCCAAGTGTTAAACTGTAACTGGACCCAGTATTCCTGGGAGCAGTATTACTGCATGTTTTACTGGGGACATACATAGATGACTTTTCTCAAGCAAGGTTCAATGAGATTATGAGTCTACATGTGTAGATTGGTGCAGTAGCACTGATTTGCTCACGTTATTCCCCTTTGTATATGTGATGTATAGGCAATCAACTTGTGGTCCTCTAGAAATACCATAACCTATTAGCACCAATACTCCTAGTATCCGCAACAATGAGTACAGAATTGCAGGCTCCTTTTACTGGGCCTCTCCTAATGACTTCCATTGTACTATCAACCAAATGTGATGTCGTAATGATGCACACCTTTTACACCTAATTTGTGATCATACTAACAGTTGTTCTCTCTCTGTGCCGAGTGATTTTGCATCTACATTTGATACCAGACTGCTTCTAACTTGCACATAGCGTGGGTTAGCATTTGTGTTTGTGCACCTAAATATGAATTTACTCTTGTAATGTGTTTCCCCTTAACATGTATTGGTATCAAAAATGTTTTCACACTGCTGCTAATGTTGTTCCAGGGGGGATGTTACACCTACAAGTGAATTATGCTCCTAAAATGTGTCCATGGGTGTGATATTGAATCCAGGGGCATATTAGCAAGGGCACTATCGCCGCTTTAGCGGCACTTTTTGCCGCTAAAGCGTCGATATTTATATTGCCCTATCAGCAAACTGTCTCTAACAGCAGTTAGCGACAGTTTGCGGGCATTAGCGCCCGTTTTTTTACCGCTTTGCATGTCAGCGATATTTATCGCTAATGACATGCAAAGTGGGCGTTCCGACGAACAAACCTGGGAAACACTCGCTAACAGGCCTATCGCCTATTAGCAAGGTGGCCATGGCCCCAGTTAGCGACGTGAAAAGTCGCGCTAACCGGGGTCATCGCCATTTATTTAACACCTGCAATTAGCAGGTGTTAGCCATACCTAACATGGGGGGTGGATTATGCTGATACGACCACAGGGTCGTATCAGCAAGGTGTTCTCCCTTCTCCATGCAACATCGCTGGTTTTTCAGCGATGTTGGCCCATTTCCCGCTATCGCTGGAATATTCATCGCCATAGCGCTAATCGTTGCTAATACAGCGTTAGCGTGGCGATATATTCCAGCGATAGCCGGCGATAAAAAAAATCACGCTAAGCAGGGTTAGCGATGATTATCGCCTCTTCTTGCTAATATGCCCCCTAGTTTTTGTTTGCTGCTAAATGGGATTTGTACTTTTAAAAATGTTTCCACACTCCTTTTGATGTTGCACCAAGAGTGATTTTACACCTAAAACCAATTGTGCTCCTCAATTTGATACCACAGTCCAGCTTCGTGTTCTCCAAGAGTGAATTTTTGCCTGAATTTGTTTTTGCATGTAAATGTCATTGGTGATCCTAAAAGATTTCCACAGTAATGATGATGTTGCACCGAGGATATTTACACCACAATGGGCCCTTTTCACAAAGGTAAGTTTACATGTGGAGACCTCTCCATGCACAGTACTCCACCTGCACCCAAGTGGAGATTTCCTCAAGGATGGAATTCACCTTTTCAGTGTGGAGATCTCCACATAGATTTAGACATGCAAGTCTCCACTCAATCAAATGAAGGGTTGGAGACTCCTGTGATTGAATTGACATCTGTAAAAGTGCTATTAATAACTTTCTGGATGTTTCTAGAGATTTCTGCCTTTGGTGTGTATATTTTTGTATAGGAAGTAATAAAGAAAATTGATAAATGGAATAAAAAATGGAAAAGTAACATATACTAATTTAATTACCAAATGCTCAAAAACATCCTTCCTTAACTCTCTTTACCTAGGGCTCTGACAGGGCACAACATATCAGCTCACTATCTTAACATCCTATTTAATTATATTTCAAATTAATGTTTTAGTTTGGAATTATTTTTTAAACAATTTATATTAATTACAGTGTTAATTCCCCCTTCCCTTATAGTATTGGATGTAGTGTTATATTTTTTTATTTTTATTTTTTATTAAATATCAAGAGGAGAGCGAGGAAATAAGAGCAGCTTGTTCCTTTCCCCTGTGTTAAACTATATCAATCAAGAAGGACAGGCTCGTAACGAAATTTAAACCATTCGATTACTAGTTTGTGTTAAAAGAACCCTCACCCACCAACCTAGTTGGTGGCATGCTTCATCATCGGGTTCCCACCCAAGGCGCCGAGTGCACCCTGGGTGTGCTGCGACGCCTGAATTACAGGGGAGATGGTGTTTTTTTTGTCAAGTGGGGTGCAGTGATATGTGAGTTTAAAACTGTCTATAGGGTCCCCCTCAGTAAAGAGAATTATTTTATTATCGGGGCCCTATGGCAGGGTTAAAAAGGAAAAGGAAAAGGGGGATATGTCTAGAGACTTAAATTTAGCTCATGTATCCTGTAAAAAGGTCTACATGTTTCAGCCAGTCATTACAATATGCTGGCTTTCGTCAGGACCAAGAACGTGAAAACAGACTGAGGGAGTACCAACAGTCTGAAGCTAATTTAGTGCGCACAAGCTAAGGTGCGTATAGTGAGAGAAAACCTATTCGTTTTCTCCTCGCTGTCAAGAGCAATCCCACGGTAGTTTTGTTAGGACTTGTCATTTAAGTCGCTTTTCATTAGAGTGACATGGATCCCAGAAGGGGGCAGTGGCTATGGTCACACTGTCATCAAGGTCCACTGCCTGCCACTAATACCTGCTGCGGCCTTTTTGCGGGATCCCGTTGGTTGCAAGTCATGTTTTATATTAGTATCATTTTAAACTATTTTGATTTAAGTTGCCAGTTGAATTGAATTAATTTGTTACAAATGTATACAATTTATTTTATAATAATCAACTTTATTAAAAAATTATTCTAACATTTAACAAATATATACAAATACATTTAATTTAAAATATAATTTATTTGAATGTATTTTTCAATTTTCCTATATGTTGTTAGTGTTATTCCCTGTCTCTACTAATTTCTTTAAGAGTATGTTGCAGTAACAGTAGTTGGGTATTTGTGATGCTAGCCTTACTCCAAGCCTGTTTTGTCAATACTACTACTGCAGTAGATGTAGGTGTGTATTTTATGAATTGAAATTGTCTTAGTCATGAGTAGGTGTGTTTTTCCATTGGCATGTCTCCCTAAAACCCTCCTTTATTTTCCTGAAACCCCCACCCATTTATCAGTAATCAGTCCCCATTTTACCATCACTCCCCTTTGTCCCTAAAATCTGAACTCTACATGCAGAAATCTCCTATGCGGAGATCTACGCATTTGTGATGGTAATCTCCATGCAGAAAAGATAGGAGAGCCAGCGATCTCTGGCAATTGATTTGTGAATTGCATTTTGGAGTACTTTTGTGAATAGAAAGCAAGGGCCGTATTATGCATTGTGATTGTTTGCACCCGGCGGACCTTTAGAAAGGTGCACCAGGCGCAAAGAATCACAATGCGCCTTATTATGATGTATGCACTGCCCCCAGGGCAGCCGCAAACACATGCTGCCCTGGGGGCAGCGCATTCATGTGAAAACACAGAGCAGCTGCTCCGTGTTTTCACAGTGCAGGCAGCACCCGCCAGCACTTTTACTGGGTAATAGAGATCCCCTTGCAGGTGGGTGCAGTCACTGACTGCACCCGCCTGCAAGGGGATGTCTGGGGGGTCCATGGGATCCCCTTTACCCCTTGCAGAGGGCTGCTGTCAGGAAGCACACTGACAGTGCGCCACCTTTCAAATAACGCACTGTCAATGCGCCTCCTGAGGGCTTCTTTGACTCTGTGACCGAGTCTGTAATATGGCATGGGCGCAGAGTCAAAGGAATTCCCTCATTTGCATAGGGCATGCCCCTATGCAAATGAGGGAACGCCCTCTCAAGGTAGCACTGGCGCATTAAGTGCGCCAGCGCTATCGGTATTATAGAAGGGGACGCACAAGCGTCTGCGCCCCCTTCTATAATACCAAAGTGCCCCCGGGGCCCGCAAAGCAGGCGCAAACTCCCGTTGATCCCCCAGAGCACTTTATGTAATACGGCCCCAATTTGTTTAAACCAAATGTGAGCTTGAAATGCTTCTTTTTTTATTCAGAAACTGCAGTTTTGGTGTTATGCAGCCCTGGAACCTTGCAGAATAAAAAAGTAGAGCCCACATATAGAGTACACATAAAGAGACGGTTGCACAGAGACAAATCACAAACTAACTTTGCACTTTCCTGCATGTGAGTGTTTGCATATGTTAATATGATGAAGCCAGATCTATTAGCTTTGCCAATGGTTGTGTTTTTATTCAGCAGGTTATAAACATTTCAGCAATTGAAAAACTACAACTAAAGCGAAGACAAGACAGTCGCCTAAAATAAACCTAATAAAAATATTTTTAATTTCACAATGAAGCGGTTTTGTTGTCAAAATGGTATGCATACCAATCCATGGCACAGCAAAACGTATTCCAAGGTCAGTCTTTGGATCTACAAATAGGGAAATAAATGGTACTGAGTTGAAAAAACATGCTGATTTCCAGACCTGTTATACACATTTTCCAAGGCATCTAAAATCCCAAACTTCTTACTTTTCTCTTTCTATATGTTTTCAATCATAGCAACATAATAACAATTCATTACGTTATACAAAAAAGCCTCTGACTACTGGTTCATCTCAATTTTCAAGAAAATGCATGATTGTTAGTGTCCATTGCTCTGATCTCCCCCGCTCTGTAAGTTCGATCCATTCTGCAATTAGGATTGCGTTCATTTGAGTCAATCTGACATGAAAATCATCATTATGTATAAAAGTCTTAAGTAGTCAAGGTATTGATCTGTCATGATGCTCTATGCTCTTGTCACAAGAGGAGGAGAAGATTCTTACATATTGTAGAAGGAAATGTTTGAGGGACTAGTAGTTAGGGCCTTTTAGTTGTTTGTATGTAATTTGCGTCTCTACACTAACCATGACAGCACTGTTGTGAGCGACTACTACATTTTCAACAGCATGTTGTATCTGACAGACATGATAGAGATTATTCGGGTCATTGTATCCTGTTCATGTCAAGAAGGTGTAGGTTGTATTTGACTTTGAGGCTTTGGATACTATCTGTGTGTTCGATGGTGAAGCTTCATTGAGAATGTCACCCCTGTTCTTGGACAATGCAGGTTAAATCTCTTGAGATGTGACTGGAAGCAAGATGCTAGTAAGGATAAAACTGAGCTGGTGGTGATTTGGCGAAGCATCTCTGTGGCAAGACTGCCAACAAGACTTTGAATGGAGGTTACATCTTTGTAGCACGATCAATCAAATCAGCTGTTGAAGGCTGCCTTATGGAGAAACTGTGGGATGTGGCTCCTGCTACGGCCCAATCACCTGGACCGTCCGACATCGGTTTCATCCCTGCGCCCCGTGGCAGGCATCTCAAGGTGCCTGCCACCGGGTGCAGGGATCAACAGGGGGGCACCATAGGGGCCCCCTAGGCCACCATTCGGCGGCCTTGCACCCATGGGGGCCCTGCTGGGGGCCCCCAAAGAGAGATTCCCAATGCCTTTCTGTGTTGGAAAGGCCGGCACAGAAAGTCAGTGGGAAGCTACCATCGTAATCCCTTGGCCGGAAAGAGCCGGCCGAGGGATTACTGAAAGCCTTCCGAATGGCGGACAGGCTCTCCGAGCCCTTCGTAAGCCATTCGGAACTCCTGTTTGGAATAATTTCCGACCAACTCCATCAAAATGGGTTGGTCAGAAATTATTCCAAACAGGAGATTACGATGCGGTAAGAATGGCTCCATCGTAATCGGGCCCTTAATTGGACATGCAACAAATAGGGCATAAGTACATTTTGATGTGCTGGGAGGGGTATGAGAGAGGTGAGCTGGGCTAGGATGGATGTACAGAAGATGGGGACACTAGTTGCTGGAATGGTAGTCTAGATTGGATTAGAGCAGACATCCTGAGGGAGTGGTGGCCGGAGGCACATATATTGGTGCAATTTAAGGAACAGAATGAATAATGTTTACTACCAAGGCCTCCTAGTTTAACATTATTAGAACATACCATTACCTTATCATTGTTACAGCAAATAATGTTGTTCAAGGAAGGGACACCCATCAGTCCAGAATTGACACTTCACTCAGGTAAATCCAGGTACCTCCCAAGAGTACCAGTGGGTAAAGTTGGAGCTTTAATTAGTTCCAATCAAGAAGGTGATTAGTAAAGATGAGAATCTGTTTCTTTTAACAATTCTTAAAAGGATTGGCTGGTATTGAATCCTTCTAAACTATGAAGAATTTGATTAAATGGACCATGGACTGTTGCTGATGTTGCTAAATTTGGTTCTCTCTAAAGCTGCTTTGAATTTGAAGGAATATATTTCTTATAGATCAAAGGGATGGAAATGCATAGCAAAATCGCTCAGAAATACACCAGTTTATACATATATTTGTGAGAGATGGACTACATAGTGGAAAATATCAACATATGGTGGTGTTTTATTGTAACTTGTATTGGCATTTTTGCAGTAGACTGAAAACTGAATTGATGAACTTAGAGGTTACTTACAGGTGTGCTCCCAAACGTGTGCTAAGAATTGTATTTTAAGAAGAAACTTATCAATTGAGAATGCGTAAAATGATTGATCAGTTCTTTAAAAGGGGTTGATTGGAAGAAATGTTTCCAAAAATTCACAATGAATCTAACAAATCTTGAGAGCTGATTCTTTGAAAAAAAATATTGGGCATTAACAGCAATGAAAATTGATTCTGTCCTTTTGTCATCAAACTCAGAATATCAAAATTATTATCAACAAAAATTGAATCATAAAAATCAATTATCATAAGGTGCAAAATATGCATGCTTTTAATGTTGTTTACTTGTACAATGATTTTCAGTGATCTCTTAGTGTAAGCATCAGGACAGTCTGAGAGCATCCAATTAACTTTCAATGAATAACCTAGAGCAGAGATACTTAAAGTATGGCCCGGGGCCACATGTGGCCGTCCTGACTTATACATGTGGCTCCCTGGTCAGCAGCAGCATTGGGCTGGTGTTTACTTGACTTAGCACTACCATTAAAAAAAATGCCAAATAAGGGGGTTAGCATTTATTTAAAGGTTCATTGAAGTTAAAGAAAGGAAGCAAATAGGGTGTCTTGCACCACTTAACTTTACGAACACCTTCATTTTCAAAGACACCTTGCAGGAAATGTGTAAAGTTATGATAAAGTCGCTTCAAAATTCAAAGAACGTATTTCGTCAATATGCAGAAACCGTTTCACCTTAGTACATCAAATAATATCAGAGCATTTGAAAGTATTGTTTTTAAAATGATACTTTTGAAACAAATTTAGAAACATTCATCCTTACTCCCCCACCAGCCTCCCACCCTCCCACCCTGACAACAATGCCAATAGTGAACTAAGAGGCAAGTTAGTTGTTATGTACACCCTTTGGGTGGCTTGAGTTGCTATTATACATGAACATTATAGTTCATGAAATCTAAAATAGGAGAAGGTTTTGTACAGTGCACATCCTAAAGAAATAAATTAAGATGTCCTTTTATATGTGATAATGAAGAAAAAGGATGGAAAGTGAAATAAAACAATTGCCTAGGATCACACAATTTGGTCATGTGGGGAAGCCGGGATTGTTCCAACGTTTTCTGGTTTCACATCATGCAATTCAATCACTAGATGTACATTGTTCACTTCCCCTACACCTCCACCCTTCACCCCCCTCCGACTGCCACCCTGCTTAGGTCAATGCAGCCCTCAGTCACACCGCAGACCAAACCTTTTGACCCCTAGGAGAATGTTTGCGAGTAACCCATGACCTACAGGCTTATTTCCCTGCTTGCTGTGCATTAACTGTAATAATATAATCAGAGGTGCACCGATTTACTCCTCCTAAAATCAGCAAAGCAATCCCCATTAAACATTGTAACGCTTGAATTTTTAGGGGTTGTTTAATTATTGTAATGCCCACATGATAGAGGGTAGGTGGACCAACCTTTCGGATTTTTAAAAAACAGAAAAAGTGAACCCAAATATTGTGTTAGAAACAAGGACTTGAAATGTAATGTTGCAAAACACTTTTTGGAAGTGAGGCATACCATATCACAATTGAATTTTTAGATTATGAGGATGCGCGGATATTTCATGAAGTATTTGTTGCAGATGAAATGTTGAAAGATTTTCAGATTGAATGAACAATAGATAAAATTGTTTGTGTTTTCTGTAAATGATGCTATACTACAGGACTTCAACGAAAATGCTTGAAAGACTAGTGTGAGGAAGTAGGGGCAGTGTCTTGATATCACCGGAACAGATACTTGGACAAGATGGTGAGAATTTGTTCGTTGCCCTCAGTTTGCAAAGTTTATGTTGCTCTTCATGCTGTGAATGAGGTACAGTTTCATTAACGTATGGTAGGTAAACTTATCAATGTATTTTGAGTTGCAACATTTCAGTATGGGTTGGTTCTTAATTAGTGTTATTATTTTAGTTTTTCAGTACATTTGATGTGATCTTACTAATGAATGAATTTATCATTTTTAGTATGGTGAGCTGAATAACACAGGGAGGATTTTCATGAGTATTCCTAGATAGGAAATATAGATTCCATTGAACTACATATCTTATTTATGAGTGAACCTAGGATATTTGTATTTTTATTTTGAGGTTGTGAGGGTGAACAGCTTAAGGCTGGAACATCACAAAATGTGCTTCTTTCTTTTAAAATCTGGAGGTCACACAATTTTACTTGTTAGATACCATTGGCCATGCCATTCTTCTTCACTCTCTTCAGGCATTTGGGCCCCCCTTAAATTAGACTAATTTTATTAATTTCTCACAGTCCAAATGCAGATATTGGCTACTCCCCTGTATTTGTTGGAACCTTTATTCAAGTCCTCTGGTGTAACCTTGATTCTACACAGGCTTTAATTTGTCGTGCTTCTATTTGGAAGCTTTGGCAAGACTTTCAATTTTACTTGTATACCAATGACACCCAGATCATCTGCAAGTTCATTGTGATATGAGTGACTCCAGTTGTTTACTAACAGTGCATGGCGGCTGTCCACCACTGGGTGAGCACAACTGGCACAAGTTAAAAACTCTACTAAAACTGAGGTGATTCTGGTCAGCAGTAGTCACCATCTTCTAAACATAGAACAGGGTGTTTCTACAAATTTGTAATATTTGTATGCAACCAGGGGTTTAAAATAAATGATGACTTTCAACTTAGGTCCCGATTACGACTTTGGCTGTTCGGTGCCGGGTCTGCCCCGCCGCCACACCCCCAAAGCCGTGGTCAGACCGCCCAACCAGATTAGGAGTTTCCTCCTGTCTGGTGGGCTTTGTTTTTGAGAGTCCCATGGCAGTGCCCTGAAAATGGGCACCGCAATGGGAATACCAAAAACTGTTCCTGCACGGCATGGACTGAAAAGCCTCCTGACAGCCGCAATACCACCAAGGAATGGCGGTTCCCTGGCAGCTGCAGCAGGGTTGTGGCAGTCCCACCACCCGTATCATAATAGGGCGGTCAGGAGACCTCCACCACCGTGCCCCCACGAGTCTGGCAGTCCGTAGACAGCCAGACTCGTAATCGGGGCCATAGTGTACAAAAATTGGTATTTTTAAGCCTGCTATTTCAGTTGAGGCGTCCGTATGGGGCCCCTCCATGTTTAACACCTTTCGGTAAGTTCTCTGCACAACTGCCATCATTTACATTAGGATTCATTTTTATACCTCCAAATATCTGACACCTCCCGGAGCTTCCATGATCTATCTTTCATTTATGCAGAAATCTGCAGCTCACATTGCTTGCATTTCTATTCTTTTTAGGATGAATTTCGTTGCATGCTGGTTTTGGATTGCATTATATTTACCTATATTTGTATTGTCAAGAAGAGCAGTGCCTTAGCTCTTAAAGGACAGATGTCTCTTTATGTGCCTAGCTGAGCATTGCGTTCTGCCGGTCGATGCATACTGTTGGTGCTGTGCTTCAATAGAAAAAGGAAGAGTGAGTGGGCCTTGTTGGTGCTGGCTCCCAACCTATGAAGGGGTCTCCTCTCTCAGCTACATCTGATGGTTAATCACCTTTATTTCCAGAAAAAATAGTTTCAAATCTGGCTGTTTGCAACATGCTATGCCTATTAGTTTACTTTTTGGCATTGCCTGAGCTCCATTTCTAATACACTTCTGGTGCTAAGAACCTCCTGCAGTTGAATGAGGGCTCTATGAACACAGCCATAACAAGCAAAACATACCTGAGCTTTAAAGCTGATTCAAGTGCAGTCAGGAAGATAGTGTGGGGTTTGTAAGGCTGGTATGGTGTGATTTCCCAGGTTTCGATTCAGGACTAGTTGCGCTACCATACTAAGGCCCTCATTACGAGTCAGCCAGAGTGGAATCCCTTATGAAATTCCACACATCCTGATTCCAGCTGGGTCGGTTTCTCCATTACTAGTTTTTCTGGGTCTAGGAGAACAAGCCCCAGACTAACCATGGGGTAATACCTCACTGTACACGTCGGCTGCATGAGTCTTTGGCTGCTACAGCTGCCAAGCCCCCACCCCCCAATACAGGGGTGAGCATACAATGCTGTCCCCTGCCAGAAAAAGAAAAGCCTTCCCCTCCCCCTCCTCACTCCTCCACCCTCCTCCCTCACCCTCCATCTCAGCTAGTGATCCCTACATATATTTACAACCTGCCCAGTGGAGATGTTAAATGCTGCAGAATTGGGATTTCCTTGTGAAAGTTCTCAGCTTTCTCCTTCTCAAGTTGAGGTTTTTCCTCATCTTGTCAGCCCGGAAATGTCTGCTGGTCAGATTGCTCCATCTCCGCAAGGAGGTTTTGCTGAGGTGAACACACCTTCCAATGTTGGCAATTGTAAGGTTACTAGATGTGGAAGAATGGTAACTTTGCCAACTAAGTTAAAGGATTTTTTTGTTATTGAGTCTTAGTGCTTTTCAATATATATATTTTTTTTAACGGCTGTTCTGTTTTCCTACCATGCATTTCCACCCTCACCCTTTACTTTACCTTTTTACCTTCCTTCTCTCCGCCTTTATTGTTGTACCTTTATTTAAGGGGGAAGGTGTGTGGTGTTCTGTTGTCATGGTTTCATGACAACAGAATACCATTTCATGGGGGAATTCTATTGAGAATGTTGATGTTGGGCAGTTGGAGTTAGCGGTCCTCTGCGTAGGACCGGTTCCCGTGCTCTTCCCTGTTTTACTTACAATAAAGAAGTTCATCTTACCAGTCTGGCTGCCGGCCCATCTTTACAGTATTATAAACTGGAAAAATCAGTTTCACCTGGTAATTCCCCATTCCATGGGATCTAACTTATGCATGCATGGTACTGGGTTGGATTTAGTGCACAGTAACGGTAAGTTAGCAAGTTTTATTTACTGTGTGGTAAATGAGGGCCCGGGAATGCACTCTCATCTGGCTGCTGGCTGTTCCTAACAAGTGATGTGAGCTGATTATTTGAAAAGGTCGCTGGTAGTTAACAGTATTGACAATTTACTTTAATTTGGTTCTAGCCTTTAGTCGTCAAAGACAGAAAAAGAAAATGATTTGTACAAAAATTGGAACGGTAAAAGAAATAATGGTAAGATGCAAGATGTATGTCATGCTTTTCATGTTGTTTACTGGTAAAATGAATCTCAGAGATCCCTTAGTAGAAGCAAGAGAACAATCAACCAACACTTCCAAACCTCTTTCAGTTCCAGGAGTTCTAAATTGGCATGCCAATGGTCTATGGTATTGCAGATAGAGGACACTCTATCCAGTACCCTCTCTCTATCCTCCACTCCAGAGAGTCAAAATACCCCGTCCTCACCCTGGTTGTTGGATTGGATTAGAGCAGCCATATCCAGCGCATCTTCTCAGGGCCACCCCCCATTTACACTTGTATGCGAGAAAGACTGCCAGTTCGTTTGTAAAGGGAAAGTGAATCAAGTACATTACTCTTTCCTTGACTCCACGAAGAATATGCAGTAAGCACAATGAAATTCTTACAAAAGTTTTATTATTTCTCGGCTGGAACCGAAAGAAGGGGCATATTAACAACGAGGCGATAAACAATTATCGCCGCTTTAGCGTCCGTTTCGGATCGAAAAGCGGCGATAATCTTATCGCCTAATCAGCAAGGTCACGCTATCGCGTGAATCCTTGCACTATCGCCCTTTCTCCAACGCCCATCTTTGCATCTCTAATGAGATGCAAAGTGGGCGTTACTGGGCGTACCCCGGATGGGCTACGTTGCAAATATCGCCGATGTGCACATCGCGATATTTACAAGGCAGCCCATAAAATTATAGCAGACGTTAAATTTTGGCGAAAACGGCCGTTTTCGCCAAAATCTAACGTCTGCTATAATCCTGACTTACCTATGTTAGACATAGGAGATGGATTCTGCTGATACGACCACAGGGTCGTATCAGCAAGGTTATCGCCGTTTTGAAGGGAACATCGCTGGAAAACCAGCGATGTTCCCTGCAAAAGGGCGATAACCTCGCTATCTCTGGAATCTTTATCGCCCTGGAGTAACGCGTTGTTAATAACGCGCTACCAGGGCGATAAATACCAGAGATAGGCGGCGATAATATAATTATCGCTAAGCACGGCCAGCGATAATTATCGCTGGCCGTTGTTAATATGCCCCGAAATCTTTTTTAAAGCACATATTTCAACAGCTGTTTGCAAAAAACTTTATTGAGAGACTTTAAACACGAGAGAAACTTAATACAACTTTATTACTAACACCTGTGAGAAGGATTTAACTAAAGTTCACAACTCGAGGCATTTTATGGTTGACAAAGGCCGATCCTACGGCCGAAACGCGTTCCAATCTTGACACCAATCTTGACATGTGCTGCCTTTGAAATAACCAATCTTGACACCAATCCTGACATGTGCCGCCTTTGAAATAACCAATCTTGACACCAATCCTGACATGTGCCGCCTTTGAAATAACCAATCTTGACACCAATCCTGACATGTGCTGCCTTTGAAATAACCAATCTTGACACCAATCTTGACATGTGCCGCCTTTGAAATAACCAATCTTGACACCAATCTTGACATGTGCTGCCTTTGAAATAACCAATCTTGACACCAATCTTGACATGTGCTGCCTTTGAAATAACCAATCTTGACACCAATCTTGACATGTGCTGCCTTTGAAATAACCAATCTTGACACAAATCTTGACATGTGCTGCCTTTGAAATAACCAATCTAGACACCAATCTTGACATGTGCCGCCTTTGAAATAACCAATCTTGACACCAATCTTGACATGTGCTGCCTTTGAAATAACCAATCTTGACACCAATCCTGACATGTGCTGCCTTTGAAATAACCAATCTTGACACCAATCTTGACATGTGCTGCCTTTGAAATAAAATGGATATCCCAGAGTTTCGAGTGCAGGACCCTTCTTGATGAAGAAATTGTAAAATCCTGGTATATATATATATATAACTGAGCCTAGAAGAAGAGCTGGATTTTTTATCGTTGGATCGCCGGCAGACCCTGAGACCCAGAAATCAGAAGAAGACAATAGGAAACGAAGGGACGCAAGGAGAAGAGCAAGGCGGAAAAGGAGGAAACACAAAAACCAAACAAACACAATGGCGCAGGAAATAGAAATGAACGATAACACGATAATCAATCTGTCGACCATGGTACTGCCACAAGCAGAACAACACCTGCTATCACTGGGACTTACTTTCAGTCCAGAAAGTAACTTCAACTACGGACGTACCAGGGTGGATATCTTTTGTTTTATACGTAAATTAAAGCTAATGAAATTTTTCACAATCAAGGAGGGAACAGAACAAGCAAAGGCGGCCAAGCAAACCATCAATACGGACAGAGAATCGCTGCGAGTATCGGACGTTCCAACCCTGTTAACTCTGCAGGAGTTAAGCAATGAAATCAACATGGTCAGACTGGACACTACAAACACTGGGTCAACCCAGGAAAGATTACAAGATATGAATATAGCTCAGCAAAGTGCGGGCAAAAGCCCATTCAAGCTCAAATCAACATTCCTCCCCGTCATGCCAAAAGATGCTATTGACATTTTCCATGAGAGGATAACGGAAGACATCAAAAAATTGTACTATAAAGTGCAACACAAAAAACGTATGAAACACTACAAAGAGAGACAATATGCAAACCTGATTAAAAACCTAAGGAACAATCAAGAAGTGGTTATAAATAAGTCCGACAAGGGCGGAAATATAGTGATATGGCCCAAAACAGAATATCTACAGGAAGCCCAACGACAATTAAACAATCAAGAATGCTATGAAAGAACCAATATAAAAGAATACAACAAATCAAAATAAATATTAAAAAAAGACCTATATCAATGGAAAAGAGAGGGATTAATATCAAATGAGGAATTCAAATTCTTACACAACGATCATCCAGTTCTCCCTACAATTTACTTTGTACCCAAAGTCCACAAAAATACAACACCCATACCGGGCAGACCGATAATCTCTGCAATAAAAAGTGTGGGCAAGCATATCACGCAATATGTGGACTTCTTTCTGTAGGACTTAGTCAAAGGGCTCCCAACCTATATAAAAGACACCGGACACTTTCTGGAAAAAGTGAGAGAAATTGAATGGACAGATGATCTAATGCTCATCACATTAGACATCGAATCGCTATATACTAGCATCGAACACCACACAGGTCTTAAAGCGGTCAAACATTTTTTGGACACTAGAGTTGTAACTTATTACAAACACAACAAAATGCTTTTAGATTTGATTGAATGGTGTTTGTATAATAACTACTTCATGTTTGGAAAAGATCTATACAAACAGCTCAGGGGCGTTTGTTGGGATCTGTGGAACGCTGTCTCAGGCTCGTGAGGAGCTTGTGTCGCTGGGGGGATTCTACTCTGGAATGTGGAGTTCTAAGGCAGGCAGTTGCTGCCGGGACCTGGAGGACGTCAGATGGATTAAACTAGACACCTACCTTATTCCCGTGTAGTGTCTTCATTTCAGTGGCGACGAGTTGGTCTGACGCCTCCGGATTCCCCACGAGGCACCCCCAGTTGTGCCACGCCTTATCCTGTGTTCTGCTGAGAGAGCTTGAATTCTCTGGCTTGTCTTCCTGGCTTTCCGGTCTGCCTGTTCCTCCTGCTTCATCCTGGTGTCCTGCTTCAGTGTGCTGTTGCCGAGGTTCGTCGTGGTCTGGCAAGTTTCGTTTGGTTTTCCTGCTGGGGCACTCGCTCCCACTTTTGTGCCAGTTGGTGTGTCCCCGTGGTGCGGCGAAGGCTCGCGCACCGTCCCCTACCGTTGCCAGGAAACAGATTGTTGGCATTCTTCTTCTCTTCACCCTCTACGCCTACGACGTCGCTCTACGTCTACGACGCCTGACGTCACCACGCGTCAGCGGCCATTTTGGGATCAGGCTGTTTCGTTTTCCCTGCTCCAAGCGTTATTCTCCTATTTTCCTCATCTTCAACTCTCCATTGAGGACTTCTGCATTTTGACGCTGCACATCGGTGATGTGCTCACCTTTTCTTCGTTTTCCCACGCCTCCATCGTAAGTTCCTGCTCTTAATGTGCACTTCTCTTTTGCATTGCTGGCATCAGATTTGCATTGATTATGCCATATTGTGCATCCGGTGATGCGCACACCCCTTCTACTCATGTGTGATCACTTCTGTTTCTTTTTACATCCATTGATGTGCATTCGGTGATGCGCACACCTGCTTGACTTATTTGTGCACACCTCCTGTTAACTGTTTGATTATGCCTTATTTTCTGTATACTTATAGTCATCCCTGCATCTAGTTGGCATCATCAAAGTACAGTTGTATTGGCGTTGGGCAGCAACTCACCCACGTTTTGCCATGGATCGCGTTTCGGCACCTCCACCCTTTTTACAGTCTGTAGGTACTCCACCCGTTCACTGGGAACAGTGGAAAGAGACTTTCGAGGCATATTTAGAAGCCATTGATGGTGAAACCTTTACCCCTAAGAAGAAGAAAGCGCTTCTAATCTACAATCTTGGCCCTGAAGGCAGAAACATTTTGAAAACTTTACCCTTAGAGGTTGTAAGTACTCTTGTAAGTGGTGGTGACAGTGGAGATTCACTTCTCGTTGATGACTATGCTTCTGTAGTCAAGACTCTAGACAAGAGATTCAGTCCTAAAAGGAATGTAGTTCTTGAACGTCACAAGTTCTTGCAACGCGCTCAAACTCCTGGTGAGTCTATTGATGACTTTGTTGCTGCTCTTAGAATTCTAGCTGTCACCTGTAATTACAGGGAGTTTCGAGATGAAATCATCCGTGACCAATTAATTGAAAGGACATCCAACAAAAAGATTCAAGAGAAATTGTTGTCCTCTGATGATCCTGACTTAGAAACTGCACTCTCATTGGCCAGGTCTATTGAGCATTCCCAATTTTGTGTAAAAGAAATGAGTAGCACTGTTTCAACTAGTGAGGTCAAACTGTTAAATGCCAAATCTGTCCCTAAATCATCTAGGATATCCATTCCAAAGACATCCTCTCCTAGCACTTCACGTCCTACACTCTACCCGAAACCCAAATTTGAACCAAATGAAGTTGTGTGCTTTCGTTGCGGAAGCAAGTCACATCTAGGCAATGCCAAATTTAGTTTTGCTCTGAATCAAACCTGCTACAAATGTGGTAAGCAAGGCCATTATTCCAGAATGTGCAAAGCAGTCATGGTTAAGAAGAGTTCATCTCAGGTAGTGAAGGCTATTGCAGAAGACCTCATATATTCTGATGATGAGAATTATGAACTGTTGATGTTGTCTCCTTCATCGTCTCACGCTGAAGGTGTAGTTGAATTATCTTCCTTGGGGGGTCCCACAAAAGGAAATCTCCTTCATGCAATATTAAGGTCAATGGGGTTTGTATTAGTTTCCTTGCTGATTCAGGTTCGCCTTTTACCATCATCAATGTTAAGGATTTTAACAAGGTCGTTGATGTCCATTTGGTACAATCCAACATCAAAATTTTTGCATATGGTGGTAAAAGAGTTGAAGTTCTGGGAAAGTTTTCAGCAAATCTGGCTTTCAATGATGATCAAACTACGGGAACCGTGTTTGTAGTTAAGGATGGTGCAAATTTGTTGGGATGGGATGAGCAAGGTGCTCTCAACATCATTTTAGACCCCAATCATCCTGATATGGTGGTGTCCCGCAATGCCCTCTGGCAATTCTACAGTCTCACTCCCCACTTCATATCACCTGTTCACGCCGTTACTCAATCATCCAATGACAAGTGGGCACACATCTTTCCTGAAGTATTTAGTGGGGAACTTGGGAAGCTTAGGGGCTTTCAGCATCGCATCGTGCTTAAGGACAGTGCAATAGCTGTGGCTCACAAGGTTCGCAAGGTACCTTTAAGTCTACGAGATGAACTCAAGCGGGAGTTGAAGCGATTGTGTACTGCAGGGGTGATTGAACCTATCGAAGGTTCTGAATGGTTGGCCCCCATTGTTTTAGCACGAAAATCCGACAAATCTCTCAGGATGTGTGTTGACTTGAGAGATCTCAACGCTAACATTTGGGTTGATCGTCAACCTCTACCCAACATCAATGAGATGTTGGCTACTCTGGAGGGTGCCAAATTTTTCACTTCACTCGATATTTCCTCATCGTATCACCAAATTGAGCTGAGTAAGGTTTCTAGGCACTTAACATCATTTGTCACTCCAGATGGTGCTTATCGCTACATTCGCATGCCTTTTGGTCTTGCCTCAGCTTCTGCTGTGTTTCAAAGATTAATGAACAATTTGTTTAAGGACATAGCGGGTGTCGTATTTTTTCAAGACAACATTCTCATTTATGGGAAGTCGGAGTCTGAACACGATGAGAGAGTCAAACATGTGCTAAATATCATTAGGTCAAGTGGCTTAACATTGAGGGCTGACAAGTGCAGGTTCCTTCAAGAGGGTGTTGATTATCTTGGTCATCATATCTCACACAAGGGCATTGAACCCAAACTTAAGATCATTGAGGCCATTCAGAATGCACCCACTCCTTTGAACAAGGACCAACTTCGTTCCTTTTTAGGGTTAGTGGAATATTACGCCAAGTTTGTTTGCAATTTCTCTACTAAAACTGCTTCCATGCGGAACTTGTTAAAGAGAAACGTCAAGTATGTATGGGATGCTGACTGCAACAACAATTTTGAGTGTATCAAACAGGAAATTGTACATGCTCACCCCCTTAAACACTTCAACATTAATGATCTATGTATTGTATCCACTGATGCGAGTAATGTTGGTTTGGGGGCAGTACTTCTTCAGAGGAGGAGTGATGGTCGTGAAGAAACCATTGCCTTTGCTTCAAGGACTTTAAGGGGTGCTGAGAGCACCTATTCTACTATAGAAAAGGAAGCTTTAGGTTTGTGGTGGGGTGTCCAACACTTCAAGAATTTTTTGTGGGGCAATGAGTTCATTTTAAGAACCGACCATAAACCCTTAGTTGATTTGTTTACAACCAAAGGTGGTGGGAGAGCCACGCCACGCATTTCCAAGTGGCAGTATAGATTGCAAGAGTTCCGCTATCGGCTTGAGTATGTGGCCGGAGCCAAAAACCATGTTGCCGATTGTCTGTCTAGGTTACCCCTTTCTGGCATGGATGAGGTGTTGGAGTGTGATGATTTGGAGATGGTTTGTGCTGTATGCTCGTTGGAGAGCACCATTGGTAGTGCACTTACCGAACAAGAATGGTTGGAGAGCATGTCTAATGATGCTGTTGTCGTAAAGGTGACTGACCTCTTAGCCGGTGTGTGGCCTAGCGACAAAGATTGCCCTTCCGAGTTGGTGCCTTACAAAAGGGTTAAGGATGAGCTATCCTTAGTGGATGGAGTATTAAGGAGAAGGGGTTTGTTGGTGGTTCCTTTATCCATTCGTAATAAGATCTTAAATTTAGCTCATGAGGGCCATCCTGGGATTCGAGCTATGAAACGTAGAGTTAGACAAGATTTTTAGTGGCCTGCCCTGGATAAGGATGTGGAGCATTATGTTCGTGACTGTTGTGCATGTGTCACGAGTGACAAATCCCAGGTGACTCATCCTTCCCCGATTGCACCTGTGGTGGTGAAAAACACCCCTTGGACTAAATTGGCTTTTGACATCGCGGGTCCTTTTGGACTCATTGGTAGTTCTCCAAAGTATGCCCTTGTTCTAATTGACTACATGTCAAAATGGCCTGAGGTCAGGTTTGTTGACAATGCCAATTCTTCATCTGTTATCAACTTTTTGCAAGATGTTTTCCTCAAGGAGGGTTTTCCTGAGGAGTTGGTGTCGGATAACGGTACCCAGTTAGTTTCTTGTGAGATGCAGAAATTCCTCAAGGACATAGGTGTTAGTCACATTCTTACTTCTCTTTATCACCCCCGCAGCAATGGCCTGGTTGAGCGCTTCAACCGCGTAATCAAGGAACATCTGCAATTGGCTTTGGTGAATGGGTTGCATTGGCGGCAAGCGGTCAGCAACATGCTTTGGGCTGTGAGGACCACTCCCCATGTTAGTACCGGCATTGCCCTGTTTACCTTACTTAGGGGAAGGGTTGCTGGTTCTAAATTAAACAAGGAATGGATGTCCAGGAGGGAGGTGTACACTAAGAAATTGTCTGTTGTAACTGACGTCAGGGCTGCTGTTCAGGCTAAGTACGACACCAGGCCTGGAGTTCGTTATCCTTTGTCTGTTAAGGTGGGGGATTGGGTGAGGGTCAAGAGACCGGGTTTTCTTCGCAAGGGGGAGTCTCGGTTCTCTGCTCCCAAAAGAGTGTCAGCTGTAAGAAATCACGTGGTGGTGTTGGAGAGTGGGAAAGTTTGGAACAAGTCTGCTATTTCCATTGTGCCTGAGTCAATGCTGGTCTATGTCAACAAGAGACTTGGTGTTGTTTCTTCCCCAACATTGGTGCCCACCAATACCCACGGGAGGGAACCTGTGCATTCAGATCATGTTTCTTCCAGAGCTGTTTCCACCAGATTGAAATTTGTTCCTGCAAGATTTCAAGATTACAAAATGTAGTGATGTTGTTCTTCTGTATACCCTGTTTCCTGTTATCTTCATCCTATTGTTTTTTTTATCTTTGTCAAACCTTACTTTTCTGTTTTCATTGTGAAGGAAGGGGGGTGTGTTAGGATCTGTGGAACGCTGTCTCAGGCTCGTGAGGAGCTTGTGTCGCTGGGGGGATTCTACTCTGGAATGTGGAGTTCTAAGGCAGGCAGTTGCTGCCGGGACCTGGAGGACGTCAGATGGATTAAACTAGACACCTACCTTATTCCCGTGTAGTGTCTTCATTTCAGCGTTGCGATGGGAGCCTGTTTCTACCCCAGCTATGCCTGCTTGCATGTGGGCTGGTGGGAGGAACAGGCCCTCAGGACAACGCACTCTGAAATGTATTCTCTACATGTCAAATATTGGCTACGTTTCATAGATGATGTTAGAAATGGGATCTCTAGTTGGCAAGGGTTTGCACCTTTGTCCAAGTAGGGACCCTTCTTCCTAGTCAGGGTAAGGGTGTTACACTCGTGAAGTAACCCCTGCTCACCCTCGTGGTAGCTTGGCACGAGCAGTCAGGCTTAATTCAGAGGCAGTGTGTAAAGCATTTGCACATAACCAACAGTAATACAGTGTAAGCACTACAAACGGACACCACACCAGTTTAGAAAAATAACCAATATTTTATATACTTAAGACAAGACCAATTACGACAAAAATCCACAATACTATACTTTAAAAATGAATGCTTGATACGGTAACTTCTTCTTTGCAGGAATAGCACAAAAGCAAAGTTCGTACGAGTCGGTAGCTCCGTCCGAGCCTACCGCGATGCTGAAAACCACAGAGTCTAACAGTTCCAGCCGACCGCGTCGATACGGGCCAGCAGAGTCGTGAGCAGACTCGGTCACAGTACCTTTCTCGTTGTGGCTGGTACAGAGTGTACGAGCCGGTCGGCGTTCGTCGCGGTTGCGGTGCAAGACGGAGCGATGCAAGGTGCAGTGTCCCTCGATGCGGTGCAGGCAGCGGCTCGATGAGCGTCATGCAGACGGAGTCGGTGAGTCCAAGGTATGCGATGCAGGGTGAGACGATGCTCGATGCGGTGCTGACAGGTTGCGGTGCAGGCGACCAAGCCGGAGTGCGGGAGCTGGCGTCGGACAGCGGTGCGAGTCGGAGCGGTGCGTCGCAGACGTGCGAGCGGTGCCCCAAATGCGGTGCGGTCACGACTCTTGAGCCAGTGGCAGCGACCGCGTCGGTCGGGTACGGCTGGTTCAGTGAAGCGATGCGATGCGAACTGCGGTGCCCACAGGTCACGGTGCAAGCAGCGGCTCGGTGTTGGCGGCGTCGGACATCGCCCACGGTGAGACCAGGGTTGCGATGCGAAGCGGGGCGATGCGGTCTGCGGTGCAAACAGGTCACCGGCCAGGGAGGGATTCGGTTGACGGAGTCGGTTGCGGTTCCCTTCCTCTGTGGCAACTGAAACAGCGTTCCAGAAGCGGTACCCAGAGGCTTGTGAAGTCTTTGTAGTCCCTGAGACTTCTTAACAGGAGGCCAGCTCGGTTCCAGGCCCTTGGAGATACTCAGCACAAGTTTGTAGAAAGTTCAGTCCTTTCACTGCCCAAGGCAGAAGCAGCAGCTGCAGGCCAACCCAACAAAGCAACAACACAGCAAAGGGGCAGTACTCCTCCTAGCAGCTCTTCCAGCTCTTCGTCTTGGCAGGTTCCTTGATTCCAGCGAGATCTAAATTCATGGGGTCAGGGCCCCAATATTTATATCCCAAATTCCTTTGTTCTCTGAAGGCAGAGAGGCCTTTGCCTAGTCCAAACCAGTTCTGGAGCACTTTGTTGACAAGTCTCCGTCCCTTCTTTCAGTGAGCAGGCCAGGGACATCAGACGCACCACAGGAGGCGGAGCCAGCATTGTGGAGGGAAGGCCCTGTCCTATTCAGGGCCCAGGTGCGACCCCTCCCACCCATCTACATGTAGATCTTGCTATCCAGCCCTGTGCTGACTCATCCTGTCTCCTGGCATCCCCCAGCCCCTGTCACTCACACTCCAGACAAGGAATACACAACCTACGCAGAGGCAGGCTTGGATGGTTAGACAAGAAAATACCCACTTTCTAAAAGTGGTATTTTCGAACACAGAATGTTAAAACCAACTTCACTAAAAGATGCATTTTATCATTCTGAGTCCAGGCATACTAAACTCGAATTTCTACCATGTGCCCGGGGTCAGTTAGGATTATAAGCTGTAATAATCAAAACTGCCCGTTCTGGCCTAGGGGAACAGGTAGCCTTGCAATAGTGAAAAACGAACTAGGCTGTAATTCACTATCAGGACATGCCACACACACCCGGGCATGTCCTACCTTTCGCATACAACGCACCCTGCCCACAGGGGTACCTTGGGCCTACCTTAGGGGTGACTAACATGTAGCAAAGGGAAGGTTTAGGGACTTGCAAGTGTGTGCACTTGCCAAGTCGACATGGCAGCCCCAGGCTGCGCACAGGCTCTGCGATGGCAGGCCCGAGTTACACTTTACGGGCTGTTTGCGTGGGTGGCACAATCCAGTGCTGCAGCCCACCAACAGCATTTGGTCTATAGGCCCTGGCACTCGCAGTGCACTTTACAAGGGACTGACACATAAACCAAATAGGCCAATCATGGAAACACCAATCCATAACACATTTTATACAGGAGCACTTGCACTTTCCCACTGGACAGCAGTGAGGAAAGTGCGCAGAATCATTACACCAGCAAAAACAGAGTCAAAACCGGGAGGTCAGAAAGCAAAAGTCAGGGGAAACACGCCAAAAGATGCCAAGTCTAACACATGTCCCCTCCAGCTGAAAGTAGGGAGAACTACCCAACCCCATTGGAGTTCTCTTCACTAAGGCGGAAGAACCTGGACAGACCATCTGCGTTGGCGTGTTCTGTACCAGGACGGTGTTCCACCGTAAAGTCCATTCCCTGTAGGGAGATGGACCACCTCAGCAGTTTTGGATTCTCACCCCTCATTTGCATCAACCATCTGAGGGGCCTGTGGTCTGTCTGAACCCGGAAGTGAGTCCCAAACAGGTATGGTCTCAACTTCTTCAGCGCCCAGACCACAGCAAAAGCTTCCCTTTCTATGGCACTCCACCTCTGTTCCCTGGGAAGTAGTCTCCTGCTAAGGAAGACTACAGGCTGATCCAGGCCCTCTTCGTTCAGTTGTGAGAGCACCGCTCCCACACCATGCTCTGAAGCGTCAGTCTGCACGACGAATTCCTTGGAGAAGTCAGGTGCCTTGAGCAGGGGCGCCGTGCACATGGCTGCCTTCAGGGCATCAAAAGCTTTCTGGCAGGACTCAGTCCAGATCACTTTCCTGGGCTGCCTCTTAGAGGTCAGCTCTGTTAAGGGGGCAACGATGGTGCCATAGCCCTTAACAAATCTCCTATAGTAACCGGTGAGACCTAAGAAGGCTCTCACCTCTGTCTGGGTCTTGGGGGTTCCCAAGCCAGAATGGTGTCAATCTTGGGTTGTAGGGGCGCCACCTGGCCGCTTCCTACCTGGTGTCCCAAGTACACCACAGAACCCTGCCCGATCTGGCACTTACTGGCCTTGATCGTGAGGCCTGCACCTTGCAGAGCCCTCAACACTTTCTCAAGGTGCTGTAAATGTTCTTCCCAGCTGGAACTGAACACAGCAATGTCATCCAGGTAGGCGGCACTGAAATCCTCCAGCCCAGCCATCACCTGATTGACCAACCTCTGAAAGGTGGCAGGGGCATTCTTCAACCCAAAGGGCATCACCCGGAATTGGTAATGACCTTCTGGGGTTGAGAACGCTGATCTCTCCTTGGCCCCATCGGTTAAGGCAATCTGCCAGTACCCAGACGTTAAATCAAACGTGCTGAGGAACCGGGCAGCTCCCAACCGATCAATGAGCTCATCAGCTCTGGGGATGGGGTGCGCGTCAGTCCTGGTGACGGCATTGAGCCCACGGTAGTCCACACACAACCGGAGTTCTGGAGTGGCACCGGGCGCAGCAGCCTTTGGGACCAAGACCACTGGGCTGGCCCAAGGACTGTGGGAGGGCTCAATCACCCCTAACGACAACATCTTAGAGACCTCCTCCTTGATGCTGGCTCTGACCCGGTCAGTCAACCTGTAAATCTTGTGCTTCACAGGAGGGCTGTCACCGGTGTCCACGTCATGGGTACACCAGTGAGTAACACCGGGGGTCAGAGAGAACAGTGGGGCGAACTGTCCCAACAACTGGCGACAGTCCCCCTGCTGCTCCTGAGTCAGAGTAGGGAGAGGATCACACCCTCTACTGACCCATCATGCTCCTTGGTAGACAGGAGGTCAGGGAGAGGCTCACTCTCCTCTTCCACCCCATCATCTGTCGCCAAGAGCATACTCACTTCGGACCTCTCGAAGTGGGGCTTGAGGCGGTTCACGTGAAGGACCCTCAAAGGGTTCCTTGGAGCCTGCAAATCCACCAGGTAGGTGACGTCACTTTTGCGCTCCTTTACCTCATATGGCCCAGTCCACTTGTCCTGCAAGGCACAAGGTGCCACTGGGGCCATGACCCACACTTTTTGCCCAGGTTGAAATTCGACCAGAGTGGCATTCTGGTCATACCATCTCTTCATTTCTTCCTGGCTTGCTTCTAGGTTCGCCTGAGCGAGTTTCCTGAAGCGGGCAGTTTGGTTTCTAAAGGCCAGCATGTAGCTAAATACATCCTGGGGAGTTTTCCTGGGAGCAGCCTTCTTTTACCAAACTCAGAGGTCCTCTGACAGGGTGGCCATACAGGAGCTCAAAGGGGCTGTACCCAAGAGACTTCTGAGGCACCTCCCTGTATGCAAAGAGTAGGCATGGCAAGAGGACGTCCCACTTACGCCTCATGGGTTCTGTTAGACCATTGATCATGCCTTTCAAGGTCTGGTTGAATCTCTCCACCAGACCGTTTCCTTGTGGGTGGTAAGGAGTGGTGAACTTGTAGGTTACACCACACTCCTTCCACAGGGATGTCATATACTTCGATATGAAATTGGTCCCCCTATCAGAAACCACCTCTCTGGGGAATCCCACACGGGAAAAGATCCCCATTAACGCCCGGCCCACCACTGGCGCCGTCGTTGTCCTGAGAGGGATTGCCTCCGGGTACCGGGTGGCATGGTCCACCAAGACCAGGATGTACCTGTTGCCCATGGCTGTCTTGGGATCCAGTGGCCCCACAATATCCATCCCTACCCTTTCAAAGGGTGTTCCAACAACAGGAAAAGGTTGGAGAGGAGCTTTGACCTTCCTCCCACTCTTACCACTTGCCTGGCAAGTTTGGCAAGACCTACAGTGTGCATCTGACTGCCTTCGCATTTGGGGCCAAAAGAAGTGGGTGACAAGCCTGTCAAAGGTCTTGTCCTGCCCCAAATGTCCTGCCAAAGGCACGTCATGAGCCAGACCCAGTAGGAAGGTCCTGAAGCGCTGGGGTACCACCAGCACACGGGCTGACCCAGGCTCAGCAACCTTAGGCTCACTGTATAGGAGACCACTCTCCCAGTAGATCAGATGTGACCCGGACTGATTACCAGCTGCCTGGTCTGCAGCCTGCCGCCGCAGACCCTCCAGAGTAGGGCACTCGTTCTGCTCCCTGCAGAACTCCTCCCTGGTGGGACCCCCTTCTTGCTGCCAATGGGTCAGCTCAGAGATGTCTCCCAGTTCGGCTACCTGCTCCCCTGTAGGCACCGGGCGTCCCCTCGAGGTCCGCCTCCTCCCGGTCCGTGGGAACTTCGGGGGCTGGTTTCCGCGCCCCTGCCCTTTCTCTTGGCAGGGACTTGGGCCACTGTTTCAGGCTTCAAGTCTTTTGATCACCCTTTCTGGCTGCCATTGACCGAGTAGACACGCATGCCCACTCTGGCAACCCAAGCATCTCCAAGTGAGACCTGAGCTCAACCTCCTTCCATGAGGACTGCTCCAGGTCGTTTCCTAGCAGACAATCTACAGGCATGGTAGGGCTCACAACCACCCTCAAGGGACCTGAGACCCCCCCCATTCAAAGGGAACCTGCGCCACCATACATTGGCGCTCCGAGTTGTCTACCGCAACTACTTGGTGGAATGCCCCGGGGACTACTTGCTTCTCAGACACCAGGTGACACTGGACTGAGGTCACACTGGCTCCAGTATCTCTGAGAGCCTCTACCCTGTTCCCATTAATGGTCACCCAGGTGCTATATTTCTTTGTGTTAGGGGGCACCTGGTTTCCTGGGACCATCTCACTGTCCCCTAGTGAGACAAGGGTCATTTCTGCGGGATCCCCACCCTCCTGTGGGCACCCCTCCTCCCCAAGCGCTACACTAGCCAACACTTTGGACTGTCTACCGGTGGGCGGCTGTGTCCCCTTCGGGCACTTGGGGTCCCCCTTAAAGTGACCTACCTGGTCACATGCATAACACTTGCGTGGGGCCGGTCTCAACAGGCTTCCCTGTAGAGACCCCTTTCTTCTTATCACCGGGGGCTGGGAACCTTTACCCTGGGTACTAGTTTGGGGCCCTTTAGAGAACTCCTGTGCTTTACCCTTGTCCCCCCCACCTTTCTGCTGGGGACCCTGCCCACCTTTGGCTGAGTCTCCCCAAACGCTTTCTTGTGGACCTGGTACTCACCCAGCGGTCCGCTTCCATAGCAAGCTTCCTGGGGTCAGTTAGCTTACTATCAACTAGGTGCTGGCGCAGATCTGCAAAACATAGACTAGACAAGTGCTCCCATGCAATCAAGTTGTAGAGCCCCTGAAAATCTGTTACGCTACTGCCCTTCACCCAACCATCCAGAGACCTGCAGAACACATCCACACATTCCAACCAAGTGTTGGCATCAGACGTCTTACTGGACCTGAACTGATCCCTGTACTTTTCAGGAGTAAGACCATACTTCGTGAGAAGGGCATCCTTCATGTCAGCATAGGTGAGGTGATACCCCTTACCCAAAGCTATCAGAGCATCCCTTGCTTCTTCAGGGAAAAGTGGCCACAATCCTGCTCCCCAATTCTCCTCAGGGACCCCATTCATGTGTATGGCTGCCTCATAACCCTGAAACCACCTTTGTATGTCATCCCCCTTCTTGAACTCCTTGCCTACGTTCTTGGGAATGTGCACAATCCTGTCTGCCTTTCTGGACGAATTGCTGCCACCATCTGAGCCTGACTTACTCCTAAGTTCTAGCTCCTTCAGTTCTCTCTCATGCTCTAAGAGCATCTTCCTCTCCTCTATGGCCAATCTCTTCTCCTCCCGCTCACTCTCCAGCCTGAGCTTCTGCAGCTCAAACTGCCTTGCCTCCCGCCTGTCCTCCAGCTCCTCTGGGGACAGACTGCTGCTGCCTGACCTGGCGGGTTTCCCCTACCCAAAAGCACATCCACCCTGGAAATAGGCTCCTCCACCTCCTCACTGAGATTACCAGGCTGCCCATTGGTATGTCTGGCTGCTACCCAGGCCCTCAGCGCCTTCTGTAGCTCCTCCTTCCTTGTGAGGCCTTTAATTTGGACTTTCAGGTTTTTACAAATCGCTCGTAGCTCCTTTACGGCGTAGGATTCCAACCTATCCTCCTCAAAGATAACTTCCAGAGATGCAACGGATGATGCAATTGATTCAGGCATGACAAAAGTAGTGAGTTGAAAACTGGCAAGATCAAAAATAGGCCAAAAGAAAAAGAACCAGTATGTGGTACGTAATGGTCTGCGATATGGTAGTAGTGCACACCAATCACTGTAAGTCAAGTGCAAACACAAGTCCTATCCTCACCGCTGACAACCAATGTTAGAAATGGGATCTCTAGTTGGCAAGGGTTTGCACCTTTGTCCAAGTAGGGACCCTTCTTCCTAGTCAGGGTAAGGGTGTTACACTCGTGAAGTAACCCCTGCTCACCCTCGTGGTAGCTTGGCACGAGCAGTCAGGCTTAATTCAGAGGCAGTGTGCAAAGCATTTGCACATAACCAACAGTAATACAGTGTAAGCACTACAAACGGACACCACACCAGTTTAGAAAAATAACCAATATTTTATAAACTTAAGACAAGACCAATTACGACAAAAATCCACAATACTATACTTTAAAAATGAATGCTTGATACGGTAACTTCTTCTTTGCAGGAATAGCACAAAAGCAAAGTTCGTACGAGTCGGTAGCTCCGTCCGAGCCTACCGCGATGCTGAAAACCACAGAGTCTAACAGTTCCAGCCGACCGCGTCGATACGGGCCAGCAGAGTCGTGAGCAGACTCGGTCACAGTACCTTTCTCGTTGTGGCTGGTACGGAGTGTACGAGCCCGTCGGCGTTTGTCGCGGTTGCGGTGCAAGACGGAGCGATGCAAGGTGCGGTGTCCCTCGATGCGGTGCAGGCAGCGGCTCGATGAGCGTCGTGCAGACGGAGTCGGTGAGTCCAAGGCGTGCGATGCAGGGTGAGACGATGCTCGATGCGGTGCTGACAGGTTGCGGTGCAGGCGACCAAGCCGGAGTGCGGGAGCTGGCGTCGGACAGCGGTGCGAAGTCGGAGCGGTGCGTCGCAGACGTGCGAGCGGTGCCCCAAATGCGGTGCGGTCACGACTCTTGAGCCAGTGGCAGCGACCGCGTCGGTCGGGTCCGGCTGGTTCAGTGAAGCGATGCGATGCGAACTGCGGTGCCCACAGGTCACGGTGCAAGCAGCGGCTCGGTGTTGGCGGCGTCGGACGTCGCCCACGGTGAGACTAGGGTTGCGATGCGAAGCGGGGCGATGCGGTCTGCGGTGCAAACAGGTCACCGGCCAGGGAGGGATTCGGTTGACGGAGTCGGTTGCGGTTCCCTTCCTCTGTGGCAACTGAAACAGCGTTCCAGAAGCGGTACCCAGAGGCTTGTGAAGTCTTTGTAGTCCCTGAGACTTCTTAACAGGAGGCCAGCTCGGTTCCAGGCCCTTGGAGATACTCAGCACAAGTTTGTAGAAAGTTCAGTTCTTTCACTGCCCAAGGCAGAAGCAGCAGCTGCAGGCCAACCCAACAAAGCAACAACACAGCAAAGGGGCAGTACTCCTCCTGGCAGCTCTTCCAGCTCTTCGTCTTGGCAGGTTCCTTGATACCAGCGAGATCTAAATTCATGGGGTCAGGGCCCCAATATTTATATCCCAAATTCCTTTGTTCTCTGAAGGCAGAGAGGCCTTTGCCTAGTCCAAACCAGTTCTGGAGCACTTTGTTGACAAGTCTCCGTCCCTTCTTTCAGTGAGCAGGCCAGGGACATCAGACACACCACAGGAGGTGGAGCCAGCATTATGGAGGGAAGGCACTGTCCTATTCAGGGCCCAGGTGCGACCCCTCCCACCCATCTACATGTAGATCTTGCTATCCAGCCCTGTGCTGACTCATCCTGTCTCCTGGCATCCCCCAGCCCCTGTCACTCACACTCCAGACAAGGAATACACAACCTCGCAGAGGCAGGCTTGGATGGTTAGACAAGAAAATACCCACTTTCTAAAAGTGGTATTTTCGAACACAGAATGTTAAAACCAACTTCACTAAAAGATGCATTTTATCATTCTGAGTCCAGGCATACTAAACTCGAATTTCTACCATGTTCCCGGGTCAGTTAGGATTATAAGCTGTAATAATCAAAACTGCCCGTTCTGGCCTAGGGGGAACAGGTAGCCTTGCAATAGTGAAAAACGAACTAGGCTGTAATTCACTATCAGGACATGCCACCCACACCCGGGCATGTCCTACCTTTCGCATACAACGCACCCTGCCCACAGGGGTACCTTGGGCCTACCTTAGGGGTGACTAACATGTAGCAAAGGGAAGGTTTAGGGACTTGCAAGTGTGTGCACTTGCCAAGTCGACATGGCAGCCCCAGGCTGCGCACAGGCTCTGCGATGGCAGGCCCGAGTTACACTTTACGGGCTGTTTGCGTGGGTGGCACAATCCAGTGCTGCAGCCCACCAACAGCATTTGGTCTATAGGCCCTGGCACTCGCAGTGCACTTTACAAGGGACTGACACATAAACCAAATAGGCCAATCATGGAAACACCAATCCATAACACATTTTATACAGGAGCACTTGCACTTTCCCACTGGACAGCAGTGAGGAAAGTGCGCAGAATCATTACACCAGCAAAAACAGAGTCAAAACCGGGAGGTCAGAAAGCAAAAAGTCAGGGGAAACACGCCAAAAGATTCCAAGTCTAACAGATGATGTCTTCGTGGTGTGGCAAGGAGATCAGGAAAGTGCAACAAAATTCATTCATGATATTAATATCAATACTGCCAATCTAAAATTTACATCTAATATGAGTAAAACTAATATCGAGTTTTTAGATGTAAAGGTGTATGTAGCTGACAGGAAATTGGAAACAACATTACATCGCAAAGCCACGGCAGGGAATTCAACATTACACGCCATCAGCTCGCACCCAAAACACCTAATAAAAAGTATCCCATACGGGGAACTTTTGAGACTAAAAAGGATCTGCAGTACACAGATAGAATTTGAAAAATGCTCACGAGATGCACTGACAAGATTTAGGAGAAGGGGGTATGATGAAAGCACTCTCGGCAATGCTGAGAAACGAGTTAAAGCTAGATCCAGGGAGTCCCTTATGACATCAGGGAAACATAATAGAGAAACCACCCAAGAATTATTTACATCCGGGGGACCCAAAAAAACAGATGAAAGTACCCCTAGACTGATTACCACGTTCAATAAGCAAGAGAGGCAGGTGAGGTCCATAATCAAGAAAAACAGGCCAATCGTACTCACTGATGGAGTACTGGCAGCTAGACTTCCCACAGCACCCACATTCACTTACAGAAAAGCAGCTTCCATGAGATCACAAATAGTCAAAAGCAGCCCCGAACTTAGTTCGGACAACATGTGGCTTAAACCTAGACAAGGATTTTTTAAATGCTCTACGTGTAGAGCATGTAAATTTGGAGTCAATACAACGGATTACTCAACTGCAGAACAGAATATGCGGTATATGTTCTGACATGCACCTGTGGCCTCAAATATGTAGGCAGCACAAAGTTACAGGTGCATGTCAGGATATTACAGCATTTACGGGCCATCGTAAACAACGATACCGCATATCCAGTCGCACACCACTTCAGGAATGAGCACAACAACGATCTCAAATGTTTAAAATACTATGTGGTTAATGCAGTTCCGAGCCTCCACAGAGGCGGGAACAGGGAACGCATGTTGCGACAACTAGAGTCACGCATGATCTTGGAGTTCGATTGCAAAGCTCCAAATGGGCTAAACAACAACGAAGATCTCCACAATTTCCTGTAAATAAGAGATGGGGATAACATCACAACCTCCCGCAACATATGTGTATATATAGCTCCATGTATACCAACATATATGTACCACAGTGAAAGTAGAAGCAGGGGCCTATCAATTTATGAGATTTAAAAAGACCGCCACCAGATATAAGCATATCTATATCATCTATAATACCTCTGAAAATACAGTTATACCTTTGTAAATAATTTTAAACACCATTAGCACTAATAAGAAACCATAGTTGCACTAGTATGAAAGTAGCACTTCTAATGCACTTAAGCACTTACTTTGGAGCTGCTAGGCACAAAAGCACTTTATTATTACTATGTTACAAAAAACAAGAGAAAAACAGGCGCTTCATTTTACGATAGGAGGTCTTTGTAGCGATTTTAAGGTTGTTGATAATCAAATACCCGTATTATCATTCATGCGGTCATATAAGTATGTTTTAACATGACATATTAATGGAGTTCAATACTGAAGCAATATATGTTTTATGTGCATAAGAACAGCATCTTTTTATATGGAGGATGTAAATGTTTCAATAGGTGTACATACAAAATTTATGTATTTAATTATTTATTTATATATATCAAGTGACACATATCTATTGCCTTTAAAAAGCAAATTTTAGATTTGTCGTAATAACAATGTTGTCGCAAACAAGTAATAAAAATGAGATAATACGAAAAAGAGAATAACAAAAATAGAATTAGGAGCGCTCCGAAAAACAGACTATCACTGGTATAAGTTTAGGATGAAGTATTTCTTCTATGGTGTTGATCATGTGACACAGGGGGTGTGGAATAAAAGTTACGCCGTACAGCGTTTCCGTATGTGATCAAGGTCACTTGTTGACCGAAACGCATCAGATTTCGAAACCTGTGAGCAAATAAAGAAATTTTGCAAGATACCCACTGGAGTTCGGTGCTCTCTTCTCGCTGAAAGGAAGTGCAGGAGGGCGTGTGGTAACTCGAATATATATATATATATATATAAATATATATATATATATATATATACACACACACACACACACACACGCACACACCCACACACACACACAGCCCCCGGGAAGTAGTTTTCCCAGGGGCTCTTATGGGCAATGGAAGGGGGGTCTGTGTTGCCCCCTCCTTTTTTATAATAAAGCCCCGGGGAGGTGGTGGTCCCCGGGGCTCACAAGAGGCTCAGGGTGAGGGCCGCCTGCCCCTCCTCTGCTTTATTTTTCAATCAGCCAGCTCCCCTCCCCCCGGGAGGTGGAAGTCCCCAGGGCCAAGATTGGCCATGGGGATGGGGGCCTCATGTGACCCCCTCCCCTTGTTATTATAAAGCCCCCTACATTTTTTTTTAAACTATTGCAAGGCCTACCTCCCCCATAGGATAACATTGCGTTACCTTATTACATTTTTTTAAGTGATAGCTTTTGATTGGGAGCAGGTAGGAAATCATCTTTGTTGTCTGAGGAATTGTATTGTACAATCCTCTCAAATGGTAAAGTTGGATTTTAAGTCACAATTCTGAAAATGCAATTTCTAGAAAGTTGTTAATACAAAGGAGGCTTGGGTCCTTGCGCAAACTAGATTGGACCACTTCTATTGTGTAAACGAACAAGGTATCTAGTTGCCATATTTATTGATTTATTCAAAAATAAAGGTGCAAGTGTTCTGATTTCATTAGCCCTTGTGGTTTATTTCACTTTTCTTTTTTTCAAAAAAATGTTTTTTTCATTAAGGCATGTCTCAAGGGCAACACTTAGTTTTGAAAACACAAAATACAAACAAACATTACACAATTGATATACATGAGTTACCAAACAACATATAATCACCTACTAACATATTCATATACATAAACAACATCAAATATTTCTTTGACCTGTCCTTCATTAACACATTAAAACTAGGCAGATTGTTCACTTTATGTTATGTATAGTGTGTCCTGCCAATGTGTATTGCCCCGGGGTCGCTTATTTTTAATGTTGTCAAGGAGAGAGTAGCTACAATTCTAGATCCCTCTCAGACACTGATGATGCGCCTGTTCTTTCCAAGGGCATGGGTCAACGCGTTTCAAGCCCCTAATTGTTCCAGGCGTTCTCCTCAGGACCTGGACTCGGTCATATCTGTTAAAAATAAAATAAACGGGTGTTTGTTTAAGAAATGTTGATTATGGATTAACCCTATTACCTAACTACACTGCTTCATAAGTTTAGTCTCATACCTCTAGTCGTGTCAGAATGGAATCCTCCATTGTCGAATATCGTCACAGAGGATAATTGTGGGAAAGCAAGTTCCTGAAGGGGGAATGTGCCATGTTTAGTATGGAATTATTAACATGTGCAAATTCACTAACTGGAAAATACGTGACACAAACAGTTTGGAAAATGCCAGTGTTTCAAATTGCACTTGCCTTTAGATTAAAAAGCAGTGTTCGTCTGCCTTTGCGTTTAGCCTTCCTGCTTTCAATGTGTGCCTATGAAATGAAAGCCACTTGTTAGGAGAGAGTTAATTACCCACACTTGTAAAACAACCAAGCTGTGTATGCTCGGTAGACAAATCTGCAGCTTGTATAGTGTTATGTATTTGCTTTGCATTTAATATTAACGCGATCCAGGTCAAAGCGACCTTATGACTCGGTAATTCCTTTTGCTTGTTGGTTAAACTTGCCTTCAATAGTCCATGAAGTTCCTTTCATTCCATCTGCATGCTTGCTTCAATCTCGTGGCTGCTCGAGTGGCTGGGATGTTCTCAAGGTTATAGAATCAATTACCGAAACTAACTCATAAGGATCTGATTCATTATTCTTGTGCTTTGAAATTGCATGATGGATGTTGTAGTTCCAAACTGTGTGAAAAAGGACATTTGGGATCTGTTTTTTGATTCAAAGTCTATTGATTTCTGTCATTTCGTTTAAACCTCTCGTGGCTGTATTAAACTTCATGATAAGGTAAGCCTCCTTTCTCATTAGCAGAATTTCCAGGTCCCCACCTCTGGGGCTCGGCGTTATTGCCCAAAGTACAGTCCATTTAAAGTCTCTTTCCGTATGGCCCTTCTCCACAAAGTGATTGACCATGGGGGCTGTGAGGATTTTCTTTTTTAATCTGGAGCGATGTTGTACAATCCTTTGTTTTACCTCCTGGTTTGTTTTTCCTATATATATTTTCTGGCATGGACAAATTATGGCATAGACCACATTTCTTGTTTTGCAATTCGTGAACTCATTATGCTTCCATTGTATTTGACCATCTATGAAGGTGGAACCCTCGATGGTGGAGTTACATGCTGTGCAGTTTCCGCTTCTGTGATGGCCTTGTATAGGTTTCAAGTAAGCAAATTGTCTGGGTTTGTTGCTTTGACATCGCCTGAGCGAATTATTTGTTGTCCGATATTTCTATTCTTTTTCAAGGCAAACAGGGGTGACCCTAAATTTTGAACCAATCCTTCAATCAGATGCCAATTATTGCGTACAATTTTCTTGAATAAGTTAGTGTGTGGCCCGTACGTTGTTACGCAAACTAGACGTTCTACAGGTCGTTTGTGCTTTTTTGTTAATAAATGCTCTCTGGGTGTAAACCACGCCCTCTTCATGGAGTGTTTTAACAGTTTATGTGGATAACCACTTTCCTTCAACTTACTCATCAGTGTATGTGCATGCAATTCATAGTCTTCCCTGCGAGTGCAGTTGCGCCTGATTCGCAAAAATTGGCCATACGGAAAGTTATCCATCAAGTTTCTGGGGTGGTAACTGTTATAATGTAGGGCATTGTTCTTATCCGTCACTTTGGTATGCAAGGTGGTGATTAATCCACTCTGAGTTGCGCCTTACCTCCACATCTAAGAATGCAAGATTCTTTGTATTATGTGACAAACTGAATTTAATATCCGGGCTGCGATTGTTCAGCCATTCATGGAATTCAATCAAGGATGTCTTGTTTCCCTCCCAAGTACACGAAATATCATCTATGTATCGATACCATTGTGTTATGTGGTCAATGAAGGGATTGTTAATATGGATGTATTTGTCTTCATATCTGGCCATGTACAGCACCGCCATTTCTGGGGCGGATGGACAACCCATCGCGGTCCCCTTTATTTGGAGGAAAAAATCGTCTTCAAATTTGAAAAAGTTCTTTCTCAGAGATAATGAGGCCAGGCTCAGAATGAACTGAGTCGGTACTTGGTGTGGCCTTGGTCTTTGCTCTAGGTAAAATTCCACCGCCTCCAAGGCTTTGTCTTGGGGGATTTGTGTATAAAGGGACGCAACATCCAATGTGACTAAGATGTTCCGTGCGGGATCAAAATTATATCCCTCTACCCTGTTGATGAACTCCATTGTGTCACGTAAATAAGAGGGAAGCTTCGGTAGGAAAGGTTTTAGAAAGGTGTCCACATACTTTGAGAGTGGCTCCAGCATCCGGAAACTATCGGTCTTCCTGGGGGGTGCATGGCATCTTTGTGGACTTTAGGTAAAAAGTACATTACCAGAGTTCCTGGATGTTTCTTTATGAGATAGTCGAACTCTTTTGGTCCTAGAATACCCATATCTAATCCTTCTTTCACAATCTTCATGATTTCGTTCTCAATTTCTTTTGAGGGTTCTTGAGGAATGCGTCGATACCCCAGGGGGTTCAACACATGGCTTCTCCCTTCTGATATGTAAGAATCTTTTGACCAGATGACTATGGCCCCGCCTTTATCGGCCGGCTTGATGACAATGGACTTCTCTTCCTTTAATGTTCGAATTGCCAACCATTGTTCCCGTGATATGTTGTTCTTCACAAACACTTTTTTGTTCTCAAGTTTGTTCAGGGACGACAACACTGCTTGCTCGAATGATATCACCTCCTTGGGAATGCTGTAAATCGGTGGACAAAAGTTAGATTTATTCCGAAGATCTGAGGGTTCTACTCTTGTGGTTTCTTCTTTATCTTTAAAAAATGCTCTTAGCCGTATTTTCCGAAAGAGTTCCATAGCTTCCATTTTCAATTTGACCAAATCTGAATGCACCCAGGGAACAAATGTTAATCCTAGTTCCAAGACTGATGACTGTTCCTTGGTGAGGACAATATTGGACAAATTTATTATGGAGGATTTTCCTATGTTTTGTAATACTGACGCTTGGTTCGCATTTCCCACAGCTGTGGTTTGTAACGCTCTTGGTTCTTTTGTTGGCCTCCGACTAAAAATGAGGACTTTCTTTGTTGGTTCTGGTTGGACGTCCCTTCCCCTAAGTCTGAGTCACCTGTCAATTCCGATGACAACGTCTCTGAAAATGTTAGAATTTTTTTTTTAGAACGTCCTTGATACTCTGACAAGAATTTCCTGGAGTCTGGTTTTGTATAGAAATCTTCTTTCAGGTACGGGTACACTGTTTCTATATTGAAAGTTTTTTTGTCCTTCTCGAATTTATTCGATTTGAAATTTATAGTGTTATCCTTAAAGGAGGAAATTTCTTTTTCTATCTTTTCCAATAAAGCTTTTGCTTCTGTAACCGTGTGGTTGTCTTTTATTGCTTGTATCTGTTCCTCAATTTCTTCTGCCTCTTTTTTACAAATCCTGTGTGCCGTCTCTATCGAGTGGACCATTAAATCGCGGCTGCATTTTGTGCTAATATAGCTGAATCCCTTTTTGTATTCAGGGTCTTCTGTAAATATCACTGGGACATTCTTGACCTGAAGGCCCCAGGGGATCGTGCCGGGTTTTAAGTGTTCAACCAGAAAATGACCATGTAGTTCAGTTCTTATGTGTTTTTTCTGTAGCCTTATCAATTTTTCAGAGCAATTTTGTTGTTTAGCTGAGGTACTTAGAGTGCTAGTGGACTAATTAATTAATTAATAAATTAATTTTTGTATATGGTCCTCTGTAAAGGATAGTGTGTCCTTCTCTGACTTGTCTATGTACCTAGTGAGCCTGGTCGGGCAAACTAGGTGCAATGAATTGCAATTCTTTAAGCGTATAGATTCGCTGCATGCCTTGCGGACCACCGTCCGCTCTAAACTCGTTAATACAAAGGAGGCTTGGGTCCTTGCGCAAACTAGATTGAACCACTTCTATTGTGTAAACTAACAAGGTATCTAGTTGACATATTTATTCAAAAATTAGGGTACCAATGTTCTGATTTTGAGAAAGTTGCCATTTACTTGTCCTAACCATTTGGTGGTTGCAGTCTGTTTCCTGGCACACATGACTAGGTGTAACTGGCAGTTGGCCTTTTTTGATTCATCCCAGACAGTATCGCAGTGGAGGTCTGTGTGCTCGCAGGATGGGCCATCCTGGCTTGATGAGGGGGCAGAGCTGCCACCTATCACACAAGGACTTCACACTAGCCTATTGTGTCTGAAAACAGACTGGGACCAGCGCATGGAGGCAGGGAATTCAAGACACCTCTGTAGGGGGAAAACTCCAGGGGGCATATTACCAAGGAATTGCGATAATTATCGCAAAGCGCGCTTAGCGCTGTTTTTTGTATCGCCGGCTATCGCTGGATTTCTTCGGGGAGATAACGCGTTATTATCAACGCTTATCTCCAAGGCGATAAAAAATCCAGCGATAGCGGCGAAACCCAGCAATAGCGCAAGAAATCCAGCGATAAATTCACTGCGCTAATGAAAAGCTTGCTAATAGGCAGGTGAGGACTTAACCTTACAATCCACCTCCCATTGACAAGAATGGTTAAGTCAAGTTTTTAGCAGGTGTTAAATTCCAGCGATAATCACGGTTAGCGCGACTTTTTTTATCGCTGCGCTAATAGGGGGAAGTTGTGTTTGCGACTGTTTGCAGTCGCTTTTAGTTGGGAACACCTACTTTGCATGTCATTAGCGATAATTATTGCTGACATGCAAAGCAGCACCAAAACGGTCGCTTTCGCCATAAAGCTGTCGCTAACAGCTGTTAGCGACAGCTTGCTAATAGGGCGATAGAAATGTCACCGCTTTAGCGGCAAAAAGTGCCGCTAAAGCGGCGATACCTTCCTTGCTAATATGCCCCCAGATGTTTTCTGCCACTTAACAATGGGCACCAAGTATAAAAAGGGGACTCTCAGAGCCACTGTTCAGTACACTCCTGGAGCTGTGGATACTACAGACGAAGGAATTCCCTGCTGCCTTACGGCTTGAGGCCTGGCCAGCTGTATGAGAAGGATGACTGGAACTGCACCCTTCATGCCAGGCTGAAGTGACTCCAAGGGTCAGTTGACTGACTCCCTATTCTGAGCTACGGTGGCACAACAAGCTCCTGAGGCCCCTCTGCAACTTCACAACTGACTTGCTGCAACTGTGCCTGCCTCAACCTGCAACTGGACCTGCTGGAGTGGGTTCCTGATCCCCAAGAGGTGCCTCCCAGGTCCTGGACACTTGGTGTGGCATAAGTTGAGTTCCTCCTTGAAGAAAATGATAAATTCTGATGTTTTGGCCTCTTTGCTACGGCGAACGGGCCCTTCCACACCAAGATCTTGCCACCCGAACTAATCACCATCGTGAAGGTCCGGTGAACAAGGCTCTTCGTGCTACAGTGACTGCCAGCAACAACTGGCAATGCGAAATCTGCACTTCGTGCTACAGCATCAACAGCCCACTGTGACCGCCAATGCGAATCTCTATTAACGACCATCCGCGAAGCCCGACAGGATCTTTGCGCTACAGCAATCACTGTCCCCTATGCTCAGCCTGCTCTTAGCACTACAGTGACGACCATCCGCTACACCCTCCCTGCTCCCCTCTGCCTCCTCCACCAAGAATGGAACTCTTTGCGCTGGACTTTAGAAGATAACTTTTTCAGTGAGACTAACCTGGTCCCTGTTTCTGGCCATGCTCCAATGTGGTCGGCCTGAACTTGTGACTTTCACCCGGTCTCCCATGACCAGATAGCTGTGAATGAGTCTTTGTGCTTTTAGGCGCTATACTTATCTTAAATCTCAAAATTTCACATCTCTGGTTCTACTGATTGGAGTTGTATTATTTTGGTGTCAAATAATTTATTAAATTTAACTCTATTGTTTCAAATTGGTGAGTGTGAGAAGTTGGCCTGGCATATGCTGTCCACTAATTATAGTGGGCACCTTGCACCAGTCCAAATCGACTCTTATGGTAGGTAGGTTAAAGACAACCTTATTGAAAGCTATCCTAGTGGTAGCTATGGAGAGCAGCCTTCAGGCTAAGTCTTGAAGGAATGTAAAGCAGCTTGTTTTACCAGTCTATAATCTCTTGAGTGACCAAATGAAAGAGCACCACACCAGGTATATATTCAAAATATATGTATTTATTACTAAACACACCCCTCTAGTCTCTTTATGAGGCTAGAGTTCGAAGTACATAGGTTATAAGATCTTAAATCACAGTAATAGCACAAATACACGTTTGGGCCCTAGGGGCGTACCAAACCATATACCAATAAAGTGGTATGCGAACCACGACTGAACTAGACACTAGGCCTAGAGCCTCTAGAAGTGCTTGGACCACAAGGAACCACCCAAGGTAGTGACACAGGGGACCCACGGGAGACGCGTGCAGTGTAAATACACAACCGCGATACGCCGTTAACTTCTATGGAGAAAGTCGGGATCGGGAAAATAGAGGAAAGGGACACTTAGAAGAGGACTAGGACAAAACCCTTTGAGACCTAGGACTTTGAAGAGTCTCTACCCACGGGAGCACCGGAGTACTCGTGTTACCTCACCCAGGGAAGCCGGGTGCATAGGTGCCTTTCGGGGTCGGGTTTCGTCGTCGGTTCTTATGGCGATCTGCTGCAAAGTGCTGCTGGCGACCAGGAGAAAAGTGTCCGGGTGGATCCAAGAGTGGATCGGAGTTCTGAAGAACCTGAAAGCAGAGGGGACAGAGTCTGGGTCACTAGCCAGTGACCAGGGAGGCGATGGACAGATGCCCACCGATGTCGAGTGCTTCAGGTGCGTTGACGGTCGTCTCGTTTCTGCAGCCACGAGGTCCAGGAGGCGTTGTCGGCGACCAGGAGCAGGATTCGGGCTGGTACACAATGTCTGTCGAGTGCTGCGGTGTCGGCGACCAGATTGGACCCAACAAGCCTTGGCAACGGCAAGTCTCGATGTAGCTGAAGATCGTCGATGGTGCAGACCAGCAAGGTCTGGGGAACTCACCCAGCAAGGGTAAGTGAGGGCAGGCCTGGAGCAACCAGACTGCCAAGTAAAGAAAAGATTGGCCTTCGGTAAGGGCTACTAGCCAACGGGCTAGCGACCGCGAAGGAGCCTCGTGACGCCGCACGTGGAGCTGGCTTACAGGACACTCGTGGAGTGGGGGCCAGTGATCTTCGGTGCAGGTGGTGCTGGAGGCTAGGGCTACTCGGAGCCCAAAGCACGACTTCTTGGGAGACCCAGAAGATGGTGCACTTGCAAGTGTGCTCGGTGTCCAGGGGTCACGGTCTCACGTTACCCACGATAGCCACGGGCCTCAGCTTTGCTGGGGACTCAGGGTAGCCTCGGGGAAGTCTGAGAATCCACCTCTGGTGATGCGATGACTTCGGCGTCCGACGGGAGCTTCAGTGATGCGAACCGGACAGATGCGTCTTTGGTGCCTGCCAAGCAGGGGAGTCACTCCTTGACCCCAAGGGAGATTCTTCAGTCCTCTAATCTTGTCGTAGAGCGTCGAAGGTCCAGGATTCCGTGTCAGAGTTTCGTCCAGGTATAATCTAAAGTCCTAAGGACTGGGTTCCTACCTTTATTCCAAAAATAGGGGATGGACTACTCTGTGGCCCCACCTATGGGTGGGTCAGGGCAGAGGGGTGGCTACACCCCTTTCCCTTTGTCCAGTTCGCGCCAAAGCAGGGGCTGCAAGCCCCTGATCCGGTTTGAACTGGGGTATGCACAGGGACACCAAATGTGCCCCCAGTGCAGGACTTCAAAGCACCCGAAAGTGCTCCCGCCCAGCCCCAATACACTTTGTCCTGTCTGGGGAGGTGGTCACACCTCCCTGGGACAGGAAACCTATTGTCCAGGCCTCCCCTGCCGGAGTTTCGTCCAGCAGCAGGAGGCCAGACTCGTGTCTGTGGCAGTAGCATCCATTTTGTGATGCCAGGCTCTGGAAAGAAGTTACCGGACTCGTCAGAGTTAACATGCCTTTCCCTCTAGAAGGGTGGAATGCTACCCCCGCCGCCAGAATTGGCGGGGGGTAGTATTCCAAGATGTTTGACACCAAACACGACATGTTTTGGTGCAGCCATTCCATAGTTAGCATTTTACCGCGAGGATATAATGCGTTTAAGAGTATATGGTCGGGCTGCACTACAAACAGCATCAGAGATGGTCTCCGAACGCTGCAGAGGGGCCCTGCTCATGCAGGGGCACCCTCTCACATAGAAACCATGCACTCTGCCTTTAGGATTGATAAGGCCTGCCTTAGGAGTGACTTATAGGTTTATATGTGTGTATGCATTTAGTGATATAGGTAACCTATACCACAGCAAGGGGTGCATGCACCACCTTACCCAGGCTGCAGTAGCAGACCTGTGGTGTCAGTTTGGATGGCCTACCAGGGGTGGCATAATATATGCTGCAGCCCCTGGCAGGCCTCTGAGGTACCTATGCCCTTGGTACATAGTATACCATATACTAGGGACTTACAAGGGCACTCCAGATCCCAATCAGAGATGTGCCTAAGGCACATGGAGACCCTTTTAAAGAGGAAACAGCTAGGCTGGGGTTCTGAATAGCAGGGCCCCAGCCAGACTAATGTCGAAAACCAGTGAAGTATCAGCAAAAAGTGGGGGTACCCCTGTGAAGCAGATCCTACTCTCCTACACAACCCCCCCCAAACGTAGGGACATTAAACTAACCTTGCCCAGTTAAGTCTTCATGTTCTAAGTGGAAATACCTAGAGAGTCCATCTGCATTCGCATGGTTACTCCCAGGCCTATGTTCCACTGTAAAGTCCATCCCCTGTAGGGAAATGGACCACCTAAGCAGTTTGGGGTTTTCACCCTTCATTTGTTTTAGCCATAAGAGGGGCTTATGGTCTGTCTGAACCAGGAAGTGTGTACCAAACAAGTATGGCCTCAGCTTCTTCAGAGCCCAGACCACAGCAAAGGCCTCCCTCTCTATGGCTGACCAACGTTTCTCTCTAGGGGTCAGCCTTCTGCTAATAAAAGCTACTGGCTGATCCTGACCTTCTTCATTCAATTGTGACAGTACAGCCCCTACCCCCAATTCAGATGCATCAGTTTGAACAATGAACTTCTTGGAGTAATCAGGACTCTGCAGAATTGGAGCAGTGCACATGGCCTGCTTGAGGTCATCAAATGCCTTTTGACAGCTAACTGTCCACTGAACCTTTTTGGGCATTTTCTTAGAAGTTAAGTCATTCAAGGGTGTCACTATTGATCCATACCCCTTGACAAATCTCCTATAGTACCCAGTCAGGCCTAAGAAGGCTCTCACCTGAGTCTGGGTAGTGGGAGCAGTCCAGTCCATGATGGTCTGGATCTTGCTCTGCAAAGGTTGAACCTGGCCTCCACCCACAAGGTGGCCCAGGTACACAACCTGACTCTGCCCTATCTGGCACTTAGTGGCCTTGATAGTCAGGCCTGCCTTTTGCAGGGCCTGTAAAACATTCCTGAGGTGGACCAGGTGATCCTCCCAGGTGGAGCTAAAGACAGCAATATCATCTAGATAAGCTGCACTATAGGCCTCCAGTCCTGTGAGAACTGTGTTCACCAACCTCTGGAAAGTGGCAGGTGCATTTTTCAGACCAAAGGGCATCACCACAAATTGATAATGCCCACTAGGGGTTGAAAATGCTGTTTTGGGCTTTGCAGCATCAGCTAGTCTGATCTGCCAGTAGCCAGCTGTTAGGTCAAATGTGCTGAGATATTTGGCAGAGGCCAAAGTATCTATGAGCTCATCCGCCCTGGGTATTGGATGGGCATCAGTCCTAGTGACTGCATTGAGGCCCCTGTAGTCTACACAAAACCTCATCTCTCTTTTCCCACCACTGGTGTGAGGTTTAGGTACTAGGACTACTGGACTAGCCCAAGGGCTATCTGAGGGCTCAATCACTCCCAATTCCAACATCTTCTGGACTTCAGTCCTGATACAGTCCCTGACATGGTCAGGTTGCCTATAAATCTTGTTTTTAATAGGCAGACTGTCCCCAGTGTCCACTTCATGAGTGCACCAGGTGGTCTGACTGGGTGTCAGAGAAAACATATGTCTAAACTGATTGAGGACTTGCCTGCAATCAGTTTGTTGCTGGGTAGTGAGGCTGCCTGCCAAGGCTACACCATCAACTGACCCATCGTCAGGGTTCTGTGAGAGCAGGTCAGGGAGTGGGTCACTCTCTTCCTCCTGCCCTTCATCAGTAGCCATGAGCAAGCCCATGTCTGCCCTGTCCACATATGGCTTAAGTCTGTTGACATGGAGAACCCTGTGGGGACTCCTGGGTGTTCCCAGGTCTACTAAGTAAGTGACCTCACCCTTCTGCTCAACAATAGTGTGGGGTCCACTCCATTTGTCTTGGAGAGCTGCTGGGGCCACTGGCTCCAACACCCACACCTTCTGTCCTGGCTGGTAAACAGTTAGGACAGCCTTTTGGTCATGCCAGGCCTTTTGAAGTTCCTGGCTAGCCTCAAGGTTTTTGGTTGCCTTTTTCATGTACTCAGCCATCCTGGAGCGGAGACCAAGTACATAGTCCACTATATCTTGCTTTGGGGGCTTGAGAGGTAACTCCCATCCTTCCTTCACCAAGCACAGTGGACCCCTCACAGGGTGGCCAAACAGAAGTTCAAAAGGGCTGTAACCAACCCCTTCTGAGGCACCTCCCTATATGCGAATAAAAGGCAGGGCAAGAGTATGTCCCATCTACGCCTAAGCTTTTCTGGGAGCCCTTTAATCATGCCCTTCAAGGTTTTGTTGAATCTCTCAACTAAACCATTGCATTGTGGGTGATAGGGTGTGGTGAACTTATAAGTAACTCCACACTCCTTCCACATTGCCTTTAAGTACCCAGACATGAAGTTTGCACCCCTGTCTGATACCACCTCCTTAGGAAAGCCCACTCTTGAGAAAATTCCCAGGAGGGCCCTTGCCACCACAGGTGCTGTAGTGGTCCTAAGGGGTATAGCCTCTGGATACCTGGTGGCATGATCCACTACCACCAGTATAAATCTGTGCCCAGATGCTGTTTGGGGATCCATGGGACCAACAATGTCAATCCCTACCCTCTCAAAGGGCACCCCCACCACAGGTAGTGGTATCAGGGGGCCTTTGTAGTGCCACCTGCTTTGCCACTGGCTTGGCAGGTTACACAGGAGCGACAAAACTCCTTACTGTCTTCAGACATGTGGGGCCAGTGAAAGTGAGGGACAATTCTGTCCCAAGTCTTGTTCTGGCCCAGGTGTCCTGCTAAGGGAATATCATGGGCTAGGGTCAATAGGAAGCCCCTGAACTTCAAAGGTATTACCAACCTCCTGGTAGCACCAGGCTTGGGGTCTCTACTCTCTGAGTACAGGAGTCCATCATCCCAATACACTGTATGGGGACCACTAGCTTTCCCAGCAGCCTCAGCAGCAGCTTGCTGTCTGAGGGGTTCAAGGGAGGGGCAGCTCTGCTGCTCCTGGCTCAGATCTGCCCTAGAAGGTCCCCCTGTCCCCAAGAACTCAACCTGGTCAGGCTCAAGTTCCTCTGGGACAGTTCCTTCTTCAGGGCTGAGATCATCCCCCTCAAGGGACTGATCTTCCTCCTGAGCCAAGGGGGAAGGCACTGCCTTAACCCTACTACTCCTCCTCTTGGAAGGCACTTGGTCCATTCTTCCAGAATCCAAGGCCTGTTCAGTTTTAGACAGTTTAGCTTGTGACCTGGTCACAGCAAACACATCTGCAGGGATCCCCAGCATTTCTGCATGGGTCCTGAGCTCCACTTCTGCCCAAGCAGAAGTCTCTAAGTCATTGCCAAGCAAGCATTCGACTGGTAGGTTTGCACTTACCACAACCTTCTTAAGGCCAGTTACCCCTCCCCAGGAGAAGTTAACAACTGCCAGAGTATGGTCTGTTCTGACATTGCTAGCATTGGTCACTTGGTACATTTCACCAAGTATAACTTGCCCAGGTAGCACAAGGTCTTGTGTCACCATTGTGACACTTGCCCCTGTGTCCCTAAATGCCAAAGCCTCTCGTCCATTGATTAAAGGCTGTTGTCTGTACTTGCCCAGATTACTGGGACTCACAGTGGAGGTCACATCCATGCCTCCATCACAGACTAACACAGCCTGAGTCAGCTCCCTGACTAAGTCAGAGCCCAACTCAGTTCCCAGGGTGAACCCTACTAAACCCTTGGCTGGAGCACTTCCACCAACTGTACTAGGGGGAACAGGTGCCTTAGGGGCATTGGTGGAGGCTGGACTGGAGTCTTTGGACTTGGTGCAATCACTGGTCCAGTGGGTCTTTTGCTTACAGACCTTGCACCATGGTTTTCTTTGGCCTTTACCCTTGGTAGACTGGGAATCCCCACCAGAAGAAGATTTTTGGGGGCCTGATGAAGACTTTTGATCTTTACCCTTCTCCCCACCCTTGTCAGAGTTCTTAGCATCTTGCTTCTTGGTTTCCCCACCTTGGTTCTGTACCTTCTGCTTCACCCTGGTTCTGACCCATTTGTCTGCCTTCTTTCCCAATTCTTGGGGAGAGGTCAGATCAGAGTCAACCAGGTACTGATGCAACAGCTGGTTTTGACAGTTATTAAGAATCTGCTCCCTCATTATCAGATTATACAATCCTGAGAAGTCACACACCTTACTGCCCATCAACCAGCCTTCCAGAGCCTTGGCAGAACAATCCACATAGTCTACCCAGTCTTGAGTCTGTGCTTTTTGGGTGTCTCTGAACTTCAACCTGTACTGTTCAGTGGTTAGGCCAAACCCATCAATAAGAGCACTCTTCAAGACCTTGTAATTGTCAGCATCCTCCTCTCTAACAGTGAGGAGCTTGTCTCTACCTTTGTCAGCAAAGGAGAGCCACAAGATTGCTGCCCACTGCTCCTGAGGGACCTTTTGTACTTTACAGGCCCTCTCTAAAGCAGTTATCCATTTGTGGATATCATCCCCACTCTGGTAGGGAGGGACAATCTTGCTCAGGTTCCTATGGTCATAGGACCTTTCCCTATCTCTAGGGATATGGCTGCCACCATGGGACTCTAGTCCCAACTTTCTTCTCTCTTTAAGGAGATCTAGGGATTCTCTATCTAAAGCCAATTGCTTCTTCCTGATCTCCAGTTGAGTTTCCTCATACTGGACCAGTCTCTTTCTTCTCTCATGAGAGGATTCCCTCCTGTGAGAAGAAACAGAGCTCCCTATTGAGGTGCCAGAGTGGTTAGACTCCTGAGAAGGAGACCTAGACTTTCTGAGCACACTCATAATCCTTCCTGGGGGGACAAAGGTGTGGTTCTCCAGATCCTCATCTTCATCTTCCCCAGAAGGGATTGGGTTTTCCAGGTCAGGGTCATTGTCACCCTCCTGGTCAGTTTCAGAGGGGGGGCTGGGGGTAGTAGTACCCCATGTCCCTTCCTCATCTGCTGGCCCACCCTCTGCTCCTACCCCTTCAGTCTCTGAGGACTTACTAAGATCATAAGCCACCAACAACTCCTGGAGGTGTTGGGTGGTGGGACTTTGGCCTGTCCTTAATTTCCTCACGTTACACAAAGCTCTCAGTTCCAAGAATGGGAGTGTGTCATACTTGGAGGGGGAAGCTCAATGGCTTCCTGCAGGGCATCTTTGGATCCTGCTTTTAAAGACATTACTAGTGTGGTGTGGTGTATGCACTACCTACTCTAGTGTGGCCTACTAAACTCTCTTGAGTTGTAGAAAGGGTTGTGCTATCCCTTAACACACAACTCTAAGTTCAGTAGAACTTACTGATATTCTAAGCTTAAATTATATGTACCTTAGGTACCTTTAGTGGTTTTCAGTTGATCAATTCAATTGAGATTATCTGGTAAAACAATAGCAAGCTGGAATCCCACACGCTGCACACCAATGTGAGAAGTTGGCCTGGCATATGCTGTCCACTAATTATAGTGGGCACCTTGCACCAGTCCAAATCGACTCTTATGGTAGGTAGGTTAAAGACAACCTTATTGAAAGCTATCCTAGTGGTAGCTATGGAGAGCAGCCTTCAGGCTAAGTCTTGAAGGAATGTAAAGCAGCTTGTTTTACCAGTCTATAATCTCTTGAGTGACCAAATGAAAGAGCACCACACCAGGTATATATTCAAAATATATGTATTTATTACTAAACACACCCCTCTAGTCTCTTTATGAGGCTAGAGTTCGAAGTACATAGGTTATAAGATCTTAAATCACAGTAATAGCACAAATACACGTTTGGGCCCTAGGGGCGTACCAAACCATATACCAATAAAGTGGTATGCGAACCACGACTGAACTAGACACTAGGCCTAGAGCCTCTAGAAGTGCTTGGACCACAAGGAACCACCCAAGGTAGTGACACAGGGGACCCACGGGAGACGCGTGCAGTGTAAATACACAACCGCGATACGCCGTTAACTTCTATGGAGAAAGTCGGGATCGGGAAAATAGAGGAAAGGGACACTTAGAAGAGGACTAGGACAAAACCCTTTGAGACCTAGGACTTTGAAGAGTCTCTACCCACGGGAGCACCGGAGTACTCGTGTTACCTCACCCAGGGAAGCCGGGTGCATAGGTGCCTTTCGGGGTCGGGTTTCGTCGTCGGTTCTTATGGCGATCTGCTGCAAAGTGCTGCTGGCGACCAGGAGAAAAGTGTCCGGGTGGATCCAAGAGTGGATCGGAGTTCTGAAGAACCTGAAAGCAGAGGGGACAGAGTCTGGGTCACTAGCCAGTGACCAGGGAGGCGATGGACAGATGCCCACCGATGTCGAGTGCTTCAGGTGCGTTGACGGTCGTCTTGTTTCTGCAGCCACGAGGTCCAGGAGGCGTTGTCGGCGACCAGGAGCAGGATTCGGGCTGGTACACAATGTCTGTCGAGTGCTGCGGTGTCGGCGACCAGATTGGACCCAACAAGCCTTGGCAACGGCAAGTCTCGATGTAGCTGAAGATCGTCGATGGTGCAGACCAGCAAGGTCTGGGGAACTCACCCAGCAAGGGTAAGTGAGGGCAGGCCTGGAGCAACCAGACTGCCAAGTAAAGAAAAGATTGGCCTTCGGTAAGGGCTACTAGCCAACGGGCTAGCGACCGCGAAGGAGCCTCGTGACGCCGCACGTGGAGCTGGCTTACAGGACACTCGTGGAGTGGGGGCCAGTGATCTTCGGTGCAGGTGGTGCTGGAGGCTAGGGCTACTCGGAGCCCAAAGCACGACTTCTTGGGAGACCCAGAAGATGGTGCACTTGCAAGTGTGCTCGGTGTCCAGGGGTCACGGTCTCACGTTACCCTCGATAGCCACGGGCCTCAGCTTTGCTGGGGACTCAGGGTAGCCTCGGGGAAGTCTGAGAATCCACCTCTGGTGATGCGATGACTTCGGCGTCCGACGGGAGCTTCAGTGATGCGAACCGGACAGATGCTTCTTTGGTGCCTGCCAAGCAGGGGAGTCACTCCTTGACCCCAAGGGAGATTCTTCAGTCCTCTAATCTTGTCGTAGAGCGTCGAAGGTCCAGGATTCCATGTCAGAGTTTCGTCCAGGTATAATCTAAAGTCCTAAGGACTGGGTTCCTACCTTTATTCCAAAAATAGGGGATGGACTACTCTGTGGCCCCACCTATGGGTGGGTCAGGGCAGAGGGGTGGCTACACCCCTTTCCCTTTGTCCAGTTCGCGCCAAAGCAGGGGCTGCAAGCCCCTGATCCGGTTTGAACTGGGGTATGCACAGGGACACCAAATGTGCCCCCAGTGCAGGACTTCAAAGCACCCGAAAGTGCTCCCGCCCAGCCCCAATACACTTTGTCCTGTCTGGGGAGGTGGTCACACCTCCCTGGGACAGGAAACCTATTGTCCAGGCCTCCCCTGCCGGAGTTTCGTCCAGCAGCAGGAGGCCAGACTCGTGTCTGTGGCAGTAGCATCCATTTTGTGATGCCAGGCTCTGGAAAGAAGTTACCGGACTCGTCAGAGTTAACATGCCTTTCCCTCTAGAAGGGTGGAATGCTACCCCCGCCGCCAGAATTGGCGGGGGGTAGTATTCCAAGATGTTTGACACCAAACACGACATGTTTTGGTGCAGCCATTCCATAGTTAGCATTTTACCGCGAGGATATAATGCGTTTAAGAGTATATGGTCGGGCTGCACTACAAACAGCATCAGAGATGGTCTCCGAACGCTGCAGAGGGGCCCTGCTCAGGCAGGGGCACCCTCTCACATAGAAACCATGCACTCTGCCTTTAGGATTGATAAGGCCTGCCTTAGGAGTGACTTATAGGTTTATATGTGGGTATGCATTTAGTGATATAGGTAACCTATACCACAGCAAGGGGTGCATGCACCACCTTACCCAGGCTGCAGTAGCAGACCTGTGGTGTCAGTTTGGATGGCCTACCAGGGGTGGCATAATATATGCTGCAGCCCCTGGCAGGCCTCTGAGGTACCTATGCCCTTGGTACATAGTATACCATATACTAGGGACTTACAAGGGCACTCCAGATCCCAATCAGAGATGTGCCTAAGGCACATGGAGACCCTTTTAAAGAGGAAACAGCTAGGCTGGGGTTCTGAATAGCAGGGCCCCAGCCAGACTAATGTCGAAAACCAGTGAAGTATCAGCAAAAAGTGGGGGTACCCCTGTGAAGCAGATCCTACTCTCCTACACAGAGGGATATTTCTTGTGTTGTGTTTTCACTTTATTACTGCTTAAGTGTTGCATAAATACTTTACATATTATTTATGACTTAATAAGAGAATGAATGACTGTATTAAGGTTTCTGATACAGATTCATCTGGATTTGAAAGTAGCAGGCCCCTCAGGGCTATCAGCCCCAGCACATGTTGGGTACCCTTGTAGCCCAATCATAATAATAAATCAAATCATCTCTCTGGGTGAGACTCTGTCAAAATACAACCTTGACTTGTTTGACTCAAAAGGAGGCAACTTAGATAAGTCCCCCATTAGTAAAACTCTGAATGCATTCACGCAAGTCCATAGGGACATAAGATGCATCAAGTCCCCATTGGCATCTGAATTGGCAATGAATTGTGGCACCCTCATGAGAAAAAGTCAAACTTAGACTCTGATAACTCCCAGAATAATCAGTGGAGTACCTTGCCCCTGGATGGGGCTTTTTAAGGGATCCCAGAGTTTTTGCAGTCTATGGTTGAGAAGCCCATGTCTACCCCTCATTTCTCCCCACAGGTCAGGATCCATCCGCTACATACACTATAAAGGGGGATCATAGTGCCCAGCTATCAATGGATTTACAGCATGGCTAGCAGGCAATAAATAATGTGCTTGTAGCTGTGGCACAGGCAGCAACATTGCACAGAGACAAATTAAACATTCGAATAACAGTAGTGCAATTCCTTTCCACCATGATCATGTCAATTGATTCAAAACTTGCCTAACTGAATCAACTAATTATGACAGCTCAAAATGCGTCATACAGCGTACAGACTAAATGCTCATGCAGCCATTTGTTAGAGAAATTGAAAGCCATACTAGAAATTATGTCTTCCTTAATTACAGATCTGAAGGGCGAAATTGCCAGATGCAGGACAAGGGACACTCAGGGACAGAACCTCCCCCTTAAGATCCTGCCTACTGCTCCCTCGTTATGTAACAGCATCTCACACCTGTTGCCTCTTAACTATCATCTCTCACCTTGCCGTCTAAAAAGCCAGGGCCAAGCTGAAGTGGCTTCTTCTAAAGCCCCTTTCACCTGCCAGACCAAGGGCGATTACGCATCGTCCAACAGCAATGTTAACTTGAATCTGGGATTTGATGGCAAAGAAGCTGTAGGAAACTTACAAGAAGAACAAATGGTAACTTCTCCAATTAAATCAAAACAGAAGCACTTAGCTTACAATATTAAAGAGCCATAGATCAGACCAATTTGGTTTATCATTTATTTTTCATCAATATAAATGTATTTATAATTTACAATAAAAGAGTTTTTTTTTGTTAACTATATATATAAATTATGTGAGCTCAGCATAAGCTCAGAACATACATAAAAATTAACCATGGGCAATGAACTCCGCTCGCGGAGATTTGGTAACTACGCATTTCATTGAAAAGACAGCATTCATGCAATAATTCTGACTCTGCTACATAGTGGAGTAAGCTACTGCCTGCGCCCAAAGCCCTTTGACAAAACAACTTTACCTTTACATGCTATATAAAAAAAAGCATATAACCATTTCACAAAAGTGAACTTTGATAAATACCAGGCAATGAGAGAGGTGATGATTTTGGGGTCACCCCTAACCTAGGGGGAGGGTAAGCAGATGCCTTGAACACAAAGAGCATATCATGCTGAACGATTCGGTGGTGGTCCCATCCTCCTAGGACCACCCCAAGCAAAGTTATGGGCAAAAATACAATGCCAACCAAAGGCCCAGCAAAGCATTATGGGGCGAGATTCGCGAGTGCAGTGAATATTATAGTATTAGCTCTCAGCTGAGCCTGGAGAGCCTGCCCCTTGAGGAATGTTTTGATATTGGATACTATAATATTCACTGCACTCTAGAATCTCGTCCCATAATGCTTTGCAGGGCCTTTGGTTGGGATTGTATTTTTGCCCATAAATGTGCTTGGGGTGGTCCTAGGAGGATGGGACCACCACCAATCGTTCAGCATGATGTGCTCTTTATGTTCAAGGCATCTGCTTGGTTCTCTCCCTAGGTTAGTGAGGACACCAAAATCATCACCTCTCTCACTGCTTGGTGAATTTTCTTTTTCACTTTTGTGAGATGACTATATGCATTTTTGCATGTAGAGATAGAGTTACTTGTTGTATTATCAAGGGTGTGTGAGGTTTCTGTTTTATTAATTTGGGTGAGACGGAGTCGAGTTTACAGAGTTTTTAATCAATTCTGCGTAGTGGTACTCCGCTAACTACGCCCACTCTTAATAAAAAGTAGACAAAGAAAACACTCCTACATAGCGCAATATAGTAACAGTTGTTCCATTTTATCATTGAAATTCTACAGTACATTTTCCTACATATTTAGATCTTTTCAAGTTCTTTATCTTATTTGTGAGACAAAATATACAAGAACAGAATTGCACACACACAATTAAAGAACACTTGATGAGAATAGTGCAACCTTCATCAGGGCGCTGTCTGTACTCTATATATAGTGGCAACTGCCGTCCATCCTGAACTTTTTCCAAGGAATAGAGAGAGCTCACATCAGATCTCAAAATCTGGTCAGAAATATGAAGATATAAGGAATTATTCAATAATAATACAATATATAAAAATGGACTAGGGAAAAGAAATTATTCAACAACAAACTGACGTGCTCTAGATCCCAAGTATGCTTATAAGTGCTTAGAGCTTCTATCCCACAAACACCGTTGTGAAAGGTACCTCTATCTATTCCACCGTGACAAACAGAGCTGAATACACCGTGAGTAGAAAACAGAAAGTGATGTATATCAGGTGACTAGATAGGCCATTTTTTAATGTGCATGTTAAAGGTCATGCTGAGAAAGGAGTAGAGGTAAAGAGAAAAATACCTACTCATATATGTTACAATCGGCTTGCCTCCATAGAAAATGTCATCTTATAAGAAAGATGTTCAAAATATGAACCTTCACTTCTGAGAGCCCCACATAGGGCAAGATGTTTTGGTTGTATCTACAGATAGAAATTATATATATAAGTGCATGCTGCAGAATGATCAAAATCTCGAATGTAGAGATATAACCCCGAAACATGGGTATGAGGTACTTGCCTCATAGAAAATCCAGATGGAATGGGGCGCATAAACCAGTTTCAGGGCAGAGGAGTCACACAGGAGTATAAGTATATGCTAGTGTTCGAGAGATTCAGGTAACGGTCCTTACGTGCCCATTATGGGAGGACCTGTAAAGAATATATATAGGGATTTAAATATAAACGGTAAGCACAAAACTATATTGTGGACCTACATCGACTAACTACGAACCAGTTAGCGTTCTTGAGCATAACCATAGAAGTATATATAGAGATATGTTGAAACGGAATAGGCAGGTTAAGACAACTATATTATAGCCAAATGAAATTCAGTAAGATTCCGACGTGCAAAAAAATGAATAAAATACGTAAATTATGTCCTTAGGGAAATGACTCGAGACAAAGTCAGTTACTTCTGCTCTCAGTAAAATATGGTGCAAAGAGCTCACAAGGATCTTACCTCAAGCAATATGTGCGACCTTCTCCGTCTTCAAGAAAGATCAGGCAGGTAAAAGGGAAATTTACAGAGAATGGGTCTTATAAGGCCCTGGAGTTCCCCGGTTTCGAACACGAACCTGGAACACTTGTGGTTCAAAAGAATAGAACACACAGATATTTGATACACGAGCAGGAAACTGCGGCCATCATATTGGGAGAGGAATTCTCCAAGTTATAATAAACAGGGCTCAGTCTCTATATGACACAGAAGCCGTCCTCTTACAGAGATGCCAATGAGGCAAGGAGATATTTTGAAGATTCAGGAAAAATGGACACATCATATCAATCATATCCAGAGAGCCTTGGGGCGTGGCTTGATGCCGATGTAGGGAGAAGCGGACGTCGGAGCTCCTCCGTGGCCTCCCTCCGTCGCAATTGATCCTGATGTGCCAAGGGGGCCCCTGATCGCTCATCCCGCATCGGAATATCTGGTGCCCCTGTAGGAGATCCCTCGATGGTATAGGCGGCTGTAGTGAGGAGCGAGGAACTATTCTTTGCCCTGATTGCGCTCCGGCGGCGGCGACCTAAGATGGCGGCCGCGGCCTGACGGAGAGACCGCTGTGGGCTGCAGTGTCCCGAGAGCTGCGGGCTGCACCCGAGCCGCAGTGAGGTGTCCTGGATCCGACCTCAAAACGGAGGTTTGCGGACGTTCCGGCATGGGGGCAGCGCGCAGAAGAACCGGAGCGCCACGTACTGGTGCTGCATCGCGACCCCAAGATGGCAGCCCCGAGGGGTAGCTGAGGGGCCTACTGAGGAAGCGTGCGGTAAGAGACTGATGAGTCCTTGCCAGCGGCGGAGTGGGCCCGATGCCAACGGTGACGCACAGCGCCCGATCCATGCTGGCAACCTGAAAGTGTGTGGAACTCTTGCGGGGCGGTGCTTGAATCGCAGGCAGCCCCTGAAATACACCTGTGACACTGGAGGCTGTTGGTGGGCAGCTGGACCTACAAAACTCATTGCTGCATTGGGGGCGAGCCGCGGCAGTGTCGGTGGACTGAAGGGCCTTAATGAGGTGCACCCTGGGGTGCCTGCGACCGGGACATCGCCCTGTCTCCCTCCCGAGTTGACCTGATTGAGCGGCCTTTCTCCCTGCGGCGCAACCTGTGGAGAGCGTAATGATTATGTGGGAGTGCTGACCGTCCTGGTTGCTGTGGCGGTGGCGGAGCTCGGGCACGATCCTAGAGCCCCTGGACTAATTGCCCTCACGGCTGCGCCCGGTCCATGCTGGCTACCTGAAGGTATGTGGAGCTCTTGCGGGGCGGTGCTCGAATAGCAGGCAGGCCCTGAAACTCACCCGTGACACTGGGTGCTGTCTGTGGGCAGCTGGACTTCCAAAACTTATTGCTGCATAGGGGGCGAGCCGCAAAAGTGTCGATGGGCTGGAGGGCCTTGGTGAGGTGCACCCTGAGCTGCCTGGGACCGAGACATCGCCCTGTCTCCCTCCTGGGTTGACCTGACTGAGCAGCGCTTTCTCCCTGCGGCGCAACCTGTGGAGAGCGCAACTATTCGGTGAGAGTGCTGGCCGTCCTTGTTGCTGTGGCGGTGGCGGAGCTCAGGCCCGATCTCAGAGCCTCCTGGACTAATTGCCCTCAAGGCTGGGCGCCATTGCCCTGCACGCACGTCCTTGGCTGGGGCTCGCGCTTCCTGTGCTGGTCTGTTTGCTGAGCGGGACGCGTCAGCGAAGCGGCACTGCCGGTATTTGCGAAATCCCGACTTTGGTGGGATACTACGCGGCCTCAGGTGGGCAGCTGCGATGGGGCGAGTATCCAAGAAAAAGGGGTTCGCAGCCCTCCAGGAGGAAGACGGGGGACACCAGACTGGCGATGAGGGTGACGAGACACAGAGCCCCAGTGCGGCTGTCCCCGGAGGCCCTACATTGGCGGACATAATGCAGGCCATCACCGCATCAAGAGAGGCCCTCGAGACAAAAATCTACGCCATTGTAGATCTCGCTCTGCTCAAGGATGACCATAGGAAGCTAAAGGAGCGAGTAAAGGCGACCGAGAAGACATTGGAGGGGGTGCCGGACAAAATGACCGCCTTGCAGCGCTCCTTGAGACAAGTGGAGGAAAAAGTTCGTATCTTGGAGGTGAGGGCGGAGGACAGTGAAGGGCGCTCTCGCAGGAACAACCTCCGCATAGTGGGGGTTTCAGAACGAGCAGAAGGGGACAACGCTGTTCGGTATTTGGAAGGATGGCTCAGGTTGGAGGTTGCCCCGGAGGGACTGTCTCAGTTTTTTGCCCTTGAGAGAGCCCACAGGGTCCCAGCTAGACCTCCCAAGCCGGGCGCACCCCCGCGGCCGATGGTGGCAAGACTATTGCACTACCGTGACAGAGACCACCTCCTGCAGCAAGCCCGGGAGAAACAGCATCTACAGATTGAGAACTCCAAGGTGATGCTCTTTCCGGACTATACCAGGGAGGTTCAGAGACAGCGCGCCTCCTTCGTTGCTCTCAAACAGAAATTGCGCCAACTCCACCTTCCATATGCCATGCTCTTCCCGGCGCGCTTACGAGTGGTGGACAGCACCGGCACACTCTTCTTCACCACTCCGAAAGACGCGTGGCAGTGGCTGGAGACACGCCAGACGAGGTCCAGGCGGAGTTCGGCAGCGAGCAACGTGGAGAGGAGATCCCCTGAACCTATGAGCCTGTCGAGGGCCCTCACATTGCCGGATCGTCGCCTTGAACGAGACAGAGCAGTGCAGGCAGTTGCAGCGATCAGTCAGAGTGGGACCAGCCCGACTTCTGCTTCCCCTAGCCGAGTGCTGGGTGGATCTGAGACTTCTCCGTCTGGCAGCATGAATGGTGACTCTGATCCTGAACTACCGGAGGTCACTCTGCAGATGGTAGACCTGCTTGGCTGAATTGGAAACCGACAGCGGGGTGAGATAGACTTGCAATGCAGTTCACGATTGACCACGGAAGGGTTAATGCCTTGTGGAAGGAGGGGAGATGGCACCAATTGACCAATATTGAGGGGCCCCCATACCAAGGCTGGGCGGGGGAGAGCCGGGGGGATTTGGGTCCCACAGGGTCGGGCGCACGTCTCACTACCTCTTTGACTACGGTTGATGGTTATTTCAGTTTGGATGGGGACTAGTTTAAGGGAACCTATCCTGGGGAGTGGGAGTTGGGGGGTTTGGGGTGCAGGGGGGGAGGGGGTGTTTGGGGCCAAGCATGCCGCCAGGGGAGATAGGGAGGACAGCATCCGTATAACCACACCATGGGTACCGCCGTAGGTATTAAGTGCCTATCTTGGAACATTAGGGGGATGCACACTATAACCCTTCGTCACAAGATTCATGCTTACCTTAGAAGGAGAGGGGTGCAGATAGCACTACTACAGGAAACGCACTTAACTAAGCAAGAGGGATTGGCCTTGCAGCGGAGGTGGCGGGGACAGGTGTTTTGCACCACATACTCGGCTTTTGCGCGGGGCGCCTTGATCTGGATCAGGGCTGGGGTACTGTTCCAGAGTACTGGGCAGATGATTGACCCTGAAGGAAGATACGATGTAGTAACGGGGGGCTTAGATGGAAGGGACATCGTCCTAGGGAGTATATATGCCCTTAACACTGATCAGGCTTCTTTTTTCGCACATCTCTCTGGGAAGTTGGCACCACTGTTGACAGGTCCCGTGCTCTTGGGGGGCGACTTCAATTGCATCACCGACGTTTCTCTGGATCGCTCCCATCCTCCCCTTGTAGACTCCCCGGTTCACAGTCTAGCTGCAGTGCAGCGGGCTTGGCAGCAACAGTGTGGGCTGACTGATACATGGAGGGCACATCACCCAACTGACAGGGATTATTCTTACTTCTCATCACTACATGACCTGCATGTTCGGTTGGACTCGATCCTTAGCTCCCCAGACGTACACGGGGGATGGTACATAGTGAAAACTTGGCTAGGACATCGTCTGATCATAACCCACTGCTGGTAATACTACATTGGCTACGAGATCGCCCTGCCATTCCCACATGGCGACTCCGGCCTGATACATTAGAAGATCCAGTGTTCCGAGCTACTATTGGGTCGGCCATTGAAGAATATTTCAGGGATAACGCTAACACGGCGTCTTCTCTGGTGGTTGAATGGGGTGCTTTTAAGTCGGTAGTTAGGGGGCGCTGCATCGGTGAGGTGGTAGGAGTGCGCAAAGTGTTGCTGCAAGACGTACTAAAGGTGGAACAGAAGGTACGCGACTCAGAGAAGGAGCGCCCGGAACGCCCGGACAGACATGATGTGTTACTTGAGGCTCGGGAAGAACTAGCGGTTCAACTTGAGAGATTGCGCTGCTTCGATTATAAGGCCTACACAGATAAGGCACACGCGGAGCGCGATAAGTCTGGCGCACTGCTAGCATGGCTGGCCAATCCTGCGCGCAGAGGAACGGTGATCCTAGAATTGAGAGGCCAGGGAGACGAGGTGTTTTACACCCAACGAGGTATTAATGATCACTTCTTACAGTATTACACCGAGTTATATCGGAGCAGGCTGGGCCCTGGGCTCCCTGGTGACGAGGGGTTTCTGCCCGGAGCGGAACTCCCAAAAATTGAAGCCGAGGAAGCTGAAGCCCTTGGTGGGGACATTGAAGCGGGTGAGGTGCGCAGCGCCATAAAACACATGGCCAGAAACAAAACACCGGGTACCGATGGGCTTCCAGTGGAATTTTACGCAGCCTATGCCGATGCTCTGGTTCCTTGCCTGGTGGCACTCTATAATAGAGCGCGACATGAGGGCGTTCTCCCTGCCTCCACGCGTGAAGCCCTCATAGTTCCCCTTCTCAAGCCAGGCAAACCTGCATGGGATCGCTCCTCGTACAGGCCCCTCGCGATGCTTAACCTGGACTATAAGATCTTAAGCCGAATATTGGCCAGTCGTTTAATGCCCCATATGACGAAGCTGATCCATAAGGATCAAGCCGGATTTATACCATCTCGAAATACTGCGATGAATGTTCGCAGACTCATGCGCATTTTGAGGTCCGACACCTATGACAAGGAAGAGGCCTGCATTTTCGCGGTCGATATTGAAAAGGCCTTCGATAGTCTGGAGTGGCCCTACCTTTTTAATGTTTTACGGGAATTTGGCTTGGGAGAGCACTTTATACGGTGGACGGCGCTACTGTACAGTGCTTCTACTGCCAGGGTCAGGACAGGGGGCTTGATTTCTGCTGCTTGTAAAGTGTCCCGGGGGACGAGACAGGGGTGCCCGTTATCCCCTCTATTGTTTGCTCTGGCGATGGAGCCCATGGCTGCTCACGCCAGGACAGGGCAGTACTACTCTGGACTCTTGGTAGAGGGGCAAATGCAGCATATAGCGTTGTATGCGGACGATCTCCTCATGTTCCTACCGGACTCTGGGGACGCCCTTCGAGGAGCGAAGGACTTTTTGGAGACCTTGGGGAGAATGGCGGGACTCCGTGTGAACTGGACCAAGTCCTGTTTGTTCCCCGCCAGGTCGGACAGGATAGACCAACAGAGCGCAGGGGACGTCCCGTGGGAATCCAGTTGTCTGCCATACTTGGGGACCCAGATTTACCATGCTCATGGCAACCTTTTGGAGGGCAATGTGGGGCGAGCGTTGCGCAGAGCCAAAACTTGTTTCGATTTTTGGGGGACTCTTCCTCTATCCGTTGCAGGTAGGGTTGCTTTGGTGAAGATGGTCATCCTGCCCAGATTCCTCTATTACTTTGGGACGCTCCCCATTTGGATCCCGGGTAAGCTCTTTGCCCAGCTTAATACTTTGATTACAGGATTTCTATGGGGGACTGGGAGACGAAGGGTTGCCCTGGCTACCATGCAACGACCCAGGGCAGAGGGAGGCCTTGCGTTGCCGGACCTAGAGGCTATTACCATGCCGCGCAGCTCCAATGGTTTACGAAATGGGTGGCGGGCCACATCAGGCACCCAGAGGACCTGGGGGGGTCGGATCCGAGTTGGCGTCTTTTGTCCTGTGTTCTGCTGCGAGTACCATTGAGGGATGGGTTGATGCCGCCAGATTTACGCGCGGCAGTGCTGGGCACGCATGGCCAGGAGAGCACACGTCAAGACCCCCTATGCGCCCGAGATCCCGCTGAGGATGTGTGAGGCGCTGCCTCATGGGGGTGATTGGAGCCAGCTGCAGGCCTGGGAAGAGGCGGGAGTCACCACAGTAGGTGACCTATACGAGGATGGCAACCTCCTCCCTTTCAATGATCTCAGAGAGCGTCATGACCTTCCGCGATGGGACTTTCTCCTGCAAGCGGCCCTGACAGCAGCTATCAGAAAGCACTGGCGGAGGGGATTGTTGGAGCCTGACACGTCTCTCGCCTCTCAATATGTGGTGATGGCAGCGGGAACTTTCAAAGCGGTAACTTGTCTTTACAGGCGGATCACCCAGGACGTGCGCCAACCCATGACGGCGTTGCGACTCAAGTGGGAGGCGGATTTGGGGGAACCCATTGAGGAAAAACCTTGGGAGGCGATTGTCGAGAGGGCGTGGAAAAGCTCTCGGAATGCGCGCTTTCAGCGAATCCAATTCTATGTCTTACATAGGGCCTACCTCACACCCGGCAAAATCAACGAATATTTTGGGGCGTCAACCGCTTGTCCCCGGTGTACTCGGGAGGGGGCGAGCTTCTTACACATGTTCTGGGACTCTCCACAGTTGAGGGACTACTGGCGAGGGGTGACGACTGCTTTGGCGACTGTGACAGAGAGGGAGATAGCCATGACGCCAAGGGTTTGTTTGTTGCACTGGTTTCCGCACACTGCTAAGACTAAGATTACCAGCAAGTTAATTGATTTGGGGTTGGTCCTGGCTAAGAGAGAACTTGCTTCCCACTGGAAGGCGAGACAGGGACCTACGCTAGCGCGCTGGCGTAGGGAGCTGGTGAAGTGGGCAGAGAGTAAAGGGAATTACAGATTATGCATGGCCAGGCGTAGTGGGAGCGAGTAATCACTGGAAATGGCTCGAGCGTGGGTGGCACTCGTGGAACTGGCTAAGCACCCGATTGCAGAAGACGAGAACGCACTTGACGAGGGGGAGGACATGCAGACCGCTTGAGCGGCCCCCGCCTGAGGGAGGAAGACCATGATGAGACCAATAGGAGCCTGACAGGGACTTTCCCCCAGTGTTCCTGATTTGCCATAGGCTGCGACCGGCGAGGCAGGGATTCTGATGGGTGACTCCCTGAGTATCTTAGTGACAGGCGGCATGCTTGGGAGGGTGGCTGGGGTGGGGGGGCTTTGATGGGGTGTTTAAGAATCGGGAGGGAAGGATGGGGTTCGGGAGTTCTTTATTTCGATTTGCAATATTGGACTAGACCATGCATAGGGACGAACTGAGCTGTATGCCGGGTTATCTGTGGGGGGATGGATGGGAATCAGTGATGTGCTCCTGGGATCCCTTGTAGAGCTCTTTTGATTGCACCCAACCCTGGGAGGACCACAAGACTGCTAATGTATACAATTGTACTGCATACTGCCTTCCCAACTAGTTTTTCGTGATGCCCATGGGGCTGTATGTATGCCTTTAGAAAACCAATAAAAGTCTGTTTTAAAAAAAAAAAATCATATCAATCATATCCACTATATAAACTCAAACAGAATATAAAATAAGAATACAAAAGAAAGACTGATTCCATCTCAGTATTCAATTTTTCATCTGTACAACTTGACGAGCATTCTTTTGTCCCTAGCTCTATTATTGATAAATTTGAGTTTTGTCGGGATATCAACTCTTTCTTTCATAAAGTTAGACTCAGAAAGTTCTTTATGGACTCAAATCCTACCATTTCCAATAACAGATCAGGAATCAAACCTCCATTTAACTTCACTCCCACGTTGGACGAATTAGGCCCGGAGGTAAGTATTTTTGAAAAAACAGCCTTTACGAAAATGCAGACCATGTTGAAATTTTGACCAAAACCTCCTTATAATCTGAATACCCAGGAAAATATTGCCCTAAACAAACTGAGAAAAGATCATGAGATTACCATCAAACCTTGTGATATGGGTGGAGGAATTGTACTATTGGACACTCAAAACTATAAGAACCGGATGCAAGCCATGCTTGATATTCCTGAACATTACTCTAGAGTGAGGAATAACCCAGAACAAAGGATTAAGAAAGAAATTCTCCATATCACGGAAGTTGCCATGAATAGGGGCACTATCTGTAGACAGCAATTTGAATTTCTGAATAGAACACACACTGGGACACCCTTGATATATGGAGTACCTAAAACCCACAAAGACTCAGTGAATCCTCCTCTCAGACCCATTGTGTCTACTATAGAATCGGCTATGGAACCTTTGTCCAAATATGTAGACCAATTCTGAAAACCTCTTGTTGCTGCCTTCCTGCGTATGTTAAGGACACAGGACAAATGATAGCTAAATTGAAAGGCACACCATTTGACTCTACTACTGATAGCCTAGTCACTATGGATATTGAGGCGCTATACACTCACACCCCTCAACTGGAAGCCCTTGAAGCAGTCAAAGTCACGCTTGACAGGATCGAGACCAATGACCATCATGCTTTAATACTACAATGTCTGGCCATTGTCCTCAATGAGAACTACTTTGAGTTTAATAACTCCTGTTATCAACAAATTAAAGGAGTTAGTTTGTGGGCGGCCTGTGCCCCCAATGTAGCCAATTTATATATAGGCATCTTCGAAGAGAAATTCAACTTTAATGAAATAGCACCTTTTGCAAAAAACATTCATCAATGGCAGAGGTACATTGATAGTAATCACTAGAGGGTAACTGTTCCTAATAGAAAAAGAAGAAAAAGAAGCAAACCTAATTGGTAGCTTACAGAGACTCGTGAGTGAAAAACACTCACAGAAAAGGTTGGACTACGATGAAGGTGGGGGATTCCTCCTTTAGGAAAAAGTGCCCTCACACACCCATGTGGGTGTCATGCTTCATCATCGGGCGTTTGGCTCCTCTTGGGGGTGGCGCTGCTGTCCCCCACGGGCCCCGCAAGAGGGCTCTTTGTCGGAGATCTTTTTAGGAGTGACGCCGCAGTTGTGAGTGCAGGTGTGTGGGTAGGAGAACTGTGTGAGTGAATTAAAATCACCCCCTTGGTACCCGGAAACAGTACTTTATTCTTATTCTCAACCCTTGAGATCATTTGACAAAACTTCCAAAACCAGTCTTTGCATTTAGACATAACAGAAACCTTAGAAATGCTTTGGTAAAAGCGACATGCAACGAAGAGAAGAATTACATCCAGAAATCTATCATAGGGTCAACACCCATTACAGGAAACCACAAATGTGGTAACTGCCATGCCTGCAATCATGCCCTTACTACAAATATACTCACATGGGGCAAAAGGCAATTCAATTTTATAGAAAGGACTAATTGCAGGACAGCTAACGTTGTGTATCTAATCCAATGCCCGTGCCACCTAGGCTACGTAGGAGAAACCAGCTGTGAATTTAGTGTCCGATTTAGCGAACATAAACCAGCTATCATGAACACCAGAGTACGAGCCCCCCTTGTTGAACATTGGAACATCAAAAGACATACTGAGAAGGATCTCAATTGGATTATTCTAGAAAAAATCTAAAATCTCAGAGACAGCAATATCGATGCCCAAAGAAAAAAAGAGAGGTTTTTTGGATCTTTAATCTGGGAACAGCTGACCGTGGTCTCAATGAACTCCTCCATGGGAAAACGTCATTACGTAACCAGGTCCCGCGGACCTTATCTAGCCTCCACATTGGTAGTGCATGGAGAACTTTTATTCTTCATCGGCTGGTAGTTTTTAGGACCAGGATGTAGACCTCTGTCTACGTCAGAGACTCTGACCTCCCTAAAGAATAATTTTCCCCTTGATTATATTCTCAGTATTGTCCCCTCATGAACGTAATTTATATCTGAGTAGTCAAAAATAGACTCTTCCCCTTCTGACTATCCTTTTATCTTCTTGTTTGCTGTGACCGCTATATGGAAGCATGTTTTTGTAGATGTTATTTCTCTTACTTTGATCGAACCGTTGGAAATAGATATCTATTTCGGAATCCGTTTCCCTTGGTTGCTTCATTTTGATATATTTTAATTTTCCTTATATTGGATCACCATCCTGTAGAGGCTGTTTGCGCCTAAATTATGTAATTGTGCGCAGATTTTCTAGTGGGATGGCCAATTCTGACCATTTTGTCATTGTGTATTCTTTACTGGTGCATTGGGTATTTTTGTCCTTAATTTTTTGGTATTCATGCATGTAGTGTTCCTATCTCGTTTTATGGATTTATTGCCTAGCATGTTTTCTTTTTTCCAGTTTCTTAAAAACAAAATTGTATGCTTGTCCTGCGATAAACATTCTAGATAATTGCCTTGGTTGCCTTTCCTTGTCTCTATAGGCATCTTGTGTTAGCAAAATGACACTAACTCTAGTTGGACACTTGGTGGCACCTTTTCTTTATCGAAGACATGTGCCTGCGATGACTCTTTTGTATTCTCATGTAATATTCTGTTTGGGTTTATATACTGGATATGATTAATATGATGTGTCCATTTTCCCTGAATCTTCAAAATATCTCCTTGCCTCATTGGCATCTCTGTTTGTCTTCACTAATTTTAAGTGGATGGCTTCTGTGTCATATAGAGACTAAGCTCCGTTTATTCTAACTCGGAGAATTCCTCTCCCAATATGGCGGCCGCAGTTCCCCGCTCGTGTATCATATATCTGTGTGTTCTATTCGTTTGAACCACAGGTGTTCCAGGTTCGTGTTCGAGACCTGGGAACTCCATGGCCTTATAAGACCCATTCTTTGTAAATTTCCCTCCTACCAGTCTGATCTTTCTTGAATACGTAGCGCAGTTGCACATGTTGCTTAAAGTAAGATCCTTGTGAGCTCTTTGCGCCATATTTTACTGAGAGCAGAAGTAACTGACTTTGTCTCGACTCATTTCCCTGAGGACATAATTTCTGTATTTTATTCATTTTTTTGTACATAGGAATCTTACTGAATTTCATTTGGCAATAATATAGTTGTCTTAACATGCCTATTCCATTTCAACATATCTCTATATATTCTTCTATAGTAATGCTCGAGAACTCTAACCTGTTCATAGTTAGTCGATGTAGGTCCACAATATAGCTTTGTGTTTATTGTTTTCACTGAAATCCCTATATATATTTCTTTTACACACCCTCCCATAATGGGCACGTAAGGACCGTTACCTGAATCTCTCGAACACGAGCATAAACTTATAGCCCTGTGTGACTCCTCTGCCCTGAAACTGGTTTATGCGCCCCATTCCATATGGATTTTCTATGAGGCAAGTACCTCATAGCCCATGCTTCGGGCTTATTTCTCTTATAAGATGACATTTTCAATGGAGACAAGCCGATTGTAACATATACGAGTAGGTATTTTTCTCTTTACCTCTACTTCTTTCTCAGCATGACCTTTAACATGCACATTAAAAAATGGCCTATCTAGTCACCAGATATACATCACTTTCCGTTTTCTACTCACGGTGTATTCAACGCTGTTTATCACGGTGGGATAGATAGAGGTACCTATCACAACAGTGTTTGTGAGATAGAGGCTCTAAGCACCTATAAGAATACTTGGGACTCTAGAGCACGTCAGTCTGTTGTTGAATAATTTCTTTTCCCTAGTCCATTTTTATATATTGTATTAATATTGAATGATTCTGTATATCGGCATATTTCAGACCAGGTTTTGAGATCTGTTGTGAGTTCTCTCTATTCCTTGGAAAAAGTTCAGGATGGATGGCAGTTGCCACTATATATAGAGTACAGACAGCGCCCTGATGAAGGTTGCACTATTCTCATCAAGTGTTCTTTAATTTCCGAAACTCGCGTTGGCGCAATTCTGTTCTTGTATATTTTGTCTCACAAATAAGATAAAGGACATAAAAAGATCTAAATATGTACGAAAACGTACTTCAGAATTTCAATGATAAAATGGAACAACTGTTACTACATTGCGATATTTGTGTCCTTAGTGTTTGACTTGTATGTATGATTGGGTGTGATTATTTGAAACAATACGCTATGTTGTAGTGTTTTCTTTGTCTTCTTTTTATGTATGTTCTGAACTTATGCTGAGCTCACATAATTTATGTATATATTTAAAAAAAACTCATGGATTGTAAATTATAAATACATTTATATTGATAAAAAATAAATGATAAACTGAACTGGTCTGATCTCTGGCTCTTTAATATTGTAAGCTAAGTGCTTCTGTTTTGATTTAATTGGAGAAGTTAGCGTTTGTTCTTCTTGTAAGTTTCCTTCCCTGGTTTCTTCTCCACATTTTCATTTCAGGGACCCTCTTCTGCCTTTGAAAAGAAGCTGTAGGAGCCTCACATAGCGTATCCAGTAAGCTACATACAGATGAGAGGATAAGTCCAGCTCTGAATGAGGGAAATAAAAACCTTGAAAATGTTGCTCCCCTTTCTCAGGAAAACAAAAATCGCCTTAGGAAGCTAAATAAGAAATAAAGATCCTGCTCTAGAAAGCGCGCAGCAAACAGATCTGATATAGGCATGCAATTCTATGTCATCTTTGAGCATAAAGCTAAAGGTTCAGCAGATAGCGGGGCATTAGAGGCAGATTACCTCCCTCCTCAATGGTTTGCCTCTAATGATCTGGGGCCAGATGTTCAACGTAAAATTGCATGCGCAAACAGGTTTGCGACCCGTTTGCGCATGCAATTTTAGTCTGGGCCATGTACTAACACTATTTTGCGAGTCGCAAATAATTTGCGACTCGCAAAATAGTGTATTGCGACTCGCTATTAGGAAGGGGCGTTCCCTTCCTAATAGCGACCGCAGAGCCATGTATGAATGTTTTGCAACCGCAATTGCAGGAGCAGAACACTCTTCAAGAGGGTGGTAATTGCGGGAGCAGAACACTCTTCAAGAGGGTGGTAATGAAGTCGCAAATGGGAAGGGGTCCCCAGGGGACCCCTTCCCCTTTGCGACTGGCTCCAAAAATATTTTTTAAGGGCAGGCAGTGGTCTCAAGGACCACTGCCTGCCCTTAAAAAATGAAACGAAAACGTGTCATTTTCTTTTTAATGCATTTAAAAAAAAGAGCTGCTTTATTTAAAAGCAATCCCAGACATGGTGGTCTGCTGAGCCCAGCAGGCCACCATCCCTTGGAGGGCCTGTCATTCCCAATGGGCTCGCAAATTGCGAGAGGCTCATTAATATGAGCCTCGCAATTTGCGACCCCATTGGGAATCGCAAACCGTGTTAAACACACTGTTGTACATACAAAATAGCGCCTCGCAAATTGCGAGTCGCAAAAGACTCGCAATTTGCGAGGCGCTATTTTGTGCGTCGTACATCTGGCCCCTAGTCGCCAATGTTGGTGTACCGGTTGTTGGCAAATCTATCACAACTAAGAAGGAGCCGCACTGGCATGTTACATAAGGGCCATCAGACCCAAATTTGATTTCTGATTGCATAGTGCAACCAGAATCAGACAAGGAAACTGTAATAAGATCTCCCACTTCTTTAAATAGTAATCAAAAAAGGACCTGGCTTACCATTGATGAGTACCTAAGGAGCGAGATGCTGAAGGCACCTTCTGGGCAATGGCTTTCTCCTTCCAGAAGCCTATGTCCTGCCACTGCTACAAACAAGCTGAATAAGCCTAGCCTGTCTCATGCTTAGGCAGTTTCGCCTGAACAGGAGGGCAGCAGTAACAACAGCAACAATAGTGCTAATAATAATCTCAACCAAAAAGCAGACAGTTGGAAGCCACAGGCCCCCTGACTCTGGGTACACCAGATTCCATTCAAGGCAAAAGTCCCCACACATCAAGGAATGTCCCCTCAAGGGTAACAATCCTTCACCCAGTAAAGAGGACATCCTTCATAGCTTAAAAGCTGCTCTGCACTCTCAGACTTGGAAGATATCACATCTAATTATATCACATCTGCTGCCTTTAAGCGTCTGAGACCAGGCAAAGTCAACAAATGTACTGAAATACAATTCATTAATTCACAATTGGCCCAGCATTTTGAGAGCCCTCATGGGAAACTATCTGACTGGAGTATAAAAATCTCCCACCCTGCTACACAGAAATTTCTGGCAATTTTTTTGCCCAAGCCAGATCCAGGAGACTTCACCAGTGTTGCTAACAATATGGTCAGACAACTCCCTGCCCAACTCCAAGGCTGGAGGCCAGTCCTGATCAACGCATTGGGCCCAATGGATCATCCAAAATGCGATTTCTCAAACTTAAATATAAAGGTTCTCCAAACTGGGGGCACCCGGAGCTGTACCCATAAACAAAACCTACCTAAAGACTTGAAATGGTTACCGTCCAAGAACCATATCTCACTTCCCACTTGGAAACATGGGCTTACGCCTTTGTATATGCATGTGTGTGCATGTGTCTATGTAATTGTGTGTGTGAGATATGGTTCTTGGAAGGTATGGGTAAAGTTCAAGTGTGGAGGGCTGAGAGAAAGGGATTAGATGTGTATTTTGGCGAGGGAAGACTGATTGTGATGTATTATAAAGATTATGATAAATATAACCCTTGATCACGCCGTTCTGAAATGTCTAACCGCTGTAAAGAACAGGTGCTCAGTACCCAAACTCATTGGACTCACTGTATTGTCCATGGATGTATGAAAGGCTGAGTTTGCACTACTGGAATTCAAATGTGCAAACTGCAGGTCAAACACTGATGTCAGCAGTGAGCGCTTGATAGAATGAGGCTTCTTACACTCTTTCAGGGGTTGCAGTTGGTGATCCATAAAGAGCCTTTTGAGGGAGGAGTTATAAACTGAGAGCTATCTAGTATGTTAGGAATGAATGGAAACCTATAGGGGTAGTGCAAGCGTAATGGTCACGATGAGATGAAGTCAGAGTGATGCAATATGCGATAAGGAAGGACCGGGTTAATCGGGCAGTAATCTGCTCAGCATTGCGGCAGAAACTGAGGACCGTGTCATATAAAGTGAGAAATGGGAGTGCTCAGTTAAGACGAAGGGCCATATTTATGAAGGCTTGCATCACTTTTACACCGACATTGCGTCACTTTTGTGACGCACCAGCGGTGTAAACAATGCGCCACGTTGCACCCTATTTACAAAGTGACGCATCTAAGCAAATGCGCAACTTTGTAAAGCATTGCGCTACATTATACCTGCGTCAGGTATAATGTATGCAGGGTGGGCATTCCCCCGCAAAAAGCCCCTCAGAAGTTGCACAGTGAAATCTATCAGATTTCACTGCACCACTTCTAGGATGCCACTTTGTTAAAACCTTACGCCTGCCTCACAGCAGGTGTAAGACTGACGCAGGCCCTTTCACATGGGGCTTGCATCATGTGAAAGGACACATTGCTGGAGTTGTGTCTGTTTTCAGACACACCCCATCAATGCATCACTTTTGCGCCTACAGATACGTCAGAAATACTGACGCATCTGTAACTCCTTGCGACATGGAACACCGTACATTAAATATAGCGTATCCATCGTGTCGCAAGGAGGGCTCACTGAAAACTGTTGCATCGCTCTTTTGTCGCAGCGATGTGACAGTTTTCATAAATGAGGACCACAGTCTCTCCCATAGTTTTGGACTGACTGGTGTCTTAAACAGAGCAAGACATGGAGCACTGCTTTTTACCATCTTAGACAGTGGTAAATGATTGCTTCTTTTAGAAACTTTCAAGCCATTGACTGCTTCTGGCTAGAAACATAGCAGTGTTTGTTGGCCTCTCTAAAGTAAACAACACAGCATATCAAAATAGCAGAAAACATAACACAATTAAAACATAAGAGGGCACATCACAACTTATCAGTCAAAGCAAAGTGCAACGCAACAACCATATTACAACACATCACATTTCAGTAATGCAGAACATATATACAAGCAGCAAGAAAATAGAACTCTTCTCTACCACAACAAAATACCACACAACAAATATGCATAATTGTTCTTGTCACTCTTAACCACATCCAAAATCCTGTTTTCATAATATGGGGGTTGGGGGGATGGGGGGTAAAATATGTTTGGAGCAAGAACTACCTTAACTTATCACTAGAATATGAAATAGCACCAGAATTGCTTCTTAAATAGGGCTGTGCAAAATTTGCGTGATTTTAACTACAAAAAATATTGGCAAAATTACATGAAATTATGCGCAATTATGGAAAATGCAAATCCATCTTTTAGCACTATATTTTAGCATGAAATGCACACTAGCCCAATTTTTGAATCAAGGACACATTTTGCATTAATAATGTGCGAAAAACAATTGCCGCAAACAACAGCTGCTCACTTTCTTGTTTGTGTTGATTCTCTGCTCTCACACTATAATTTTGCCAAGAATTTCAGCATACCTACGTGATGTGGCATCATTTTAGAAAGTTCACATAGCAAACATAATGCAAAATTCCAGAAATTATGCCAATGACACGAGCTTAATTTAAATTTTACCCACGCCCAGTCTTAAATTTGCACCAACAGAGCTCCCTTTATGTGATAAGGCCCTAGATTGCTAGTAGAATCCAGGCAGCCTCTGATTTTGGCGATATTCATATCACTGTCATGGGAACGATGGGAAACTGAAAATGGAATTTTCCAATATAGGGATTGGCAGAGTACTGACCGCTGTCTCGGGTTTCTGATATTTAGCCCAAAGCAGATGTATCTCTTGTGCTCTTTTGCTAACCGAAAAACATTTCTATCCGCTTCTTGTATCATGTACACATTGCAAAACATATGTGTGTTTAAATGTTGTATATTCACATTGGCATTCAGTAGATAAAAAACACTAAGCCACAGACACATGCCAAAGAGCCTAAAGAAAAGCAGTGTTACTAGGAAAGTTTAGTAGAAGATGCATATAATGTATAATGCTCATGGGTACAGCTTCTAACCCTGAAGGGGTAATACCAGAACTTCAAAGGTGAGACCGTATGTCCTAGAAAGAAGGGCCTTTCCTGGGGTCATACATCAAAGATGGTAAAATATGCACTTAGATTATGTTAGAAGACATCTGGATTCCATGCATTAACAATATTATAAATAACAATATTTCCAAATATATTAATGTATCTTCGTGGAAAAGTGAATGTGCACAGACATACAGTCTTGGATGTAAAGAAACTCAACAATGACTGCACCAATAACCAACATCCTAGCAGACCAAGTGTGCTTCTGAAACGAGGCTAAGCACAAGATGTTTTAAGCTGTTTTTTTAGAAACTAAGGGGCATATTAGCAAGACCCACTTTAAAATTATCGCCGTTTTAGCGGCAGGAAACTGCCGCTAAAACGGCGATAATGGGCTTGCTAATATGCGTTATGGAATTCAATAGAAGCCCAGGTTAGATGTCCTGCACATCTAACCTGGGCTTCTATTGGAATTCTATAACGCATATTAGCAAGCCCATTATCGCCGTTTTAGCGGCAGTTTCCTGCCGCTAAAACGGCGATAATTTTAACGTGGGTCTTGCTAATATGCCCCTAACTCCCCGTAAAAGAGATCTAAGGTGATAGGTCAGAGAGGAGGGGCAAAAATAATGACGAAAAACAATGGGATATACATGGAAACTGCAACTTATGTATATATTTTCATCAATTTCTATATCAGTTTCCGCAGAGCATTTTCATGAAAGAACCTTAAAAAATTAAGTGAGATGTTGCAAAGATTTATGGAAAACTGACAAAGGATCCAAAGACCCAGGGCCTGATTTACAAAGGTAACTTACATTTTTGAGTTGGTGTATACCTTTGAGCAAGTTTACTACTTTTCGATACTCACAAACTCCAAGTGTAAGTTACTAAAAAAAAAAACAAAAAAAGTAGTAAGTCCAGCACTACACATGGCCAACCACTGGTAATCCAACACCCCCATAGAAATTAATGGAAGTTGCAGTACCAGTAGTTGACCATTTGCAGTGCTGGACTTTCTACAGAAATGTAAGTTACTACAAAAGTGTAATTAGTAAAACAAAAGTGCAGTTTCTGAATACTGAAAAGTAGTAAACTTCCTTAACAAGCAATCGCAATGCAATAGGTCTCGCATTCACTCGAGTTTGAGCTATTGGCATTGTAAATGACAAAGCCTTTTATTTATGTTTTGGGTTTTAAAACATAAAGAAAAGGCATTGTTATTTACAATACTAATAGCTTAAACACTAGCAAATGTGCGGCGACCTATTGCATTGCAATAAAGGGCCTCTTCGACTGCTTGTTAGATTGTAAATATCAGAGGAAGAGACCGGCCTGTGACGTCTTCAAAGTAGTGATAAACAGTGCAGTGAAGAAGATATGTAAGTGTTGTAAATTACACAGACACAAAGTGTGAAGTGAGAGTTACATATGATCCGATCTATAAACACTAACAAAGCGCTCCAACACATTTTGCTCTGTGATTACACTGTCGCGGCTCAGGAGGAAGAGCGGGTGGGGGGGGCTATTTCCTGCCCTCTCCGTGATTTGAGTGTGCAGTGTGGCATTGCGTAATGTCATTGCTATCTTTGGACTAATAAAAAACACTCCAGCTGTAGTAGGGCCCTGGCTTCACCTCCTGGTGCAGGGTAGGCTGTGCTTTATGGCAGGCATTGAGCGAGGGAGGGATGGTCTTGGCTGCAGCTCCGGCCTCTTACAGTGCCCCTGCTATTACTAGTGAGCAAGAGGCGCTGAGGTGGTGGTATTGGTATTGGTATTGGTAGTGGTGGTATTGGTGATATTGGTGGTGGTGGTGGTGGTATTGGTATTGGTGGTATTAGGTGGTGGTGGTATTGGTGGTGGTGGTGGTGGCGGTGGTGGTGGTATTAGTGGTGGCGGTATTAGTATTGGTGGTGGTGGTATTGGTGGTGGTGGTATTGTTATTGGTGGTGGTATTGGTGGTGGTGGTACTGGTATTGGTGGTGGTGGTATTGGTGGTGGCGGAATTGGTATTGGTGGTGGTGGTACTGGTATTGGTGGTGGTGGTATTGGTGGGGGTGGTATTGGTGTTGGTATTGGTGGTGGTATTGGTGGTGGGGTAATGGTGGTGGTATTGGTGGTGGTGGTATTGGTGGTGGTGGTGGAATTGGTGGTGGTATTGGCATTGGTACTGGTGGTGGTGGTATTGGTATTGGTGGTGGTATTGGGTGGTGGTGGTATTGGTGGTGGTGGTATTGGTAGTGGTGGTATTGGTGGTGGTAGTGGTGGTATTGGTGGTGGTATTGGTGGTGGTGATACTGGTGGTGGTGGTGGTATTGGTGGTGGTGGTATTAGTGGTGGTATTGGTGGTGATGGTATTGGTAGTGGTGGTGGAATTGGTGGTGGTGGTGGTATTGGTGGTGGTAGTAGTGGTGGTGGTATTAGTATTGGTGGTATTGGTGGTGGTATTGGTGGTGGTGTTATTGGTGGTGGTATTGGTATTGGTGGTGGTATTGGTAGTGGTATTGGTGGTGGTGGTATTGGTGTTGGTGGTGGTATTGGTGGTGGTATTGGTGGTGGTGGTATTGGTGGTGGTGGTATTGGTGGTGGTGGTATTGGTAGTGCTGGTGGTATTGGTGGTGGTGGTATTGGTAGTGGTGGTGGTATTGGTGGTGGTATTGGTGCTGGTGGTAGTGGTGGTGGTATTGGTGGTATTGGTGGTGGTATTGGTGCTGGTGGTAGTGGTGGTGGTATTGGTGGTATTGGTGGTGGTGGTGGTATTGGTGGTGGTGGTGGTGATATTGGTGGTGGTGGTATTGGTGGTGGTGGTATTAGTGGTGGTATTGGTGGTGGTGGTGGTGGTATTGGTGGTGGTGGTGTTGGTACTGGTGGTGGTGGTATTGGTGGTGGTATTAGTGGTATTGGTGGAGGTGGTATTGGTGGTGGTGGTGGTATTGATGATGGTATTGGTGGTGGAATTGGTGGTATTGGTGGTTGTGGTGGTATTGGTGGTGGTGGTGGTATTGGTGGTGGTGGTGGTGATATTGGTGGTGGTATTGGTGGTGGTAGTATTAGTGGTGGTGGTGGCATTGGTGGTGGTATTGGTGGTGGTGGTATTGGTGTTATTGGTGGTGGTATTGGTGGTGGTGGTATTGTTGGTGGTGGCATTGGTGGTGGTATTGGTGGTGGTATTGGTGGTATTGGTGGAGGTGGTATTGGTGGTGGTATTGGTGGTGGTGGTGGTGGTATTGATGATGGTATTGGTGGTGGCATTAGATAGATAGATAATGATCTTTATTCGGCATAAAAAAAATATGACCATAAAAGATACACACTCAACAATACAACATTACAGTACTTTGATCATCATATATATTACAGGCCAGTCGGGACACCGCAAAATTATAAAACACTACTATAAACATATTAAGATATTTATAAGAACAATAAAAACACTAAAAAAGACGAGCACCAACTGGTGTCCCCATTTATCGGCTAAATAATCAAGACTCTCCTCCTTTTATAATCCCTTTGTATTTCTTAGCTTTAGGACAGATCTTAAAAAATTCGTAACACATGATAATGTAAAAACATCAGAGCACAATTTTAAGAACAATAAGGCCACTCGGGCCTGCTTGAACTTGTGTTTCCTTAAAAGCCCCTTGAGATACACTCTTCTCGGAAATGAATAATACGGGCACAATAGAACAAAGTGGAGGGTGTCCTGTGGAGACTTGTTGTCGCAGCCACAGGGCCCCTTTTGATCTAAAGATGCTGTGTACCCTGCCGGGACAGCCAGTAAGTGATGTAACAAGTCCAATCTGAACCGTGTGATTAAGAATCTATCGTGAGCACTGGCTATAATAGCTAGGTATGGTTCTATGCTTTGTGTTGACGTAACCAAAATATATTTCCTGACCGAGGGCTTTTTTAATTCAGTTTCCTCCCTTTGAGCCCCAATTAGTTTAAGAAACTGATCTTTAATAAGAGCTTTGTCCAGTGGGCTCACCTTGGTCGGGCACGAAAATAAGTCTGCCCTGCCCAGCATGGTCAGGGAGTCTTTTATGTATTTTAGCCACGGGATTTTTAACACGTGATCCAGGGACAGGCAGTCTTGAGTTACTTGTCTGCTAAAGCCTGTCTCCTCATTGGTCCACGTATTCACCCAGCACAAAAGGGGTTTCACCTTCACTAGGTCCGAAATGTACTTAATTCCCAACTCCTCATGTGCAATAAAAGAGGGGGTGCTTTGGGAGACTCTCAACAAACGCCTAAAGTACCTATTTTCCTCACTTTGTAGTTCACTTATCCCAGTGAAACCCCACACTTCACTTCCGTATAGCGTTTTTGAGCTACAGAATGAATTATACAGTTTTAAGATTGTCGCCGGTGACCACTTGCCTAGCCTATGGGCAAAAGATGTAATTGCTCCCGTGGATTTTACTAGGCCTAAACGCTTACTCTCTACTAACTGTTTAAACTAAAGTTCAGTTTTCCATCGAACAAGATACCAAGGTATGAAAAGGCCGGTACTTTCCCCAATGTGTGTGTACCGGCTACATAATGGTTCACCTTCCTGCTCCTTTTCCCTAGTTCCATTATGTAGGATTTTGAGAAGTTGGGTGTCAAATCCAAGTCCTTCATAAATACCACAAACCCTTCTAATAGGATCTGCAAGGCCTTGGGCGTGCGAGCAAGGAGAACCGCATCGTCCGAGTAAAGTAGGAGAGGGACTGATCTTAAACCTACTTTAGGGAGTCAGCTTGTAATGCAGTTAATGCCGCTTCAAGACCGTTAATATAAAGTGTGAATAAAAAAGGAGCTAAAATGCATCCCTGCCTAACCCCACTTGAGCATCTAAAGTAATCTGTGGTCTTCCCCTCTTGCGTGTATCTTACTGTGGCAGAAGTGTTGGAGTGTAAAACCATAAGTATGTTGATTAGTGCCTGATCCGCCCCAATGTTCCCATGAGCTTCCATAATTTAGTTCGATTCACACAGTCAAATGCTGCACTGAGGTCCATAAAGGCGAGATAAAGCGCCCGCCTTTCGCTAAGGTGTACTTCGCGCTAATTAAGTAAAGGTTTAAGCATTGTGCAACTGTGGATTTACCCGAGCGAAACCCATATTGAACATCTGTTATAATACCGTGGGTCTCTGCCCAGTCAGATAACCTATTTAGCACCACTCTACCCAGGACCTTCACAGTTACGTCAATGAGCGATATTGGACGATAACAATGTGGGCTGTCCCTATCTCCTTTTTAAATATCGGGACGATGGTTGCCAAGGACCACGAGGGAGGCATTTCTGTTGCGACTGACGCATTTATTACTCTTGCCAGAATAGGTGCCCATACCTCTGGGTTACTACGGAATAAATCAGGTGGAATCCCGTCTGGTCCTGGGGCTTTGTTACTCGTGAGACAGTCTATTCCTAGTCTCACCTCGTCTAAGGAAAAAGAGATAGGGCCAGTTCTCCCAGTCTCAATCTGTAACTGTGGCTCAACTCCTCTCAGGGGCTGATTGTACAAGCCCTCGTAGTGAGCCAACCATTGCTCCGGTAAGATGTTATGGGATAGGGATGGACTGTTTGACTCTTTAAAGCATGGACTGTTTATAACCTTCCAAAATCGGGGCGGAATCCTTAAGCTCCGCAGCTTCTTCTAGGTCCTCCCAAGCCTTCGATTGGAGTCGGCGTTTCCTAGTCTTGACTGCCTGTTTATACGCTTTACGGCAGACCGTAATCCGCCCCTGTCTCTGGGTGATTGTTTAAGTTCCACCTTTAGGGCTCTAAGGGCCTTTGAACAATGCCCATCAAACCATCTGGGCGTGTCACTCAGGCGTGTAGATGCAGGGACTTTTAGAAGGCTATCCACTAGTTGCGCAATGGATGAGAACGTCTGGATTAAATGCTGGCCCTGCATATCTAAATCTAGACAGTTCTGAATATCCTGCTGACCTCTCCTAAAAAGAGACTTATTAAAAGCAACTGTGTCCACTTTATTTTTTTTAATTTTATTTATAAAGTTTTATATAGCGCGAACTTGATCCCGAAGGATATCAGAGCGCTTTACTGTTTGAGGGAAAAGAGGTAACAAATCGAAACATGCGACTAATATGGTGGATCTAATAGGTATTGAATCAGATAATGCACACATGATAGATCATTCGTAAACCTGAGTGAAATGGGGAATGGGCTATACAATGGAGCAAAGTGACGTAAGGGAGTAAGTACAATAATCATATACAGACATAATAACCAATATCAAAACGATAAACAGAAAGTGAGTCAGATGGGGAGTCTAATGGCATTGAATCAAATGGTGGACATCTACCAGATCAATTATACACCTGGGAGAACGAAGAATGGGCTAGGCGATAGGGCGTAATGACTTAAGGGGAGTAAATACAATAATCATGTACAGGAATAATAACCAAAACAGAATCATAAACTTAAACAGGGATAATAACAAATGCTATGGTATGTCCGATGCGCTTAGAGCTAACAAATGTCCCTCATGTTAAGGTAAGAACTTATTCATGAGGAATCTTTTAGCTTCCAGTTTGAAGGTATCCTTTGAGGAGATCCTCCGAATTTCCGGTGGAAGAGAGTTCCAAATTTTTGGAGCAGAGCCAGAGAAGGCTCGTTGGCATGTTCTTTTTTGCGGAAGATCTGTGGTTTTAAAAGGAGGGAATTTGCACTCCTTGAAGGTCTACCTCCTCCAGATAGTTCTAGTTTTTGTGCGAGGTAGATGGGGGTTTTGAAGTGTAGGGCTTTGTGTGATAGGCAGGCAATCTTCAGTTGAATTCTAGCTTTGTAAGGTAGCCAGTTTAGAGATTTTAGAACCGGGGAGATGTGTGCCTTTCGCTTAGTGTCCGTGAACAATCTGGCCGCCGCGTTCAATGACGCCTTTAGGGGGGCCAAAGTGTATTTGGGGAGGCCACATAGCGTAGCACTGCCATAATCAAGTCTCGGCAAGACAAGCGCTTGGACCACTTGTTTGAAATCTGATTGAGGTAGGAAAGGTTTGAGATTCCTGAGTGTTCTTAGAAGGTGGTTAGCTCCCTTGCACACGTTGCTAATGTGAGTCTTCATATTCAGATGCTTGTCCAGGGTAATTCCTAGAGATTTAGCTGAGTCGATAGTGCGGGCGGAGCAATTGAAGGCGGTGAGTTGGCTCATCCATAGGTCGATTATAGGAGTATGTTTCGGGGGGGAGATGCATTCACTTGTGCCCAACGTAACCGTCTTCCATGATCCGTTGCAGAAATCAATTCCCCCGACAGGGTGTGCGAAACAGAGTGCGGCTGAGGAGCAACAAGTGATAAGGTTACCGGGTTGTGATCACTAAATGCACTGTGCCTGATATTAAAACTGGTAATAAATCTCCTCACAGATTGAGAAACGAAAATAAAATCAATGTATGATGCACAGCCCCTGCCCTTATATGTCGGGGGCACAGATATGTCCGAGTGGCCAGTAATCAAATCCATTGTGTGGGTCAGCCCAAAAGTATTTAAGAGCACAGTCAGCTCCCTTCCTGACTTCGTGTGCTCCATGTGTGGCCCTTTATTTAGTGTGCATGCCTGCCAGTCACACTCAGTCACCCTCAAATTAGGACACAGATGGCAGTTAAAATCTCCCATTACTATTAAGTGCGCATGGACACGTCCTTCAGATTGTAATTTCCCTAAGCAAATGCTTAGTTCCTTGAAGGATTTTGATCCCAGCAAATTCGGCTGAGCATTATAAAAATTAATAAGTACCAAACGGTAGCTCTTACTAACAAATGTTAGGCCCTGTAATATTTCCGACTCCCAAGGGATCAACTTCCACCTCCCCTGTATCTTTAAGTTGACAAATATAATTAGGCCCCCACTCGCTCTTCCTGCACTTGATCTTCTTGCTGGGCAGAAAAAGGTTTTATACCCTTCAAGAAAAAATATATTAGCTGGCTCCCATGTTTCCTGGATGGCTATTATATCAAATTTTTTAATATAGCGGAGCCACTGCTCATCCTGGAACTTACTCGACAAACCTGCCACGTTCCAAGAGATGAGTTTTAGATCATCCAGATTACATTTCACCTGCGAGCCTGGGACCTTAATAATGTCACCCTCTAGGCTAACTGACCTATTTACCCCTGGTTCCGCGTGTTCACAACAGATATCGTTTATTCCCACAGCGTCGGCCGTCTCGCTCCCCCTATGGGCCTGAATATGTTTTATCTGAGAGCCCTCCAGTCTTACCATGCAACCCCCCTCTGCAAGTCAATCTATATCATTCAAGTCCCTTAATGGGGCGGGTGCATTTCCTAGCTGCAGAGGGGCCCGCTCCAACTTGGGCCTACTTCCTGTCTGACCATGCCCTGGGGGGGTGTAAGTTTGGACAAGGGTCTGTAGAAAAAGCCCAATGGTACTGGTTTAATCCCAGAATCTGCCATAAATGATTGTGGGGATGAGAACAAAATCTTCTGGGCCATTGACGGGTGCCTCAATGTAACAATAACACAATCCCCTTCAAGTAGTTTCTTAGACCTTCCAATCCTCGCAACCCTTCTCGCCATCAGGATGTGTCTAAGGTCTGAACTATTAAACGCAAAGTGTTTCCCTAACCAGTGGGTGACCTTATTTATCAACTGGGCGCTGGACTCTTCATGTGGGCTGTCGTGCCCTGGTACCCCCACTAATACCACCGTATACGGACAGCATGCTGGTGGGAGGTCTATGACTTGCAAGGATTGTGAATGGTGGGCTGGTTGAGAGATGCCACTGGGGCCCCTACCTCCCCCCGAGGCAGGGACCCCTCCCGATCACCTCTTTCAGTCGGTTCCCTACTTTTTTAGTCAACGGGTCAGCCCTCTGAATGCCAACCGCCTGGCACCTCCGTCCCCCCAGCCCTGTTTTATCCGTGGCCACTGATGGAGGCTGAGACTCAGTGCCTGTTTCTCTACCTGACATAACACTCAAGCCTGTTTGTTTATGGCAAATAAAGTTTGATACAATATCCTGGCTCGAGTGAGCAGCCTGTGGCAAAACTTTCTCAATATTTGACAGGGAAACCTTAATATCGGTGACCGTATTTGATAATTCACTTAAAAAGTCCTTTAGGAGGGCAGCCACCAATGTCACAATTTTGTCCTTGAGAGACCCCCAGAATTCTTCTGCGTCATTTCCTAGACCCATGGCGCCCCTTAAGTCTGGATCTTTAAAATGTTCCTTCGGTAGCTTAGGTGCTGTTTTCTTTTGTATCTTCCGCTGTCTCTTTGGGGCTGGTGGACCGTTCTGGTAGAGATCGCAGCCCTGCTCCTTGTGGTCTGCCCGGCTGTCTCGGCTTCCAAACTCATGTTGGGGCTCTCATTAAAGTCGGGGATCTTTTGTACTTCCTCCCCCTGCCTCAGGCTCAGCGCAGTTACCGCTCCATTACCCTCCACATTGCCTACTACCAGTGCTGGGTCCTCTTCTATTGTTGGCGCCGCTGTTCCAGATCTGCCCAGCGAGAGGCGTCTCTCTGCTTTGTCAATTTCTTTAGTAATTGCACCCACTGCCTTAATTAAAAATGAGTCAATGGTACCCTTTGGCGTGCCTGGGAGTGACCCAGAAGGTGCCCCCTTCCTTCTCCCCATGATCACAATTAAAATAATAAACTAAAATGAAATCGCCCAAGGAAGCCTCCCCCAGCCACTATTGGCGCAGGGAACAAAACAGTTTCAGAGGCCTGATGCCGCTATCCAAGTTCAGTCCTACCTAAGAGCACTTACTTGGGAAGGCATACAGTGTTAATAAGCGCGGTTTTGGCTATTCCCCACACACCTGTGTCAGCTGTTACACACAGGGCACCCTGGGGCTTGGAGTCCCACCAGGGCTCGGTGCGGGCCTGCGGCAGCGATGGTGAACAATGCAGCAGTGTTGTACCCTGTGTTGGAGCTCCCTCCAAGGTGTTGGTGATTTATGGAAGTGTCCCCAGAGTGGCAGCAGAGAACGGGAAAAGCAGCGTCCTAAGTCAGATAAGCAGACCATCGACGCCTTTAAAGTCGTAGAACAATGTGTCTCCCTCCCTTCTGCTTTTGAAATCCAAGCGTCATGAAGCAGCGTTGCCGGCAGCAGGTGCAGAAAGCCGACACGGAAAACGCCGTGGTTACTGTAGGATTCTGCTTCTCTCTGTCCCTTCACCGTCTCAAGGTTGATTGAGTAAGCGGGTAAAGCCTTGAGGAAAGCCTGAAGCAGCTCTCCCCTTTTTTTTACCGCTCTGGAGTCCAAAAACGTCCTGAAACAATGTTTACAGCGAGCGGGGAGCAGGCAGCTAGAAGCGAAGAGCGCCGTGACTCATGCCGCCATCAATCCTCTCGAACTTCCAGGTGCGGGGCGGGGCCACGATCACCCTGGTGGTGGCATTACTGGTATTGGTGGTTGTGGTGGTATTGGTGGTGGTGGTATTGGTGGTGGTGGTATTGGTGGTGGTGGTATTGGGTGATGGTGGTATTGGTGGTGGTGGTATTGGTGGTGGTGGTATTGGTAGTGGTGGTGGAATTGGTGGTGGTGGTATTGGTGGTGGTGATAGTAGTGGTGGTGGTATTAGTATTGGTGGTATTGGTGGTGGTATTGGTGGTGGTGTTATTGGTGGTGGTATTGGTATTGGTGGTGGTGTTATTGGTGGTGGTATTGATATTGGTGGTGGTGGTATTGGTGTTGGTGGTGGTATTGGGTGGTGGTGGTATTGGTGGTGGTGGTATTGGTAGTGGTGGTGGGATTGGTGGTGGTGGTGGTATTGGTGGTGGTGGTGGTATTGGTGGTGGTGGTAGTGGTGGTGGTATTGGTGGTGGTGATATTGGTGGTGGTGGTGGTATTGGTGGTGGTATTGGTGTTATTGGTGGTGGTATTGGTGGTGGTGGTATTGGTATTGGTGGTGGTGGTATTGGTGGTGGTATTAGTGGTATTGGTGGAGGTGGTATTGGTGGTGGTGGTATTGATGATGGTATTGGTGGTGTTGGTATTGGTGGTGGCATTGGTGGTATTGGTGGTTGTGGTGTTATTGGTGGTATTGGTGGTTGTGGTGTTATTGGTGGTGGTATTGGTGGTATTATTGGTGGTGGTGTTGGTGGTGGTGGTGGAGGTGGTGGTACTGATGGTGGTGAAGGTGGTATTGATGGTGGTGGAGGTGGTGGTAATGATGGTGGTGGTGGTATTGGTGGTGGTGGCATTGGTGGTGGTGGCATTGGTGGTGGTGGTTATGGTGGTATTGGTGGTGGTATTGGGGGTGGGGGTGGTGGTGGTATTGGTGTTGGTGGTGGTGGTAGTGGTATTGATAATGATGGTATTGGTGGTGGTGGTGGCATTGGTGGGGGTGGTATTGGTGGTGGTGGTATTGGTGGTGGTATTGGTTGTGGTGGTATTGGTGGTGGTTGTGGTATTGGTTGTGGTGGTAGTGGTGGTGGTGGTTGTGGGATTGTTGGTGGTGGTGGTATTGGTGGTGGTGGTATTGCTGGTGGTGGTATTGGTGGTGGTAGTGGTGGTGGTGGTATTGGTGGTGGTGGTGGTGGTAGTAGTGGTGGTGGTGGTATTGGTGGTGGTGGTAGTGGTGGTGGTATTGGTTGTGGTGGTAGTGGTGGTGGTATTGGTGGTGGTATTGGTATTGGTGGTGGTATTGGTGGTGGTATTGGTAGTGGTGGTGGTGTAGGTGGTGGTATTGATGGTGGTGTAGGTGGTGGTATTGATGGTGGTGGTGGTATTGGTGGTGGTATTGGTGATGGTGGTATTGGTGATGGTGGTATTGGTGGTGGTATTGGTGGTGGTGGTGGTGGTATTGGTGGTGGCATTGGTGGTGTTGATGGTGGTGGTATTGGTGGTGGTGGTGGTATTGGCGGTGGTGGTGGTATTGGCGGTGGTGGTGGTATTGGTGATGGTGGCATTGGTGGTATTGGTGGTGGTGGTATTGGTGGTGGTATTGATGGTGGTGGTGGTATTGATGGTGGTGGTGGTATTGATGGTGGTGGTGGTATTGGTGGTAATGGTGGTGGTGTTGTTGTTGTTAATAAAACAGGCTTTTGAAAACAACCCGTCAGGTGGCTTTAGTACAGATGACATGTAACACAGATGTGCTGTTGTCAGCTTCAGCCCGTTAGCAGAGGATTATGTACTACCTGGAATTCACATGACTTAATTCGCTAATCATTTCTAAATCTATTTTACTTGGGGGGGTTGAAACAGACACAAGATAATGCCGGGTTAAAGTGATTGAAAGCAGGCGGCCGTGCTGCTTAAAAAAAGACAAGCGGTTTCAGCTGAACAAGCGCATGTCCGGCCTGCAACAAGAGAAACTCAATAAAGTAAATAGTGCTTACAGACTAAATAACAGGTCCAGTGAAACAACCGAAGTAAAGGGGGCAGTCGCCATGGGAGGGTACAAATGAAGACAAGGCCGTACTAGGGAGGGACTAATAAGCCTATTAACGAATCCGAAGGCAGCATTTACGAAAGACAATGACACAACCCAATGAAAAATATGGGAGGAGAGTGGGCGCGGCTTCTCTCCCATACTCTACTACAGCAGTCTCGCAGACCGTGCAGCACATGCGCGCTGCTGCTAGGCTCAACCTAACAATGAAGTTTGTGAATCAGGCCCCAAGAGAAAAAATAAGAATCAGAAGACATGAAGCAAAATGGGAGAGAGGCAGAATGTCAATACTCGCAAAAATGACAGCCAAAATCATGAAACAATGCTTAACATTTACGATACAAAAAGTCAATTTGTGTTTCTAACTTCAAAATGGAGAGGGAAGACAAAGAAGGTAGATGAAAACCTTTCAAATTCAACAAATGCGGATGGCAAGGACACCCGTAGACAATCTCTAGTTCCCAGGCAGCCGCGGCCCTTGCAGGTAAGAGCGGTGGGGCGGGGGGGCTGGGTAGGGGGGAGATTTCGACCGACGATGAAGAGGGAAAATTAAATAAATAAATAATTTTCCCTCATCATCGTCAAGCACAACACCCTTCGAGCCCCCTAGCCACGGTCGGTATTAGGAGGTTACTCCTAGCGTTGTTCTTCTACTTTCTCCAAGGGTGATCCAGATGCTGGAGCTTCCAACCTTTTCCTCATTATCTCTACCCGTTAGCTGCGGAGTTCCTCAGGGCTCCTCTCTCTCGTCTGTTATTTTATGTTCTCTTTACCCACATGATCAGATCCTTTTATTGTCTTGCAATCTCTTACAATGAAGATGCATACACAGCTAATTATGTTCTTCATTCATCACTCTCCTCCACTCACAGCCTACCTGACCACCTGTCATTCTGATGTCTAGTGCTGAGTGGCATTTAACCTTCTTACATTCATTGCCAACAAATCTGAAGTCTTGCTAGTTTGTAATGGAAACAGCCTTTACAATGAGGATTTTACCATGTTGTGACTTTACCACACATTTTTTGGCACTCATATTTTTACAACATATGCCTTTAGTACCTTCTGTTAAATTTGGACAACCCAAACCTGCTGGAATTTAATTAGGGGGGGAGGGCAGTAATTATTGACAGTGAGATTTTGGTGCGGTACGCACCACAATCAATGTTATTCTGTACCACTGGTGAAAACTTGAAATATGCTCTATTTATCGCACCTGAGCAATTAATGAGCAATTCCCAACCCCAGGCTGTCGTTTTGTATTGGGTGCATTAAACGTCCAACACCCGGGGCACTTGTACTCAGCACAAAAGTGTGATAACAGTGCAGGGCCTTCCATCATGCTCTGCACTGTTAATCACACTGTTTGACATAAAGCCTTCTAGTGGCTTCTGAATGCTGACCTAAGCTGGAGTCCATTAGCTGCGATTTAAGGACCACTCTCTCTAACAGAATTCTATTCTTCCCAGTGCTTAATTTTAAAAGATTAAGTGCCTGTGCCCTTCTCGGAAGGTCACTGCAACCTGCACCACCCATTGCCCCTTGCCAGTGAGGCCACTGACAGAACTAACATAACAACCATTGCACTACTACAAGTGTGATAATTCAGACTATTTCAGGCCACACATAGCTATAATAATGGCATGTGAGGCTGGTATTATTCTTTTTCAATGTATATTGACTTAATAAACACGGTTGTTGTGCTAATCTGAAAATTAAAATGACAGCGCCACCGTGTGGTGGACTGTCACTAGAGTCAGTGCCGAAAATTAAGTGTTGGTGCCGAGCACCGGAAACCACCAGGCTCAAATTAAGCAGTGATTCTTCCACACCAAGAGCAACTAGAACTGTGCAAGTCTAAAGCATGGACAGACATCTGTCGGTAGTTTAATTTTTAGCTTCTATGAGGATCAGGAGCTGCAGTGCAGAGACAACTTAAGACCCTCTGAGTGGCACAGTGGAAAGCGGTTTGATGGTGCCCGAGTTCCTTAAGTGGTAAGCTTCCCCCAGTAGAGTAATGCAAAAAGATGGGGCCTCCCTACAGTATGTAATGAAGGGCCCCTGAGTCCCTCATATCTCAAGGATATCCAGTGACATTGGGCTGAATGGGGCCCCCTGAGGGATTGGGGACTCCCTGCTCTGCTGGGGCTGCAGGGGCCCATGTTACGCCCCTGGCTGCCCCTGCTTACTGTCTCCAGGGACATCTTAAGGATTTCGGGGGCCCTGGGCCAAACATATTTTGGGGCCCCCTGTTCGGAACAGCTTTGAATTTATGATCCAATTCCAGCTTTTTCATGTCCTCTTTGGCCAGGTCACTGACACTGCACAGGCAGATTGGTCCAAATTCTAAATGCGTTTCCTTTTAAGGGATAGAGAAGTGTGTTTTAAATACTCTAAAATAGCAGCAGCTTACTAATATTATTGCAAATAAGCGACCCACTGCCATTTGTCAAATGTGAGGTCCTGTTTTGATCTAAAAGAAACTTTTTTATAGATGTTGCATGGTGCTGAAATACATAAGCAAACCGTTTCTCTACAAAATGTCTGTAATAAGCTTCCACACATTAGCCATATTGAAGGAAAATGGTATTTAAAAAAATCTATGTTTAAAAATCATTCAAGGTCATCAGGGCAAGACTGTGTGGAAAACAGAACCGCTATCAAGGGGCCCCCTGAAAGGCTGGGGCCCTGGGCCAGAGCCCACTTTGCCCATGCCTTAAAACGTCTCTGACTGTCTCTCATCTCTCATCCTTTTAGCTTTCTTCCTCTCTCTGTAAAGTCTCCTCTTCACCTCTCTTCTACCCTGCCAGTCTGCTCTTGTGTCTCTCCTATGCTCCATCCTACACATCTGCTCTGTCCAGACTCTTTACCTTGCTCAATCTCTTATCAAACAATCAGGGAAGTGTGAAGCGCACTACTCACCTGTGAGGGTCTCAAGGCGCTGGGGGGGGGGGGTTGCAGCTCCGGGTCAGTGGAAGAGCCAGGTCCTGAGGCTCTTCCTGAAGGTGTGCAGAGTGGGGGCGCGTCTGATGTTGATAGGGAGCTCGTTCCAGGTCTTTGCCGCGATGTAGGAGAAGGCTCTTCCACCCGTTCTTGCTCTGCGGATGCACGGGGTTTCGGCGAGGGCGAGGTCGGCGGATCGGAGGTTTCTCTTGGGTACGTGGAAGGAGATTCTTTCGTTGAGATATTGGGGTTCGGTGTTGTGGAGGCATTTGTAGGCGTGGATGAGTTTCTTGAAGGTTACTCTCTTCTCGACGGGGAGCCAGTGGAGGTGTCGCAGGTGTTGGGTCATGTGTTCATGTCGAGGGATGCCGAGGACGAGTCCGGCTGCGGTGTTCTGTATAGTCTTTAGCTTGCGGAGCAGGGATTTGTTGATTCTGGCGTAGAGGGTGTTTCCATAATCCAGTCTGCTGGTTATGAGTGCGTGGGTGATGGTCTTTCTCGATTTGTGGGGGAACCATTTGAAGGTCTTGCGAAGGATGCGGAGGGTGTTGAAACAGTTGGAGGCGACAGCGTTGATCTGTCGGTTCATAGCCACACCTACATGTAGAGTTGCTGGAATGTTACCCTGGTCTCTCTTCCTCTCTCGTACCACTTTCTCTCCTCTCTCTGTCTCCTACCTCAGATAGTCTTTTGCCTTTCATTTCTGTTTTATGTGTCACCTATGTCTGTTGATGCTTCATCTCGCTCTCTCTTCAACACCTGTCTCTTGCTGTCTTCAAGCTGTCTCCATACACTTTGTTCTCTATCTTATCAGTCTCTCTGTAATGTCCTCTTACTCTCTTTTGCTGGTTACCTTTTCCACTGGCATGCGTGTCACTGTCTGACCTCTGCTAAATCTTTGTCCTCGTTCTCGCTATCTCACACACATACTAAGTTGTATCTTTGTTTCAGACACACATTGGTCCATCTGTGGTGCCCTCTCATTCTCTTCTGACCTTTTTTCTGTGGGTCATCTTTCCCCTTTCTTTTACTGCTCTTTTTTCCGCCTCCCTGCTTCCAATCTCTCTTTTTCTTACTTTCTCAATCCCACTCTCTTTCGCCTCTCCTTGAGTGTTTCTTACTTGCTGGGCTCTCTATAGCTTACGTGTTTCCCTCTTTTTTTCTCTCTCTCACTCTATTCTCTCTCTGATCGTTTTTTCTTTTCCCTCCTGTCTCTCTCATATTCAGCTCTTTTCCTCAACTTTCTCTTCTTACTTACCGGGCTTTCCATAGCTTGCTTCTCTCTCTCTCTCTTTGTCTCTTTATGACCTCGCTCAAATACTTTCTCCCTCTTTCTTCTCTCTCTTACTTCCTGAGTGCTGTTTCACGTTTACCATTCTTTTATAAGCTGCATTTCACACTCTCCTCCTCTCTCTCTTCATTGTCCTCTCTATCTTTCTCTGGTGGTACTACTCTATTTCACTTTGTATATATTACAAATGTGTTGCTTTATTATCTTCACCCAGCAAACATTCTGCAGGGCAGACCCCACGGACACTGGATGACTGGATGAGGCCCTCGTTCCAGGTCTTTGCCGCGATGTAGGAGAAGGCTCTTCCACCCGTTCTTGCTCTGCGGATGCGCGGGTTTTCGGCGAGGGCGAGGTCGGCGGATCGGAGGTTTCTCTTGGGTACGTGGAAGGAGATTCTTTCGTTGAGATATTGGGGTTTGGTGTTGTGGAGGCATTTGTAGGCGTGGATGAGTTTCTTGAAGGTTACTCTCTTCTCGACGGGGAGCCAGTGGAGGTGTCGCAGGTGTTGGGTCATGTGTTCATGTCGAGGGATGCCGAGGACGAGTCCGGCTGCGGTGTTCTGTATAGTCTTTAGCTTGCGGAGCAGGGATTTGTTGATTCCGGCGTAGAGGGTGTTTCCATAATCCAGTCTGCTGGTTATGAGTGCGTGGGTGATGGTCGTTCTCGATTTGTGGGGGAACCATTTGAAGGTCTTGCGAAGGATGCGGAGGGTGTTGAAACAGGTGGAGGCGACGGCGTTGATCTGTCGGTTCATAGCCACACCTACATGTAGAGTTGCTGGAATGTTACCCTGGTCTCTCTTCCTCTCTCGTACCACTTTCTCTCCTCCCTCTGTCTCCTACCTCAGATAGTCTTTTGCGTTTCATTTCTGTTTTACGTGTCACCTAGTCTCTATTGATGCTTCATCTCGCTCTCTCTTCAACACCTGTCTCTTGCTGTCTTCAAGCTGTCTCCATACACTTTGTTCTCTATCTTATCAGTCTCTCTGCAATGTCCTCTTACTCTCTTTTGCTGGTTACCTTTTCCACTGGCGTGCGTGTCACTGTCTGACCTCTGCTAAATCTCTGTCCTCGTTCTCGCTATCTCACACACATACTAAGTTGTATCTTTGTTTCAGACACACATTGGTCCATCTGTGGTGCCCTCTCATTCTCTTCTGACCTTTTTTCTGTGGGTCATCTTTCCCCTTTCTTTTACTGCTCTTTTTTCTGCCTCCCTGCTTCCAATCTCTCTTTTTCTTACTTTCTCACTCCCACTCTCTTTCGCCTCTCCTTGAGTGTTTCTTACTTGCTGGGCTCTCTATAGCTTACGTGTTTCCCTCTTTTTTTCTCTCTCACTCTATTCTCTCTCTGATCGTTTTTTCTTTTCCCTCCTGTCTCTCTCATATTCAGCTCTTTTCCTCAACTTTCTCTTTCTTACTTACCGGGCTTTCCATAGCTTGCTTCTCTCTCTTTGTCTCTCTGTCTCTCTTCACCTTTCTCTTTATGACCTCGCTCGAATACTTTCTCCCTCTTTCTTCTCTCTCTTACTTCCTGAGTGCTGTTTCACGTTTACCATTCTTTTATAACCTGCATTTCACACTCTCCTCCTCTCTCTCTTCATTGTCCTCTCTATCTTTCTCTGGTGGTACTACTCTATTTCACTTTGTATATATTACAAATGTGTTGCTTTATTATCTTCACCCAGCAAACATTCCGTAGGGCAGACCCCACGGACACTGGATGACTGGATGAGGCCCCCTCCAGTGCCTGAGTCCACCCATCCCTTCACCGCAGGGTAGGGCCCTGCATAATGTCCCTGTTTAAAAGATGTATGCAATCTGTGTTTCATGAATATTTCTTATGCAAAGAACCCCATGTTTATTATTTTTTCAGTTTTGGCAAAACCTTGTAAAATGTTTAGATTGTATACAACTACATACCTCCTCTGCCGAACACAGCCTTGGCATAGTCTGGGTGGTTAATAAACAGAAACGGTGTGAAATTTCCGAACCAAACGGGGAAGGCATATGGATATTGCTTTGTCCAAGAAACAAGTTTGTCGAGCTCTTTTCCGTCTTGCCGAAACTGAAAACAAACGATTAAAGTCAATTGAAGAAAAGCTATAATCAAGAAAATGCAAGACAATGTCCAGCAATGGAATTAACATTTAAAGATTGAAGAACTATACCAATGGCTGAATTAATCGATATATTCATTTACTAACTTTCATTTTTTGTAGCAATATTTTGTCAACTTCCTTACTCTTTAAGGCTCTTTAATACCACTCAAATGAATGTATGTGTTAGACCTGGCATTTCTGACGTGATTACCCCTGACTTTTTGCCTCTACCTCCTCTATTTTTGGTGCTGTGAAGGATTCTGTTTTGCCAACTTAGATGCTTTGGACACTTTGCCACTGCTAAACAGTGTCAAAGTGCAAGTGCTCCCTGTATAAAGTGTAATGGTAATTGGTTGTCCATGATTGGTATGTTTGCCTTACTAGTAAAGTCCCTAGGAAAGTGCACTATGGGTGCCAGGGCTGGTAATGCAAATGCTACTAGTGGGCCTGCAGCACTATTTGTGCCACCCACAGAAGTAGCTTGGAAAAGGGAACTCAGGCCTGTCACTGCAGTGCCTGCGCGCAGTTTGCTAACTGCCCTGTTGTTGTTCTGGCAACTGGACCCACTTGCCAGACCTTACCCTTCCCTTTCTATGCACATCAGGCACCCCTATGGTAGGCCCAAGGTACCCCCTGGGCAGGGTGCAGTGCAGGTGAAAGGTAGGACATGTACTAAGGTGTGTACCATGTCCTGACAGTGAAATAATCTCCATTTCGTTTTTCACTGTTGAAAGGCCATCTTGCCCATAGGACAGAATGGGGAGGCTGTGTAATATGTTTTCCAACCTAAATTCCCAAAGGCTTAAGATGGAGAGGTGAAGTTTAGTATGCCTGAACTCACAATGTAATAACACATCTTTTTATGAAGGTGGTTTTTGCATTGTGTGTTTAGAAGCCACTCTTTTAGAAGTGGCTGAGTTTTTGTGCTCTAACATTTCTGTGTGTCTCTGCCTGGTTGTGGATTGACTGTCTGGATTTCAAAGTGATAGGATCTGGGGAATGTCTTGACCCAGGGGAGGAGGTGAGACAGCAACAGGCTGACCTGCATCTGGAGTGTAGGGGGTGGAGTAGCCCCTAGAGGTGAAGAGGCCTGGGCTGCAGCCATAAACCAATGGCTCCAGCCCCTGCTGAGTGATTGAGGATCCAGACCCCCACTATCAAAGGAATAGAGGTGTCACTGGCAGGGAGGCACCCAGAACTGGTTTGAACAGGGGTCAGTGCCCCCTGAACACACAGACTTCAAAGCCATTGAGGGGTATAACTATGAGAGCTGAAGCCCCTGAACTTTGGAGAATGGCTTGATCAAGATTGAACAAGACTGGTGGCTACTTCGTGGTCAAGAGGAACCTTTGCTAAGGAAGAAACAACTGAAGAGACTGAAGGATAGGACTGACCCTTGCTGTGTATTCTGGGGCTGGCCTGCAGTTTGCTGTTTTTACTAAGGAAAGGCTAAAGGGACTTTGCTGTGTGCTGTGTCCCCCTGCTTGAAAGGACTTTGCTGTGTGCTGTGTCCTGAAGTAACTTATCCCCAAGGGCCCGAGGTGAGCTGGCTCCCTGTTGCAGAAACTTAGGAACACAAAAGTTTCCAGGAGAGTCTCAGCGACGCTGTGTGCGTGTGCTTGTTGCAGCCTGAGACCCTCGTAAGAAGTGCCCTGTGATCATGGGCACCTGGAGTCCAAGCGAGGATCAGCGACGTTGTGTGCATGTGCTTTGTGCAGCCTGAACCTTTTGTGAGGATTGTCCAGTTATCGTGTGCACCGGAATCCAAGTGAGTCTCATCGACGCTGTGTGCGTGTGCTTTGTGCAGCGTGAGACCTTCGTGAGGATTGCCTTGTTATCGTGCACACCTGGAATCCAAGTGAGTCTCATCGACGCTGTGTGCGTGTGCTTTGTGCAGCGTGAGACCTTCGTGAGGATTGCCTTGTTATCGTGCACACCCGGAATCCAAGTGAGTCTCATTGACGCTGTGTGCGTGTGCTTTGTGCAGCGTTAGACCTTCGTGAGGATTGCCTTGTTAACGTGCACCCGGAGTTAAAGTGAATCTCAGCGACGCTGTGCGTGTGTTCTTCGTGCAGCCTGAGACCGTCGTGTGGAGTGCCCGGTGATCATGTACCCGAAGCTCAAGGGAGTCTCAGCGACGCTGTGTGCGTGTGCCCTGTGGCAGCCTGAGATCTTCGTAGCAGTAGCGGCCCGGACCGGCAGCCTCGGAGGAGCTGAGCCGCCGGCCCGAGCCCGCCGTTGCCCATTCACAAAGATTGCATCTGAGGCCCAAGTCGTTGGAAGAGGAGAGGAGAGTGGGTTCGCGCCCCCCAGGTAACGTGTGTCGACTCCTGGGGTGGGGTGCGGGCTCGGAGGGAGATGCTCTCGGCCTCTCTCTCATTTCAGCAGCGCGAGCCTCTGCTTCGGCTCGTATCGCGGCCCGTGTTGCCAAAGGAGTGGCAGTACCGGGGCCGGAGTGCGGAGCTGCACTTTTTGTTACACCATACCCGTGTTGGGGGCAACTGTTGACAGAGGCTGACTGCGAGTCAGACGGAGTGGCGGAGAGACCGCCTAAGGCACCGTGATCGGTGCCGGAGTGTATTACGCATTAGCTGATTTCTGAATAACGAACTACCTGATTGTCGTATTACACATTGCATCATTTCTGCATAACGAACTACCTGATTGTCGTATGACGCATTGCATTGTTTCTGCATAACGAACTACCTGATTAGCGTACTACGCATTGCATTATTCCTGCATAACGAACTACCTGATTAGTGTATTACGCATTGCCTTATTTCTGCATAACGACGTACCTGGTGGTTGTATTACGCATTGCATTATTTTTACATTGCAAAGTACCTGATTGTTGCGTTACGCATTGAATTATTCTTACATTGCAAAGTGCTTGATTGTCGTGTTACGCATTGCATTATTTCTACATTGCACAAGTGCCTGATTCTAGCATTACGAACTGCATAACATGGTATTAGGATTACAGTGAAATGTTTAGAAGTGCTCATTAATATCGTTAGAACTTACAAGAGCTGGCTGGCCTCACAACCGGCCAGGAAGAATATTACAAATACGCATATGTTGGATTTATATCGTGTGGTCTTATCGTATATCTTTTTATATAAAATTTATACTCGTTTTTATAAAACTCGTGTGGAGTCTATTTGTGGTGTCATCATTGGGTTGCTGTGAGTGTGGTTGCAAATACTTGACACATTTGCCTTGAAGATAAGCCTGGCTGCTCGTGCCAAGCTACCGAGGGGGTGAGCGGGGGCTATCTCAGAAGGTGACCTTCCTTTCCCTGACGTGGAAACGCAGGTCCCTATTTGGCCTAAGGTACCTACCTCAGCCAACCAGGGATCCCGGGTCTAACATTTGGTGGTCAGCGGTGTGGGATTGAAATGTGTATTTGCAAATTCATTCACAGTAATTGGTGTACATCACAAGCTTAGCGCAGACCACGACGCAACCACATATTGTGTTCTTGATTTGTTGGTTCTAGTTGGTTTTATTTTTGAGCAACCTTTAAGCCACACATCATGTCTCAGAGGAGTCAAGTAGCCAGTGAGGGTGCAGAATTAGAGTTCGACATTGAGGCATTGCTTACCTACAAAGTTGATCAATTGAGGCAATTCTGCAGAGCTTTGGGATGTCCCATGAAAGGTAGCGCCAAGAAGGAGGAGCTGCAAATGGCCTTGAGGGCCTGGTGGGAAGCCAAAGGGGCTCAGGAGACGGGTGATGTTGAGGTGGATGAGGATGACCCAAGGGAATGGATTTAGTCCACAGAATTTGCCAGTGGAGGGACCAGTCTTAGGGGCTGGTAGTAGCCATTCAGGGAGGAGTTTTTCACCAGAGGAGCTGGAGGAAAACCAAAGGGTCAGAGAGCATGAGTTGGAGGTTTTGAAACTTAAAGCTCAAGCAGAGGAGAAGAAGCTGCTCATTGAAAGTGAAAAGCGAGCAGAGGAGAGCAGGAACGCTCTCGCCTTGGAAGAGAAAAAGATTCTCTTGGCTCATGAGTTAAGCATGAGGGCACGGGACATGAAGGTTAAACAGGCCGAGTCCAGTTCAAATGGTGGCAGCACCCAACCAGTGCCAGTAGGGAAGGTGTACATTCCCAAAGACTTAGTGCGAGATTACCAGAGGGGTGATGATATATATGCGTGGTTCACAGCATATGAGATCGCGCTGAGGATGAATGAGGTGCCTGAGAAGCATTGGGGGGCGGGCCTATGGAAACACTTTGAGGCATCTGGGAGGGATGTTTTACCCCCTTTAGAGAAGGCGGGAAACCCTGACCTACGCCAATATGAAGGAGGCTTTATACCTCAGGTATGGGCTCATTCCTGAACAGTATAGGCAGAAATTCAGGAACTTCAAGAAACAGGAATCCAGTACTTGGGTTGAGTGTGTGAATGCATACACACGTGCACTGGATGGTTGGATGAAGGGCAGCAAGGCAACTGATTTTAAGAGCTTATGCGATTTAATTAGTTGGGAGCACTTGAGTAGTCTGTGTGTTCCAGAGCTGCGCCAGCATCTTTTGGACAGTAAGCTGACTGATCCAAGTAAGCTTGCTGAAGAGGCGGACCGCTGGACCAGTACCCGGGTCCACAAGGGGATTGGAGGTACCACTACCAAAAGTGTACAGGGTCCCCCGCAGAAGGTGGGGGAGGACAAGGGTAACCACAAGGGGTTCACTAAAGGGCCCCAAAGTAGTTCCCAGGTGAAAGGGTCCCAGTCCCCCAAGGCTAAGAGGTCCTGGCCCCATAAGGGCAAGCGGGACAACCGAGGTCCTCCTACTTGTTACTTCTGTAAAGAAGTGGGTCATATTTCCCCTAGGTGCCCCAAGAAGTCATCTACACCCACTGGTGCTCCAACCCCAGGGTTAGTGAGGGTAGCGTTGGGGGAAGGATTAAGTCCTTGGAATGGGGAGGAGCAAGCAGTTATGACACTGGTCTCATTAGGAGATCGAGAGATGGTCCAGGAAATCTCTCTGCCTGAGAATACTAAGAAATACAGGCAGTGGGTGACCATCAATGGAAGGAGGGTGGAGGCTCTGAGGGACACCGGAGCCAGTTTGACATCTGTCAGGTGTCAGTGGGTGTCTGAAGAGCAGGTAATTCCCGATGTGCTTCACCCTGTAGTTGCAGCAGACAACTCCGTGCGCCTCTGCAAGGTGGCGCTAGTTCCCTTTGAGTGGGGGGGTCTCAGGTTCCTTGAAGGTCGTTGTAAGTCCGTCCATGCCTGTAGACTGTCTGCTGGGGAATGACCTGGAGAGTTCCCCCTGGAAGGAGGTGGAGCGCCAGGCGCATTTGGAGATGTTGGGTCTGCCTGAGTGGGCTTGTGTAACCACTCGGTCTATGGCAGCCAGTAAAGGTGTTCAATAGGACCTGGAGCCTGAAACAGTGGCCCAGGTGCCTGCCGTCAAGAGAAGAGGCAGGGGGCGCGGGAAACCGGCCCCCACAGTTCCCATGGTCCAGGAGGAGGCACCCTTTGAGGGGGATGCCCTGGAGCCTACGGGGGAGCAAGTGGCTGAACTGGGGGACCTACCGGGACTGACCGAATGGCAGCAGGAAGGAGGGCCCTCCAGGGAGGAATTCTGTGAGGAGCAGAAGAAGTGCCCTTCTCTTGTAGGTTTGCGGCAACAGGCAGCAAACCAGGCAGCAGGTGATCAGTCTGGATCACACTTGATTTACTGGGAGAATGATCTCCTATATAGTGAGCCTAAGGTTGCTGAGCCTGGGTCAGCCCATGCGCTGGTGGTACCCCAGCGCTTCAGAGCCTTCCTACTGGGGTTGGCACATGATGTACCTTTAGCAGGACATTTGGGGCAGGACAAGACCTTTGAGAGGCTTGTCACCCACTTCTACTGGCCTCAGATGCGCAAGAGTTCTGATACTCATTGCAGGACCTGTCAGACTTGCCAGGCAAGTGGTAAGAGTGGAAGGAAGTGCAAGGCTCCCCTCCAACCTTTCCCTGTAGTCAGTACCCCCTTTGAAAGGGTGGGCATTGACATTGTGGGGCCTCTGGATCCCAAGACGGCCATGGACAACAGGTACATCCTGGTCTTGGTGGACCATGCCACCCGGTACCTGGAAGCCATCCCTTTCCGGACGGTGACAGCCCCCGTGGTGGGCCCTGCACTGATGGGGATTTTCTCCCGCGTGGGGTTCCCCAGAGAGGTGGTGTCCGACAGGGGTACTAATTTCATATCTAGGTATATGAAATCTCTGTGGAAGGAGTGCGGTGTGACCTACAAGTTCACCATGCCTTATCACCCCCAGGGTAATGGTCTGGTTGAGAGATTTAACCAGACCCTGAAGGGCATGATTATGGGTCTTGAGGAACCCATGAGGCGTAAGTAGGACGTCCTCTTACCATGCCTGCTGTTTGCTTACAGAGAGGTGCCACAGAAGTCCTTATGGTTCAGTCCCTTTGAGCTCCTGTATGGGCACCCTGTAAGAGGACCCTTGAGTTTGGTGAAGGAGGGCTGGGAGAAGGCTCCTAGTAAACCCCCCCAGGATGTATACAGCTACATGCTGGCCTTCAGGAACCAAACTAGGCGTTTCAGGCAACTCACTCAGGCGAATCTGGAAGCCAGCCAGGAAGATATGAAACGGTGGTACGACCAGAATGACACTCTGGTCGAGTTTCAACCTGGGCAGAAAGTGTGGGTGATGGCGCCAGTGGAGCCTTGCATGCTCCAAGACAAGTGGACTGGGCCTTATGAGGTGGTGGAGCGCAGGAGCGAAGTGACCTACTTAGTTGACTTACCGTCTCCTAGGAACCCTTTGAGGGTCCTCCATGTGAACCGCCTCAAACCCCACTTCGAGAGGTCTGAGGTGACCATGCTCTTGGCTACAAATGACGGGGCGGAAAAGGAGAGTGAACCTCTTCCTGACCTCCTGTCAGCCAAGGAGAAGGATGGGTCAGTGGATGGGGTGAACCTCTCGCCTACCCTGACCCCGGAACAGCAGAGGGACTGTCGCCAGGTATTGGGTCAGTTTGCCTCCCTGTTCTCTGACCCCAGGAGTCACCCATTGGTGCGTCCATGATGTGGACACTGGAGACAGTCTGCCGGTAAAACAAAAATTTTACAGGGTAGCTGATAAGGTCAGGGTCAGCATCAAGGAGGAGGTTTCCAAGATGCTGGCGCTAGGGGTGATTGCGCCATCCAGCAGGCCCTGGGCTAGCCCAGTGGTCCTTGTGCCGAAAGCTGCTGCGCCTGGTGCCACCCCAGAACTTCGGTTCTGTGTGGATTACCGGGTGCTCAATGCAGTCACTAAAACTGACGCTCACCCCATCCCCAGAGCTGATGAGCTCGTGGATCGGCTGGGAGCTGCCCGGTACCTCAGTACATTTGACTTGACGTCGGGGTACTGGCAGATTGCCTTGACTGAGGGGGCCAAAGAGAGGTCAGCGTTCTCAACGCCAGAGGGGCACTACCAGTTCAGGGTTATGCCCTTTGGGTTAAAGAACGCCCCTGCCACCTTCCAGAGACTGGTGAACCAAGTTTTTGAGTGGGCTGGAGGATTTCAGCGCCGCCTACCTGGATGACATTGCTGTGTTCAGCTCTAGTTGGGAGGAACATTTGCGACACCTCTGTGAAGTGTTGAAGGCCTTGCAGAGGGCAGGCCTAACTATCAAGGCGAGTAAGTGCCAGGTAGGGCAGGGTTCTGTGGTGTACTTAGGGCAGCAGGTAGGGAGCGGCCGGGTGGCGCCCCTACAAACAAAGATTGATACCATACTGGCTTGGGAACCCCCCAAGACCCAGACAGGAGTGAGGGCCTTTCTAGGACTCACTGGATATTACTGACGGTTTGTGAAGGGGTATGGCACCATTGTTGCCCCCTTGACAGAACTGACGTCAAAGAAACAGCCCAAGAAGGTGATCTGGACTGATGCCTGCCAGACCGCTTTTGATGCCCTGAAAACTGCCATGTGCACGGCGCCCGTGCTCAAGGCGCCTGACTTCTCCAAGGAATTTGTAGTGCAGACAGATGCTTCAGAGCATGGTGTGGGAGCGGTACTCTCACAATTGAATGACGAGGGCTTGGACCAACCCGTAGCTTTCATTAGCCGGAGGCTACTTCCCAGGGAACAGAGGTGGAGTGCAATTGAAAGGGAAGCTTTTGCTGTGGTCTGGGCGCTGAAGAAGCTGAGGCCCTACTTGTTTGGGACTCACTTCCTGGTTCAGACCGACCACAGGCCCCTCAGATGGTTGATGCAGATGAGGGGTGAGAACCCAAAACTGCTGAGGTGGTCCATCTCCCTACAGGGAATGGACTTCACAGTGGAACACCGCCCTGGAACAGAACACGCCAATGCTGACGGTCTGTCCAGATTTTTCCGCCTTAGTGTTGAGAACTCCCATGAGGGTGGGTAGTTCCCCCCACTTTTCGGCTGGGGGGGACACGTGTTAGACCTGGCATTTCTGGCGTGATTACCCCTGACTTTTTGCCTCTACCTCCTCTATTTTTGGTGCTGTGATGGATTCTGTTTTGCCAACTTAGATGCTTTGGACACTTTGCCACTGTTAAACAGTGTCAAAGTGCAAGTGCTCCCTGTATAAAGTGTAATGGTAATTGGTTGTCCATGATTTGTATGTTTGCCTTACTAGTAAAGTCCCTAGGAAAGTGCACTATGGGTGCCAGGGCTGGTAATGCAAATGCTACTAGTGGGCCTGCAGCACTATTTGTGCCACCCACACAAGTAGCTTGGAAAAGGGAACTCAGGCCTGTCACTGCAGTGCCTGCGCGCAGTTTGCTAACTGCCATGTTCTTGTTCTGGCAAGTGTACCCACTTCGCAGAATTATGATACGCCCTTTGCATGTCATGAAAGAGTTGCACAGCCTGCTACACGTTTGTGATAAAAATATGATTAACATTAACCTTTGGATTATTAAGGGTGTGCTTCAGGTTTATGTAAAATGAAGTGTACCCACTTGCCAGACCTTACCCTTCCCTTTCTATGCACATCAGGCACCCCTATGGTAGGCCCAAGGTACCCCCTGGGCAGGGTGCAGTGCAGGTAAAAGGTAGGACATGTACTAAGGTGTGTCCCATGTCCTGACAGTGAAATAATCTCCATTTCGTTTTTCACTGTTGAAAGGCCATCTTGCCCATAGGACAGAATGGGGAGGCTGTGTAATATGTTTTCCAGCCTATCTTCCCAAAGGCTTAAGATGGAGAGGTGAAGTTTAGTAGGCCTGAACTCACAATGTAAATACACATCTTTTTATGAAGGTGGTTTTTGCATTGTGTGTTTAGAAGCCACTCTTTTAGAAGTGGCTGAGTTTTTGTGCTCTAACATTTCTGTGTGTCTCTGCCTGGTTGTGGATTGACTGTCTGGATTTCAAAGTGATAGGATCTGGGGAATGTCTTGACCCAGGGGAGGAGGTGAGACAGCCACAGGCTGACCTGCATCTGGAGTGTAGGGGGAGGAGTAGCCCCTAGAGGTGAAGAGGCCTGGGCTGCAGCCATAAACCAATGGCTCCAGCCCCTGCTGAGTGATTGAGGATCCAGACCCCCACTATCAAAGGAATAGAGGTGTCACTGGCAGGGAGGCACCCAGAACTGGTTTGAACAGGGGTCAGTGCCCCCCTGAACACAAAGACTTCAAAGCCATTGAGGGGTATAACTATGAGAGCTGAAGCCCCTGAACTTTGGAGAATGGCTTGATCAAGATTGAACAAGACTGGTGGCTACTTTGTGGTCAAGAGGAACCTTTGCCAAGGAAGAAACAACTGAAGAGACTGAAGGATAGGACTGACCCTTGCTGTGTGTTCTGGGGCTGGCCTGCAGTTGTTGACCGACATGCCTGCATCTGATAAAATAACCACAGTGGGCGTCTTCATTGTTGAATATTAATCAGTTGTCTTTTCAAGATGATAGGGATTAGCATCACAATACCTACTTGAACTCATATGCTTCAGTCAGAGATCCAACTCAAAGAAGCAAGCCAGTGTTTGCCAGGATCTTATACTTGGCTTATTTAAAGAGATCAGACCATAGGATCCTGGCTTCTTTGCAGACTTATTTGGCTTAAAACAGCTATAACAAAGTCTGCTCTTAAAGAAGGCAAACTTAGGACTCCCTTAAGAATTGAATTATAAAAGCAAAATAAGTCTATAAGTTAGCAAGTCTATGAAGGTGTGGTAAATCTCAGAAACAGGCCTGTCTTCCCCTTCTGCTTTACAGTTAGGAGAGATTGTGAATAGTTTCAGCAACCTCATTCTAAGAAAAATCAAAAGAGGGCTGTATTGACTGGTTCTGAATTCTAGAAAACTTTTTCACGGGCTGCCCTTGCAAGTACCCTGCAGCCTGCTTTCCTTCTTCCTAGCTTTTCTGATCCTCTATCTGGGAATTGGCCAATTACTGTTGTGTGTAAATTTTCCTTAGTGCCTGCCTTGCCTTTAGTTACTAAATTCAAGATTTGGGGTGCCCATAGCTATAAAATATCCCTCAAACTCTTCATGCTTAATTTTCTTCAAGCCAGTCTGAAATGTGGAAAGCTGGCCCTGGTTGTGGTGTTCAGTGCTTGCCAAACTACTGAAATGTCTGCCAGTCCAAAATTGCAGACAAAAAGTCTGAGATAAATGTTCTAAAGTTTTCTATGCGTGCCTGTAAAATCGATAAACTCATCCAATGACCCTCTCATAAGTTTCCAACGAGAAAAGTGTGACAAACCTATTTCCAACACCACTGAAGATTGATAGGAGAAACAGGTTCCGAGAAACCGTGCAGTGCATTGGAGGGCCAGGGAAGATAAAAAGCAACCAGTCTCAAAATTGTTGCATAATATCCTGAAACTTAGCTGAACGATCTGGATACCCTATTATCTCAACCAGATATTTATCATGCCAGGTTCAGAGTATATGGAAACCATCGCCATCATTTTATGAGGTCTATTTGTAAGCCATCAGGATGGCTACTTGACCTGAACGCTCGTTTCTGAAAAAATGCGGAACATGGGGCTCTTAAATTTGAATTCCAGAAAGATATATTAAACTTTCTATCCTTCCATATGTCATTAACTTGAGTAATTATGCTTTGCTATGCATAGAACTTAGACATGCATAGGACTTAGCGCTTATAAAAAAAAAGCCATTATTATTATTGTGGTTGCATCAAATTTAATACATTACGTGAAGTTAAAATCAACCCCTAGAATAATTTGACCTTGAAAGGAGGAGAGATGCCCTGCTAGCCGAGACAATGTGGTTGGCTCCAAGAGGAGCTGGGTCCTGGCTGCAGACCACCAGAAATTGTAACCTCGCAATTGTGAAATATACATTAATTCAATGCCGGTGCAATTCGGGAAGCAAAAGCAGTTTACACCTCTCACAGAACAAAACTGTGAGCACCAATGTGCGGAAGAGGATGATGAAAAGATGCTTCCAGCTATCACTGTGGAGCTCGGAATCCTCAGCATGAGGGAGGAGTGACTCCCATGGAGAACCACAGAGGGTGAAAGATCATTGAGCACCTGATAACATGATATGTCCTGCGGTTATTTCATTCACTGATGCTAAAGCTTAATATTTTTTTTTAGAAACTAATCAGCCTTTTTAATATAGAGTATAGAAAGTGCATAAGACCTGCCCTTGGAACCTTTTCTAAGAATTGAAGCTAAGAATTTTAAATCTAACAAACATACACCCTGTTTTGACCAATATTACCACTCACCTACCCGGCCAAGACCCTCACATCACACCTCCCCCATCCTCTCTGCACTTCCTACCCTCTGCACTGATGATGCACCGAGTCCAGCCCCACCCTTTCATTGCGCAAGAGTGATATCTGGATGGCTGTCTCTGGAGTCTGCCGAGCGGGGTCTGTCCTCAAAATTGTGGGCACAGAAACTCTCAGGGGTGAAAAAAAAGAAATCCAATCGAGATTCGAGAGACAAGATAGGATACAGGGAAGAAAAAAAGATGGAGGATCCAGAAAACTCTCCATTAAATGCCAAGGACCGACAAAGGGAAAGGAATCAGACCCCAGACCTCCTGTGCAACAGCAGGAAGCATCCTGCGTTTCCCACAGGAGCTCCCTGAGGATGCGAGCTTAGAGCAGCAGAACCAACAGGGCTCCCTGGCCTCCCTGAGGAAGTGTTCTGTGTGCAGCTGTGAGCTGACACTGGTCACACACACTGCCGCTCCACGCCTGTGCTCACAGAGCCTCACCACAAAAAGACCATTAGTTCTGGATCCAGGGTTTTTAGGACCATCAGGGCTTGCACTAGCCACAGACATTTGAACCAGACCAATAATGGTCATTTATATCCCCATGAACATAATTTATTACATCATATTCATTTATTTATCTAGTTAGCTATCTAGAGAACGTGTATTTGCTTTTCAACTGACAATGACAACTGCAAGGATTTCGGGGGCGGAGGCTTTCCCAAAACCATACCTGAGAGAGGAAACTCTGCTCAGCTTGATCTGCAGGAGTTTTTGACCTTGGAGGATGCACTCTTTGGCAGTGTGCGATGGCCCAACTAGAGGAGCATCGCCCCACTGCTTTTCACCAGTGAAAAATGAAAAATAAAATGATAATAACAAACTTTAGCATCATTATATTTTTCCTCACTCACATCCTGCAGCCGAGCCGAGGGCAGGGCGGGGCCATCGAATCTGACACAACATGGCTGCGCAAAGGAGGAGGAGTGGTCGCACTGCTTCAAGTGCTCATGACAGTTTGACCGGCCGTCCAAGGCCAGCCAAACCGCCATGCACACTTCGGTCTCTCCACCCGACCTGTGCTGTACAGCCAGGTGGAGAGCAAGCAGAGGGTCGCAGTCCCTTAGTGAGCGCCTAACTAGGGTGCTCACACCAATCACGGTGCTGCGGTCATGCTGGGTAATACCAGCATGAGACCAGCATCTGGATTGGCGTAGGGGAGCCTGTGGCATGCCGGGAGTCGAGGAGCAGAGGCCAGAAGAGCACCAACGCTGCCGATAGCAGCTAAGCATTTTTTAAATTATTTCCCCATGCTGACCCCGCGCTGCCTTCCTGCACTGCCTCCCTGCACTGCCTCCCCTGCACAGCCCCACCACTTTAATGCCCCAGCAGCCGCTGCTGCCTCCCACACCCCCACGTTCCAAGGCCAAGGGTGGTTGTAGAAATATACTGCAGAAACCGTGACGTCACGTGAGGGGAACACCAAATTGCTTGTCAACAGGCATGATGCAACAATAGTACAACAGGGGCCACAAATCTTTATTGGGCATAACTGCTTCCCGTGGAAGTCATACACTACCTAGGACTTCAAGTCGAGAGAGATGACAACAGCAACAACATGTTCACTACTGTGTTTCCTGTAAGTAAAGCAAGTTCTGCCATTATTCTGTGTTACATGCATTCCACCTTCATTGTTGAACTGCGAACCCCATCAGATGATGTGATTTAAAAATGAGTTTCCATTGCATATGACTGTAGCATCCTGCAAAGTATTTCAGTCTGCACGGCTGCCACATGGACATCAGCTATTGCTGACCATTTTCACAAACAACATATTGGCCCCCATCATCCCCGACATACCTCATGGGCGTTTCCATACAGCCAGTGGACTGGGGGCCCAGGGAAACTTGCAAACGTTTTGACCAACTCCTTTCTTTTAAGAAAAAGTTTCACCACTTTCATCAAAACTCCGACCAGGCATATGGAGAGAGACAGGTGTAAAATCCAAAAGAAATCTAATTTAAAGCCAGTGCTTGTTAGCAGCTTCTCCACTGCACTGGCCATGCTGCAGGAGTTATGGAGCAGAGTCTGACACAGCGCTCTTTCACCTGCAGCTTACCGTGCAAATAAGGGATCTCCCTGCAAGAGAGACACGCCTCCCTCACAAACATTAACCAGACAACGGAGTGAACGTTTGTTACCCCAACAAACTGAACCCTGTCAGCGGTATTGCACAGAGATAAGAAGTACAAAGCCCGTGATGTATTACATTGGAGGATTTCTAGCAAAACTGTTGGAACAAAAGCAAAACCCCCTGAATTCATTGGGCCTGATTCACAATGGTAAACTTCCACTTTTGTGTAAGTTTATTATTTGTTGCTATTCACAAACTACAGTCCAGATTCTCAAAAAAAATCACAGAACGCAGCGCAGCAGCCAAAAATGCAGCGCTGTGTGGTGTGGCGTGACATGAAGGGAGCAGGAGAGCGCCCGATCTACAGAGATATGGCTCTCCCCTTCCCTCTCACTAGCGCCGGTGCAGATTTTAGCTGCAGTGCGCCAGGCACACACCTTAGTGCCATAGTGCTAGGGTGCATGGTAACCGTAGGTTTTGTACTGGAAGGGTACCCTTTCAGTACAAAATACTATGCTTAGACACACTTTAAAGCTTTTCCTACTTTGTATGTGTGCTGCACAGTGCAGCACGCATGCAAAGTCGGAAAAGAAAGGATAAATAAAACATTTCTCCCTTTAATGCCTCCTTTCAAATAGTGTTAACTTTTGATGCTAAACCCTGTCTACTATTGTTTGTAGATAGGGTTTTGAATCAAAAGGCATGGGTGGTTGCATGAGAATTCCTATATACCACCATTTTAACTTCCCCTGGCCTTGGCGCTAAGTAAAGTTCTCCACCCTACTGTGGCTTCTCAGCATTCGTGAAGTGACTATTAACTGGTATTTTGCGAATAGCAAAAAAATAGTAAACTTGTGCAAAGTGTAAGTTTACCTTTGGGAATCAGGCCCCTTGTGCTGGACTTTACTGAAGGCAGCTACAAGAGCGCTTTGCTTTGCAAAGCAACAGAGTCAGAAGCTATGAGTGTGGCATTTGATGCGTATTTTAACCCGTAGTGTCACAATTCAACACTGGTACAATGTGTTTCAAGATCTCTTTGAGAAGGCATTGGTATCAGAACCCTTGCATCAGCGTTCCAAGCTTTTGTCTAGTAATTGTTTTTTTTAGGTCCAGCTTGACAGCTGAACTAGCAATACCTACTGTCCTAAAACTTTACAAAATACATAACATGGGTGTTGGCTTTATAAAGAGGGCTAGCCCCCTTTCACTGCAAACGATTGGTTGTTTGGTGCCATTCTGCCTCCTATGGAGCGTTTGCTTTGTAATGCATGAGGACTATTTTAAATCTCTAAAGTCCACTGAATCATCACGCATTCAGGGGCATATTTACAAGCCCCTTGCGCCACTTTTGCGCCGCCGTTGCGTCACGCATGTAACGCAGCGGCGACGCAAACCATGCGCCGCGTTGTGCTATATTTACAACGTGACGCATCTAGGCAGATGCGTCACGTAGTAAACCCCTGCGCCACATGAAACCTGCGTCAGGTTTCATGTGGGCGTACCGGCGCAGGGGGGGGGGGCGTTCCGGCGCAGGAACGCCTCGGAAAAGTGACGTAGTGAAATCTACAAGATTTCACGCAGTCACTTTTCCGACGCTGGTGCGTCAAATCCTTACGCCTGCTTCAAGCAGGCGTAAGGATTGACGCACCATGTTAGGGATAGGGAAGGTTGGAACAGTGCTGGAGTTGTGTCGCGCTTGCGACACAACTTCAGCACGGCGCCAACCTTCCGCCGGCAGATGCGTCGCGCATCTGCTTATGCTTGCGCCACGATGCGCCGCATTGTAAATGCGGCGCATCGGACGTGGCGCAAGGGTAAACTTGCGTGACGCATTTTCCCTGGCGCATCCCTGCTGATATGCAGGGATGCGCCAGGGAACGTAAATATGCCCCTTAATTTTTAATCTTATGGATATATTGTACACAAGAATAATTTTTCCTTTGTTTTTTTCACAGCAGCAAGCTTTATAATGTACAAGTCAGGAGTCAAAAAATAAGTCAAACCTACTGGCTTGTTAACCTCTGGTTCTGGCCAGAAATTAAATAGCATTAAATTTGAAAAAATATATCTCCTACCCAGTCGTTTCGTATTATCTGGCTTTTTCAAGGAGTGGGTTATCTTAGAGACTTCCCTTTTATTACGCATTTATGGGTGAATTTCACAAAGTGCTCCAATAATGTTTTTAATCAATGAATCAATTAATTTAGATTATTTTCAGAGCACGAAATTTTTCCCCATGCACTAATTTAAAAAATATATTGATTTTTCGCCATTAAGGGGCCGATTCTGATCTCGGCCGGTAGGGCTCCGAATCGGATTTGGCTTTACCGGATCCGATTCGGAGCCCTATTTCCCGACCGAATCGTACGTGCGTCCGGGCGAGCGAGTACGATGCGTGCGCTCGCGAAACCTCCGACCGACTCGTACGCAGGACCCGATCGCTCTGACCGACTCGCACGGCGACGACTCGCACCGCGCAATGGAGACGTTCCCCGGCCGGGTAAGTACGATGCGCACCTCGACCGCTCCGACCGACTCGCGCAGTCCGGCTCCAAGGAGCTGTCGGAGCCGCACTTTGGGGTCCGTGTCGGACCCCCTGGAAGCGTAGGCACGCGAGTCGCACACAAGGGGGGGCCATGGGTCCCCCCTACACGTGCATGTACGGTGCGACCCGCATCGACGCGAACACGCTGTAGGGGGCGCCCTTGTTTGCGTCGTTCCCATTGACTTCAATGGGAGTCCGACCGAATCGAGTCCGATAGCATACGTGCGCATCGTACTCGTTCGGTCGGACTGCTAGGGTCCGATTCGGTCGGAAATCTCTCTGAGTCCGGCTCAGTCGGAGAGATTTCCGGCCCGAATCGGAATCGGCCCCATAGTCTTTCACCAAGAAAGTTTAACTAAGAACGCAAAGTTGTCGTGACAGATATTGCCCACTAGATGGTAGTCTCATCTTATACATCACTTCAAAAGCGGATTTCACTCCTCTACCAACTGTTCCTATTCCTGTTGTGCTCTCTGCCTGTATCCAAGAATGATACTCCTCTTCTTAATTGTGCACGTAGGAGCTTCTTTGTTCTCCTTTTATGTCCAGACCAGGGCTCACGCTTCCTTTTTAGTGCGGCCTATTTTAATCACTTTTCACTTAGATTTTGTAATATGCGAGTTCCGATCTTTTAGGCCCTTGAACAGTCTCTTTCTTCCTGTGTTACTTAACCATTGTTTGTGCATCGCTCAGCACTTCACTGTGATTCTTCTGTGTTGGATATTAGATTACTGGTTGAGAGGGATGAAACTACTCAACAGCAGCAACAGTCTCTGTCAGGGTGAAAAGCAAACCCCAAATTAACCCGTGCGTAACCCTCTGGTAGCTAGGACAAAAAGCAGTAATGCTTAACTTAGAGGCAATGTGTACATTATTTGTGCAGCACTTCAAAAGGTGATAAAGTGAAAACTCTGCACAAGAGAAATCCGACGCCAAATTTGAAAAACTGAACAAAATGTAATAAGTTATTTGAGACCAAAACAACAAAAATCCAATCAGTAGAACCAGAGATATGATATTTTAAAGATTGAAGTGAAGTAGAGCCTAGAAGCACAAACTGTGGCTATCTGGTCATGCCGGACTGGGGCAAAGTCACATGTTCTGGCCGACTGCGATGGAGTGCAGGCTGGATACAGAGACCGGTTTGTTGAGCGTTGTGAGAAGAGTTGGGTCTGAGGGTCCACTGTTTATACTTGGTGCTCACTTTGAAGTAGGAGAAGGTTCTGGATGTCCCCCATCCTCCTCCCTTCCTCCCCCGTGGTATTTGGAATTTCTTGCCTCCCTTCCCTGGCCCCAGCTTGTCTGGGAACACAAAAGACCAGTGTCAAGCACTTTGTGAGTGTTCTCATGCATAGGCTTTGTGGTGTGCAAGTCTCCTAGGTGATAACTCCTCCCCCTCATCAAGTCAAAGATGGCCCCTGTGCCACAGCCCGAAAGGACAACACACATAGGCTTGTGAATACACACAGGATCCTTTATCTGCTTCCTCAGCACAGTGCACGCAGGCATTTCCTCCCTCCTCGTGGGTGTAGGTAGTGATGCCTAGTGTCCCCGCTCCCTGACTGGAAGTGGTTTCCGGTGTCCAGTCACGTCCCCTTGTGCCCTGTGCAGGGCCCAGTGCCCGCCTGCACGTCGTTCCGACATCTCCACCCTTTGTTGACAAATAAACACTTTTTCCTTGCCTGCCTGTGCAGGAAGGAGTAAGCAAATGATAATAAAATGTGAGAGATAAATGAGACATGAGAAAAGAGAAAAGAAAGAAAAAAAACATTGGTAAATGCATTTGGTTTCGCCTATGTGATTAATAAGCTGTTTTTTTTGTTGTAGCTTGCTGAATAGTTGTACAATATAAGTTACAGAAAGTCTGTTAAAGTGTTATGACTTGTTTATGTTAAAAAAGGCAATATGTTGTGCTGTTACTAGTGGTATATTGTGGCTAAGTAATAGCAACATTTTGAAAAATCAGATGAAAGAAGGAAATAAAAGAATTGATGTAATAGCAATATTATGTGTTTAGAGGAGTTCTGTAAAGTAACCATACTAGTGACTGCCTGATTAGTAGTAAAATATTGCAATGTTTATGTTTAGAGGGGTTCTTAAAGCTCTGGGCCCCGGTGTCACTGCACCTACTGCACCATTTAAATCATGACCCTAGTGCCTGCAAAATAACTGCAATTGTGACTGCCTGTTTAGTAGTAAAACATAGCAATATTCTGCGTTTAGTGTGGTCCCTAGAGCTTTTGGCCCCGGTGCAACTGCACCTGCTGCACGATTCAAATCAAGCCCCTTTTAACTGCTAGGTAACTGCAATTGTGACTGCCTGTTTAGTAGTCAAATATACCAATAATATGTGTTATAGGAGTTCTGACAACTTTTGGGCCCAGTGCTACTGCATCTGCTGCGCCATTCAAATAATGACCCTATTGTCTGCAAAGTAACTGCACTTGTGGTTGCCTGTTTAGGAGTACAATGTAGCAATATTAGGTGTTTAGTGGGGTGTCCGAAGATTTTGGTCGCGGTGCCACTGCACCTGTTGCATGTAGGAAAGTAGGATCTGCTTTCATGGTTACCCCCAATTTTTGCTGGTGTCATTATGTTTTTATGACTAGTCTGACTGGGATCCTGCTAATCAGGACCCAAGTCTATGCACTTCTTCCCTAAATTGGATCATGGTGAGTACTTAGGTACACCCCAGATTGGCTACTGGTGTACCCTTGTAAGTCCCTAGTATATGGTACCAAGGTACCCAGGGCATAGGTACACCAGGGGTCCCCCATGGGCTGAAGCATGTATTATGCCACCCGTGGGAGACCACTCAAATTGTGACTACAGGCCTGTCATTGCAGCCTGTGTAAGCTGGTGCTAGTACCACTTACAACAGATATAAGTTTTCTTATATCTGGGGTCACTGCACTTAAAACCTATAAGTCACCCTTAAGGCATGCCTTTCAATCCTGCAGGCAGGGTGCTTGGTTATATGTGTGAGGGTACCCCTGCATGAGCAGAAAACACCCACAATCCACGGAGTTCATTTCTCCTGGGTTGTAAGTGCATCAGCCATTTTGATAAATAGAGTGGCCATGTGTCATTACGCGATGGCTAACTCTAAACTGGCTGTAATGAACCTTGATGTGTTTGGTATAAAACATGTTGGAATCGAACCCCAACACTGTAAACGGTGTTGATTCCATGCACCGTAGGGCCCCTTCGGGAAGTCCTCAGTGCTCCCGGTACCAGTCTTCTAGGCCCGGACAGCCAACTATGGTTGTTACCGGCCAGAGACATGATTCTGCCCTCCTGCTGCTGAGCCAAGCTCGAGCAGGGGAAGGCAGGACAATAGGTTTCTTGTCACAAGGAGGTGTGACCAACTCCCAGACAGGATTTAGTGTATTGGGCCAGGGTGGGGGCGCTTGCCAGTGCCACCAGACTGCTTTGAAGGGCACATTTGAGCCCTCCTTGCATACTCCAGTTGGAAACAGTTCAGGGAGTCGTTGGCTCCCACTCCCGTGCGAAACTGGACGAAGGACATGGGAGTATCCACCCCCCTGTCCAGCCCTCCTGTGGGAGGGACCCCTAATTCGTCCCAACCCTTTCCTTAGGGTGCTTAAGGGCTTACCTGTGGGTGGTTCCTTAGATTCGTGGTGGGACAAGATTCAGATCCGAAACCACTTCATCTTCAACCGTCTGGGCACTTTGGACTTCACTTTAGCTCTGGGAACTGAGAGTGCAACTGGGAAGGTGCCTGCTGCTCCTGGTCTCATCGTCCTGTCAGTCTTCTGCGTCATCTGTGCCTGAGCTCCATACAGGTTCTTCTACATGCCTGTGGACATCCAAGACACCTGAAGGAATGTCCCTTGAAGTGAAGGAGTCACTTCCATGCACCTGCAGACACTGCAACAAAGCTGACAGGTCTGCTGTCCCTGAGCTCCTACGGACTCTGAAAGGTTCAGTAACACAGGTGGTGGTTCTGCAACTCCCTCGAGGCTTGCACTGTCTTCACAGCAAGTTTGAAGCCAGTATCCCTCGTCGGAACCGCTGGAGCAGTACCCTTGTGCACCGCGTCAACTTGCTGTTGCCAAGGCTTGTTGACTCTCTTTACGAGAGATCTTCGGGTTTTTAGAAGTTCCAGACTCAAGCATCTCTTGCTACCAATATCTTTGTCCTCACCACATCCTCTGCACCTTGGGCCTTCATCATTGGTGAGCTGCTCGAGGCCCTCTTGCGACTCCTGTGCCTCCGGCTCGTGGGTTCTCTTGAGGATCTTCTTTGGCTCCAGAGGGCTCCCCTGCTTGCTTGGGCTGCTCTGACATACCTGCTCGTGGTGAGTCACTTGGACATTGCTCGTCCCAACACTGCACCTTTTTCGTCTACTACGGTGGTTGCCGTTGCCAAGGCTTGTTGGTGCTCCCGCCGGACACCGTCACCCTGGCTCTTGACATCTGATGTGGGACAGCTCGTGACTGGCTCCTGGTCTTCCACAGCATCGCCTGGTCCACACAACTGCAGCTTCAAGGTCACCGTCAACTCTCCTGCATTTCCGTCTTCGGTAGGCATTCGTCTCCCGTGCCTCCTGGTCACCCCTGAGTGGCATAGACTCTGTCCCCTCTGCTTGCAGGCACCTCTCATCTTGAATCCACCTTTGGGTTCCACCGGACTCTTTCCCCTTCTTTGCCAATGGCATCTTCACTGAAGTCCTCCATTGTGGTCTATGACGGTTTCCAACATCACTTTCCACCTATACTTCCCTGGTGTAGGTATCCTGGTTCATGGGGTATCCTCGGATGGGGTGACTCTCCAACCTTCCATCTTCCATGGGGTTTCTTCAAGGTCCTCTGAGAAGGGTCCTTTTTCTTAAAAACTGCAACCGTGACTTACCCATTGACTTGTATTGAGCACCCAGTCATGTTCCCACTCTGCACAAGGCCTCCGTGGGGTTCCTGGTTACTTACCATGGGTGGTTCCTTGGGTCCCTGCTCTTCTACATCTTCTGGTTCCCGTCTCGACTTAGGTCATGACATTCCACTTTCTTAGTATATGGTTTGGTCTCCCCCTGGAGACCATTGTGTATTTGTGCTACTTACGTGTTCTATTACTAAAGTATTGTATGTATTGTGGTTAAATCTCCGGGTAGGACATATTGCAATGTGTTGGTGAGGGTTTATAATAAACACATATTTTTATAACTTCACTGTGTGGTTCTTTTTCACTTAACCTATGTACCACACAGTATGATTAGTACTGGTAAAACAAGCTGCTTTACACTCCTTCTGGACTAAGCCTGAAGGTTGCTGTCTACATCTACCACTTAGAGAGCATTCTAAGGTTGTCTAAGACCACTAAAATCACCGTAAGAGTTGTCTTGATTAGTGCAGGGTGCTACACTTACATAAGTGAGCACCATATACTAAGCCAGCCTCCTACATTGGTGTGCAGCGGTTGGGATTCAAGCCTGCATTGTTTTTCCAGCTAATCTAGGTGTGGATAAATTGAAAATCCATCACTAGCATTAGGCACATATAATATTTTATACACAAAGTAAGTTCTACTGAACTTTTAGATTGGTTGTTAAGGGTCTAGCACAACTCTTTCTCCAATCTTAGGAAGTTTACTTTCCACTAAGGTATGTAGGTTCAACACCACACTACACCTAGTCACCATGCCTTTAGTTGGGGATCTCAGTAGACCCCAGTCTGCTATGCACAGTAGTCTGAAGTTCCAGGAACTAAGGACCCTGTGTAGTCTTAGAAGGATAAAGGCAGGTAACAACCCCACTACAAAGTACCTCTTAGAACTACTTCACCAGGAGGGCTAGAATCCTGGTGGGACAGAGGAGCAGGAAAACGTGGGTGGGGAGGATCCAGAATAGAGGCCAGGAGGGGTTCCCCCTACTGACCTTAATTCAGAGTATGGCCAGGAGGAGTCTGGGGACTCCACACTGGCATACTCTGATGCCCCAGGGGATAGTGCAGATGGTACAGAGGGCGTCCCCTTTATTCCTCCTGGGAGGGTTCGAGTAGGCAGAGGAAGTCTAGGTCCCCCTCTGCCCAACCCAATGCTTGAGATCATTCCATAATGACCTCAATCTCTGGCAAGAGGGAGGACTCCTTGGAAAGGGAGTACCACCCGATCAACCTTGAGAGAGTTAGACTCAGGCTAGATCAGTTGGCTCTTGACAAGAAGACCCTGGAAGTACATAAAAGCTAGGAAGAAACTGGGACCAGAGTCCCATGGGGGCAGCAATAGTGTATCTAGAATCAGGGAAACATCCTTTGACACTAGGAACCTGAGCAGGACAGTCCCTCCTTACCAGGAGGGGGATGATATCCATAAATGGATCACTGCCTTGGGGAGGGCCTGTAGAGTTCAGAAGGTCCTTCAAGGGCAGTGGGCAGATATCCTGTGGCTCTCCTTTGCTAACAGAGGTATAGACAAGCTGCTCACTATTAGAGAAGAGGATGCTGACAATTATTCAGTCTTGAAGAGTGCACTCATAAATGGTTTTGGCTTAACCACTGAACAATACAGGATTAAGTTCAGAGATACCGAGAAGGCACACACCCAAGACTGGGTACATTTCATTGACAGTACTATTAAGGCTCTGGAAGGCTGGCTTAATGGCAGCAAGGTACAGGACTATGAGGGATTGTACAATTTGTTGATGAGGGAGCACATCCTTAATAACTGTCAGAACCAACTACTGCACCAGTACCTGGTGGACTCTTATCTGACCTCTCCCCAAGAATTGGGAAATAAGGCAGACAAATGGGTCTGCACCAGGGTTAAGCAAAAAAACCATGGTGGTGGAGGTGACCAGAAGAAGCAAGATTCTTCTAAACCCCAGGAGAAGGGTAGGGAGAAGGGCAAAGACAAAAAGGAGTCTTCGCAAGGTCCCCAAAAACCTGCAGCTGGGGGTGAGTCCCAAAACTCCAAGAAGGGTAAAAAGAAACCTTGGTGTTATTTATGTAAGGTAAAGACCCATTGAACAAGAGATGCTGATTATCCAAAGGCCAAGGAACCTACTACCACTGCCCCTAAGGTAACTGCTACCCCTAGCACCAGTACAAGTGGTAGTGCAGCAACCAAGGGATTAGTAGGGTTAACCTTCGGGTTTCGAGGTGGGTTCTGGCCTAACCAGAACTCCAATTCAGGCTTTCCTTGTCTGTGATGGTAGCATAGATCTTGCCACCTTACTAGTACGTCCCACTAACTTGGGAAAGTACAGACAACAGCCTTTAATCAATGAAAAGGAAGTTATGGCTTACAGGGACACAGGGGCCAGTGTCACAATGGTGACAGAGAAACTTGTGTCCCCTGAACAGATCATGCTTCGTCAGATGTACCAAGTAACCAACGCTAGCAATGTCAGGACTGATCATTCCTTGGCAGTTGTGAATCTCAGCTGGGGAGGGGTAACTGGCCCTAAAAGAGTTGTGGTATCTCCAGACCTACCTGTAGATTGTCTGTTGGGCAATGATCTAGAAACTTCAGCCTGGTCTGAAGTAGAGTTCAGGACTCATGCAGCGATGATGGGCATCTCTGCCAGTGCATTTGCTGTCACTAGGGCTGAAGCCAAACAGCTCAGCCCTGAGGGAGCACTGTATCCTGAAAGAATGGAACAGATTGCTCCTAAGAGAAGGAGCAGAAAAGGTAAGGAATTATCTTCCTCCCAAACTCCCAGTGATGATCAGTCTCCTGAGGGAGATGATCTCAGTCTCTGTGAAGGAACTGTCCCAGAGGAACTTGGGCCTGGCCAGGCAGAGTTCTTGGGGGCAGGGGGTCCTACCAGGGCAGACTTGAGTTTGGAGCAGCAATCTTGCCCCTCTCTTGAACAGCTCAGACAGCAAGCTGGTGCTGAGCAAGCAGGGAATGTCAGTGGGTTGCAATAGGATCTATTGGGATGATGGGCTCCTGTTTTCTGAAGGTAGGGACCCCAAGCCTGGTGCTACCAGGAGGTTGGTTATACCCCAGAAGTTCAGAGGTTTTCTTCTCTCCCTGGCACATGACATTCCCCTTGCAGGACATCTGGGGCAGAGCAGGACTTGACACACGATTTTCCCTCATTTTCACTGGCCCCATATGTCTGAAGACACCAAGGAATTTTGTCGCTCCTGTGTCAATTGCCAAGCCAGTGTTAAGTCAGGTGGTACTACAAAGGCCCCCTTATTTCCACTCCAATTGGTTGGGGTTCCCTTTGAGAGGGTAGGGATTGACGTTTTTGGTCCATTGAGCCCTCAACTTCATCTGGACACAGTTACATCCTAGTGGTGGTGGACCATACCTCTAGGTATCCAGAGGCTATTCCCTTTAGAACCACTACAGCACATGTAGTGGCCAGGGCCCTCCTGGGAATCTTTTCCAGTGTTCCCTATGGAGGTCTTAACAGACATAGGTACCAACTTCATGTCTAGGTACATCACTGCAATGTGGAAAGAGTGTGGAGTAAACTATAAGTTTACCACACCCTACCATCCACAGTGCAATGGGTGTGTTGAAAGGTTCATCAAGACCCTAAAGGGTACAATCATGGGACTCCCAGAAAAGCTCAGCCGAATATGAGATGTCTTACTACCATGCCTTCTCTTTGCCTACAGAGAGGTTCCACAGAAGGGGGTTGGCTACAGCCCATTTGAACTACTGTTTGGACATCCAATTAGGGGTCTATTGTGTCTAGTTAAGGAGGGCTGGGAGCAGCCTCTCAAACCTCCTAAACAGGATATTGTGGACTATGTCCTTGGTCTGCGTTCACGTATGGCTGAGTATATGAAGAAGGCAAGCAAAAACATTGAGGCCAGCCAGGAGCTTCAGAAAGCTTGGCATGACCAAAAGGGTGTGCTGACTGTTTACCAGCAAGGACAGAAAGTGTTGGTGTTGGAACCTGTGGCCCCAGCATCTCTCCAAGACAAATGAAGTGGCCACACACCATCCTTGAAAAGAAAGGTGAGGTCGCCTACTTGGTGGACCTAGGTACTCCCAGAAGTCCTCAAAGAGTACTTCATGTGAATTGCCTGAAACCTTTTGTAGACAGGGCCGACATGAGCTTGCTCATCACCACTGATGAGGGACAGGAGGAAGAGCGTGACCCTCACTCTGATCTCCTCTCTCAGAACCCTGTTGATGGGTCAGTTGAAGGAGTAGACTTGGCAGGCAGCCTAACTGACCAACAGCAAGCTGATTGCAGGAAGGTCCTCAATCAGTACAAGCACATGTTCTCTCTGACACTCAGTCAAACCCCCTGGTGTACCCATGAAGTGGACACAGGTGACAGTCTGCATGTAAAGAACAAATTTTACAGACAGCCTGACCATGTCAGAAACTGCATCAGGACAGAGGTCCAAAAGATTCTGGAATTGGGCGTCATTGAGTCTTCAGATAGCCCCTGGGCTAGTCCAGTAGTCCTTGTACCAAAACTTCACACCAAAGGTGGCAAGAGAGAGATGAGGTTTTGTGTGGACTACAGAAGCCTCAATGCAGTCACTAGGACTGATGCCCATCCTAGTCCAAGGGCAGATGAGCTCATAGATACTTTGGCCTCAGCCAAATATCTTAGTACCTTTGACTTGACTGCAGGCTACTGGCAAATCAGACCAGCTGAGGATGCCAAGCCTAAAACAGCATTTTCAACCCCTAGTAGCATTATCAATTTATTGTGATGCCCTTTGGTATGAAAAATGCACCTGCCACATTTCAGAGGCTCATGAACAAAGTCTTAACAGGTCTGGTAGTCTGTAGTGCAGCATATCTAGATGATATTGCTGTCTTTAGTTCCACCTGGGAGGATCACCTGGTCCACCTCAGAAATATTTTGGAGGCCCTGCAAAAGGCAGGCCTCACAATCAAGGCCACCAAGTGCCAGTTAGGGAAGAGCAAGGTTGTATACGTGGGTCACCTTGTAGGTGGAGACCAAGTTCAGCCATTGGAGAGCAACACAGGTGGTGGTTCTGCAACTCCTTCGAGGCCTGCACTGTCTTCACATCAAGTTTGAAGCCAGCATCCCTTGTCGGAACCTCTGGAGCAGTACCCTTGTGCACCGCGTCAACTTGCAGTTGCCAAGGCTTGTTGACTCTCTTCACCAGAGATCTTCGGGCTCCAAGAAGCTCCAGACTCAATCATCTCTTGCTACCAAGATCTTTGTCCTCACCACATCCTCTGCACCTTGGGCCTTCATCATTGGTGAGCTGCTCGTGGCCCTTTTGCGACTCCTGTGTCTCTGGCCCGTGGGTCCTCTTGAGGGTCTTCTTTGGCTCCAGAGGGCTCCTCTGCTTGCTCAGGGCCTGCTCTGACTTACCTACTCTAGGTGAGTCACTTGGACCTTGCTGGTCCCGACACTGCACCTTTTTCATCAATTATGTTTGTTGCCGTTGCCAACGCTTGTTGGTGCTCCCGTCGGACACCGACCCCCTGGCTCTTGACATCCGACGTGGGACAGTTCGAGAATGGCTCCTGGTCTTCCACAGCATCACTTGGTCCGCACAGCTGCAGCTTCAAGTTCACCATCAACTCTCCTGCATCTCCGTCATCGGTGGGCATTTGTCTCCCGTGCCTCCTGGTCACCCCTCAGTGGCATTGACTCTGTCCCCTCTGCTTGCTGGTACCTTTCATCTTGCATCCACCTTTGGGTTCCACTGGACGATTTCCCCTTCTTTGCCAACGGCATCTTCACTGAAGTCCTCCATTGTGGTCTATGACGGTTTCCGACGTCACTTTCCACCTATACTTCCCTGGTGTAGGTATCCTGGTTCCTGGGGTATCCACGGGTGGGGTGACTCTCCAACCTTCCATATTCCATGGGGTTTCTTAAGGGACCTCTAGGAAGGGTCCTTCTTTTTAAAAACTGCAACCGTGACTTACCCTTTGACTTGTATTGAGCACAAGGTCTGTTCCCACTCTGCACACGGCCTCCATGGGGTTCCTGGGTACTTACCTTGGGTGGTTCCTTGGGTCCCCTGCTCTTCTACGTCTTCTGGGTCCCGTCTCAACTTAGGTCGTGGTTCGCTTCCACTTTCTTAGTCTATAGTTTGGTCTCCCCCTTAAGACCCCTGTGTATTTGTTCTACTTACGTGTTCTATTACTAAAGTATTGTGTTGTATTGTGGTTATATCTCCGGGTAGGAGTTATTGCAATGTGTTAGTGAGTGTTTATAATAAATACATATTTTTATAACTACAGTATGTGCTTCTTTTTCACTTAACCTACACTATATGATTAGTACTGGTAAAACAAGCTGCTTTACATTCCTTCTGGACTAAGCCTGAAGGCTGCTCTCCACAGCTACCACTTAGAGAGCTTTCTAAGGTTGTCTAAGACCACTAAAATCACCATTAGGGTTGTCTGGATTAGTGCAGGGGGCTACACTTACATAAGTGAGCACTATACACTAAGCCAGCCTCCTACACTGCAATGTTGAAATCATGTCCCTAGTGCTTGCTAGATAACTGCACTTATAACTGCCTGTTTACTTTCAAAATATAGCAATATTAGGTGTGTAGAGGAGTTCTGACAACTTTTTGGCCCGGTGCCATTTCACCTGCGGTACCATTCACACAATTACCAAGTTGCCTGCAAGATAACTGCACTTGTGACTGCCTGTTTAGTAGTAAAATATAGCAATATTTGACATTGGGTGGAGCTATGACAACTTTTGGCCCCGGTGTCACTGCACCTTGTGCACCATTTAAATCAAGCCCCTTTCAATTGCAAGGTAACTGCAAATGTGACTGCCTGTTTAGTAGTAAAATGTAGCAATATAGGGTGTTTAGAGGAGTTCTGACAACTTTTGGCCTGGGTGCCACTGCACCTGCTGCACCATTCAAATCATGACCCTATTGCCTGTAAGGTAACCGTACAAGTGACTGCCTGATTAGTAGCAAAATATTGCAATATTTGGTGTTCAGATGGGCGTTTAAAGCTTTGGGCCCCGGTGCCACTGCACCTGCTGCACCATTCAAATCAAGCCCCGTTTAACTGCAAAGTAACTTGAACTGTGTCTGCCTGTATAGTAGTAAAATATAGCAATATTAGATGTTTAGAGGTGTTCTGACAACTTTTGGGCCCTGTGCCACTGCACCTGTTGCACCATTCAAATCATGACCCTGTTGTCTGCAAGGAAACTGCACTTGTGACTGCCTGTTTAGTAATAAAATTTAGCAATATTAGGTGTTTCGTGGGGTGCCTAGAACCTTTGGTCCTGGTGCTACTGCACCTGCTGCACCATTCAAATCATTACCCTATTGCCTGTTATTTAAATGCACTTGTGACTGTCTTGTTTAGTAGTGAAATTTAGCAATAATCTGGGTTTAGTGAGGTTAGAGCTTTTGGCCCCAGAGCCACTGCACCTGCTGCACCATTCAAATCAAGTCCTTTTTAGCTGCAAGGTAACTGTAATTGGGACTGCCTGTTTAGTAGTCAAATATAGCAATATTATGTTTTTAGAGGAGATCTGACAACTTTTGGTCCCGGTGCTACTGCACCTGCTGCACCATTCAAATCATGACCCTGTTGCCTGCCAGGTAATTAGACTTGTGGGTGCCTTTTTAGGAATAAAATATAGCAATATTATGTGTTTAGTGGGGTGCCTGAAGCTTTTGGGCCTGGTGCCACTGCACCTGCTGCTCTATTGAAATCATGACCCTGGTGTTTGCTAGATAACTACACTGATGACTGCCTGTTTACATGTAAAATATAGCAATATTAGGTGTTTAGAGGAGTTCTGACAATTTTTGGGCCGGTGCCACTTCACCTGCTGCACCATTTAAATCAAGATCCTTTTAACTACAAGATAACTACAGCTGTGTCTGCCTGTATAGTAGTAAAATATAGCATTATTAGATGTTTAGAGGAGTTCTGACAACTTTTGGGCCTGGTGCCACTGCATCTGTTACACCATTCAAATCATGACCCTGTTCTGCAAGGTAACTGCACTTGTGACTGCCTGTTTAGTTTTACATTTTAGCAATATCTGGGTTTAGTGTGAGGGATCTCTAGAGCTTTTGGCCCTGGTGCCGCTGCACCTGCTGCACCATTCAAATCAAGGGGCATATTTACTAGGAAAGCATTCGGAGCACACCGTTTAACCAAGAAGGCTAAAGCTGTGCTCTGACAGTTTCCAAACCCATGGATGTGCCATATTCACAAGAATACGGTGCACCCCTGCCTTTCCCTTAGTGCTGGTGCTAAATGTAGCTGCTTAGCGCCAACGCAGGCACTCTTGCACCACTGTGCAAGGGTGCCTGCGTTGCAGGGAAACATTGTTTATGTGCAGGAAGGTGTCCTATCCTGCCCATAAAAAATCAGTAATGGCGTTTTGTAACTTCTATGGGGCATATTCTCAAGGAACTATCGCCGAGTTAACGGCACTTTATCTCAGCCAAAGTCGCGATAAAATCATCGCCCCATTCACAAGCTGGTGCTAACAGCTGATACCACCAGTTTACTCGCGATAGCAGTCGCAAAAAACATCGCCACAGATGACCCCGGCAACTATCGCTAATGAGATGCAGAGTAGGCGTTCCCGAGCAAAAAGCTGCGACAACACCACTCCACAACATTCTCAACGACCAGCCAGATCGGCGATAAGATCACAAAACATGTGCTAAGGCGCGTTAGCAGCAGGAAACTAACACCTGCTCCTACCTGGTGTGAAGTCGTACGACAACCGGCACCAGACAAGGGAGCACAGCCCATAGCCACACATGAAGAACAACAGATGCCCTGGAGCCACCGATCATGCAGCCCGGAGCCCCAATAGGTCAACAACACCCACCGCCACCACCCCCAGGACCCCACCCCCCCCCCACTTGATCCTGGAAGTGGGCTGCGGAGGCTCTCCACAAGCTGTTGGAGGGCGTTGGGGTCGAAGGTGTAGTGGTCCTCTTCGTCATCAGAGAAGAGAGGTTCGGACTGCTCTGCAGGAGGTGTTGGATTTCCCCCTGCAATATGAAGGGGAGATGCAGTTTAACATCGTGTTCACATGTATGTTGACGCATTGTACATGTTTACATTCAGACTGCATGACAGTGTACATTGTGACTGTTTGGGGGGAGCTGCCTATTTGATGCGGGACAGTGGACATTCCGACTACATCACGGATGTGTGTTTGTACTTGTACATTGTCAACTCACATTTCCCTGCAGTGCCAAATGTGATTGGCCAGTTTCTACGCACATGCGGCACCAGTTGGGTCCTCTGTTCTGTTGTGGACGTGTTGCGGTTTGTACCACATCGTTGTCAATGTTGATGTGCCCTGCATGTAATGTGTGTGTGCCGCATTTTGGGGGAGTCGCCCCTGCGGCTCTGATTTAGCTGCCCTTATCCCTTTCATGCGGTGTGCCTATGGGTTCTGTGCTTATGCAGTGCTGAGATGTTGCATACCTGTGTGTATTGGTCTCTTGGTGGGAGTAGTGGGTCTGGGGCATGCTTTGTCCGCTGATGTGCTATGCTTAATTGTACATGTGTGACATTGTGCCCATCTCCCCCCGTCCCCCCAGTCCCTGGTGGTTACTCACCCTGTTGCTGTTGTGTCCGGTCATGTTGAGCAGTGTCCGGTCCCCCAACTCCTGCCACTGTCTCCCCACTGATGACTGTGGACACCATTTCCTCCATCTCGTCCAGCTCCTGGTGTGTCGCTGGACTCCCACCTCCAGTCTGCATTGCTGCCTTCCGGTTGTTTGCGAGTTTCAGCTTGGTTTTGCGCTTCACATCACTCCAGCGCCTCTTGACCTCGTCCATTGTCCTCTTCAGCACTCCGACTGCATTCACCTTGTCCACGATGGTCTGCCAAATTCCATTTTTAGTTGCCAGTGACACAGTGGAGGTGACGAACAGTAGTTGATGGTGTTCTATCACCTCCGTTATCAGGATCCTGTTTTCCTGCGGACTGAACCGCTTCTTCCTACTCTTCTTGTCCTTGCCCTTCCCTGACCCCGAGGTCCCTGCCTGTTCCTCCGGGGGGCTTGTGGGGTTCTGGTTGTCCTCTGTACTTACTCCGGATGCCTCCATTGTGCTTCGCTGTTGTTTGGCTTTTGTTGGTATGTTTTTTTTCTACTTTCTATAGGGCATTTTCCCGCATGACGCGTGGGAATTGCAGGCCTGTGGCTGGTTTTCGTAGATTTTTGTATTGCGATTGGCGTCATCGCTACTATTTTCGCGTTGGGGTTTCGCGTTTTTGCGGTGTCGCGTTGTTTTTAACGCGTTCATTTGACGCTTTGTCGTGTGACTATCGCATGGTACCGCCGTGTTGTGAATACCACGTTGACACGGAGTTGTTTTCCCGCGATAGACTGCGATGTGAAGGGTTGCGTTAAGCTACACTTGCAGTGGTTATCACACGTTCTTGAGAATATGCCCCTATGTGTGCTGCAGAATGCAACACACATAGAAGTTGCACCTCGTCATTTTTTAAATGATTGTTTATGTGCAGGAAGGGACATCTTCCTGCACATAAAGAATCAATTGCATTTTGCTGTTTCTATGCATGCTGCACAATGGAGCAATGAAGCATTTCTCCGCATTTCTCCGGTTAAGGTTAGGTTTTCCCTGGTCTTAATTTTGGCGCTGTCCCATATTTACGCTACCCTTGTAAATATGGGGCAGCATCAAAATCAATGGGTGTTGCGGTGGAACACCCACCGCAAAACCCACTGCACACCCGTTGCACACACAGTGTAGCGTGAAAGGGGGCCTTATTCTCAAGGCCGCTTTGTGAATAAGTTGAAGCCCTTATCGCCACAGGAACATCGGAAGAAGTGACGTTTCTGTGGCAATAGGGGCTTGTTAATATGCCCCCAAGTCCCTTTTAACTGCAAGGTAACTGCAATTGTTACTGTCTGTTTAGTAGTCAAATATCGCAGTGTTATGTGTTTAGAGGAGTTCTGACCAGCTCTGACCAGCAGGTGTTACTGCACCAGCTGCACCATTCAAATTATGACACTGTTGTCTGCAAGGTAACTGCACTTGTGGCTGCCTGTTTAGTAGTTAAATATAGCATTGCACTTGTATATTAACTTTATTTTCAACGAGCAATGTTAATTACAAATTTTAGAATTTGAACATAAGGACTGAATATATTAAGTTGAAAAATCAATCCGCTAATGCCTACAAAGGGCAAAGAAAGGTACTGAGACATGAATAGGAAAAATACCACAAATATTCTAAAGCTAAAGCATCTGCTTTCACAACTAAGTAATAAAAATCACGTATTTAAGCATCCCGTTAGACACTGTCTGCCTTTTGTGTGGCAAGAGATCTTATCTTGACAGTGAATGGGGCTGAAACAGTGGGAAGAGATCTTATCTTGACAGTGAATGGGGCTTAAACAGTGTGAACAGCTTTAGTATGTAGGAAGCTGGCTCTGTATATACTATACTATACCAAAGTAAGGTATAGTGTGCACAGAGTCCAGTGGAACCCCAAAGGTAGGCAGAGGTAAAGTTAGATAGCACCTCACTCTCTATTTGTGGTAGTGTGGTCGAGCAGTAAGGCAGTATCAGAGGACAGTGTTAAGCATTTGTTGTACACACTCAGTCAGCAAATGAATTCACACACTCAAAGACTGAACTTCAGACCAATTGTTTTTGTATAAAAAATATTCTTTTAGTTATTTTATTTCCTAGAACCAAGCAAGCCTGGCACAGGTAAGTGATAAGTACTTTGCAGTAAATATACAGGTTGTAACACAGTTTGGATTGCAATTGTAAATGTTCTTTGATTTGATTACAGTAGTGTTACTGATAATGCAATGCTTTTCAGAATACAGTACATATACTTTGAATGGGCTTTTAGTAAAGTTACAGGTAAGTTACTTTTGAGATTACTTTTCTTACACAGAGTAGTATACCTGGATACTACTCTGGGACATTTCCTGTAAACAGGTAAGTAAAATCGTTTTTGTTAAACAGTACAATTTTAAAGAATTTCTTTAGGTTTTCAAACTCCACTCCAGAAACTTTTCCAAGAAAAACAGTCAATGTTATCCTATGGAGGAAAATAGTGTTATCGGTTATAAGGTAAGTATTCAGTAGTGGGAGTTGAGGTTCTGGGGGTAGACTCAGGGCCCCCTAGGGTCGAGGATGCACTCTAGTTACACCTTCAGCGGCACTAGGGCGGCCGGGTGCAGAGTGCTGAGGCCCAATGTTATCCATTGGGGGATAGGGAGCCTCCGGTTGGTGGCTGCTGACGAGCAGGCCACTTGGTTGTGGGAGCAAAGCTCCTGGACTTTAGCTCAGGGCAAACAGGGAAACAAAGTAGCACCAAAGGCACTAGGGCGGCACTAGGGCGGCCGGGTGCAGGGTGCTGTTTCGACGTCGAGCGCCCTGTTGTTTGCAATGGGGGACCTCTGGTTTGCAAAGGCACTGCAGGCTTGGGGACGAAGGTATTCTGGGTGCGACCACCACTTCGAGAGCTAAGTTGGGAAGTTAGGGGTTGGTTAGGCGCCGTCGGTTTGGCCACCCAAGGCCGTGGGGCGTCGGGTGTTGGGGTGCCTTTTGGGGTCGGATCCTCTTACCAGCTCCTGGTCGCGGATGGGGGGACCTTCCGGATTTAGGCTGCAGGCGTCGGCTGGAGGCTTGAGGCAGGTCGGGGGTCACCGGATTTCGGGTTAGGATCACCGGGGGGACCTCCTCGGGGTGTTTGCCCACTAAAGCTCAGGCCGTGGACGGCAGGTGCAGAGTGGGGCGGATCCGCGGTGTCCAGCCGGAACCAGAGGACACGTTTGGAGCTAGGGAGACGGACTACATATCCGATAAGCGCGACGTGAAATTTAAGGTGAAGAAAGCACACCCACGGGAACTGGTTTTGTCCGTCTACATATAAAGTGATTATAGACTTGGAGGATCTAATTAGGATCATCATCAGACTTGGATTTGAGATATTGTACCTGAACAGCAAACTTCTTCCTATAATACCTGTGGGATGGAATTATCACCAATAGAGAAATTTGGCCAAGTGTTATTGGAGCCTTGAAAAAGTCGCGGGACAACTTCCCAGTGTGCGACGAAACACGTGTTGGCTGGCTAAGAATTATTTGAATAAACGGGAAAAAAAGGAAAAGAATAAAGAAAGAAAGGATTACGACTGCTGTGGTTCTGAATTGTGTGCACTTTTACTAATCACTGTTTGCTTTTTCTAAACTTGAAGACGTGTGCTGGGGATTGTTCTTACAGAGGTTGCAGATGAACAAATCCGGTGTTCACGGGAGACACAGTCTTTGGGGTTGAAGGCAGGCAGGTCCTCCGGGGTTTTCAAGGTTGCTGGCTGCAGGACACACCGGGATTTCGCAGGAGCAGGTTCGAGGTGGAGACAGGCTGGTAGGGCTGGGGCCAAGTCAGTGGGCGTCTTCCTCTTGTTAGCTGCTGCACGGCTGTTCGGTTCTTCTTCTTCTTCTCCTTGTAGTTTCTTCTTGTCTGCTTTCTTGGTTCAGGGCTCCCGCTAAATACTGTATTTTAGGGGGCGTTTTAGGGGTCTCGAGGTCAGTAGCCAATAGGCTACTGACCTTAGGGTGACTACACCCTTGGTCTGCTCACCCCACATGGGGGAGTGAGCACAATCCCTAATCTTGATTGGGGAGTGCCTGCCATCTGCAAGATGGCGGGCACTGAAAAGTGGGCTTCACCTCGCCTCCCCCACCTGAGGGGTGGAGTTGGCAGAGGTGGGCACACCTTCTGGGCTGGCTAGTTTTTCCCACCTGTCTTCCCGCCGAAAAGGAGGGGAGCCAGGAAGGGGCCTGCTCCTGATAGCAGGAGAGGCTGGGGGTCGCATTACAAAGGCTGCCAGGCCTTTGAAGCTCCCCTGCCACAGATGGCTCTTCCTGGCCTGGGGGAGGTGTGAACACCTCCGCCCAGGAAAGGCTTTGTTCCTGGGCTCAGGGAGCGAAGGCTCCCACCCTAGGGGTCCAGAAACATGTCTCGTGGTGACAGGCTGGTGTGTACCAGTCAGGGAACCCACCAGGTCGTTTTTGAGGGGGCATCTCTAAGATGCCCTCTGTGTGCATTTTTCATTAAATCCCACACTGGCATCAGTGTGGGTAATGTGCTGAGAAGTTTGATACCAAACTTCTCAGTTTTCAGTGTAGCCATTATGGTGCTGTGGAGTTCGTAATGACAAGCTCCCAGCACCATATATTCTTAATGGCAGCACCGCACTTACAATGTCTAAGAATGGACTTAGACACTGTAGGGGTACAGGGCTCATGCACCTGCACCCTCACCACTGGTATAGGGCACCCAGCTAGAGGGGTGACTGATCTATGCCAGGGCAGTGGGTTGTAGGCATGGCACACAGGGATGTGTGCCATATCGATTCTTCACTTTGTTCTGCACCAAAACACGCAGCCTGCAGTGTGTGTGTGTAAAGGTACAGGGCCTTTACGAGTGACACAATAAGTGCTGCAGCCCTTAGAGGTCTTCCCTGGTCACAGTGCCCTGGGTACCTGTGGTACCATTTACCAGGGGCTGACCTGTGGCCAGAGATGCCAATTGGGTTAGTTTTGGGGAAAGAACACAGGCCCTGGGAACCTGATTGGCAGGGACCCAGGGCACATCAAGTCAAAGTGCATCAGTAGTCTGGCAAAAAGTGGGGGGGTTACTGCAACAGAAACCCACTTTCCTACATAGTAGAAGTAGCGTAAATGCCTGCAGCCAGGGAAAGTTAACAAAAAAAAGTTCCTCACAAAAGCGAATTAACACAGTAATTCGGTTATGTTAACTGATAAGAGCTCCCTTTTAAGATATATTAAATACAAGAGATTTCACAAGCACAGCGCAAGCGCTGTGCAGGTGAAACATAAAACAAGCATTAGTAATGCATCGGTTTCGCCTATCTGATAAATAAAAAGCTGTTTTTATCAATCCTCGCCCGGGAAGAGGGAAAGAGCTCCTTGACAAGTAACACAGGAGTGTGAAGGATGTGGCGCAGGCCAGCGCTGCTGACACGAGAGATGGGGATCCCAGTTCGAGTTTTGGGAGCGCAACATCCTGTGATTCTGGGCAAATCACTTAAACTCTCCGGATGTTAATTGCGCTATAAATCTGCTGCAAGACATAAAAGCAAAAAGAGGCAAAACTTTATGAAAAAGTAGTTCCACCAAAGCGGATGTTTTTTTTTTTAAACACAATTTTATTGATTTTATTGGTATATGCAGTACAATCTATTGTGACATTATCTTACATTTCAGAGGTCATCTAGTATACACATTTTGTCTTCCAATAATATGTTCATAGTTATACAGTTGCTCGTTTTAGGTACTGTAATCTACCAACATTTGCATGTATGTTTATTTCCATAGTTATTGATGTTGTGTCTAAATACAATCTTGATGACTATGTAGTAAAGAAGTCCAATCAGGAACATTGTGACCTTCCCCAACTCCCTATTGTCCGTCCCCCCAAACTGGCTCACTCCATTACGTGTCGTCGTAGGGTCCAGTCACACATTTTTCCTTTGCGGTACCTCATCTTAACTGGTATACGTACTAATCCTTTTCTTATTTGAGCAATGTTATATAGGGGATGATGCTGCATGGACTCAATGTCTTGTGTGGGAGAGGTCGACACTCACTAGGGCCCAGAGGGCTCCGTCAGATCCTTGGCCTTCAGTGTTTCCAACATCTGGTCCCAGTCCACCAAAGCGGATGTTAACAGTATTTTGGCTACGGGAAACCGATAAGAGAAGCAGACGAAGAACAAGCACTGGTAAATGCAGGAAAATATGCTATAGCCAATAGAAATGGAGGAAAAGTAAGTGGCACACACAGAAACCAATGAAAAGCCAGAAAAGAGAGGGGGTGGGATGTAAGCCCCTTTAAACAGACCCTCCAGGATTTCGCGATTTCGCAATTTGCAAAATAATTGCGAAATTGGCAAATTTGTAAAAAGGCCGTGCTTTTTACAAAAGTGCCAACGAAATCAGGTCTCATTAGGGCTTGGGTGGCAGAAAGCTGCAGCAGTCCTGTCAGAACAGGCAAATAATCCCTTTCACGTGCCACGCGTGAAGAGCAATTCCTGCATTCCGTTTCAACATGCAGGCAGCAAGAGGGGCTTTTTTTATTGTCACCCCCAGCTGTGCCCAAGATAAAGGCCAAGTTAAGGGGCCATCCGGCAGCTCCTTTTGATCGAGTATCCTGACTGGACCTGGACTGGAACTTCACTTAAATGCAAATACAATGGAGGGGAAACAAAAGCAAACAGCTTGTTATCTCTTCACAGGTAGTTAAGAGAGGAATGCTTTTGACTTTGTTCAGTACCTTTATGTAAGTAAGTGCATGCACTGTAAGAATGTCAGATGTGTTGGTCTGTCCAAGTATTTAAAAAAATAACAATTTAAATAGTACTATTTTATTTCTTTTATAATGCCACTCATCCCAATGCAGGGTGTCAGAGCGCTTTACATAACATACACATTATACATCGATAATAAATCATGTAAGTGTGTAAATCAATGTACAAGATGTGTTACATGAGTCAGTGAGGGTTATAAGGTGTAGGGGTCACATGTCCTTCATAGCTCACTGTGCTATATTAGAAAGATTAGAATTTATGAACTGCAATTAACAAAAGGATCTCTGTGTTCAAAGCAATAACCTACTTACCAAGCTAAATAAAATAAAAATCTCTCATCTGAATGTTACATGATGTGCTTTGCAGGAGAAACATTAACCTTCTATACTACTTTGATGCAAATTTGGAACTACACAAAACACAGATCTCTCCAACAAATGCTTCAACCTCCAGAGTTATCTCATCATTATTATTAATATTCCCTGAGATTTACTGGGCACCTCTGTAGAAGATGCCTTAACCACATAAAATAATTTAAAATGCAGACTTTGCAACCAATTAAGCACAGGAGATTTACTGCCATGGTACTCCTTGTTGCCAATTTCATTGTGGCAAGGTTTTGAAAAACAAAATGTTATTAGTTGAGGCCCAGATTTTGCGTTGGGATTGCACCACTTTTTTGGCACAAGCCCAAAGCAAAATCAAATTTGTTAAATCTCATAATGTGCTTAAATGTACTCAGGATATACCTGATAAACATGTGTGAGGTCTTAATATCTGATGTCACTTCCAGAGAGATCACTTCCTGTGATCCCACGTGCAATGCCACGCGTCGTGGCATCATGTGCTATGGTGGCACGCGCCATGATGCACTTGCAAACTATCCAACTTGGTTATTCCCCACACTTCTTTTTTTAGGACTTGTGACCTGAATGAGGGGGTGGTGGTAGGTGGAAGGTGGGGGTGAGGAGGGGGGGGTTAGTCAGTATAATCACGTGTTCAACTTGCTGTTTACTGCGCAATTATAAAGTACATGAGCAGCCGGGAGAGAATCGGATTACAGCAAACCATGGTGTAGGCTTGTAAGCAGGGTCAGTGGCGGGAGAGTGGAATGGTTGATGCCACTGGTCAGGGTAGTGGTGCCTGGACAGTCTTCCTAGACAAGAAGCGGGGAGCAGCATTGGGCACCAACGCATCCGCTCTCTTCTTGTTTAGGGACCCATCAGGGGTGGATTTAAGCTTGCAAGAGTGTCTTAGACTCTCTCGGGCGTGCCAATTTAAAAGTAGAGAGTTATGATTGGCCCTGGGATCTTTATTTCTCTTGGGCCATCTCGCTCCTGCGGGAGTCAGAGTCCCGCAAGTTCTCTGATTGGCTGCCAGCAACAAAAGAAACATTTGGCTGCCAGCCATTACAGGACTCGGGGACTTAGCATAGCAAACAAATACTCTCAGACACTTAAAACATGCCTATTTGAAAGTAGAAAAATGCCGCAAAATTTCAGTTTTTGTGCCGCAAAATTTAAATTTTTGTGCCGCAGGGACATTTCGGTTTCCTGACCCTGTTCTTCCCCAGCCAGTCCAGCCCTAAGAGGCCCTTCGCTGTTGTCAGGGGCTCCATCCACATATTCCTGAGTTGTCGTTGTTTGAAGCGTTCTGTTTGTTTCTTGGCAGTGCCTCTCCTTCATCATCCTCTGACGATCTGAGTTCTTTGAAGTGAGAGTTGTTTCTAGTGCTAAGTAGGACACTGACACTGCCGTGATCATGAGCCCTTTCATGTTTATTATCATTAGTGGCCGGCTCAAGAAGAGACTGTCTGACTTCCTCGTCTGCCGTGGCGCACTAGTACTAAATCTCCTTGCTTTAGTTCAGATGCCGTGGCATGCTGCAGAGTATCAGCGTGTTGTTTCATCTTTCTCATTGCCTCTTGTTCTCTTTCAGCAAAGCCACTGTGCTCAGGTAGTACTTTGGCTTCCAGTTGACAGAGGCGGGTCCTGCTTGTTCTCCCCAGTACCAGTTTTGCTAGACATCATCCTGTGAACTATGTGGGGTGTTGCGGTAGTCCCGAAGTATTTGGCACAGGGCTTGGCCTACTGAGATCTGCGCCAGTTTTGCTCATTGGATGTACTTTTTTATGTTGTCCATGAACCTTTCCACCATGCCATGTGGTTGCTCCCACAGGGGGGTTATTTTCCTGTGATGTATTCCCAGATAGGCCATGAACTTGCGGAATTCTTCTCCTGAGAATTGTGGCCCATTGTCTGTCTTGAGTATCAGCAGTCGTCTAAAATTGGTAGGGTGGCAATTTCTGATGTTGATGACACTTAGCGTAATATGGGGAACCGGGAGTATTTGTCGATGAGGACTAGCAGGTAACCACCAATGTCCAGCAGCCCATGGAAGTCAGCGGCCAGTGTCGTCCACACTGCCTCGGGGAGGTCAGACATGCGTAGTTGCTCTGGTTTTGGTGGTATTCCTCTTGTCTGGCACAGGTGACAGCTCAAGATCATGTCTTCAACCAGACGGTCAAGTCCCGGGAACCATATCTTTTCTTTCAGCATTTATTTTGTTGCCACTGTGCCTCTGTAAGACTCACCTGCCAGACTTACTGTCTGCCATGGGAGGGTCTTTAGTATCACTATCCTGGATCCTCGAAGTAGTATTCCGCGCTCCGTTTCAGACAGCTATTCCTGTATTTGTTTGAAATTCTTCTCTTCTGACCCGTTCACTTATTTGACTCCTGTTGTTCACGTCTCCACCTCTGTATTGTTGCTTTGACTGCTTGTTGCGTTGCGTCATTCATTGTTTCTTGCACCAGTTCCTCTATCATTATTGGGGCAGGTGTGCTTTTTCGCAGCACAAAATTGAGGTACTTATCGGCCATCGAGGTTGTCTTTGTTGCACGAGGCAGGGGATGCACTGACGTATTCGGCAGGGTTGTGCTCCTTTCCTGTTTTGTGCACTATTTTGAAGTAGTAGTCCATTAGGTGTATCCCCTGTCTTTCAATGCACGGTGGAATTTTTGCGTTTGTGTTGCCGTATATCGTGACCAGTGCTTGGCGGTCTGTCACAATGGTGAATGGCTTCCCGTAGATGAACATGTGGTAGTGTTTACGTGCCCACACTACTGCTAAGCTATCTTTTTCTGGTTGTGAGTATGCCCTTTCTATGTCTGACAGGCTCCTACTTGCATATACAACAATGTGTCTTGGCGAGTCTCTTCCGGGCATATGTTGTGCGAGAATGGCATCTAACCCCACCAGGCTGGGGTCTACAGTGAGCTCAGTGCCTAGGGACACGTCGAAGTAGGTGAGGTGGTCTACTGCCGTGACTGCATGCCGGATGTCTTCAAACGCCCTGTCGCACTCCGAGGTCCAGAGGAATGACTGTCCCTGTTTAGTCAGTTCACGAAGTGGGATGCTCACTGTGCCGAAGTCTTTGATGTAGCGAGCACAGTAACTTGCCAGTCCAAGAAATGACCTCACTTCTGCTACGTCCGGGGGCCGTGTTTTGTGCAATGTTTCCACTTTGCTGGGATCTGGTTGCATTCCTTTCTGTGAGAAAATGTGGCCAAAGAACACAAGTTCTCCCTTCCCCAGCTTGCATTTATCTTCATTTAGAGTTAGGCCAGCAATTTCTAGCTAGCTGCAGACCTTTCTTAGTGCCTTGTCATGCTCTTCATTCATGCGGCCAAATACTAGGATGTCATCACTGTAATTTAGACCATTTTTTTGGGCCTGATCCCTGTCACACCAAATCCTCAAATATTTCAGCTGCTGATGATATCCTAAAGCTTAGTCGCTTGTAGAGAAATAGTCCCAGGTGGGAGGAGAACGTTGTAATGTAGCGTGATTGCGGGTCAAGCTCCAGCTGGTGGTAACCTTTAAATAGGTCTAGCTTTGAGAAGATGCAGACTCCGGTGAGGCAGCTGAACATGTCGTTCAATGGGGGCCATTCTCTTTCAATTGCAGTGCTTGGTAGGCACATGTCGACACAGATGCATATTTTTTTGTAATTTTTTTTGGTACGGCCACGATTGGGGACACCCATCGTCCATCTTCAGTCTTGATGATATCCTGTGTTAGCAAGCTCTTTAGTTCTTCTTCCACCTGTGGTTGGCAGTGCACAGGCACTCTGCTGTGATTTTGAGCTGCTGGTTTGACAGCTTTGTTGATGTGAAGAGCAATGTGCATGCCCTTCAGCTTCCCCAGCCTTTTGAGGATTGCAGGGTGCTCTCTCACAATGTTGTGATGGTCAGACATGTGGCATGTCATTGCTAGGAGGCCCATCACCTGAGTGGTGTCTTTGCTGAGCACACATGGCGCTGGGATGTCTTCCCGTAGGACGTTCACCTCTTCTTGCACAGACGTTTCATTGTTTGTGAGTGTCTCTATACATTTCCCTAGCTCACCACAGGTTTCTTCACGTCCCATGTGAAAACATCGACAGTGGAGGGTGACAAAGGAGGCTTGTGTTTCATCTTCTCATATTCTGACACGCACATGAACTTGCATGTGGCTCTACTGTCTAGTCCGAAACTCGATGTGTGATTTCTGACCTGTAGGTCCACCATCGCTGTCTTCTTTATTTGTTGTTTGTCAATGAGCTGGATATGTTCAGATGTGTGGTCTTGGGCTGAGACGTCCGACATGAGGTATGATCGGTCAGTGCTCTCTCATGCATGAGCGGCATCAGAGTCAGCTGCTGGCCTGCAATTGTGTGCTTCCATGTGTCATGCGTGTCTGCTTGACAATGTTCATGGTCTGGCAGGTCGCCACCACTCCGACTTGAAGTGTCCACCCATGCAGACGCTTGCAAAATGATTTTCTCATTTACATTTTCGACATTTGTGTCCTGTTGTTGGGCAGGTGCCAACATGCGGATATTCTAATCCGCAGCAATATCATGTCTGTTCGTGTTTCTCCTTCAGTGGCAGCAATGTCTTGTCATGTCTGCTGTTGCTCCCATCCATGCGATTGGCCTGTTCAATCATCCGCACTCTCCCATGTTCCATCTACATGACATGCAATGTGGCCCTGGCTTCTGTACGCGCCATTGTTAGTACTTTGTCTAACGTGTATGTTTCTTTTAGGATTCCTTTGCGGAATCCAACTGATTGATATCCTTCAATGATTTGCAGCCGTATTGCCGCCTCATTGTCGAATTTGTCAAATTCGCAGTAGGTGACCAGTTTGCGTAACCTGCTTGCAAAATCGTCAAGGAATTCATCCGCATGTTGGCACGCCCAGCGGCGGTGCGTCCATTGGGGCGCTGGGGCGTTGCCCCACTAGACGTGCGGTCACGGTGCAAGCAATGAAGCAATTTCAGATTAAATTGCTTCATTGCTAAAAACTAATTAAATTGTCTCGCGCAGACCCTGCTCAGTACGCAAGTCAAAGTCAGGTTGACTTGAGAGCCGGCAATCCGTCGGCTGATGAAGGGGGTGGGGCCGGGGGCGAGCACTCTGTCTAGTCTATGGTTTGAGTGACACACATTTCACTGCGGCGGCGGCGCGTAATGCGCATGCTCGAGTTTGGGCTGGTCATTTTTATGACCAGCCTGAACATGCGCACTGTCAGCCAGCCAGCCACTACTGAGCAGGAGAGCGAGGGAGGGGGACCCGGGAGGCCGAGGGTTGCTTCATGCAGCAGCCCCCGGTCTCTCCTATGGGCGAGCCCTATTTGTGCTCTAGCCAATCCAGGCGCTGCTAATGCAGCGTCTCTGGATTGGCTTAGACACCAGACAGCCTGCAAACAAAGCATTGGGTGCCGCGCAACTATGGCCAATCACTGTGGCTTATTATGTGAACAGTGATTGGCCATTTCGCTTTTGAGGTGCGCACTCTGTCTGCAGTTCGTCGTCACCGCGCCACACACTCAACACTCATGGCGGTGACGGTGTACTACTGGGGTGCATGTGCCGATACATGGATCCCTGCTCAAGACAATAATAATTGACAACCGAACCTTTATGTAAGTGTGCGGATATTGTTTCACTCCGAATATTTATTTTCATGCAAGCATCTCATAACCTACGGAAGGTTCTGCGCTCCAGAGCTTTCATTAATGGATTTTGAGGCGCCGACGCCGAGGCCTCAACTGGTGACAAATTCATGTTTTAAAAGGCTACAGAAGGAGTAGTAAAGGAATTGTTATTTGGGACATGTTTAACGTTAAAACGTTACGTATGGAACACAGCAATCAAGGGGTTAAGTTAGATATGTAACAAACAACGAATCCTCCTGGTGTAGTGAGACTGTGAGAGCGCAAATGTCACATACAGCTAGTTTGAGATAGGAACAAAAGTGAACAGAATAAACCTTTCTTTAGGTGAGGGGAGAGGATGCAGCCTTACGACTAGAGCTGCCGACCTTGGGGTCGGAGAACCGGGTTCGAGCCTCGGCGTAGGCTCAACAACATCCTGTGATTCTGGGCAAATCACTGAACCTCTCTGCGCCAACCAAATAATTGTGTGACATAACTGGTGCTCATGTAAAGCACTCAAAAACCATTGGGTCGAGTTTGCGCAATATATATATATATTAAAAAAAAATGCAATTGTTAGAGATGTTTCTTCTTTTTTAGTTTAGCTAGCGGGTCTCAACTAAATATCAAAACGAAGCAGCAGTTCCTCCACCGTGCAGGTTCTTCAACCTGCAAAAATAAGCCGATTTGAGCATATAGTTAGTTGGGCATCATAGGCAGTCCGAATGACGAATGCTGTAAACAGGTTTATGATTGAATCTTACAAATAAATTGAAAATGTATCGGGTGTTTGCAAATGTGCAAAACTTAGCTCTTTCAAAATTGCGTGTTTTCTTAAACTGTTTGGCAGCTTTGAGAAGGAAGAAGTTAGTAAAGTTGTTCTTACTATAAAAGCGGCAAACAGGGCCAGGCATAACCAGCTGCAGTTTACCAGTACCAGTACCCAATATCCTCTCTGCTCTCCTTTTCTCATGCTAGAAGTACCAAGACAGGGCAGCTGCAGTGGCAAAGGAAAGTGCTTGGCTTGTATGGTCTGCAGAAGAGAAGAGAAGTAAAGCATGTACGAGCTTTACAGTAAAGAATTAAGCAGTCATACATACGAGCTACAGAATTAGAATTTCCCCATTTACATTTTCTTCATGTGACGTGAGTTACAGGAACCTTCACATTCCTTCATCTTCCACGCTGGAGTTGCCCCCTCGTTGAAGATTTGTGGCGAAGGACGGGGATTTGTTACACCGATTCAGGCCTGCACCGATTGATTAACAATAAACATTAATTAGCAATAACCGCAGTCACAAAATGCCAGCTCGCCAGAAGAGGCATTGCTTTACTGTCTTAGACGTGATGATGCGTGTAATAACACCGGGATGGCTCTGTTTATCAGACATTAAAAGGCTGAGTGTCAGAGTGTGTGCCTTCCCACAACTCAAACCTATGGCCTTTCAGGCAGCGCACACTGTGCAGCGAGCACTCAACCAACTGAGCTAACTTATTAGCTTTGTTATCCTTTTATTGTTTCAACCGTGAAATAATATCTGATGAACATGTTTTATATTAATGGGCTACTATTAAACACAACACCACCATACACTACTAAATGCGGCAATAATTAAATTATGTCTGAAGTGGCCGTGACTATTATTTTCTATTTTGTTGGAAAAAGAGCCAGTCCAATAGTCTTTTTTTCTTTTTAGGGACAGCAATATTTTCAGACTGTCACAGTTATGACTTAATTGGAGTCTGCCTGGGTTGGGCCAAGGGTCTGTGAGCCACCCTGCAAGGAGTTATTAGTGTCCACCTTCAACTGCAATAGCAAACTAGTGCAAAAATGATATCACCGAACAGCCTCTACAAAAATCCACTTTTTGCACCTGTCAGTTAGTGTAAAATGTCTTTTTTGACGGGCTGATCAGAATAGATGTTGAAAAACTGTCAGAACACACAGCAAATGTATGAAATCTGACCTACGAATTCTTAACTTTATTGCCAAATTACAAAAGAGGAAAAGGATGAAACATAATAGTTGTAATGGGTGATAATAATCAATCCTGGTTCAGTGTTAAACTTCTTAAAGGCGAGGCCGACCTTCCTCCACACAGTGTGGCGCTGATAGACTCCTGCTAAGGGGACAGAGGCACCGCCTTGCATATGTTTTGCATGGAGACAAAGCTGATAAACGGCATTGGGAGGCGCAGACTTCCGCAGATTGAAGCATGCTTTGCCAGATATCCACATGCCCCACCCATCCTAAACCTTGGCGCTGCAGCCGGTGAGTCCAGTGGCTTGGCAGGGACGTGTTTAAAATGCGTGACGCAAAAGAAAACAGACACATATCTCAACACCACGTGCGCCAGCCAAACCGGCGCTCAGTCCTCCACTGCGAGTATGCAAATTTGTGTCACGTGGGCCCCGATTAGGACTCTGGCTGTGCGGTACCCCCGGCTGGGAAAAAGCTTTCTGATTATAACGTGGGCCCGTGGCACACTGTTCCTGCTTCCGGATGCTGCCAGCCCGCAGCCTGCCCTATCCCCTGACATCCTCGCTACCCCTTTGCTTTTCCCCCACCCATCATATGCTGCCGCTCTGATTTTATACCTACTCATTGTCAGAGGTATGGGAGCACTTGCTGTCACAGAAAAGAGAATTATATACATGATTTAGCCCAGCAAAACCGGGTTTGCAATTATTCCCTGTTTTGAATGGCTTAACCTATAACTGCCCAGTACTTGTATGGTGTTTTCACGTCATCCCATTGTTTACTGGTGTGGAGTTTGCACCCCGCCACGTTGTCCCATCTTTCTTTCTTATGTCCTTCCCTTGCATCGATTTGTTTGGCCGGTGTGGAGTGGGTGATAGAGGTCTGTAAGTGTAGGCATCTGTGTGTGGATTGGAGGTGTGGATTTGCTTGGGGCGTGTATGCATGTAGGCGTGCTTTTATGCAGGTGTAACTGCGCGGGTTATATATGTGTGTGTTGCTGGTTTGTGTGGCGGGAGTTGGCAGGTGCCAGCTTGTTTTGGTATCTATGTGTTTCTGTGTAACGTGTGCAATTCGTCAGCATCACATTATAGAACGTCTGATGGAAAGGTAGTGCAGAAGGTTAATGTGCCTGCTGCAAAGAACATGTACCTGATGCAGATCACAAAATGCACATGATGTAAATAGGTCAGTCAGTCACTGCTTGTTTTGTCAGAGAGATCCTTTTGTTACTTGCAGTTTGTAAGTTAAAATCCTAACATACAACAGTGAGCTAGTATTAACTGTCATCTAAGAGCTGCATGCAAACTGCAAAAATTGGAGCGTTATGTTTTTTTCCCCCAGTCTTTGTTTCATTACCCTCATGTTTCAAAACTAAGGGGCCGATTCCGATTCGGGCCGGAAATCTCTCCGACCGAGCCGGACCCGGAGAGATTTCCGACCGAATCGGACCCTAGCAGCCCGACCGAACGAGTACGATGCGCACGTATGCTATCGGACTCGAGTCGGTCGGACTCCCATTGAAGTCAATGGGAGCCGGTCGTACAACGCGTACGCGGGCTCGCATTGACTCAATGGGTGCGAGGCGAACAAGGGCGCCCCCTACAGCGGGTACGCCTCGAAGCGACTCGCGGCGTACATGCACAGGTAGGCGGGACCCATGGGTCCCCTTGTGTGCAACTCGCGCGGCTACGCGTACAGGGGGTCCGACACGGACCCCCAAAGTACGGCTCCGACTGCTTCTTGGAGCCGGACGGCGCGAGTCGGTCGGACTGCTCGCGGCGCGCATCGTACTTGCCCGGTCGGGGAACGTCTCCATTGCGCGGTGCGAGGCGCATCCGCGCGAGTCGGTCGGAGCGGTTGGGACCCGCGAACGAGTCGGTCGGCGAATTCGCACGCGCTCGCATCGTACTCGCTCGGCCGGACGCACGTACGAATCGGTCGGGAAAAAGGGCTCCGAATCGGATCCGGTTCAGCCGAATCCGATTCGGTGCCCTACCGGCCGAGATCGGAATCGGCCCCTAAATTGTTCTATTTTTATTTTCAGCACCTGCTAAAGCCTGACAACCCTTACCAAATTTTTGGGCAATTTTTCGGCGAAGAACAAGAGGCCCCAACCTCCTTTGCTGCTCTTTCACCCCGGCTACGACCCAGCAAACACCAGTGTTAAAGGTAAGGAAACTGATGCTATATTTTTTTAAATTGGAGTTAGGGCTATGTATGTGGTCACTCTACATGGTGGTTGGGGTGGGTGCACATTCTAAACATTGTACCCTCAGTGGATGGAATTTACTAATAGCCTTAGCCCTGTGCTTTGGGCAATAACGGTTGTTAAAGCCACTATCTATCCCTTGCCTTGTTCAAGGCCCTCAAGCAGTGTCTGTTTCAGTGCCTTCAGCAACCACTATGGCACACATAGGCAGCAGCCAGTAAGGCTGTATTTTTAGCAGTCATGTTGTGCAGGGGAGCTGTTGGAGATTTATTGCGATACTGCACAAGATATATTTATTTATACTGAAATTTGATATTATTGCACCACACCTTATACGTTGTACTTTGATTATTGACAGGTTTCTTTCATATTGGTAAGGCCAGCATCGGCATGATGAATACAGTAGAACAGCTAATTAGAAGGTCATTCCAGGCACGGCCACTTGAAGAGAAACTACATATAAAGCAATTAGGACCTCATCGGCCTGACATAAAACTACAGAAAACTTCACAGGACAGAGGAAAATTGTTCACACGTACATTCTCAAACGCCTGGTACACAAAAGCTGATTGGCTTACAGGGTGCCCTTTAAGAAATTCTCTGTTCTGCTTCCCCTGCTTGCTGTTTGGTGGTGAGTTTTCTTGGACAAATGAAGGAGTAACAGACTTGAAGCATTTGTCTGAAAAAATAAAGAAGCATGCACACACAAGAAAGCATATGGAAAACCTGACGAGACTGGGAATATTGGGGGAAGACACACCAATTGAGCAGCAGATAAACGATGCATACCGCAAAACAATACAGAAACACAATGAAGCAGTTGATAGGAACAGCAGATTCTATCCAAAATAATTGATTGCATTAGTTTCTGTGGTGCTTTTGAACTGGCATTGCGAGGCCATGATGAATCAGAAAGTTCCTCAAAACCTGGAATATTCAGAGGCCTTGTGGATTTAATAGCAAGCATAGACAAGGAAATGGAAGCACATTTAGCAAGTGCTACAGTCTTTAAGGGCACCTCTAAAACAATACAAAATGAACTCATTGAGTGTATGCTCGAAATTATGAGAAGCCATATTGTGCAAGAGTTGCAAAACACAGACTTTGTGGCTATTCAGGCTGATGACACCACTGATGTGGCCACTAAAACACAGTCCGTATTAGTGTTTCGGTACCTTGACAATGACAGACAAGTTGTGGAGAGGTTCTATGGTTTCACACATTTAAGAGACTCTAGTGCAGAAACCATTACTGCAGCTATACTGCTGCAACTGAGCTTAATTTTTCCAGAGCTGCCTCAAAAAAAAAAACTTATTGCACAAAGCTATGATGGTGCGTCCGTAATGAGTGGAAGCCTTAGTGGAGTACAGAAAAGAATTCGAGATGTGTACCCTAATGCTCATTATGTGCACTGTTACGCCCACCAACTTAATCTTATTATGCAACAGGCAGTATCAAAGATCACCGAGACACGAATTTTCTTTCAGGATGTAGGAGGCATGGCAGCATTCTTCTCACGTTCCCCAAAAGAACGGAAGCACTTCATGAGATTGTGGACAAAAGCGTTCCAAGGGGATCCTCAACTCGTTGGAACTTTAACATCCGTACAGTCAACCTAATCTATGAACATAGGGAGGACCTTGAGAAATGTTTTGCCACCATAGAAGACAATGATGAGTTTGATTACAAAAGTCAGACTGAAGCCCGTGGCTTTGCTAGAACACTACAAGACAGAGAGTTTCAGTTCTTACTGTTTTTATTTCATGATATAATGGTAGCTGTCGACCTGTTATACAATCAGTTACAAGCACGAGAGATAGATACTGTCAAAGTGCAAGTATATACCACTATGTTTGTACAAAGCATAAGCAAAGTGAGAGATGGGGTTGACAATTTAGACAGCAAACTGCCAGAGCATTCTACTTTTTCAAACCGCAGGAAAAACATCACCACTCTGGTCCGAATTGCAAAGGAGATATGTGACATTGTAATTGTGCAGGCACAAGTACGTTTTTCTTTCACAAAACATTTGGTGAGTGCCACATTATTGCAAAGTGAACAGTTTGCAAAATATGATGAATCTTTCCCTGAGCGTGCTCTGAATGAGGCTGTGGAAGCTTATCCTATGCTCAAAAAGAGGAGCTGAGAACTGAGTTGACTGTACTGTACGCAATGCCTGTGTACCGGAAGGCCAAAAGTGCCATTTCTTTGCTGGCTTTAATACATAAACTTAATATGGAAAAGTCACTTACAGAGACAGTGGCTTTACTAAAAATTGTCATAACTACACCTATGACAACAGCAGAGTCAGAACGATGTTTTTCAACCTTAAAGAGGATTAAGACTTTCCTGAGAAACACCATGCTTGAGGAAAGACTCAATGCTTTGGCAATGCTCTCTGTAGAGAGCAAGCTAGTTAAAAAAATACTAGACTTTAACATTAAAATTATTGAAAAGTTTGCTGCACTTAAAGAGAGACGTGCTGATTTCATTTACAAAAAGTAAACAATATGTTCAATGCAGCTACTTTGCGACCAGTTTAGTTGTTTGTTCAATAAAAAACATCTGTGAGGTACTCAGAAATGCATTGTATCTTGAAGTCTGTTATGAAGCTCTGTGGTTATACTGAATAAGCAGCTACCTATGTTATATGACATCTCTTTATTAATGTAATAACTGCACTTTCACAATTGCTTTATTAACCTTCCTGCTTTCTCAAATTTGCTTGAAAATGCACCATTTTTCCGCTTTTTTTCCAAATTTTTCTCGGGGGGAGAACCCCCCCGAACCCCTCTTAGGTTGTTCGGGCTCGCTCGCTACGGTGCAGTATGCCAATCATTTTACGGCCCACCACTTTCAAATGTCACCAGCCGCCCCTGGGCACGCCGTATTGAATGTGTAGAGTTCGAAATTTACAATTCTCTGGTGGTCGAAACTGTCAGTGAGACATTTTATCACACCTTTGTACATTTTGATTGCTCCTGATGGGAAGGTCACGAGAAGAAATATGTCTCGGTTTTGTTCATCCATGTTGTTTTTGCACGTGGCGCACATGTAGCTTTCGAACTGCCTGATCCATTTCTCCCAGCGAGCACCCTTCGCCTGGGAGTCAGAGAGGTCAAAAGGCAGGGGTTGTCAGAAAATCATGCTTGGATTTGTGGTCTCATTGCTTTCCTCTGTCATCGCTGGAGCAACTGGTCACAACAATGTTCTTATAGTTCGCAGTGTTCTTATAGTTAATGATGGCCACTGGTGGCCTTTAACACTGTCTCACCACTTTTTGACCACTTTGAAATCAGTGGCAAACTCTTCTCTGCTTGTAAGTCGTGTGCCTGACTTTAAAATGGCCGTCAGCACTTCCTTGCTGCTGATTGGCTTTTGCACCTGACTCCAAAATGACCGCAGAGGTCTCACGAGATATCATTTGTAACTGGGATCAACGCAGGAGACTCGGGTGGCTGTGCTGAGGGAGTTGAGACAGTCGTAGCTGGCAGCATAGGTCACGGTGCTGCACACTGCTTGCTCATGGCTTGCAGAATAGGGAGGCACCCTTTAATTATAATGATAGCAGAGCAGTGCTCGATGCTTTACCTGGCGGGCAGTGCTTACCGCTTTGTTTATTCTTTATTCTTCACAATGTATGACCTGGGTCGGCTCCCGACGTCGCTTTGAGCACAGCCAAAGTCCACTAATGTCCTTCTGCTGAGATTGGACCAGAGTGGGCTCCTAGCACCGTTCCGTCGACTGCAAGGACACAGAGCACACGTCGTCATGTATCGTCCAGTAGTTCACCACCTTCGTTGCCAGATGTTGCGTCCCCTGTGCCCCAGCACGAAAGGACAACACATGGAGGCTGGTGAGTACATGTAAGATCCTTTATTCGCTTTGTCAGCACAGTGCACACAGGCCCTTCCTCCCTCCTCCTGGGTGTAGGTAGTAATGCCTAGTGTCCCTGCTCCCTGACAGGAAGTGGTGTCCAGTGTCCAGTCACCTCCCTGTCTGCCCTGTGAAGGCTTCTAGTGCCTGCCTGCACATGTTGTTCTGACACTGCTAACACCTATTCCTCCTGTGTCTCACTGTCTAGGAGCAATACACAAAGACCAACTGCCAGAGACACCTAGTCATGCAACCCAGGATTCTGGTAGCAGGCCCCACATTTTTGGGACAAAAAAATGGCAATTTCTAAAGGTGGCATTTTCAGAGTTGCGATTTAAAATTAGAGTTTACCATCAAAACAGGTTTTAAATTGTAATTTTTTTACGCCAAATTTGATTTTCCCATCTGCTCCCAATTGAAAGTTATGACTAATTAAATGTAATAAGGTAACCCAATGTTATCCTATGAGAAGTAGGCTTTTCAGTAGTGAAAAAGTAATTTAAGAGTTTTTCACTATCGGAACATGTAAATGTTAAAAGTACATGTCCAACTTTTTAAATACACTGCACCCTGCCCTACGGGCTATTTAGTGAACACCTGAAGGTGACTTATATGTATTAAAAAGGAAGGGTTAGGCCTGGTAAAAGGTTTATTTTGCCAAGTTGAAATTGCAGTTTAAAACTCCACACACAGGCTACCTAAGTGGGTGGCACAATGAGTGTTGCTGGTCCACTAGTAGCATTTACATTTAATTTACGGGACCTGGGTAAATGTAGTACCATTCTACTAGGGACCTATAAGTAAATTAAATGTGTCACTTGGGTGTAGGTCAATATTACCATGTTTTAGAGAGTGTACACACACTTTAGCACTGGTTAGCAGTGGGAAAGTGCACAGAGTCCTAAGACCAACAAAAGCAAGATCAGCAAAAGTGGAAGAGGAAGACAAAAAGTTTGGGGGAAGTCCACCCTAAGGCTGACAGGTTTAAGGATTCTGTCAGTTACACTTTTTCACTATGGCCCTGCTTTCTGACCTAAGTGTGCATTCCTCTGATCGGGTCTATTTCATGCATAGCAGCTCTCCATGCATTAATGATATTTCAACATTATCGCTCGTGTACTTTTCTGTGTAAAATACTCAGTGCCATTATTTGTTTTTTTTATGTATAGATGTAATTACATTATCATCAACAATAATAAAAGCTGTAAATTAAAATATACAACAGGGTCCATGCTGATCTCATCAACTAGTTACAAATGTCAGATATTCTGTTGTGCAGCATCCAATAGCATGAGAAAGTCCTAAATGTAACTGTTGGCTTCTGATATTTTGTGCTACTAAGCCACAATCTCCCACTGCCCCCTAAATCAAGTCTGCATACAATGGTGTAAATAGTGAACCCCAGACTGCTCTCCGGACCTGTAGGCTACATTTTGCAATTACTATGAACTAGCCAGTGGACTCCATCATGAAGGTACCAGTTTGTGGTGGATTGAAGGTACCAGTTTGTGGTGGATTGTTTTAGAAATCTGTTGAAAACATGGATATTCCAGTTGATCATGTTCCAGGATCCATGACGATTGTACACATTTCACATTTAAAACATCATATTGAAAAATATATTTTAAAAAATGTCATTAGATAGAATGTTACTGCCATCAAAACTGCTATTGTCCAGTAGCAAAAAACAAAATATTGATGTTGCTCAAGGGCTGAACTGGGAACCAAAATAGGAAGTAGATAGACCCACTGAGATGCACTAGGCACTAGTGGGCCCTCCTCCATGACAATTTTAGAGAAATTGCAGAGAAATGGGTGGAAAATCATGGGTTTTACAGGCAACTCCAAAGGGGAACTAATGAACTATTAGAGTATTTCAGATTCTGCCACAGTACCAGGCACACCATTACTTCACATTAGTGAGTGAATCATTAGCCTGTGAGAAGATTGCATTCACATTTCAACACACTGAGTGCACATAAAGCAAATATATCTGTGCCACAGAAGATGCAGTGACTCTCTGATACACAGTGCGCCTCTGCAGAGACAGACATTCAAAATGTCCATGTCAGGAGAATTAACATTAGGTTTCGCAACAACAAAGATGCCAAAGCTGGTGCCCAGGATGCTATGACATATGTAGGTTAATCATTACCCAAGGTTACTCGTTTTACTAGCAGACTGACACAGTATTTTAATGCCTCCATGGCAGTTCCCACATTGCTAGAGATCTTCAAGGCCAAAGCCTCATCTCACAGAGTTAACGCAGGCTATCATGCTAAAAATATCACACACACTCAGGTTAACACACAGTTACTTAAGCCTATCACAATAGAGCTTCATGTTACAGAGATCTTACAGTGTCAGGCATCTGACAGCAAAGCCGTCCCTCAGGTTTCCCAGGTCTTGCAGGTCTTACAGGACTAGACACCGATCAATAGTGTTATCCCACAAGCTAAAGAGGCGTTACCTGATATACAAGGATTAGCTTTGCCTTTGTAATGTGAATGTGACAGACATGATTTTGCCAGTGCTTGTTGGTAAAGCATTGTTAAAAGAGGTAAAAAGAAAAAAAATGAAAATACCGGAGGAAAAGCAAATACATACCTTAAGGTATCTCAAAACTACACATTGAACAATATTTTCAAGTTTTATAAATGGCATGGCTTATTTTATCAAATTTCACAAGGAAACTGTACTGTAGAACTGAAGAAGACTGTTGCACATAATTCAGCTTAAAAATAAAACTAGATGCAGGAACATAACCACTGACAGAGGAAGTGTCATAATTTAAAGGAAAATCCTTGTTAATTGGTATCTACATAAGTCAGAACTGGAACAGATGTCATGGGTATTTTGCGCTCTACTCCCCCAGCACCATAAATGCCACATTTGTGTGCCAAAGCTTGAGCTGTGATGCAATATGCAGGAGATAAAAGAAAAACAAGCTTCCAAAGTCTGTTCTTTAGTCAAATCTGGCAAAATATACCTGCTTCTGTGATTATGGATGAGCTGGGAGAGCTGGAGAGTAACACAAAGAGCGCATGGTGTGGATTTCAGTGAAGATGGATCACACAGGGAAGAGAGCAAGAAAACAAGTGCACTCCCATGTAGTGCTCAAAGAAGAAGAAAAAAAGGAGTTCTGCGATGTGAGCAGTGGAAAAATACAAGTCATTCATTCAAAAGATGGTCAAAAAGCTGTGTTCCAGGGATGGGATAAACACAAGAGAAAGCAAATACATTGAACAAGAAGCAAGCAAAGAAAAGTGACCAAAAAGCCAACCAAAGCCCACCTTAAGTAATGTTATTGTACACAATAGGTCTCTGGCACCAGGCAGGTTAAAGCTGTCTGCGGGTAGACCTAAAAACCACCCCTTAGGTTAATCAGAGTATAGATACCAAGGACTATGACACCAGAACTATCCTACTGGTTGCTATTGCAAGACTTTCTCTCGCCACCTGGGAGAATGATTCTTTTCGGCTCCCTAAAACCATCTGGAAAGCAAGTACTACAAGACAATAAAAGCACTTCACAACACAATGTATTAAACCTTAAAACAACTCAGGAATTGACTGTAAAAGGTAAATAGCTAACCTATGTCTAATCTGTTTCAAAGATCTTTCATAGGTGCCTTAATAAGGGACTGTTGACCAGTGCCTTTTTATGAAGGTGGCACACTATGGTAAACATAAACTAAGGGCCATATTTAAAGTTTGGCAGACAGGATACTCCATCACAAATGGAACAGATGTCCTGTTGCCATATGACAAGGGTATTGTATGGCTGATGGGATATCTGCCTCTTGTTGACAGAGTATCCTGTCTGCTAAACTCTACATGAGGCCATATGTTAATAATTATTGTCATGCATCAGGAATGAAATATAGCTGTGCTCCATACAGCACAGCACAGCAAAGCACAGCATGGCAAGATCTCCTCTAAGGCAACAGGCAATAATGCAGGCACCACTGAAGGTTGTCCTTGTGCACAGAACCTGCACATTGAAGCCATCAGCATTAATGCAAGCTTCCATTGCTCAGAGAACTGACTAAGCAGATTGACTAAGCCCAGTCAGTAGCCCACGCTGAATCCATCCTTTAAGATATGCCTGCCTTTATATACTGTGTAAGTGAACACGGGCACCCCGTACATGTGTTCTTTACATACTGGGTATCACCTAAACTCTTGAAATGTCCTGGTATGTTAATATCGTGTTGCATACATTGGTACAGAGCTTGCTTCCACTTGCCCTGTATGAAAGCCACCGTCCCAGCCAAAAACCTAATTGTCCCATATCCATTTCTTGAAAATCAGTAGTGTAACCCTGCAGCACAAATTCACAGGGGATAGACACGAATCTTATGCAGCAGGATGTGAGCATTTCTTGCAGTCTGCCAGGTCGCCTGTTTTCTAGAGGACCTATGACAGCTCTAGCCACATTTGAAATGGGGGTGGTGGCTACATGGGTGTACAAGGGTGTGCAGCGCAGGTGCTTATTTAGATCATGTTGTGGGCTACAGGCTGCTCACATTGGGAACTTGGCTTTAGCGCTGCACCCCTTCTGTCAGCAATGCCCACTACAGTCATACACTCTCTTTGAACACAGGTTAGGCGAGCAGGGTTGCTGAAAAGGAGTGGCTGTGACAATGCGCTCCACCTACTCTGCTGTGTGATGAATGGAACAGGAGTGATGTTAATCTCTTTACGGATGTTGGTGCTCCATGCCAGGCCTGTGTCTCGATGAAGCATTCTAAAATGACAATTTCAGTTTAGGTACGTAGAACTCATATGAGCGTCCAAAAATGACAGACAGAGAAGTCTTAAACCTTAAATGTTTATTTTAAGATTTAGTAAGGGAGAAATTAAATAGTATAATCAATAAATCAATAAATTGAGTGCAAAGCTCAGTTAAAAAGCAGTATCAATGAAATAACTTAGTAACGTCCAGGTCAGCAATTCACAAATATATAATAGGCAAGTAATCTGTCATGGATTGCTCTCCTAAGGTGAGTATGATAGGGGACTCCACTCACATCCAAAAATTGCACATTTTAGAGGGTTCTGAACAATGAATTTCTTACATTTAACACAGTAGTACATGGTTTCCACAAAATAGGGCGATCAGAATTTAACAGTGTGAAAGAGTTGCAATTAAATACAAATTAGAAAGTCTCCATAATTCTATAACATGGAGCTTTCTGTACTTTCTGTCCCAGAACAAATATTGTTACATTATGAGGGATTCTGCTGGGCGACAACCTTGAACAGGAGCAGATGTACTGAAGCAACAGTTCATATTCACGTGAAGGTCATTGTCTTGCCTGCAAAAAATGCATTCAAACATTATTCCACTGAGACATGAAAATACAAGTTTATCCACGTGATACAAGACATTGGCAATAAAAGTCACGAACAAGATGGAGTATGAAGCCTAAAATTTCCATGTTAGCTAGAGTTCGAGTTTTGTAAGTGCAAAGCATTTATTTAAAAAGAAAATAGAGATCTCGGCTGTTTCTTCTACACAATTGCAGAAGAAAGGTAAAAATATGTTACTGCCTGTCCATAACAATTACTTTTCAAAGTGGTGCAACCAGGTTGTGTTGCCATGCTAAGTGCCCACTGACTCAATAGCACTGAGGTGATGGACGAGGCAGTGGCTAGTGTGACAGGCAAAACCTCTTCTCCACGCCTCCACCGCTCTGACGTTCACCGGTTCAAGTGTCTGACCTGTCAAAAGGTGATTGCGAATAAAATGCGGCAGCATAAACAAGCATTGGCAAAGCCAATAGGTCTCGCATATGCAAACTGTTGTCTTTGTCAATGTTTTTTTGTCATTTGCGCAGCCGCACAACTGCTGTGGAGCATGGCTGAAAGTAAAAAATGCTATCATGCGACCAGCTCTGGCCACATCACAGTTGGCTGTATTGTAGCATTTTCTTTTCTTATAGTGGGTGGGGGCAAGGGCAACCTGGATATTGAGAGGAGGACAGAAGGGTGTACGCAACAACAGCAAGAGGAGGGTAGGTAGGGACAAGTAACTAGACTGGACAGCGGGAGAGAACAAGCAACTATGGGGGCGGGAGGGGGCCAAGCACCAACAGGTAGGGCTTGAGGTGGCGAGCACAATAGGAAGGGCAGGCGTCGACAAAAAACAAAACAAAGGGTGGTAGGAGACCAGCAACAAGATGGACAGCTGGTGGGGGCAATGAACAACACAGACAGCAGGACTAGATTCCGAGACTATTATGCATCCCTCTATGCCCCATCACAAAAGATACCACCTCAGGCCATTGAAGATTTCCTGACACCGGGACACCTACATGTACTTCCGCAGGAAGATGCGGATGAATTAGGGGTAGGTATTACAATAGAGAAAGTAAGTGCTGCCATAAAAAGTATGGTGCGCAGTAAAATTCCGTCAGCTGAAAGCCTACCTGTGGAGTTCTTTGCCACATATGGGGATGCATTGGCTCTAAAATTAGTAGAACTCTACTCTGCAGCTCACAAATCTGGGCATCTTCCTGTATCCACATGTGAAGCTTTGGTTATCCCACTCTTGAAACCAGGTTGCCCTCCCATGGATGTCAAAGCTTATCGGCCTGTGTCCATGCTTAATGCTGGTTACAAAATTCTTAGTAGAATTCTAGGGACCCGTCTTCTGCCCCACATACCTACTTTAATGATAGATCAAAGGGGATTTATTCCTGGGCGCAACACTGCGCTTAATATCCTTAGACTCCTTTCACTTATGAATGAAGATTTTGTAGATAAACAGGCAGCAGCTATTATAGCAATAGATATAGAGAAGGCCTTTGACAGTCTGAGTTGGGACTTCCTATATCGAGTAATGGCTCGTATGGGGTTTGGGCCCTGGGTTTATACACTGGGTCAGGCTTCTCTATAGGGGACCTACAGCATGGGCTTGATCTGTCAGAACTATATCTGATTCATATGAGGTGGGACGAGGAACTAGGTAGGGGTGTCCTCTCTCCACCTTATTTGCCATTGTAATGGAGTCGTTGGCCAGCAGCACACACGCAGAGGGGTTTTACCATGGGTTAGAGGTTCGTGGGCTATATTGAAGGAAGTAGCCCGATTCGGGTCACTCGGGTCACTCACGACCACCTCTCTGCCTTCTACGAAATGAAGAGTCGGTCAGACAGTAGAGAATACAAACCAATAACAGTTTATTCAAAGTTCGCTCAGAGCGGAGCCCTGTCTACCCAGTCGCTAAGAGTGTTGCAGAGAGAGTCTGACTTCAGCAAGAATAACGATACATTATGTACAGTTCAGAATCAATGAAAACTTGCCCACCATGGAATTTTCCAGAGAAACGCAGCTGGACAGTAAATTACAAAGGAGTAAGTTTTGGTTCAGAAGCCGGGCATACATTATCTATCAGTCAAGGCCATTCCGCCTGTGCCCCCGCCACTAGACAAGTGGGAGAAGGCTTACATCTAAAGGAAAGGTATGCGCTAATAAGAACAGGGCATTCATTAGTGTGGCAGAACTCAGCTCCGAAGAAACATAACCTAGAGAAGGCCGTTTCTCGGAAATGGCAGAGAATTAGTTTCGATCATGATACAAAATGGCGCCCTTACACAAAAGGGCGCCGCGAATGCTAACTTACGTAAAACAATACAAAAGCATAATTTTTATTCTAACAGACCCTCCTTTTAGCATGAGCTAAGCAATTGTATATAATAACAAAAGACATATCATTCAATAAAACATGGTAAATTGATTTAGGAGCATTCCATATCTTCAGTTTCAGGGAGAGAAACAGTAAGGAGGGAAGAAGTCACAAAAATACCCTCGTCTATCTGCATAAGATCGTTTACTTCTTTCTGGATCATAATTGTTGCATTGGTATCATGGATCGATATTCTCTTAGGAGCGAGAAGGGTGGTGCAATAAGAGCAACATAAGGGGAGACACTGTACCAGAACGCAGCAAACAATCAGAATCACAATGAAATAGATCACCCTTTCAAGGATCCAACCCCATCCACCAAAGAGGGACCATCTCCAATTTCCGCTCTCCCTTCCTTTAACATTTTCCAAGATGTCTAAAATATGTTGAGTAATATTCTTTTCCATATTAGTGATCCCGACTACACACTTGTCTCCTACTACTGCGCACACACCACCGCTCTTAGCTAGGATGAAATCAACTGCATATCTGGTTTGCTCAGAGTATATTCGCATACTTTCCAATTGGGTGGTGATGTCACGCAGAGCCGCCACTGTGGAATTAGACAGTATCTGCAGCTTACATCCAAAGTATTCCCTAGCCCTTTCACCCCTGGCCATAGCGGTACCACCAAAGGTAATAATGGAGGAAAGAATATACCCAAAGGTGATACCATTGCTATAGTTATTGACCTCAAGGTCTGTTAATCCATCGCAAAATTCCTTCGTCAGTGTTCTTTTTGCCAATCTTATATTTGGCTTACTATACTTACAGGGCACACCAAGAGGAAGCACCATTCCTAAAGCAACGTCCTCTGTACCATTATAAACGTTTGAGTAAGTACCATTGGATAGAAAATAAAACCCTGGGTGTGCATAAAGTGGACCTTGATAATCTACAGGAGCATATCTGGTGTTCATTCCTGATAGAGCGAAATGTTCTTGTGAATTGTAGGGGTGCATCATAATCACTGATAGGCCGCACCCACATGTATTCAGACATATATTCGTTTATATTCAGTTGTATACTCATGCATGTTTAGTAAAGAATGAATAGTTCGCTGAGACAAAGCGAATCAGCAGCATAATGGTGTTAGGATAATGATGTAATGTAATGCTTATTGAATTGTGTGAACATAATGCATAGAGGAATTAGTTCGTGTGTGTAATGTAATTGCAGTAGTTTAAATGCGCATCATATTAAAGTTGCACATGTAATTCATTGTTTGCATATGAATCGTAATGAAAATGCTTATAGGGAAATGTAAGATGTGTGTTTAAAAGTCATATGTAAAGGCCTGACTACATATATGCTTAGGGAAGGCCTGGTTTATTTTATGTTAGCTTATGTCGTAGGCCAAGAAAAGTTTCTCTTGGTAAGGCTCTCTGGGCACAAACGGTAGATTTAATTTGCACAGTAGAAGGTTTCTGTTGAAAGTATCTTTCGTTGCAGGTGCAAGGACACATGTCTCGTTAGTAAGACTAACTCTTTGTTTTCGAAAGCTAGAGAGAGGGGAGGCATGGTACGGGGAGTGAAATGGAATTTAGGGATGATACTTTCAGCGGAGAAGGTGCCTGGGACTCAAGGTCGTCGCAACCGTCCAGGATGAAGTAACCGTTTCGATGGAAAAGCACAAGAAAGAAGACCTGGCCAAGGAGGCGTGACAAAGGCGTGTACAATTGTATTGTGGTTTTGTATTAGGGATAGTGCCCTGAGGGAGGAGGCCAGAGAAGAGGTAGGGGAGACCTGAGAGAAGGACAGAACTGAGCTTAGGTATTATGTGATTGCACTTCTTAGGAAGTCCTCACAGCTGACACCTTTATTCACTCTTGCCTTGGAAAGTCGTTATGCAGGGATGTCACTTAGCGTTAGTGTAGGGACAGCTATTGATTTTAAGCTTGTTTAGTCCAATGAAGAGCAACTTTGAAATTGGAGCAATCATAGTCTGGTTGATCCTTCTAGAACTTTCTATTCTTCTTATCCTGAGTCGGATGAGATTCCTGCGTAGATTATTATTTGTATTAGTGCCCATCTATTTCTTTAACCTCGTGTTGAGGTGCTTGCACGTTCAGTTATTTTTAGCGTAAATAAATTCTCAAACTTGAATTCGGAGTCAGTGGTCCTTTCAGACACAATGAATGATGATATATAACCTGATGAGATTCTCCCCTTTACACTATTCAACAGGTAAAAAGATCTTGGCGACCAGAAGGTTCTTATAGATAATTAGATAAGAATCGGCGTTATCAGTTGGTAGCAGAGTAGGATGGTTACCTTTGATGGTAAGGGGAGATCTAGAGCAAGATAGGAGATTAAGTTGCCCCATAGAGCCCGAGTGACGCAGATCCAGAGGACCGCGGGAGAAGGATGTCGGAGGTCGTGGAAAACTGACGGAGAGTGACGGTGCGGCGGAAGTAGCAGTTCGTAGTAGAGTGAGTATGAAAAGAGTGATGTTTGGTAGATTGCGGTGTTTTATTGTTGTGTGATGTCTTGCGGAGTTGGAAAGAGAGTTGTGTGATTGAGAAACGGACCGTGAGCGCGCGCGGGACCGGGAGATTTATTGTGGTGTAGAATACACCCAGAGTGAGAACGTTGACCAGAGGTTGTGGGGGTCACGAGACGTCATTGACAGACCCACTGAAGATAGGGAACACATGAGTGAGAGTGTGAATAACCAACGCAGGTCGTAGGTTATTGTGTGCAGAACATCGAGTGATTGAATCCTATCGAGTGTGTTAAAGGCGATTGTCCGGTCGTTTCGCGGACAGACGATTGCCAGATTGAGGTCAACAAGCTCAAGAGGCTGATCGGTCATTGGTAAGACTGACGGTCAGAGAGGTAATTGTTCGGTAGGACGGACATTATTTCAGAGTATGATTGGGACAGGTGCGAGAGAGAACGAGTGAATTAGAAAGGAGGGGAACTGCTGCGAGCGGAGGAAAAGTGACGTCAGACAAGTGCCGCGCTGCGATAGGCCGGTTGGTGTGAGCCGCGCTGGTATTGGTGGAGTGAAATCGAGAAGCAAGAGCTGACATTTTGAGTGCAAATACGAAGTTGATTCATCATGAAATGTTTTAAAGCTTTACGGGAACTTTGTAGAGGTGATAGACATGTGGTTGTTCGGGAGGGAGAGGAAGCTCCTCCCGAGGATACACCAGCACATTATATGGCAAAGAATGTAGGATTGCATACTATAATTTGGCTTGAGAATTGGCATAAAATGACAGAAGCAGAAGGAGAATTGTCGTTCCCTCGATATGGTACTTTCAGGATGGAGGTATTGTACCAGCTAAAAAGTGTAATGGCTTCATTACGACCACTACCTAGACCGACACAGTTTGAGGCATTGCATGCGTGGATTAGAGCAGCACACGAAAGGAATAGAGACAAGAGTCAGGAAAGGGTGAAGAAATCGATCAGGGCATTTCAGGATGCAAAGTGGGATGCACTGGAGAAACGGTGGAGGGTGGCAACGGTTGAAGTGGACAAGTTGTACCCATTGTTAGTACAAAATGGGAAGATAATAAGAATCGATGAGGATGACAGTGATCTAGATGACAGCTTGTTAGATAGGTTGTTGGCAGAGAGGCCACCACCATTTAATCCAGATTCAGAAGAGGGAAAGCCGACCCCAGCAGTAGCAATAGTTGATGAGAGCCAGAATCAGACTAGCATGAGAGTAGTGGGAAGGATTTCCACAGGAACGGAGGGGGCAACGGCGTCTATGATAACACAGCCTCCTGCGGGGAACACAAGATTACCGGACTCCTTGACAGTACCGGTTACCATAGGCCCTATAGTGCCGGTATATGACCCAGACCGAGTGAGAGAAGGGGGCTCCGTACCGACGGGAAGGGAGGAAGGAAACAGTGAGAGTGGGAATGGGTTTGGAGTAAGAGTGGTTCATTTCCCAAGACCAGTGGAGACAAGTACGCCGTTACCGGCTACTGCGGACTCTTCCTTTAGGCAAGAAGAGGAGAGACCAGAAAGACCGAGGTCTTTGCGGGAATCTAAGTCAGCTTTGAGGATGTGGACACCAACAGTAACGAACCAAGAGGATAGGATGCAAGGAGATAGGGCACAGAACGTCTCGGAAGACAGACCAAGTTCCAGGAATATGATGGAAGGGAATAGGTCACAAGGACAGAATAGTGACTGTGATGAGCGGGATGGCTCGGGTTGTCGAGATGTACTGAGGAGTGCAGTACAGGCAAGGTTGCTAGACGTAGTGAGGCTGAAAGCAGAGGTAGACGAAATGATCAGTGGGGGTCTGCCTTTAGAAAGGATAGAAATTTATGGATCAGATGAGCTGCTGTTTGTAGCAAAAGATGTGACTCGAAAAGCTAGAATGGCACATGATAGATTGAAGGAATTGGCCAAAAGATATGAGGTAGACCTGAACAAAACTAAAGCGTTGCAGGGACCACATAGATTGCATTACAGTGACCAGGAGCTGGAGGAGAAAAGAATCACAGGATTAAGGACACACACCAGAGACCTGATTATAGGAATGAGAATATGGATTTTGTTGGACAAATGGGAAGGAAGGTGGTCCAAGAAGAAACCAGTAAAGAGAGCAGAAGGAGAAACGCCGCCTCCAGGGGGGGGGGGCGACGGGTGTTGGAAATTTTCCTTTACGGGAAGTACAGAATGGAGGGTACGTGCATGTGCCGTGGAATAGAGGTGATTTGGCTGCATTTACAAATGATTTTCCTCGGCTGAGGGAAAAACCAGTAGAGTGGTACAAACAGGTTGAGCGGTTTGTGAAGATTTCAAAAGTATTGTGGATTGATTTGAACACTTTGTTTGACATAGTGGTACCAGGAGATTTGTGGACAGCTTGTAAAGTCGCTATTGAGTGGCCGACTTCGGAACCAGATAGAGAGGCGGTTACAAATGGTCCATCACCCCTAGTCATGAAAAAATATGAGCAGGTGATTACATGGTTGAAACTGAAGATTTCACCTCAGGATATAGATTGGGTTAAGATAGATCGGACTATACAGGAACCCAAAGAAACGGTGCATGAATATTATGAAAGACTTCTGCAAGCTTTTAAACAGTATAGTGGGTTAGATATCTTGGACCCCAAGGATATGGGACAGTTTGTGTCAAAGTTTGTACTGGGTCTGAGAATGGAAATCAGCCTCATGATACAGCACCATTTGATCTGCTGGCAGAACAAGCCACTAGATGAAATTTTGCGGTATGCGAGATACTGTAGTGATGAGGTGGAATCGAAACATAGAAAGCTAAAAGATAAATTGATGCTTGTCCAAATGCAGACAGCACAGAGTCAGCCTAGTGGAGGGACTTTAGGAAGAAAGCAAGGAAATTTCCAGGGAAACCAGAATGGGCAAGGCCAGGGAAAGGGAAAACCAGTAGACCCCAAGACAGGAGTGGACGTGTCCACACTGAAGAAGACCACTGCGTGTCATCTTTGTCGCCAGGTCGGACATTGGAAACGCGAGTGTCCTTTGAACCCAGCTAATCAGTTGCAGGAAGAGGAAGAGGGGGCTCAGGCACCTGCGCAAGAGGTAGTTAACACAATAACGAGACCTAGGACGATGAAAGGGGGGGTTTACAGTTCTCACGCCCAGGTTCCCCAAGCTCCAAGGATTTCACAAGGAACACGAACGTATCAACAGATGCCCCTGTTCGAAGATTACGACGAGAATAGCTTAGATCCTTTATCCTGACGGTGCCTGAGGGGGGAGGAAGACTGCACACTTGGAGCGGTCTTGGAGGTAGACCAGAGAGGACCTTTTGTGGAGGCAGAGATTGAGGGACATCCTGCCACACTTTTGGTTGATACTGGTGCTACCCGGTCTACTGTAAGATCTGCAGTAGTCCCTAACCTACCCCTCTCGGGACAATCAATCCAGGTTGTTGGAGTAGCGAACAAAAGAATAAGCAGCCCATTGACAGAACCGATCCTAGTAAAGATAGGTTCCTTCCAAACTAGACATCAGTTTGTGGTGTGTGATACGAGTCCAGTTTGCCTTTTGGGGAGAGATCTGTTGTGCAAGTTGAACTGCACGATTTATTGTACACCACGGGGAGTGGAGGTCCAGACGAGAGATGATGATGCTGACTTTAAAATTACCAATCAGCATCTGTGTATAGATCTGTACCCAATGGTGACTGTGGAAGAACTTCCACCTGATCTGAGAGACGCAGTGTCGTCTGTGGTGTGGGATTTCGCAGGCGACGAAATAGGTCTAATCAGAGGGGTTGAACCAGTGCGGATTGAGGTGAAACAGAATGTTGATTTCCCCAGAACACCTCAATACAACCTGTCGCCAGAAACGATTGCATCAATAAGACCTGTGATCGAGACTTTCATTGAGAAGGGTATTTTGAAAGAGATCAGAGGTAGCCCCTGTAATTCACCCATTATGGGACTACAGAAACCGAGCGGGAAATACAGGATCGTGCAAGACCTGCGAAAGGTCAACACGATAGTTGTCCCTTGTTGTCCAGTGGTACCGAATCCTTCAGTAATATTGTTCCAGATCCCATGTGAAGCCGAGTGGTTTACGGTTATCGATTTGTGTCAAGCCTTCTTTTCGATACCGCTCCACGAGGAAAGCCAATTTCTTTTTGCGTTCAGGCTAGAAAATCGCGTGTTAACATGGTGTCGTATCCCTCAAGGGTATACGGAAAGTCCATCGATCTTTAACCAGATCCTGAAGAAGAACCTTGAGAGTCTCGTGTTGCCGCAGAACTCGGTTCTCGTGCAATACATAGATGACTTGCTCATTGCCTCAGAAACAGAAGATGCTTGCAGAATTGACACTGTAGCTCTGTTGAACCACTTAGCAGAGAACGGACATAAGGTGTCCCCGAACAAGCTGCAGTACTGTTTGAAAGAGGTACAGTACTTGGGACACAGATTGGAAAAAGGCAAGAGGAAGGTGTCACCCGATCGAATAGAGGCAATAATGAGCATGGCAGTACCCACGACACAGAGAGAAGTTAGGATGTTTCTGGGAATGGTTGGCTATTGTCGACAGTGGATTCCTAGTTTCTCCTTGAGAGCAAAGCCTCTGCAGAGGCTTACGCACAAGGATGTAAGTGATCCGGTACCATGGGACGAGGAGTGCTTGATATCATTCCTGAAACTGAGAGAGGATTTGTGCAGGGCTCCGGCACTGGGAATGCCTGATTACAACAAGGCCTTTTCATTGTTTTGTTACGAGAGGGAAGGATGTGCATTAGCAGTGTTAGCTCAGAACCATGGAGGTGTCCGTAGACCAGTTGCCTACTTTTCAGCTACTTTAGATCCAGTAGCTTCTGCGTTGCCCGGATGTCTAAGATCCGTTGCTGCAACAGGTGTCAGCATTGAAAGATGTGAAAGCATTGTAATGGGACATCCATTGACTGTACATGTGCCACATTCGGTTGAGTTATTGATGACCAGGACCAAGACCCAGCACCTAACGAACAATAGGTTAACGAGGTACGAGCAAGTCATACTTGCCGCAGAGAATGTGACTCTGAAAAGGTGCTCTGTCTTGAACCCTGCGACATTGATGCCTACACCGAACACGGATGATGAAGATTGTGCGGACCATGATTGTCTCGATGTGACCGAGCTTTGCACCAAACCGAGACCTGACATTGTCGATGAGCCATTGGCTGACCCAGATGAAATTTTCTTTGTCGATGGTTCATGCTTAAGAGACAGTGTGGGGCAATTGAGAGCAGCGTTTGCTGTATGTACCATTTCAGGAGTGGTCGAGGCTGCTTGCCTAGAAGGAGTACGCTCCGCGCAGGTAGCTGAGATCATTGCCTTGACCCGTGCCTGTTTGGCCGCTGATCGAATTCGAATAACGATTTACACAGACAGCCAATATGGGTTTGGCGTGGTGCATGACTTCGGGCAGTTATGGTCTCAGAGGGGATTTTTGACATCATCTGGATCACCCATTCGTAATGGAGAATATGTAAGACAATTGTTAGATGCATTACAGCATCCAAAGGAAATTGCTGTTGTAAAGTGTTCAGCCCATGGGAAAGGGGAGGACTTTGTATCCTTGGGAAACAATTATGCGGACGAAGTCGCCCGCTTCTGTGCAGAACAAGGATGCATATTCACAGAAAGAGAGATAGGGGAGAGCCAAGAAGGAACCGAGCTCAGCATAATGTTGACCATGGCAGACACTTGGGAAGAGCTTAAGCGATTGCAGGATGAAGTTTCAAACCAAGAGAGAGAGGGATGGATCAAAGCTGGGTGTGAGAAAGGAGATGTGGATGTGTGGGTATCCAACGATGGGAGAGCCGTGTTGCCTGAAGAATTGCTGAGTCCGATGGCAAGACTGATACATGGACAGGCACACCTCGGTAGAGACGCAATGATGAGAGTGTTTAGACAGACGTGGTATAACCCACGGTTCCGAGCAATGGCTGAGACGGTATGTCAGAGGTGTGTTACGTGTCAGCAGATGAATGCTGGAAAGAGAACTATAGTTACGTTGAGTCACATTGGAAGGTCAGGAGGGCCCTTCAATAGAATACAGCTGGACTTTGTGGAGATGCCTAAGTGCAATGGATTGAGGTACATTTTAGTGCTAGTATGTGTATTCTCTCGGTGGGTGGAGGCTTACCCCACACGCAGGTGTGACACTCTCACAGTGGCTAAATTACTGTTGAGGGAGCTCATCCCTAGATTCGGGATCCCGACCTCTGTGGAATCAGATAGAGGAGGGCACTTCCATAGTGAAATCATGAAGTTGCTTTGTGCTGCATTGAACATTGACCAGAGACTACACTGTAGTTACAGACCAGAGGCTTCTGGGATGGTGGAACAAGTTAATGGAACTTTGAAGGCCCGGATGGCAAAAATGTGTTCTTCGACATCCCTGAAATGGCCCGACGCCTTGCCACTCGTGCTGATGAGCATGCGAAGTGTCCCAGACAGAAAGACCGGGTTGTCCCCCCATGAGATATTAATGGGGAGGGCAATGAGATTGCCAGCAGTACCAGCTACAGCCTTGATAAGCATCACTGATGATTTGATTCTCGATTATTGTAAAGGACTCTCTGATGTGGTCCGTTCTGTATCCCAGCAGGTGCAAGCATCAGTGGTCCCAGCCTCGAGTGATCTGTGCCACGACTTGTGTCCCGGTGACTGGGTGCTCGTCCGGAAGCACGTGAGGAAGAGTTGCTTGGATGCCCGCTGGCGTGGCCCGTATCAGGTGATACTTATCACGAACACAGCAGTGAAGTGTGGAGGATTGCCGAACTGGGTGCATGCCTCCCATACCCACAGAGTTTCAGCACCCTTGGATGAAACAGCTCCTCTCGTAAATGAAAATCCAGCTGATGTGGCAGGGCCACATGGGAGGACAAGTCAAGCTGTAAGGGTCGCTGACGCAGCTGGTGGTGCACTAGAGCAAGCTGAAGGGGGTTTCCACAGTTCGAACCCTGACTCAGACACCGAAGACAGAAACGGTGCAGTGGGCGGAGAAGAGTCAGATTCAGCAGAAAGAGGAAGTAGTGCACTGGGTATAGAAGGGGAAGGCAGACGAACGAACAGAAGTGCAGAAAGTTGGCCCGAAAGACAGAGGCGACTGAACCTGAGGTTAGCACCTGAAAGAGACCTTGCTCCAGTGTCCGAAGCATCTGAAACGGAAGCAAGTGACGAAGACCAAGCACAAGACAGTCGGCGAAGGTCAAAGAGAACAAGAGTGCCTTGTCGCAGATACTCTACCCCTGAGTGGACTTACACTGTGTTTGATGCAGGGGTGGTGAGCACGGGAAGGCTGAGGTCAGTGCAAGTGGTCCGTCGGAGCCCGAATGTGGTGGTGAAGGTGGTGCTGCAGCTGCCAGGGCTCGAGATAGAAGGAACACTGACCCTCACGGTACCGAATCCCCCGCTTCTGAGTGAAGTCCGAAACTTGGTTCTGCATCGACTCGAATTCCCGCCTTTTGGAGTTGAGCCGTTTTCACATGAAGTGCTGATTTTGCGTCTTGAACTTTTGTATCACGTTCTGGTATTGCTCAATGAGGATCTTATAGTGGATCAACTATAAACTGTAAATAAAAGTCCAAAGGAAGAAGATAACCTAGGTCCGAGTGGAAGAAGAATAAACTTAGGGACTTTCCACAGAAGAGGAACGAAAACTAGGGAAGTCTTTTTCTGGACTGTGTAAATAAGATTGTGATCGAAAAGGGAAAATCCGGAGATTTCATGGTTGCTCGAGCTGGTTAAGCAAGTCACAAATAAAGGACAGAGACTTTTTCAGGGTTCTTTGCGATAACCAAGACTTTTGAGAACTTTCAAAACCATGGAGCCGGGAGATCCCAATCGTAGATCAAAATGGATTGTAGGCATTCTTATAAGTAGTGTAATAATTTCTATAATCATAGTAGTTGTAGTCTCATACACTGGTTCGCACGAGCTAGAAGTAGAGGAAGTGACAGGGACACCGACACCTATCACACCTAGCCAGAAGGGGGTAGACAGGGCAGCTGATAGAGCTTTGCTATTAGAAGAAAGTCGTAGATTACATGTAGATTTATCTAAAGGGGATTTTAAGTTGAATGCATATGCTAAGTTGTTGTATGAGTATGTTGATGTGATGGATGCGAAAGATTGTTATGTGTTTATGCAGTTGCCTACTTCGGTGGATGAGGGTATTAGGTATCACCATCTTCCACTGACTTATGGTATTTCATGTAGTCTTTTGCTTAGTTTATTTTATGAGAGAGATCAGTTTGAGTATTTCTTTTCCAATTTCGACGCAGTGCTTCCTGAAGTCCCAGCTTACAAGCATTTGAATAAATATGATTATTATAAGACAGAAGACAGACTGAGGAAGTACTTCATACCGAGTTTGGAATTGGATACAGCATTCGCACACAGACACAATCTGACTTGTTTGATGTCGGATGTAGAGAGAAAATTTGTAGATCAGGTCGAGGATAGGTATAGAAAGCTGACTCACTCCCGAGATTTGGGGCATCACAGGACTGATTGGACAGAGGAAGAACAGTTGCATAAGACCAAGGGAAGCTATGGTCCTATAGCGTTAGATAAGGAGCAGAGGGGTAAGTTGTGTATAAGGCGTTATCAGACTTACTACGAGAAGGTAGCAGTGGGACAGAGTACTTATGATCACGTTTTCACCATGGCAGATGTGGCAAAAGATTTTCTCCAAGGTCCTGTACAAGTGATACCAACGGTGTATTACGTATGTGGGAAGAATGCTTATGTGAGGTTGCCTGCAAATTGGTATGGAACATGTTATTTGGCAATAATATTTCCAAAGATTTACCATACAGAAGATTTGGATCTTCTAGAAGGTGGAGAGCATTCAAGAACGAGAAGAGCTGCAAGTGCAGGAATCGTTGTGGGGGATATCTTTGGAGCTATGATACCTAGTCTGGGAGTAGTCTTGAATGACGTGAAGATCCGGAGGTTAGCGACTGTGGTGGATGAATTTTCAATGAACACAGCAAAGTCGTTGGTGTTGGTGGAAGGAGAGATGTTGTCGATAAGGGGAATGGTTTTGCAGAATCGCCTTGCTTTAGATGTCCTATTGGCAAAAGAGGGCGGAGTCTGTAAAATGTTGAAGGTTCAAGAGTGCTGCACTTATATACCAGACCGTAGCAAGGATCTGGAGAAATATATAAGTAACATCACTACGATCCACACAAAAATAGCGGATTTGACCGAAGAAGGGGCCTGGGAAAAGGTCGGCAAGGGTTTTGGTCAAGTGGGAGGTTGGTTTGCGAACCTAGGAAAGGGATTCCTTGGGTACTTTCTGAGACCCCTCCTTATTTTGGTGGTTTGTGTGGTTGGCTTGCGGATTTTGATCAAGGCCTACAAGTGGTATCGAGCAGGCCGAGTCAAGAGAGCTTTGAGGGAAAATGACATGAGGTTGGCAAGACTGCAGGACAGTCAGTATCAAAGGCTCAAGAGCATGGAGAAATTTAGATCAGGGAAGATGGCAACAAGTTCTGTTTAGCTCGGTTCCTTCTCCGAGGGAGTAGAATGAAATGTGATGACAGGAGTCATCAAAGGGGGAACTGATAGAGCGAAATATTCTTGTGAATTGTAGGGGTGCATCATAATCACTGATAGGCCGCACCCACATGTATTCAGACATATATTCGTTTATATTCAGTTGTATACTCATGCATGTTTAGTAAAGAATGAATAGTTCGCTGAGACAAAGCGAATCAGCAGCATAATGGTGTTAGGATAATGATGTAATGTAATGCTTATTGAATTGTGTGAACATAATGCATAGAGGAATTAGTTCGTGTGTGTAATGTAATTGCAGTAGTTTAAATGCGCATCATATTAAAGTTGCACATCTAATTCATTGTTTGCATATGAATCGTAATGAAAATGCTTATAGGGAAATGTAAGATGTGTGTTTAAAAGTCATATGTAAAGGCCTGACTACATATATGCTTAGGGAAGGCCTGGTTTATTTTATGTTAGCTTATGTCGTAGGCCGAGAAAAGTTTCTCTTGGTAAGGCTCTCTGGGCACAAACGGTAGATTTAATTTGCACAGTAGAAGGTTTCTGTTGAAAGTATCTTTCGTTGCAGGTGCAAGGACACATGTCTCGTTAGTAAGACTAACTCTTTGTTTTCGAAAGCTAGAGAGAGGGGAGGCATGGTACGGGGAGTGAAATGGAATTTAGGGATGATACTTTCAGCGGAGAAGGTGCCTGGGACTCAAGGTCGTCGCAACCGTCCAGGATGAAGTAACCGTTTCGATGGAAAAGCACAAGAAAGAAGACCTGGCCAAGGAGGCGTGACAAAGGCGTGTACAATTGTATTGTGGTTTTGTATTAGGGATAGTGCCCTGAGGGAGGAGGCCAGAGAAGAGGTAGGGGAGACCTGAGAGAAGGACAGAACTGAGCTTAGGTATTATGTGATTGCACTTCTTAGGAAGTCCTCACAGCTGACACCTTTATTCACTCTTGCCTTGGAAAGTCGTTATGCAGGGATGTCACTTAGCGTTAGTGTAGGGACAGCTATTGATTTTAAGCTTGTTTAGTCCAATGAAGAGCAACTTTGAAATTGGAGCAATCATAGTCTGGTTGATCCTTCTAGAACTTTCTATTCTTCTTATCCTGAGTCGGATGAGATTCCTGCGTAGATTATTATTTGTATTAGTGCCCATCTATTTCTTTAACCTCGTGTTGAGGTGCTTGCACGTTCAGTTATTTTTAGCGATAATAAATTCTCAAACTTGAATTCGGAGTCAGTGGTCCTTTCAGACACAATGAATGCTGATATATAACCTGATGAGATTCTCCCCTTTACACTATTCAACAGGTAAAAAGATCTTGGCGACCAGAAGGTTCTTATAGATAATTAGATAAGAATCGGCGTTATCATTCCCACTGTACTCGGATCCTTCTTTTTCACTAAAGACATCGTATTTCTGAACAATATTATTCCAGAACAATTTACGTATAGAAAAGCGTCAGTACTGTTTACTATCGGACAACATGCAGGATAATAACCTGCCTTTCGGGTAACTGTCAAATCTTGATAATGCCAACCCACTAAGGTGATGTTCTGCTCCTTCATATACAAATTGTTACAGTACATATTAGTGTCGAAACCTGGATATCCCTTCCCTCGTGGCTTCCTATAATACAAACAAGGACCGGGATATCCCATCCCAAACTCACCCTTTACCTCTATAAATTGGGGTGGGCGAACATACGTATAACTAACCAGTGACAATGGGTAAGCAGTCCATAAACTTGTAACAGATTCAGTAGGGTAACAAGCTGTACATTCACCAAAGAATTTCTTATGTGTATCTAGGAATACATTGCTTAGGACTGTCTTTTTTGTACGAACTTGAGAAACAATCTTGCGTGTAGTACATGATGGTGCATTCTGATCACATTCCAAAACCCAAGACACCCCACCCAAAATCAACAACAGCAGTAACACATTAACAGCACAGAGTATTTTTTATTTGGTAGACCAAAATTTCCGTACGTGAACAAGGGGAATTACTGGCTGCTCTTCGTCAGCAACCATTCTACCAAAGGGGTGCATAGCAAATGATAAAGCAAGGGGGCAAATTGCCAGCAAGAGAAGTATACAAGTTCCCAGTGTCCATCAGAGCCTCACTGGTACAGGCTCCTATTGTTCAGCAAAACATTGGCGCTCTTGAGCACCGGCGGTGGAGTTTGCTCTGTCCTAAGCTCTTGATGTATCCCACGCCGATCAGGATAATGTACCCCCCAAGGGAATACGTTCCATCTATCCTGTCCAATGTTCAAACAGTGCACAAATCTGACATCACCCTAAACTAACTCCGTTGGTACTATATCAAAGTACACCTAACTTACACAGTCCATCCCTATCTAATCTGACTTCTCCTTTTGTGCACTATTCCTCAGCCGAGGACGCAGATTGTACCTGTTGACTTCAGGCACAGAGGGATCAGTGAAAAGGGGTTCCTGAATAGCTCTTATCTCTGGTGGGACAGCCTCGTCCAGGATGTCGTCATTCTCCTTGTCACTTTACATCCATGTGAGGACAGCGTCGCTGAATGGAACAAAACGAGGAATCTGTTCACACTCCTGGTCAGCTACCCCCTCCTTAACCCACTGATTATAGGGTAACAGCAGGGGCACCCTCCTACAATGGGAGGCATGAATCCAGTTGTTACGGCCAGTAACTTTAACGGCAGTGCGGGTTGCCGACAAGACCTGGAGTGGCCCCTTCCAGCGCGGCTCCAAATTCTTCTTCCGCTGAAAATTTCGAACCAATATATAGTCACCGGGCCGAATATCGTGTCCGGGCCCCTCTGGCATAGCTGGTAGGGCTTCCCGGACCTGTTGGTGAATAGAACGCAAATTTTCAGTTAACTGGCATAGGTAATCAATCAACAAGGGGTACTCACTATGGGAAAAACACTGAGGATGCGGGACGCCCCAGACATTTGACATGCGTCCAAACACGACCTCATACGGTGACAATCCTGTCCTAGAATGTGCTGTAGTTCTTGTTGATAAAAGTGCTAATGGTAGGGCATCTGGCCATTGTAACCCTGTTGCCTCCTGAATCTTTGCCATTTTCAGTTTGAGAGTACCATTGTACTTCTCAACCAAACCTGCTGACTGCGGGTGGTTTGCAGCATGAAACTTCTGTTTTAGGTGCAAACCATCACAAATTAACTGAATGACCTTGGCATTGAAATGACTTCCGTTATCACTCCAAATCAAACGGGGCAAGCCGAAACAAGGAAAGAACTCCTTCAGAAGTACCTTTGCAGTCGTAACGGCTGTATTGTCTTTAGTAGGATAAGCTTCAACCCATTTACTGAAAGCACAAATAACCACTAAAACATACTTCAAATTATTGCACCACTCCAGTTCTATAAAATCCATCTGAAGGACTTCAAAAGGGAAAGTAGGTGGTGCAGAATTGCCGGGTGGGGTAGGAGTAACTTTTCCTGGATTGTGCATCATGCACACCATACAATACTTCACTAAATGTGCAGCAGTCTTCAAAATGTTATAATTCTGCCATACAGGATCTAACAACTTGCAAATACCTTTAGCACTAATATGGGCTTGCCGTGGGCCATTGTAACTACAGGGAGAACATATGCATCTGGCAACATCCATCTCTGCTTCCCTGACTTGTCAATCCAAAATCCCTCATCGTTCAATTGTGCTGTACTTTCTTGCCACACTGCTAACTCTTCTGTTGTGGCCTCGCTTTGAATCTCCTTCACATTCTCAAGTGTGTCTTCGAACATAGTATCCTCAGGCACCCACCTAGCGGGACCTGCTACAAACATTCTTTTCATTTTGGTCCGGGCCATTTCCTTAGCTGTCTTATCTGCAAAAGCATATCCCCTACCTACATCATCAGTGACTTTCCAGTGGGCACTACCCTTCACTATAACCAACTTCTTAGGGAGCATCAAAGCAGACAGGAGCCGCAATATAAGGTGCCCATGCTGAATCTTAGTGCCATGTAAAGTAAAAAACTCTCTCTCCGCCCAGAGTCGTCCAAAATTGTGTGCGACTCCAAAGGCGTATTGGCTGTCAATATAAATATTGACAACCAATACATCACCCAATTCACAAGCTCGTATCAAAGCAACAAGCTCCGCAGCTTGATCCGATTGGAAAGGAACTCGTGATGTCTCAACTACGGTACGCAGTGTGGTGATAGCGTAAGCCGCAATTGTAGTGCCATCTGGTAATTTAAATCAAGAGCCATCGACATATAGTTCCTCTTGTGGGTCAGATAAGGGAACATCAGTCAGGTCTACCTGTCCTTTCGTCTCTTCTTCCGTCCGGAAGATACAGTCATGTTTATCAATCGCATCATTCTCAGAAGGGAGGGGCAGTAACGTGGCTGGGTTCAGAGTGGCACATCTTTTGATCGTGATGTGTTTTGCAAACAATGTTAATTCGTAACCTGTCAGACGTGCACTGGTGAGGTGCTGTGTTTTAGTCCTATTTAAAAGTGTATCCACAGCATGGGGTACCATGACTGTGAGGTCAGTATCAAGTACGAGTCCAGCCGATTGTCTTATCGAGAAGGCCACAGCCGCGACCGCTCTTGGACAGCTCGGGAGGGCTCGTACGACAGGGTCAAGGACAGCAGAGAAATAAGCACACGGGCGTTGCTTATCTCCAAATTTTTGTGTTAAAACAGAAAGCGCGCAACTAGCCATCTCATGGACGTACAACACAAACGGTTTAGTGTAGTCTGGTGTGCCAAGTACTGGAGCCGAACAAAGTACAGTTTTCAATTGCTCAAAGGACTGCTGACATTCAGGTGTCCAAGGCAGGGGCTCATGCACTTTTAATGTTAGAGCAAGCAGGGGTTTGATTAATAGCGAGTAGCTAGGTATCCACTGCCGATAGTAGGAAGTGATACCTATAAAAGCACGCACATCTTTCTGAGTTTGTGGAACGGGCATTTTAACAATGGTACTGATGCGCTCCGGGGTCAATCTCCTACCCTCCTTCAACAGTAGGTGGCCTAGATAGGTGACCTCCTGTCAACAATATTGAAATTTAGAAAGAGACACCTTATGGCCATGTTGGGCCAAATGCAACAACAATTTAACTGTACTATCTTTACAACCTTGTTACGTGTCAGAAGCGATGAGCAATGCATCAACATACTGCACCAATACATTACCTGCGGGAAGTGAACGGGAATCCAATTGGCTCTTTAATGCTTGACTATAAATACTCGGACTTTCTGTATAGCCCTGAGGAGCTCGACAGAATCTAAAGCTTCTACCAGCTAGGGTAAAACCAAACAAGTACCTGTTATCTGGATGAATAGGAATACTGAAGAATGCGCTTTTCAAATCAATGACAGAGAAACATTTAGCAGTAGAAGGAATCATTGTCAAAAGAGTAGTAATGTCAGGAACCACTGGAAACTGAGGGACCACAATTTTATTAACTTTGCGCAAATGAATCACGAAACAATAAACATCTTCATGGTCATCAAGGGAACCTGGGGGCGTCCTTTTAAGAATTTGAAGAATGGACTGTTGCAAATATTAGCAGTTGTCTTCTCAACCACTCCCTCCCTAATCAAATCCTGTATAATTTGCAATAAAGCTCGCTCTCCTGCCTGCGGTATTCTATACTGAGGGATACGGGGCAAAATAGCACCATCCTTAACCTATACCGAAACTGGTGATACCTGCAAAAATCCCACATCTGTGTCGCCTGTCGCCCACAGAGTGGGTGGCACATCTTTAAACTCAACAGGAAGGGGTGGATCTTTGGAAAAACACTGCTTAGCACGTGCTACATCCGGACCCATTGTCATATAGACACCCGCCGGAGAACAATAAATTGTGTCATGCAATTTTTTCAACAAATCCAAACCCATCAAATTTTCACCACAATTAGATGTCAACAAGAATGCCGAATCCACAGTGAAAGGACCAATAGTCAGCCCAAGAGGTTTGGAAATAGGGCTTACAACCGGTACATCGGAGAAACCAACCGACACATTATTATGGCCAGACAGAGCCACCCCAGGGACCATATTTCGAGACACAGAACTTTCTGTCGCACCTGTGTCTACCAAAGACTCCTTAGTTAAACCTTGCAGTTCTGCTGTTACATAAGGACCACGCTGGTCTATAGGTATCGGAACTGGTCCCTCACTCTGCCCCTGGTTGTCCTAACAGTAAGACATCCCTGTCACTTCTTCCATGTCATAATCATCATGATAGTACTGTCCATCTCGAGGGTCATCAAAATAATTATTATTAGAATGCCCCTGTGAGGCTGCAGCACTCTGTGCCCTATCAGCCCCACGAGCTCCACGACCCCGACCACGAGAACCTCATCCTCTAGGGGCTGCTACCTTCTGCAAAAGCACAGGACACTCGCTACGTCAATGTCCCTCCTCTTTACAATACGCACACTGATTCCGACCCAAGGGCGTAGTTGTTGACTGCCTACTAGTGCGTGGAAGCTGTCGGGGAGGACCACCACGTTCTCTCCCATTCCCTCTAAAAGCCTGCTGTAACACCTTCATCTTTAAATCCTTATGCCTCTTCTCTGTCCTCTCCTTTTTCTCATTATCCCTATGCTCATAATACTGCACCATATTCAAAATAACAGAAGGGGAAGAGGTGGACCAAGTACTTTCAGAAGCCTGCAGTCGAGTCGCAATTTCGGGAAGCAAATTAGAGACAAATCTATTAACAAACAACCGAACACCTCCCTCAATAGACAAATCCTGCCCACTGTAGTCCAAAAATGTACCTTCAAATCGGGTGAAGAAATCAGACACACTCTCATCTTTCTTCTGCCGACAGGCCGACAATTTATCCCAATCCACCTTTCTTGGTGGAATAAGAGAATGCATGTATGTAATGATGCGGCCGGGCAAAGCAAGTATCTCTGTCCGAGGCTTATCACCTGGTTTTCTTTCCTGATCCCATGCCCTAATTTGATCCCAAGTACCACCCAACTCTGGAACATGATCTTGACTATGAACCTGCCTCCAAATATCAACCGGAACAAGAAGACCAAAGAACATTTCAATATCAGCGAGAGTCATCACCGTGGAAGAAGCAGCTTCAGTCAGTTCTTTATAATAAGCAGTGGGATTTTTTCTAGGGTCAGGCAAATGAGTTTTAAGGGATAAAACCTCACTTCTTTTCCACGGAGTATAAACCCATTGTTCTTGAAACCGGGCCACCACTGCTGTTCGAGTAACATTACCTCACCCATCCGTTAACTCTGGTATCTCTGGGTGATATATAGGATGAACCTCTCTCATTGGAAACTGGGACACTGACCTGGGACTTTTCTCTTGCAGTCTTCCCCTATAAGCTATTATTGTCGTAACATTAGCAAAGACTTGTTCCGGCCCCAACTCACTAATATACACTCGATCTCTAATGTCATATAAAATTTGAGGCACCTCCACTCCAAAATACTGTTGCCAAAGACCAAAGTAGCTGACATGTGTTTAAGGACATGCTGCTGTATAAAAGCCTCAAAATCTCTCATAGTCGCCCAGACATCCTCTATACTATAAATAGGATTACGGGCCCACTGCGCAGCCTGATTAGCTATTACTTGTTTCTCTTCATCTCCCATATCAGACCTCACTAACGGTCCCATGCGTTCCTTAAACTTCATCCAATCCCTATCCTCAAATCCACGCACCGGCGTCCCACTACTTACTAATGTTGAAGGATGAAAAACCACAGTGGGAGAGGCAACAGTAGTAACAGGCACTATCGCCGGTGGGGGTTGTGTCGCGGGGGAAAGAGTTGGCGAAAGGAATGCTGAGACAATAGGTGCAGCAGGAGTACTAACAGTCACAGTTGCCACAGACGGCAAAGAAACAGAAGAAAGAGGAGGAGCCGAAGCCACAGCCATTGACATAACAGTGGACACAGGGACAGAGACAGTAGACGCAACTGTAACGCACGGCTGTGAGGGGGCCGGAACAGTAGGATATATTCTCTGCGGGGCATATGGAGGTGGTGGTCAGGCATTCAACAATTCTTCCACAAAGTATCATCTTCCTCCTGAGCCACATATGATTTGTCAATATGTAATCAAAACCTTCTATCTTCACATTCAATACCCTTCTCCTGCTTTTCCCTGTCATATGCTACAGCCTTCTGAGTCACCGTCTGCATTCTCCCTTTCCGGGCCTCTTTCTCTGCTTTCATTCGCCTCTGCTTAGCTGCTTTTTGCCACGTTCTGAGGGAATCAAGCATAGACTGCCTACTTCTTTTCTTAATCAACTGTTCTTGTAAATACTCAATCTTTTGTTCATCGAAAGTGCCCGTCAACGGCCACTGCAATTCAGCATTGTCCCTCGTATACTTGTGCCATAATGTACTAAACATAACAGGGCTAAGACCATGCTTCACATACATATCAAAATTCGGAGTGCCTTCTGGAGGCGCCGGCTGACTTTCTTCCAATCGAGCATCAGTAGAGCCACAACGACAGCACAAGGCAAACAATTTACTGAAACTAGGCATTTTCAAAAGAGAACAAATTCACTATTCTATGCCTAGCAAAACAATTGCAATTGCTTTTGTCCCAAAGACGGTCCTTAGACCATACCAAATACAAACCAAAAAGGTACCATATCCACAAAGAACCAAAACAAACTCACCTGATATATGCAGGTCAAAACAAATCTATTCTCCACTGCCGACTCTTCAGACCAAACGGTCAGATCCAAGGGTTTTGCCGTTCAGTACTCCTGTCAGGATGACCACTGGACGAGGCACCGACCGGGCAGACAGAAGGGGCAGCTGCGAGTGTCAGAAACTCTTCGTGGAGGGATCCCTGATCCGTCCGTCCGACCTGACGATGGCCTCGACCTCCCCCCCCGTCCGCGGAAGGGGAAGGGCCACTCACCCGAAGGAGTCCCTGTTTGGGCGCCAACTGAAGGAAGTGGTCCAATTCAGGTCACTCGGGTCACTCACGACCACCTCTCTGCCTTCTACGAAATGAAGAGTTGGTCAGACAGTAGAGAATACAAACCAATAACAGTTTATTCAAAGTTCGCTCAGAGCGAAGCCCTGAATGCCCAGCCGCTAAGAGTGTTGCAGAGAGAGTCTGACTTCAGCAAGTATAACGATACATTATGTACATTTCAGAATCATTGAAAACATGCCCCCCTTGAAATTTTCCAGAGAAACGCAGCTGGACAGTAAATTACAAAGGAGTAAGTTTCGGTTCTGAAGCCGGGCACACATCTATCAGTCAAGGCCATTCCGCCTGTGCCCGCCACTAGACAAGTGGGAGAAGGCTTACATCTAAAGCAAAGGTATGCGCTAATAAGAACAGGGCATTCATTAGTGTGGCAGAACTCAGCTCCAAAGAAACATAACCAAGAGAAGGCCGTTTCTCGGAAATGGCAGAGAATTAGTTTCGATCATGATACAAAATGGCGCCTGTACACAAAATGGCACCGCAAATGGTAACTTACGTAAAACAATACAAAAGCATAATTTTTATTCTAACAATATCATTATGCAGCATTATATGAAGATGATATGCTATTGTTTCTCTGAGATGTTGGAATGGACTTGTCTGAGCGCTTTGGTGCAGTTTCAGGCCTACACATAATAGGCAGAAATCCCATCTGTTTCCTCTCTGTGGGGATACCGCCCCTCCTCAGAACCAACACAGACTTGCCTAGAACCCTACTTGTCTGAAATATTTGGGAGTTATTTATCATACTCACCAAGATTTATTAGATGGTAATGTTGGGGCAGCAGTTGGAGCGCTTCAAATTAGTATACATTTTTGGACGATGTTGCCATTATCTGTGGCTGATAGAATAGCTGTGGCTAAGATGGTGGTGCTTCTGAGATTGCTTTACTTTTTCTCTACTCTGCCACTATTGGTGCCTCGTTGGCTGTTCTGAGAGCTGGAATCACTGCTATTAGAGCTGATCTGGAGGACTGGTAGATGTAGGATGTCACTAGGTAAGTTGCAGCATCCTGTAGCGGAAGGTGGGTTGGCTGCTTCAGACTTTGAGTCATATTACTTGGTGGCACAGCTGCAGTTGTTCAACCAGTGGCTTTATTGTAGGTTGTATCCAAAGAGGGACTTATTGCAGGTCCTCTTGGTTACCTGGCGGCACCCCACATGCTGCCTCTCAGGAGCTCTTGGTGATACAGCTGTGCTGGCGACGTTGTCTCCAGAGTCCTACTCACCAGATCTGCCACTAAGGTGATTGAAGATGGTGGCCCACAAAGTGGCTTTGGGACGGACTGCGGGATGGGCTGCCTATGGGATAAATCGTATCGGAAATCTGTCTCAGGAGGGAGAATTGCATTTTTTTGAGACTTGGGATGGGATTTCGATATTCCTGGCAGCCAATTCTTGTTGCACCAGGCAATGGCAGTCACAGTTAAGGATCATTGGGGAAATAGAGACTTGGAACCTGCAACGCATAAAGTCTGTCAACTGCTCTGTACAATGATGGGTCATGCAAAAGTGGTCACGTCTCTTATCAGACCATACGTGTGAACATTCTAACAAGCCTCACAGATTTGAAAGTTAAATGGGAGATGGATTTAGAGCTACAGATTACTGATATGGATTGGCAAAAGATCCTAGCATAAATGCCCACTGTCAAAATGCCAGATTCAAATGAATAAATTTTTATATTCTGCATAGAGCTTACCTTACACCTGGTAGGATCAGTAGGTTTTATGCGGCTGCTACTGCAGCACGTCCAAGACGCTGGGAATTTGGGGCAGAAATGTTCCATATGCTATGGTCCGTCCCCCTCTTTAGAGGGGTACTGGGAGGCGATAGTGGACTGTGTTGATGATATCACACAACAGGAGATCCCTTGTGCACCCATAACCTGTCCCCTTGGGGGTTACCCACGCCCTAGATAGCGAGAAACCTCTACCAGATGTTTTGATTTGGCATTGATACTTTCAAAACGAGAATTGACAATACATTGGAAATCTGCTGGTGGACCATGACTGCTTAAATGGCGAGATTAGCTGGTTAAATGGGCAGGACTTGAGAGTGCTGTATTGTTTCATGAATTGAAGAGAGGGCAGGGGAAAATGAATAGGGCCAGAGCAGGGGAACATTTAGTAGATAACCTTCGGGCTGTGGAAGTTGGCTCTGATACATCTGATAGCTCCCAGCTTCTGCTGGAAGATTTAGAGGGTGGAAGTAATAATTTTAGTGGAGAAGCTTTGGGTTGGATTTGGTACTACAGTGGGGCGCTCCAGTTGGCAAGGGCTTATGGAACTCAATATATGTCAGCATGGCAAGGGGTAACTTAATATGAGACAGCTTGGCAAAGGGTAACTAAAGGTGGGGTGTTGGGTGTTGTTGTTTGTTAGTTGTTAGCTGAAGAGGTGAAATGGCATGTTTTAATATGTTATGCACTCGGGCAGTACGAGTTCAAAGATGTGCACCTCTTTAACCTGTTTAACTCTGTGCTACTATGCATAGATCATGTCTGTTTCTGATGTGCTATGCCCTGGATGTGTGTTGCTCTGTACTCCCACAGTGCATAGATCATTGTCTGTTTCTGAAGTACTAAGACCTGGCAGCTAATATCCTTTTTTTTGTTATATAAAAACAATAACATTTTGTTTAAAATCAGCAACAACACAGACAACGTGTGGGGGCAAGCAACAACATGGACAGAGGGTGGGGGCAAGCAACAACATGGACAGAGGGTGGGGGCAAGCAACAACACGGACAGAGGGTGGGGGCAAGCAACAACATGGACAGAGGGTGGGGGCAAGCAACAACATTGACAGCGGGTGGGGGCAAGCAACAACATTGACAGCGGGAGGAAGGCAGGCAAGCAACAACACAGAGGGGGCAAAAGCAAACAGGTAAGAGAGAGCGACATGGCAGTGAGAGAGAGAAGCACATGCGGGAGACGACCTGGAAACACATGCCATCCTATGGAGTGCTTCAACAAAAGCAAACAAACACAAAGTAGCAAGGAATTTTTTCCGAAAAATAAAACTTTGTGTATGAAATGAAGACAAATGCTGTGTACCTAAAGGGGCCTATTCCACAAAATGCAATATAAAGGACAGGAACATGAAGGCAATTGCTGTCACTGCATGAATTGGACAGTATGTGTGAGTAAAAGAGCAATGAATGCTTTCCCTTTGGCAGCAAAAGGAAGTAGTTTCTGGTCGAGAGAAGAAAATGTCATCAAATAAACAATTGAAAGAATCAGAATAAGTTTGCTTTTAATTTAAGGAGCTTAACGGTCGTGTGTTTTTAGGTGATTATTATTATGCTTTTGATGATTGGCTTTTTGGGCCAATGTTGGACACCCATGAGGTAAAGAAAGTGAAGGCACAACCATAGTAGGATGTAGGGGCCTATTAGCAATAACCGGCGATAATTATCGCTAAGCGCAGTTAGCGCTAGGAAAATTATCGCCGGCTATCGCAGGTTTCTATCGCGGAGATAGCGTGCTATCAGCAACGCTTATTTCCAAAGCGATAGAAACCCTGGAGAACAATGTGAATATCGCTTGAAAACAAGCGATATTCGCACTGTGACCAGTGTTATCTTGCTAATATGGCGAGGGGATTTAGCCATGTAATCCACCTCCCATTGGATTACATGGCTAAGTCAGGTCTGGACTAGGCGTTAACAAACAAGCGCTAAACGTGTTTAGCGCTGGTTCGTTAATCACCTCCCCTGCCTCGCTAATAGGCGATAGCGACCTTAGCGACTGTTTCCAGTCGCTTTTAGGTTGGGAACGCCTACTTTGCATGCCATTAGCGATAAATATCGCTGGCATGCAAAGCGGCACCCAACCCGGTCGCTATCGCCTAGAAGCTGTCGCTAACAGCAGTTAGCGACAGCTTGCTAATAGGGCGATTGAATTATCGCCGCTTTAGCGGGAAGAAGTCCCGCTAAAGCGGCGATAATCACGTTGATAATAAGCCCCGTAGTTTTTATTATAGATTGCTGTTTTCAAGGGTATAAAGCAGATGTTTTAAACACATATGTGTGAGTCTTCTTTCAAGCAGTCACAGTCAAATGTTGGAAGGAAAAGGCAATGTCCTTCCTTATCATTAATTTAGTATACAAATTGCAGTGCCTTCCTCAGTATTTGTATGTGTATCATTACGGCGGACCTGCCCACTTTGGAGCTGGGGAACCAGGTTCAAGCCCCTGCGCCAGCTCAACATCCCGTGATTCTGGCAAGTCAATTAATTTCCCGATGCCTACAACATCAATTTGGCCTCTCACATAACATTTAAATGTAAGCAGGTATGCCTTGTACATAAAGGGGACTAATGGTAAAAAAAACAAGCATAAAGAACACTAACATGAAGGCAGTTGTCATTGCATGCACACATTTAAGCGAATGAGATGACAAATGCTTAGATTTTCCCAAGCAACACCAAAGGTTCCACAAGCAGTTAAAAAGAAGTATGTTGAAAAACTAAGGGGCATATTATCAAGGGCTTTATCGCCGCTTTAGCGGCACTTTTTGCCGCTAAAGCGGCGATAATTTTATCGCCCTATTAGCAAGCTGTCGCTAACAGGCGTTAGCGACAGCTTTCAGGCGTTAGAGGCCGCGTTTTCCATCGCCTTGCATGTCAGCGATAATTATCGCTAATGACATGCAAGTAAGGCGTTCCCTACTAAAAGCGACTGAAAACAGTCGCTAACACCACTACCCCCTATTAGCAAGGCAGGCGAAGCGATATAATAATTCGCGATAAGCGCGTTTATCGCTAGAAATTAACACCTGCTAGTGAGGATGACTTACCTGTTTGAAGTATAGGAGGTGGATTCTAATGCTGAATCCACCTTAGCGTTAATGCGAGAATATCGCTGGTTTTCCAGCGATATTGTCGCATTTTGCCGCTATCGCTGGAAATATTATCGCTATGGAGATAAACCTTACTAATAGGGTGTTATCTCAGCGATAATTTCCAGCGATAGGTGGCGTTAACAAATAACGCGCTAAGCGCGGTTAGCAATAAATATCGCTAATCCTTGGTAATATGCCCCTAAATAAAGTAAATCGTCACTGTGAAGTAAAGGGGCAACGTCCTTCATGAACATAATCCAGAGTGCGCATGCGGCTGTAGGCAGAGCGTGCACTCGCAGCGTATGATTCCGAGAACTAAAGCCTATGTTATGTGTGTTATTACAAACAGACCTGGCGACTTTGGAGCAAGGGAACCATGTTCAAGTCCCGGGACCAGCTCAATGTTTTGTGATTCTGGGCAAATCACGTAATTACAGTGATTTGCCCCTGCATAAAACATCAATGTAACCTCTTGAATAGCATTTGAATGTTAGGTTGTACGACGTGTATATACAGAGGACTAATAGTAAAAAAATGAAAACAAAACGAACGCAAAAATTAAGTCAATTTTTGTCATTGCATGCACAAATTTAAGCGCATGTGTGATTGAGAAAATAAATGCTTAGCCTTTTTCAAACGACACCAAAAGTTAGATGGGCTGTTATTGGCAGAGTAAAGTAATTTGTGATGTAACACTGATTTAGAACGTGTTGGAAATGTAACCCAGGAGTGAAAAACACAAGGAAAACCATTAAAATAATTTTAAGCCAAAAAAGAAAAGTACACGCACACACACTCCAATAAAACATATATTGAAAACGAAAGAAGGAAAATCGAAAGTGTAAAGTATCGAGGCAATGTCGAAAAGAAAGATTACATTAACTAGAAGCCCGGTGTAAAGGAAAAATGTGAACTTGCGAGGACTGTGTGAAGAAAAAGAAACCAGAAAACAAACACAGCCTTGTTAACCAGTTCACAAAGGCATGCAAATGGTCTTTTAAAGGCTGTGAAATACTCTGGTGAGGCTGGGATAGGAGGACCGACGCTGCCCTGCCAAAGTCAAAGCCTCTCATGAAGCAGGATGGGACAAAGGCATCTGGCCTCTGATTTATTTATTGTGCTGGGTGGGAGGCCAACAGGGCAATGGGAGGGAGGGGCTACACAGAGGGGAGAAGCAAACAAATGGTTGGAGGGAGCAGATGACAGAGCCAGCTACCAAACATGCTCCCTGTAGAGTGCCTCGACAAAAAGAGAACAAGCATTTGTAATGCAATAGGTCTCACATTTAGAAGCTTATAAGTTTTTAGCTATGCAGCACATTATCTTGGGTGCCACAACATTGAGGGGCAGATTTACGTTCCCTGGCGCATCCCTGCAAATCAGCAGGGATGCGCCAGGGAAGATGCGTGACTCAAGTTTACCCTTGCGCCACCACAGATGCGCCGCATTTACAATGCGGCGCATCATAGCGCAAGGATAAACAGATGCGTGACGCATCTGTCGGCGGAAGGGTGGCGCAGTACTGGAGTCGTGTCGCAAGTGCGACGTAACTCCAGTACTGCTCAGGGGTGCCCTATACCTAACATGCTGCGTCACTCCTTACGCCTGCTTGAAGCAGGCGTAAGGATTTGACGCAGCAGGGACGTAAAAGTGACTCCGTGAAATCTTGTAGATTTCACTGCGTCACTTTTACGGGTCTTCCTTGCGCAGGAACGCCCCCCGCGCCGGCACGCCCACATGAAACCTGACGCAGGTTTCATGTGGCGCAGGGCTTACAACGTGACGCATCTCCCTAGATGCGTCACGTTGTAAATCCCCGCAGCATGGCGCATGATTTGCGCCGCCTCTGCGTCACAAAAGTGACGCAACGGCGGCGCAAAAGTGGCGCAAGGGGCTTGTAAATATGCCCCTTAGTGTTCTTTAACATGGAAGTATTTTTTTAAATAGTTTTATGTAGCGCGAACTAGACACAAAGGTTTTGGGGTGCTTAACATGAGCCTCAGTTACATTACGCAAGGACACATAGGCATATTCTCGAACTGCATTGAGAAGTATTTATTTAAAGTGTTATTTTTGAATAACTGGCTGGTAAGAGGGCATTACATTCATCCGAAGGCAGGCTGCGAGGAAAGGGCACTTCCTTTCAACACATATGTGACGTCTTATGAACAACAAACTCACCTTTAGAATACGTAGTGAATTGCTGATGCATTGTGCCACTAAAGTAAATCTGAATACCTTTGGGTAGATATGTACCGGAGTTGTAGAAATCCGAGGTGCTTTAAATTAAATGTGTGCCTAACAATATCTCTTGTTATATAGTCAATAAAGGGGGAATAAGGCTAAGGTAACTGATGCTGTTTGAAGCCCTGATATGCAAGTTACACATATCAACAGCAGGATTATTAACTCACCTATGTAAGCGGCTAGCGGGAATACCAAGAATGATGCACATCAGCATACTCAACTGCGTTTCACCAGGTCTATGTTACACAAGATAAAGAAGAAAAAAAGATAGGGCTCAAAAAGCTGTAACGTTTGCCCAGCCAGTAAAAGTTTTAAAACAGCACCTGAATCTTGTTCAGCATCTGTGGAGACAGAGCGAGGGGTGCTTTGCTTTAGTGATGCGGAACAGTCCTGCAAAAACAGTAAGGGAGAGAAGTTGCCCCTTTTAAAACTGCAACAGCAGATGGCTGCAAAAGATGGAGAAGATTGAGCAAATGCACAGGCCTTTGTGAGGGGAAGAAGAAATGACCAGGATGGGTGGGAGTATTGGTAACTTGTTTGGAAAACGCAATATTAATGCAAACAAAACCCTGCCGTCCAAAGCCCAGACCCCCATGAAGGTGAAAAAAACCCAGGGAAACCCTGGTGATTAGGGTTATTTAGATACATCTTACATAAACACAGTGTGAAACACGACCACATAAAGGCTGATTTCTGTGAATAATTAATTGCGTGAGGAGGTAATAACTACATAAGCCCACATAAGGACGCCGTGCACCATGATAGTGCAATGTTGGGTCTGTGGGTTGCGTAAAGAGAAAAGCACTGAAAATGCACGTGGGGTTAAAGAAAAGGAACCTTCAAGACCGCAATTAATCTCAATTGGTACGCAGGACACAAACAAAAATACCAACTGTGATCAATAGACACCAATAACCAGTTGCAAGATGCAATGTTTCCCCCAAGAGAACAACAGGTGTCCAAAATCCAATATGGCAGTGACTAGGTCCAGCAGAAACTCTTTGGAAACGGCCAATGGGGATGTTCACCAGGGTTGTGAAAAGGCATCATCAGGTTTCAATCAATGCAGCTCAGAGAGCATGGAGTCCACGAGCTCTAAAAAACACCATTAACAGCAGACCACCGTGGCCGCCCATCAAATACTAAACTCCACATAATATCTGCTACACCAGCAAATCATAAACACAAGCGTTAGTTCACACTTCCTATAGGGGGTAATCCCAGCTGATGAGGAGGCACAGTTATGCGAAGCGCCCATGCAGTCTTTAAGGTTACAGTGTGCAAAGGCCAGAGGGAACTGAAGGACACACTAGGCTAGAGCAATTACTTTAACGGCTACTTTCAATATCGTAACATACAAATGTCGCGCTCGCCTGGTTTTAGAATCCCCGACTTACACACTGATAGTACACAGACCAGGGAATAGGTGCACCTTTTCTTTACACGCCTGTTTACCCCCACACACGTTCTTGCTCCCGCGCTTCATGATGCTCATGTACACCGTGCTGTGCTCGTTATGTTTCTACAACGCCGTTTTACCAGGTTTACATGCCTATGGATTCGGCGCATGGTGCGGAATACTTTGAATAAACTGTTACATGGGCATGCTGCACCTATCCACACATTCATCCATCTGACACCCTCTCTAAAATGCTTACATTTGTTGATGATGTCATTCCTGTACTCAGTTTAAAATTGTCACCTCAGTCACAAGTGTTATATGTCCGGCGTTTATATGCTTTCCCCGATACGCGCCCTGAAGGGAGGGAAAGGTAGTGTCTCGGCGCTATAATATTAACAAGTCAAAGTGAAACAAGCCGGATTGAATACATTTAAGAACCACGGTTGTCTCTTCCTTAGCAATTGCAGGCCATTGAAGACGTTTCGACAAGCTTTCGTTTGTGGGTACATTAAGATCGGAAAGCGCTAAAGGCAATTTCACACACAGTTTAAGGGCGCTGAGTGGATTTAGACAACGGCGTGCAACAATATGGCAAAACGTTTAGAATTGGAACACAAAGTTATGGTATCGGTATTTTTATAGCGCTTAGTACCTATAGTGAGACTCAGAGCCGCTTTATCAGTGCACGCAGATAGCAACTTTTGGATGGAACGGAGCTGTCTGTTGGGACAGCAAACACGGTGTATTGCGCCACCGTGGTACATTATTTTCAATTAGTCCACATTCCAAGATCGCGACCCAAGATGTTTTTAACAAATATAGCGCTTTTTGCCTTAAGACGCACATAACGCGCTTTGGTGGAAACAAGCGCCGGAGCCAGACCAAAGGCATCCAGAACAGCCACCTTCACACCACAATATCCCTGCCTTTCCGTCTGCCAAACTTGGCACTCTAAGCCCAATTATTAACACGCCTGTGGGCAGACACAAAGTAGTGTGCGTTGTAACAAGAGTGCTTACCTGAGGGCACCAAAGACGACTGGCGGGCATAGTGGCTGTGAACTTCTGCTCGCTTGCCTGGCTCTGCTCTTGCTGTCTGTTGGTCTTAATGGGAGAACTACCCCGTCTGTGACTGAAGTCTAGCTCAGAAGTACCTACGCAGTCCCAGTGCCCCCTCTCAGGCCGGAAACCTGCAGTGGAAAACGCGTCACTGTTTTTCTCCGCAGGGCATTCTGTAGCGTATGTAATTAGAAAGGTAACTAGAGGGCTAACATTTGTAAATTCTGCGAGCCACACGCCCTAACCTCTCCATCCCAGTGAACTGTGCACATCTAATAAAAACAAGAGAGGAGCGGGGGCGAGCGAGCGCGGCAGCCTGCAGAGCTGACCAGATGCTCGTGCGTCATGGCCTTTTGCCTGCGATTACACGCACGGCAGGCATGTGTTTCCAATTATCGCGCCTGCATCTGGGCACGATAATGGGAAACAGATGTCGGCCCTGCGCGCGTAACCGCAGGAAAAAGGCCATGACGCACGAGCGTCTGGTCAGCTTTCTGAAGCCCCTTACTATAAGTCTCGCAAGCAGCGCATGCGCTGCTCTAGGCTCGACCTAAAAGGCATTTGCAATGCAATAGGTCTCGCATTTACGTGAGCTTGAGCTATTGGCATTGTAAATGATAATGCCTTTTAATTATGTTTTGGTTTTTAAAACATAAATAACAGGCATTATCATTTACAATGCCAATAGCTCAAGCTCAGGTAAATGCGAGACCTATTGCATTGCAAATGCTTGTTTACAGGCGCACGCATCTTCAAGTAATTCCACACTCTGCCCCAAATGTAAAGATGTGTGATACTGTTCCCATTGCCTTGAAGACACTGTACTCATTACATGTACATCACAAGACCCAGTTCAAAATAATGTACTACATGCACATTACCTTGTGTGATGGAGGCTCTCTGTACCTTCACAATCTGGCCATTCATAGCATGCCATCCCGAAACCACAACCCAAATGCATGCATCAACGGCCACTGCACGTCAAAACAGAAAAAGGAGAAAGAACCTTGAAGGGCCTTGGATCCAGTCTATGGAGCAACCAACACTCAAGCCTGAGATCGTAACTAATGCTACAGAAAAGTTCTGGAAAGTCATGAAACCTGCACAGTGAGAACGGAAATAGCGGGGTCTGAATGAATCCCAGTGCACATCTGTCATGCTAATACCTTCAAATGTCTGACATCCCACCTGCTTGGGTGAACTTTTCTCCATCTTCTAGGACTATCAAACAAGTAGTCCATGCACGTCCAAGTGCTGTCTGGACCACCCCTTATTGCCCTCATATTTCAGTGCGTAAAACACTCACTGCTGAAATATGTGGTGAGCTGCTAATCACGAGTTTGAATCCCAAGCCTGAATCTATTCTTACCAGCTCAGCAATTGAGTAACAACAAACTGAGCAATCGAAACGTGTTATTCACAGTGTTTAAAAACGGCAGAAGTATGCTGTGAAGCTACAAAAATAAGGTGTTACTCATATTATGATGATGATGAGTATTGTTAGTTTTAAGGAAACAAGAACAACGTCACAACGAAAAGCCCAATCACAAGTTGTCTGCAACATGTGCGGGAATATACCAGGTCTGTAATGATGACAAATGTGATATTCAGTCCCCAGAATGAGGAATAACTTTGAAGACACAGAATTATTGGGTAAAAACTGGAAGACTTTATCTGGAGACTATTCTACTCACATTTGGTGGTAAATCTGAGCTAGCGGCCCAAGTTGGTCGCTGTGCTGACGAGGGTGGTAGGTCAGGAAGGCTTGGGGACGTATCATGCTCCCCGCGCTGCAGGAGGGAATGGGGCAGGATCCTGGCTGATCCTCTGCTACTGAAGCCAGGTGCTGTACCGGGGGAGTTTGGTAAAATCCGCCATGGTACTCTCGCCACCTGGTTACTTCAGGTGCAGGAACACTCGGTTGGGGTTGTATGCTCGCCGGGGTACTGCTACAACCAACTGGTACTTGCCACCAAACACATGTACTCTAACTTTATTCTACCCATAAGCATGTCAAATTAATTCACTTAGAATCAAAAGCCTTCTTTCACGGGGGCCGTGCAGTCATACCTATGTACAGGAGAAGGCATGACACGAACACAGAAGGGTCAGCTGCGTGCTCAAAATACATGTATGCTTTCATATCCCGTTGCTGCACTTGAGGACTGGAGCCGCAACAGGCAAGGAGCACACATGAAAAATTCAAAGTATCCATTTACTATCCAAGAGGACTTTATTAAGCAGTCACCATAACTCCGGCCTGAAATAGCAGGCGGTGCACACCTCAGAGCTGTTCTTCTAGCCAGATCCGATCACGCCTGACTGCTGCCCGCAGGCCCTGGGCCATCACGTGCCCACGCGCGGGTGAGGTCTAAACACGAGCCGTTGCGTGCGCTCTGCCAGGGCTCTCTCCCTTCATTCCCCTGGCATGCCTCTCACTCCCTCCAGGCGAAGAGGGGCCTGTGTGGTCTCTGAAGCCCATGTCCCATTCTATCCGTCACTCGGGTCCGAGGTAGGCAACACAGGCACAGCTGAAGCCACAAAAAGACAAAATATCTCTTGCTTATAAGATTGGACAGCCAAAAGGACGGGTGCTCCTTACATGGAGCTCGGCGCTGAGGAAAAGTGTTCTTCTGATCGGTATCATTTGTACCAGGACTCCATTGTTTTTTCATTGCCATTTCGTGTCAAACACTTCCACACGACCCACCTGGTCGTTTCTGCTGATGCCTGAGGAAATTCTAACTAACACGACAAAAACCATCTTGCAGCCTGCATTTCTGCCCAGGAACTGTCGCACACCCAACCCCCTGTTCTTTGCAGTTCGACAGAAAACCATGAGACACTCACGCCCTGTGTAAATGATTTGTTTCCCATCTCCTGCTCCCTGCCTGGTAAACATCCTTGACACCGTGATCAGGTTATCTGGACAATGGTCTGACTGCTGGGCCTTGATCAGGGTGATTGGACAATGGTTTGAATGACCGAGCTTTGATCAAGCTGATCGAACAATGACCTGAATGACCGTGCTTTGATCAAGCTGAGTGAACAATACTTTGAGTACCAAGCCTTGATCAGGTCACCAACTACAAACACCGTCTGGATCTGGTTATCAACTGCAAACACTGCCCTGATTGAACAATGGACTAACAGCCAAAAGACTGGAATGAAAAAGTATAAAAGGCTTGTAAGCTGCGGAGTAAAGCAGCAGCCTCCTCTGTCTTGTTTCTAACGAGCTTGGGACTCTGTTCCATAGCCCGGGCTATCTGAATAAATCTGGGTTCCTCCTGCAGACGAAGGCTCCTGTGTCTCCTTTTACTACGTATGAAGGGTATGAAAGACTTGGGCGGTTCCCCGCCGCCGAGACCCAGTAAGTGGGGTATGTCCGGTTCTTCAAATGGCGCCCGAACAGGGACTCCACGAGTACGAAGGTCAGGCCCGGTGGATGTGAGGAGGTGCACGGAGAGACTCCGACGGAGGCGCCCTACCCGAGGGATTCTTGCAATCCGGTAAGCCGAACGACTCGCCCGCTGTTCCTCCCCACCCGGTCTGGGCCACATGACCGCGTCCTCGCTGGAGTCCCCTAGCAAATAATTTCTGGAGCAGGACACAGCCCTACGTCTGCAGAAGAGAACTACCCCTGTAAGGTAAGGGTGGACTGATCACCCACCAAGTCTGTATGATTCTGCTGTTATTGACCTTTGCAAAAGCCAAGCAGGCGAGGTGAATTTTAAAACCCGCCGGTGTCTGTTACCTATTTACAAGCATGCCAGTCAGTAGTAAGTTCAAGAAATTATGTTGTTGTATGTGTACGCAGGACTCCCAGCTGGAGGCGGCTTGTCCGCTTCCTCCAGAAGGGACCCCTGGCCATACGATGTATGTTAAACATGGCCCTTCTGCCATAATGTTTTCCTCATTCTGGGTAAAATATACGAAACAAAGTAACGCGGAATTACAGTGGCCACTTTTTGGCTCCTTTAATTCCCAAGTTCTCACCAACTTAGAGGAACAATTAATGAAAAGAAAAACGCGCCCGTCTATGTTTGAATCTGTCCGATTTTGGAGGAAAGAGATAGAGCAGAGAGCTAGAAAGCAGAAGGCTCAAGAAAGAAAACAGGAACGCATGTCAATGGCCGACCACGCCAGAGTAAATTTACAAAATCAAATGACAAAATCGGTAGAAATAGCCAACAGGGAGCATGGGGCCCGGGTACAAAAATGCTATCCAGCTCGTGAGGAGAAAAGAAAGGGCCATATGGATGGGGGAGAAGAAGGTGATTCCTTGCTTGATACCATGCTAGAAAGCCCTCTTGCATATGCCCCAATGTACCCTGCCCTGACGCCTCACACCTCACATGTCCCCCCGCCACCGCCCACTCCTGCCCCCACTGCCCCTCCTACTGTTCTTCCTGTCACACCAACCCTCCCGATTTTTCCTATGACACCGACCACGCCCGCTAACCCTGTCCTCACTACGGGAATGACAACAAGTCTCCATCCGCCCAACCCCTGCGGCTTTACCCCTACCCGCCCTTTTCCTACTTCCCCGTGGTCTACAGTTAAGCAGGATTTATATAAAATGTTGAATTCCCCCGACTGGCCTCCTTGCGCTCTGCAATCAGCTTTTCGTCCCTTCGAGAAAATGACCTACAGAAGCAACAGTGTGAATGTTGGATAAAGAACGGGAATATTTATGCCTTTAAAGACATATGGTCCACCTTTTCCCAGTGGACGATTATGGAACAGACCACCTGGGCTGAATACATGTGTACGCTGGTCATGCAAAAATTTGAGAATGCGCTTATGCAGATACCCACTGGATTAATGGACCTTAGGTCACAAATAAGAAGAGGCGATGTTCAGGGAGAGGGGATGTTTGGTGCTGTGTCTGCTTTAATGGCTTACCGTGATATGACCGCTTTTTCCAACACCCCTCTAGAAACAGCTATGCCAATGAGAGAGGCGGCCCCTGTCTTTGTTAACGCACTTACCGATGCCCAAAATAATGGCCGAGGGGTTGTTGAGGCACACTGGCGCAGGCTTTGGGTTCATGTTCCTTGGAAAAGGTCAGAAGTAATGCAGTTAAAAGAACAATTACCAGATCCCCGGAAGAATCCGGCTGCCTTTTACAGAGAATTAGGTCAGATTATATCTGCAGGTACTCTCGTTCTTGAGGATATAGATTTACTTTTTGGTACGGTTGTCCCCACTGAAATTTGGGACAAGATTCGACATGCTGATCATGAAGTGGCGTTGGGAGGTAAATGGGCTGACCTAGAGGCTATGGAAGAAGCAAGGGTAGGAGGGACTAAACCAGAAGCTGCCATCCTGACTTTGCCCGGTAAAATAATAATGTTTATGAAAACACTTTTGCCGGAAACTGTCATTAACTGGGATAAAATAAACGCCTGTAGGCAGCAAAAAGATGAGAATGTGGCTGACTTTTTTACCCGTTTTGAGACAGAATACAAGGGACATAGTGGTTTGGATCCCCGGACCCCAGGTTCTGGCCCAGTGTTTGTCGATAAGTTTGTCAGCAACTTGCTTCCTGAGATTTCCACCAGGCTTAAGAAAGTTGAAAGTACGTGGTCTGCCCAAACTATAACTGGTATCTTGGCTATGGCACAATATCATGAGAATAGGGAGAATGAAGATAGAGACAAGGAGAGTAAGAAGGTTAGGGATCTTAAGACTAAGGCACTTCTGCAGCAGGCTTACCCTCCCCGAGGTCCCGATGCCCGCAGGAATTTCAGACCTCAACCCCAACACCCTCCGAGGGCTCGCCAGTCTACCCCCTCCAGCCCTCAACATACGGGAGCCCTCCAAACAGATCAGTGTGCTTATTGTAAGGGGTACGGCCATTGGATAGACGAGTGTCCCGTGTTAGCTGAAAACATCCGAACAGGGAAGACTCGGCCTCGCGCTCCCAGGGAGGGAAGGCCGACTAGGGACCATGGCCCGCCCCATCCACAGGATAAAGAACGTAGGCCCAGGGATCACGTTCCCGCCCGGCCACGCCCGGCCAATAGGTTTGATGGGTACGAAGCAACACGCACTTATTACAATGATGATTATGACGAAGTTGATGAGATAGGGTCCTACCAAGCATAGGACAGCCAGGAAAGGGGTATTACCAGAGTGCAAATTCCAGTGGATCAAAGGGGCCCATATGTTCAAATGTCAGTTGTGGGGAACGATCAGAATTTTCTTTTGGATACTGGGGCCACCAGGTCTTCTATTGCACGTCTGTCAGTCCCGGAGGCACCCCTTTCTGGCAAAATAAATGTCTCCGTGGGTTTTGCAGGAACACCTGTGACGAGCCCTGTCTCTGAACCCCTCCCTCTCGATATTGGCCCTGCCACATGTTGACGCTCCCTTGGTCCTTACTACAGGTTGCAGTGAAAACTTGTTAGGCATGGATTTACTGAAAGCTCTGTATGCGACCATATCATGTAGTCCCCAAGGTGTATCCCTAACAATTTCTCCCACCGCAGCTTCCTATATGTATCTGTCTGGTCCCCTCCCACCAGAATTGCAGTTTTTACCTTCCTCCCTCTGGGCATCATCAGACACTGATGTAGGGTGTCTCAACATATCCCCTCATGTGGTACGCATCGAGCCAGGTGCACTTCTCCCCCGCCTCCGGCAGTATCGACTACCCGCGGAAGGAGAAATGGCCCTTTTAACAATAATATCTGAATTAATGGACAAGGGCGTAGTGGAGGAAACACGTGGCAATATCTGTAACAGTCCCATTATTCCCGTTCTTAAAAAGACCAATGGAGATGCTCTCTCCCCTAAAATATACAGATTCGTGATTGACCTGAGAGCCCTTAACAAAATAACAATCTCCCAATATCCTGTTGTCCCCGACATTACAGCCCTCTTAACGATGGTCCCTTCTGACGCAACGCACTTTTCTGTCATAGACCTGAAGAATGCTTTTTTCAGCATTCCTATACATCCTGACAGCAGACATTTTTTGGTTTCTCCCTTGGTGGGCGAAGCTTTAGATTCTGCCGCGCCCCTCAAGGTTTCACCGAGAGCCCCAGTATCTATAGTCAAGCCCTCAAAAGTCAACTAGATTCCTTGGAACTCCCTGATAACTCCACACTATTACAATATGTAGATGACCTCCTCATTGCTGCAAATTCTGCCCCATCATGTAAAGAAGCTACTCTCTGTTTGTTACGCACACCTTGCCCTCCATAATCACAAAGTCTCTTTAAAAAGCTTCAGTTTTGTCAAGAGAAGGTGACCTATTTAGGTAATCTCCTCTCGAAGGAGGGAAGACAGCTCACCGCTGATCGTGTAGCCATTATCAATGCTATGACGGCCCCACGAACACAAAAGCAGGTACGAGCCTTCATAGGCCTAACCTCATACTGTAGACAGTGGATTTCCAACTTTTCGGCCATGGTCAAACCTCTTCTTGCCCTCACCACTAAAGACATATCAGACAGTTCCTTTCCATGGACTAGAGAGCATGCGCAGGCCTTCCAAGGTTTAAAAAGGGCTCTGTGTACTGCTCCAGTCCTCGGTACTCCTGATTATAACAAGCAATTTTTTCTTTTTGTACATGAGACAGACGGCTGTGCATGCGCTGTCTTGACCCAGATGTTCGGAGGTCACCATCGGCCATGTGCCTATTTTTCAGCCACCTTAGATCCTGTTGCAAGGGCTCTCCCAGGATGCCTACGGGCGACTGCTGCGGCCGCCCTCATGGTCCGTCAGAGTGCGTGGATCGTCATGAACTCCCCCCTGACTCTGATGGTCCCCCATTCTGTAGATACCCTCCTTAATAACACCAAGACACAGTACCTCACTAGCGCACGACTCACAGGATATGAACTGACACTCTTTTCCAGCCACATTAACATCAAGAGATGCACAGTACTGAACCCCGCAACATTACTCCCACTGGATACTCAGGATGCCCGCTTAGACCCACATGACTGCATATTAAGGACAGAGGAGGAGACGAAGGGACGGGTTGACTTACAGGATACCCCGATAGCAGAACCAGAAGGTACACTATATGTGGACGGATCATGTCTCAGAGGGCCAGATGGTAACACCTCAGCCGCCTATGCCCTCACGACATTAGGACAAGTAGTAGAAACAGCTCAGATTCCGCAGTGCTCTGCTCAAGCAGCAGAATTAGTGGCCCTCACTAGAGCCTGTGAGTTAAGCAAAGGGATGACGGTAAATATTTATACTGACAGCCAATATTCCTTCGGGGTGGCCCACAACTTCGGGAGGTTATGGAAAGAAAGGAATTTCCTTACTTCCCATGGGACCAAGATTCAACATGGCCCCCTAATTCACCGATTGTTAGACTCCCTGACACTCCCCAGAAAGGTGGCCATTATAAAATGTAAGGCCCATAAGAAAGTGACAGATGATGTTGGGAAAGGCAATGCCCTGGCTGACCAGACGGCCAGACAAACAGCTCTTAGAAAAAGGGAAGGAATGTATGTAGGAGGTCCCGCTAGGTGGGTGGCAGACGAGGGCATGGTTGAAAACACAGTACAGAGTGTGATCGATATTCAGTCCCATACTACTCCTGAGGAACTACGGGTGTGGAAGGAGCAATTAGCAAAGGAGGGAATTGATGGTTGCTGGGTCCGCACGACTATGGAAAGACAATGGATGTTACCTGACAGTCATGTGCTACCAGTAGTTACGATGGCCCATGGTCCTGCTCACATTAGTGCAAAAGGGATATGTAAACTGTTGGAACCTACATGGTACAACTCTAAGATACCAACATATGCTGAAAAGCTGGTTAAAACATGCATGATTTGCCTAATGTATAACCCAGGAAAAGGCACAGTTACTCCTAAGGGAGGATTCTCTCCTCCTACCTTCCCTTTTGAAGTCCTCCAAATAGATTACATCCAGATGGACCGATGTAACAATTTAAAATATGTCCTAGTGGTGGTCTGTACCTTCAGCCGATGGGTGGAGGCCTACCTCGTCAAAGACTGCACCGCTATCACTACCGCCAAAATGCTATTAAAAGAGTACCTCCCACGATTCGGTTTGCCCCGCTTGGTCTGGAGTGACAACGGGACACACTTTACGGCTCAAATTATGGAATATATCTGTACAGCATTGGGTATAAAACAAAAATTTCATGCAGCTAACCACCCCCAGTCAGCAGGTCTAGTGGAGGTGTACAATGGCATCCTAAAAACTAAAATGGCCAAAATAGTAGCCGAGACAGGTGTCACTTGGGTTGATGCTCTGCCCTTGGCCCTATTGTCTACAAGAACAACAGCCCACACCAGGATAGGGCTATCCCCCATGAGATTGTGTTCGGGAGGCCTGCCAATGTATGGGGTGTCCCGCGGCCTAAGAAACTGTCTGATGTTGAATACCCTGTATTAACTGATTACCTGTACAGTCTAACTAATACCTTTCGTACTCTTTATCACCAGGTGCATGAGGCCATACCTGACAAAAGCGAGGGCCCAGGACACGTTATCCAACCTGGAGATTGGGTCTTAGTGAGGAATTTTCAACGGACTAAGAGCCTCGAACCCCGCTGGACACAGCCCCGTCAGGTGTTGCTGGCCACCCGCACCGCCGTGAAAGTAGAAGGTCGGAAGAATTGGGTGCATTCGTCCCACTGTAGGCGTGTGCCTCTGCCCCTCCCCTATGATCAGTGGGTGAGGGAAGGACAAGGAGACTCAGAAACAGAAACAGTCCCGACATTTGTCCCATTCAGCGATGCCAGACTGCATTTTACATCTGCGGAAGCAGAGAGTGACAGCATACTGAAAGGAAGGGTGGAACCCTCCCTTAACTCTGCTCAACGTCCAGAACAATTGTTTCCCGACCATACTGTCCCTACTTCCGACCGATATAACTTGCGCCCCCGAGGGAAGGCTTGCCTTAGGCTGTAGAGCTGTGATCTCCCCGGCCGAGAGTAGTGCTGGTGTGTCAGACTAAGGTACGCCATAGGGCTCTTGGCACCTGCGCCCAGTGAAGCAACCACCAATCACAGACAGCCACTAGAGGTCCCTGGCTTAGCACAATGGCTGCCGTCCAAAACACTCGAATCCAGAAACAATATGTCAGTCTCCGACATAGTAAATGCTTCATGGCCACCGTGGTGACGCTGTTTGTCTCCCTCATCCTGTCTATCCTTGGTTGGCTGTTACTAATCTACCATCCTGTTACCTCACCAACCCCTATCCCAACTCCTGCAGAGCACCAGTATTACACGCTACCAGCCCACGAGTTACCCGCCGTGCAGAATTCTTCAATAACACCTTCATCCAAATGTTGCATCATCATCAGCTGATCATGAACATTTCCAACTGCTGGGTTTGCGGACTGATGCCGCATTCCATGATACACCCTGTCCCATTCTTTCCCTACCCCTTTTCCATCTCTGGGTCTTGTCTTGCATGGTGGATGTTGATACAGGAGGCCTACACTGTCAATGGTACTGCCAATTCTGCCCTTGGAACATTTCAGGATGACTTCTGGCGGAACAGATCTGGCCATGCCAATGCTCCTTTTTGCCCGACCAGCTCATCCACATCGCTACTATCGCCAGATGAACTCGGTGAGATGGTAGTGTTCAACTCAACCACTCGACGAACATTTTCCAGATTCCGCACAAGAAGGATACTGCCCGATGAACGAGACACTGTGAATGTCATAAATGTGCAAGGCCGTGTCTGCATCCATGGCCTAGGGACTAAGAAAGTTGGTACCAGTACTTGTAATATCACAAAATCTTTAAACTCTACATCACCTCCGAAGCTGGTGGCATCCCCCAACACTTATTTTATCTGTGGCACTGCCGCCTACACTTGGCTCCCCCGTAACTGGTCTGGTACCTGCTATCTGGCCTTCCTCCTTCCACCAACGTATTCTACCCATGGGAGTTACCACCTGTTGATGAAGGGCGCTCTGCCTCGCTCACGTAGGGGCGTCATATCAGCCGAGGATACAGCAGGCCAGGAAACCGGGGACTTCCTTAAAGGTTTCCTTCCATTCTGGGGCCCCATGGCAAACAGTCGGGCTGTACGAGGACTGACCAGGGTCCTTGAAGCCACCATCACAGTAACAGCTGGTGCCCTCTCCAACATCACTGCAGAACTACAGGCGGACCGCCTTATAACACTGCAGAACCGCATGGTCCTAGACGTCCTCCTTGCTGATCGTGGTGGTGTGTGTAAATTGATCGGCTCCAGCTGCTGCGTGTACATCCCAGACAACGCACCTTCAGTATACTATGCCATCCAACGTCTGCATCGCCTTTCTTCCGAAATTCATCTGGATAAAGGCAACTGGTCCCTCACAGGCTGGATCTGGGGCCTCCTTTCCCAGTGGGGGTGGAGGGTCCTCATCTTCCTTGCCTTGGGAATAACTGTCCTGGTCTCCTGCTGTTTGTGCTTTCAGTGCCTGCCAGTGCCAGTGCTCTGTACAATGTGTGTCCAGACCATCCAGCCTCCACCCTCCAACATTCACAACACCAATATGATGATGATGCTCCAACAAGAAACCGATGGCCTTATGAACATTGACATTTCTTAAAGTATTTGCCACTCAATGGCAAAAGGAGGGTCTGAGGAAAAGTGTTCTTCTGATCGGTATCATTTGTACCAGGACTCCATTGTTTTTTCATTGCCATTTCGTGTCAAACACTTCCACACGACCCACCTGGTCGTTTCTGCTGATGCCTGAGGAAATTCTAACTAACACGACAAAAACCATCTTGCAGCCTGCATTTCTGCCCAGGAACTGTCGCACACCCAACCCCCTGTTCTTTGCAGTTCGACAGAAAACCATGAGACACTCACGCCCTGTGTAAATGATTTGTTTCCCATCTCCTGCTCCCTGCCTAGTAAACATCCTTGACACCGTGATCAGGTTATCTGGACAATGGTCTGACTGCTGGGCCTTGATCAGGGTGATTGGACAATGGTTTGAATGACCGAGCTTTGATCAAGCTGATCGAACAATGACCTGAATGACCGTGCTTTGATCAAGCTGAGTGAACAATACTTTGAGTACCAAGCCTTGATCAGGTCACCAACTACAAACACCGTCTGGATCTGGTTATCAACTGCAAACACTGCCCTGATTGAACAATGGACTAACAGCCAAAAGACTGGAATGAAAAAGTATAAAAGGCTTGTAAGCTGCGGAGTAAAGCAGCAGCCTCCTCTGTCTTGTTTCTAACGAGCTTGGGACTCTGTTCCATAGCCCGGGCTATCTGAATAAATCTGGGTTCCTCCTGCAGACGAAGGCTCCTGTGTCTCCTTTTACTACGTATGAAGGGTATGGAAGACTTGGGCGGTTCCCCCGCCGCCGAGACCCAGTAAGTGGGGTATGTCCGGTTCTTCAGTGCGATTGGCTAAGGGCTGCAGAGGAGGCTGAGTCAGTGTGACCCGATGCAGCAGCCTGGATGTGCAGGGAGGGGGGGTGCTGAGGCAGACGGCAGGGAGGAGGGGGTGGGGCAGCGAGCGTAGCTTTACCAGAACTTGGGAACAGGCACCCAAGCAACAAGATACAACAGAAAAACAAGCACTGAAACACAAGTGCGGCCCCACGCCGCGGCCGCAAAAGTGAAACAGTACTCCGGGTTAAGAAGTGGGAGGGGTGGGGGGAGTGCGACTCCCTTGCGGGAGCGAGCGGCGCCAGGAGCGATAATTGCTACCATATGGCGCCGCTCGCTCCCGGAGGTGAAACGCCAAACGTGCACGCGTTGCCATTGAAGGCAATGGAACGCGTGCACGTTTTTGGCTGAAAGGCCGAAGCGATTCCAAAAGGTCTTTTTGCATAATCAGCGCATGCGCGCTGCGTAGGCGAGACCTAAAAAGAGAACAAGCATTTGTAATGCAATAGGTCTCACATTTGAGAGAGTTTGAGCTATTGGCATTGTAAACGACAATGCTTTTTATTTATGTGTTTTGAAAACCTGCAAGCAGTGCATAAACATGCACTTTGTACTTATAGTCCTTACTTATGAGAAGCAAGTCTGGCAGTAAAAGAGGTGCAGTTACTGCCAGCCTTGCTTATCATAAGCAAAGATTATAAGTAAAAAGTGGGTGTTTACGCACCTCTTGCAGGATTTCAAAATACATAAATAAAAGGCATTGTCGTTTACAATGCCAATAGCTCAAACTCTCTCAAATGTGAGACCTATTGCATTACAAATGCTTGTTCTCTTTTTAGGTCAATGCCAATAGCTCAAACTCATTACCCATTACAGCAGGTCTTGCGACAGCGCATGTGCACTGCCTATGCTCGACCTATTAACGCTAACACTTAGGAAAAATCTCCAGTTTCGCAAAGAAGGTATGACACTTATTTGTCATAAAAGGGGTGCTGCTCACTGAACTCTATTAGGTGTTTCTTCTGGTTCTTGCTCAGGCTAATAATTACTTGCTTGTCCTCCCTTCTCTTGTCCATAGTGACTGTCACAGTGACAAACTCAGATTTTCCAAGGTGCACAGCTACTGATTTAGAAAGGCAGTAAATTAAACGTGAACTTTCACAAACACTCTACACTAGGAGGCGGCCATGATACACTGGGGAATCAGCCCAATTGGGCATTGGTCCCCAACACTAGCACTTTACTAGGAACACGTGACTTCTATCCAACTGTAGGATGGCAGCAATATTGTCATCGCATGTCCCCATTGTGAAGCGGTAGTACCGCAGCGTGCCTTCTAGGACTTGGGGAATATATTGCGGGTGTCACTGCCTGTGGCCACTAGAAAGGCCAACTTTATGGTACAAAGAGTTATCAGCACATTGTCAATGTTGTGCATATTAAGCTAGAAGAATTATTTCTAAAAACACAACTACTTACATGAGAGATTGTAACAAACCCTAATCGCTGCAAATGTAAACGTAGCAGCGTTTTTTCTAAATAATGGACACCCTTAGTGGTATTGTTTCTGGAGCATTTTACATCCTGAAAATCACCATCTTTATTTATTTACACAAGATAAAACTGTTCTTGGTCTGCACCTACTTCTACAACTAGTAACAGCAGATACAACAAACCTCTTGCAAATACTCATACTTCCTACTGCAGCAAAAGAAAGAGGCCAGTTGAAAGTTTTTGAAAGGTGCCATGGAGCCAGTGTTAATTAAGCTTATAAAGTCAGCACTCTAGTTCTTTTCACAACCCTGCTTTGGCGTCCTTCGTTCATGTGCTTGACCTAGCTAATTTGGTATATGTTTCCTGTCTTTGGTAAACATATAGTTTTTAAGTGTTTGCCCTTTCCAATTGGATCTCGGAGATCTAACAATGAATTACTATTTGTACTAGATAGCAGTGGGCAGTGTATGGCTTCGGGGACTCCTACTGCGGCAGCAGGTGAGAGTGCAGTAATTAGTAATTATTTAACATAACATAACTCATTGGTGCATAGCACGCGGAGCAGTAGCGGCCCATGGTGGGAGTGCTGCGGGGTGGTGGGGCGGGGTGGGGAGGAGCAGGGTGGGGGTAGTAAACTACGGCATACGGCCGAACAGAGGTAAGTAAATAAATAAATAAAACGAATTTCATTGCGCGGCTGCATTGCCAAATGCGATGCAGCGCGCAGCGAAATTCATTTTATTTATTTGTTTACTTACCTCTGTTCGGCCGTATGTCGTAGTTTACTACCCCCCACCCTGCTCCTCCCCCACCCCGCCACCCCGCAGCACTCCCACCACGGGCCACTACTGGCGCGGAGGACAGGGTCTGAGACACTGGGGATATACTACCCTTGCAATCAGGAAATGGACTACCGTACTATGTGGTTTACTTCATGAGGCCGTCAGCAGCTGCAAACTCAGCGTCATGGAGGTCAGGACAGGAAGTGATGAAGGCAGACATCCAGTGCACGAGGACCTGGATTGGCAGTAACTTTGAGAACACACAGTTTGTTGGTCTATTTATGTGCCTGAAAATATATTTATGATCACTGAGAGGTTTATAAATGGTGATATTGATGCAATCCTGCTCGGCTTTGTTCTACTGCAGTGTTGGACGCGTGCCAGATTTAAAAATAAAAGATGACTCGTTTAGTTTAGCGCCTGCACTGAGATGTGTGTGCAACCTGCAGGACTCCGCTTTTCATCCCCCACAAGTTAATAACTAAAGCAATACAATATAAACACAAACTGAAGTGTCAAGAGTGGGGCGTGGGGTAGCTGTGTAAATAGCACATTGTGTGAGGGTTATGTTTGATTTAGACACCAGCAGACAGATTGTCCGAGAACCGAAGCGTGTCTCTTTCTGGGACTCTCGCTTGCCATGCCACACGCGCCTGCTTCCCTCTGCTCTCCTCGAAGCACTGTCACTGATTCTCTGCCCACGCCCCCGTGGTATTGCATTTAGATTAAATATTAGGACGTCTGCTCTCATCACAGGAGCAGCCACACTCAGGAGGGAGTATTAAGCGCCAGTGAAAAGCTCTGACAGTCATAAACACTGTTAGACCTGGCCTCTCTTGGCGTGGTTACCCCTGACTTTTTGCCTCTACCTCCTCTATTTTTGATGCTGTGATGGTTTTCGTTTTACTGGCTTAGATGCTTTGGGCTCTTTGCCACTGCTGATCAGTGTCAAAGTGCAAGTGCTCCCTGTATAGTGTTATGGTAATTGGTTGTCCATAATTGGTATGTTTGCCTTACTAGTGAAGTCCCTAGTAAAGTGCACTATGTGTGCCAAGGCTGGTAATGCCAATGCTACTAGTGGGCCTGCAGCACTGATTGTGCCACCCACACAAGTAGCCCTAAAGAGAGATCTCAGGCCTGGCACTGCAAGGCCTGCGGGCAGTTTGTTAACTGCCTTATTGTCCTGACAAGTGCACTCACTTGCCAGGCCTTACCTTCCCTTTTCATGCACATCAGACACCCCTATGATAGGCCCAAGGTACCCCCTGGGCAGGGTGCAGTGTATGTGAAAGGTAGGACATGTACTGAGATGTGTACCATGTCCTGACAGTGAAAGGCTGCCAAATTCGTTTTTCACTGTTGCAAGGCCATCTTGCCCATAGGACAGAATGGGGAATGCTGGATCCCATCGTTCCAGCATATCTTCCCATAGGCATAAGATGGAGAGATGGAGTTTAGTGTGCCTGAACTCAGAATTTAATAACACATCTTTTTGTGAAGATGGTTTTTAAATTGTGTGCTTAGAAACCAAGTTTTTAAAAGTAGCTGGTTTCTTGTCTTAAACCATCTTGTGTGCCTCTGCCTGGTTGTATATTGCATGCCTGGGTTTAGATGTGACAGGGTCTGGGTAGTGTCCTGACCCCAGGGAGGAGAAGGTGAGACAGCAACAGCCTGGGCCTGCATTTTATGTAGGGGGGGAGGAGAAGCCCCCTGGATGTGAAGAGGGCTGTGTTGTTGCCACAAAAGGATGGCTCCACCTCCTGCTGAGCGTCTGGGCCCCCGACCCCCACTATCAAAGGAAGAAGGTGTGCCCTGGCAGGAAGGCATCCAGAACTGGTTTGGACCGGGCTCAGAGGCCCCTGAACACAAAGACTTCAAAGGCATTTAGGGGTATAAATGTAAGAGCTGAAACCCCTGAACTCAAGACTGCAATCCCTACTGAAAAAGGATTGAACCTACTTGGTGAACAAGAGGAACCTCTGCCAAAGAAGAACAGCTGAAGAGACTGAAGAGAAGGACTGCCCTTGCTGTGTGTTCTGGGGCTGGCCTGCAGTTTGCTGGTTTGACTAAGGAGAGGACAAGGGACTTTGCTGTGTGCTGTGTCCCCCTGCTTGTGAGGACTTTGCTGTGTGCGGTGTCCTGAAGTAGCGTGTCTCCAAGGGCCCGAGGAGAGCTGGTCCCCTGTTGTGGAAACTCAGGAACACAAAAGTTTCCAACCGTGTCTTCAGCTACGCTGTGTGCGTGGTGCTCTTGCACGCCTGAGACTGCCATGTGGTCCATGGTACTGTTTACGAGGTGCCCCGTGATTGCATTGCCCCCGCAGCGTGAAACATCGTCCACGCTGTTGCCTTGCTGTTGTGGCCCGAGCCGTCATCGTAACTGAGGCTGTGAGTGAAGATCACCGCCGCCAGCCCGAGCCGCAACGTGCCAAAGGACTGTTTGGAACTAAGACCCGTGTCTCAGCAACGCTGTGTGCGTGGTGCTCTTGCACGCCTAAGACTGCCGTGTGGTCTGGGGTACTGTTTACGAGGTGCTCGTGATCACATTGCCCCCGCAGCGTGAAACATCATCCATGCTGCTGTATTGCTATTTGTGGCCCGAGCCGTCATCGTAACTGAGGCTGCGAGTGAAGATCGCCGCCGCCGGCCCGAGCCGCAATGTGCTAACGGTGTACTTGGAACTGAGGACTGGGTCTCAGCGACGCTGTGTGCGTGGTGCTCTTGCATGCCTGAGACTGCCGTGTGGTCTGTGGTACTGTTTACGAGGTGCCCCAGGATCGCATTGCCCCCGCAGCGTGAAACATCGTCCACGCTGCTGTATTGCTGTTTGTGGCCCGAGCCGTCATCGGAACTGAGGCTGTGAGTGAGGATCACCTCCGCCGGCCCGAGCCACAACGTGCTAGAGGATTGCTTGAAGCTAAGGAAGCTACAAGGTGAAAGGGGATCGTGATCGTCGAAAGGAATCTGCCCAAGATCACCAGCGACGGAGAAGGCAGCGCCGTAACCTGTCCGGCTACAGCGCCGCCTAGCAACAGAGCAGCAACGTGATCGGGATCGCCCAGCAGGACGAGCGGGGAGAGAGAGAGAGCGAGGAAGCGCACCCCTCAGGTAAGGCTTGGACTCTGGTCAGGAGCCGCAAGCGTGTGAGGCCTGGGGAGGCGTGCAGGAGGAGTACACGAGTGCTCCGAGCTCTCTCCCGCTGCACCGCGTTAGACGCGCTGAGTCCCCGAGCGGCCCGGACCTGCCCAGCAGGACCGGGGCCGTCATTGGAAGTCTATGAACGTTGTCTCTGCTGTTGGGGCCTAGTGGGGGCCCGAGTTGACTGCATGATTTGTGCATTACGCATCGCATTATTATTGCATTACGAACTGCCTGATTTGTGCATTACGCATCGCATGATTATTGCATTACGAACTGCCTGATTGGTGCATTACGCATCGCATTATTATTGCATTACGAACTGCCTGATTCTTGCATCACGAACCGCATTATTTTTGCATTACGAACTGCCTGATTCCTGCATTACAAATTGCATTATTATCGCATTACGAACTGCCTGATTCTTGCATTAAGGACTGTCCTATTCTTACATTACGAACTGCATAGCATTGCGTTAGGATTGCCTTAGAGATCGTAAATTGTTCATTAATACCGCAAGAACCTTCAAGTGATTGCTGGCCTAGTAACCGGCCCAGTGAATTATTACGAATACGCATATGTTGGTTTTCTATCGTTTGGTCTCCTCGTATTCCATTTTATAAAGATACTGTTATTTTTATGAAACCAGTGTGGTGTCCATTTGTGGTGTTATCACTGTGTTACTGGGAGTGTGGTTGCAACTACTTTACACATTGCCTTGGAGATAAGCCTGGCTGCTCATGCCAAGCTACCAGGGGGTGAGCAGGGGTTATCTAAAGGTGTCCCTCCTTACCCTGACTAGAAGCAAGGGTCCCTATTTGGCCTAAGGTACCTACCTCAGCCAACTAGAGACCCCCAGTTCTAACAAACACACTGGCACTCGCTCAGCCCCAAAGACAAAGCAGTCTTGGGTGGGCGCCTTGCTGCACTCCTTTCATAAATCTCAAGTAACAAATAATGAAATGCTCCTTCATTCAAGCGTCATGAAAACAGAAAATGGATCAGCAGCACTAGATGAATCAGTGTGTACATACAAGTAATGTGGACAGCATACCATGAAGCAGGCACCGTGGGGAACCACTAGCAGGAAATAAAGCAAGTAGTCCCTTAAGGAAGACATAACCAGCTACAGTGTAAGTAAACTGTAGTTGGTCGGTGCTGCTTGGCAAAAACTGGAAATGATGTATCGGGACAAGTAACCAATAAGGAGCCAGGAAAGAAGAGTAGCGGAGGTGTGAACCAATCGCAAGCAGCAGGAGGGATTACACTCAGTACAGTGATTACACCAGGTCTTGTGACAGCGCAAGCGCACTGCCTACCTCAACCTAAAAATAGCTCCGAAAATTTCTAGCAATTTAAGGACACAAGTACTTGGACCATGCTCCAGGGGAAGGTCATATAAAAGAAGAGGGAAGTTCTAATGGCAGAGCTGACTAGCAGGAAGTACATAATTGAGAGTGGCTTTGAAGCCCACCAATGGTAAGTAAAGGGCGGCCTCCAAGACCAATAAAAGTAAACAACATGTCTCGAAGAGACAGCGCAAGCACTGTCTATGCGAGACCTAAAAATAGAGGTAATCTGCATCAGTAAGGCAAAAACAAACAGTAAATGTAAACACAAAAAATATTAACTGTAGAATGGCATTTGCAAAGCTATAAAGAAAATAGTAGAACAAAGGAATGGGAGAGGAAGGATATGCAGGGCCATTCAACTGTCTTCCACTTTCCCAATCAAACAAGATTCTAATGTAAGAAATCATTGGCAACGCCAATACATCCCGGCCCTGACACAGGGAACCAAGACCTATTTATTGGCTTGCTTTTTTTGCCAATGCTTTATTGTGTCTCAAAGCTTTTTCTTGAAGCAAAAGTGAAGTGATTGCAAGTAGCCACCTTGCATGCACATGCTGAAGGCCATATTTAATTGCTTTTTCCTTTGCCTGAAAAAGCAATCCAAGATGGCCACACTGCATGCCATCTTGGATTGCTTTTTCATGAGCGAAATGAAAAGCATTACAAGATGACTGCCATGCACTGGCATGTATGTCAGGGCTAAAGTTTTTTTACTTCAATAAACAAAAATACCTTTGCCAAACATGTGCAGCACATGTGTCACCTGCTCTGCAACGTTCACTTTCTTTAGTGGCGCCTCCATAATATGTTGAGATTGGTTTCAACTGAAAGGTAATGATTTAGACTTTGGGAGGAAAAGAAACATTTTGCATAAGATGTGGTGTCCTATCACTTTCACCTGAGAAAGCCTTCTTTCAGAAAAGATTCTAAAGTAGTCCTTGTTTTAAAGCGCTACCCCAGAATCCTTCTCGTGGTTAAGATGGCAGTAGTCCCAGGGCCATATTTACTAGAAAATGACGCCACAAGCCATCGTGCTGCACAGAGCTGCAGCATTAGGAAAGTGCAGGGATGCATCATTTTTACAGCAATACGATGCATCCCTGTGCTTTCCTCTGCGCTGGCGCACCATTGGCTGCCTGGCACCAATGCAGGCACTCTCGCACCGTGGTGCAAGGGTGCCTGCATTGCAGGGATGATTGTTTATGTGCAGGAAGGGTACCTAATATTATGTTATGTGCTGCACATAAACAATCATTGATGGCGTTTTCCTCCTATGTGTGCTACAGAATGCATAGAACACATAGAAAGAGCAAAAAACAAGGAGAAATAAAGGTATTTCTCCTCATTGTGCCACTTATAAGCCTCCTCTGGGAGGCTTACGAATCGGAAGCATTCCCAGTTTTACGAAACCTTGTAAATCTGGGAATGCGTCATTTTCCTTGGGTGTTGTGTGGGAACACCCAAAGTAACACTCATGGAACACTCCTTCCACGCAGAGTAATGCGTGAAAGGGGGCCATATTTACAAGGCCATGAAAAGCCACACAAGATGGCTTTACGTGGCCTTGTAAATATGGGCAGGCATAAAAGTGACGCTCCGGCGGTGTTAATGTGCTGTAGGGGCTTGTAAATATGCCCCCAGTCTCCTGATATCATGCCCAAACTACAAGAGTCACTCCTCTCCTTAAGAATGTAAATAGTTAAGCTGACAGGCATTCTGTATTCTTAGGATTTTAGGTACAATATTAGTATTCAGCTTGGTGCTAGAGTCTTACAGACAATCTGTCGATGACTGCTTTCTTCATCAGACATGTGTCCTCCACCCTGGCCCCCAAGAATAATCCTCAATAACTACCACACTGGTTACTATATGTACACTCTTGACACCTACATTCCCCTGAAAATATGTAAGGACCCAGAAAGTCATAGAGGAGTGTTTGACTACCTTGAAGAAAGTGCAAATATGGCTAATGAACAGTTGGTTGTGACAATGATACGAAAACTGAGATCTTTTTTCGTAGTCCAAAGAGACTAGAAACTCTGATCTCTATCTGGTTGCTAAACCTTGACCTTTCCCCCACCCCTTTTAAATCTGACAGAAACTTGGGAGTGATCTTACACAATGACCTCTCCTTCTCAATTCAGATCAATGCAGTGGTTGAAAGTGCCTTCTTTCCCCCTCAAAGCCTGTCTAGGAATCTCTCCTTACTGCAAATTCAAGAATGAATTTGTCTCACTATAGCTGCTGTCCTCTCTTATTTTTTGCAATGTGACCTTCCAACCAAAACCTTCATCAAATTTCAAAGAGCTCAAAACTACGCTGCTCATCTCAATAATTCTGATCACATAATCCCAGCTTTAAAATCCCTCCCCTCTCTGCCCATTAGTTAAAGAATTTAATTTGTTTCACAAATCCCTACATGTCTACCTCACTAAATATTTTCCTCTGCGCCTACTGACTAGAAGCCTAAGTTTGGACTTTCAATATTGTCTTTCCAAACTGAACCAGTTTGGGAGACCGTCTTGGATCCCTCTGGATCTCTCGCCCATTACATCTCAACCAGGAAATCAATTTCTTATCTTTCAGCAAAGACCTTAACACCAACCGTTTCTGGTAAGTGTTTAAGACCTAATGTCTTCATTAACTGTGTTTCCAAAGCTGCATTCCTATATTTCCATTGCTATCTAGCTTCCTCTGGTCAGATGAGCACCTTAGAAAAATAAATAAATAAACCAAAAAATAAATTCAATACAGACCGCAGGTAGGGCAGATGGCTGAGTAATTGAACGGCGTTGGGCTGCCTCTGCTCATGCTGCATCTATTTTAAAAGCTAAGAGCCTTTATGGCAATTGAACTCTGAGCCTTATGATTGATTTTTTGAGGCTAACTAAAATTTTTACTTCTGTATCACACTTTAATATTTTTAATAAACCTTCATACTTTTCCAACTTACTGATCTTGAACACATTTTGAGTCAGTCCTTATTTATTGAGTGTTATTTGAAATGCTGTTTCAACGGACTGCATAAAAAAAAATACGTTGCTTTATTTAAAAGCAAACACAGATATCCCCAGCAGGCCACCATCCCTGTGTTTTTAGCAATTCACAATAGGTCTCAAATTGCAACCTAGCTCATGAATACTGATGAGGTAGGTCAATTGCGACCCCATAAGGAATCGCTAAATGTGTCTGACACACATTGGTTCATCACATTTTGTGACTTTATAATTGCGAGTCGCAAAAGGTCACAATTAGGAAATTGCAAAATCTAGCAGTCGTACATGTGGCCCTAACTTATTCCTTTTAGAAAGACACAGGTGCCATTTATACACTTAGTAAGTGTAGATTGCAGAAGTGCCCCAAGCATACTAAATGGTTGTAAGAATGACTATTTGTAATGCTGGGTACTGTGACACGCAGCAACATGTTGGAATCTGACCCAGACCTCTAAGAACAATAAAGCATGGAAAACTCGTCTTTATTGACTGATGTATGATAAAGAAAAAACTACAAAGGGTTTGCATATAGGAATAATTTGGAACATGGAATTTACTCAGGGAATGGACCCGAGTTAATGTAACAAACATTAAAAACACCATCAATTCTACATAAAGCAAAAAGACAGACAACCTAATACTGCAGATGCTGTCAACGAACCCTTGAACTATATGGGAATATGTTTTAGGATTTTTTTTAAAATTTATACATTCTGGAAAACTACATGGAACTAAAATTAAAGTGCTTTAGGAAAAAAAACGTGTCTTAATTCGCAATCGTTTGCACATTGATCAATAAATTCTACCTTTGTTAAATCAAATGCCTGTAGCAGCACATTTTGATAGCAAAGCAATGCAGACAACAATTGCTTCAAAAACAATGTCACTTTGCCTGTCTTAACAATGCCTTTAGCAAGTATGGTGGACAGCCTGCAAACCACGCTTCAAGTCACTCAAATACGCACCAGGTGGAGCTACATGCTGTACATAATTTGAGGACATTCTTGATTTGATATCTCCTTTCAGCTCAGAGTCCACACCCAACAGCAACTTTAATACAATAATAGCAGACCCCGACATAGCAGCAGTAAACCATTACCAAAACGTGAATGGAAAATGTTCAGGAAATCAAGAAATAACATTTTTAGCTGAGCAAACCAGTCAACTAACCGAGGCCGCTAAATGAGTTCCCTATATTTAAAAAAAGTGAACCAACGTCATCAATGAACACGTACCAGCTAATTTGTCTTCGTGAGGCCCTCTTTTAGCCACTCCAAGATTGAGAAAACCACACAGAAGCCTAAATTAGAGTTGCCTTCAGGTAATCCAAATAAAGGCTCTCATAAAAACCCTACCATGGAGTTGCAACACATTAGGAGATCCAATACATGATATAAACACCATTAATAGAAAGAGGTCTTTTAAATAAGACTTCACTGTTCTACCAGAATCTATTTTTAATGATCATCCCGATGATCAACGTTAATCAAATCTGCAAACTTTTTCAGGGGGAACTTTCACCAAAGAAAGAGATTTAAGACGATGATGAAGAGGCAGTGACAACAGTAAAAGAAATGCTGGACTGCAAAAAGGAGGCCCGCACATTACAGAATGATAGAATATCACTTTCTTACCAATATGATGAAACTACGGATATCCCTACAGCAAAGCTTATGGCCCTGCCTGAGTATCAATCTGAGGGCAATCACGGTACTATAATTAAGCTATTACAAAGACAGGAATTCTTGGCACACTTGAATTCAACGCACATAGAAGTCATCAACTTCCTTCCCCCTAGCAGACCTCTATCAAATGAACCCACCCTGGTGACATGGTCATAAGAAGGGATTGCAGAGCAGAGTTGTTGGAAAAGACTTACCTTTAGAAAATGGGGAACCAAGAATCTGAAAATCTGGATTCGAAGTTGAATTTTAAGCCAGCGCAAGAGCATCACGGCTCATTCAACTCAATATTGCAGATTGCTATTGGCAATGGCTTGCCTGCACATCTAACAATCACTTTCTCACAGTCTCATGGAAGACATTGCATAAAAACAGAAGCACAAAACAGAACAACTCAGGACTGGAGCTGGCTGCATTCTACATTTATTTTTGCAAAAATAAATTAGATTGGACTCAACCACCGCATTCAATACCGAACCGCTCAACCATCGAGTCATTAAACATCTGTTCGTGGAATGTGCATGGTTCATCAAATTTGATCCTTGAAGAAGATACAATCACATGCCTGAGAACATTTTAAGTCATAATCGTACAAGAAACCTGGTGCGCTGCCCCATGGCATGATTAGATATACTGAGTATCAAAATTGTGCAGTAAAGGCAAAAGTTAAAGGCAGGCCAAAGGGTCGTGATGTCAATCATGTTTCTTTGGATTTACAATTGAAGGCCACAACTCTGGACACTGGCGCGAAGTGGGCGCTGGCAATCAAACTTGAGAACTGGCTATCCCCTCAGCAGCAGCTTTGATTATCCTAGCCATTTTTATAGCTTCTACAATAAAGCACAGAATGGTGACTAAATTAGAATCAATGTTTATGGATTTGAAACAAAAACATAGCGATGCTCACTTCCTGAAAGCGGGAGATTTTGATTCGCACTTTCTTTTTTTTCACCATGAAGATGAGCAAATCCCATTGCAGGATCAATTGTGGAGTATTCCATCTCAAGAGACTAAGGGGCATATTCACAAGGAGCCATCGCCGAATTAACGGCACTTTATCGCAGCCAAAGTCGTGATATATTTACCTCCCCATTCACAAGCCGGTGTTAACAGCCCACAGCTCCAGTTTACCCGCGATAGCAGCCGCAAAAAACATCGCCACAGAGGACCCCCGCAAATATCGCTAATGAGATGCAGAGTAGGCGTTCCCGTGCCAAAAGCCGAGCCAACAGCACACCTCAACATTCACAACGACCAGCCACATCCGCGATAAAAACACAAAACAGGCGATAAGGCGCGTTAGCACCAGGAAATCTACACCTGCTCTGGCCTGGTGTAAAGTCGGACAGCAGCCTGCAAACCAAAAGGGAACACAGCCCAGGGCTACATCGGAAGGGCAACAGATGCCATGGAGCCACCCATCATGCGGCCCGGACACCCAAGAGGGCCACAACACCCACCGCCACCACCCCCAGGACCACCCCTCCCTGGCACCCCCCCCGACCAAAGACATGCCACATCAGCCACACCTAAACATGTACAAAATATTCCGCTTAATGCCGCACAATCACAACTGGTGACATGGATGTGTCGTCACAGAAATGACCAGCACACATTCACTTTCGAAGCAACAAATGAAACTTTATTAAAATGAACAACGAAATGAAATGAAGACACATGGCCGCTCCCCTCGGGACAATACGTAGGTCACAGCCTGTAAGACAAAAAACCCTGATGAGAAGGTGTGTCCTGCGCACATCAGAGGAGAGAGAGAGAGCGAAGGAGAGAGAGAGGAAGAGAGGGAGGGAGAGAGAGAGGAAGAGAGGGAGAGAGAGGAAGGGAGGGAGAGAGAGAGAGAGAGAGAAGAGGAGAGAGAGAGAAAGAGTGCCGCCCCTGCGCACCCAGGCCACACTGCTCACCTGCTGCCACCGGTGTGTCTCCAACCACGTGCCGGTATGTAGTGCAGTTCACCAGGTCACACATCTGATTCAGAGCCGTCAGCTGAAACAGAGCCCAGATACATGACTGGCACAGTACACACACTTGCACAAGACAACATCGCCTGCCCGCCCATGTACACTCAGGCAGAGGCACCCCAACCTCTCCCGCCGCCCATCGGAGCATGCCCACCCATGCACACCCAGGCCTCAATGCTCACCTTCCGCCACTGGCGCGTAGACAGGAGGTCCCACCACGTGCCGCTGCAAGAACAAACAAGCCCGGGGCCCACGGACATGGCACCCTCCACATCATGCAGCCCCGTTCCACAGGCCACCAGGTCTCACGTTTGGTGCTGGGTCTTGATTACTCCATGGCAGAGGACATACCAGTGCACCCGGCACCATCGCAGGCTGCACACCCGCTCAGCCCAATGGGTGCCACCAACTCTGGGATCCCGGAAGCGACGCCACGTGGCGGTAGGCCCCCGCTGCCCGCCGGCTCTGGCCTACACTGCGGTCCAGCAGGCACACAAAACCTGGGCTTTGTCTGGACCGCCGGGACGGGGCATCATCGCAGGCTGCACACTCGCTCAGCAGCTCAAGGTGCCACTGACACAGTGCACCCAAAGTCACTGTCCCGTGGCGGGGTGCCTGTGCCGTCCGCAAGGCCCCGGGTGCCACTAACCCTGTACAACCCCAGTCTGCGCCACGTGGTGGTAGGCCTGTGCCTTACTTAAGGCCTCGTGTGCCACTAACCCTGTGCAACCCCAGTCTGCGCCACGTGGTGGTAGGCCTGTGCCTTACTCAAGGCCTCGTGTGCCACTAACCCTGTGCAACCCCAGCCTGCGCCACGTGGTGGTAGGCCTGTGCCTTACTCAAGGCCTTGTGTGCCACTAACCCTGTGCAACCCCAGTCTGCGCCACGTGGTGGTAGGCCTGTGCCATCCGCAAGGCCTCGGATGCCACTAACCCTGTGCGCAACAACTCATGGGCCCTACATGAGTGAGAACCGTGGAGCGGCCGTCATCCAGTCACCACCGGAAGAGGGGAATGTGACGTCGTCGGCCCCTTATGTTGGCGGAGTCACATGGCCTGTGACGCCTGTGCCGGATGGGTGTGGTGTGTGTGAAAACCTGCCCTCAGGGAGTGGCTGTGACATGCTGACAACTAGACCAGTGACCTGCACACCACCAGCGAGTACGGCTGCGACGGGTAGCAATGAGGGCCCCCCTCGGGGCGTTAGCGGAGTGGTCTGGCCTGCCGTACGCCCGACCAGCGCAGGGCTTGCAACAATGACTCGTGGGCTCTGGGCGTGGTCCAGTCCATGTCCGGACAAGGAAGTGACTGATGCGTGTGTCCCTGTTGTAGTGTCCACGGAACCCGGTACACAAAATGCAATGTCGCACCCTCTGACTGGCATCCCACAGGATGAACATCATTGACGCAAGGGAAGGCACTGTCCCCACATTCATCCACACATCCATACATGAATGACGAAAGACATTACACTGCAGTGCGTCACTGGATGTTTATTTGCACATCCAGTGCTGTCATGCAGCTGGAGCGGTACAGGGCAATGCCGAGCACACTACACAATATGGGCCCGTGGAGGGCCAGCCAGTGTCCATCCGGGGATGACCTGTACTGCGGAAGAGGAAGGGTACAGTCCGCAGTCTGTCCGCCGTGTCATTGGTCGTCAAACAGGATGTGGCAGTCCATGTCGCTGTCCAAGGTGAGTGCATCGGAGTGTATCGGGGGTCAGTGGTAGGTCTTGAGGCCATGTGCGGCATCAAGCAGAAACAGGCAAGGTGGCGGAAATGGATGCTAGTGCCTGGCCCTCCTGACCACAGTCCCATCCACGTCCTCATCCCCGGGTGTGTGCCCTGCCCTGCCTGGGTGTTGCAGTACCGGCTGTGGCACTGTGTGCCACTGACACATCAGGGGCCGGAGGAGGATTGTCAGCCGCACTGTGTGGCAGTGACACATCAGGTGCCGGAGTGGATACGCCTGCCGCACTGGGAGGCACTGACACACCAGGGGGCGGAGATGTGGATGGTGTGGGGGCAGCAGCATTCATCATCGCCATGCCTTGTGGCAGCAGTGCCATGATGAGGACATGCAGGGCACGGTAGATCCCAGCTACATTTCGCTGATGTGCAGCGGCGGCTGCTATCCTTTCCGCCTCCATCCGCACCATGTCCTCCATGAGCCTCCGCATGTGTGCCAGCTCACGGCTGGCATCGCTGGGGCCACTCTGAGCGGACAGGTATTTTTCCCTCCGCGTCATGACTCCAGAGATGTCAGTCAGGGCTCGCTGGAGACCATGGGGCGGACATAGACACCCAACGATGGTGTCCAGTTTGGTAGCCATGAGCTCGAACCCCACCCGCACCTGCTCGGCCGTCTCCCTCTGGGCCTCCAGCACATGGCGTTGGAAGACCATTTGTTGTTCCTGGGGGACTTGGGAGGGTGCCGGGGCTGTGGGTGCCTCCTGCTGGGTGGTGTGGGTGGTGGGTGGGGTCTCATGGATGTAGCTGGGCTGCCCTGATCCTGGAGGTGAGTTGCGGATGAGGTCAATGAGGTCTTGGATGGTTTGGGTGTCGATGCTGGTGTTGTCCTCCTCCTCGTCATCAGTGAAGAGTGGCTGTGACTGCTCTGCAGGAGGTGTTGACGATGCCCCTGCGATGTGAAGGGGAGATGGTGTATTACAATGTGTCCACATGTATGTAGCCGCATGGTACAGGTTGACATTCAGACAGCATGGCATTGTACATTGTGACAGTCTGTGGGTCTGGGCGAGGACCCAGATTGATTGTGGGTGTGCACTGTGCCCTGCTTGCTTGTGCATGTGTGCCATTGTGGCCATCTCCCCCCATCCCCCCAGTACCTGGTGGTCACTCACCCTGTTGCGGTTGTGTTGTGTCCTGTCGAGCAGTGTCCGGTCCCCCGACTCCGGCCACAGTCTCCACACTGATGACTGTCGACACCAGCTCCTCCATGTCATCCAGCTCCATCTGTGGCGCTGGGCCCTCACCTCCGGTCTGCGTTGCTGCCTTCAGGTTGGCGGAGAGTTTCTCCTTGGTTTTCCGCTTGATGTCATTCCATCGCCTCTTGACCTCGTCCATTGTCCGCTTGTGCTCTCCGACGGCATTCACCTTGTCGACGATATCCCGCCATATTCCAGTTTTGGTGCCCAATGACACGTTGGAGGTGACGAAGAGTTGTTGATGGTGTTCCATCACCTCCGTGACTATGATCCTGTTCGCCTGCGGACTGAACTTGGTCTTCCTCATCTTCTTGTCCTTGCCCTTCCCTGTCCCGGAGGTCCCAGGCTGGTCGTCCGGGGTGCTTGTGGGGTTGCGCTCGTCCTCTGCGCCTGCTCCGGCTGCCTCCATGGTGCTTGTGTTTTGGTCAGTTTGTGTGTGGGTGTTTTTTCTACTTTTATGGAGATTTTTGACGCCTGCCAGGTGTGTGTTGCAGGCCTGGCGCTGCTTGTCGCTGTTTCCTCATCGCGCTTTGGCCCATCGTGTGTTTTTTGGTGTTGTGGTTTGTGTTTTTATCTCCATTGTGGTGGTTGTATCGCGGACATTGTCCGCGGTTTCGGCAGACTATCGAATGGTACCGCCTTGTTGTGAATTCCACGTTGACATGGGGTTATTTTCCCGCGATAGGCTGCGATATTGAAAGTTGCGTTACGCTACTCTTGCGGTAGTTATCACACGCTCTTGTGAATATACCCCTAAAAAACCTAAGCGATGTGATAAACTTGGTGAATCAATTTTAAGTCTACTGAATGCAGCTGGCTTTAGAATCATCAACGAATCATCAATGGCAGGTTTCCTAAAGACCAACCTCCAGCCAGCACCTTTATTTATACAAAGCCAAGCACCAACATTGATTAACCCGCAGCAAGTCTATCTCTGTTCAATAATGTTATTTACTATAAAATTGACCAGAGAACAGAAAGTGATCATTCTCCACAAGTTATGTGCCTTTCCAGTAAGATTATCTTACATCAAAAATCAAACACACTGCTGGTACAAATACATTCGGAAAATCAAAAAAGGCTGAAGTTGTCTGCATCTTTAGCAATGCCGATAATGTCTGACTGCCTTCAAACATTGGATCATTGGAATAACTCTGATGGTAATTTATTGAATGAATGGAATTGTTTCATTACAGACTTATTTGTGCACTCCTACATCAAAAAGGGCTCGCTTACCTGGTCAGACTTGGCCTAGGAGGATACAGCATTACAGCATTAAGAAGTTTGAAAAGAGATTTAAACCACAAATTGTGTTCACTACAGATGAAACCAGATGACAAAGTCCAGGAGAATACCATTATAGCCCTAAGAAAAAAATATAAAATTAATATAAAAAGGGCCTGAGGTTATTCAAAAAACGCCAGAAGGATCGTTTTGGGGCTAATCTCCTTCAATCTAGCAAAGGCAAGAACTCTAAGGAATTATGGAGGCTGGTCTGGATACCCTCTTGGTTGATTAGTGCGCTATACAAATCAATATAACAGAACATAGCAGCGTCTGTAGGCATTGTCATTTAGCAACCGAGACTATTATTCACATCATCTACATTTGTTCTCGTCTGTTAGTTGAATGGAGATGCTTGTTGAGATTTAATGAACGGGTCATTCGCCCCTTTAGATAGGCAATCCTTGCATACTTGGATCCCAATAAGCTGCACTTAAATATCGCTTTTACAATGTTTTTGATGTTGGTGTAGAACAGATTAGCGAAGGTCTGCCAGTAGCACACTAAGGGGCTTATTTACAATCAATCAATCAATCAGGTCACTTATAAAGCGCACTACATACCCACGAGGGTCTCAAGGCGCTGGGGGAAGCGGGGGGGGGGTGCTGCTACTGATCGAAGAGCCAGGTCTTGAGGAGTCTTCTGAAGGCCAGTAGGTCTTGGGTCTGCCGAAGGTTGGTGGGGAGGGTGTTCCAGGTCTTGGCGGCGAGGTGGGAGAAGGATCTGCCGCCGGCGGTCGTTTTCCAGATGCGGGGGACTGTGGCGAGGGCGAGGCTGGTGGAGCGGAGCTGGTGGGTGGGGGTGTAGAAGCTGAGTCGTCTGTTGAGGTAGGCTGGTCCGGAGTTGTGGAGTGCTTTGTGTGCGTGGGTGAGGAGCTTGAAGGTTATCCTCTTGTTGACAGGGAGCCAGTGCAGATTTCTCAGGTGGGGTGTGATGTGGCTGCGGCGGGGGATGTCGAGGATAAGACGTGCAGAGGCGTTCTGGATGCGTTGCAGCCGTCTCAGGAGCTTAGCCGTCGTTCCTGTGTAGAGGGCGTTTCCGTAGTCCAGCCTGCTGGTGACGAGGGCCTGGGAGACTGTTTTCCTTGTTTTGGTGGGGATCCACTTGAAGATCCTGCGGAGCATTCGGAGGGTGTTGAAGCAGGATGAGGAAACGGCGTTGACCTGCTTAGTCATGGAGAGGGTGGGGTCGAGGATGACCCCTAGGTTGCGTGCGTGGTCGGTGGGTGTCGGGGCTGTTCCCAGTGATGTCGGCCACCAGGAGTCGTCCCAGGCTGAAGGGTTGGAACCAAGGATGAGGACCTCCGTCTTGTCCGAGTTCAGCTTCAGGCGGCTGGATCTCATCCATTCGGCGACGGCCTTCATTCCTTTGTGGAGGTGGGTTTTGGCGGTGTGAGGGTCTTTGGTGAGGGAGAGGATCAGCTGGGTGTCGTCGGCGTAGGAGATGACATTGAGGTTGTGCTGTCGGGCGACGTGGGCGAGGGGTGCCATGTAGATGTTGAACAGCGTCGGGCTGAGGGAGGAGCCTTGGGGTACGCCGCAGATGATCTTGGTGGCCTTGGATCGGAAGGGGGCGAGGCGGACGCTTTGAGTTCTGCCAGAAAGGAAGGATGTGGTCCAGTCCAGGGCCTTCTCTTGGATCCCGGTGTCGTGAAGGCGTGTTCGTAGTGTGTGGTGGCAGACCGTGTCGAAGGCGGCTGATAGGTCCAGGAGGATGAGGGCTGCTGTTTCTTCGTTGTCTAGCAGGGTCCTGATGTCATCGGTGGCGGCGATGAGGGCGGTTTCGGTGCTGTGGTTGCTGCGGAAGCCGGACTGGGAAGGGTCCAGGATGTTGTTCTCCTCGAGGTAGCGGGTCAGTTGTTTGTTGACGATTTTCTCGGTGACCTTCGCGGGGAACGGGAGCAGAGAGATGGGTCGGAAGTTCTTGAGGTCCTTGGGGTCTGCCTTGGGTTTCTTGAGTAAGGCGGTGATCTCGGCGTGCTTCCAGCTTTCCGGGAAGGTTGCTGTCTCGAAGGAGATGTTGATTATTTTCCGGAGATGGGGAGCGATGGCTGTACTGGCTTTGTTGAAGACGTGGTGAGGGCACGGGTCTAGCGGTGAACCGGAGTGGATGGTGTTCATGATCTCGCTGGTGTCCTCGTCATTGATGTTGGTCCAGAAGAGCAGGCGGTTGGTGGTCGTGGGGGCAGTGGTCTCGGTGGTTGCCGGGGCGGTCGTGGTGTTGAAGCTGTCGTGGATGTCGGCGATTTTGCGGTGGAAGAAGGTGGCCAGTGAGTCGCACAGGTCTCGTGACGGCGGGATGTCGTTGGTGTTGGAGCTGGGGTTGGAGAGTTCCTTCACGATGTTGAAGAGCTCTTTGCTGTTGTGTGCGTTGTTGTCTAGGCGGTCTTTGAGTGAGGCCCTTTTGGCGGATCTGATGAGGTGATGGTGACTGCGGGTGGCGCTCTTGTGGGCGGTGTAGCTGTCCGCTGTCCGTTCGTGGAGCCAGATCTTCTCCAGTTTTCGGCATGTTCGTTTGGAGGCCTGGAGGTCTTCGGTGAACCAGGTGGCTTTCTTGCTGGTGTGGCTGTTGGGCGGATTCTTGAGCAGGGCGAGGGTGTTGGCGCAGTCGTCGATCCACTGTCTGAGGTTGCGGGCGGCAATGTCGGGGTCGGATGGTTCGGCGGGTGGGCTCAGGGCGAGGGTGGTGGTTAGCTGGTCTTCGGTGACTCTGCTCCAGCAGCGGCGAGGCATTTGTTGGGTGCGGTGGTGCGTGGTGGGCTCTCTGTAGGTGAAGTGGATGCAGTGGTGGTCGGTCCAGTGGGGTTCGGAGGTGTGGTTGAAGGAGACGTGTGGGCTTGCGGAAAAGATGGAGTCTAGCGTGTGGCCGGCGGCGTGGGTGGGTGTTGTCACGAGCTGTCTGAGTCCGAGGGTGGTGAGGTTGTCGATCAGGGTGGTGGAGTTGGTGTCCTTGTTGTTCTCGAGGTGGAAGTTCAGGTCCCCGAGGAGGATGTAGTCCGTGGAGGCGATGGCGTGTGTGCTGACTGAAGTCAGCGATGGAATCGCTGAACTGTGGTCGGGGTCCGGGGGTCTGTAGATGAGGGTTGCTCTGAGGGTGGTGTTGGGATCGGTGTGGATCTGGAAGTGCATGTGTTCGGCGGTGCTGAGTGTGTCGTCGGTGTTGGTTGAGACTCTGAGGGTGTTCCTGTGGACGATGGCGATGCCTCCTCCGACTCCGTTGGTGCGGTCCCTGCGGGTGATCTTGTAGCCGTCCGGGATGGCAATGGCGATGTCGGGGGCTGAAGCGGGGTTCAGCCAGGCCTCCGTCAGGAAGGCGACATCTGGGGAGGTTGAGTCGAGAAGGTCCCAGAGTTCGATGGCGTGTTTGCGGGCGGAGCGGGTGTTGAGGAGGATGCATCTGAGGTAGTTGGGTTCTTTCCTGGGCGGTGGTTTGGCGGGGCGGGTGCTGGCGAAGCTGCAGTTCCGGCAGGTGAAGGGCCCTTGGGTGCGCTTCGGGGTGGCCCGGTAGCAGGCGTGATCTTTTCCGGGGTTGAGTGCGTGGAGGATGCTGGCGTCGTATCAGCGTCTGTTGATGTGGCGGGCGCGGGGGATGCCCAGACCAGGGGTTCTGGCGCTGGGCGCGGTCCAGGCGCGGACGGGCGCAGACGGGCTTGCTTTAGGCGTGCCTTTGGTGTGCCAGCGGCGCGCCCGCTGCGCAGCGGCCGCCATAAATGGGGAGGTGGGAGGGAGGAGCAGGGAATGGGGCAGCGAATGGGCAGTGAGGGGCGGGGCCGCAGGCGCAGCGGCGGGAAACAGGCACAGAGAAAAATGATCACAATCAGGGGCAGCAGGGGACACAGAGAAAACGAGCACAATCAGGGGCAGCAGGGCACACAGAGAAAAACGAGCACAATCAGGGGCAGCAAGGGCACACAGAGAAAAAACGAGCACAATCAGGGGCAGCAGGGCACACAGAGAAAAACGAGCACAATCAGGGGCAGCAGGGCACACAGAGAAAAATGAGCACAATCAGGGGCAGCAGGGCACACAGAGAAAAACGGGCACAATCAGGGGCAGCAGGGCACACAGAGAAAAACGAGCACAATCAGGGGCAGCAAGGGCACACAGAGAAAAAACGAGCACAATCAGGGGCAGCAGGGCACACAGAGAAAAACGAGCACAATCAGGGGCAGCAGGGCACACAGAGAAAAACTAGCACAATCAGGGGCAGCAGGGCACACAGAGAAAAACGGGCACAATCAGCTGGCAGCAGCAGGGCACACAGACGGAGCTGTGTGGTGGGGGAGCGACCTACCAGTCAAGGTCAGGGGTCAGTGGCGCAAGCCCCTTGCGCCACTTTTGCGTCATTTGTAACATGGGTAAAGTGACGTACGGGTGGCGCAAGCCCCTTAGTCTGACCACATAATCATCTTGGTGGAAGCTACTTCATCATCTCAATTTAAACATTAATACATGACTATGTTTAAAGCCAACACCCCACTGTGGGACCCTTTACTGACAAACGTCCTTAATGCCGCCTTAGTGACTGGCCCTCCTAAGAACTGGTCCCATGTGACCATTGTTCCTATTTTCAAAAAGGGCTCGAAGAATGACCCCCTCTGGTATTGTCCTAATTCACTGATTAATTCCACTGTGAAGATTAAGGGTCGAATCCTGTTGGACCGTTTGCAGCTTTGGGCCGAGGAACGTAACATACTCTCGGATCTTCAATTCGGCTTCCACTCAGCCTTGGTACAGTCGAGCAGTCCTTAAATCTATATTTGTTAATTGCCAAAGTGTGGCAAGTTGTATCTGGCATTTATGGATTTGAGTTTGCTTTCGACTATATAAACAGTTCAAAATTGTGGGACATCATGATCAATATGGGGGTTGATCTCTATGAATTTTCTTTGAGATCTGCACAATGATGTCACTGCCAGTGTAAGGCACGGTCCAGGCGGAGAAACCACACCACCTTTCAGCCTGGCAAGGGGCATATGCCAGGGCTGTGTCCTGGCTCGTTTTCTGTTTTCCATTTATATAAACAGCTTGGAGGATAAACTGGTTAATCTCAAGGTAGATTGCCCTCGTGTAGGTGCACTGAGTATCCCCACAGTAATTTATGTGGACGATACAGTCCTAATTGACAGGACTGCAAATGGCTTACAACGTGTGCTTGATGGTTTTTGCAAGTTTATGGCCAGTTTAGATGTTATGGTCAACCAAAATAAGACCCAGATAATGATTTTTGGGAGAAGGAAGAAGGATAATGTTTCCTTTGTAATGAACAGTAAGAAGGTTGGTTCTGTTCCTATTTTTACCTACCTTGGCATCCCCTTTGACACACGACTCTCATGGGGACTGCTGAAGACCAGTAAAGCTGCTGCCTTCTCCAAATCAGTGGAGGCCATCCGAAATTTTGCCCAGAAACTTGGTCAGAAACCAATTAAGGAACTCTCGACAGTCTACTAAGCCAAATGCTGTGCTATTGCCTCGTACGGGGCAGGGGTGTGGGGAATTGAAGATCAGGGGGCTCTTGAAAAAATTTAGAATAGTTTCATCAAGAGACTGCTAGCACTAGTTCCTTCGTTTGTCACACTGAGGTAGGGCTTGGTTATATTAGCGACTTTATTAAAATCCAACCCCTCCTTTTGTGGCTTAGAATTGGGATCAAAAGCCAGACATCTTTTAATAGGGCCGTGCTTGCAGACAGCTTAACACTCGACCACTGCTTGAGAATTCCTTGGGTGAAGTGCATACAGAATTTAAGTCGCAGCATGGGACGGAAGGACTTGTTGACCTCTCCTACCACTGCTTTAGCCAGCTCTAATAGGACTCTGAAGTATGCATTTTTTGAGGGATGCCTGGAGAATAAAATGTGGAGTGCTGTAGACAAACCAACAGTCCCAACTTATATGGGAATTTGTCCGGTTGAAAGTCCTACGCCATACTTAGTATGTGTGGGAAATGTACACCACAAATTTTTACTGATGAGACTCAGGCTATGCACGGTGCACTTTCTTGCTGCTTTTCCATCACAAGGCACGCATTGTTTAAAACTTCCAATCTCCACAAACTACCTTACATTTTATCTTATTTTGTAAATTTTACTCGTTGCTGAGGAAACGCTACTTGCTGCCCATTCTCAGGGCAGGCAACATGACTTATTGTAGAGCCGCCTTTATTTACCTAAAAAACCTTACCCACGATCAAGATCTGCTTTTCTGCTGCCACATATATTGAACGTGCTTTTAAGCAGAGGGCTACCGTTCTTATATGATTTTTAGGAATCTTTGGTTGTTTTTATTGGATTTTATTTTTATTTTATATTGATTGTCGTGCCTTTTATTGTGTATTGACTGTCCTCAATATGTTTGATTTCCTGCTTAGATAACCAAGGGGCCATTACAAAATAATGGGGTAACCCAATAATCGCCACAAGACCTGGGTACAGTACGATATGAAGAAATATGGTACGTGACTGACTTTAGAAAACCAAACTAGAATTTGTCATATATGTGTCGCCATACCAGTCACACACTAGTAATCAATACAATTGTAATCCAACTTCATACCCTGAAAGGGAAGGGAAATTCCTCAGAACATACAATATATGTGAATGAAAACAAAGAATGCGCCAACACTTTAGTTTAGTATATTCATTTTATATATATGAGTTTACTCAAGGTTAAATGAAAATGTGAATCCTTTATCATCAAAGCAATTAAAGGGTTCCTCAAGAAAGGGGCGGGAGGGGTGTGCTCGTGATGGATAAGGAGAAGTGAAAGTCACTGGGTTCAGAATTTACAGACTGTTCATTGTTTCAACAAAAAACTGGTTAAGTAGACCAGTACAAAGCGGCCTGTCCAAAGCAAATTATTTACAACATATTTTACAGTATTTTGTGGGTGCATAAATGCAACGTCAGATGGTAGGGATGAAACGCGGTACAGGCCCTTGGTGGGTTGGGAGCGTCGACGTTTCGACACGACTAGTGCGTAGAGGGTAACTTAAAACCTCCGCTTGCGAGTCTTCTTCAGGACGGAAAGTATCAACCTATTCCTGGTGCCGAGAGGGCATCCCAGGTTACCAAACGATTGATGGTAGCAGTGAGGGGATCCAAGAGGCTATTTCCGGTCGGTCAATAGTCCCCAGGAGTGAGGTGTGCCGATGACCAAGGTCTTGTGAAGTCCTCACCGGTATTTAAAACCGTAAGTTATTAAACAAGAGATTCCATTACTGTAGAATCCTAGTCAGAAAGCATCAGATTAAATCCAGATATGCATGATACCTTCAAGAAAACGGGCGGCGCACGCCTCGAGGAAGTTGTTCTGTCAAGATAACCAAGGGGGACATACCGGACCCTTAACAAGCTTCATTTTATGACTTCTTTTGAGGTTTTTGTTCCATTGGTTTTATCTGAGCTCCGTGGCATTTCACTTGACAATTAATGCTGTATGATTATTTATCTATTGCTATAAACTGAGATTAGTATTTATAATGTTTTTAGCTATATATACTGTTTCCTTGTAGGAAGAGGTGTGGCGCAGCGGCCAGGGCGGCTGACTCCGGAACATGAGGGCTCACGGTTCGATCCCCGGTGCCGGCGGCAGGTCAGCCCAGCACCTTGTGACTCTGGGCAATAGCTTGCTTAATCTTCCCAACGGCACTCAGCCCCTAGACGCCCTCGGGCAACTGTTCAAGCTCTACAAATACTGGATTTTTTCACTGTGTACTTTTATGGGTCAACTGAGCCGCAATAAAGTTGATTTAAGTAAGGCTATTTATTAGTAGGGATTTGCTCCTGTTCTCCCACCCACGGTATTTCCTTGTTGCCCTATTTACTTTTTGTTTTCCTTATGTTATTGTTGAGGTGACTTTATCATATAAAGCAATAATTTTGGTAGTTAATTTCACAGAGTATTGATGGTTGATAGCATGTAATGTAAAACTAACAGCCTTGACTACACAATTCTCATGATGGTCAATAATTCAGACACCAGTCATATTTTCTGATCAATGAAGCGTCATTACATCCATGGTCAGATGGTAACCTTTTTCCCTATTCCACCCTAGTTTAACCTCTTTTTCACTGCCAGTGGGAGGGAAGGGTTAAATATGCTTGTCCAGTTGTGATGCAGGCAAAGAACATAAATGATATTTTTGTGCGTGATTGCTTTCTTTCTTTCTTGTTAGTATTTGTCAGTATTATCTTCTGGGCATACAGATGCATGGGTAAATAAGCACTCCAAAAGAGAAAATGGAGACTGTTCCTAGCAACCACTGTTTGACATAAAAGATCTGCAGAAGAAAGTTAGCCACACTAAGCCTCCTTGACTTGTTGGACAGACATGATCAAATAGCCAACTCCAAGTTCAAGAGAGGTGGTGCAAGTAAGTTTAAGTGCAGTACAACAAAATTATCATAGTTGCAGAGAAGATGAGAAGATTCATCCATAATTGAGTAATAACACAATACTTTCATATCTTGAAATACACATAAACATGTATACAATGTAAAGAATAGTTTCCAGAAACAGACATTGCACAAAACAAAAGGCATGCTACAATTCTCAATAAATGCAGCGATGAAGCAATATCGCAATGATAGCCAGGCCCTCTGACAATACCATCTAGGACAGGTTCGGTGAGCTCTAAAGTGTGTAAAGCTAGTGCACATGGGATCCGGCCAAACCCTATTACTCGCAGGGTAATAGAGTCAATGGCAGAAATAGGCTAACAGATTGCTACATGCAGCATGCTGTCACAGGGAGAAGTGAAATGAGAATGCCACCTCAAACGTCAGAAGCAGATGCCCCCAAAGATCATCTCTGTATATGTATGTATGTATGTGGAGTTGTTTGTAATTTTCTTTTAAAAGGCCAGGCAGACACTAACCCACTTACAAAGGTCTATCAAAGAGTACCACAGTACAAATCTTCTACTCCAAAGGGTTAAACCAAGGGGGTATCCAACACCAAACCCGTATTTACTACATTAACCTGTGAGATTCTAAGTAACAAAATACTTGTTTACATTCTTCAACACAGTGTGACAACATTCACCCCTCTAAGGTCCATTGGCTTCAATAAATGCATTTCACAGTACAGAAATCCCACTTACCATGTTTCTAATAACTTTTCATAATAAATAGAATAGACCTATGGCATCTGACATGACTTTTCCCAATGAACAAATGAAGCCTGTAGCCTACATCCTTGGCTTGCCGCCATAACAAACAGAGGCCTCCAGTATGCACATAAACCAGCAACCAACAGGAAAAGTCCTACAATTACAAAAATATACACAATTTCATTTGTCAAAAGAAATGGCAACTCTCATGATGAGGACCTAATAAGGGTTATCACATTGCAAATCTTGAACTCCAAGTGTTTTTAGAGGGGTACCTATACCAAAAGCCTTGCCCACTATGGCAATCTGTGAGATTTCATATAACACAATATCTATCAACAGCTTTTAACACAGTCTATTGAAAATCCACACTTAAAGATCTATTGGCATTAACAAACACTTTTGACAAAAAATTGGTCAGACTTACTGGATTTGTGATATGCTTCTATAATAAACGTATCAGACCTTTGACATCCAACATAAGTCTTCCTAGACAAACATTTATGCCTATAGCCCTTATCATAGGCTTTATTAACATAACTAAGTTAAGATTACTGAGTTTTGAATAAGCTTTTCCACAAGGCAACCCTCAGACATACAGATAGAAAATCACATAAATATCTACGTAAATTAGTTTCAAACCAATATTTAACTCCTTCTAAGAATGTTATCAAGAATTATCAGAGTGCAAATCTTCTTCCCGTATGGTTTCTCTGAGAGAGAAACTAGAAAGTGAAACCAACACCAAACCTCTTGCCTACTACAGGGATCTACGAGAATCCACGTAACAATATGTGTTTACAGGCTTTAACACAATGAAATATCAATTCGAGCTTAGAGGCCTATTGGCTTTAATATATTTTCTCTAAAAATATATCAGGCCTACTGTGTTTGTAATAACTTTCCATAATAAAAAGATTTGACCTATATCCTTTGATACATTTTTTTTCTAATGAACCAATCAGGCCTACAGCCTTTACTCTAGCTTTTACCCATAACAAAACTCAAGCCAACTGTGTTCTGCATTAGTTTTTCCACAAGAGAACTAACTGCATACAGTCATACATTATGTACATCATTACAGTTGACAAAACAATGTTTAATCCTTCCTAAAATGGGCTAACAAGGATTCTCTCAAAGTGCAAATCTTCTAACACGAGGATTTTTTATAGGGGGAACAAACAATAAAACCCTTACTTGGTACAGTAATCTGTGACAACAAGTAAGACAACATCTGTGGTACAGTAAGACAACAAGTTTCTACCAGCTTAGCACATTGAAATGACAACCACTCTTAAAGGCCTAGTAGCGATCACATATGATTTTGACAATAAATAAGTCAGCGCTACTTCCTTTGTAATAACTCTTCATAATAAACTAATTGGACCTATTGCCCTTACTAATGGTGTGTTACCATCACCAACTCAGCCCTGTTGCCTTAAGCATAAGCTTTCCCAGAAAGTAAAAAATGAAATACAAACACTCCGTTTTGGCAGAAGGCAATCAAAATCTGTACTCAAGAGAATCGACATTTTGGCAAAGCCAAAGCCCCTCTCCCAAATATGCCAAGCTACCAAGGGGGTGAGCAGGGGTTATCTACAGTGTGTTTCCCCCTTGCCCTGACTAGAAGCAAGGGTCCCTATTTGGTCAAAGGTACCTACCTCTGCCAACTAGAGACCCCCATTTCTAACAACTTGCCTACTATGGGAATCCGATATTCCCAGTAAGAAAATAGTGGTCTACTGGTTTTAACACAGTGTAATGACAAGCTACCTTTAAAGGCCTATTGGCTTTTGCATATGATTTTACAATAAAAAACAAGCCAGGCCTACTGCCTTTGTCGTAACATTTCACAGTAAACAGATCTGGCCTATAGCCTTGATCAATGACTTTTCACCATAACCAACTCATTCCTGTTCGATTGAGGATAAGCTTTGCCACAAGGCAAAAACGGCAATAATTACACAACTTTAGTGCAATCAAATTTGGTACTCAGGGTAGCCAACATATGGGTGAAGCAACAGTGCCTCTCTGTAGTGCTCCTGAAAACTCCTTTTTCTGTTGATCACATAAGGGCTGGCATAAGGACTGGCAACAGCTTGGCTGTCAATCTACACCTAAAGAAGCAGTGGTTCAAGTGCAGATTACATTTCACTACAAGTGCTATATAGTTCCCAGTGAGAAATCAGAGGATACGCCATGGGTGGTTATTTGGGTGCATTGTCAGGGCTGTGTCTAGATACATGTCACGCGTTTCTCCTTATCCTGTGGCAGTCAGCGGTTACTGCACAGTTCTCTGGTGAGAAACATTTTTTTACCACTTGTGTTCCAGGGCCTTTGGCAGGATTGCATTGCTAATTAAGTGACGAGTAAAACTCAAGTTCTGTTAAACATACAGACATAGATCTTAATAAACGTCACTGTCCTGTCAGGGGTCAAGTAGCATATTATATGTCTATATATGTAACAACAAAATATACCACAGTAAAAATCCATAAAAGTAGCAGGCGATCCTACTTCTTTCTGGGTAGAAATGCAACCCCCAAAAAATGCACATCACTTACTTAGTAAGGAGCTAGGGTTCAGGATCCCCTGAGAGTCTCTTAGCAAACTATCCCTCTGGGGCAACAAGTTTTCAGTAGGGCAGTATCATGAACATCAAACACCAGCTAACTAAATGTCAAGCTGCAGGATGTTGTTTTAGTAATTTGGGACAATCTCCCCTTGGTCAATGGATGAGGACATGGAGATTGGGGTTGTTTGCTTAGCACTCTGTTGCTTACTTGAGAGTGCAAGGAAAAAATATTTCTAGAAACGCTGAATACAATACGAAAGTCTAAAATGACTTAGTGAACATCAGCTCCATGATATCTTAAGGGCCTATGTTATTCTATAGGCCAATGTAACACTATGGGATTGTGGTCACCTGAGATTTTGAATTCTCTGTGGCTATATTGAACCTAAAGACTATTTAAACCCCACCGAAGCAATGTCCTGCTGTGCAATCATGGATCAGCAATCACCTGAGGAGGACTTTGCATTGAGTAGAGAGCTTGGACGGTCAGCGGCTGAGGTCCATTCTTCTCAGTATAGGCACTGTCACTCTGACCAGGAGCACTTCTGTATCACCAGACCTGGAAACCAGAAAAAGGCCAGAAAAGAGAGTGTGGGCCCCGAATATCGAATAGGGAATATACACCATCATATCATAGCCATAATTTTGAGAAGAAAAATATAGACAGATAAGTATGTATAGATTTTCTATGCCTAACTTCACATATAATTATACGATAGAAATACATATATCTTCAGGATATGTAGATGTGGAGTTAAGAATAGTAAATGTGTACTTCCCTATACACACTACCTTTTTGATATTTTTGTCCTCAAAAGTTTGGCTACAATATTACGGTATAGCAATATTCTCTACTCAATATTCCAGACTACAACCGAAAAGAGATAAGCGCTTACTGTGCATTACATAAAGTCTACATACATGGCATGCATGCTAATGTAGACCTGAAATGAAAACTTGGACGCAAGAATTTAAACACAGATCAAACGTTAAAGCAAAAAAAGGTAATTCTGGACTAGATAACAAATCCAAGTGCAGACAAGAAAAGGAAACTGTAAGGTAAAAAGAACCAGTCTGGAATTTAAAGGGAAATCCTCTGAAGGAATAAAGCGCCATATTAGTGAATTTGGTTTTTTCAGAAGCAGTGGCGGCCGGCATGACTCATGGGTGGCGAGGTGGGCGGGGGTTTGGTGGGGGTGCGTGGGAGGTTGGGGGGGTACGCAGGGGGTTGGGGGTACACAGGGGAGCGGGGTTGTGCAATGCAATAAAATATACACTTATCTTGCCGCCAGGTCCAGCGTCTCCTCGTGGGACTCGAGGAACAGGAAGAACAGCCAGGGTCCCCTGACCAATCACAATGCTGCAATGCCGTGTTGTGATTGGTAAGCACCCAGGCTTCCCTGACCAATCACAATGCTGCAATGCAGCGTTGTGATTGGTTTTGAGCATCTTGGTTCGACGCTCAACCAGGGAATGGGGGCCTGGGCATGTTCTCCACGCAGGCTGTAGCGCAGCCTGCATGGAGAACAGGGAAAGTGCGCATGACTGTTTTGGGCGGCCCGAGAGGGCTGACCAAACAGTCATTGCGCACTTAGGAGTGGGCAAACCACTTCTCCCCTGCTCTGAGAGCAGAGCAGCTGCCTCCCCACCCGCCCATCCGCCAGCCTGCAAAGGAAACATAAAATGATAATAACTCAAAGTTATTATCATTCTATATTTCCTTTACTTTGCACTGCTCAAAAGCAGTGGGGCGACGCTCCGCCATAGCGGAGGAGCCGCCACTGTTCAAAAGTGTGTTATAATCTGTGGCCAGAGAGAAACTGAGACATTTTTGCAGTATAGGCAAGGGTAGACTAACACAATTGTTTGGAAAAAGACAATACCATAAAATACTGAAATCAGTATTATATATATATATATATATATATATTTGAAACAAAAGGTTGCCCTAACCGGTGAGGTGCACTCGCTGGCAGCAAACAGCTGACTGTCACAAGAGGCTATCGGCACATCAGAATCCCTCTGTGTAAAATTGCCGACGCGTTTCGGGCTTGGAACGCCCTTCATCATAGGCAGACATCACAGAGAATGGCAAACAGCTCCAAGAACATCCCCTTTATTATACATGCGATAGACATCAGGTGAGTATTCATCGCTGAGAATTATGGGTCTTGAAGTCCAAATATACTCCCCAAGTGGGTCGCCGCCATTTCCTATGAGTAAAAACAAGTTCTTAAAGTGAGGCAAAAGACGCACTCCAAAGGCTCTTGTCTTAAAGCAGCTTCCGCTAGCTCCGCATTGTAGTCACTGTGATCAACTGCGGACCCCCTCAGATCTCGGGGTGGTGCTCCTCGTGACCTGGGCCGGCCACAAATATTTGAAACAAAAGGTTGCCCTAACCGGTGAGGTGCACTCGCTGGCAGCAAACAGCTGACTGTCACAAGAGGCTATCGGCACATCAGAATCCCTCTGTGTAAAATTGCCGACGCGTTTCGGGCTTGGAACGCCCTTCATCATAGGCAGACATCACAGAGAATGGCAAACAGCTCCAAGAACATCCCCTTTATTATACATGCGATAGACATCAGGTGAGTATTCATCGCTGAGAATTATGGGTCTTGAAGTCCAAATATACTCCCCAAGTGGGTCGCCGCCATTTCCTATGAGTAAAAACAAGTTCTTAAAGTGAGGCAAAAAGACGCACTCCAAAGGCTCTTGTCTTAAAGCAGCTTCCGCTAGCTCCGCATTGTAGTCACTGTGATCAACTGCGGACCCCCTCAGATCTCGGGGTGGTGCTCCTCGTGACCTGGGCCGGCCACAAATATTTGAAACAAAAGGTTGCCCTAACCGGTGAGGTGCACTCGCTGGCAGCAAACAGCTGACTGTCACAAGAGGCTATCGGCACATCAGAATCCCTCTGTGTAAAATTGCCGACGCGTTTCGGGCTTGGAACGCCCTTCATCATAGGCAGACATCACAGAGAATGGCAAACAGCTCCAAGAACATCCCCTTTATTATACATGCGATAGACATCAGGTGAGTATTCATCGCTGAGAATTATGGGTCTTGAAGTCCAAATATACTCCCCAAGTGGGTCGCCGCCATTTCCTATGAGTAAAAACAAGTTCTTAAAGTGAGGCAAAAGACGCACTCCAAAGGCTCTTGTCTTAAAGCAGCTTCCGCTAGCTCCGCATTGTAGTCACTGTGATCAACTGCGGACCCCCTCAGATCTCGGGGTGGTGCTCCTCGTGACCTGGGCCGGCCACAAATATTTGAAACAAAAGGTTGCCCTAACCGGTGAGGTGCACTCGCTGGCAGCAAACAGCTGACTGTCACAAGAGGCTATCGGCACATCAGAATCCCTCTGTGTAAAATTGCCGACGCGTTTCGGGCTTGGAACGCCCTTCATCATAGGCAGACATCACAGAGAATGGCAAACAGCTCCAAGAACATCCCCTTTATTATACATGCGATAGACATCAGGTGAGTATTCATCGCTGAGAATTATGGGTCTTGAAGTCCAAATATACTCCCCAAGTGGGTCGCCGCCATTTCCTATGAGTAAAAACAAGTTCTTAAAGTGAGGCAAAAAGACGCACTCCAAAGGCTCTTGTCTTAAAGCAGCTTCCGCTAGCTCCGCATTGTAGTCACTGTGATCAACTGCGGACCCCCTCAGATCTCGGGGTGGTGCTCCTCGTGACCTGGGCCGGCCACAAATATTGGATATATATATATTATCTACTGGCGGTCGCCAGTAGATAGTTATAGTTACAACCTATTATCCATAGGAAATCCGCGACATTCTATTTGAAATAACGTTGGCGCCGGTTGACGAATCTTCGTGAAAGTTTCCAACTTGTTGGGGCGCTCCGCTCCGCTCCTACCCTGAAAGTCTCGGGGTGATACGTGAAGCGGGGGCCGAGAAAAAAGGGGGTCCCAAAACGCGTTTTCCCCATTCATTTTTCCATAGGAACCTTTAGTCACAGCTACAGCCCGAACTGCTGAACGGAATTACACCAAATTTGGCAAAGAGGTAGCCCTTGGTTCAGAATGGTGCCTTTTGCTTAAATGGTGTAAATCCGTTCAGTAGTTCCTGAGAAAATCAAAAGTAAAAGTACATAGTATATCTATGGGCGCGTCGGATACGCGTACCCGCAGCGCACTCTGCGCGCACCGTCCCGATCACGAGCTGCATGCTAATTGGCTGTCAGCTGGCTGTCAACATTCCGATTCAGGAAGTGTTGGCAGCCATTTTGTCCCTCGGTAGAACCGAGGGACAGAAACAAGTGCGCAAAGCGCAAAAAGGGGGCAGGGTAGAAACACCCTAACCCCCTAGGTGTGCTCAGGGGGTCCCACAAGGACCCCCTGGGCAGAAAAAAGATTTTTTTTTTTTTTAAATCGGCGTATCCCGCCGAGAAAAAAAAAGAAACAAGTGCGCAAAACGCACAAAGGGGGCAGGGTAGAAACACCCTAACCCCCTAGGCCTGCCCCCCCACACGCCCCGAGGACCGCCACCTCCCCGGGGCACTAACAAATTAAAATGGGGGTCCGTTTTGGACCCCCGAAGCCCCGGGGACCACCACCTCCCCGGGGCTGTGCTGATGTAGGGGAGGGGCCGCGCGGCCCCTCCTGGAGCCCTTGATGGCCCTGGGGACCACCACCCCCAGGGCCGGCTCCTGCAGTGTCCCGGGTGCCTACCCCCGGGACACTGCTAGTTTGCAATGGCAGGACGGGAGCCTCACGGCTCCCGTCCTGCCATATCGCAAACTGCTTTGGATATTGGAAGAGAGAGCAGGAAACCTGCTCTCTCTTCCAATATCCAAAGCGATTGCTTTCCACATGGGGAGCAGCATGTCAGCTGCTCCCCATGTGGACAGCTAATGCCGGCTCCCATAGGGACGTGGGAGCCGGCGGGACTGTGGGGGATTGGGGACCCCCACAGTCCCCAACGGAGAGGGCCAGCCCCGGGGGATGGGGTCCCCGGGGCAAGTAGTGGCCCAGGAGGGGGCCACGCGGCCCCCTCCCCAAATATGAAAAATTTAAAAAATTTAAAAAAAGGAAAGGCCGGCCCCGGGGGATGGGGTCCCCGGGCCTTAATGGCCAGAGGAGGGGGCCACGCAGCCCCCCTCCAAAGAATAAAAATTAAAAGGCCATGCCCCGGGGGATGGGGTCCCCGGGGCCAATACAGGCCCAGGGAAGGGGGCCACGCGGCCCTTCCCGTTTTTTTTTTATTAAAAATTAAAAAAAGGTGGTAAGGCCCTGGGGGATGGGGTCCCAGGGCATAAAAACAGGAAAAAGGAAGGGGTGCCACACAGCCCCCTTCAGGGGACAAAATTTTTTTTTTTTTAAACGATCGGGTCCGCAGGCCCCGCCCCTTCCTTCACCACTCTGCAAACACGCCCCTGGCGCGTTTGCAGAGGGGGAACGAATTCACCTTGAATACTGGGGGTCCCTGGGGCCAACTAGCCCACCTGGAACCTCCAATATGCGCCAGGGGCTGCGTTGCAGAGACGTGTACAGAGGCCACACCCCTTTTACACCTCTCTGCAACGCAGCTCTGTGGCGCTTTTGGAGGTATATGGTGGGCTAGTTGGACTCCGGGGACCCTCAGGATTCAAGGGGACTTAATCCCCCAACTTAAAACGCGCCACGGGGCGCATTTGCACAGTGGTGAAGGGAGGGGGCGGGGCTTCAGGTGGCATGTGTGCAAACAGGCCCCGTGGCGCGTTTTAAGATGGGGAATTAAATCCCCTTCAATCCTGAGGGTCCCTGGGGGCCAACTAGCCCAACAGGTACATCCAGAAAGCGCCACAGAGCTGCGTTGCAGAGAGGTGTAAAAAGGGGTGTGGCCTCTCTACACGTCTCTGCAACGCAGCCCCCTGGCGCATATTGGAGCCGAAATACGAATTCCGATTTACTCACCTGTTATCAGGAGAGACCTCAGTGCTGCATCTTTCAGCCCAGTACTGGTCCTGAAAAGTAATTTTAACCGTACTTACCGGTAACTTGAATTTCCTTCATAGGCTAACATTGACTGGTTTCACTTGGAAATTCTTCTAAGTGTGGAGTTTTGGAACTTTAAAATATTCCTCTAAAATCAGCCGAAATACGAATTCCGATTTACTCACCTGTTATCAGGAGAGACCTCAGTGCTGCATCTTTCAGCCCAGTACTGATCCTCAAAAGTAATTTTAACCGTACTTACCAGTAACTTGAATTTCCTTCCATAGGATATCATTGCCTGCTTTTTGCTGAAAAAGTTTCTAAGTGTTGATTTTTGAAACATACAAATATTCCTCTAAAATCAGCCGAAATCCGAATTCTGATTTACTCACCTGTTATCAGAGGAGACCTCAGTGCTGCATCTTTCAGCCCAGTACTGGTCCTGAAAAGTAATTTTAACCGTACTTACCGGTAACTTGAATTTCCTTCATAGGCTAAGATTGACTGGTTTTCAGCAAAAAGTTTCAAAGTGTTGATTTTCACAAACTACAAATATTCCTTAAAAATCGCCTGTATGACTTAAACGCATTCTTTCAACTGTTTACAGGAGATGCACCAGTGCTGGATCCAGGATCCAACACTGAGTAAGAAAAAGTAACGATAACAGTTTTTACCTGCTAAGTGAATTTCCTTCCATAGGATAACATTGGTGATTCTATGAGAAAAAGTTTCTAAGTGTCAACTTTTAAAATACAATAATATTCCTTAAAAATCACGACTGTAACCAAAACGCTTTTACTCAACTGTTTACAGGAGATGTACCAGGACTGAATCTAGGATCCAGTCCTGTGGTTACAAAAGTAATCCATAAAGTAACTAATTGCATTTAACTAGAAATTCACATTGAGCTGAATGTTGCATTGTGTTTGAAAATGTGTTGCCCATTGCAACAACTGTAACTACTGTACTTAAAAGTCTATTGCCTATCTGCAAAGTATTTAAACTAAAGTAATTCATTCTGAGAAAGTATTTTTTGTAATGTAATGTATAATGTAATTACAATGTAATTTAAAAAATAAAATATGTAAAAAAAATTGTTTCTAAAAATGTAGTAAATCAGTATGAAAAAATTAATATAACAATTAATACATTTAAAAATTGTCATTTACAAAACCTTTGAAATTCACTGAAAAAACCGTAGGTTTCAGGCACGTTATAGTTAGAAATTAGCATTTAAAAAACCTTTGAAATTCACTGAAAAAACCATAGGTTTCAGACACGTTATAGTTACAAATTAGCATTTAAAAAACCTTTGAAATTCACTGAAAAAACCATAGGTTTCAGACACGTTATAGTTACAAATTAGCATTTAAAAACCTTTGAAATTCACTGAAAAAACCATAGGTTTTAGGGACAGTTTTAGTTACTTGGACATTGCACTCGTACAAAACCCGTGAAATTCCCACGTTATAGTTAGTTCAGCTAACTATAACTCGCGCCCACGTAATGCACTGCTGATGACGTCACATATTACATCACTCATGACATGGTCAGTGACATCACTGATGACATCACTGATGACATCTCAAATGACATCACTGATGACATCATCCACGTGATAATCTGATGCACCTCCTCACACCCTAATATAACCTTTGATACACCCACTCTAAATTACAGACTGCCATTCGCAAAACCATAGACACTCCAACACCAATAACTACATACCCACTCACTAATTCTTAGGTCTACACACACACATCCACTCACTCACCCGTACAGTCACTCATACTTACGGTCACTCAGTACAGGACTATCATATGCACTCTTACTCCTATATAGACACTCAAACAACGCCACTCATCCATAGAGATACTCACACACCTAGTCAGTCATGCAAATAATTAAACACACTGCCATTTAATCACCTATACAGTTATACACACACCAGCTCACTTACTCATACAAATAGTAGCACATTGTTACGCTCTTATACAATCACTGATACAAGCACACACTCATCCATACAGCCACTATCACAATCACTCACTCTCGCTTATAGCTATTTATATACTCCAACACACATATATACTGCCTTTCACATATGTAGTTACTCACACATGTACCACTGGGACATACATTCACTCACTAACACACTCTTACACACACTTACCCACCCATACAGTCTATCACAGATGCACTCTTGAAACCATCCACCCAGTGAATCACCCACTCACACATCTATGCACAGAGTTGCACACACCCCTCCCACACAAACACTCAAGGAACCCATACAGATACTCAGACAAGCATTCAATAACTCATATAGACACTCATTTAGCTATTCACAAACACATGCAGCCACTTACACAGCAACAGACAGACGGATACAGACATTCACCCAGTTTAGTCACTAACCCATGCATTCAGTAAGATACGTTAAATCACTCACTTATAGAGTCAGTCACGCACCTACTAAATCATCCATACAGACACTTACACACCCACTCATTCTTCAATACGTCTTTTCCTATATATATTAAAAATATTTAAACTTTACAGAAACACACAGTCACTGGATGATGTCATCAGTGATGTCATTTGAGATGTCATCAGTGATGTCATCAGTGATGTCACTGACCATGTCATGAGTGATGTAATATGTGACGTCATCAGCAGTGCATTGCGGGGCGCGAGTTATAGTTAGCTGAACTAACTATAACGTGGGAATTTCACGGGTTTTGTACGAGTGCAATGTCCAAGTAATTAAAACTGTCCCTAAAACCTATGGTTTTTTCAGTGAATTTCAAAGGTTTTTTAAATGCTAATTTGTAACTATAACGTGTCTGAAACCTATGGTTTTTTCAGTGAATATATATATATATACATGTAACTATGGTAATGTGTTCCTCTAGTGTTTACGCCTTCTGCTAGGGTGGAGGAGGACATTACCTCAGCCATCCTGACAGACTCTTGTCCATCAAATTTAGAGATGACTGCTGGCCAAGCAGTATACTCTGTACATTGAAAGAAAGCCCCGCCATAGCACGTTCTTCTCAATGTTCAATAGGTTTGGTGGACAGCCGCTGTCAGTTTTGACTGCAATTCGCCAAACTTTTTCATGTTTGTTTTGACAGCAATTCACCAAACGTTTTAATTTTTAGTTTTCCAGAAAATATTTTCAAAGAGGAATTTTGATTTTGAAAAGCAAAAAAATGACCCCCACACCTTGTGGAGTTTCTCCTAATGTGTAGGGGTCATTATTATAATTTCTTTGTCCCTTACCGCCAGGTTGTTTCTAGCTGTGAAGACATAAAAAAAAAAAATACACTACATAAATAGGGCAGGTGGTGTAATGTCCTTTTCCCAACAGGCCCTATTCTGTAAGCCAATGGGGCCCCATAGATAAAAAGTTAAGGTTCATCTGTCTCTAAATGAGATCGATGGACCAAAGGTTTGGAAGAGAACCGAGTACCCCATTCAACAAAATCTAAATCAGGCCAATAAATGTTAATAATACATAATCAAACTTTACATAGAGCAAACATTTTTTACTAATGTCCATTAAAAGCACACACTCCAGAACTCACCTGGTAAGTCCTTTACTTTACCTCTCAAAAAGAATAAATCTTTGACATCGTGAAGGTTCAAGTGACTCCATCAATTAAAGCCAGTACTGGCTGCCAAGCTGCCTTTACATTTGCTGATTAGCCAATTGCACTCAGGTAGAGTCATCCTGGTGACGAGGCTTCTTTCTACTTTAGCTTTCTGTCCCTCCCTTGACTCTGCACCAGAGACCCCTCTAGCTTTCACTCTCAGCTTAACGTTTTCAACTGTTGGCCTTAAAGGTTGCAGAACGTTTGTTTTTACGCAAAACGTAGGGGGAATGTTTTCGTTAAATTAAAAAGGCATGAACATGTCGTTCCACATAGACCCCGCCCACTTCAGCCTCTGCATGTATTGGGAACGGGAGCCATGTGTGAACTGGGACACAGGCGGATGAACAGTTAATGGAAGGCTGAAGGACACGTTGCAGGGCAATAATATTAAAAATCTTAAATACTGCTGGTGGGTGTGTGTGTGTGTGTGTGTGCGTGCGTGTGTGTGTGCATGTACATGTATGCGTCATTATGTGTGAGCTTGCCATCATCTGATCTGCAAGTCAATGGTATAATGTTGATCCAGGCATAATGGTTATAATTCGTAGCACAGTGTGAGTATCCATATGGTGATGAAGCACCCTTCTCATACAATGCAAGCTGTGACTTTGTTTCTGAAATTAAAATAACAATGGTCCTGATGTGCATGGAGTTCTCTTCCTGCACATGAGGGGCATTGCTCATTGTTAGTGTTGATGTCCGCAATGTTTCAAACTAAGAAACGTAAATGGCTTGATTTACGAGAGTGATTTATCATTTTGTATTCATAAACTATGGCATCACTCTTGCAAAGTGATCACTCACACATGGCATTAAATCAGTAGTTTGCAATGTTATGTCTGAGAAAATCAACTCATGGGCTTCAGAGTAGGGATGCCTTTAAAGGAGAATAGTAACTAGTGGGTATTAGAAACATTTGTCAGGCACATTCAGAGAAGCGCAGGAGGGACTCTTTAAGAAGGGAGGAAATGACTGACAACCCTTGCACAGGGAGTAGAAATCAATGGCCTGTGTCTAAGCAGGTAGTGGTCATTGATTTCCCACCGCCAATCTCTATAAAATAACACAACACAACAGGGCTGCAATGGTAGCAGGTGCCAACCTAATATCCAGGCTTACATTGGAACAACCAGCATTCTACAGGAGGAAATGCTACAGGAGGGCTGCTTGCACTTTGTGCTATTTACTGGTGTCCTTCTCACAACTGGGAGAAAGGTTGCTGTGACACTCCTTTTCTACGGTATCAGGTATCATTGAATAGCTGTAAGGCGCCAGGCACATTCCCACGCTGATTATTGCTGGAGATTAACTCCCGCCAAGGGCAGTAGAGCATCTATTAGAAGGAGGGAAACGAGCTGCAACCCTTGTACAGACAGCACAGGGCAATGACCTGTGCCTAAGTGGGCAGAACACATTGCTTTGTCATCGGCCCAACTTAAGCTATCTAAATCTCTATAACACAGCAAGACAAAGCGTAACATAACGGAACGGAACATAAAAAGATTACGAACAAGCTGGATGTACTTTATGGTCCATGCTCCTATTTGGAAAATACACAATCTATATCATAAAATGCTGCAAGAGAATTGCTGGCCCTTTTCTCTTTTTGCTGATGTTTACATTACGTGAGTTCACCTTGGGGAGAAAGGTTGCATTACATTTTCTTTTGACCTATATTCGTGTACTACGTAACTGAGCTCTAAAATGAGTTGAACTCAACAGGATTCATTGACAATTCACCTGTGCCTTGCATTCCGTGACATCAGGCAAACACCAAGAGGCGTGGGTCAGCCGACTGGGTGAAAAGGATAAATAACACGTTATTGCCACCTGCAAAACAAATGGGTATGCATGTAATAATGATCATTTTACAAATGAACTATCACACACAGAATTATCGACACAAATGGATGGTTATAAATGTGTCGTGGGGTGGGCCCTCGTTATGCTTTGAGAGCAAATCCTAGTGCAAATTGCGCACCCACAAAACCACAAAATAACCATACTCGCTGTTGGGGTAATTATCGGACCCCAATTTCAGCACTATTCACAACATCGGACCTCAGAATCAGCGACAGCACTCAGTTCAGTTCAGTTCACACAGCTTTATTCGATCTTTTTAAAACTGATCATAAAAGCACGATTATCTAAAATTCCAACATAATATATACACATGTATACACATTTAAAATAAGAATTAAACAATAGCAGTGAACCATATAAATTCATATAAAAACATTTAAATAAAAAAGCAGTTCTAAATTTAAAAACTAGTCAATTAATTGTTACAACTAAAATCTCGTCCCACCTTTTTCCTCTTCCTAAAACAAGCCCACAAAAATGAGGCAACAGAACAACATACAAATGGGTCCCGTAGAGTTTTTAAAAAGTACATAGCCACCCGGCACTGCCTAAAATTGTGGTACCTCAGGATAGGGAGTATAAATGTTGTCCTTTCCTCTATATAGATCTTACAAAATAGTACAATATGTAGATCTGACTGTACTGCGTTATTGTTACAAGGACAGGGTGAGAGAGATCTGCTAATTTATATTTATTTTGAGGGTATCCCAGGAATAGCGGGATCATATTCATGCGGAAACGCAAAAGAATAAATCTGTGCTGCGCATTGTTTATTCGTGATAAATACTGAAAACCTTCCCCCAAACTTGGTGGTACCAAATCATAAAGAATGGAGGAATGATAAGTGCGTTTCTTTTCTCTTCGAACATACTTAGATCTGTTAATAAATAGATCAGATATTCTTTCCTTTGAAACCCTTTTACAGGACTCAGGGTCCTGAAATAATTCTCCCATCCCTAACGCTTTCAGATGGGTCTCTACATAATTTAACCATCCAATTTTTTTATAATAATCTAATTTACAACAGTCCTTAATAATAGTTTGAGTCAAATCCACTGTAGACCTCCGCCATACTGATAGCCACAACAAGACTGGAGCCAGTCTTATGTTGTCGCTCAAATAAGGAAGCCCCAACTCACAATGTAGGATATAATTTGGGGCTGATTGCGGTAAGGACACACGATTTTTAAAAAAGGAAATCTTCTATTTGTTGTAGCGGTGCAACATTAGCCATGCCCCACACTCCTGCCCCATATATTGCAGCCGACTTTGGGGCCGATTCCGATCTCGGTCGGAGGCGCACCTAACACCATTCGGTCGGGAAAAAAGCCATGCGAATGCCTGTTTCCCGACCGATCCGCACATTAATCCGAACGAACAAGTACGATGCGCACAACAGCACAGATTCCGACCCAGTCGTACTCACCCAATCCAGGTCCTGTTCCCCGACCGAGCCGGATCCGTAAACGCAGATTCGAGTCGCCCGGAAGCCAAAAAGCAGCCCCGTCCGGCCGGACAAGTACGATGCGTTTCCCGTACGCGCCGAACCCGTCGCTACGCACGGCACGTCACAGCATCCGGGAGAGGCGCACATAAGCTCCGATTCGCGCCACAACACGATCCACGGCTACGAGACGAACACGCAAGCGACGAGGACGAGGCGAAGCAACGACAAAGACGAACGAGACGAACCAACCATGAATCCCATCGTTCCGATCCTACCAATATTCTACATCTACTACCGGAACAGGCACGGACGCGTACGGCGCAGAAGGTAAGTCAGACACCAACCACAAAATCAAACTACACGTACCAGACATATCACACACACACAGAGGGATGCACAAATTACTTACATCAGAAACAGCAGCACCATAGGGGCGGGATGCACATCACCAATGCCACATATACACATAGGGGCCCGGATGCCTGTCACCACTACCACCTCGATCCAGGGGGGGCTGGATGCCTACCACTACTACCACCTCTACCCAGGGGGTGCCAGATGCCTATCACCACTACCACCCTTACCCAGGGGGTGCCAGATGCCTACAACTACTACCACCTCCACCCATGGGGGGCTGGATGCCTACCACTACTACCACCTCTACCCATGGGGGGCTGGATGCCTACCACTACTACCACCTCTACCCAGGGGGTGCCAGATGCCTACCACTACTACCACCTCTTCCCAGGGGTTGCCAGGTGCCTACCACCACTACCACCCTTACACAGGGGGTGCCAGATGCCTACCACTACTACCACCTCTACCCAGGGGATGCCAGGTGCCTACCACCACTACCACCCTTACCCAGGGGGTGCCAGATGCCTACCACTACTACCACCTCTACCCATGGGGGGCTGGATGCCTACCACTACTACCACCTCTACCCATGGGGGGCTGGATGCCTACCACTACTACCACCTCTACCAATGGGGGGCTGGATGCCTACCACCACCACCACCCTTACCCAGGGGGTGCCAGATGCCTACCACTACTACCACCTCTATCCATGGGGGGCTGGATGCCTGTCACCACTACCACCCTTACCCAGGGGGTGCCAGATGCCTACCACCACTACCACCCTTACCCAGGGGGTGCCAGATGCCTACTACTACTACCACCTCTACCCAGGGGGTACCAGATGCCTACCACCACTACCACCCTTACCCAGGGGGTGCCAGGTGCCTACCACTACTACCACCTCTACCCATGGGGGACTGGATGCCTGTCACTACTACCACCCTTACCCAGGGGGTGCCAGGTGCCTACCACTACTACCACCTCTACCCAGGGGGTGCCAGATGCCTACCACTACTACCACCTCTACCCATGGGGGGCTGGATGCCTACCACTACTACCACCTTTACCCATGGGGGGCTGGATGCCTACCACTACTACCACCTCTACCCATTGGGGGCTGGATGCCTGTCACTACTACCACCCTTACCCAGCGGGTGCCAGGTGCCTACCACTACTACCACCTCTACCCATGGGGGGCTGGATGCCTGTCACTACTACCACCCTTACCCAGGGGTGCCAGGTGCCTACCACTACTACCACCTCTACCCAGGGGTGCCAGATGCCTACCACCACTACCACCTCTACCCATGGGGGCTGGATGCCTACCACTACTACCACCTCTACCCATGGGGTGCCAGATGCCTACCACTACTACCACCTCTACCCATGGGGGGCTGGATGCCTACCACCAACAACACCCCCACTCACCGGATGGCAAATACATGCCACAAGAAGCACACACCAGCAGAAAGAATGCAACACAAAGACATCCCCCCCAACACCATGACAAGCATGTGTAGACTGTGTCAAATGCCTACAACACTGAACAGGACTGTGAACATACAATGTGACCCCCTATCACAAGTGCCACACATAAATGTGTGTGGCACCCACAATGCAAGCCGGTAATGACCATTGTGGCAATGGGGTCCAAACCCCCATCATCACAGTGCCCAAAATGTAAGTGTGGGGTCCATAGCTGAAGCACATATTGAACATTGTGGCAATGGGGTCCAAACCCCCATCATCACAGTGCCCAAAATGTAAGTGTGGGGTCCATAGCTGAAGCACATATTGAACATTGTGGCAAAGGGGTCCAAACCCCCATCATCACAGTGCCCAAAATGTAAGTGTGGGGTCCATAGCTGGAGCACATTTTGAACATTGTGGCAATGGGGTCCAAACCCCCATCATCACAGTGCCCAAAATGTAAGTGTGAGGTCCATAGCTGAAGCACATTTTGAACATTGTGGCAATGGGGTCCAAACCCCCATCATCACAGTGACCAGAATGTAAGTGTTGACAAAGAAAAAGCTGCAACTGCCAAACTGCATGGATGATTCCTGGTCACAGAACAACAAACACATCAGTGGCAAAGTAGTGCTTGTGTCCCATAGCAACATAGAATGGGGGAGGCAAACAGTGCAGTGCAAATAAGACATACCTTTGGCCATGTGCAGACAAACATCACCCATGGGGGCTGACACTGTCAACATTCATCAATGACACAATGACAGAAGTGACCATCAGAATGCAGACCCACATATTTGCACCAATGGGCACACAAATTCAGATACCCAGTGGAGACTGTAGATGTGAGGTGAACAGATACCATACCATGGCAGCAATGGGACACACACACAATGATCATTGTGCTGACTGATGACCTAGGAGTCCCAGGGACAGCAGGGCAAACACACCAAACAACATACAGCCAATGGCACACCTAAGATATGCCAATGCAGTGGTGCCGATGCACATACACAAACAGGCAGACCCACACTGCACATCAAACACAACAGGTGAGGGGGGGGTACCAGTGTCCCCAGGCAACCACACAACACATGAGGAGGCCTGAATACCAATTACCCAGATGTGCATACAGTGCCACACAAAGGTAACTCATGGATCCAAATCCCCTATGTGGGCAATCAGGCATTGTCAGATGAGAGAGAGCACAAATCACACATGTCACACAAGCATGTAGGAACAGCAACTGACACAGCAAAACACAGAGACACCACAGCACTACCCCCAGGGCCCCCACAATGTTGTGACCCTGGGCTGCATTACAATCCCACTGTGATGACAAAGCTAGATGTCGTTCACACTGTGAACCACAGTCATGTGTCCTGAGCAACAAACTACCATCACACCTACACAAGCACAAATCAATCAGCACAGCCTGTCAGCCAAGGCCAACATGGAGGCAGGGGTCTAGCCGGGCAACAACTCTCATCTGCACACACTCAACACCACACACCTCGACCTCCAACAATGTGCAGCAGTGAAGCTCACATGCACTGGTGACATTGCACATGCACCTATGACAATCCCAGGGGGGGTGGTGGGAACCAAGGTGCAGAAACACATCACACATGGCCACTCAACCAGACTCCTGAATGTCTGACACACTGCACACTACGCTGTACATGGACATGACGGCAATACCACACCAACCAATGGGATCCCAGCCACAGTCACACACCTATGAAGAAGCCAAGGTCACCCACAAAGAACACACATAGACAACTACCAACATTGCAGCCCTCAGGAGTGCCAGCAGTCACACACACAACGTGTCACAACCAATGAAAGCTAACACAAACAAGAAATCACATGACAGGAGTAAACAACAAGTGCAAAGGGGAATCCTGACTGTGACACATCAGCGTCTGCCCACAAACTCAGCCCTGACAGCAAACACACCTATGGGTGACACCCTGATGACCAGTAATGTGCCATGCACCCACATCACAGAGAACCCAGGGAGAAGACTATGGGGGAACATAGGTCAACTCAGCAAGCATCACAAACAGGAACATCACTAGGGATCCCAGCATGCACAGCAAAATGGAAGTGAACACACAGACATGCTCATACAACACACACCTTGGGCACACGAGATGTCACAGGAGTACACACTGCCATGAGGGGACTCCACTCCTGTGTGAGGAAAGCTGTGCCATATGTCGCATCAGTAGGGCTCCATCATGTCAGCAGAACACTTGGTCACACAGTCAACAATTAGCACAAAATGAAGGCTCCCGTCACATCAGCCTGGTCATGGGAATGTCAATGAAATCAACAGCACAGATCCAACACACATGTATAGCAAGTTGCACTGACAACACAGATGAGTCCTTCCCCATTGATGCCCAAACCTGCATGTCCAGTGGAGATGGCCACACAGTCAGGGAAGTAGACTAATTGAACAATGGCAAACACAACAGATGTGCATGGGTGGAACCCACAGATGTGACATTGCTAATGTAAGTAGGAAATCCCATTGCCAAATATTGAAAACATTACACCCTCAGATGCTGCTAAGGATGACATGGATACACCACAGGATAGGACACTGTCCCCCTGGACCACATGGGTTCCTGCACAGTAACACTTCATTTTCATGAGACCAAATATCACCATCACTGCAGCAAGTGCATGGTTAGCGTCATCAACATCATGTACATCAGAAGTAAAAGCACTAGAGAACAGAAAGTTGCTTTATTCTGCATATGTGGGTTCAAAACTTGGAAAAACTGTAAGGAATCAACAAAGGCCAATGGCCAGTCCATCAAGGAAGTCAATACAGGGTGACAGTGGCAGATGTCACCCTACGCATGCCTACACTGATCAAAACCAGGGACAATCCCCTAGGAGGGGCATACGGGGGGCAGGCCAGGCACCGAAGGGACAGGATCAGGGCTCACCAGGAGGAGGCAGGGAAGGGGTGGTGGGTGCTGGAGAGCCACTGACAACTGCAGTGGAGGTGTCTGACATGGTGTGTGCCGGCACAACTGGGGGGCATGACTCAGATGTTGCGGGTGCCGGCACGACTGCAGTGGACCCTGCAGATGGAGTGGACAGGTCCGCCACTGCAGTGCCCAAGTCAGACAGGGTGATAGTGGACTCACTGCAGTGCCTACCTCCAGGGGAGGAGAATGGGGATCAGGTAAGGTGGGCAGGACAGAGGGGAGGACACCCTCAACCACATCAGTGGTACAGACAAGCGCAGCGGGGGTGTGGGGCCAGAAGAGCAAGTGGCAGGGGGTGAAGGCCTGACCCTTCTGGGGATGGTGTATCTGTGGGTGGGGGAACCTGGGGCAGGGTGTGGTGGGGGCACCTGTGGAGTGGGGGCCTGAGGGATGGAGGAAGGAGACTTGGTGCCTGAGCTGCAGGGCGGCGGCGGGGTCTTGCTCTTCCGGGACCGGGGGCACTTGCGGGTGGGGGCCTCAGTCGGTCTGCACCTGGGGGATGGTGTCCGGGGGCCAGGGGCACTCCGCTCCGTGTGGGTGGGCTTCCTCTTCCCCCTGAATGCTGGATCAGCTGGGTCGGAGGGGAAGAGGCCAAGGTCACAGAGGAAGAGCCGCTGTGTATTTGGGGTTGCAGGTGAGGCAAGGGAGGGGTCTTTGGAGGGAGAGGCAACTGAGGAGTGCGCAGTGCTTGTGGATGCGTGTGTTTGTGCCTGTGCCCCATCCCCTGTGAGTGTGGTTTCAGTCCCCTGATGGTGCGTGCGTGTGCGTCTTGTTTGTGGCGTGTGTGTCTGTCTGCTGCATGTGTCTGTGCTGGTGTGTGCATGTGCCAGTGTGTGTGTGCTTGGGACGGGTAAGGTGCTGGGGAGTGTGGATGGGGCAGAGGCAGGACGGGTGAGGGACTGTCGGAGGAGGGACACTGCTGCCATCAGGGAGGAGTCCATGGACCTATTGCCCCTCTGTAGATCAGACATGCCCGATGAGATGCCCTCCATGAATGACACCAGCTGAGTCAACAGACTGGTGTGTGCATGGAGGACACTCAGCATCGCTGTCTGTCCTACATGGAGCTGGCGGAGGAGGTACACAGACTCCTCACTCAGGGCAGCAGGGGACACAGGGGCAGGGGGTGCGGTGCCTGGCCCGAAGGAGACACGCTCCCGAACATGGGAGCCTCCACGGACCTCGGGAATGGGAGCCAACGGGAGGGCGGTGGTGGTGGTGGCGGTGGCGGGGACAGCAACACTAGCTGGGGTGTGGTGGCTGCTGACACCCGCCTCCATAAGGGAGTCATCGTCCGAGTTGCTCTGGTCCTCAGCTGAGGTGGATGGTGCTGAGGACTCCTCGGTGTGGCTCCCCTCGCCCTCCGTGCCACTGGGTCCCTCCGACCACTCCTCAGCTGCTGACCCAGTCTGGCTCTGCGGCTCCTCCTGGTCCGTGGAGCTGTCCCCTCCTGTGGCCGTGGATGTATCTGCAATCAATAGGGAAACAGACAGACATCAGTCACCTGCACCGAACGCACACACCACAGTAAGTACAGCACATTACAGAGCAAGCCCTGGCATCCTTAGTTGAACATTGCTAAAACTGCACAAACAGAACAGGAGAAGTCAATTGTCAGTCTGATGGTCAACCATGGCACTCACATCCCACCTGGCCTTGCACCCATCTGTCTGGTGTCTGTTGGATGGCAATACCCCAGTGTGGACACATGCACCACCTACACAGTATTTGGACAGTGCAGAGAACCCGGTGAAGCATGTGGACATGCACACATCACAACTCTTGCCACTGAGTCAGTACAGGTGTCCGGATGTAAGGGATGCCCAGAGTCAAATAGGAAATGCATTTCATGCATACCAGCGACAGACACCATGATGCACCCATGTCCTGATAGCCATTGCCACAATGGTGTGCATGTAGCACATGTCACTCCCCTGCAGGATCACTAATAGGAAGTCACATGCCATGGCACAGCCATGCCTGCTAAGTCATACATCACTGTCTCCAGACACATGGGCAGGGCAGCCAGACAACAACACTCTGCACTGTGTCACAATAGTAGATCATGGGGAATGCAAGTCCTGGAGCTGAACAAGTGCACATGTACATCCCCCACACACCACATCATCTGAACCCTCATCTGTCCAGGTCATACCCATTGGACATATGGGAGACCTGTAACACTACCCTCTGCACCTGAGCACCTCACAATCTGCTGTGAATGGGAAACAGCTGCCTGGACTTCATATTCGCATACCCCAGTCTGCACGGTCAGGTGATCAAACACCTATGTGTCACACAAGTATCATCTCCTATGGTCACATCTCCGGTGGCATGCGGAGCCCCAACCGAGGAACACCCCAGCAGACCTGACAACGAAGCCACAGCACACTGACACAGAGGCAGACACCTGAGGGGACAAATCACTGAGCAAAACGTGTCAGCTGATACACGGCAGTGGGAGTACAGAGTGTATTGTATGGCCTGGAGTAGGCATGACTGTCCTGCCCCACATGAATGAGGGATGAGCCCTGGACGGTAGGCAGCTGGCTACGTATGTGTGACACACGTTATATACACACTCCTGGGGCCCAAACATTGTTCCCACCCACAGCATGGGTGTGTGCCAGATACCCCAGGCACATGTGGTGGATCAGCTCAGCAATTGGGCCACATATCAAAGTAACACGCAGAACACATGTCAGAACACAGGCATTGTGTAAGCAATGGACCCACCCATGATGCCCACCACAGAGTCAGGGAAACAGATGCTGTCCCCCACCTTGAGTCAAGCAAACTGCAGGGACACAGTACCCAAGTGACACAATACCCTGACTGTAAGGGCCACACCTGGGTATCAGATGAGGAGTGGGCAGTGCACAATAGAGGGACATGGGTCCTGGACCACAAGACTGATGTACTGTGGAAGTTTAACCAGGCCAGAGGATGGCACATAGCATGGCAGACATAGTTCACAATGCAGACATGGACTCACCCCCTCCTTGCTGCTCTCTGGCCTTCAGCTGCCCATCCAGATCAGGGAAGACCACCGCCAGGATCCTGAGCATGTGGGGGGTCAGGGTCCGGTGTCCGCCCCTCCTGCGAGGAGGCGACAGCTTCAGCTGGACACGTGCGATCCTCCGGGTCAAGCCCCGAAGGTCCTGCCACCTCTTCTGGCAGTTGCGGATCCGGCGCTTGTAGTCCCCCACGGATCTCACTGCCCGGACGATGGTCAGCCATATCTTCTGCTTCTGGTGGGCATCAACCTGTGAGGATGACAAAGTGAGAATGCCATTACTACACATGCAACATAACCGTGCATTACACAGTTGGATATACATGTCTCAATCACAGGGGCACATGATGTACACAGGCAGTGCAACGATGGCCATGGACAGTATGCCAGCAGTTACTACATGGTATCATTGCCTGGGCAGTAAAACCTTGTTTAAATGCACTGTCACTGCACTATTCCTGTCCAGTGCATATGACTACACACTATGGGGGGTGACAACTACTCAGTGAGCCTGCTAGCCAGTGGCGTGCAGACTGTTAGCCTTGCTAGTCAGACAACATGCACATTTAGAAAGGCAGTGGACAGAACACTCACCTGCTCCCCTGGTTTCCCATACAGCTTGCTGTACTGTGGAAGGAGGCTGTCCAGCAGGGCCTGGTTCTCCTCAGTGCTGAAGGCTGGGGCTCTCTCTACAGTACGTGCCATTGCAGGGTCCAGAGGGGGCAGAGACAGCAGCAGTGTAGTGGCAGATGTCGTCCTGGAGCATGTAGTGCAGGCAAGTGAGCTCTCAGGGGTACAGCCAGCATTATATGTGTGCTGCAGAGGCAGATACTGTCCCATGTGTCCAAAGTGATAGGTCCAAGTCGTTTGCATCTTCTGAATCTGGCCAATCCATGGAATCGCACCACTTACACACGCCCCCAGCATCCTTCAAATGTTCAACTTCATGACACCCATGAAATTGCAACATTGTTGTGGGTGACCAACTGAATTTACAGCATCAGACTCGTTCAAATTTTGAAAACGCGTCCGTTGCCAGGCCAGGCCATAGCCAATGGGTGCGCACCGATCGGACCATTGCTGTTCAACGCGTACCTAGGATACAACGCGTACCCGCACACATTGAATGCAATGGGCCGGCCGGGCACACCGATCGGACCATTGCTGTTCAACGCGTACCTAGGATACAACGCGTACCCGCACACATTGAATGCAATGGGCCGGCCGGGCACACCGATCGGACCATTGCCGTTCAACGCGTACCTAGGATACAACGCGTACCCGCACACATTGAATGCAATGGGCCGGCCGGGCACACCGATCGGACCATTGCCGTTCAACGCGTACCTAGGATACAACGCGTACCCGCACACATTGAATGCAATGGGCCGGCCGGGCACACCGATCGGACCATTGCCGTTCAACGCGTACCTAGGATACAACGCGTACCCGCACACATTGAATGCAATGGGCCGGCTGGGCACACCGATCGGACCATTGCCGTTCAACGCGTACCTAGGATACAACGCGTACCCGCACACATTGAATGCAATGGGCCGGCCAGGCACACCGATCGGACCATTGCTGTTCAACGCGTACCTAGGATACAATGCGTACCAGCGCACATTGAATGCAATGGCCAATGTGTGCGCACTGATCGGTCCATTGCTGTCCAACGCGTGTTGCGAATACAACGCGTACCAGCGCACATTGAATGCAATGGCCAATGTGTGCGCACTGATCGGTCCATTGCTGTCCAACGCGTATTGCGAATACAACGCGTACCAGCGCACATTGAATGCCATGGCCAATGTGTGCGCACTGATTGGTCCATTGCTGTCCAACGCGTGTTGCGAATACAACGCGTACCAGCGCACATTGAATGCAATGGCCAATGTGTGCGCACTGATCGGTCCATTGCTGTCCAACGCGTATTGCGAATACAACGCGTACCAGCGCACATTGAATGCAATGGCCAATGTGTGCGCACTGATCGGTCCATTGCTGTCCAACGCAGTATTGCGAATACAACGCATACCAGCGCACATTGAATGCAATGGCCAATGTGTGCGCACTGATCGGTCCATTGCTGTCCAACGCGTGTTGCGAATACAACGCGTACCAGCGCACATTGAATGCGATGGCCAATGTGTGCGCACTGATCGGTCCATTGCTGTCCAACGCGTATTGCGAATACAACGCGTACCAGCGCACATTGAATGCGATGGCCAATGTGTGCGCACTGATCGGTCCATTGCTGTCCAACGTGTATTGCGAATACAACGCGTACCAGCGCACATTGAATGCGATGGCCAATGTGTGCGCACTGATCGGTCCATTGCTGTCCAACGCGTATTGCGAATACAGCGCGTACCAGCGCACATTGAATGCGATGGCCAATGTGTGCGCACTGATCGGTCCATTGTTGTCCAACGCGTATTGCGAATACAACGCGTACCAGCGCACATTGAATGCAATGGCCAATGTGTGCGCACTGATCGGTCCATTGCTGTCCAACGCATCCCTGTACAAGTCACTGGCATATGTCACCATGCCTGTCACAGGTGAACATATGCCAGCCACATATACTTCCCATGGAGTGAGGGGCACACCTACAACACCACAGCCTGTCCAAACTGTATCCTACGGCATGTAAGGCTACATTACCTATTCCGTGTATGGGGGTGAAGATGTTGTTCTGTGGGTGTCACTTGGGGGCAGCCACCCCCAGGCTGTGCACGTGTTCATGGGGACAGAATCCTTGGTGTTTCATGTACATGACCACTGTGATGTGCAACTGTTCATATCTGAGCATGTGGCATGGTCACATTTCACGGTGGTGTATGTGTATGTCATGTCACATACACTCTGAGTCCCATGTGGGACGGTACGTTTAACCCAGGGTGACCCATTGGCACAATGGTGATGGTCCTCCACAGTCTGTGTGCATGTTGTGTTACCAATGTCTCTGATTTCATGTGCACAATGGGAGGCAGTCTCCACATCCACGTTGTTTGTGCATGGACTTTGATGTTGTGCGTGTGTGTGTCACAGACGTCCATGTCTGTCCTGCCGAGGCAACAGGGACCACTACCTGTGGGGGTCATGGTTGTTTTGCTGTGGTGTATACATGATACACCATGTCATGCCAGTGTCCATGTGGCAATACAGGGTCCCTGGGAATCTACCTGTCGTTGAGCTGTGATGCCTGGGGCACATCAGTCCTCACATGTCACTGTGGGGTGTGTTTGTAATTTGGCAGCAGGAGATGGGAACTGGGACACGGCCTCATGGTATCCAATGGCACGACCTGGGACTCATTGATGCCACTTGTTGAACTGTGATGTTAGCTGTTGGCCATGTATGTGCCATACATATCCTTACGGAACTGCACACATCATGTACTTGTGCCTCATAATGATGTATCATGTGATGTTGAGTGTGTTCAATGCCACATATGTGGGGTGACTGACAATCTTGCTTTCTTCACCTATGCACTGCAGGGCACCAGCTGACCTGGCAACGATGGTGGAACGTGACAGCATCCGACGGTACCGCTTCACCAGGCAGCTGATTGAGGATTTGGCAGTGCGCTTGGCACCACATTTGCAACCTGGCCATCCGTACCCTACAGCGCTGACCCCCAAGGTGAAGGTGATGGCAGCCCTACACTTCTTTGCCACCGGTACCTTTCAACACACTCTGGCGACTGCTGGTGGGATGTCACAGACCATGTTCAGACGTGTGCTCCGGGATGTTTTGGAGGCTATGTTGATATACCTGAACCAGTACATCTATTTCCCTAGACTCCAATGACTCACTGGCGTGAAGAGTGACTTCTATGCCCTGGGGAGGATGCCGCATGTCATTGGCTCCATTGATGGGACACATGTGGCTTTGGTACCACCACAGGCCCAAGAGCAGGCCTACCGTAACCGCAAACACTACCACTCGGTCAATGCACTGGTGGTCTGTCTTGCAGATATGAGCATCACACACGTGTGTGCCCGTTTCCCTGGTTCTGCACACGATGCCTACGTGATGAGGAGTAGTCGCATCCCGAGGATGATGGCACAGATGCCGAACCAGCGTGCCTGGCTTGTTGGTGTGTACTGACTTTGTACCATTGTGTGTGTTCTGCTATGTAGTGTTCCACCCTCTTTTCCAACTCTGCTAATGTGCAATTGTCTGTATGTAGGTGACTCCGGATACCCCAACATGCCGTGGTTGCTGACGCCCCTCAGGAACCCTGTGACACCAGCCCAGATGCGCTACAATGAGGCACATGGTCGGACGAGGAGAGTGATTGAGCGGACATTTGGTCTCCTGAAGAGCCGCTTCCGCTGCCTCGACAAGACAGGAGGGTCCCTCCCATATGCCCCAGCAAAGGTGTGCAAGATTATCATCGTCTGCTGCATGCTCCACAACCTGGCAGTGCGGAAGGAGTTGCCTCTCATCCTGGATGACGATGACCAACGTCCGCCACCTGTGGAGGATCCTGGCCTGGACCACGATGCCAGTGATGATGATGATGATGATGGTGATGTCCGCACACAGCTCATCACCAACTTCTTCAGCTGAATGTGAGTATCCAGAGATGTCATGTCAATGATGTGAGTTAGCATGATATGTGTTGGTGGTGCTCTGGTGCTGTTTGAGTGTGTCCATGGGCTACATGACTGTATGCGTGTAGCGATGTGTCCTTGCAGGTAGTCTGTACTCCCCAACAGTGTTGACATGCTAACTTGGTTCTGTGTGGGTATCTTGTAACATGTATTGTGCATGAGTATTGCAGTTCTGTCCTGTTCTTCAGTGCTTTTGACTGTGTGTCATTTCTGTCCTTCACAGGGTACTTTCAGAGTCGTTTGGTCAACTGTGTTCCCCAACACCGTGATTTGACTTCCCGGGTGGTAGCTGTTGTGTCCCTACAGGTGATGTGCACCACACCCATGGACTTCCTTCCTTCTACACTTGTTGACTGTGTGCCCGCTGCCAGGTGGGATTACCTTGCATCTGTGGTGGTTACAACATGTTGCAAATGTGTAATAAACCTGTGCTTCACTTTGGGATGTGCATTGTCTGTGATCACACATCTGACTGACATTTGCTTACTGCACCAGTGGACTAGTTAACACAGACTGTGAATAGGTGTTGGGTCTGTGCAATGCAACGTATTTCCTGGCAACATCAGTGTAGGCGATGAGTCAGATGGCCATGGTGTGTATGTGTTGTGTAGCCCTGGTGGTGTGCCTCCCTCATATGTGTGAAGTCGCCATGACTCACATGCCGGTGTTGTACTTGCTGTTGCAGTTAGCATGCACAGTGTCATTTCCCAGATCATCATAGCCACTTCTGAGACAACATAGGAATCACAACAGAGGCAAGTATGGTGTATTAGTGAGTTTATTGACATACATGTGTGAGTATAGTGCACAGGATGGTGGGTGCTGTACATTGTGATTGTAATCCAAAGTTCCTAGATGATTTGGAAGTCCTGGATAGCAGAAATGTCCAGAGTGAAGTCAACAGTAATCAGAGACATTGGTCCAACTTGAGCTCCCCATGTCATGTGGGAGAGTTGTGTTGCAGTCAACAGGGTGAACAGTTTGCGCACAAAGGTGATTATCCAGAACAGGTTTTGGCTTCCTGGGGGTTGCATATGGCCATCGGCCTCTCACTTGCCCCTCCTCGGACGGCCCCTCTTCTTGGGGGGGGACCCTCAAGTGCAGGCTGCTGCGGTGCAGGGGACTCTCCGCCAGAGTCATCCTGCCTCCCTGTGGCAGTTGCAGTTGTTTCAGCAGCAGATGTTGTGGGCACACAGGGAGGTGTTGACTGGTTGCTGCTCATCTGGCGGAGGCATTGTAATATGTCCCTATGCACCGCCGTCATCTCTTGCAGTGTGTCCCACTTGGACTCCACGCGGGACATGTGTGAGTCCAAGCGGGCATGATGGGCAGCCTGCTGCTGTTTAATGTCCCTGAGGAGCCGCACTACATGGCTGAACTCTCCGGTGCTGGACTGGTACGCATCGGCTATGCGTGCCAGTTGTGGGTCATCATGCAGTCCAGACCCCTCTGTGAGCAGCGACCTATGTCTCCCACCCCTCCCACCACCCCTGGCGACACGTGCAGTACCTGAGGTGGCACGCACAGGTGACCCTGGACCCCCTTGTGGGTTGTTGGTGGTGGTGGTGTCCATGGCCCCACGTTGGTCCAGGGTCCCTGTGCTGCTGGTGGTGGTGCTCCTTGGTCTGTCCATGTCGGCAGGGGTGGTATGTGTGTTGACAGTCGTTGGAGGGGTGGGTGCAGGGGGTGCAGCTAGTGGTCCTGCTGGGGCTGCATGATGACTTGCTCCGGAGGTGCCAGGTAGGTCTTCTTCATCCGAGGAGGGCAGAGGCTGTTCCCCACCAGTGAGCTCCGTATCCTCTTGAGCCTGGGACGAGGACTCCTCAGCGTCTGCTGCTGTGTCCCCATCATCACCTGTTTTTGGGAAACACACACAATGTATGTTATGTTTCTGCAGGCATCAATGGTTGACACACCTGACAGTTGTGACTGTGCCTCTGGATGCGGGCCTGTACATTGCATTGTCCTAAGTTGTCACAGTCAGGGGTTGATATTGGTGTAGCACATTGTCCTGCATTATTTGGGCATTTCTATGTGAATGTTGGGGTGTGTACATGATCTGCATTGGTTGTATTTGGTTGACATCCGGTCCTCCTTCCCACCCAGCCAGATATTCCACCATGGAACGTGCTTTCATTGCAGGGATTGCAAGTTGTCTTTCAGGATGTCAGTCAGTGGTGTCCTGCTGTTGGTTGTTGCACAGTTGCCAGCAGGGCCTTGTGCTCCCCACAGCAGTAGCCAGTGTCAGCCATCTTGTGAGTCCTTTTCCACTCCCTGTGATGTGAGCATGGTTGAGAGTGGTGTTGATGGGCCAATTGTGAGGGTGAGCAATATCTATGCCTGCAACTCCCATCATGCTATTGCCTCCAACCCCCTTCCCAGCATGCCCATCCTTCCTTCCTTTTGACTCTGCTTCCCTGTGGGGTGGGCTGCCTGTGCTGAATGGATAGCTGGGAGTGTTGTCCTGGCAGTTGTTTGGCTAAAAGTCCCAGGAGTGTCCCTGTGCTTCACACAGCATAACCCAGGGTGGTGGTTCTTTGTGGGATCTTCAGTTAGGATGTGAGGCATTGCATTCTCCCAGGTGGGTTATGTGGAGTTTGTGTTGAGGGGTGTGTGAGGGGAGGTGCTTGTGACTATGGTCAGTGCTGTGAGTCCTCCTTCCCACCCAGCCAGATATCCCACCATGGAACGTGCTTTCATTGCAGGGAGTGCAAGTTGTCTTTCAGGATGTCAGTCAGTGGTGTCCTGCTGTTGGTTGTTGCACAGTTGCCAGCAGGGCCTTGTGCTCCCCACAGCAGTAGCCAGTGTCAGCCATCTTGTGAGTCCTTTTCCACTCCCTGTGATGTGAGCATGGTTGAGAGTGGTGTTGATGGGCCAATTGTGAGGGTGAGCAATATCTGTGCCTGCAACTCCCATCATGCTATTGCCTCCAACCCCCTTCCCAGCATGCCCATCCTTCCTTCCTTTTGACTCTGCTTCCCTGTGGGGTGGGCTGCCTGTGCTGAATGGATGGCTGGGAGTGTTGTCCTGGCAGTTGTTTGGCTAAAAGTCCCAGGAGTGTCCCTGTGCTTCACACAGCATAACCCAGGGTGGGGGTTCTTTGTGGGATCTTCAGTTAGGATGTGAGGCATTGCATTCTCCCAGGTGGGTTATGTGGAGTTTGTGTTGAGGGGGTGTGTGAGGGGAGGTGCTTGTGACTATGGTCAGTGCTGTGAGTCCTCCTTCCCACCCAGCCAGATATCCCACCATGGAACGTGCTTTCATTGCAGGGAGTGCAAGTTGTCTTTCAGGATGTCAGTCAGTGGTGTCCTGCTGTTGGTTGTTGCACAGTTGCCAGCAGGGCCTTGTGCTCCCCACAGCAGTAGCCAGTGTCAGCCATCTTGTGAGTCCTTTTCCACTCCCTGTGATGTGAGCATGGTTGAGAGTGGTGTTGATGGGCCAATTGTGAGGGTGAGCAATATCTGTGCCTGCAACTCCCATCATGTTATTGCCTCCACCCCCCTTCCCAGCATGCCCATCCTTCCTTCCTTTTGACTGTGCTTCCCTGTGGGGTGGGCTGCCTGTGCTGAATGGATGGCTGGGAGTGTTATCCTGGCAGTTGTTTGGCTAAAAGTCCCAGGAGTGTCCCTGTGCTTCACACAGCATAACCCAGGGTGGTGGTTCTTTGTGGGATCTTCAGTTAGGATGTGAGGCATTGCATTCTCCCAGGTGGGTTATGTGGAGTTTGTGTTGAGGGGGTGTGTGAGGGGAGGTGCTTGTGACTATGGTCAGTGCTGTGAGTCCTCCTTCCCACCCAGCCAGATATCCCACCATGGAACGTGCTTCCATTGCAGGGAGTGCAAGTTGTCTTTCAGGATGTCAGTCAGTGGTGTCCTGCTGTTGGTTGTTGCACAGTTGCCAGCAGGGCCTTATGCTCCCCACAGCAGTAGCCAGTGTCAGCCATCTTGTCTGTTGTTTTCCACTCCCTGTGATGTGGGCATGGTTCATGGTGGTGTTGATGTGCGCATTGTGAGGGTGAGCAATATCTGTGACTACCACTCCCATCATGCTATTGCCTCCACCCCCCTTCCCAGCATGCCCATACTTCCTTCCTTTTGAGTGTACTTCACTGTGTGTGGGTGTGACAGCAATGGCAAGATGGCTGACAGTGGTGTCCTGCTGTTGGTTGTTGGCCAGTTCCCAGCATGGCCTTGTGCTCCCCACAACAGAGCACCAGTGTCAGACATCTTTGAAGTGGCTTTTGACTCCCTGTGAGGTGTGCATGCTTGGGTGTGTACTTGCTGGGCCATGTGGGTGGGGGATGTTGGGCTGTGACTACCACTCCCATCATGCTTTTGCCTCCACCCCCCTTCCCAGCATGCCCATGCTTCCTTCCTTTTGACTCAGCTTCCCTGTGGGGTTGTGTGCCTGTGCTGACAAGATGGCTGACAGTGTTATCCTGGGGTTTGTTTTGCTACAAGTCCCATGTGTGTCCCTGTGCTTCACACAGCATAACCCAGGGTGGTGGTTCTTTGTGGGATCTTCAGTTAGGATGTGAGGCATTGCATTCTCCCAGGTGGGTTATGTGGAGTTTGTGTTGAGGGGGTGTGTGAGGGGAGGTGCTTGTGACTATGGTCAGTGCTGTGAGTCCTCCTTCCCACCCAGCCAGATAACCCACCATGGAACGTGCTTCCATTGCAGGGAGTGCAAGTTGTCTTTCAGGATGTCAGTCAGTGGTGTCCTGCTGTTGGTTGTTGCACAGTTGCCAGCAGGGCCTTGTGCTCCCCACAGCAGTAGCCAGTGTCAGCCATCTTGTGAGTCCTTTTACACTCCCTGTGATGTGCGCATGGTTCATGGTGGTGTTGATGGGACAGTTGTGGGGGTGACCAATATCTGTGCCTACAACTCCCATGATGCTATTGGCTACACTGACTTGCCCAGCATACACATATTTCCTTTCTTTCAGTGGGCTTCACTGTGTGGTGGTGTTGTAGCGGTGGCTACTTGTCTGGATGTGTTTGTCAGTTATATTTGTGCCACTACCTAGCTGTAGTTGTAGTTGTGTTTGTACATGTGTTGACACAGTTAAATGTCACTTTGAGATGGCATGTGTTGTGTTTCTCTGAGTGACATACACATTTTGGGATGATTCTGTTCTGGTTGCTGTGTATTTACTAAGAGTGCATGGTTTGACTCTCCCTTGACAGTGATGTGTGTGTGTAGTCGCAGAATATTGTGTACATTTGTTGTGTACTCACCAGGCTCTGGGATGTTTTCTAGTCCATAGACGCTCACTGGTGGTAGGATGGCCCGCACCTTCTCCTCCCAGGGCCTGAGGTATACTGGCTTGGCAGGAGGGCCACTGCCGGTGTGTTGGCTCAAGAGGTAGTCCTTCTTCAACAGCTCCTTGACCCTCCTGCGCACGTCATACCACCTGTTCTGGATGTCTGTCTTTGTGCGCAAACATGGTGATTGTGCGTTCACCCTGTCGACGATCCTCTCCCACATCTTTGTTTTCTGTGACATGGGTGTCTGTTGGACCAGTGTACCAAAGAGCTGTGGCTCTACCCTGAGGATCTCATCTACCAGGACTTCCAATTCACTATCTAGGAACTTATGATTCTTCTTTGGGGGCATGGTGATGGGTGGTGATGGTGAGTGATGTGTGTGTTGGTGTGCAGGTGTAGGTGTGTGAGTGTGTGTTTTGCTAGGTGTATGTGAGGTTTCTATTTGTTGTGGTGCTGATGGTGTGTGGCTTGTGTGATGGATGAGCTGTGGGTGTGTGGTTGCTGTCTGTTGAGTGCTGGCAGGTAATTTGAATTTGCAAAGGATCATGGTAGGGATTTGTGTCCTTTATATAGGTGGAGTTATGGGTGTGTCTTTGTTCCCTGCCCCTCCCCCCCCAGTATTTATTGGCTTTGTAATTGCTTGTTTGGCCTTTTTTTGTGTATTTTCCCTTTGTACTTTTCGTGCATGTAGGAAACGTTCTTGTGACCGAGTCGGACCCTGCAGTTGTCTCGTACGGGCTTATCCGTTTCGTTCACGCTGTGTTTGTGCTGTTTTCTATGCTGCGTACGCGTCGGTTGCGGTGTTTTGGGTTGCTTCGCCTCGCAGTTTTGTATGCGTGTCGGTCGTACGGCTTGTCCTCTGTGCGACTCAGTCGTGTTTTCCACGCCTTGCATCGTACTTGGCGGGTGGGAGTCCGCGGGTACGTCTCGTTCGGTATTGTTCTGGGGGCGAGTCGGTCGGTTCGAATCGCGTGTTTTTCCGGCCGGATTGCTGTTTTCCGCGCGGCTCGGTCGTTCGGCTTGTGTTCCGTACGAGTCGGTCGGGTTTTGCTCGCTTTTCATCGTACTTGGCGGGTCGGGCTGCACCGGTACGTGTTGGTCGGAATTAATTCCGGCTCCGAGTCGGTCGGTACGTTTTCCGGCCGGAATCGGAATCGGCCCCTTAGTTTTTGCCGAATATATGTTCTTAATTGCATCCAGTGGGCTACCTCCCAACTTCCTAGCAAATCTTTTTACTGCATTAACACTCCTTTGCATACCCTGAGCTCTTGCTGCCACTAATTTAGACCACGAGTGGTCTTTATCAAAAAGCACTCCAAGGTATGAGAAGGAGTCAACTATCTCAATTTTCTTGCCTGACAACTGGAAGTGGGGATGTCTCTCACCTCTTGCGGCTCCAGACACAATTATAAACGATTTCGAATCATTGACCTTTATGTCAAGGGAGGCCATAAAGGCGGAATAGGCTGTTATTAGCGTTTGTAGTGCTAAACCCGATCTGGCCATCAATACCGCATCGTCAGCGTACGCCAAAATCGGAAGGGGGATACGATCAAATTTAGGCACATCTACCGGTAGGGCAGACAGGGAGGACTCTACCCCGTTAGTGTAAATTGAAAAAAGAAACGGGGCGAGAACACAACCCTGTCTTACTCCCTTTTCAATTTTAAAAAGGCGAGTGCACTCCCCCTTCCTGCCATACCTCACACAGGCAGTGGCATTGGCGTACAACTGACGTATGAAACCAATTATTGGTGGATCGATACCCATACTCTCCATCATGGACCATAACCTCGGGTGTGACACGCAGTCAAAGGCCGAGGTTAGGTCCATGAAAGCCATGTATAATTTACCAGCCTTTGCCTTAGTATATTTCCCTATAATTAGGGAAAGGTTTAAGCACTGATCGACCGTCCCCACTCCTCTACGAAACCCATATTGTGCCTTCATAAAAATGTTGTGCGATTCGGCCCAGGTCTCCAGTCTGGCCAAGAGGACCCGTCCCATAAGTTTGGCAGTAGTGTCAAGGAGGGATATGGGGCGATAATTCTTTGGGGATCCCCTATCCCCTTTTTTAAAAATGGGCACAATTAAACTCTGGTTCCAAGAAAGAGGCGGGCCTACTATCTGAATACTATTAGAAATGTTTGTAAGTAAAGGCACCCACATATTATAATCCTGCTGAAAGAGATCAATTGGAACTCCATCTGGCCCAGGCGCCTTGCCAGGGGTGCAGGCTTCCAACGCCTTTTGTATCTCCAATACAGAGAAAGTTAACCCTCCCTGTGGTAAAATCTCTGGGGAGGATAATAGTGGAGTTGGGGGGATTGCTAAGCCAAATATTCCTTCAAAGTGGCTCACCCATGCCTCTTCCTCTACATGCACATCTAATGTGGGATCATGGATATGTTTAAAATGTGGGGCGTTCACGATTTTCCAGAAGTCTTTACTACTGCCTGATATAGCTGCTTCCTCAAGATCTGCCCATGCCTGTGCCCTAAGATCTTTCTCCCTTGTCCTCCTCACTAATTTATAATCTTTACGTAACGCACACACTACAGAACAATCTCTGGGGTACGTATTTAGAGCTTTCACAAGGGCTTTTTCGCTATTGTACAGGCTATATCAAACCACCCCACTTTAACGGTAGCATTAGGTGACTTAACCCGTGAGAGTACTGATTTTACTTTTTCCAGAAGAGCAATAAACTGGGTAACCAAGAATAGAGGTGATGAATTCTCTTCCAGACAGGCTAGTATTTCCTCCTTTATTTGAGCTATAATTTCGGGGCCTAAATTTAATCTTTGTACTTGTGACCACTTGAGCTGGTAACCATTTTTTCTGGACAAAATCACACCTTCTACAACCTTATTGTGCTCTTTAGGAACAGATAAAATACTTAGGTAAATAGATAACATGGCGTGATCACTATAAGGAGAAAATCGGGTACTCGTATGGAACACTTTCCCATGTAAATGTGCAGAGGCTAAAATATGGTCTATAGTAGACTCATGAGTACCCCTTCTAAAAGTGGACTCTTGCCCTCCCCCTTCTGCTACATTTATTAAGGACAAGTTCCACTTATATAACAGACTGTTCAAAACATTACCATACTCATTGTGTGTGAAGTGTGAAAAGAAGTTATTGTCGGAATCCACTACTCCACATACCCAAGTGCCATTAAACTTACAGAGATGAGCATTAAAATCCCCCACCCATACAAGATTTACACTACCCCCATTTTTCCCATTGTACAATTTCTCAATCTCTAATGCTAGTACATCTACCACTTGCCTCGAGTTCCTCCCAAACTCATTGTTATAAAAATTAACGATTGTCCAAAAGCCCTGTTTCCTACTACCCATCTCAAAAATCTGAAAGTGAGTATGTCTAGGACCCACTTCTTTGATTTGAAGGGATATAGTATTTGAAAATAGAGCAAGTAAGCCCCCCTTCGCCCTTCCAAAGAGTGATGGAACAGCTGGGGAATGGAAGGTGCGAAAGCCTGAAAAGAAAATTGGATCTATGGCCCAGGTCTCTTGGAAGAATACTACCTCCATACATTGCCACTTACTTATCCATTCGAGATTGGCTATTTTGGAAGCTAGACCTGCCACATTCCACGTTAACATATTGGGCCTAGTTCCCTCAATATCAGTCATACAGGTTGGCAAGGGGTACTCATATTCCTCTACCCTGGGTACTGCATTTGGACCTATAGTGGCCTCCACAGAGGATCGTGTACACAATGGAATCCCCAACGGACTAACCTCTACAAGGGCCACAGTAGTTGCCCTACTTAATAGTTTGGGGGGTGATATAGGTAGTCAATCGCATTCCTCCAGATTCGACAGGGGTGCAAATCTATTACATACACTAATTCCAGAATTTAAAAGGGGTCCCTCGTTCATACCATAAGGCATTTCCAATTGTGGGCCCCTGTGTTCCCCTCTCATGGTCACACCCTGGCCATTATAAAAAAATTCCAGGGGTAAAGGTATTATCTGGGAATTCCTTTGAGAAAAGCTATGGGAGTTAGCTAAAAGAGAAGCACTTGTGTGCACATTGTTAAAATTAATTACCACACAATCGCCACCAAACGCTTTTCTTAAACCCCCCACCCATCCCACTCTCCTGGCCATAATAACTTCTTTGGCCAATTTCCTTCTCCCCCCCTCATTCATATGGACGTTACTTGTTAACCAATGAAGACATTTGTCCATTAATTGTCTTGTGGTTTCACTTTGATCTTCTCGATGGGGTGGGACATTTGCCAAAACCAGGACCAATGGTGCAGCGGCAGGGGGGAGATGGAGAGTATGTTGTGGCTGGTGCTTAATTGTTCCAGTAAAATTCTCTGGTAACCCTGCCTGATGCATAACTCTTCTATCTTCCATCCTTGGTAATAGTGGCTGGCGGGCTAGGTCCCCTTCATTTAGCCCTTTACCGGGCTGAGTAACCCTTGTTACGTTCATATTTGGGAGGGGGTTTAAGGGCTGTAATATAGCGTTGGGTGAGCCTCCAAGGGGTATAGACGGTGTCAATGTCATTATTGAGGATGGTGGTGGCCCTCGTGCCTCCATCGATGGTGCTAATTCTGTAATCCTGGATGCTATCATAGAGGCAGCATTCTGCTGAGGCATACGGGCAAGTAGTAAACAATTCTGCATTTCTAATTCCCCCAGCCGTGTTTCAATTAGAGACAATTTTGTCAAAATGGGAGCCATTATATCTTTCAGCCTTATAGAAACTTCTGTCCAAAAAGAGTCCGGTTGCAGTGCCTGAAGCGATGGTGTGTTAGAGGACATTGGCGCTACCTGTTTTTTGGAGTTCGTAATCTGCACTTTTGTTTGGACAGTTTTAGTTTTGGGCACACGAGTGGTTTTAGGTTGTTTAGATTTTAATCCACTAACGGCCCCTCCTGCTCTGGTCCGCTTGGCCGGAGGAACAGTTGAAGAATCCAGTAAAGAGCCATTTAAGGGGGAATGCTCTTTACCTGTACTTGGTAAACTCCCTGTATACGAATTAGAGAACAAGGGCCCATGTTGGTCTTGTGTAAGAACTAAAGTATTTTGGGGCAATGGCGTTTGTGTTGGTTGCATATCTGGGAGGATATCATTTACAAGGCCTAAGGACGCACCCTGTGTTAAAAGGAGTGGCTCCATAGAGAGACGCCTTTCCGTCAGCTCAATCTCATGCGAGAGGACGCTGGCTGCTCTTACTAGGAAAGAGTCCAAGGTAGTTCCGACCCCCCCCTCCCAACTTCACTCTCGTTCCCTTTACTTTCGCCATCTGTGGTGTAAGAACAATGGATAAGATCGTTCGTACCTCAAGCGGCTACAGATGTAAAGAGAATGGGCCCAGCCCAGCCTTCTCCGGGAGTGGACGGGCCCGCCCTTGGCCCGGGCTTTGCCCGGGCACGTCCCGCGCCGCGGGGCGCGCCTTTCCTTTTTTAGCGCGTCCGTGCGCTAGGGTTCCTGGATGCTGTGGTCCGTTATGGCAGGGTCAGGAAAGCAACAGACCCGGTGGCTACAAGCGCCGCGGGGCGCGCCTTTCCTTTTATAGCGCGTCCGTGCACTAGGGTTCCTGGATGCTGTGGTCCGTTATGGCAGGGTCAGGAAAGCAACAGACCCGGTGGCTACAAGCGCCGCGGGGCGCGCCTTTCCTTTTATAGCGCGTCCGTGCGCTAGGGTTCCTGGATGCTGTGGTCCGTTATGGCAGGGTCAGGAAAGCAACAGACCCGGTGGCTACAGCACTCGAACTGGTCACGTTTCTCCCTTAACAGAGAGAACTGTGCAACCGATTCAGAATTTGTACCCACTCAGAATAGCTCCGAGCTCTCTGTTCACCTTGAAACTCGATAATTCTGGTTCTATTACAAGACCAGAGGGTTGATTATGACTTTACTTCTTTACTATTTACGCTCTAACAGCAAAGAAAAATTGTTTATACATGTAACATTGATGAAAAAAATTATCATGAAGATATAAAGAGATGAGTAATGCAGAGTGCAAGTGACCTCATAAGCAGTCCACCAATCAGCACACGCAGTACAGTATAATCATCTCTGCAAAGCAGGGAACACCCTCTTCAATGCTGCTCCAGCGGAGATAAGCATTGCACTATTTCTTTTCATTTTACAATGTAAATCCGTATTTGTAAAGCGCGAACTACTCACCCTTACGGGTCTCAAGGCGCTGGGGGCCGTCGTGGAAATTAAGTGAGCTATTGCCCAGAGTCACATGGTGCTGAGCTGCCGCCGGAGCCGGTGATCGAACCGTGAGCCCCGAAGTCAGCTGCCCTGGCCGCTGCACCACACCTCACACAATCACCTTAAAGTGTATATTATACATTGTAGGGTTACATTTTAAAGTTTATAGGCCATTTACTTTAAAAATGTTTACCTTGTAATGTGTTAGCCTTCTTTTAACTGATCTGCCCTCTGTAAGCCCACGCGTGTTCAAAAGCCTGTGCCCTCGTTTGTTTTCGATGGGCCCCAGAGGCTTTCCTCAGCCCTTCACAGGAAGAGTTACTTTGTGCCTTCCTGGTGCCTTCACCAGCGGTTGCGCTTCTTCACTGCAGCCTTGATAGGGAACTTGAAACATTGGTCATTCAGCTTCCCTCAGGCTATTTCTTCACCCTCACTAAGCAGAGCTCTGCTTTTTGAGTCAGCCTAGTGACTGCTTTAAGTTTACAATTTTATAAACTATTGTTAACACCTTCTAAGGAGCCAAATTATTTCTTTTCCAAGAATTTGACCTATATTATTCATATAAAAAAACATCACAAGCCAAAGCATTGCTAGTTTACTATATTATACTGTTACGGTTATTTCCTTCTGTTTCCACTGAAGCATTGGTTCTTCAGAATTCATGCTTACAAGGCGAATGATGGAGGATAGAGACAACATTGGTCTAAAAAAGGAATTCTGTTCCAAAACTCTCCTTCAATTCAGAGCTCCATGACTCTGATTCCTCTGCAGAAAAGGATTGCAGGGAAAGGCATACTGAGCAGCAATCTGCCGGTGATGGACAAGTCACTGTAAGAGATGCCATTCGATTGACTGTAATAGCAGCAATGCAGTCAATGAAGGGCTTCATAAGCTGCTCAGTTACAGCTTCATTTGACAGACTGATCACGTATCTTCCTCCTCGCCCAGGGGAATAAACACAAACCCTTTGGGACGCAGTTCGCATTCACCTAAAAACAAACTTGTATCCCCTTAGAAAAATAAGTGCAGAGACATCTATGTCACAACTACCATCAACATCTATGTCTCCCTTCAAACTCAGGATTCCAAGTTCTTCCCCCGACAAGGCCTAGGATAATTTCCTTTGTAGGAACCCCTGTCCTTAGGAGACAAACGGACAAACATGCTTCCCATCCAGGCTCAGACTCAGTATCCTCCCTCCTTTCCCCTCTTCCACACACTGAAGATGAGGACTTAGGGGAGCTACAGACTCCCCAAGACCCAAAGACTCCTAATCCCACTTCTTCTGAATTCCTCCTTGATTCTTTAGATACACCTTTCTTTGACACAGCAGTAATATCACATCCAAGACCAAACGAATGCCCGCCTTCTCCGGCCATTTCCTCTTTCCTAGTTCATTGGTTAAGAAAGCCAATGGACAAGGCCAACCGTAATACACTCCAAGCGAGTGCCCCAGGTCTTTGCTCCCTAATGGTATGTTATGTTATAGGGAACTTCTAAAGCGCACTTTCACAAAAAGGTTTTATGGCGCTGGGAGCTCTAGCAGCAGGGCCGAGATATGGCTTAGTCATAGGCTTGTCTGAAGAGCCATGCTCTTTGCAGAGTTCAAAATTGCTCATAGGAGGTTGCTGCTCTTATGTTGCCTGTAAAAAAGAGTTTCAAGTGCTGGAAGCCAACACAGCAAACCTAGTTCCCCCTAGCCTCTTCCTATATAATTTGGGAACCTCTAGGAGATTGAGATGAACTAACCTGAGGTTACGCCTAGGAGTATAGTTCCATATTCTAGTGGAGACAAACATGGGTCTTTTACTTTGCAGAAATTTGAAGATCGTGCAGCCTGTTTTAAACAATGTTCTTTGTGCAACTTGGAGTTTGTTTAGTAGAGGTGTAGTGAGGCAGTATCTAGGTTGTTGATAGACAATCTAGCTGCATGATTCTGGACCAGCTGCAGTCTTTGGCTCTGACCCTTTGGGAGACCTAGGTACAGGGCGTTAGCATAGTCGATGCGGGACATCACTAGTGCCAGCGCAATCTGGATGATGGCTTCAATTGAAAAAAGTTTCAGATTTTTTTATTTTACAGAACTGAAAGAAACAGGAAGAAGTCACTGCTGCAATTTGGGGTTTCATTGACAGATCTTCATCGATAAGTATGCAGAAGCTCTTTTTAGGTCTCGCCTACGCAGCGCGCATGCGCTGCTTAGGAAGACCTTTAGCAATCGATTTAGTTTGTGTCCCAAAACGTGCACGCGTTGCATTGCTTTCAATGGCAACGCGTGCACGTTTGACTTATTTCTTGCGGGAGCGAGCAGGAACCATCTGTTAATAATTACAAACAGATGGTTCCTGCTCGCTCCCGCAAGGGAAACAGGCCCAGGCTCCCTCCTCTATCCCCTCCCCCTGCTGCTTTTTACTTTCAGCGCGAGGCGCGCGCTGATGTTTATTATTAACGTTTGATATATTTCAGATATCATGTTTTTTGTTAATCTCCTGCAGTTGATGGATTATGTAGCAGGTGCTATAAAACCATAATTATGCGGGCAATCTCCTCAGCAGCATCATTAAACGCGTGCACCTGAGTATTTATCGCACTTTCTGTGATTGTTTGGCACTTTAAACGCATAGTCGGCCATTTGTAAGTGAATGTGTCCATGGGATGTGTATCTGAAGTAGCAGTAAAGCGGGAGTGGTGACATAAATTGCTGCAGTACCTGACTTCACCTAGGCAGCCTATCAGCTGTCTGTCGTGGCGACCTGTTAGCCCCGCCCCTTGAGGGTAAATTTCCCGGTAAATACTATCATAACCTCACTGAAGACAGCTCTTTGGGGTTTCCCCGTAAGCAATAAAAATACAACGGGAAGCTGAATATTGTTTTTGCTTTTCTCCCCGCCCCCACTTCCCCGTCACAGCACGCGCAGAGTGGATTACGCCGTCCATCTGTGAACAGCTGCTTTTGAATGTGACTTTGTGCTGGTCACAAAAGAAACGCCATAAAACTGCCAGTGGGAGTGAAGAAAGTGCATGGGGTAATGAATGCAACTGTTTTACATCGCTTTTCTTATTCTGTAACCTTTAAGGGGTAGGGGGTGGTAAAATATCACAATTCTATTTCACTGGCCTACCATCTGCCTCAGATCTTAACTGGGGTAGGGCGGAGCGGGCGGTCCAGGGGGGCACACACTCGTCTCCTCTGGCTGGGGTTACTACCTCAAGCGTGAGTGGATTCAGGGGCGGGGCTATCATTAGTCCAAGGGTGGTGACAGCAGGGACTGGGTCTTTGAGTCCCCATGTAAAACAATTATTTACAACCCAGCCCGAGTGTGGGGACCACCTTTCCTAGCTTGCTTTGAGGTCTATAGCGCACTCACTATAGTGCCATTGAATGCATTGTATTCTAGATGTTATGTAGCGCTTCACACCTCGGCGAATCCGCTAAGCGCTCCATTCACATCGGGTTCCTGGGCCGTATTCCAGACGAAAGTTTGATTGGAAGTCGGGTATTATAGGTGTGCTTTTGTGGGCGATGTTAGATGATGTGATTTAGGGCGTGCGACCTGGCCTAGGTAACTGTTTTTTGGTGGGTTTTTTTTTCCAGGCCGCTCATGCCTATTCATTTTCTTTATAAATATTAATTCTCTTCAATGTCCCTACATTTCGCTTTGCCCCCTCCCCCACGACCATTTTCACTTAGCATACGAATAGGTGTTGCAAGTGAAGGGAGAAGATACATTTGTGTTAAAAAGCCAGTCACTGCTGAGTTAATCAGCCCCGACCTGATATGTAAACTCTTTCTATTAAGTTGTATGATGAGACCCACTCTTTCCCACTTCCACCCCCCCGCCACTCTCCTTCTCTGCTGCAAAACCAGGCGTATTGACACCAATCGCCCTGAAGTAAATTTAATTAAATGCAATCTAATTTCAAGCACATTAAAATATCAGTAGACACCACACATAGTGCCTAGTAATTTACTAGATTCAAAGGACCCAAAGAAATGTGTAATGTAACTGGCGCTCACGTAAAGCGCTCCAATACCGTCGAGTCCGCACTATATACAACTGCAAAAACAAGCATTGGCATAGCCAATAGGTCTCGCCTTTGGGGCCTTATAAGTATTTAGTTATGCAGCACAATATCCTTCGTGCAACAACATCAACTGTTGCATGGCTAAACACTTATAAGGTCCCAAAGGCGAGACCTATTGGCTATGCCAATGCTTGTTTAGGAGTGGGAGGGGAGCCTAACTCTCGGGGCCAAAAGGGAAGACTCCAACAGTGTAGTATGTTCTTGACCATCATCACCTCGATTTTATCCGGGTTTAACTTTAGTTGGTGACTGTCCATGCAGTCCTGAATGAAGACCAGGGTGCTCTGGAAGAATGCTGTCGAGTCAGGAGTATCCAAGAGGTTGAATACTAGCTGCAAATCATCAGCATAGACGTATATTTTTACTTTCCGACTTTGTAGGGCTTTTACCAGTGGGTGAATATAGAGATTAAAAAGGATTGAAATAAAGATGATCCCTGAGGCACTCCCCAACTGAGCTTAACCTTAGAGGAGCAGAAGGGGGAGAGTGAAGCGATTGTGAGCAGTCCGATAGAAAAGACTTTATCCAAATACAGGGCACAGCCACTCAGCCTGGCGGCCTCAACAGAGTCAAAAAGAATGTCATAGTCCACTTTGTTCAAGGCCGCCGAAACATTCAGAAGGACTAACACCCGGGGCTGACCTTTGTCCTCCTCCTCTCTCATGTTGTCTACTATGCAGAGAATTACAGATTCCGTGGAGTGAAAGGGCCGGAAGCCCCCTGGTGTGAGTCTAAAAAGATGAGCCTTCAATGAAGGAGCAGAGATGATGAGCGATGTGAGCTTCCAGGATCTTGGCTAGGTAGGGAAGGAGGGAGATTGTGCAGTAATTCTTTAAAATAGAAGGGTCGTCTCCCACTTTTTTTCAAGAGAGGCAGAACCACTGCTTCCTTAAAACTAATTGGGGTGATGCCCTGGCTCAGGGATAGGTTAAGTATAGCCATTGCTGATTCAGGAAACTTTAAAAAAAAAAAAATTCGAATCAGAGGCACTGGGAGAACCAGATTTGATCTCCATTAGCAGCTTTGACAGATCATTCCTAGTGATTGGAGGGGAGGCGTTAAGATGGAGTGGATTCCTGTCTTCCAAAGGAGTGGGGCTGACGGGCGAGCTAGGACCAATACCGTCTTTGATTGTCCTGATCTTTTCAATGAAGAAGTAATTCAATTCATCACATAAAGACTGTGAGTTAATGAGTTATCCGCTGCTCTGGAAGTAGATCCTGTGGTGTTTGCTTTCCTTTCTAGGTAAGGCAAGGACCCTAAAAAGGGGCTACCTAAGGCTCTACGACATTGCCAAGACATATTCTTAGGTTTTCTGGGCCACTCAGCTCAAAAAACGGAGGTTACTGAGAACGCAGCACTTTCAGGTGCTCTAGCAAACTTACCTCTTCTCCGAGGATGGAGGCAGCGGGCCTTTTGCATTTTAGACAATGCAAAAGCACCTATCTCGGCTGAAAGAAGTAGAACCATTCTCATGAGGATTGATTCCAAGTTGTCAGAAATGTTAGAAAAAGACTTAGGTCCGGAAGCAGAAGGCCACTTTATTGTGGATCTTTTGTGAAGGACATTTCTGCATATGTACTGAAATTCACGTCACTGGACATGATTTTCTCACAACTTGTGTTTTTCAAAAAGCCGGTGGAGGGAGATATCATTCATCCAGCTTTCCTCAGGAGAGCTCATTCCAACATACTCCATGCCCCCAGAGGAGACCATATTGCCGGTTTCAATGAGACGCCAGGTTATGCTCCATTCTTTCTGCAGCTTGGGAGCTAAATGCTGAGAAAGGTTTCAATGAAATAGAGGAAATGCATGTGCCAAACCAAGCAGGTCAAATCATTTTAAAACTTTCTTCTCTGAGAATTGTGGGTGGCAGACTCACCCTCTTTTCCCACCACTGGAAGCTTATCAAATTGGACCAATAGGTTCCACAGATGATACAAAGGAACAAAATATAATTCTATTCTCCTCCAGTACAATTAATTTCTCCTCATCCGATGGTATTAGATAATGAGTTGATTTCACTAGAGATTCAAGAGTTAATTTGCAAGGATGCAATTCAAATGGGACCTCTCCAAACCCAGGGTTTACTCAGCATCTTCTTCTTGGTCCAGAAGGCGGATGAAGACAATTCTCAGGTCATAAATGTGAACTTTTCAACAACTTTGTGCAATTAAGACACTTCAAAATGAAGGGATTTATTGTTTAAGGGATTCCTTCCGAACAGATTGGTTGGTGAAGATAGACATCAAAGATGCTTCTCTATCGGTTGCAATTTATCCATCGCAGACACACTATCTACAGTTTCTATAGAAAGGGAGCAAGTTCCAATCCAAATCACTTCCTTTTGAACTTTTCTCAGTCCTCTGGTGTTTCACCAAGAGGAGGAAACCAGTGATTGCACTACTAAGGTTAAACAGAAATAGACTGATAATGTATTTAGACAACATGTTACTGATGGCAGTTCCAAACTACTCTTATTCTCCCAAGCTCAATGGATGCTTTCCCTTCTATAGGACTTGGGCTTTGTCATAAACCAAAAGAAATCAATCTTCAACTCATCCCAAGTGATTCAATTTCTAGGATTCATCAGAGATTCCAAAAAGTCAGCACTTTTTCTCCCACTAAAGAAAATCAAATTGATAAAGAGATACAAACAAATCTCAAACTCAACAACTTCTCCCTTATAATGTTAGCAAGGATTGTAGGTCTATTATCAGGATCCATACAAGCACCATTCCCTGTTCCTCTTCATGATCTGGTACTCCCATAACTAAAAGCCCTTCATCTTTGCAAAGGTGTTCCCTACTCAGCAATAATTTCCTTGTCACTAGAGGTGAAAGAGGAGTTGGAGTGCTGGCTCTCCAAAATGGAAGCCTGGAATGGGAAATTCATTTTTGGCCGGGACCCACGTTTCATGTTAGAGTCAGACACCCACAGAACAGGTTAGGGTGCATGACGCGAACCTGTATTAACAGAAGGAAAATGGTCTATAGAGCAATCTCAATATTACATTAACTGTTTAGAACCGCTTGCAGGTTACTTTGCAGTAAAAATGTCTAGCTGCAGCCAAAATACATTGCTCTATTCTCCTCCGAATGGACAATATTTTCGCTGTTTGATGTATCAACAAGTTATAAGAAGTACAATCCAAGGGTTTGGCAGATGTAGAAAAGGACCTTTGCCACTAGACAGAGGGATTCTCCTTTAAGCAGAGCATCGAACGGGCCTTCCTACCTCTGTAGCAGATCATGGGTCCAGATTGCTTCACGAAAACAGTGATTGGTCTCTCCATCCCAAAGTGTTCCACAAAATTCTCCATCTATGGGGCCCTCTTCAAATAGATCTTTATGCCTCACATCTCAATTGCAAGCTTATACACTTCTTCAGCTGGAGACCTGATCCAAAAGTGGAAGCAGTGGGCATTTTTCAATAGCAATCAATTCTTCTTCTCATGTCCAGTCCCACGAGTTCGTTCTTCAATGCCATCTTCATCTCATGCTATAGAGGATTTCAGGTCAGCCTGGTATGTTTAAGGACTTTTGTCTCAGGCATCAGCAGTTTCCGATGATTCCTTGGCTCCTTCCACTTATTCCGTTAATATTAAGCATGGACTCCCTGGGTTAGCTGGTGTGTGGAATGGGACATTGATCCCATATCTGCACCTCAAGTAGAAGTGGTTCATTTTTTGTATCCCTTTTTCTTTCAGGTAAAGCTTACAGAGCAACGAACTCTTATCATTCCACTATTTCTGTAGGCCACATCCTAATGAAAGGAGAGGCAGGGGGCAAACATTTTTTGATTTGCTGGGCTTTAAAATTTATCTGACTTAAAGCTCCACCAAACCCAAAGTATTCAGGTATCTGTGATGTAAAGGTCATATTACATTTCATTTTTTCTTGGCAAAACAATGAAGTTTTTTTATTAAAATAAGTGTCAGCTAAATTAACCATGCATTTGTGTCTGTTATTATTCAGGAGAGTTTCTGGTGTAAAGGCTTTAGATGTTGAGGACAAATCTTTTTCTCCTCAGGATGTCACATTCTACGTCACAAGACAAACTAAAACTAATTTCTCTTGAGAATAAGAACAGCTCACCATGTCATTCCCGGTTGGTGAGCAAGATGACGGTGCAGGGCTGACTCACCTCACCTCTACACCTCTCAGGGGTATGGTGTAGAGTGCTACTGACTCTCCTATCTAGATGACGTAATAATCGCTGGAGCCATAGCTAGTGTGCGGGCCTGAGACTAATCGAATTTTGCTTTGATGCATTTTTCTTTGCCGGTATTCTCCATGTCCACCTTCTGTGTGAGAGAACATTTATGGGCAGGATTTCCACCCCGCACCAGCCCCTGTTGTGCCGCAGCTAGTGGAAGGAGGCAGTGGCCTACACCTGCATCTATTGCGAGCACCCTACCTGGTGCCATGTGCTCCATCCTGATGCAGGGGGCTGACTCACAAGCCCTGCGGAAAGTGGAGAAGAAGATGCCAAGCCCTTGAGGAGGGCGACCAACCAAGGCTACGAGGATCAGCACGGGAGTCAGAAGTTCACACCTGCGTCTTGGAGAAGTGTGGCTCAATGGTTAGAGCGGCAGACCCTGATGCAGAGATCTGGCCTGGGACCAGGGTTCAATTCCCGCCTCGGCGGGTCTTGGGCTCAATTTCCTCGGACCTGATAATTCTCGCCTCGGTGCCTATTCTAATCATGGGTCCCACTCTGCAACTCTGGGCAATAGCTTGCTTAATCTCCACAACGGCCGCAACAGCGCTGGGATGCCTGGCTTCACCCTGGGGGTGCCCAGGAGTGGACATTTCACAGGGAAAAGCCAGGAAGGGTTCCACAGCGGTATGCGTACAGCGCCTGGACACCCCTTTGGGGGTATGGGTGCGCTTTACAAGTACAAATTTCATTTTCATTTTCATTTCATGACGCATGCAGCCCGGACAGACTGCAGGCTCATGCGGGCTACAGGACCAGTGAGCTGAGGCAGCTAGCGCTATGGCTGGGCTGGCTCCCGAACTGCACAAGAAGAAGCCCAAAGCGCCCAAGGAGTCCAAAGCATTGGGCTTTGTGAATGGAGCACCGTTGGAGGGCCAGCTGCTTTGTGGGGATCCCGGGGCCCAGGCTGATGGGTGTGTTTCTACAGTGCTCTCTCCCTCTGGAGTAGAGGGGCAAGTCAAGCAGGGGACCTTGGGCAAGGATGGCGTGTCATATGGAGAGAACAGGGGGACCGGCTCCAGGGACAGAGGACCAATTTTGCTACCCGTGAGCCAGGCACGGTAGGGGAGTATATTTTGTTACTATTGAGCTTTTGATTAACCTTGGGATGGGGAGGGGGATTTTGGTGTCAGCCGGGTCGCCAATTCTATGTTGGTCGTGTAGGTGTGATTTTACACCCAGGGCTACAACAAAGTCCTACTCGATTGAGTGGGACAGGAATGGATTTGGTTGGAGCGATCTGGGGTGAGTGGTTGGGAGGGAGGGTATAGAAGTGGGGGGGTGGGGAAGGGATTGATGGACTGCGGTTGGTTGTGGGTAAGCCTTCTAAGGTTTGGGGGAGCACTTGGGTTAATTCAGTTAAAAAGAGGAATAATAGTATGGGTGGCAGTGGAGTTGAACCATCATTTTATGTTTAGGGATATGTCTTAATTTATTAATAGATAATACTGCCTGTGATTGTAACCAGGGGCTACAGATCCTTAGCTGGAACATTAATGGTATGTGCTCTTGCGATAAAGTTAGATATGTGAGGTAAGAACTTTCTACGCTTAACCCTCATCTTGTCTGTATTCAGGAGGCCTATCTTACTATTGGGGAACTAACTAAGCTTAATAGTTATGCTGCCATACCCTTGCTGCAGCTGAGATTGATGTCCTGAAGAGGGGGGCATCCCTTATCTCTATTGAGAGAGGATGGTCTGCATGCCAGGTTAAACCTGACAGGTCTGGGAGATGGCTAATCCATGTACAGGTAATGTTAGTATATCATAAATAGTCTGTGTGGTTTATGCCTCAGATATGGATGACCCTTCCCTGTTCAATTGCCTACTAGGTGAACTTAGCATTTGACCAGACCCAATTGTTATCTGTGGGGATTTCAATCTGGTTATGGAGCAGTGGGAGAATCCAAAAGCTTCTGTTAGCCACTCAGGGGAGGATGGCCAAATCCTGGGCAGCTGTTAAGCAAATTAACACTACACATGCTTTGTCTGATGTTTGGTGTGCATGCTGGTGTCATGAGCCAGGATTTAAGTTTTGTTCTATTCCTCATGGCACATCTTCCAGGCTGGATATGTTTTTTGTTAGCCATAGCTTCCTGACTGCAGTGATTGTCACTCTGTTAAATCTATCTATATGCCCGATTCTCTGCCCCGCATAAATGGACTTTTGACCGTAAGTTGCTATTGACCCCCAATATATTAACTTCATGGGTTCTGGCTTGAGTGAACTTATTTGTATTAATAAATAAATAAATGGATTTGTAAAGCGCAGCTAATCACCTGTGAGGGTTTGTAGGCGCTGTTCCTAGGCAAGTGGGAGATTACGTGATTTGCCCAGAAATCACTGGATGCTGAGCCGGCGCCGGGACACCAACCTGGATCTCCAGCTCCAAAGTCAGCAGCTCTGGCCGTAATGCCACATCCTCTCCTGTAAGGCCACACCCTCTCCTAATAATTGGGGGACAGCTTTTTCAGCTATGGTCTGGGATGCCCTATAGGCTTTTATCCGGGGTCAGGCCACAAGCTATACTATTCATAAAGGCAAGGAGGAGCAGGCTATGGAGGCTAGGCTATGGGAAAGGCTTGTCCAGCTTGAGTTGGAACACTGTCAAAGGTTCCTGACTTGCCCAGGGAGCACTTTAAAGCTCTCTCAGCAATTGACTATTCTGCAGATGCAGCTAAAGAAACATATTTGGGATAGGGCCTGCTCTAAATGCAGAGCGTGGTGTTTATTGTGCTTGAAAAATAGCAAAGAGAAGGGCAGGTCTTGGCCTTATAATTGAAGGAAAGGAGTAATAACAATTTGATTCATGGTATTAGAGATTCCGTTGTGAAGACGGTTACAAGTGGTCCTGAGATGTTAGCGGTTTTCCATCAGTTCTATTTGGATACATAAAAGGAAGAATGTGTTGTCAAGACTAAATCAGCTTACAGAGGTGCAAAAAGCAGTGGTGGGTGGCATAATTACTAGGGAAGAGATTGAAATGGCTATTATGCAACTGGCAAGAAGTAAAGCAGCAGGGCCGAACTCTATACCGACTGAGTTTTATAATCAGTTTAAAAACATTCAGATACCTCTTTTCTCTGATTTAGTTAACCCGTCTGCATTTTTTTTAACATCAGGAAATATATATTTCTATATTTGTAAAAAGAACAAAGATCCTCGAAATTGTAGCTGATATCGCCCCATTTCTTTTTGATTCTAAAATCTATACTCGGGTCTTGTCGAATTGCCTTGCTGCCGTGATCACCTCATTAATAGACCTAACTCTGCATGGATTTGTTCTCTTGCAGGATACCACCTCTCATGTCAATCTTGCTATCTCCTCTTTGGATGAGCGAGGGAACTAAAGGGATCCGCCGAGATGATCCTGTTGGATGCTGAAAAAGCATTCAACAGGATCTCCTGGCGGTACCTGTGGACGGTCATGACTGAGTTGTGATTAGGGCCGGGCCTTGCAACCAGGAGCAAGTCATTATATTCAACTCTGACAGAAAAGGTTTTATATATGGAAATGCTCTCTGAGTCTATTCCGATAAGTTGGGAACCAGGCAAGGATGACCTCTCGCCCCGTTGCTCTTTGCCCTATACTTGGATCCCTAAATTTGTGTACTAAAGATGACAATCTCAATTCCATTACTATGGCTGCACAATTGGGAGGCCAAGATTTTATGCTATGCTGATGATATTGCTGTGCTTACATCATCTCTGCCAACGGCATTGCCAACAATAGAAGACACAACTATTGTATTTGGTCATGTTTCGGGTTATAAATTGAACATCAATAAAATGGAGGTCATCATTAAAGAGGAATCTAATAAGGAGGACCCTCACTATGTAACCTCAGCCAAATACTTGGGTATTCACATATTGTTTGATATGGACACTGTCGTATTCCTGTATTATGAAGCACTATATGCAGAATCCCTTTCTCTATTTAGAAAACGAGACAGACTAAATCTTGGTCAAATTGGGAGATGCAATATTATTAAGATGTCTGTATTGCCTTGCTATCTATATTTATTTAGGTCAATTCCTTTGTATTTCTGCAAATGATTTTTAGGCTTACAAAAAACCTTGTTGTGCCATTCTCTAGCATCAACTTCCTTCTGGGGGTGGGCGTTTGCGCTCCCGCTCTTGTACAACTATTATTTAGCTGCACTTATGTTTCGGCTCTTCACAGTGGTGGGGCTTAGTGCATGGGATTTGGCAGGTTTATTTCCTGAGTACTGGACCTTTGCAACAACGATTGAGCCAAACCAAGCATTGGTTGATACTGCTTACTTTAAGCATACGTGATTTAAGGCATTATTATTCTACCATTTGGTTTGGCAGGTTATTCGAGATACCTGTCAAGTACCCAGCTTTCATCAGTACACTCTGTTAAGTAACAACTCTAACCCCCTTCTTCCTTCCAAAATAGTTTTCTTAAATGCTAACGCTTAGCTAAAATTCAATACTTAGTTCAGTTTTTTAAGAATGGAACTATCTAACCTTTTCACAACATGAATAGGGATTACAGGCTCCCCAAGATGGGGGCATTCTGTTATCTACAGCTAAGAAATTTGTACAGTGACTTTCCGATAGTGATATTAGTATGAACTGCAATGAATTCCTTGAAGGTGTCATTAAGACGGGGTTTCATACATACTTTTTCTTCGATTTCACCGGATCCATCACCAAGCAGCATCAGATCGGCATCCCTGGGCAAAGACTTCGGACTTCGTCTGCCCTAATCCTTCCTGCCTTTGTTGACAACCACACCAAGACCCAGCTCTTCAGCAATTTGCCATTGTCAAGCCCTGCTTCAGATCCAGCTTGCATCTTGCCCCACCGGCAACTCATCGACAAACACTTTTTGTTCATAAAAGTTTCTAAGTCAGACGGTAAACTTTCCCAGGGACAAACCTGGTCCCTGTATCTGACAGCTGGGCCTTATATTTTGGCTTTCACTCACTTTAGCGCGACCAGTTGCCCTCAGTTGGCACTTTGCACTTTTGGTGCTATTTTTATTTGCAACATTAAAGAGTCATATCTCTGGTTCCCTTTATTGGATTTTTGTCATTTAGGTGTTTTTTGTTCATTAAAATATTCTCTATTTTTGTAATTGGAGTAGGATTTTTGTTGTGTTGCGTTTTTGATTTATGGTACTTCCAAATGCTTTACACTTTTTCCTAAGTTAAGCCTCTCTGATCTGTGCCATAGCAACTAGGGATTCAGCTCAGATTTAAATCACTGAAACCTTTACTGGACCTAAAAAGGATAGTGACATTATTACTTCTGGTGTACTACCATCCACCCCAACTAATAATCAACTTTCTGACAGGCGCAACACTTTTTAAATGCACTACAGTGACACATGGCTGAGAAAAGTGGTTTGCCATATAGGAAAACTCTATTTTTATATATTCATAAGCCACTCCTAAAATGTCTTTTGTAAACCCACTTAACAAAGTGCTGGTCACCTGAAGAAACATGCCAAAAATGTGTATTTTCAGCTAATGCTCTATCTGCATTTCTGCCCAATCGTGTTGAATGTCTAATGTTGTGCAGTGCAAAAAGAACAATTGATGGACGGAATGCCAAACAATGTCAAACATTCACCCCCAGTACAGAGATCTGGGATTGAATTCATTGTTTTTTGGGCTCACCATGCCATTTCAGTCTGGACCCAGCCATAATCAAATCAGTCTTGGCCCTTCTCGCCATGGGAAAAGTCCAGCTCGAACTGCCAGGCCAGGTCCTCCCTGGACCAGAAACAAGCATCCTGGTACCAGTTTTGAGGTACCACCCGTCATCAGCCAGGCTAGCTTGATCTCAGTGGCAATGCTGTGCAGTACCATCTTGGAAGCACAGTTCCAGACCCTCGAAGTTACAGGGAAAGTGATCTGTGCAATCTGAAGTGGAGATGGCACATGCCGGTCCATCAGATTTGTGCAAGTCACATAAAGAACCAGCACAACGGCTGACACTTAGAACCCCACCTACCACACAGGTCCTTAAATCAAGGCTTGGTGCACACTTTCCTCAGTACCAGCTGTTGAGTGATATAGCTGCTGAGCAAAAACACATGGAAACGATTATATGTAATGGTGCACCCAGTCATTAAAGAGTCCACAATCCTGCGTATCTTGAAACTTCCTTTATTGCATTTTGTTGTGTTCCATTAAAACAGCTTGAAAACAGCCAACGTGTTTCATTTAAAATGTTTGAATTTCCTCAGGGTTGTAAACAATACATAAAAAACATGCATAAGTGAAAGGGTCAGATCAGATCAGATAATACTTTATTACGGCAGTGAAACACAGCCATAAAAGCACAGGACAAAGATAAAAAGCATTATTAAAAACACTTTTCATGATCATCTCAATAAAACAATTCTAAGAACAGCAGTTAAAATGATTTATAAAAAACACAAAGTCCCACTCGAGCGATATAAGGGAATCCTGCCATGGGACTCAGTGCCCCACAGTCACAATATAAACAGGTCAAACTAAGTGGGTCAGGCAATCAAAATAACATTTGTTTTCTCCTGGCAATAGTACCCTCTAAAAAGGAACAAACACAGGTGCAAAGTGTAGGGGATTTTAACCCTGGCAGGTAAAGCAAGGCCTCAGCACATCTTGTAATACCACAAGCTCGAATTAAAGGAATTAAAAACCTTTTGGAAAATACCAAATAGAACTTGCAGAAGAAAGTAAAATGGAGAAGACTCTGAGGCGAACACTTGTCACAAGGACAGATTAAAACTGTATTGGGGTCAAACTGACCCAATGGAAAACTCAGATTCCACCTTATAATGTCAAGTCTAGATCTGGTTAAGAGTACTCTGTTCCAGATGGCTTCCCCCCAAGACAGATATGGCTGCATAATGGGAGTGGTCTGCAAGGGCCCATACTCCCTAACTGAGGTTTTGGCAAATATCCCCACCTCTCTAAGCTGTATTTTGCTGGTAAGAAGTGCTTTTTTGACCCAGGTAATATCAGCCTTGGGGATAGGAAGTTGGGGGTAAGAGTTCCTGTCTCCCAAGATGGACAATTTTTGCTTGACCTAGTGTAACCAAGGTATGGCCGTACCTCTATTGAAGGCTAGGCAATCAAAGATTACCTTCCTGGTAAAACCTGCGTGCACATTTGCCCAAATACTGCATGATAACACCAGGGGTTTCAGTTTAATGCGATCTTCCATGAACTCAACCCCCAGCTTCTGGTGATCAATGTATGTGGCACAGGCCAACGGTACTCCTAAAATGCGTCACAGGACCCTATTCTCTTCCATCTTAAGGGTGGTGGTGTTAGAATATCCCCAGATACCAGCCCCATATTTGAGGATGGGTAGACATTTGCTCCTAAGGAACTCCAAGAGGAGGGCCAAAGATTTTTTGCCAATGCATGAGGCCATGTTGTAAATATAGGCTGCAGCATTGGAAAACTTTTGAAAAGTTTAATATCTCCAGGGTCCCCAGTTACCCCTAGCATAAAAAACCACGCCCAAGTAAGAAAAATCCTGTGTAGGAGCAACAGGGTGGCCATGCAGAAACATGCTCTTCATCTTCACGGATTTGGGACCACAGAACATGATGAAGGTTTAAGAGTGATTTGCAGCTAACCCTAGGGATTCCATAAAGTTAACAAATTCCTGGAAAAGGATATTGAGGCTCTTATGGGTTCTCCCAAACAAGATGGCGTCATCCGCATGAGTAACACCAGAACCTTTTTTGTCACCCACATATGGTGCATGTGCAGCACAGGCAGATAGTGCATCCTCAAGACCATTGATATACAATAGGAATAGTATGGGGGCCAATACACACCCTTATTGTACCACTTTCTCCAGCCGAAAGCTGCTAGTGAGCTTCTCAGCTGGACCATATCTTACAGACACTGAGAGATCGAAATGAAGGGCCAGCAAGAATTGAACGAGCCCTAGGTCCACCCCAAACCTTCCAGCAAGGCCCACAATTTGGATCTTACCACACTGTTGAAGGTACTCGAAAGGTCCATGAAGGCTAGTCAGAGGGGGCCCTGCTTTGCGATGGTATATTTGCTAAATATCAAATGCAAATTTAAGAATTGCTCCACAGTTCCCAGAACCCATATCTCACCTCCAACAGCATGTTTGTCTCCCTGACCCAGGACAACAGGCGCTCCAATACCATCCTGCCAGCGATTTTTACAGCAGAATCCAGCAGGGAGGTTGGTTGATAACAGCATGGAAACTGCAAGTCACCCTTTTTAAAAATGGGTACAATGGTAGCAGTGTGCCACAAATCAGGGAGGTCAGTGCTGGTAAAGGCATTGAAACAATTGCATTATACTGGGACCCAGAGTTCCGGGACTGCTGTGTATATGTCCATAGGGACCCCATCTGGCCCTGGGGCCTTGGTAGATGATGACTTCATAATAGCATCCCAGATCTCTTCCAAGCTCATGTTAGTTGGCAGCTACACCGCTACCTCCGGGCCTATTTGAGACAAGTAAGAGAGGTATAAGGTGCTAAAATGAGCCACCCATGCCTCTGAGCTAATAATAGTGATGACAGAGTCATCACTTGAGCCCAGGGAACCAATATCCTTAACCACCTTCCAGAAAGTCGTGGCACCCTTCGCTCTACAAGACTGTACCAGCCTCCTCCAATACTCCATTTTGATCTCTTTTTGCCTAAGCACATGAATCTCCTGGGTATCTCTGGGAATTTCCTTCAAAGCCCTCTGCAGATTGGAGGAGGCCTTCCTACAAGAGGAATCTAAATACCTAGCCCCTGGGGTAACAGGTCTAATTTTCTACATAAGACAATTTCTAATGGCTAGCCCTAGATGGGCAAAACAGTTATCCTTATCCAGCAAGTCAACCAGGGGGTTTAGACAGTCAAGGAGGGAGTCAAGGCGGTTGGCACACATGTTGTTCAACAAAGCACTCAAGTTAGCATGCCTCCAGACTAAGCGAAGCCCCTGGGACTTAACTATTAAAGATGAGGCAAGGCTGTCCCTAACCTTACTTACCCCCTTATGAATACTAAGGCCCAGCCACAAGGGATTATGGTCACTCAATGCCTTTACACTGGTGCCACCCACCCGAACCCTCGTCATTAGAGCCTGAGATGCAAAGATGTAATCAATATTTGACACACAGTCCCCCCCTTACAAAAGTGGCATTCGGCAGATAAGCAGGATCAACCTCAGCTCAGGAATTAAAGAGATCAAGAGTGTTAACCATATTTAAAAGAGCCTTTGTTTTCTGGTCCCCTTGCTGGGGTACCCCCTTTGAACAGACTTTTTCAAAAATAGCAAATTTGTTAGTCTGTGGCAAGTCGGAAAATTTAGCATTCAAATCTCCACCTACCACAATATGAAACCCTGTGGTCAAATAAGCTAATTCGATATCCAGGCCGAAGACAAAGCTAAGCAATGGATTTATATTAATACATGCATCCAAACCAAAAGACCCATTATAAAAGTTAATAAAACAGTGTTAATGCCACTTAGGCACTTCAAATGGAGTGCTTGGACAGCTGGACTTCCAGTACAGATCGGACAAATTTTGTACTCCAGGGTTACTCGAATTATGCAATTAGACTACCCTTGGCTCTTCCAGAAGAAGAAGGAGTAGCAGGGATCGCATAGGCAACAAACCCATTCAGGTTTATAGCTTCTAAGACCCAAGACTCTTGCAAATATATCAAATCATGGTTTGAGATTAAGGCAGCCCAGTCATCATCATCCTTTTTGTTGGATAACCCAGCAATATTCCAAGAGAGCATTTTCACCTGCTGGATGGAGATCACAGGAGTCGTCGGAATAGAGGCATCATTGTCATCATTATCAATGGGCACAGGGATGGAATATTATGAAATTACAGGTCCTTGACCCAAGTGAAAGGGTATAAAATTCTACATACAAAAATCATGTATACACAAAAAATTATTTGTACAAAGACATTTAAAGGGCAGTCCTAAGATTAGAACTGTCAAAATCCTACACCACTAAAACCAATCAACCGTGCATAGCAGTGTGTGCGCAGCAAACACCACCAGGAAATGGGGCCTAACCAACAGCACCTTATGCGCCATAAACAAACTCCAAAACCAGAATGTGAAAATATGAAAAAGCAACATTATACTAATGCAACCCAAACATGAAAGAAAGGAGTGCATAGTTTATAGAGATACTTTGCTCAGAAAGACAACACAGTGATATATTATGATGTCACTCCATATGCTACTATATTAGTAACATAACTTGTAATTATGCAATATGATTTCATCAGCACTTCATGGATTTCTCATTGTTCAGTTTTCATATTCATCATGATCTAATAAGTAAGTAAGTAAACTTTATTATGATACGGAACTCCAACAGAGGTCCACATAATCTACAACAACAAATAATACATTACTGCATTATTCATATGTACAGTCATAATTTAAAATCTATAGATTCTCAATCCATTTCCTCCATTATGCAAATACATAAATAACTTTCCATTGTAAAGTGCAACCATGCTTAATACCAGCTGCAAAAAACAGATAATATATATTTTTTTTAAAAATGCACTATGCAAGGTACAAGGAGAATTTAAAACAATCTTGTAAAAAGCAGCGTGTAAAAATGCAATGTACAAAATACAAGGAAAATTAAGACAATCTTGAAAAATAACAGCAAATCTGGTGATTTAAGAGATAAAAATATCACAAAATAATAAATAACAATAAAATTCCTAATAAATATCCAAGAAAGTTTTAAACAATTGATAAATCCTATTACAAACCATTTCATTTGGAGGGACAGAAGACATGAATGGGCCTCAAAGACGGGGTGAATGTTAAATTTAATAAACATAGGTCTTAAAAGATAACGTCTAGCATTTTGCAACAACGGGCACACAAACAGCACATGATTAATATCCTGAATATATTGATGGCACATTCACAGATTCTATCTTTTTTTCGGGATTTTATCACAATTGCATGTAATTTCTTGTCAGGCAACAGCTGCAGTCTCAGCAAGAGGATCAGCCTTCTGATCCCATGAGGTAAGTTCCAAACTAAATAAGGCTGCAGTTTGTTCCCCCAAAGTACTCCCGCACACCACCTCATTACACAGCTTACACTGACTTAAGGCAATATCTCTGGCCGAGCTAATATTGGACACAGAGCTCTTTATGACTATCTTCAAAGCAGACTTTGACAAACAGGAGCCAATTTTCAAACTAAGCCCAATCACTTCATTAGCTCGCTCAAGGGACCTAAAAAAGGCCAACCGTTCTTTCAACATTGTAAATATTTCAACCTTCAAAGCTGCCCTAAGTGTACACTTGTTCCCCCCTGCGCCCCAGGAGTGAGTTGCCCCACCTCAATACCGCTGCCAAGGAGGAAATATACAAGGAAACTAAACCAAACAGCCATTGGAATCGCCTCTTTAATCTTAACCCTTTCTTGTGAAAGATCAAAACCTTGCTTTTGGCAATATTGATCTTGAGAAAGCGGGCTTTGGCGTATTTATCCAGAGCTTCCAAATGGCGTTGCAGACCAATAGACGTTAAATCAAAACTGGCCACATCATCGGCATATATTAAAGAGCCAATAGACATCATACCAATTCTAGGGGCAACCCCTCTCACTCGGTGTAAAGTACCTAGGAGATCAAATATATATAAGGAAAACAAAAGGGGGCCAACAGACAGCTCTGCTTGAGCCCATTATGTGTTTTGACCCTGCAGGATAAAATCTGCGACCCTCCCATCAGAACTTGACACCATGGGGCAGATTTACAAGAAAGTGACGCATCTGCAGGGATGCATCACTTTCCCTGCGCCACCCTGAGAAACTCTTGCGCCACCATGGATGCGCCGTATATGCGTTTATAATCAAGAAGAACTGGCTCGTAGTTGAAGCCTTTAGTTTGTGTTTGGAAACCGATAGGTTGCTTAAGAAAACCCTCACCCACGAATCTAGTTGGTGGCATGCTTCATCATCGGGTCCCACCCAAGGCAGCGAGTGCACCCTGGGTGTGCTACGACACCTGAACTACAGCGGAGTTCCACGTGTGTCATGACGATTATTGTTTGTGTTTTTGTCTTTTACCTTCTTTTACAGATTTCACCAGCACTACTAAATAAAAGAAGTAGTAGGAGGAAGCGAATAGTTTCTCTCCAGCCCTTCGCACCTTAGCGTGTGCGCACTTTTCACACTCCGGTCTTGGAAAACTCGCATTGACCGGTTCACGCATTTTTTGGCCCTGGTCCTGATGAAAGCCAGCATATGGCACAGTCTGGCTGAAACTTGTAGACCTGTTTTTCGGATACCTGAGTCAAAACATAAAACTCTGCACGTATCCGCCTGATAAAATGTTTAACCCTGTCATAGGGCCCCACTATTAAAATTACTCCTATTATTTGAAGGGGACCCTATAGATAGTTTTAACATCACCAATCACTGCACCAAACACAAATACACCAAAAAACTAGCTCCGCTGTAGTGCAGGCATCGTAACACACCCAGGGTGCACTCAGCGCCTTGGGTGGGACCCGATGATGAAGCATGCCACCAACTAGGTTGGTGGGTGAGGGTTTTCTTAAGAAACCTATCGGTTTCCCAAACACAAACTAAAGGCTTCAACTACGGGCCAGTTCTTCTTCATTATACATATCTAAACAGGGGAAATGAACTAGCTCCTCTTGGTTTTTCTCTCTCTCTTATTGATATCCACATGGGCCATATATGCACCATGGCGCAAGGATTGACAGGGTGCACAGACAGAATATCGAGTTGTTTTTTTCGAAGTACCATAATATCGAGTTTTAAATATCGAGGTACAAGAATATCGACTGCAAGAATATCATGGTACAGAATATCGACAGTAAGGTAAGAAATATCGTTTTTTTTTTTTAATCGAAGACAGTAATATCGTTTGTAAAAATATTGTTGCTAATAATATCGATATTTATATTAGTGTTCTGTATTTTAGTATGTGTGTTAAAAGTATGTGATGTAATTTTATTGTATAAGTATAGCTTTTTTAATGTATGTGTTAAATTTTTAGCAGTAATTAATTTTATGTTAATTAATTTGTGCGTATTTAAGTTCTGTAGCGGGTTGTGGGTTTATAGAGGAATAGGGTGGGAAGTAATTTAATTATAATAAAGTAATGATTAATTTTTATTTATTAGTATTTATAATTAATTTATTATTAATTCATTATTAATTGGTTATTACTTTTTATTAATTAATTAATTGATAATTATATTAATTGTGTTATTTTTTTTAGGAGCGTGTTGTGGGTTTATAGGGGCATAGGGTGGGAAGTAATTTAGGGGCCCATTAGGATGGCGGGCGGAAGCACCACCGCCGTGCTGGCAGATGCAAAAACCACCAGTTACCGCCCGCATGCCGCAGCCCACACGCCCGCCAAATTACGATGTGAAAAGGCAGCCAAACACCGCCGGCAAGCCAGCGACGCCGTCCGCCATCAAAGTGCGTCCGTTCACGTAGCGGCGCAGCCCAATGGAGACACACCGCCAGACGAAATCACGTACCGCCCGGCGTACAAATTACGATGCCGCAAACAAACAGCTCCCACGGCTAAGAGACACCGCACGTGAAAGTGAGGCGGAAACCCGAACGCCGAGCACAGACACCGAAGAGGCGACCCCCCCAGCATGAATCCAGCACTGCAGGCCCTCCCCATGCTATACCTGATGCACCACCAAGGAGGCAACGTACCGCGGAGACGCAGGTAGGCACACACACAACAAGGGCACGCAAACAGCGCACACAGTGCAAGTGCGGAAAAGGAGGACATGGCACCCCCCAACACCCCTGCGTGGACAAGACACATCCACCACTGCACCCACAAATGTAACACAGGGCAAAGTGCAACATCTCGCAACTATCATGGGCACACCACTTGGGACCAGGAACTAACGACCCCGTCACGGCACCGCAGCACAGCGGCGATGACGCAGCCACACATGCGCACAACTCAGCGCCCAACCATAACGCCATGTATGCGTCGCACACAAACAACACAGGGACACAACCAAGCACCACACACACCAGCCACACCCAGAACGCACATGACACGTGACAGGCCTGCCACAGTCATGACCCCAACGCCCAATTCACGGACAACACCCAACGTCACACAACCGACGCCCACATGTCAGTGAAGTCACGCAACATCAGGACACACCCCTGTGTGACAAACATGGCGAAGCACACAGCGGCGGCAACACCACCCAGTAGAACATGGGCCCCGTCGGGAAGAGGTACGCCAGTACCACACAGAAACACCCATACCACCCTGCACCCATGAACCAGACATACAAAACGGAACACCAAAGAGCCCGGGGACCGACAACAGGTGGACCCAAGAATGACACCCACACACAAGGCCCAACGCATAGCGGAAACACAGCCTGCCGCCCACACACGGGAGAGCAGACAGCACTGAATGACCTTCCATTCCAACTCCGAAACCACAACCCGACTAAACAAGCCGGAGAATACAGCCATTGTCCCAAAAAAAGACCAACACAGGCATGCAGAGGAAACCGACCACAGGGCAGATAGCGCATATCACCTAAGAACATACCGAATGGGAAAGAAAAAATATAAAACTCCCCCATGCCGTTCCCATGCAAGTTATCTGGAAGGAGTCACACACCACTGACCTTGAACATTCAGAGAAGCACGTGGGATGAGGGCCCGTGTCCTCCGCACAAGCTAACAGAACACAAGTCCTGCCCCCTACGACCATCACAGACCTCACAGCAACCTCGGAGCTTGCACACTGCAGACTGCACACACAGCCGGAGCACGCCACCACATCGCCCCGCAGCAAAATGGCACCTACAACACACCTACCCAACTACGCCAAACAGGTCAAGCTGTACAAACACAACCTGATACAGCTAATGGGATGCGAACCCCTATCCCTGCTGAACGTAAGTTACCGACTGACTTACCGCATCGCATTGTTCAGCTGCGTCATACCCGTCTTCTACTGTCGGAGGTGTCCCTTCCACCATCCTGTGGAGTTGTGCCTCTCCAACCCGGCATGTCCAAGGGCGGACCTGCTACCACTATTCCACCCTCTGGACGCACACAACAGGGTCTGTTCAGCCTATGGGGGCATGGCGTATGTGGCGAACATCGGACCCACACTGCAATGGGACCACTGTGCCTCCACACGACGGATCATGGATCACAGCTACATCGAATGTCACCCAGCATGCCCCATCATGCTCCTACAAGGGACAACTTACGAACAACACCGTGACAGCCACCATCCGCTACATTGGCTGGCAAACATGTATACCACCAATGAAATGGAAGCCCTGCAGGAAGCCATCGCATACCTGTCAACCTGTCAATTCGTAGGACCCCAACGCAATCCCCCAATTGAGCCATGATGTCCGACACTGTACCCATGCTTAGCTTCCGCACGGACTGGCCAGTAACCACCACAACAGCCATACCAAACGACCTGCAACTGATACCACACCATCAACGACACTGCCATGACATCGGATGTGTCCGGGACATGCACTCTGTTCCCCATCACATCCAGGAACTCTGCATGTATCGGGGGAGGCAGTGGCATGGGATATGTGTATCGCACCCACATGGACAGAACTGCACGTACAACTATGCCATGACATGGATCCTGCGCCCATGGACATATGCACCGCACAGTGGACAGGAATCGCCCGGCTGGAGTATGTGAGAGCTGCACCCCTTCTCCCCCTCCCCGGAAATCCCGTAACAGGACCTTTGCATGGACGACAAGTGCATACAACAACAACACGACCCCAGTGACTGTGACATGTCCAGTATCCACCATATGGCAACAACAAGTGGGACGCCGTTGCATGCACGTAAGCCCATGCCCTGATGTCAACTCACACGCACGCGTGCATGAGTAACAACAGCAGCACACCTGTCACATGGAACTGAGATGGACTGTGCCCATGATGCCAAGCGGTCTGGTAGGCTAAATGTATACCGTCTGTGTCAAAGTCCGCAGCACCGCAGCTATTTGCAAATGAACATTAGCACAGCAACGGCCAAGCAGATGTAACTCTGAAGCCCACATCCCACATGCAACAGCTAATCACATGTACCCCTACACCCTTAGCTATGTGTAATCATGCTCAGTATATCCTCCACATGCATACCGCTGCCAGTAGTGTCCACTATACTGCATCACAGAGGACATAAGTCACAATACATGGTTTGAAGAAAGAAACTGTCTCTGCTGATTCCTTTCACAAGTACGAATGTGAGATGATGAGAGTGTGTGATGTACACGGCAGTCGTGACATGACTATGTAGTCCACTGTCATTGGATGTCAACGCAAATGAGTAGCACAACTGTGGAAGACACACATGTGTCGTGTGAAGCGGGAGTGACGCTTCGCTCAGGTGGGTGGGTGTGACGGGTAGATGCGCACATGCAAAGTTGAAACACGCTGTGTCGGGAGGGGTCCGGAACTGCACATTACCGCTTCCCTGGGCAATGTTAAAGGCCACCCATCGGGGGGGATGTGAACACGTGTGTGCACAGCAGCCGGGCACACGAACAATGCGGTATCAGGCGTACACATCAGCCCACCCTCTGTGGACAAGCTGGATCCTGTTGTGCGCCCGCCAGGCCCTTGACAAGGCACACACAGCCCCTGCCGACCAGGTGTATCCCCAACATTGTCAACCTGCACAGGCAATCCAGGGCACGGGATGGCAGTGGAGCATGGTGGGGGAGAGGACTCGGCGCGCTCCTCCGGGACACATCACGCAGGCAAAACATCCTCAATGTGTAGCATGGCTCAAGTCATATGGAAGTATTGGGGGACGCACACATCACGAGCAGGAGTGACGTCACGGAAGGTGGCTCGCACCATCCCACCCATTGCCTACATCTCCACACACGTCACATGCCGTTGCAACAGAGAAGCCAGCGCGTGCGCAAGCACCTCCGAGCCCGCCCCAGTGAGGCAAAAGAGTGAATGTGTGGGTCCATCAGCCCCAGATGGACGCGGCATGGGCCGCTAGGGCAGCTACAGCCTCTGTGTGTCGCAGGTGGTGTATCCGGACTGCGGAGACTGCTATGCATTGTCTATGTTGCCCGGGTCTCGAGTCGGGGCACCACGCAGGTGGACGGCGTCCCGCCACACATCATGCCGTGAGACAGACCACTCGCTCAACTGGACCCACACATACACTCCTTGGCCTCTCCGGGGCGAGCCTGGGGCTGCATCAGCATGCGCTAGCCCCACAGGTGCAAATGCATATTGGGGGGAGCGAGGGGAGGCCATGAGGACAGGGACAAAGACGACTGTATTACTGTCAGTGAGTTCAAGGAATGACCCTGATGTGGACAGGAAAAGACGTGCCCCGTGTGTATTGCAACTAGTCGCTAATCCGATCACCCTCCCATGTCCTGCATGTAAGCCCGCACCTAGCCCCGCCCACCCACCACATTGAAAATAGCACCAGCACAACATCATTCACATTCGAAGCACTGACTGGGGGTGACAACCATTGGACACACTTGTTGAGGCCACCCACGCGTACATGTGGGCCCTCCATGATCCATGTCACCTGCGGCAAAGTGATGACCTGCGCAATGACGGAAGTGAGGAGAGCTGTCCGCCCCACGCACAGATGGTGCATCAGCTCCACAGACCCAGCAGCGAGTGCAGCAGGGGTCACATGTGCAGGGGCAGCTGTGCCTGGTGTGAAGGCACATTCAAATTGACAGCACATCGACCAATGTGTAGTCTGCCCACACCTACAGTCCATCATCATGCGGACATAGAAAATGAACATAGGGCAACACATCTGTGTGGGTGCACCCACTGTGACCAACACTGCGCAATAATCGACGTACTCGCCCTGTGCATGGCCCACCACGCAAAGGAGGTCACATTCAGTGCCACCATCCCACACACACATCCCTATCACGAGACATGGTGTGTCCAATAGTCAGTACTGAGTTAGCGCCCATCTGGTGGGTCCTGAAAAGGAGACACATGCAACCCACTAGGCAGTCGGTGCTGTCACCTACTGGCATTGTTCAGTCAATGTGCAGGCCAGGCTTGCTGGGACTGAGAGGGGCAGCATGGCCCAGCCTGACATTCACACGAGCAACAAGTGCACTGAGACCTGCATTGGCAATTGCAGACGTTGGCCTGCACCCAGCTGGCCCGGGACGCCTACCTCCATAGTGGAACACGCAGGGTGCAACCGCGAGGGTCATCGGAGTTGGCGTAATGGCCTGGCCCATGTTGGGTACAGTCCGCTGATGCCATGTGCACCACACAGTATGATGTGCGCACTGCATCTGCAGGTGTGGCCATGATGTGCGTGTGGGTGCAGGTGCACAATGGACAGGGCCACAACATGCCGTGTGCATAGGCAGGGACGGCCAGTGGCCGGCCCCCACATGTCTGTTAGCATGTCATCATCTGCACATTGGCATGGGTGCATGGTATACGCATATGCACACGCATGTCATCTCTCACTATGTACATCTGCCACTTGGCACGTGCAAGGTTACGTGTCACATGTGATGTGTATTTGCAAGCACACAGCCGTGTTGGCATGGGGCTGTCAATGTGTACACCTGACAATGCTTCTGGAGGTGTGATCCGTACAGTGCTGCACATAGGGTGCAGTGGTGACACCAATGACTGTCTCATATCCCCTCGTGCCACAGGTCCCACTTGTCTTGGCCGCTCAGCCTGTGCCCACATCGTCGTTGGTGTGTGCCATACTCATCCAGCCTCGGAAGCAGTGTGATGCACAGCAGCCAGTCATGTTGCCGTGGTGTTGCCGCTTGCCGGATATGCAGTCAGTCCCCATCAGCACGCCTCACAGGTCATTGAGGCCTGGATCCCCATGTGCATGCACATAGCAATGGTTTGTGTCACTGCCCATTGCTATTGGTGGGAGACCTGTGTAAGTGTATTGTGGCTGTGCTGTCCCTGCATGACAGCTGTTCTGTGACTCATGTTCTTGCTCTGTCATATCAGTTATGTGTATGTGAAAATGCCATGTGGCGTGTTGCTTTGACATGTGTCCACTTCCATCTTTCCTAGGCGGAGACCAAACATTTACCGCCCTTACCAATTGTTGGCGGACATGGAGGATTCTGAGGTCATCCGGAAATTTCGTCTGGATCGACCAACCCTGCATCGACTATGTGCCATGTTGGAACCCCACCTCCGTCCTCGCAGGGTGTATCCGACAGCATTCACCCCCACGGCTAAGGTGATGGCTGCACTGCATTTCTTCGCCACTGGGTCATTCCAGCACACAGTGGGCAGTGGAGGTGGGATGTCCCAGCCCATGTTCAGCATGGTGCTGAGGGATGTACTGGCAGCCATGATGCTGTACAGGAACAGGTACATCCGATTCCCCAGGGCACGTGAGTTGGCGGCAGTGAAGGGTGCATTCTATGCCCTTGGACGGATCCCACACGTCGTTGGTGCCATTGACTGCACCCATGTTGGCCTTGTCCCACCACAGGCCACTGAGCAGCTCTTCCGCAACCGGAAGCACACGCACTCCCTGAATGTGCAAGTGGTGTGCCTTGCGGACATGGTCATCTCCCACGTGTGTGCAAAGTTCCCAGGCTCGGCCCATGACGCGCACATCATGCGAAACAGCATATTACCACGACTGATGACCAATCTGCAACAGGACCGTGGCTGGATTGTCGGTGAGTATGTGGAGTTGTGTAGCGTGCTGGCTTAAGGATGCTGTCTACTGTCCTGTTTGAATTGCAACGGTTCTCTGTGTCCCCCACGCCCAGGTGACTCGGCTTACCCGAATGGGCCCTGGCTGCTCAGTCCATTACGAAATCCTCGGACCCCAGCAGATGACCGCTACAATGAGGCACATGGGAGGACCAGACGTGTGGTCGAGCGTACCTTTGGCCTCCTCAAGTCCAGGTTCAGATGCCTGGACCGCACCGGGGGCGCTGGCGTACTCCCCACAGAAGGTGTGCCAGATAGTGGTGGCTTGCTGCATGCTGCACAATCTGGCCATTCGAAAGCAGATCCCCCTAATTGTGGATGACGGAGATCAACCAGGGCCCCAGCCTGCACACCAGGACAGCTCCAGTGAAGAGGACAGTGGAGAGGATGAAGCTGTGAATGTGCGTCAGCAGCTCATCGCCCGCTACTTCACTTGACGGTGAGTGACCATGTACGACGGCTGATGTGGCTGTAGTTGTGCAGGTGTATGTGTGCTCTGTTACTGGGGCCTTTTGTTCACTGAGTGCTGTGTGTCAATGGTCCATGTCCAGGTTGGTATGCCACTGTCAGTGGCTGTAGCATTGTGCCCTGTTGCTCTCAGAGATGTGTGTGCATTGCTTGTAGTTGGTGACAAGTACTGTGTGATGAGTGTGTGACACACTCATTGAATGTACTCTTGTTCTGTTTTTCACCCCTAGGTCCCTGCAGCCTCTCCTGTCCCATCGACATTCCACACAGCAGATGCTATCCTGCTCATGGTGGCGATTGCACATCGTGGAATAAACCCAGGACACATTAAGCCGATTGTGATCAAGGTGTATTTATTAACAGCGGTGACATGTGATTGTGTGCAAGGTGATGACAAATGTGGTGCATGCTGTGACAATGAGTTGACGGTCATGGCTGCGTGATGGTCAAGGTGTACCCATGGAGTTCTATGTCCACAGTCCAACAGACACATGCCATTCACATGGCAGTGTGGGCTAGGATCGTATTCCAAGTCAATGCAGTAGGTGGTCAAGGTGGCTGGCTGACTCACTGGCGTTTGGTGCGGGCGAAGTCCTCTCTGGACACCTGTTTCCACTTCGGACGGCCCCTTCCACGTTTGGGAGGGGGGTGTTGATGTTCCGCTGGTGGTGGTTGAGGAGTGCTCACTCGCTGTGGACGCAGGGGAACGCGATGCTGCACGAACCTGCGCCACAGCAGGTGGTGGCGGAGGTGGTGTTGCTGGCCTTGCTTGTGCCCTCCCCCCACCACCAGCTGGCCCATGAGGTCCGCGATTCGGGCCATGTGGGCGTCCATGGACCTCAACACCGCAAGGACCTCCCGCGTGTCGCTTGCCGACCTGGCCCATTCGCCTTGGGCCTCCTCATAGGCCCCAAGGACTCTGTCGATTGGCGGCAGGGCTTGGCTCCCAGGCACAGTTGGCGTTGCCCTGGCCCTGCTCCTCCTACCAGTACTGCTGCCACCGACCTGCCCACTAGCCATATTGCTCACCACGGACCTCGCTGTGGCTCCCAGGGTGGACCCAGTCGGCCGGACCACCACTTGCGCTGGGGCTGGGGCCAGTGATGACGTGGTGGTGGTTGCGGCAGTGGGAGTGGCCGCAACGACCGTGGGGGTGGCCACCACAACAGTGGTAGTGGCCGCTACGACAGTGGCAGCAGGGGGCTGTGAGTGGTCATCAGCCCTGGATGATGGGTTGGTGGGTGGGAGGGTGCCTGGGGTGCGGTTGGGCCCTGCCACACCAGATGGGCCTGCTGGGTGGTCCGTGTCCGAAGAGGAGGACAGATCCTCCACATCCGTGAGTCCTTGTTGGGGGCTTGCAGGCTGGCTGTGCTGGCTGCTGTCTCCATCTCCAGCATCCAGCAGTTCGTCACCTGTGGGGGGAATGAGATATGTTATTGTGTTGCACATGACAAAGTATGTATAGGTTGTCTGACATCCACAGTTCGTGCACAGTCGTGCACAGGTTTCCCGGAGCCGTGTGTGTGGCTGTGCTATTTGTTGTTGTGTGGGCATGCCAATGGGACTGTGTGCTGTGGACATGTGGCATGGGACGGATTGGCAATGCCGATGGGTGTGTTGCTGTGCTCCTGCTTTTTGTGGCTCTGGTGTATGCGGACTCCAGACCCATCGTGGAGGTTGGTTTGTACAATGCTCTTGGGGTTCAAATGTAACGCTTCGAAACGCAGATGGCATAATGGGGGTCAGCCCCCTGAAACGCATTTGAGATGAACTATGCTTTGGGGGTTCATATGGAACGCTTCGAAACGCAGATGGCATAATGGGGGTCAGCCCCTGAAACGCATTTGAGATGAACTATGCTTTGGGGGTTCATATGGAACGCTTAGAAACGCAGATGGCATAATGGGGGTCAGCCCCTGAAACGCATTTGAGATGAACTATGCTTTTGGGGTACATACTGTGTGCCATGGGTGCAGAACGTGACATGTGTTGTGGCAACATGACAGTGCATGGTCTGAGGTGTGCGTATGTCTGACATACCCTGCATATTTGCTGTCTGTTGTGATTTCTGGCCATGTAATTGGACGCATTGTTATGAGTGAGTGATGGTTGTGTGCCACACGACGTATTGCAGATGGTCCAATTCCTTGGTGTGCGTGCTGCCCTGTGCCATGTGCATCACTGCAGTGCTCGGGGTGTGTGGCCCATGTTATGTGTGTAGTTGCTCACAGTGTGACGTGCGCTTCATTCACTTCTGGCACATGATTTATCATGGGCATGTTTCTTTGCGTGACTACTGTATGTGGACCAGCTGTTCGGATGACATACCTTTCATGTGACTGGGGCTGACGGATGAGATTGATGGTATGTTGTATGTGCATTGTGTGTCTGTGTGTTTGATGGGTCCAGTGGTGTTCGTGTGCATTTATGTTGTTCCACTCTGTTGCGTCTGGTGTGGTATGTCTTACATGGGCGTAGTTGTGGGATGTGTGGTTGACAGGCAGTAGGGGCTACATGGACAGGACTTCGATGGTGTTTCAGTTGTGTGTGATGGGTTGCACTGTGCCTGCCGTGTGGTTCTGTAATCAGTGTGACTTGTGCATGCAGACGTGGCTCCTTGGGTGTTGCTGTGTCTGTGATGGGTCATGTGGGGTGTGACTCTGTGGTTTATGTCCGTGTGCACATTGTTCACATGGTTGTGGCAGGGAGCAGTGCTGCGTGTTCCTCTGCTACTTGACATGTCCCATGTGTTAGTCGTAATTCAGTCCTCATGCCTCCAGTCACCCCGCCCTGTCCAGTTTCCCACCTGCAGGTTGTTTTTGAGCGTGCACTGGACTGGATGCAACATGGTTATGGGCGGGGGGTGCTCCATGTTGCAGGTCTGTGGGGGTGGGGGCGGTGTTATGGGTCGTGGTGATGGCTGGACACCCACTGACACTGTTTGTCCTGGGGCGGGATGTCTACCTGTCGGCTGCCGGTGTGCACTGCAGTGGCTGCTACGTGGGTGTGGGGTGTGGGCTGTGCTCCTCCTTGCTGTGCTGTGGGACTAGGGGCCTGGTGTGTGTTGTACTTCAGCTGTCCCCCTCCCACCCACTGCGCTTTGTGTTGCGGCTACTTACCTGTTACTTGTCGGTTGGTGCAGCTACGGCTGCCACATGGGTGTGGGGGTGCTCCGCCTTGCTGTGCTGTAGGACTAGGGGCCTGGTGTGTGTGGTACTTCAGCTGTCCCCCTCCCACCCACTGCCTTTGTGTTGCGGCTACTTACCTGTTACTTGTCGGTTGGTGCAGCTACGGCTGCCACATGGGTGTGGGGGTGCTCCGCCTTGCTGTGCTGTAGGACTAGGGGCCTGGTGTGTGTTGTACTTCAGCTGTCCCCCTCCCACCCACTGCGCTTTGTGTTGCGGCTACTTACCTGTTACTTGTCGGTTGGTGCAGCTACGGCTGCCACATGGGTGTGGGGGTGCTCCGCCTTGCTGTGCTGTAGGACTAGGGGCCTGGTGTGTGTTGTACTTCAGCTGTCCCCCTCCCACCCACTGCCTTTGTGTTGTGGCTACTTACCTGTTACTTGTCGGTTGGTGCAGCTACGGCTGCCACATGGGTGTGGGGGTGCTCGTTGTGGCGCTTCTGGAGTACTAGGGGACCTGTTGGTAGTTACGTGGCTGGCTGGGTGTACACATGCCCCCATAGTTTTGTTAGTTGATATGTTTGGGCTGTGTGTGTGGTGGTGCCTGTTGCATGTGTCAGTGATGTGTTGTGGATTGTGTACTGCACATGGGGGTGTTTGTCCCTCGGAGCTATGGCATGGTGGTAGTGCATGTGAGTACATAGCGGTGTGCTGGTATACATTTGTTTGTACTTACCAGCCTCCACTCCCCCTGGTAATCCGGTGAGGATCTCCGGATGGATGATGACTCGCACCTTCTCCTCCCACGCTTTGAAGGTCTTGTAATGCGCGGGATTCCCTCCGCCAGTCGTGGCAGCCAGCTCTCGGTTTTTGCTCTCCTTCTTCTTGACCAGGCTTTTGATGTCGTTCCACCGTTTGTTTATCTCTCCTCTGTTTCTGGGTACGGTCCCGACTGCATTGACCTGGTCTACAATTCTGTTCCACATTCTGTTTCTGGTGGCTAGTGGTGTGTGCTGGACCTGGTTGCCATAGATTTGTGTGTGCACCTTGACGATCTCGTCGACCATGACCGTCAGCTCAGTGGCAGTGAACTTTGGCATTCTGTGTGATGCCATGGTGTTTGTGGTGCTGATGCGGTGTGTGATGTGTGATGTGCAGTGGGTTTGTGGTGCCGGTGTTTGGTGGTGGTGGTGGGTGTGATGTGTGCGTATCTGTGGTGTGCTGCTGTCCTTGCTGTGTCACTGTGTCCTCTCCTCTCCTCTCTGCTTTGCAATGTTGCAAGGGGTTGTGGTCTGTGGAGGGGCTGCTTTTGTACTTACCTGTTTGGGTGTGTCCTGATGGTCTGTTGTTTTCAGGTGTGTTGTGGCTGGTGTTCTGGGCTTTGTGGTTTATTTGTTTGTCCAGGGGTGGTGTGTTTTCGGGATGTGTACTTTGTCTGTGTATTTGTGCGTGGGTTGCTGTGTGGACTTGTTTGCCATGTTGTGTGTGTTTGTTTGAGTCCGCGGCTGTTTCTGTGCAGGGACGTGGCCGCCATGGCTTCTGCCGTGTCCATTTTCTTCAGTGTTGTTTACGCTGGCGGGCGGTGTATTTGTTGTTTTTCCGCGCTCATGTCGGTGCGATCGTAATTTCACGTGCGGTGTCTCGACCGTGAGGGCGGGCGGTTTTGTGTTGTCGTGCGTCTTTCCGTCCGTGGCGGGCGGTTTGACTCCGACTCGGGCAAGGGCGGGCGGTATTTTGTGTGTTTTTTCCGCCGCTGGCGGTTTTAGGTTTGAGGCATCATGATTGCTGGGTCGGTATTCAGACGGTGTAGGCGGGCGGATTTTTGCCGCTTTAATGGGTGGCGGATTTTTTTACGCCCGGTATCGTAATGGGCCTTTAAATTATAATAAAGTAATTATTAATTTTTATTTATTAGTATTTATAATTAATTTATTATTAATTCATTATTAATTGGTTATAAATTTTTATTAATAAATTAATTGATAATTATATTAATTGTGTTATTTTTTAGGAGCGTGTTGTGGGATTATAGGGGCATAGGGTGGGAAGTAATTCAATTATAATAAAGTAATTATTATTTTTTATTTATTAGTATTTATAAATAATTTATTATTAATTGGTTATTAATTTTTATTAATTAATTAATTGATCATTATATTCATTGTGTTATTTGTTTTAGGAGCAGGTTGTAGGTTTATAGGGGAATAGGGTGGGAACTAATTTAATTATAATAAAGTAATTATTAATATTTATTTATTAGTATTTATAATTAATTTATTATTAAATGATTATTAATTGGTTATTAATTTTTATTAATTGATAATTATATTAATTGTGTTATTTTTTTCAGGAGCGGGTTGTGGGTTTATAGGGGAATAGGGTGGGAAGTAATTTAATTATAATAAAGTAATTAGTATTTTTTATTCATTAGTATTTATAATTAATTTATTATTAATCAATTATTAATTGGTTATTAATTTTTAATAATTATTTAATTGATAATTATGTTAATAGTGTTATTTTTTAAGAAGCGGGTTGTAGGTTTATAGGGGAATAGGGTGGGAAGTAATTTAATTAAAATAAAGTAATTAATATTTTTTATTTATTAATATTTATTTTATATTTCGATTTTATAGTGTTGTTTGTGGTAATTTATTTATAAATAATTAATTATTAATTGTTTGTAAATTATAAATAATTAATTGGTACATATGTTAATTGTGTCAAATCTGTAGGAGTTGTTTGTGCGTTTATAGGGGAATATGGTGTGAAGTAATTTATTTAAAAATCATTAATAAATATTTTTTTGATTATAATTAATTTATTTTAAAGATAGTTATTTGTTTGTAAAATGTTGTTTTTAAACTTTTATAAATTATTGTTTGTAGTTAATTTTTAGCATTTTTTAACATTAAATTATTTTTCTATCTTTTGGAATTTTTTTATATTTTTATATGGTTTTTATTTTTGTGTTATTAAAAATTTTTGTATTGTAGTTGCTATTTTGTTTCTTTTTATTTAAATTTTTGGGAAATATTAATTTTAACCCTCTGCTATCCAACACTTTCCCTACTGTTGCACTCACTGGAGTGGGAATAGTAATTTTTACCCCTACTCTATCCAACACTTTCCCTACTGTTACACACTCTGGAGTGGGAATAGTAATTTTTACACCTCCGCTATCCAATACTTTCCCTACTGTTGCACTCACTGGAGTGGGAATAGTAATTTATACCCCTCCGCTATCCAACATTTTCCCTACTGTTGCACTCACTGGAGTGGGAATAGTAATTTTTACCCCTACGCTATCCAACACTTTCCCTACTGTTGCACTCTCTGGAGTTGGAATAGTAATTTTTACACCTCCGCTATCCAATACTTTCCCTACTGTTGCACTCACTGGAGTGGGAATAGTAATTTTTACCCCTCCGCTATCCAAAACTTTCCCTACTGTTGCACTCACTGGAGTGGGAATAGTAATTTTACCCCTCCGCTATCCAACACTTTCCCTACTGTTGCACTCTCTGGAGTGGGAATAGTAATTTTTACCCCTATGCTATCCAACACTTTCCCTACTGTTGCACTCACTGGAGTGGGACTAGTAATTTTTACCCCTACGCTATCCAACACTTTCCCTACTGTTGCACTCACTGGAGTGGGAATAGTAATTTTTACCCCTACGCTATCCAACACTTTCCCTACTGTTGCACTCTCTGGAGTGGGAATAGTAATTTTTACCTTTACGCTATCCAACACTTTCCCTACTGTTGCACTCACTGGAGTGGCAATAGTAATTTTTTGCCCTTCGCTATCCAACACTTTCCCTACTGTTGCACTCATTGGAGTGGGAATAGTAATTTTTATCCCTACGCTATCCAACACTTTCCCTACTGTTGCACTCTCTGGAGTGGGATAGTAATGTTATCCCCTCCGCTATCCAATATTTTCTCTACTGTTTCAGTTAATGTAGTGTAAAATGTATTTTAAAAAGATTAAAAATATTAATATTTTAATTTATTATATATATATTTTATTTTTATGTTATTGGTATATGTGTATATATATATGCATTTATAATTTTTAATATGTTTCTAACAATTTATAATTTATTAAAATAATTATTTATCAATATTATTAAGTAAATATATATATTATATTTTATATATATGTATGTTTAATTTATTTTTACATTATATGTATGACTTATAATTTTATACATTTTCTAATAATTCTAACTATGGGGTCGATTACGATGGCGGTCGGTGTCAGTACCGCGGTGCCGGCGGTGCGGAAAAATGCCTTTTACCGCCCGCCAGCAGCGGTCCTCACGGCCGCCATATTATGATGGGCAAATATGCCCCATTTCCCGACCTCCGCGGTGCAACGCCGACCGCCATGAAATTGCGCTCGCCACCGCGCCGGTGGTAGCCAATGGAGTCTCACCGCCGTGCGGAATGACGTCCCGTCCGCTCAACAAATTAGGATGCGCCAAACAACCAGTCGAACCGCAGGGGAGAAACCGCCCTTCCAGACACGGCGGAATCTCGACAGCGGAGCGTGAAACGAGACTTCCGGAACCCTCCACCCGGAGCCGAACGCCATGGATCCAGCACTACACGTCCTCCCGGTGCTGTACGTGATACATCACCAGGTAAACATCGACCGCCGCGGACGCCGCCGCAGGTACGTAAAAAAACACAATACAACAAAAAACCGAACACAAATTCCACGGGCTGAAACAGGGCACCTGGCCACACCAGACACACTGGTGTGGACAGGAACACATCCATCAGTGTACCCACACATGTCTCATCTGGCACCAATTCACACCCTGCATCAAGCCCACCAATTTACTGCGATCATAATGTAATGTGTTGCTGACGACACCGCAGCGGTGAGTATGCGGGAAATCCATCGCACAAAGCAGAATGCATGTACAGCAACGGTCAGGCCAGAAAGACCACAGGGCAACACCACCACCCACCACCCACTGCTCCGCCGCACACAGCAAGAAACATGCCAATACCCCCCCCCCCCCTGTGCACCCCCATGTCCAACACCAAGCGTGGTAAATCCACACCCAGCAACACACAACTAACACCTAGGGAGACAGACACAGCAGCATTGGGTGTAGATTAACACACAGCACAGAAGCACAGGCCCAGGGCAACACACACACACACACCACAACACCACATACATGGCAAGAAAGCTGAATACAAGCACAAAATTAACATCCACACACACAAGGAACATACAGACTACTGGACACACACCCTGCCAACTCACACAGACATACCCCACACCGACACACAGCCACATACACAGACTACATGCCACCAGCAATGGAGCACAACATAGAGGAAAGCAAAAATGATGTGCACACAAATGGGAGGGCAAGGAGACAACCAACAACCAGGTGAACAGACACATGCAGGACAAGGAACCTAGAACAACATCCACACCCCATCCAAGCACATGGCTGGCACAGTGAGTGAAGTCAAACAACAGTCACCTCAGTGCAACAACTCAGGGAGACAGCAAGGTAACCCATGTATAGGGACAGGGATGAAAGGAAGGACCTCAAGTCAAACAGTGAACAGCAAGTACACATGAGTATGCCAGCACCACAACACACAGGGCACATTGGCACACTCAATGACTGTCAAACACAAGTAGGAGTCCCCAAACATACCCCCCTCATATCTGCAGCACACAACCCCAATGCCAGACACACAGAAGGGCCTACATAGGGGCCGATTCCGATCTCGGCCGGTAGGGCTCCGAATCGGATTCGGCTTTACCGGATCCGATTCGGAGCCCTATTTCCCGACCGAATCGTACGTGCGTCCGGGCGAGCAAGTACGATGCGTGCGCTCGCGAAATCTCCGACCGACTCGTTCGCAGGACCCGACCGCTCTGACCGACTCGCACGGGGACGACTCGCACCGCGCAATGGAGACGTTCCCCGGCTGGGTGAGTACGATGCGCATCGCGACCGCTCCGACCGACTCGCGCAGTCCGGCTCCAAGGAGCTGTCGGAGCCGCACTTTGAGGGTCCGTGTCGGACCCCCCTGGAAGTGTAGGCACGCGAGTCGCACACAGGGGGGTGCCATGGGTCCCCCCTACACGTGCATGTACGGTGCGACCCGCATCGACGCGAACACGCTGTAGGGGGCGCCCCTGTTCGCGTCGTGCCCATTGAGTCAATGGGAGCCCGTGTACGCGTCGTACGACTGGCTCCCATTGACTTCAATGGGAGTCCGACCGAATCGAGTCCGATAGCATACGTGCGCATCGTACTCGTTCGGTCGGACTGCTAGGGTCCGATTCGGTCGGAATTCTCTCCGAGACCGGCTCGGTCGGAGAGATTTCCGGCCCGAATCGGAATCGGCCCCATAATGTCCAGTCAAGAGACAGACAAACAATCAAACCCCCTGGGGGCATCCACAAACATCACACACACACAGGGATGCCAGTACCAACGTCTGCACCAAAACAAAAATGGCAAACACAATTCAAAACAGAAACACATACAGAACCACAAAAATAACACACATCACCTGTGCAGCCAAACTAGGGGAAGGCAATGGGAGCACACACACAACAGGAGTGCACCACCTCATCAGTCAGGAAAAATGCATAGGCTACATACCACAACACAGACAAGAAGTGCACCATCACAGAACAACACAGACACATCAAACACACAACAGATGCACAACACCACAAAGCACATAGCAAACACAGCAGTACATCAGGGGATGTACACTAGGACAGCACAAGGCAACATACACCCACAGCACTGAATGCACAACAAGCAGTGTGTGCACACAAACACACAACAGTCCCACACAGCCATGAGTCACACGCCATTAACACACACATCAATAATGAAAACAGCACACTGACAACATCACACCAAGGAAGTCAAGCAGTAGCCCAGCACACACATACACCAAACACATCACACACAGATGCACAAGTCTGCCACACAAAAGTTGAAACAACCGTACCAGAGGACTGGGCAGCACACACAGATCAACTGCACATGGGAAACCATGCATGCTGAAAAGTACAACAACACTACAGGTAACCAATGTGGGAAAAGTCATTAGTGGGATAGTGCCCCACCACAAATAAAGGCACCACGAAGCACACTGTCACAAAATAAGTGATGGAGAGGCACACACAAAGGCAACACAAGGGGACAGCTGACATCCTACTGAAGTTGGGTGCACACCATCAGTGGACATGGCGTTACTGTCCCACAAAGGTATAGAGGGAATGCTGACTCACAATGACAAACCATCTGCAGCACAGATAGGGGATGGTAGCACACCGCACCCCATATGCCACACTGGAGTCAAAAAACCACCATTTGACAACAAGGCATGAGAACAGCACACCCACAATGTCAGTCTGGCTGGGCATGCATGCACAGTGAGTACAAACTGATACAAGACACATGGCTGTTCAACAAAACAAATCCCTGACTTGCCAGTCACACACACAGCATACACACAATGGGGAAAAGAAACAAGCAGAAGCCAGCCACAAGTGCAAGGAAACACAAACACACTGCACAACATACAACTCACACATGTCCACACAACCACAGTCCAGAACAACAACACAAACAGGCACTCCACTCCTGGGTGACACATGTGGACATTTGACAGTGCATGCGCACACACACATCAACACACATGACAAAGCCACAACCTACACACCGTACAACCCTTGACCACCCAAATGCACACCTTGTAAGTAACCGTTGTGACTAGGATGACTGCCCATCACAACATGACTACACATCTACACTGCTAGGCATACATGAAAGCAAGAACGCACATACATGTTGAGCCTGGTCAGCCTGCCTGCAATCCTGTGTATATGACCCCTCTATGTGTTTGCAGTGCCCACATACCAGGATTCAGTAAAACATAGCCAACAGCAACAAGGAAGGAACATGAGTCTGGTATGTCACCGAAAACAACATCACTGACCCCACAAGTACCCGAGTCATGAAGAACTGAAGTCCACGTCACCCCTGTAAAAAAAATAATAAGTTAAACAAGCCAGTGGCACAGTTGAAGTGGCACACAGAGCATGTGGCCCAGTAAATGTTAGACATACAGGAAAAGCCTTATTCAGTAAGGACAATGACACAACTGACAACATGAGCAACTGTTTTTATTCACAAATAGCACTGATAGGCAACAATATTAGACAAGACCAAGGCACAAGATGCAGAGCCTGAACATGAGAAGCTGCACAGGCAGGGGGCAAACTGCAAGGCCAGTGGCCAGTCCAAGGTGCTGACAGAGTCAATGAGAAGCTGCACAGGCAGGGGGCAAACTGCAAGGCCAGTGGCCAGTCCAAGGTGCTGACAGAGTCAATGAGAAGCTGCACAGGCAGGGGGCAAACTGCAAGGCCAGTGGCCAGTCCAAGGTGCTGACAGAGTCAATGAGAAGCTGCACAGGGAATGTGTGTCACCAAACTCCGCCATGGTCAGCAGCACAGTCTGGTGTGTCATGATGGGCAGCACAGGTACCGGTGTGGGAGAGACAGGTCTGTGACGTTGATCAACATTCAGACTTGGCTGTCAGTCTGACTGGGAGCTGACTGTGTGTCGGGCACAGTTGGACCACTTGACTGGGGAGTGAGACGCCCAGCTGAGGAAGAGCTATCAGTGGCCTTGGACGCTGGAGGGCTGCTTGGACCAGGTGGTGTAGTGGCACGTGGAGGTGGACTCAGGCCGACGTGGGACACCGTGTGGGAGGGAGATAGTGGAGGGGTGCCTTTCCACTTCTTGGGGATTCTAAATGGCTTCCCTGTCTTGGTATCAATGGGAAGTGGTGTGGACACAAACGGCACACTCATCACCAAGGCTGCCGCAGGTGCACACGCTGGACCTCCCTCTGGGGATGTGCTGGATCCAGAAGGACGCTTTGCCTGGCACTGCCTCTGCCCCTCCATCCCCTCTTTACCCTGTGTGCCCCCTACAGTGCCCTCCTGTCCCTGCTTCACTGGTCTTGGAATGGGAGTAGAGGTAGTTGGTGAAACAGCCTTGGATACCTTACTATGTGTAGCCTTGCCAGGCCCCACCTTCACAGTGGGCATGGAGAGTGTCTTTGCGAGACGTTTTTGGGACCACAGAGTCTGTGGCCGGGGATTGCTCTGAGGCTTGTGACCCTGAGTACTTCCTCCTTGAATCATGTGCCTTTGCAACGCCCTGACGGGCTCTTCCCTTTGCGCTCTGGGGTTGTTTTTTTCTTCGTAGGGGAAGGTGTCTGTGACCTTGACCGCTTGGGCTGCTGCTGCTGTGTGCTACGTGTGCAGTATCGTGACGTTGAGGTGTGTGAAGCGTGGTCACCGTCGTCAGACGTCGCCACTGGCATGGGGGTGGACAAAGGGACTGGAATTGGACTACGAGATTGAGCCAGTTGAAGTGCAGCCGCCACTGTGGAGGACATTGTCTGGACAGTGCGGTGCAGCCCACCCACGTCTGAATGTATGCCCTCCATGAAAGCTAACACATGTGCCAATTTGCGGTTGTGGTCTAACAATGCATTGAGGAGCCCTGTCTGCCCCACACACAGCTGGCGCAAAAGGTCCACACACTCTGCACTGATGGCAGCAGGGGGCACAGGGGCAGGGGCAGCGGTGCCTGGAATGAAGGACACTCTTCCCCTCTTTGTGGTGCGAACACGGGCAGCAACAGAGGAAGTGGCTGGGAGGGTGGGCACTGCACGCTGTGTGCTGGAAGATGTAGCAGACTCTCCGTTCCCTGTGTCCTCCAAGATGTCTGCACCACCGCCGTCATCAGGTGATGTTGAACTTTGCGTCTCGGGCTGTGATTCCTCCAGCATACTCCTATCCCCCTCCGAGGCGCTGGTCACATCTGTGTCACTGGGATCCTGTGCAGCTGTTGTGCTTGTTTCACCACCACTGGTGTCCGTCCCCTGTCCCTCCGTGCCCACGGGAGATGCTGCATAACAGAGAGACATGTAGGGTCAGCAAAGTGACAGCAACAGGACAAACATATTCAAGCAAAGCAACACTGAGGATGACAAAGTCTACATGTTGCAGGCCACCCCGTGCATTCTCACCATGCAGACACACTTCACTACCTCAAACAGTGCGTACAAACATCTAAACACGGCATAGCTGAGCCATGTGATGGGCAGACAGCACAACATCATGCATGTTGGGGCGTACAAACACTAACACCAATGGACCAGGCCTGCAGCACACCACCCACAATGCCATTGAAATGCCCAGGATTGGAAAAACATCAGTAAGTGCATGTATGTAAAATCCGTGACTGCCACACCCAGCACAGGGGCCACTTACAACCCACTGCATCACAGTAACCACATCACGTACACCAGCGCAGGTACAGGCTTGGTACACATGCAGCCACTCACAGACAAAATCAACCTTCACAGAATACTCACCCCTAGCTTGCTGTTGATGCTCCTTCAAACGTGCGTCCAGCTCAGGCTGTGTCACAGCCAAGATGCGGCACATCAGTGGTGTCAAGCTGCGTCGTGACAACCTGCCACTGCGAGGGAGTATCCCCAGTGTCATCTCAGCAACGTTCTTTGCTAGTCGTGATATGTCGTCCCACCTCTTGTGGCAGTGGGTGCGCCGGCGGTTTGACACTCCCAGAGCCCGCACCTTGGTTGCAATGGACCTCCACACGGCCTTACGCTGGTGTACCTTGAGCTGCAGGTGTGGGAGACAAGAGGGGGAAAACATCAGTGACACACTCTCATGGTAAAACCTCTCTCTCGTACAGTGGCATGACACAGACTCATCCCAACACGGCAGATATGTCCCGCAGATACACTACAACATCTCACAGGGTACATCGTCATGTGTGAAGTCCACGTCAATGCATGCATGTTTGAGGAGGGACACTGTATCCGCACATCTCACATACAAGCTGGATGCTAGCACAGAAAGCCATGTGTAATGTGCCCACATCTACTGGCTATTACAGGTAGAGCAAGACATATGTCACATTGTAACATGTGTATGGGGTGAGAGTCACTGTGTCCACCACTGCGCATGCCTAAACGACCTTGCTCTGTGAATAGCTCACTGTGTCATGTTTGTAGCATTGAGGGACATGATCTCACATAACCACTGACTGATCAGAGGGCCAGTCATGTGCAGTCTACACGGCAGACATGGGTCATTGATGTACACTCCTGCCAACCACACACGTATCACACTCTGTACAGTCAGTGATGTGTCCTTGTCACATTGGGCGTGGACAGTCCATGCCAGGTAGAATCACACAGAGATGGACAACAAGGACCCACACAAACAGTCACATGAACAATAACTGTCCCGAAACATGCATCACCAGATAGCTGTCACACCATATGGATGTGTACACAACACATGTCCATCCACCCATCATGTCCATGCATTTAACGTGTGGGTTGCATACACCCCCTTAACAACTAGGAAACAGCATGTCAGCCAGTGCATGACACAACCCCACACTCTCAGGCACATACACCATCTGATCGACTACATGTGTGCCCCCCTGGCACTCACACCCCCACTGTTGGAGACTTACCACAACATTTGGGCCAGCATATAGCCGGGGTACTGTGTCAGCACCTCGTCCACCAGGACATCCAGCTCCTCGCTTGTAAATGGACTGGCACGGATCTTCTCTGTCCTAGCCATCACTGTGGACATGAGACGTCAGCGGCGGCAGTGGGCGGTGAGGGGTCCCAGGCAGCAGTCCCTGGAGGCAGCAGCAGGTGAGGGGTCTCAGGCAGCAGTCCCTGGAGGCAGTAGCAGGTGAGGGGTCTCAGCCAGCAGTCCCTGGAGGCAGCAGCAGGTGAGGGGTCTCAGGCAGCAGTCCCTGGAGGCAGCAGCAGGTGAGGGGTCTCAGGCAGCAGTCCCTGGAGGCAGCAGCAGGTGAGGGGTCTCAGGCAACAGTCCCTGGAGGCAGCAGCAGGTGAGGGGTCTCAGGCAGCAGTCCCTGGAGGCAGCAACAGGTGAGGGGTCTCATGCAGCAGTCCCTGGAGGCAGCAGCAGGTGAGGGGTCCCAGGCAGCAGGCTCTGTGAGCAGTGGAAATGTGGTGCTCCCTTCCACACATATATAGGGCCCTGGACTCGTTTCAGTGGTCATAGTCTTCTGCCATTGGTGTTCCAGGTCAGCCTTCTTCAAATGCATCCAATGACCGCCTCCGCGGGGGCGGAGCACGCCTACCGCAATTTTTAAATGTGCATCATGCCACCGCGATAGCGGCCCCCATTGGCTGCAAGGGCATGGTTCATGGCGGTGACACACCGCGGGGTCCTGGCCGGCGCTACTGCGGTGGTGCATCTTACAATTGCATCCAATCTCCGCATCCGCTGGGGGCGGAGCACGCCTACCGCGATTTTTGAATGTGCATCATGCCACCGCGATAGCGGTCCCCATTGGCTGCAAGGGCATGGTTCATGGCGGTGACACACCGCGGGGTCCTGGCCGGCGCTACCGCGGTGGTGCATCTTACAATTACATCCAATCTCCGCATCCACTGGGGGCGGAGCACGCCTACCCCGATTTTTGAATGTGCATCATGCCACCGCGATAGCGGTCCCCATTGGCTGCAAGGGCATGGTTCATGGCGGTGACACACCGCGGGGTCCTGGCCGGCGCTACCGCGGTGGTGCATCTTACAATTGCATCCAATCTCTGCATCCGCTGGGGGCGGAGCACGCCTACCGCGATTTTTGAATGTGCATCATGCCACCGCGATAGCGGTCCCCATTGGCTGCAAGGGCATGGTTCATGGCGGTGACACACCGTGGGGTCCTGGCCGGCGCTAACGCTGTTTGATTGCCATAGAGTGACATGGGTGACCGGGATGTGGGTGGTGGAGCATGACAAACGCCATCTGCAGCTATGTAGACGGCCATCACTAACACCAATGTGTCATGTGCAGCACATGAAACACTGGCGTCAGTGGTGGGCATCGACAAAGGTTCAAATGGTGGTTGGCATGCTCCGCCACCCAATTCACGGACAGTATGTGCGTCCGATATGGGGAATATGCAGCATCACATCGTACACTCTGTGCGTCATTGTGTTTATGGAGCACGTTTAAGGCACCTACGGACAGTTCTTGTTGTGTGTGGATCAATGGTCATTACTGTACTACGCACAGTGGACACGTACAGTGGCACATGGCACTGGATGACATTGATATGGTCTCCTGTCACAAATGTCAGCCAATGTGTAACGTCTCATACCAAATGGAACACTGTACTTCATAATGTTGAGCAATATTTACACACAATGTCGTATCTGCCACCCATGCTGACCACTATCTCACACCTGAGCCCATGTGTTACACTGAAAACCCAGATGAATTCATTTATTCAGCATGACTGTCATCATTGGAAACAGATGTCACCCTGTTGTGTTATTGCTAAGACTAAGCCTGGGCGTAGTTTGCGTAGCAGTACTTCACGTAGCTACGTGAAGTACATTTTTAACTACACGTAGCTATGCACATTGCGTAGCTGTGTGCTTGACTGCACTGTACAATAATTGCCAAAAGCACCTTGTACAGTGCAAGTTAAGATAAAATAAATATCTCTGTCTTTATATGCTAAAAATGCATATAGTTACTACAGAAAAGTGAAAACCTAGGCCTTGAAAACAAAAAACACATCTTTTGAACCATTCAGTGGTGGTCCCATCCTCTTAGGACCACCCCAAGCACAGTTATTGGCAAAAATACAATCCCAACCAAAGGCCCTGCAAAGCATTATGGGACGAGATTAGCAGAGGGCAGTGAATATTATAGTATCTAATATCAAAATAATTCTACAAAGAGCTGCAGTTCCACTAGTCGTTACTAGATGTCCCTCACGAGTCAAATGCAAAAGCCTCATGAAAGATTTTCAATACTTTTGCATTTGACTCGTGAGGGACATCTTGTAACGACCAGTGGAACTGCAGCTTGATGTATTAATAATTTCAATGCTTTTACATTTGACTCGTGAGGGACACCTAGTAACGACTAGTTGAACTGCAGCTCTTTGTAGAATTATTTTGATATTGGAAATTATAATATTCACTGCCCACTGCTAATCTTGTCCTATAATGCTTTGCAGGGCCTTTGGTTGGGATTGTATTTTTGCCCATAACAGTGCTTGGGGTGGTCCCTAGGAGGAAGGGACCACCATTGAATCGTTCACATGATATGCTTTTTGTGTTCAAGGCATCTGCTTAGTCCTCCCCTAGGTTAGGGGGACTCCAAAATCATCACCTCTCTCATTGCTTGATATTTTATTGTCAAAATTCATTTTTGTGAATTGGTTATATATGCTTTTTAGCATAGAAAATTGCTTTATCAAAGCATTTGAAGGTGTTTATTTTACTGTTGCTACGCTACGTCAATTAACACAGTTATTCACTCTGCTACGTGCAATTTGTGTAGTGCGTAGTAGCACAAACTTTGCATGCTCCGTGAGCGTAGCGAAGTATTATGCCCAGGGTTAGCTAAGACCAATTACATGCTGCATGTAATGTCTTTGTACACACTGGCAACTCCTGCAGTGTATGTCCACATGTACAGGGGGGGGCTCAACCTGCTAAAGGATGACGAGTACTTCAGCACCACACCTGGCATCCGTTGCATTATTATTGTTTGTCACTTGGGTAGACGGCCAGAGCAGATGTCTTTGCTACATGTCTGCCACCTGTAACCACAGGGACCTATGTGGTAGTGTCAGGTCTGTGCTCATGTTGTTTGGACTGTTGTATGTGAATCAGTGACATGTACATTTCAACAATGGTGCTTAGCTAAACTATGTTTTTGAGTGTTGTGCTGTGTTCCGGTGCTACTCACCTGCCACCAGTGCATGTCCATTGTTCACATCAGGAATGTTGCGTTGGCAGATGGACTGCATGCAAGGTTGTGGATTGTGCTAACTGTATGGAATATAGTATGCAACATTTGTCCACAGGCTATGGGTGTCCAGTATTGCCTGTACAATGTTGCAATGTGTGTGCACTGATTTGCGGGAATTGTCTGCAATGTTGGATGGTCAGCACAAGTGGCACACGTGTGCAGTGTGTTGCCACCAACACTAGTGTATGTGCATGCTATGGGGTGCTAGCCATCCTTGCTCACCATCTATTCCAGCACTGTGTGGGTGGATCACATCTGCTGGTGTATCAGGATGGAGTGGGCACCCAAGACAGGTGAAATGTACCTTGATTGTTGTGCCTGTGACACTCATCCAACTATGACATTTGGTCAATGTGAGGTACCAGTGTCCCACTACTCATGCACAGCCAGCATGTTTGTTAGATGTGGGATATTGATTGTATGCTGTGTTGGGCCTGACAGCCTGTGTGTAATGAGGGTCAGGATGCATGTCCTTTGGGACATGTGGTGTAAAATTACATCCACTGGTGTCAGGTGTCTGAGCCAGTTGTCCATATGTAATGCATACAGTCTGTTCATGCGTAGACTTGTTGGCATACTGGCTTGGCATTGTCCATGTAGTGTTGTATGTTTGTGTTGTGGCACTGTTGTGTCTTGAAACAGCTGGATGTGTATCACCATGGTATGTGTTGTGGTGCACATGTGTCCTTGGGCAGTCCCTCCTTGATGCTGCATGTAAATGTCCAAAATGGGGGAAGATTAAGGGTGCATACAGGCCCTGCTGATCACGTACCTCATCTATTGTTTATGTGTGCCACATTGGCTATCTGTGTGCTTGTAGAGAGTATTGGGCAGTGGGGTAATGGTGGCCTGTTACAGTGGTACACATACTCTGCACAGGCGTGACATCATCTGTCACTGTCCGACTTTGTATTCAAGTCAGCAGCAGATATGGCCTGTGTACTGATGACATTGGCACATGTATGGGTTTGGGATGTGAATGTCATTGAATTTGAGTGTGTTCGAAGTGGCACTGAGTACAAAGACAATCCCAATGATCTATCCACATTGTGTTGTTGATGTGTCCCCTGCAATTATTGGCCAAGGAGGTGTGGCAGGTACAGCAGCAACGTGGAAGCCAGCAGTGTCTCTGCTTCACACATGTCCTGTGTCATGTACACCCAAGGCTGAGTCCACCTCAGCTCGATATGTGACTCTTGGCATTCACATAGACAGTGTTCGTATTGTGTCTACTGACTGTGCAAATCCATGACAGTTGTACAATTAATCTGTCTCATGTTGGGACAACACTGAATTGCACTGTGTGCTTTCAGGGATGACAGTCAATGTTAGCGCCGTGACAGGACGGACTTTATGAATTTGTGCACATCCTAATTTATGTTGCTATGACGTGTCCCCTTTCATCTCACCTAGGAGGCGACCTAATGTGTTTCGTACCTTCACCCTGCTGGCTAACATGGAGGATACCGACATCATCAGGCGATTCCGTCTGGATCGGACAAACCTCCTGGAACTTTGTGCAATATTGGAGCCACACCTGCTTCCACGCAGGACATACCCAACAGCACTCACGGCAACGGCAAAGGTGATGGCATTCCTACATTTCGTGGCTACGAGATCCTTCCAGCAAACTGTGGGCATTGCAGGGGGGATGTCCCAACCAACATTCAGCATGGTGCTACGTGATGTCCTGTTGGCTATAATGCAACACAGGGACCAATTCATACATTTCCCCAGGCGGCAGGAGTTGGCGGATGTGAAGGGCGAATTTTATGCACTTGGACACGTTTCTAATGTAGTTGGTGCAATAGATGGCACACATGTTTCCCTGATTCCACCCCAAGCACAGTAGCATATTTACTGAATTAGGAAACATTATCATTCCATCAATGTGCAGGTGGTGTGCCAGGCAGATATGGTCATCTCAACACGTTTGTGCAAAGTTTCCAGGATCAGCCCACGATTCACACATAATGCGCAACAGTATTTTACCACAGCTGATGGCCAATCTGGCGCCGGAGCGGGCATGGATTGTGGGTGAGTACAAAGGGTCGAGTCGTGTGCTGTTTGTGTGCCATGCTGTCCTCGGACACATGTCAGACACTCAATCTGTATGTGTCTTTCACACTTAGGTGACTCTGCATATCCCAACGGACCTTGGTTGCTGAGTCCACTTCGCAATCCCAGGACACCAGCTGAAGTGCGCTACAACAATGCCCATGGGAGGACACGTCGGGTCATTGAGCGAACATTTGGACTCCTGAAATCGTGTTTTCGATGCCTCGACAAGACCGGAGGGGCTCTGCAGTACTCACCCGTCAAGGTGTGTCAGATAGTGGTAGCATGCTGCATGCTACACAACCTGGCCGTGCGGAAGGGGATCCCCTTAATCCAGGATGATGATGACCAGCCACAGCCCCCACCTGCGAACACCCAAATGTCAAGTGACGAGGATAGTGGAGAGGAGGAAGGTGTTGGACAGCGTCAGCAGCTCATCAACCACTACTTCACTTGATGGTCAGTGGCAATGTCAAAACTGGCTGTTGTCTGATGATGTTGTGCTTGGTGAATATGTGTATGTGAGCTTTGTGACTACAGCATGTTGCAGAGTCAGTGCTGGCTGCAAATGTGTATGGAACGGGATCTTTTGACACAGCTACTTGATGTCTATGTTGGTACAGTTGCTCCTTGTGACATGTGCAGATTGTCGTACCTTGATGTGCTGTGTTGTGTGATGGTTGTTAGTCCACCACCTGAGTAGCAACTGATGTTCTGTTGTGTTTTCCTAGGTCCCTTCAGCCTCTATTTGCCTGCGGAGTATCCCTGCTCCTGTGACATTGTAATCATGGGTGTGAGTTAACATACTGTGATGAACATGGAACAGTGACAACTACATTGGTGCGTTATTAGTGTTTATTTACAGTGGATACATGTGATGTAGATGTGGATATTTACAGATTTGTGAATGGTGAATAACAGATTTGTCAGTGATGGTAGATGAGACAATAGAGTATACACAAGATCAGTATGGTAACACAGTCCAACAGTCATTTGCCATTCCCACGGCATTGTGGGTGGGGACAGTCTGCAAGGTACACAGCAGGGTGAAGAGGGGTGCCATCATGGCTGGCTACTTGACTGGCTTTTGCCAGGTGCTTTGCCACGGGATGCTCCCAATGATTTTTTCGGGTGGCCCCTTGCTCTTTTGGCAGGGGGGGACACAGGTGCATGGCCAGTGGTGTCTGATGAGTCCCCATGCTCGCTGACCGCAGGGGAGGATGGGGTCTGTCATCCTGCGGCACAACGGAGGGAGCTGTAGGTGTTGGCGGTGCCGCATGCCTGTCCCTGAGGACCCCCACTAGCTGGCCCAGGAGGTCCCTGATTTGGCCCATGCAGGCCACGAGTTGGCCCATGCGGTTGTCAATTGAGCGCAGCATCTGTTGTTGCTCACGGGCATCCTGCTGAGCCTGCCTCAACTGTCCCTGGGAGTGTTCATAGGCCCCCACAACTCTGTCAATGTGTGCCAGTGATTCAGTGCCAGGGTCTTGTTCCCTTTGGGTCAGCCTTGTCCTCACACCTGGCCTGCTGTCACGGCCCTGTTGCCTCCATCCTGTGGGCACCGGCCTACTCTCCCGTACCTCCGCAGTTGTTGTGGTCTGGTTGGCCTCTGGAGCAGGGCAAGTGTTGCAGGCAGCAGTGGTAGTGGTAGTGGTGGTGGAGGTGGTGGTGGCACAGGTCGTTCCAGCAGGGCTCTGCGTTGATGTTGTTGCTGAGGGTGGTGGGGCTGTGGGGTCCTGGGACACATTACGCCCTGCCACACCAGATGGTCCGGCTTGGTCCTCCTCCTCATCATTATCCAGGGAGTCTGCATCCGAGGGGAGATGTTCGGGAGCTGGTGACTGGCTGTGCTGGTTGAGGTTGTCGTCCTCTGCAGTCAGTTGTTGGTCACCTGTGGGACAGGAAGTAGATGGTAATTGCCTTACACACCTCAGGGTTGCTGTGTTTGATGTCTCTAATTTACATGTTATGCTACACACAGTTGCCTTTTTCACACATTGTATGTCTGCACAGTGATGTGCCTCATGCCATGAAGTGGAGTTACATTCATCATTTCACAATGGTGTGACTTGTGATTGGTTACCATGCCACACGTCTAGTATTGGTGATTACAATGTGAGGTTGTCATCTGACAACTGGCATGACTACAAGTTGATGTTCAGCATCTTTGCTGATCACTCTGCCTGGCAGACATTACCTGTGTGCATGGACTAGCCATTGTCATCACATGCATACCGTTGACATGTCCTGTGCTTGTATTTCTTTATACAGCAGACCATGCTAGTTTGTTTTTCCCATGGTCCTTCATGATCAGCACCCATGTACGCTACAGAGGGAAGTCTGGGTGATGCATGTCAGAGGCCCGTTTGCTTGGACATATTTGTTGAGAGTCACAGTTCTGTTTCTGTCACAGTTACGTACGCTGAGCTGTCTGCATCCTGTCAATGGCTGTGCTTTTCTTTTCTATTTTTGTGTGAAGTAGAGCCTCGTGTTGTCATGTCTCTCAATGCTTTTGTTGAGTGATGGTGGGGTGCATGCACTGTCTGATTACCTGTGCAGTGTTACTTTGGTTTTTACTTTCAGACACATGCTTCTGGGTGGGGTGCTCCATCCTGCTGAGGGGTGGGAGAGGGGGCCTGTTGGGAGTTGTTGTGCTGCCTCCAGATACACATTCCCCATCCCTGTGAAGATGGCTACCTACCTGTTAGGTGGTGGGGAGCGTTCAATGGCTGACACATGCTTCTGGGTGGGGTGCTCCATCCTGCTGAGGGGTGGGAGAGGGGGCCTGTTGGGAGTGGTTGTGCTGCCTCCAGATACACATTCCCCATCCCTGTGAAGATGGCTATCTACCTGTTAGGTGGTGGGGGAGCGTTCAATGGCTGACACATGCTTCTGGGTGGGGTGCTCCATCCTGCTGAGGGGTGGGAGAGGGGGCCTGTTGGGAGTGGTTGTGCTGCCTCCAGATACACATTCCCCATCCCTGTGAAGATGGCTACCTACCTGTTAGGTGGTGGGGGAGCGTTCAATGGCTGACACATGCTTCTGGGTGGGGTGCTCCATCCTGCTGAGGGGTGGGAGAGGGGGCCTGTTGGGAGTGGTTGTGCTGCCTCCAGATACACATTCCCCATCCCTGTGAAGATGGCTACCTACCTGTTAGGTGGTGGGGGAGCGTTCAATGGCTGACACATGCTTCTGGGTGGGGTGCTCCATCCTGCTGAGGGGTGGGAGAGGGGGCCTGTTGGGAGTGGTTGTGCTGCCTCCAGATACACATTCCCCATCCCTGTGAAGATGGCTACCTACCTGTTAGGTGGTGGGGGAGCGTTCAATGGCTGACACATGCTTCTGGGTGGGGTGCTCCATCCTGCTGAGGGGTGGGAGAGGGGGCCTGTTGGGAGTGGTTGTGCTGCCTCCAGATACACATTCCCCATCCCTGTGAAGATGGCTACCTACCTGTTAGGTGGTGGGGGAGCGTTCAATGGCTGACACATGCTTCTGGGTGGGGTGCTCCATCCTGCTGAAGGGTGGGAGAGGGGGGCCTGGTGTGTGTTGTAGTGCTTTTTGTCTGTACACATGCAACCCAGTTGATTTTGTTTAGCTTTGTGCTTTATCAGGTTGAGTGGTGGTTACATCTGTGTGACCTGTTTTGGGTATTGTGGGTCAGACGAATGTCCTTTGGCCTAGGGGTTGTAGGTTTGAAGTTGTGCAAGACGGTACATGGCAATGTGATGATATACATTGGTTTGTAATTACCAGCTTCCAGTCCCCCGCGGATTCCTTCAAGACTCTCTGGATGTAGGATTCCAAGGACCTTCTCCTCCCACGGACTGTATGGTTTGGGTGGGATGGGAGTGCCTCCACCAGTCACGTCAGCCAGCTGACGGTTCTTGGCCCTCTTCCTCTTCACCACGGTCTTCAGGTCATGCCACCGCTTCTGTATTTCCTGCTTGTTGCGGGGGTGGTCCCTACTGCATTGACCTTATTGACTATCCTCACCCACATTTGGGTTCTTGTGGCAAATGGGGTGTGTTGGACCATGTTACCATAGAGTTGTGGTTCAACTCTTATTATCTCATCTACCATGACTGCAAGCTCTGAATCAGTGAATTTTGGCATTTTGTGTGGTGCCATGGTGTGTGCTCTGCAGATGTTCTGTGGTGCAGTTGTGTGGGTGATGTGGGTGTTGTAGGTGGTGTAGGTGGTGTGTGTGTTGTGGTGGTGATGTGTGCAGGTTTGCCTCTCCTTTGTTCTCTGGGGTTGGGACCTTCAGTTGTGGAGTGTAGCAAAGGATTGTGGTCAGGGAGGGGCTGGTTTTATGCTCTGCTATGGGGGTGTGGCAAGCTGGTATGTTGCTGTCAGGTGTGTTGTGTGTGTTGTCCTGGGATTGGTTATTTTGAAATTTCTGGGGCTGTTGTCATTGGGCACTTTTGGTTTGTATTGGGACAGGTCTACTTCACTGTGTGCATTGTTTGTATTTGTTTTCGTGTTTTTTCTACGTCCGCCATTTTTTTTGCGGATCCTCCGCAGCGGTTCCTAGGCAGCGGTGGCTATGCTGCAGCCCTTCCGCCGCCTATCGGATTCATCACTGTTCGCGCACAAGGCGGTCAGATTCATAGGTAGGTACCATGGTGGTAACGGGGATGTCATAATGTCACGGGCGGTTGCTCCGTGTGCATGGCGGCGGTTCTTGGCTTTTCCGCTGAGAATCCGGCCGTTGCGGTCGGATTTTCAGCTGGTCCGGCGAGTGCGGGCGGTTTTTTGTTGACTCCCGCCGCCGTGGACGGATTATTCTGCCGGTTCATCATAATGTATCCGTCGTTTTTCCCGTTGGCCATGCGGGCGGATTTTTGCCGCTACCATGGCGGTCGGTATGCTTTTCCGACCGCCATCGTAATCGGCCCCTTCGTTTTTTTAATTATATGTATTATTTACTTTATTTTACATTATTTTTTAAACATTAAAAAAAAACTATATTTTTAACAACGATATTTTTAACAACGATATTTTTTTCCGCTATTTTTCTACTTACCATTATGTAGATAGGACTTCAATATTCTGGACAACGATATTTTTGCTTCGATATTTTTGTACCTCGATATTTTCAATGTAGATATTCTGTCAGTGATCCGATTGACAGATGCGTAAGAAATTCTGACGCATCTGTTGGGGCAAAAGTCACGCATTGCTGGAGTCGTGTCGCAAGCACGATGCAACTCCAGCAATGCATTTTGAGGCCTATTCCCACTGCACTGCGTCACTCCTTATGCCTGTTTCAAGCAGGCGTAAGGTTTTGAAGCAGTGGCGTCCTAGAAGTGGCAGTGAAATCTTGTAGATTTCACAACGTCACTTTTACGAGGCTTTCCTGCGTGGGAACGCCCACCCTGCATACATTATACCCGATGCAGGTATAATGTGACGCAGGGCTTTACAACGTGACGCATCTCCCTAGATGTGTCACGTTGTGGAAGCACCAGTGGTACCAACATCAGGATTTCTCATACACAGAAAATTTGACACCATATGGCCCTGATTAGGACCACCTTGATGGGCTCTTTCCTCCTGAGTCCACTCATTCAGACTACCCACTTCCCTGACCTGAGCTCCGATTGGAGCGAGGGTACCCCACATTCCATTCCCCCTTCCACTCCAAAAGCCTCCACCAACTCACTGGGTAAGGAAATTAACAGTCCCTGAGGGGGGAGGGACAGCAGAATTGGAGTAGTCTACACCACTCCAGACCACTCCACCACCCCTGCAGAAGCCATATTCGGCATTGTGGACACATTAAAAACACCCCCTTCAGAGGGGTAGTTTGATGATCCCCTCTGCCTTACACTCTGCATGACAGTGACCCTGGAAAAGTGCAACCTTTTTGCTTTCAGTTTGGGGAATCTTCTAGTTCTTTTATGTTTCTTTTTCTTATTCTTACCCTTTTGATTTCTTGTAGGACTATCCCCCTCCTTCGCACCACAAGCCCCCATCACATTGTGATACTGGTTTTGTTGGTAGAAAATAAGTTTATTTAGACAATTGTCCAGAAAACAGTCTAAAAACACAGTTAACAATTAAAATCAATAAAAAGTCCCATCTTAAAACCCGACAACCTCCTCACATTATAATTCATCATAAAATTCTATTTAACTGACCGTAAAAACCGAGCAATTCCAACTGCTACATCTAAATAGTGCATTTCTGATAACAATTCCACAGCTTTCCCCTTATGAAGAGTACCATATTTAAAAAACAGAGGGGCCGATTACGATGGCGGGCGGACAAAGTCCGCCCGCCATCGCATTTGCAAAAGGGACCGCCCGCCATAGGTGCGGCAGTCCCGCAATACACATTAGGATGCGCCCGCCACACTGGCGGGCGCATCCCGTATATTTTACATTGCAGCAGCGGTGCTGCAAGCAGCACCCGCCGAAATGTAAAATAAACATGTTGTGCTTTTACATGCACAACGTGACAGGCACCGCGCGGTGCCTGCCACATTGTACATGCAAAAGCAGGGGGGTACCATAGGTACCCCCCATGTGCACCCCCCCAACTATATGGGGGCCTGCTACGGGCCCCCAACAGCAGGAACCGCCAGCCTTTCCATGGCGGCAATGCAGCCATGGAAAGGCTGCTCACACCCGGCATCGTGATATGGATGGCGGTGTCTTCCAGACACCGCCACCATATTCAACACGTTTTCCGCCGGTCGACGAGTCGACCGGCGGAAAAGCGGCGGACGGTCTTTCCGCCCGCCGCGGACCCCCCAGCCATCGTGATATGGGGGGGTCTTTGTTGTCTGGATGGTGGGCGGATCGCCCCCGCCGGGCCGGCGGTGACCACCGCCAGCCCGGCGGGGGCGATCCGTCCGCCATCGTGATCGGCCCCAGAGGTCTTAAAAACTTAATTCGATTTGCAGAATAAAAAACACAGTCCATTAATATATGCAGCAAGGAACATTTTACATTCAAGGGGCAGGGACAGAGGCCACTATTATCCTTGACCCAGGCCCTGTTTGGGCGGGATGAGTAGATTGGTTGACATCCCACCTTGACCCTTAATATTTATTTTTGTAACCCTGGATCTGGTAGCTGCAACAAATAGGGAAAGACAGTATCCTGACCCAGAGTAGGAAGTGAAAAGCTGATAGATTGTTTCTTGCTCAGGTAAAATAACTCTTTTAATACCTGCTTGCCTGGGAAGGGTTACCAGGATGTAATTGTACCACTACCTGTATGGAGGTTCCTAAGGGCAATTAATCTGGTTCTTACATCCTTTTCCCACCTTCTTTCGATACCTTGGATCTCTACCCAACACAATTTGGAAACTTTGGACACTTCATCATCATCAAAGAGTGTGTTAAAATATCTTAGGGCCCGAGTAAAGGCCATCAGGTTCCAGGAAGCCAACTTACACTCTCTCTTTACCCCAGGGTACCATAGTGCCTTGGGGGAGAGATAAAAGCCTTCTAAGTACTGCCCCTTCTAATCTATCCCATTTATATGTCAGATCAAGGGAAAAGACCTCTCCCCCATACAGACCCAACGGGGGAATCTTCCCTTCATAAGCCTTTAATAGTGGAGTATGAGAAAGCCCCCCAAAACTACTATTAAATCTGCAACTGACTTGCAATAGGGCCTTCTGCTTAATATCATCCTGGTGAAAGTCCCAGTTCAGGTTCCTCCTAAAAGTCAGACCAAGATATTGTGATACTGGGCAGAGGAGCAATTGTAGGCACCCCCTCCCATCCCCTGCCAGACTGAGAAACAGATCCATTACCTTTCCCAGCTTTTCCAGAGCCCTTTTTTAAAACCTTTTGAAACATTGGAAAATTCTTCAATTTGGGATTACCCATGGGGAGCAATGTATCCAAATCCCCAAACAAAGTATTTAATTAAACTTTTTCATTTTCAAGGTCACAAGCAATTTCTAGGGGAGACAACAAACAGAGAGGTATACCACCTTGAACAGAACCGTCTCTCGACCCTCCCAGGGGCACAGACGGTATAAATCTATGGTTCTCTGGTGATTCTTTAGGGGAATTCGCTGCTGATATAGGTTTAGATAGGCCAACCTTATTTACATTATGCACTTCAAACAGAATTGCGGAAATCATATCCAATATTTGGTCAGAATGTAGCACAAATTTCTCCAATAAAGATGAAATGGTACATAGGATCTTTTTAATACAAAATAAAAATTCAGAAGTGGCACCATTCCCTCTATCCCCTCCATTGCCAATATTTGGCTGCGTGCACGGAAAAAATACATCATGATCTAAGTCAGAGGAGGAACCCACCATATGACTTGAGCTGCAATACAAACGAGGCATGGAGAGATGCCGGGAAAAGGGACTTAAATTAAGGAAATTCCTTTCATTCAGAATTTTCAACGAAAGATCGCACTTAGAGACGCAGTTGGGAGTGCCTCCCTAGCCCCCCATTTGGCCTTCAATGTCAATATCTTCCCAAACCCCTGTCCCTTTACAGGCTGCCACCCCTCCCTCCACACTGGGTTTGAATCTCAAAAGCTCATCAGAAGCACCGCCCGCGCATAGCCCCTTGCACACAACTCCCTGACAGGATATGGCTGAAGAACAACAAACTTTGTGGGACTTATCCGGAGGATTATGGGGCTATTCCTGGATGACAACGGGAGCACCCACATCAGAGGTGGAAGGAACGGTGATAGATTGATAAACCAGTCCCTCTTGAACGCCTCCAACCATCAAAGGTCCATCCCAAACAGCAGCATGACCCACCTGAAGACAGTCAAACTCCAGAGAGGAGGGCATAACTGGTCAAGAGGTAGCAACAAATCCACCAGAGGTATCGTCCGCCACTTCAGGAGCAATCCGGGATATTTTTTTAAAGAGCCCAGTGATAGCTGGGTAAGATTTGTAGCGATGTTACTGAAAAACGTTGGTACTATTATGCGATCTCCTTACTTTATGATTTTGTTTTGGCAAAGAGGAAATTACGCACCCAGAACGTAATTTTTTTGAAGTCATCGTATTCCTGGAGTTCTTACACAGCCAGGCCTGGGTGATTAAAGAAAACAATATTTCTAGTAGGTAGGCTCACCAGCAAAATGTAGTAGGTGCTGGGCAGAGGCAGGAAAGAAGAGACTGCCTTCACCCACGAGCCCCCAGTGGATCTGAAGCCTATAACTTTATTTTCATCCAAGCGACTGATTTCAATGAGGCAAGGAAGCAATAAAGCAATGAGACACTTAGAAAATAGCAGGAAAAAAGAAAACGAGATGTCTCAAGAGACTTCAGAGACATACGTGCTGTATGTCTCTGAAGTCCTATGCAGTAGAGAGTGCGGTGTGCGAGTAAACCGCACCGGACTAGTGCTGGCCTCTTCCGCGCCAAAACAGTGAGAGCCAGGGCCAGAGGGCCTCACCTGCCTCCAGTGCCGTTTGATGACTTCAGTACCTTCAATTCTCCTTCACTGACACTGACTTCCATAATTTAGTCCCAGTCAGATGCCGCAGATCCAAATACGTGGGCGAGGGTAGGTATATAGCAGAACCCACAGTCAACCCTGTAGTTCGAACAGACCTAAAATAAGCCACCTCAGGAGCAGCCTCTTGACCTGCAGCCAACAATAGGGCAAGGTCAAGACCTTAACCCGTGATACGGCAGCAGGAGCAGCAGAGAGGTCAACAACACAGCGGAAAGACGAAGAGCAGGCAATCCAGTGCGGTGTGGAGGGTCGGGCAGAATGGTTGCTAAAGCGGCTTCACAGCTTTTCCGGTTCTCACGGCTTTACTCGGTACTAATACCAATCAAGCCAAGAAAAGCCGCTAACCTGGGCCGCAACACCCTCCTTTAACACCCCGCACCGCTAACCGCTGACCGATGACCGATGATCGATGAAAACAGCTGAACTCAGCACACGGCTCCCAGCTCCCTCGGCTCACTCGGCTCCCTCGCTCGGTCCACCTCCTTCGTGCGTCCATGTAGTCATAGAAGAGTCATCGGACAATTACAAAATTCTCATGTACGAAAGTCATCCATATCATGGGGGGGTTATAACGTCCCCCAATGTTGCCACCTGAGAAGATTAAATTCATGTTTAAAAATTTGGGGTGAGAAGGAGGCTACTAATCATCACACATGTACTTTTCTCCATCTGAATCATGTAATATATTAACCACCCACAACCAAATGGAAAATAACCTATTTATAGAAGATTATTAAGATTTGTACAAGTGTTGTTATGTAGAGCACTGATGGATGGATGCTCTGATAGAGGAGGGGGCTCAAATGTGGCTTGTAGAACTCCAGCAGATGGCTATACACTTTCACTCAAAAGCCAATGACAGGTCCTGCATTGCACCTAGAGTGTGATTGATTATTCGGGGTTTGCAAGGGATCCAAGTATAGAATTGCTGTTTAACAATGCTTGTGGTAAAGGAACTGCACAGATAGCCACAGATAAGTCTGATGCAGGGCCTGGCATGTGGTGGGAGAAGAAGCCAAGTGTGAACTGGGAGCTAAGCAGAAGAAAAGCTAATGGACGGCAGTGGGGGACTTTACTGTGCAATTATATTATTCAAAAAACCCATCAAGGTGGCTGTTATGTGTGCTTGTGTGTGTGTGAGTGTGTCTGTGTTGAAAGAGGATGCATGTATGAATCCATGTGTTTTGCGTGTGGGGGTGGGGTGAGAGTGATCATCTGATGTGCCAGAGAATGGTAGAATGTTGATGCTGGAATAATGGTGGTATTTCTTACCATATTGTTGGTATTCATATCATGATCAAGCATTCTTCTCATACAAATCGAGCCATGGATTTTTCTCAGAGATTAAAATGGACCAAGGGCATTTCTGCAGGCTCACAGACACTGGAGACAGGTGCAGGCTGGATTTTTCCAATTTTCACAGGTGCTGATTACCTGAAGGGATAACGGTGTTGCCTGGGCGGCTGGCCGGGGCAGCCGGGCAGGTCATATAACGTTCATTCTCGACTGATCACTACACTCCTGCTTGGCTGCCCCTTGGAGACAGCCAACGTATACATTTCCCTTCCTCCGGCCAAGGAGCTGTTTTTACTCACTGCACCTTGCATGAATCTGAGAGTGTTTCCCTCTTGTGTGCTGGGGACGGTGGAGGAGATGTGTTTGGCCAAAAACAGGTTGTTAACCTTGGCATCAGGAATACTAAGTGCAGGCGAACTCAAGATGGAGCAGATTTTAAACGGTAGGCTCAATCTGGGGCACAGGAGCCAAGGTCTCTAGTGAAGGGCTGCTGATGTATGGTACAGCAATTGTCTATAGCGTGACAGGGTACTCCATTACATCCCCCTGAGAATGCTGGGGGGATGGTGGCTGTGCCAGGGTACCAAGTCATGGCCCTGGTTGCCCAAGCCGATCTCCCGTTTGGGTGCCAAGGTGGATCCCACTATTGGGTTGCTCTGGTATGTTTCTAGAAAACCAGTTTTCATGCTGGCTCTAGCTCCCTCTATCTTGAGGGAACAGGTGAATTCACAGTGTTAAAGACAGGTTATGTTGGGCTCTAGGAGGGGGCTGTCTCCCCGGGCACAAGTGAATTGAACGCTTAGGGACCTGAGGGGTGGTCAACCATGATTCCAACAGTTTTTGGAAATGTGAGAATGTGGTAGGAGATCTTAATGTATTAGTTGTATCAAATCATCAACCACGATACTGTACATACTGTAAATTACTATGAAAATGGTTTACTTAATATGTCATGTTTATGATGTCTAATAAATACGACTGAGAATGAAATATATTCACTAACACAAGAATGTCAGTGAGACTTGGTTCATTTTTGCTGGACTAGCGTTGGGGTTAACAAGGGTGACGTCTGATGACGTGGTGGGCTGGATTATGACTGGTCTATATGCCTTCCACCTCCTGATATCAATAGCAGTAAAGTGCAGGAATCTGCTTCCTGTACATGGAAAGTAATTTACTCACACATGAAATTACACCAGTAGTTTGCAGTTGTATGTGTCAGATATCCAACTCACATGGTCAAGGTGTCAGAGAGGGACCTTTGCAGAGCAGACATGCCTTACACGGTAGAAGAATGACTTGAGGCATTAACAACTATTTGTCAGGCAAATTCAGAGATTTGTTCCTGTGAAGCTCCGGAGTTACTCTTTTATAAGGGAGGAAATGAATGACAACCCTTGCACAGGGAGTAGAAATCAATGGTCTGTGTCTAAGCAGGTAGTGCTCATTGCTTTCCCACTGCTAATCTCCATAAAATAACGCAACACAATAGGATTGCAAAGGTAGCAGGTGCAAACCTTATTATCCATTCTTGCATTGGAACAACTAGTAGTCTTTCGCTGGAAATGCTTCAGGAGGGCTGCTTGCCGGTTTCACTTTTTTGCTGATTTCGTTTGTCTGGATTCCCAACTGGGAGAAAGGTTGCTGTGGCACTCCTTTTCTACTGTATCAGGTATTATGCAATAGCAGTTATGTGCCAGACACATTCCCATCCTGGATAAGTTTGGAGATTAACTCCCGCCAAGGGCAGTAGTAAATCTTTTAAAAGGAGGGAAACAAGCTGCAACTCTTGCACAGACCGCACAGATCAATGGCCTTTATCTAAGTTGGGCGGAAACATTGAGGCATATTTACTAGAAACTGGCGGAGCGCAGTGTTACGCCAAAATTGGTAATGCCGCATTCAGTCAGTTTCTAAACGCTGGGGTGTGCAGGATTTACAAGAGCATGTTGCAAGGGTGCCTGCGCTGCAGGAGTGATTGTTTATGTGCAGGAAGAGACACCTTCCTACACATAAACAATCTTTATAGGTGATTTGCTGTTTCTATCAGTGCTGTAGAATGGAAAGAGCAAAATACGAGGAGAAATAAAACCTACCTCCTCGTATTGCCTGCTTAAGACCAGGTATTCATGGTGATATTTTTGGCGCTGTCCAATACCTTGTAAACATGGGGAAGCGTCAAATAGCAATGGGTGTTGCGGTGGAACGCCCACTGCAACACCCATTAAACGTCCCTTTCATGCTAAATGCTGCGTTAATACGGGCAGTATTTACAAGGCTGCGTTAAGCCACATTAAGTGGCTTAACGGCGCCTTGTAAATGAGGCGAAGGACTTAACACCACCAGAACATTGAAAAAAGTGAAGTTTTGGTGGAGTGAACTCCTTGTAAATATGCCCCATTGTTTTGTCAACAGCAAACAGACTTAAGTTATCCAAATCTCTATAACACAGCATGACAAAACATAACGCAACATAACGTACCATAACATAAAAGGATTACAACCTAGTGGATGTACACCGTATTATCTATGCTACTATTTAAAAAAATACACCTTCTATAGAACAGTATGCTGCAAGAGAATTGCTCTCCCTTCAATGCTTTTTGCTGAAGTTTGCATCATGTGGTTTCGCAACGGGGAGAAAGGTTGCGCTCAATCTCCTTTTGTACTGTTTTCATGTTCTGTGCAACTGAGGTCCTGGAACTGCAACCATTAAAGAGTTCATTGACAATTCACCTGTGCTTTGCATTCCGTGACATCAGCCAAACACCAAGAGGCGTGGGTCAGCCGACTGGGTGAAAAGCCACAATCACCACTTTATTGCTACCTGTAAAACAAATGGATATGTATGTAATATTGATCATTTTACAAATTAACTATCACAAACACTATTACAGACACCAAGGGATGGGTACAAATGTTCCAAGGGGTGGGTCCTCGTTATGCTTTGGGAGCAAATCCAGCCGCAAATTGTACACCCGGAAAATACAGATACCAGTGGGTGTGGTATTTATTGAAGTAGCAACAGTGCAATATATTTATATTATATATAACCCTGATGAGGGCACGACCAGGAGTATGCCACCGAATCAGGATTTGCACCCAGAAGAATACTTTCTATTTCACCTCGAAACCGGCTAAATCTAAGTCTGGAAAGGGCTGGACATACCCAGGCTCGGACTGGGATAGAAAATAGGCCCAGGCACCAAAATAAAAGTTGTTGGACTTGGCCCTTTTTGGCTAAAGTTCCTTAAACTTTTTGCTTTCCCCCTAGACCTTTTTTCTGACATGGTGTTGCCAACTTAGATGCTTTGGGCACTTTGCCACTGCTGATCAGTGTCAAAGTGCAAGTGCTCCCTGTGTAAAGTGTAATGGTAATTGGTTGTCTATGATTGGTATGTTTGCCTTACTAGTAAAGTCCCTAGTAAAGTGCACTATGTGTGCCAGGGCTAGTAATGCAAATGCTACTAGTGGGCCTGCAGCACTAATTGTGCCACCCACACAAGTAGCCTTAAAGAGAGAACTCAGGCCTGCCACTGCAGTGCCTGCGCGCAGTTTGTTAAACTGCCATGTTGTCCTGACAAGTGCACCCACTTGCCAGGCCTTACGCTTTCTATGCACATCAGACACCCCTATGGTAGGTCCAGGGTACCCCCCTGGGCAGGGTGCAGTGTATGTGAAAGGTAGGACATGTACTAAGGTGTGTATCATGTCCTAACAGGGAAATACTCTCCATTTCGTTTTTCACTGTTGAAAGGCCATCTTGCCCATAAGACAGAATGGGGAAGGCTGTGTAATATGTTTTCAGCCTATCTTCCCAAAGGCTTAAGATGGAGAGGTGACGTTTAGTGTGCCTGAACTCACAATTTAATAACACATCTTTTTGTGAAGGTGGTTTTTGAATTGCATGTTTAGAAACCACTCTTTTAGAAGTGGCTGGGTTTTTGTGCTTTAACATCTCTGTGTGTCTCTGCCTGATTGTGGATTGACTATCTGGATTTAAATGTGATAGGCTCTGGGGAATGTCTTGACCCAGGGGATGAGGTGAGACAGCAACAGGCTGACCTGCATCTGGAGTGTAGGGGGGAGGAGTAGCCTCTGGAGGTGAAGAGGCCTGGGTTGCTGCCATAAACCAATGGCTCCGTCCCCTGCTGAGTGATTAAGGATCCAGACCCCCACTATCAAAGGCCGAAGGTGTCACTGGCAGGGAGACACCCAGAACTGGTTTAGACAGGGGTCAGTGCCCCCCTGAACACAAAGACTTCAATGACATTTAGGGGTATAACTATGAGAGCTGAAACCCCTGGACTTTGGAATGGAACTGTTCAAGACTGTAAAGGATTGAACCTACTTCGTGGTCAAGAGGAACCTCTGCCAAGGAAGAAACAGCTGAATAGACTGAAGGAAAGGACTGATCCTTGCTGTGAGTTCTGGGGCTGGCCTGCAGTTTGCTGCTTTAACCAAGGAGAGGCTAAAGGGACTTTGCTGTGTGCTGTGTCCCCCTGCTTGAAAGGACTTTGCTGTGCTGTGTCCTGAAGTAACTTAACCCCAAGGGCCCGAGGAGAGTTGGCTCCCTGTTGTGGAAACTCAGGAACACAAAAGTTTACAGAAGTGTCTCAGCGGCGCTGTGTGCGTGTGCTTTTTGCAGCCTGAGACCTTCGTAAGAGTTGCTCTGTGATCGTAGGCACCTGGAGTCCAAGCGAGTCTCAGCGACGCTGTGTGCGTGTGCTTTTTGCAGCCTGAGCCCTTCGTGAGGATTGTCCTGTGATCGTGTGCACCTGGAGTCCAAGTGAGTCTCAGCGACGCTGTGTGCGTGTGCTTTGTGCAGCCTGAGACCTTCGTGAAGATTGCCCTGTGATCGTGCACACCTGAAGTTCAAGTGTATCTCAGCGACGCTGTGTGCGTGTGCTTTTGCAGCCAGAGACCCTCGTAAGAAGTGCCCTGTGATCGTGGGCACCAGGAGTCCAAGTGAGTCTCAGCGACGCTGTGTGCGTGTGCTTCGTGCAGCCTGAGACCTTCGTGAGGATTGCCCTGTGATCGTGTGCGCCCGGAGCTCAAGTGAGTCTCAGCGACGCTGTGTGCGTGTGCTTCGTGCAGCCTGAGACCTTCGTGAGGATGGCCCTGTGACATGCCACACCCGAAGCTCAAGTGAGTCTCAGCGACGCTGTGTGCGTGTGCCCTGTTGCAGCCTGAGATCTTCGATATCGCCATCGGTCCGGAATCAACCAAGTCGCATCGGAGGCCCAAGTCGCGAGAGAAGGAGAGGAGAGCGAGGTTGCACCCCCCAGGTAACGTGTGTCGCCGCCTGGGGCGGGGTGCGGGCTCGGAGAGGGACGCTCTCGGCCTCTCCCATTCTTGCAGCACGAGCCTCTGCTCCAGCTCGTATCGCGGTCTGTACGTGCCAAGGAGTGGCAGTACCGGGGCCGGAGTGTGGAGCTGTACTTTGGTTTACACCATACCCGTGTTGGGGGCATATGTTGGCGGAAGCTGACCGCGAGTCAGTACGAGAGGCAGAGAGACCGTCTAAAGCACCGTGATCGGTCCCGAAGAGCCTTGCGCATTGCATTGTTTCTGCATTACGAACTACCTGATTGTTACATTGCGCATTGCATTGTGTTTGCATAACGAACTGCCTGATTGTTGCATTACGCATCGCATTCCTTTCTGCATTACGAACTACCTGATTGTTACATTGCGCATTGCATTGTGTTTGCATAACGAACTGCCTGATTGTTGTATTACGCATCGCATTAGTTTGCATTTCGAACTACCTGATTGTTAGATTGTGCATTGCATTGTGTTTGCATAACGAACTGCCGGATTGTTGTATTACGCATTGCATTAGTTTTGCATAACGAACTGCCTGATTGTTGCATTACGCATCGCATTAGTTTACATTACGAACTGCCTGGTTGTTGCATTACGCATTGCAGTATTTTGGCATTACGAACTGCTGGATTGTTGCATAACGAACTGCATTATTTTTTACATTGAAAAGTGCCTGATTCTTGCTTTACGAACTGCATAGCATTGTATTAGGATTGCATTGGATCACCTAGATTTGCTCATTAATACCGCCAGACCCTACAAGGGCTCGCTGGCCTAATAATCAGCTAGGAGGAATATTACAAATACGCATATGTGGGATTTTTGATCGTGTGATCTCATCGTATATCTTTTTATATAAACATATACTTGTTTTTCTATGAAACTTGTGTGGAATCCTTTTGTGGTGTCATCATTGGGTCACTGCAAGCGTGGTTGCAAATACTTTACACATTAGCCTTGAAGATAAGCCTGGCTGCTCGAGCCAAGCTACCAAGGGGGTGAGCAGGGCCTATCTGAGAAGGTGTCCTTCCTTTCCCTGACGTGGGAGCAGGTGGGGATTTGAACCCCCCGGTTCTAACAAAAGTGGTACCCATTTGTCAATTAGAAAGCTATAAAAGTGGCCCTTATTTTCAAATTGAGACAGCTACACAGCTTAATTTGTGAACAATCAAGTGCCAGGGCCCTTCTGGAAGGTCACGGCTGCCTGCACCACCCACATCCTGCCAGTGCTACCAATGGCGGTACCAACATAACACCTAACCATCACACTCCTACAAGTGTGACAATTCAGACTATTTCAGGCTACACAAAGATTTAATAATGGCATGAGAGGCTGGTATTACTCGTTTTCAATGTATATTCACTTAATAAACTCGGTTGTTGTGCTCATCTCCAAATTAAAAACACAGCTCCACCATGTGATGGGCTGGCACTAGAGCCACTGCTGACAACTAAGTGCGGGTGCCGAGCGCCTGGAATCCACCGGCACAAATTAACCACTGATCTGAACATTTAAAGGCACGCTGTATAAGTGTTTTGCAAGGTATGGGAGCTTGCAGCAGGCAATGTTTGTTTTAATATCTTGGAACTCAACAGTAAAAACTTTTTCACCAGACCATAAAACATGTCCACATACAGACAAAAAACCGACCCACATACTGACCTGACAGAGCAGCCAATCAGGCACTGCCTGATTGCTTTATAGGCAAGTCAGACCTTGGACATACCCCTCACTGGAACTGTATGGACTGGGCTTCCAGTAACCAGTCTTTCCTCTACTATTTGTACCTTTACCTATAGCGCACCGAAGTCGCCATATGGCTAAGCAAGCACTTTACAAAAACTGCAACTCTTTAAATAAAGGAAAGCATGGAGACTCAGCAACTCTAGAAATACAGAATTATTGATGCATTTTGAGGTGTCTAACATTTTGACCCAGCAACTTAAATAGAATCCATACGAAGGTTGAAAGAAATTGAGAAGTAATTGTGTGTAGAGCCTGCTGAGGTCAGGGTGCAGATCCTTTCACATTAACACACCACAGCACACCTGTTGTGCATCATAAGAGCCTCCGCCTCCTCCATAAAAAAGGCTGAAATTGTTAATATCATCATCTTAAGCTCATGCTGGTGTTGTCGCTGTCTTTGGGATCTGGTATGATAGTAGATAAAGCATCTTGCCAGGATCGGGTGGTGTTAACATTAATAGGACATGAGGCAATGGGGTCCTAAGTGACACCACAACAACATGAAATAATCAACATGAAGAGAAGTGAGGACTCTAGTGAGTCAGCAGCAAATTAGAAACCATGAAGGTTTATTAAAAAATGTATAAGGCATTACAGAAGGCAAAAATAAGCTTAGTCTCAATGCAGTCAAAATCATAACAGGAATTAGCCTAAGGCTCAGTCAAATGCAGCAGAAAGTCTGAAACACAAAAAAATCCCAAAGATAGTTCTAAGTCTAGAGAGCGAAACAAGCCAAGAGGGGTTCAGTCTCTGGGAGTCGGGACAAGCAACGACTTCCTCGCCTCCAATTTCTTTGTCTTAGATGGGCAAATACACATCAAAAACCATATGATCAGCACAAAATATGCAACAGATTTCAATAAACCAACCAATCATAATAGAGAATATATGCCGCATTGCTAAATACCATTCCCTAAATATTAAAATATTGGATGCACTTTTGACTTCAGAGCTGCGAATGTGACAGTACGTTTGTTAAATGCAAATACAATGACAAACTGTTTTATGAATGGCCTTCTATGCCACAGCAGTAGGAAATGGCAGTTTATGGGAAAGCTGAGATCACTGTGTGCATTTGCTGCAGAGAACAGTTTCAATTATGCTAATTTTGATTACGTGTGGAAAGACAGAAACGAACCCCAGAGTCTCTTGCAGGAGTCCAAGATGGAGTTGAGGCTTAGTTCTGGCTTGGATGGCTAAGAGAAGTAAACACATGTATTCAGTGTTCAGTGTGCAAACTTCTCTAAACATCTGAAAATGTTAAGTAATAAAAATCAGCTACATCGATCCCCCCTCTGATGATGAAATCATCACTACACTAGTTAATAATTGCTAGTGCAATCTCTGGTGTTCACAGTCTTTTGCGTCCCAAATCTTTCAGGATCTTCATCTCATCTAAGGCTCACGCCTTTATGTCTTCCAATCCATTCTCATCCCTCTTCTTTTTCTTCTGCTGCTGACACTTTCTATGAACCCTCATTTTTTGAACCCTTACAACAAATTTCACCACAAATTTATACAAACAAATGCGACTGAGAAAGCAAAAAAGAACAATGATTAATTGAGATAGAATCTGCCTTAGCACACCACCATCAACATGGTTAAACCACTCACCAATCTTAGCAAATCCCTTTTCAGGCGTACTACGCTATGATCCACCAGACTCCCACAAACCATACTCTTCAAGAGCCTTGACCTCACAGGAAATACTGGAAATATTTGTAATGTAGGTATTTGGGATGCAGGTGCAACATAGGAACCCTTAAAATGAGGCAAACAGCCCCATTTTGCAAGAAACATATTGAATGCAAGGCAATTTTGCATCATCATAGCACGCATAGCCATTATCTTATTATTATTTGAGTTAAATCTCTAGCAGTGTTAGTAGCAAGCCTGTAGCAAGCCTGTCCACCAAAGTAGTCAATTTTCACATTTTTCATAGCCACTCGTAAAGGTAGAATCAAAGCACCAAGCACATCTATCATGGCTTGAACAAAGCCATGGTTTGGTCTTCTAAGAACCGAATCATACTGTTCACTCAACTCATTCATGTGACACACAACTAAACATTAGAGCAAGATAGCAGCTCCCAACCCAATACGTGGGAAGTTATGTTAGTGTTCAACTGTTTTAGTCTCTATCAAGGTTCCATTATTCAGTATTCAAGAGTTCTTGGCACACTCTTTATATGTCCTGCTATGAGCTCTGCAAATGGTGCCAAATTGTAAGTCTTTTTGTAAGGCAAATCCCAAGCTTGTATTTCCTGGAGCGCCACAGAAGATTAGTCGGTTAAAGTCATCAGAGTTCCTTTATGACAGATCCCTGCCAGTGTGCGAGTCTATAATGCGCTATAAAAAATAGAATTACCTTGTTTTCTGGGTTGGTTGCTTCTAAGCTCAGAGCGTTAGGAAAAACGGAACCGGAATTCCTGCTTTTAACTGTCCTTTCTTTATTTTCTTCTCACAGGATTTCCGATGCTGGAACGTTGTTGCGGGCCGGAACGGAAGTCAGGCAGGATCAAGGCCAGAGAGTCATCATCATCAACTTTATTCGGTTTTTACAAGAAAACTATAAGAGTCAAACAAACACCTTTAAAAAAGACTCCATCAAATAATTTAACACAAACAATACATAATACAGAGTTAAATAGCAAACGCTTTTGATGGATAATAGTAAAAGCAATTTCAGATTACCCAAATTTAACCATAAAAATTAATCGCAGCTGGACCTAAGCCTAATTGCAGCCCTTAAAAAGCTAAGAGTGTGTAATACCGAGTTGCTTGAAAGCAGTTGTAAAATTATAAAAGCCAATCTAACCTGCCTAAAGCCAGCTTTCTTAAGAATAGGAATAATAAAAGACTTTCTTGGAAACTCATAAAAACGACAAAACATTAAAAAGTGAATCATATTCTGTGGAGACTTTCCATTGCAGCCACAGGGTACGAGACACTGCCCTCTATATGCACCACGGGGATGGGCTAAGAGATAATGAAAGAGGTCCAGATGAAATCAAGTCAGTAAAAAGCGGTCGTGGACACTTTTGAACCATAACAGATAGGGCTCAGTGAATGGTACTGTCTTCAACAGGAATACCTACTAACACTGGGCTTCCTCAACTCCTCTTCTTCCCTGGCCCATGTGCGCATTTTGAAGCAGTTCTCCTTTACCCATCTTATCCCTTCTACATATTCCCTCTGGATTCTCAAATAGATCAGCCCTTCTCATGCTGGAAAGACTTTCTCTGATATACTTTAACCAGCAAATACGGTTAGAGAAGTCAAGGGAAACACAATCCCTCAGGATTTTTTTACTTAGGTAGGTTCCCTTCTTCATCCAGGTTATCATCCATAATGACAATGGACGATAGGGCAGCACATCTGAAAGGAAAGCCATCCCAAGTTCTTCGTGGGCTATAAACGATGGAATACACTGGGGTAAGCAGAGAATCTGTTTCAGAAAAGTGTTTTCAACAGATTGCAATACGTCGTGCTCAATATAACTCCAAATCTCACTCCCATAGGTAACCTTCGATATACATTTACCTTTGTAAATCTGCAAAAGTGCCCCGACCGGTCTACTTCCTAGTCTGGAGGCAAAGTTAAGAATGGCCGCCATAGCCATAGCCATAGCCCTAGCAAAATCCCCTTTCTTTCGACTTGTCAAGGGGCGCCAAACCAGGGCTACATCAAACACCACCCTAGGTATGAAAAGACGTGGGTCTTCTGGACAGGCGTAGACCACACTAAAAAAGTGCAGGGCTTAGTTGTATGCTGGCCCACCTGCATGATAAATGATTTGCTGTTATTGACCAACACGTCCAAGTCCTCCATAAAATGTACAAAGGAGTTCAATAAGCATTGTAGACCCCTTGCTGTCCTCGCCATGAGGACAGCATCATCAGCTTACAGAAGGACATGCAAACTTGGCTTGCCCACCTGAGGGGAGTCAGTATTTAATTTCAAAAGGGCCTGCTCCAAGTTATTAATATACAAATTAAAAGAAAAGGGGCCAGGATACACCCTTGATGAACCCCTCTCTGTATACAAAACTCACAGGATACTTTGAGAACCTTAGAATAGCGTTCTACAGCTTTGGTGTCTCTATGGAGATCCCTTAAAAACAGAACAGTTTCTCTATCGAGACCAATAGAGAGCATTATCTGCCAAAGCTTGGATCTGTTAATGCAATCAAACGCGGAAGACAGATCCATGAAAGCTAAGTAGATGGTGTCAGTACGGGTGACTGTATACTTGTTCAAGAGCATGTACAAATTTAAACTCTGGTCCACCATTGAACAGCCCGGTCAAAAACCATTTTGGACCTTGGTCAGGATATTATTGTCATCTACCCAGCTAGTGAGTCTATCAAGGACCATGCTGCCCACCACCTTTACAACAGAATCCAAAAGGGAGATTGGCCTGTAACAGTGAGTGCTGTCCCGATCTCCCTTTTTAAAAACCGGGACAATGGTAGATAATGCCCAAGTGTCTGGGTGGCCAATTATGACAGCAGCATTAATAGTTGCAGTGAGTATGGGTACCTAAATGTCCAGGTTAGAAATATGGAGGTCTGGGTGAATCCCATCAGGGCCTGGGGCCTTATTTTTAGTTAAACCCATTATACCTGCTCTTACCTCCCGTGCGCTAAATATGATCCCAGATTTACCCTCACCGATATCCATGACTACCCTCGAGGGGGGTTCAGGCTGGAACATGCCCTCGAAGTGACTTATCCAATCATCTTCGGTAATTTTGGCGTCCAGTGTATTGGCTCTGTCTACTGCTCAAAACGTGCTATTGATAATGCTCCAGAACTTAGAGGTACTGCGCAGATTGCTGGCCTCTACAAGGTCTGACCAGGCCTCCTCTTTCAGGGCTGACTTACGCTTTGCTAAGGCGGCCTTATATTGTCTGTGATACCTCTTGACAGCCAGAGAACCTCTTGGTGTGGTGCTCAAAGCTTCCTTCAATCTCCTGGAGGCGCAGGAGCAGTCAGAGTCAAACCATCTTGGGCCTGTATAAGAGGGGCACCTGCATGAGGTCCGCAATAGGTTGGCTATAGCTCCTGACATACTTCCAAAAGCCTCCAGGATGTCTGAAGGTTTTGCCGCCCTGTCTGAGCAAGTGGCGAACTCCTTGGAACACTGGGTGATCAGGGCCTCATAGAACTGGTCCTGTATAATCTGTACCCACTTCAGTCTCCTCCCCCCGTCCACGGCTGTCAGTGCCCCCCTTGCTCCATTATTGGCAATTCTTTCTACCCTGGGCCATCCAATCGAGACACACACTGGGTTATGGTCACTGTACACGCTCTCCTTTATAATATAATCCAAAATGTAATTAAAAAAGGTGTAAAAACAAAAATAAAATCAATAAAAGACTCACACCCTCTCCCAGTGAAAGTGGGGACAACATCCTTTTTGTCCGGGGGCAACGTATTTATAGCAGACAACAAATCAAACTCATTCAAGATGTCGGTAAGTATAGAGCCCTGATAGATGTATTCCATATGCAGACCGGCGTGGCGTGCACAACCCATGTCTTTAACCTCCCCAGACCTGGGGTCCCCACATATATGGACATTAAAGTCCCCTCCAATGAGAACATTCTAGCAAAACTGCTTACTCCGGGTCATGTTTATCAGACAAAACCCAGCCGTTCAACTATTGTTTTTGCATTTGTCACCCCGAGTGGGACGGGTATGCCCAGACGTGGGTCCCGTGCTCTCCATGCCACTGGAATCAAGCTATCCTGGCTGAAGAGGGGTGAAACTCCGAAACCGGTCCTAGGATGCTTGTTTCCAGTCCAGGGAGGACCTGGCTTGGCAGTTCGGTCTGGACTGTTCCCATGAGGCACAGGGTCAAGACTGATTTGCATATGGCTGGGTTCAAACTGGAATGGCAAGGTGAGCAAAAAAACGATGGATTTAGGCCCAGATCTCTGTACTGGGGTGAATGTATGACATTGTTCTGCATTCTGTCCATCAACTGTTGTTTTGCATTTGTCAACCCGAGTGGGACGGGTATGCCCAGACATGGGTCCCGTGCTCTCCATGCCACTGGAATCAAGCTATCCCGGCTGAAAAGGGGTGATACCCTGAAACCGGTCCTAGGATGCTTGTTTCCAGTCCAGGGAGGACCTGCTTGGCAGTTCGGTCTGGACTGTTCCCATGAGGCACAGGGTCAAGACTGATTTGCATATGTCTGGGTTCAAACTGGAATGGCATGGTGAGCAAAAAAATGAAGAATTTAGGCCCAGATCTCTGTACTGGGGTGAATGTATGACATTGTTCTGCATTCTGTCCATCAACTGTTGTTTTTGCATTTGTCACCCGAGTGGGACGGGTATGCCCAGACGTGGGTCCCGTGCTCTCCATGCCACTGGAATCAAGCTATCCTGGCTGAAGAGGGGTGAAACCCCGAAACCGGTCCTAGGATGCTTGTTTCCAGTCCAGGGAGGACCTGGCTTGGCAGTTCGGTCTGGACTGTTCCCATGAGGCACAGGGTCAAGACTGATTTGTATATGGCTGGGTTCAAACTGGAATGGCATGGTGAGCAAAAAAAAGATGGATTTAGGCCCAGATCTCTGTACTGGGGTGAATGTATGACATTGTTCTGCATTCTGTCCATCAACTGTTGTTTTGCATTTGTCACCCCGAGTGGGACGGGTATGCCCAGACGTGGGTCCCGTGCTCTCCATGCCACTGGAATCAAGCTATCCTGGCTGAAGAGGGTGAAACCCCGAAACCGTTCCTAGGATGCTTGTTTCCAGTCCAGGGAGGACCTGGCTTGGCAGTTCGGTCTGGACTGTTCCCATGAGGCACAGGGTCAAGACTGATTTGCATATGGCTGGGTTCAAACTGGAATGGCATGGTGAGCAAAAAACGATGGATTTAGGCCCAGATCTCTGTACTGGGGTGAATGTATGACATTGTTCTGCATTCTGTCCATCAACTGTTGTTTTTGCATTTGTCACCTCGAGTGGGACGGTTATGCCCAGACGTGGGTCCCGTGCTTCCATGCCACTGGAATCAAGCTATCCTGGCTGAAGAGGGTGAAACCCGAAACCGGTCCTAGGATGCTTGTTTCCAGTCCAGGGAGGACCTGGCTTGGCAGTTCGGTCTGGACTGTTCCCATGAGGCACAGGGTCAAGACTGATTTGTATATGACTGGGTTCAAACTGGAATGCCATGGTGAGCCAAAAAACGATGGATTTAGGCCCAGATCTCTGTACTGGGGTGAATGTATGACATTGTTCTGCATTCTGTCCATCAACTGTTGTTTTTGTATTTGTCACCCCGAGTGGGACGGGTATGCCCAGACGTGGGTCCCGTGCTCTCCATGCCACTGGAATCAAGCTATCCTGGCTGAAGAGGGTGAAACCCGAAACCGGTCCTAGGATGCTTGTTTCCAGTCCAGGGAGGACCTGGCTTGGCAGTTCCGTCTGGACTGTTCCCATGAGGCACAGGGTCAAGACTGATTTGCATATGGCTGGGTTCAAACTGGAATGGCATGGTGAGCAAAAACGATGGATTTAGGCCCAGATCTCTGTACTGGGGTGAATGTATGACATTGTTCTGCATTCTGTCCATCAACTGTTGGTTTTGCATTTGTCACCCCGAGTGGGACGGGTATGCCCAGACGTGGGTCCCGTGCTCTCCATGCCACTGGAATCAAGCTATCCTGGCTGAAGAGGGTGAAACCCCGAAACCGGTCCTAGGATGCTTGTTTCCAGTCCAGGGAGGACCTGGCTTGGCAGTTCGGTCTGGACTGTTCCCATGAGGCACAGGGTCAAGACTGATTTGTATATGGCTGGGTTCAAACTGGAATGGCATGGTGAGCAAAAAAGATGGATTTAGGCCCAGATCTCTGTACTGGGGTGAATGTATGACATTGTTCTGCATTCTGTCCATCAACTGTTGTTTTTGCATTTGTCACCCCGAGTGGGACGGGTATGCCCAGACGTGGGTCCCGTGCTCTCCATGCCACTGGAATCAAGCTATCCTGGCTGAAGAGGGTGAAACCCCGAAACCGTTCCTAGGATGCTTGTTTCCAGTCCAGGGAGGACCTGGCTTGGCAGTTCGGTCTGGACTGTTCCCATGAGGCACAGGGTCAAGACTGATTTGCATATGGCTGGGTTCAAACTGGAATGGCATGGTGAGCAAAAAAACGATGGATTTAGGCCCAGATCTCTGTACTGGGGTGAATGTATGACATTGTTCTGCATTCTGTCCATCAACTGTTGTTTTTGCATTTGTCACCTCGAGTGGGACGGTTATGCCCAGACGTGGGTCCCGTGCTTCCATGCCACTGGAATCAAGCTATCCTGGCTGAAGAGGGTGAAACCCCGAAGCCGGACCTAGGATGCTTGTTTCCAGTCCAGGGAGGACCTGGCTTGGCAGTTCGGTCTGGACTGTTCCCATGAGGCACAGGGTCAAGACTGATTTGCATATGGCTGGGTTCAAACTGGAATGGCATGGTGAGCAAAAAAACGATGGATTTAGAGCCAGATCTCTGTACTGGGGTGAATGTATGACATTGTTCTGTATTCTGTCCATCAACTGTTGTTTTTGCATTTGTCACCCCGAGTGGGACGGGTATGCCCAGACGTGGGTCCCGTGCTCTCCATGCCACTGGAGTCAAGCTATCCTGGCTGTAGAGGGGTGAAACCCCGAAACCGGTCCTAGGATGCTTGTTTCCACTCCAGGGCGGACCTGGCTTGGCAGTTCGGTCTGGACTGTTCCCATGAGGCACAGGGTCAAGACTGATTTGCATATGACTGGGTTCAAACTGGAATGCCATGGTGAGCCAAAAAACGATGGATTTAGGCCCAGATCTCTGTACTGGGGTGAATGTATGACATTGTTCTGCATTCTGTCCATCAACTGTTGTTTTTGCATTTGTCACCCGAGTGGGACGGGTATGCCCAGACGTGGGTCCCGTGCTCTCCATGCCACTGGAATCAAGCTATCCTGGCTGAAGAGGGTGAAACCCCGAAACCGGTCCTAGGATGCTTGTTTCCAGTCCAGGGAGGACCTGGCTTGGCAGTTCCGTCTGGACTGTTCCCATGAGGCACAGGGTCAAGACTGATTTGCATATGGCTGGGTTCAAACTGGAATGGCATGGTGAGCAAAAAACGATGGATTTAGGCCCAGATCTCTGTACTGGGGTGAATGTATGACATTGTTCTGCATTCTGTCCATCAACTGTTGGTTTTGCATTTGTCACCCGAGTGGGACGGGTATGCCCAGACGTGGGTCCCGTGCTCTCCATGCCACTGGAATCAAGCTATCCTGGCTGAAGAGGGTGAAACCCCGAAACCGGTCCTAGGATGCTTGTTTCCAGTCCAGGGAGGACCTGGCTTGGCAGTTCGGTCTGGACTGTTCCCATGAGGCACAGGGTCAAGACTGATTTGCATATGGCTGGGTTCAAACTGGAATGGCATGGTGAGCAAAAACGATGGATTTAGGCCCAGATCTCTGTACTGGGGTGAATGTATGACATTGTTCTGCATTCTGTCCATCAACTGTTGTTTTTGCATTTGTCACCCCGAGTGGGACGGGTATGCCCAGACGTGGGTCCCGTGCTCTCCATGCCACTGGAATCAAGCTATCCTGGCTGAAGAGGGTGAAACCCGAAACCGGTCTTAGGATGCTTGTTTCCAGTCCAGGGAGGACCTGGCTTGGCAGTTCGGTCTGGACTGTTCCCATGAGGCACAGGGTCAAGACTGATTTGCATATGGCTGGGTTCAAACTGGAATGGCATGGTGAGCAAAAAACGATGGATTTAGGCCCAGATCTCTGTACTGGGGTGAATGTATGACATTGTTCTGCATTCTGTCCATCAACTGTTGTTTTTGCATTTGTCACCCGAGTGGGACGGGTATGCCCAGACGTGGGTCCCGTGCTCTCCATGCCACTGGAATCAAGCTATCCTGGCTGAAGAGGGGTGAAACCCGAAACCGGTCCTAGGATGCTTGTTTCCAGTCCAGGGAGGACCTGGCTTGGCAGTTCCGTCTGGACTGTTCCCATGAGGCACAGGGTCAAGACTGATTTGCATATGGCTGGGTTCAAACTGGAATGGCATGGTGAGCAAAAAAACGATGGATTTAGGCCCAGATCTCTGTACTGGGGTGAATGTATGACATTGTTCTGCATTCTGTCCATCAACTGTTGGTTTTGCATTTGTCACACCGAGTGGGACGGATATGCCCAGACATGGGTCCCGTGCTCTCCATGCCACTGGAATCAAGCTATCCCGGCTGAAAAGGGGTGATACCCCGAAACCGGTCCTAGGATGCTTGTTTCCAGTCCAGGGAGGAACTGCTTGGCAGTTCGGTCTGGACTGTTCCCATGAGGCACAGGGTCAAGACTGATTTGCATATGGCTGGGTTCAAACTGGAATGGCATGGTGAGCAAAAAATGAAGAATTTAGGCCCAGATCTCTGTACTGGGGTGAATGTATGACATTGTTCTGCATTCTGTCCATCAACTGTTGTTTTTGCATTTGTCACCCGAGTGGGACGGGTATGCCCAGACGTGGATCCCGTGCTCTCCATGCCACTGGAATCAAGCTATCCTGGCTGAAGAGGGTGAAACCCGAAACCGGTCCTAGGATGCTTGTTTCCAGTCCAGGGAGGACCTGGCTTGGCAGTTCGGTCTGGACTGTTCCCATGAGGCACAGGGTCAAGACTGATTTGCATATGGCTGGGTTCAAACTGGAATGGCATGGTGAGCAAAAAAGCGATGGATTTAGGCCCAGATCTCTGTACTGGGGTGAATGTATGACATTGTTCTGCATTCTGTCCATCAACTGTTGTTTTTGCATTTGTCACCTCGAGTGGGACGGTTATGCCCAGACGTGGGTCCCGTGCTTCCATGACACTGGAATCAAGCTATCCTTGCTGAAGAGGGGTGAAACCCCGAAACCGGACCTAGGATGCTTGTTTCCAGTCCAGGGAGGACCTGGCTTGGCAGTTCGGTCTGGACTGTTCCCATGAGGCACAGGGTCAAGACTGATTTGCATATGGCTGGGTTCAAACTGGAATGGCATGGTGAGCAAAAAAACGATGGATTTAGAGCCAGATCTCTGTACTGGGGTGAATGTATGACATTGTTCTGTATTCTGTCCATCAACTGTTGTTTTTGCATTTGTCACCCGAGTGGGACGGGTATGCCCAGACGTGGGTCCCGTGCTCTCCATGCCACTGGAATCAAGCTATCCTGGCTGTAGAGGGGTGAAACCCCGAAACCGGTCCTAGGATGCTTGTTTCCACTCCAGGGAGGACCTGGCTTGGCAGTTCGGTCTGGACTGTTCCCATGAGGCACAGGGTCAAGACTGATTTGCATATGACTGGGTTCAAACTGGAATGCCATGGTGAGCAAAAAAACGATGGATTTAGGCCCAGATCTCTGTACTGGGGTGAATGTATGACATTGTTCTGCATTCTGTCCATCAACTGTTGTTTTTGCATTTGTCACCCCGAGTGGGACGGGTATGCCCAGGCGTGGGTCCCGTGCTCTCCATGCCACTGGAATCAAGCTATCCTGGCTGAAGAGGGGTGAAACCCCGAAACCGGTCCTAGGATGCTTGTTTCCAGTCCAGGGAGGACCTGGCTTGGCAGTTCCGTCTGGACTGTTCCCATGAGGCACAGGGTCAAGACTGATTTGCATATGGCTGGGTTCAAACTGGAATGGCATGGTGAGCAAAAACGATGGATTTAGGCCCAGATCTCTGTACTGGGGTGAATGTATGACATTGTTCTGCATTCTGTCCATCAACTGTTGGTTTTGCATTTGTCACCCCGAGTGGGACGGGTATGCCCAGGCGTGGGTCCCGTGCTCTCCATGCCACTGGAATCAAGCTATCCTGGCTGAAGAGGGGTGAAACCCCGAAACCGGTCCTAGGATGCTTATTTCCAGTCCAGGGAGGACCTGGCTTGGCAGTTCGGTCTGGACTGTTCCCATGAGGCACAGGGTCAAGACTGATTTGCATATGGCTGGGTTCAAACTGGAATGGCATGGTGAGCAAAAAAACGATGGATTTAGGCCCAGATCTCTGTACTGGGGTGAATGTATGACATTGTTCTGCATTCTGTCCATCAACTGTTGTTTTTGCATTTGTCACCCCGAGTGGGACGGGTATGCCCAGACGTGGGTCCCGTGCTCTCCATGCCACTGGAATCAAGCTATCCTGGCTGAAGAGGGTGAAACCCGAAACCGGTCTTAGGATGCTTGTTTCCAGTCCAGGGAGGACCTGGCTTGGCAGTTCGGGTCTGGACTGTTCCCATGAGGCACAGGGTCAAGACTGATTTGCATATGGCTGGGTTCAAACTGGAATGGCATGGTGAGCAAAAAAACAATGGATTTAGGCCCAGATCTCTGTACTGGGGTGAATGTATGACATTGTTCTGCATTCTGTCCATCAACTGTTGTTTTTGCATTTGTCACCCCGAGTGGGACGGGTATGCCCAGACGTGGGTCCCGTGCTCTCCATACCACTGGAATCAAGCTATCCTGGCTGAAGAGGGTGAAACCCGAAACCGGTCCTAGGATGCTTGTTTCCAGTCCAGGGAGGACCTGGCTTGGCAGTTCCGTCTGGACTGTTCCCATGAGGCACAGGGTCAAGACTGATTTGCATATGGCTGGGTTCAAACTGGAATGGCATGGTGAGCAAAAAACGATGGATTTAGGCCCAGATCTCTGTACTGGGGTGAATGTATGACATTGTTCTGCATTCTGTCCATCAACTGTTGTTTTGCATTTGTCACCCCGAGTGGGACGGTTATGCCCAGACGTGGGTCCCGTGCTTCCATGCCACTGGAATCAAGCTATCCTGGCTGAAGAGGGGTGAAACCCCGAAACCGGTCCTAGGATGCTTGTTTCCAGTCCAGGGAGGACCTGGCTTGGCAGTTCGGTCTGGACTGTTCCCATGAGGCACAGGGTCAAGACTGATTTGCATACGGCTGGGTTCAAACTGGAATGGCATGGTGAGCAAATAAACGATGGATTTAGGCCCAGATCTCTGTACTGGGGTGAATGTATGACATTGTTCTGCATTCTGTCCATCAACTGTTGTTTTTGCATTTGTCACCCCGAGTGGGACGGGTATGCCCAGACGTGGGTCCCGTGCTCTCCATGCCACTGGAATCAAGCTATCCTGGCTGTAGAGGGGTGAAACCCCGAAACCGGTCCTAGGATGCTTGTTTCCAGTCCAGGGAGGACCTGGCTTGGCAGTTCGGTCTGGACTGTTCCCATGAGGCACAGGGTCAAGACTGATTTGCATTGACTGGGTTCAAACTGGAATGCCATGGTGAGCAAAAAAACGATGGATTTAGGCCCAGATCTCTGTACTGGGGTGAATGTATGACATTGTTCTGCATTCTTTCCATCAACTGTTGTTTTGCATTTGTCACCCCGAGTGGGACGGGTATGCCCAGACGTGGGTCCCGTGCTCTCCATGCCACTGGAATCAAGCTATCCTGGCTGAAGAGGGGTGAAACCCCGAAACCGGTCCTAGGATGCTTGTTTCCAGCTAGGGAGGACCTGGCTTGGCAGTTTTGTCTGGACTGTTCCCATGAGGCACAGGGTCAAGACTGATTTGCATATGGCTGGGTTCAAACTGGAATGGCATGGTGAGCAAAAAACGATGGATTTAGGCCCAGATCTCTGTACTGGGGTGAATGTACGACATTGTTCTGCATTCTGTCCATCAACTGTTGTTTTTGCATTTGTCACCCCGAGTGGGACGGGTATGCCCAGACGTGGGTCCCGTGCTCTCCATGCCACTGGAATCAAGCTATCCTGGCTGAAGAGGGTGAAACCCCGAAACCGGTCCTAGGATGCTTGTTTCCAGTCCAGGAAGGACCTGGCTTGGCAGTTCGGTCTGGACTGTTCCCATGAGGCACAGGGTAAAGACTGATTTGCATATGGCTGGGTTCAAACTGGATTGGCATGGTGAGCAAAAAAACGATGGATTTAGGCCCAGATCTCTGTACTGGGGTGAATGTATGACATTGTTCTGCATTCTGTCCATCAACTGTTGTTTTTGCATTTGTCACCCCGAGTGGGACGGGTATGCCCAGACGTGGGTCCCGTGCTCTCCATGCCACTGGAATCAAGCTATCCTGGCAGAAGAGGGGTGAAACCCCGAAACCGGTCCTAGGATGCTTGTTTCCAGTCCAGGGAGGACCTGGTTTGGCAGTTCGGTCTGGACTGTTCCCATGAGGCACAGGGTCAAGACTGATTTGCATATGACTGGGTTCAAACTGGAATGCCATGGTGAGCAAAAAAACGATGGATTTAGGCCCAGATCTCTGTACTGGGGTGAATGTATGACATTGTTCTGCATTCTGTCCATCAACTGTTGTTTTTGCATTTGTCACCCGAGTGGGACGGGTATGCCCAGACGTGGGTCCCGTGCTCTCCATGCCACTGGAATCAAGCTATCCTGGCTGAAGAGGGGTGAAACCCCGAAACCGGTCCTAGGATGCTTGTTTCCAGTCCAGGGAGGACCTGGCTTGGCAGTTCCGTCTGGACTGTTCCCATGAGGCACAGGGTCAAGACTGATTTGCATATGGCTGGGTTCAAACTGGAATGGCATGGTGAGCAAAAAAACGATGGATTTAGGCCCAGATCTCTGTACTGGGGTGAATGTATGACATTGTTCTGCATTCTGTCCATCAACTGTTGGTTTTGCATTTGTCACCCCGAGTGGGACGGGTATGCCCAGACGTGGGTCCCGTGCTCTCCATGCCACTGGAATCAAGCTATCCTGGCTGAAGAGGGTGAAACCCCGAAACCGGTCCTAGGATGCTTGTTTCCAGTCCAGGGAGGACCTGGCTTGGCAGTTCGGTCTGGACTGTTCCCATGAGGCACAGGGTCAAGACTGATTTGCATATGGCTGGGTTCAAACTGGAATGGCATGGTGAGCAAAAAAACGATGGATTTAGGCCCAGATCTCTGTACTGGGGTGAATGTATGACTTTGTTCTGCATTCTGTCCATCAACTGTTGTTTTGCATTTGTCACCCCGAGTGGGACGGGTATGCCCAGACGTGGGTCCCGTGCTCTCCATGCCACTGGAATCAAGCTATCCTGGCTGAAGAGGGGTGAAACCCGAAACCGGTCCTAGGATGCTTGTTTCCAGTCCAGGGAGGACCTGGCTTGGCAGTTCGGTCTGGACTGTTCCCATGAAGCACAGGGTCAAGACTGATTTGCATATGGCTGGGTTCAAACTGGAATGGCATGGTGAGCAAAAAAATGATGGATTTAGGCCCAGATCTCTGTACTGGGGTGAATGTATGACATTGTTCTGCATTCTGTCCATCAACTGTTGTTTTTGCATTTGTCACCCGAGTGGGACGGGTATGCCCAGACGTGGGTCCCGTGCTCTCCATGCCACTGGAATCAAGCTATCCTGGCTGAAGAGGGTGAAACCCCGAAACCGGTCCTAGGATGCTTGTTTCCAGTCCAGGGAGGACCTGGCTTGGCAGTTCGGTCTGGACTGTTCCCATGAGGCACAGGGCCAAGACTGATTTGCCTATGGCTGGGTTCAAACTGGAATGGCATGGTGAGCAAAAAAACAATGGATTTAGGCCCAGATCTCTGTACTGGGGTGAATGTATGACATTGTTCTGCATTCTGTCCATCAACTGTTGTTTTTGCATTTTGCACCCCGAGTGGGACGGGTATGCCCAGACGTGGGTCCCGTGCTCTCCATGCCACTGGAATCAAGCTATCCTGGCTGAAGAGGGGTGAAACCCCGAAACCGGTCTTAGGATGCTTGTTTCCAGTCCAGGGAGGACCTGGCTTGGCAGTTCGGTCTAGACTGTTCCCATGAGGCACAGGGTCAAGACTGATTTGCATATGGCTGGGCTCAAACTGGAATGGCATGGTGAGCAAAAAAACAATGGATTTAGGCCCAGATCTCTGTACTGGGGTGAATGTATGACATTGTTCTGCATTCTGTCCATCAACTGTTGTTTTTGCATTTGTCACCCCGAGTGGGACGGGTATGCCCAGACGTGGGTCCCGTGCTCTCCATGCCACTGGAATCAAGCTATCCTGGCTGAAGAGGGGTGAAACCCGAAACCGGTCCTAGGATGCTTGTTTCCAGTCCAGGGAGGGACCTGGCTTGGCAGTTCGGTCTGGACTGTTCCCATGAGGCACAGGGTCAAGACTGATTTGCATACGGCTGGGTTCAAACTGGAATGGCATGGTGAGCAAATAAACGATGGATTTAGGCCCAGATCTCTGTACTGGGGTGAATGTATGACATTGTTCTGCATTCTGTCCATCAACTGTTGTTTTTACATTTGTCACCCCGAGTGGGACGGGTATGCCCAGACGTGGGTCCCGTGCTCTCCATGCCACTGGAATCAAGCTATCCTGGCTGTAGAGGGTGAAACCCTGAAACCGGTCCTAGGATGCTTGTTTCCAGTCCAGGGAGGACCTGGCTTGGCAGTTCGGTCTGGACTGTTCCCATGAGGCACAGGGTCAAGACTGATTTGCATTGACTGGGTTCAAACTGGAATGCCATGGTGAGCAAAAAAACGATGGATTTAGGCCCAGATCTCTGTACTGGGGTGAATGTATGACATTGTTCTGCATTCTGTCCATCAACTGTTGTTTTTGCATTTGTCACCCCGAGTTGGACGGGTATGCCCAGACGTGGGTCTCGTGCTCTCCATGCCACTGGAATCAAGCTATCCTGGCTGAAGAGGGGTGAAACCCCGAAACCGGTCCTAGGATGCTTGTTTCCAGCTAGGGAGGACCTGGCTTGGCAGTTTTGTCTGGACTGTTCCCATGAGGCACAGGGTCAAGACTGATTTGCATATGGCTGGGTTCAAACTGTAATGGCATGGTGAGCAAAAAAACGATGGATTTAGGCCCAGATCTCTGTACTGGGGTGAATGTATGACATTGTTCTGCATTCTGTCCATCAACTGTTGTTTTTGCATTTGTCACCCCGAGTGGGACGGGTATGCCCAGACGTGGGTCCCGTGCTCTCCATGCCACTGGAATCAAGCTATCCTGGCTGAAGAGGGGTGAAACCCCGAAACCGGTCCTAGGATGCTTGTTTCCAGTCCAGGAAGGACCTGGCTTGGCAGTTCGGTCTGGACTGTTCCCATGAGGCACAGGGTAAAGACTGATTTGCATATGGCTGGGTTCAAACTGGATTGGCATGGTGAGCAAAAAAACGATGGATTTAGGCCCAGATCTCTGTACTGGGGTGAATGTATGACATTGTTCTGCATTCTGTCCATCAACTGTTGTTTTTGCATTTGTCACCCCGAGTGGGACGGGTATGCCCAGACGTGGGTCCCGTGCTCTCCATGCCACTGGAAACAAGCTATCCTGGCTGAAGAGGGGTGAAACCCCGAAACCGGTCCTAGGATGCTTGTTTCCAGTCCAGGAAGGACCTGGCTTGGCAGTTCGGTCTGGACTGTTCCCATGAGGCACAGGGTCAAGACTGATTTGCATATGGCTGGGTTCAAACTGGAATGGCATGGTGAGCAAAAACGATGGATTTAGGCCCAGATCTCTGTACTGGGGTGAATGTATGACATTGTTCTGCATTCTGTCCATCAACTGTTGTTTTTGCATTTGTCACCCGAGGGGACGGGTATGCCCAGACGTGGGTCCCGTGCTCTCCATGCCACTGGAATCAAGCTATCCTGGCAGAAGAGGGGTGAAACCCCGAAACCGGTCCTAGGATGCTTGTTTCCAGTCCAGGGAGGATCTGGCTTGGCAGTTCGGTCTGGACTGTTCCCATGAGGCACAGGGTCAAGACTGATTTGCATAAGGCTGGGTTCAAACTGGAATGGCATGGTGAGCAAAAAAACGATGGATTTAGGCCCAGATCTCTGTACTGGGGTGAATGTATGACATTGTTCTGCATTCTGTCCATCAACTGTTGTTTTTGCATTTGTCACCCCGAGTGGGACGGGTATGCCCAGACGTGGGTCCCGTACTCTCCATGCCACTGGAATCAAGCTATCCTGGCTGAAGAGGGTGAAACCCGAAACCGGTCCTAGGATGCTTGTTTCCAGTCCAGGGAGGACCTGGCTTGGCAGTTCGGTCTGGACTGTTCCCATGAAGCACAGGGTCAAGACTGATTTGCATATGGCTGGGTTCAAACTGGAATGGCATGGTGAGCAAAAAATGATGGATTTAGGCCCAGATCTCTGTACTGGGGTGAATGTATGACATTGTTCTGCATTCTGTCCATCAACTGTTGTTTTTGCATTTGTCACCCCGAGTGGGACGGGTATGCCCAG